>JASWHV010000004.1:13144559-14502732 GCA_030760725.1 Neostapfia colusana
ATAAGTTCATCACAAGTAAATAAACTAGCAGCGGAATATTATTCTTGAGGGCTCCATCACAGGCGTTGCCCGGGGGTCTCCATGAACCAAGAAACCTTCTTCGGGTCCAAAGTCTTGGTCATTATACACCATCTCATTATCTTGACCTGAGCAGCAATATAAACCAACAAATATGCAAGGTTGAGTACTGATGGTACTCAGCAAGTGTGGGAAAGTTATGTCATGCATGGCTAGAACAAGGAGAGGTTGAACTCATGGTTAAAGCACTATGCAATTAATACCTATCACCTTAGCTTATTAAGCACCTACATTACTACACAGGTGAAATGGTCCCAATCTCCCATCCCATCATCATAACCAAATAACCATAACATCATTTTCAATGTTAAGCTCCCCGCTTAACATCCACAACTTCCAAAATCATCACTCCTCTAATCATGAATAAGTCCAAGCCGCTCTTGACCGTGAGCACGGCTGTCATGACAGTTTTGACTCTGCAGAGTTTGTACCACTGTACCCACATGTAGTGATTTCATCCCCCGTTGCCGGGTGGACTAAAAGAACCTCCATTATGCCAGTGGCTACGAACCACATTAACACTTCCCAGGTGTGTAGCCAGGAGATCACTACGAAGCCTTTACAAAGGGATTCCCGACGAGCGTGGGCCCACTGAGGTTTCACCCCTAACAGCATACAAGAGGCTCCAACCCCGCTGCAGTGGCCCCCTCTTGAGCCTTGCGATTCATATGGTAGTCCAGCTGACACCTACTCCCCGCACCCTCCAACACATCCATACTACGTCGGGGATACACCTAATTAATTGGCCAAGCTGCCCCATCTCAGCATGTGGTTGGCACTGTAAAGCCAGGTTACATGCTCCATGAACCTGTCCTTAGAATCCAGGCAAGTACTAAACACAAACCCGAGTCTCGTGCACCCAGCACACAACCAAAACATCCAACTTGCCTTGATCCCTACCTCTACATAACTCACAATATCTCATTCAATAGTATGGTAAAATAAACTGATGATCTCATATCCCAATTATCCCATTCTAAGCATGGCTAAGCATATGCATAATAATAAATGACATGATAAAATAAATCCCAACCCAAGCTACAAGGAAACAAGGTAATGCAATTCTAGGGAAACTTCCTAGCATGGGTTTCATATTTAACTTGACAATGCAATAATTCTATCTAAACATCCTAGTATAGGATCAAAGTGGTCAAGGACACTTGCCTCCTTCCTGCTGCTCTTGAAATGGGTAGTCCTGATCTTGGAAACGGATAACTTGCTCTTGAGCAGGTTCTACATCATACCATCACACATAGCAAAAGAAAAACAACAATCCATAAGACATAGTTCACACTTCCACTTCATACAAACCACACATTCATATCTATGAAAGTCATTCACCATTATATGTGTTGTGGTTACTCTATGTGTGTTGATTTGTGGCTTGCATGCACTTTTAATCATGTGTATATGATTCCTACTTTTGTGTTCACATTTATACTTACATACTATATATATGAGTTTCCAATTCAAATAAATTCCTTATATTCAACTACTACACCTTTTTGCTACCAAGTATGCATGAAAGGTATTTTTCTTCTCCATATGTGTCTTCAGAATTTCTACCAACCCTAAACTGAATTCTTTGGATTTTAGAAACTCCATTTATCATTTACTAGTTGCTATATTTTCAGATTTATTTTCCTATGCATAAATGTGCACTTTATTATGAAAATAGTAACACACATCATCTAAACAGAATAGGTTCTGGTCCTAAATAATTTAATAACATATTTTGACCTTTGCCTCTGATGTAAACTATTTCATAATTATTTTCCCTATTTTCTAGAACTATTCTTTACTTAAAAATGTGTCCCTAAATGTGAATAATAAATTAAACAGATTCAATTCAGCCCAAAATATGTTTTTATCTCACTCCAAAGTTTCCTAAATACTGAGAAAGTCTTTAATTTAATTTTGACAATATGTTTGTCCCACTTTTTTTGATTTTTAAACACTAGCCACATATTCAATTTCCTAAATTAAATACTAAACAGGGCTAAAAAGGTAAACTCACCCCACTACAGGGTCTATAATATTATTTTCAGAATTTCCAGGGGTCTAGCTACACTTATCAGAGGAGTTTTCCTAATTTTTATTAAGTCCAGGGGCTAAAACTGATTTTTAAATGAATTTACATGATTTTCTGAAGTTCCAGGGGATAGATCAGAAGTTTCCGGGGCTAGCTCTTATTTCCCGAGAACCCCAGGGAGTAGCACGTAAGATTTCCAATCTTTATAACGCGGGGCTGACGTGGACCGTCCGATTTTAAACCGACGGCTGAGATTATAACGTCGAACCGGTACGCAGGGATTTAAACCCTACCGTGCGATTTAAAATAAATGGCGCACAAGCGGCCACGTCGCTCTGATCGAGCGCGGGCGGCGCTGCCGGCGGCGCACGGCGGCGGGAAGCGGCGATCTCGCTGGAGACTTTCGGATTTTCAAGAATTCTTCCTAGAACTGTGATTTTATGGCATAGATCGGTGGAGGAGAGGTCGGGGATCTCACCTCGGGGGTTTTCTTGAGCTCGGAGGTCCTGGAAGGTGATCGGCGACGAGGTCCGAGGTGAATTCACGGCGAGGCTCGTCGGCGCTGTGTTTACACCGCAAGTCACCGAGTTTTCTGCACCTGCAAGGTTCCCCGGGGGCGGTGGATCAAGACTAGCGAGTTAGATCGGAATTTCCGAGCTTAGATCGGCCAGAATTCGCCGGAGAGGTCTCGGTTCTTACCGGAGGAAAATCGGCGGATCGCGGGGGAAAAACAGAACGAGGCCGGGGTTCTTATAGACGGGGGATGGTGGCTGGTTGGTTTAATCGAGTTTGCGTCGCCCCCGAGCGGAATTCGGCTGGGATTCGCAGAAATCCCGATCGGTTTTGATTCGGGTGAGAGAGAGTCCGGCGCTGGCGCGAGGTAGACGATGAACAGGTGGGCCCCGCCTGTCAGTGTGAGGAAGCGGCGCGCGCGGCTGCGGGCTGGCGCGGCGCTGGTTGGGCCGGCTGGTGGGTTGCGGCCCACTGGCCGGTTTTTTTCTGTTTTCTCTTTTTCTTTTTCTATTTCTTTTCTGATTTGAGTTTAATTTGAATTCCAGTTTGAATTTGAATTTTTGCAAAACATGCAATGTAAGGGCCTCAGTTTTTGACACTCATTTGCAGTGTTCATCACCACACCACACACCTCATTTGAGGAAGAATGATGAACACAAATAAAGAGCAAGTAACAATTATCAACATGCTCATTAGGGAACAAACTCACACATTGCAAAAGTGGTACTTCCCACATGTGATATAGATGGGCTGGACATATGAAAACTCCTACACTTTGCTAAGGATGTCCATGCCAAGTTCCACCCAAATTCAAAACCTTTTTGAGGTCATTTTGGGTATAGTTAGGAAGAGGGCAGTTTGAAACCATACTCAAATTCAAACTGTTTTCACCCACTGAATTTAAAAGTGGAAGGCATATTCTTGCTCAGCACATTTTTGTGAGCTCACACACCAATTTTCACTCCATTTGGAGTTGATCTTGACATGAGCTAAGGGGGAGAAATTCAAACTTTATTTGAATTTCAAACTGCACTTGTGCTGAAATTCATTCAAACCAAACCTCATTTGAACTTTGATCAATTCAAATGGCTCTTGGGTGAATAATTTGAATTGCCAAGGGTAGAATAGGGTTCACTGTTTACCACAGCTGTTAGGAATAAATTTCAGAGGTTAAAAGAGAAGTGGGACCCACATGTCAGCCTCTGCCTCAAAGCAAACCGACTGAACCACAGTTCAGTCGGTTCCCGGCAGCTGTGCGCGCGCGCCACCGAAGGGGGCAGCCGGCGCCAGCTCCTGCTGCGTGCCCCAAGCCGGAGGCCAGCCGGCCGAGCTATTTATTCCCTCCCCGGCGTGCCTCAGTCACCATTTCCCCGAGCTACCGACGTGCGCGACTGCTTTTCCCACTGCCATCGCCGCCGCTCGAGTTCCTGCTTGATCAAGCCGATCGCAGCTCCTTCCTTACGTTCCAAGGTCCCAGCAAGGTACTAGCAACCATCCTCCATCCTTCCCATTGATAGAAATCGATTGAAGCCGAGTGATATCGGCTGTGCCGAAAGATCAAACTCGGAACTGGAAACCGCCGCACCTCGGGCTCTCGTGGACAGCCCAACCTGGGCGTTGTCACACCCGAGCCAAGGCACCCTTGGACGCGCAAGTGATCAGTGCTGCTCATCCCCGAGCCACAGCTCGAGTGGTTGCTCACCGGCGGCGAATTTCCACTTTTCCCCTTTCTGTGTGCAGAACGACCTTCGGGTACGATTCTGTTTAATTCGTGCTCTAGAAAGGATTAGAGGGCCTCAGGCCACTCCCACACGAACTAGACACGGTGACGCACGAGTTGCCTTCACAACTCTGGGCCGGAGAACTTCTGTGCCCGGCGTAATTCAAGGTCTACTAATGGCGGAACGCACGGGGGGTATCGGGCGCACGGTGAGGACCTATTTCGGGCCTTCCCCGAGCTGCCCCGAGTTCATGTCGACCTTCTCTGAGGTCCACTGATGCTCCCCGACCGGTTTCCCAAGTAGCTGAGGCACTAGGAGCATCAGCCGACATGGCCGAAGTCGTTCCGATATGGCGGCTCGTCGCCGACCATGCTCCGGCCGTTGTCATGAGCAGCTGACCCTCGGATCATGTTCCCCAAGTAAAAGTAGGCAGGGGCGGCCAGAATCAAGAAGTTTGGAGCTGTACAGCAGCCGGCGGCGAGCTCTCCGGCGAGGTCCCTCGGCGGCGGAGCGCGGGTGTCGCGAGGTTGAAGAAGGGGGTGGACCCCAGCTGTCAGCGGCCGATATTTTGAATCGGGATCCGGCTGCGGCCGGGATCGGGTGTGCTGGCGCGCAAAAGCCTTGTGGGCCGCGGTGTGCTATCGCTTCGGCGTGCGACGCGTGTCTCCTGGGCCCACGCGCGAGTTTAAACTTTTTCCCGATTTTCAGATTTCCTTCAAACTTCAAATCCTTATAACTTTGGCTAGAAAGCTCCAAATTGAGTGAACCAAATTTTGCTGGATTCAGCTCTCTGAGTACTTTCCAGAAAATCAAGTTTCACTTCATGAAATTCCTTAATTCTCCAGAATTAATTCCTCAAAGTTTAAACTGTTAGGAATTTTAACTGGAGAATCCTTTGGAGGAAAATCCTGAAATTTTGCTGAGATGTTCACCAAAATATCCTTGAACTACCATAAAAATTTCAGATCCATTTGAGCTCATTTAGTCCACCTAATGGTGTGCTTAGTAAAACTGTTCCAGAGAAAATGGAAAATGTTCAGAAACATTTTCAGAATTTTCTCTGAAATTGTTTAGCTCATATCTTCAGTTAGAGACTTCCAAATTAAGTGAGACCAACTCCAGTAGAACCCTCTGAAAATCTAATTTTCAGAAAGTCATAGTTTGTCTCATGAAAATCCTTAGAATACCCTAAAAGCCTGTAATTAAGGTCAAGGACATAATTAATTGTGGAGGGCTCAATTGAGCTTTGCTGCAACTAAAACTTGACCAAGTCTCTGTTTAGGTTGTAACCAAGCCACAGTAAAAGTTTCACAGTCATTAGGTCTGTCTAGCAAAGGTTATAGACTTCACAACTTCCAACTTAATACAAATGCATTAAATTAATACATGTATTGTTCTATCATGTAGTCGCTAAGGTCGAGGAGGAACCCGAAGTCCTAGACTTCGTTACTCCGGAGGAACAGCTAGCCTACGACCAAGAGCAGCAAGGCAAGCCCCGGTTTGCATTAACCTTTTTACAAATTTTTATTGTTTTGAGCACATACTTGTTTCCTTTGTTCTGTGCATTAGAGTCGTGTTTGGAAATCCAACTGCATAGCCAAGAAAACCACGGGTTGGGTTTAGGATTGAAAACCCCGTTAGCCACTGCATTGCTAGGATAGAGTAGGATTCGGTACAAGTCGAGTAGTTGGAACTACTCGCGAGAATAGGCTAGAGGCACATTGCTCGGGTAGAGATAGCACATGAAACACATGGCAAGAAAATGAGACCGAGCGGAGAGTAAGGGCAGCAGGACTTTGGGGCCTGTGTGCTGTAGCTCCGCTTGTGTCGATTGAGGACCGAGCCGTGTGCGGGCCTGTTGAACAAGCTAGAACAGTACCGAAGACCTACCGGCTATATGGGAACCGGGAAACTGATGTAACTCGGGTAGCTGGGTGTTGAGGCATTGCCCGTCGTTCAGAGGGTAGGTTGAGAGCTCGAGGTGTAAATCAGCTGGCGGCACAGAGATGCGCGTGCAGGGACCTCTTGCTCGGGACGATGGGACCGGTTCAATATTTGGCTAACGGGTGAAAGGTAGTCGCGTACGGCGTCCGTGATGGTTGTTGTAGGCAACATCGAGTACGGGCGTACGTGACGGGTTGTTCGGGTAACCCTGCAGGTGTAAATCGATTATAATCGCCGTCCCTCGCGGTCAGTGAGTACCACTTGTTCACTGTACCGTGACGTAGAAAGAACAGGTTAGTCACATGTTAAAATGTTGCTGATTGAAAGCTGGACATTGATTGTTAATGATATGCTGTAGCTTAGAGCTAATTAAAGTTCTTTTCAACTTTGGGCAAAGTACATGAGAGAAATGCGTTTCTTGTTTGATTGCGGATCTCTCATGTGCCTTAGCGTAAGGTTCTCCACAACCTGCTGCTAAAACTTGAAAGTAAGGTTCTACTAATTAGGCGAGTCCTTGCAAATGATTTTTACCTCATGCAACCCATTACCCTCATGTAGAAGTTCCATGTTTAGGTGAGACGGGTCAGACTTGCTGAGCCTTCGTGCTCACTGCTTGTGTTTGAAGCTTTTGCAGGGTTCTATGAGGAAGGGACTCCCGAAGAGGAGACGGAACCCCAGGAGGGGAACCCCGTCGAGTGGGAGTCGTGCACGCCGCAGAGTTAGTGTGCGTGTGTGCTAGCAAGGACACGTTCGAGGGCTGAACGTGCACTTGATGCTTAGTCTACGCCCGCGAGTGTGGACTAAACTTATTTTGATGTAAACATGTTAATAAACTTGTTTATGTAATAAAGCTTCCGCTTCCGCTTTGCACCTTTGACGTGTGTTATACGGTGCTGTGCAACGCAGCACCCCTCAGCGTGATCCTGGCTCGACAGGACCAATGGGGTCGTGTCAGCGTGGTATCAGAGCTCGCTTGAGGTTTAACACAGTACAAAGGTCTTCTTTTTCAAAAATCCAGTGAGGAACGAGTTAGTAGCCCGTATAAGGATGTTATTAGTATATAGAAAGTGGCTTAGTAACCTATTTGTTATGTCGGAAAATCGTGCATCTCGGGACGTTCATGTCTTGGGGGGTGCACGTAAGCGCTGTCCACCAGTGCGCACAAGCTGAAGGGTGGAGCCCCACGGGTGGCAGGTAACCCGACCCGCTTTGATATCCTCTACGACTCTTCATGTCGTTTGGGGTATTCGAGCAACGTCTGTCCCTGGCGTGCGTGGTGCAACATGGGAGACCCCGTCACGTGGTCTGAAACGTGAACACGTAACTCAAGGCGTGTTTGGCTTGAGAACATCCGGGCGAGTGATGACGGCCGGATGTACCAACCGTATGGATTCCGGGCTCGGTGTGCAGCCGAGTCTGATGATTGGTTGAATTTCTGCAGGTAGCCTTACCACGAAACGGTAGACGTGTAGCATCCGTGTGCGAGTGACGAGTAGTGCCACTAAACTAACGAAGCCGGCTAAGTCCGGTATAGGTTTTTCTTTGTGAGGACGTAGTACCGACATGATCTGTTGACGCATCGACGTCACACCCAACTGAATGAACAACGTCATTTAAAAATTTGAAGGTTTTGATCCAAAGTAGTAAAACTTGATGTAACTCCTTCCCTTGAACAGGATATTCAAAGCTAATAAGTTTTCAACTTATAGGATGTTAAGGACAGAGCACTCTGTTTTCAGCTAAATCGAGGCTGAAGTTAATCAGAGGTTAGAGGTTGAGTTCTTTCGAGGTTGGGGTCGTGTGATACATTTCTGGAAAGCTTTGGAGGAGCTTTACAACTTTTCTGTTGAGTTCCAGAGGTGTTTCGTCCCTTAACCACTCGAAAAATGCAGTAGAGTTGAAACTGTCCAGAAAACAGGACAGAGCAAAGACTCTCTGTAAACTCTCTGTAAATTAAGCATAACTTCCTGCTTAAAAATCCAAAAATAGGAAATGAGGTAGTTCTGGAAAGCTTATGAGATGGGTTACAACTTTGTAACAGAAAGTTTTGTCAGATTAGGAACAGAATTAACTGGGATTCTTGGATCAAATCAGTACCTAAGGCAGGGAGGTGCTGTCCAATTGTTTCCAGAAATTCTGTTAACTTTGACATCTCATAACTTTTGAACCAGAGCAGATCTTAGGCCAACCAAATACTTTCTGGAAAGCTATTGAAGTTAACTTTAACTTTGATGTTGAGCTCCAGGACTGGTTTTGCTTTTAACCTGGCCTAAATCAGATTGATATGGAAACTGGTCAGGGCTGTCATGGGAACAGCAGATCAGTAGTCAAATTTGTTTAAAAATTTGAACTATGTTTCCAAGTGTTAAGGGTTCAATGACATATCTTATGTTATAACTCAATGGTCTACTGTTTAAATAAATATTTGACATTTCTCAAATATATTTTTACAGATGGCAGCAGATAAACGGTTGGAGAACGGGTGGGTAGTTTCCCACTGCTCTGACCGTAGCGGCTACCCGGAAGCATTGTGGCAAATGCTCCAATATTTCGGGTACAACCAGATGCCGCAATACTTCGCCAAGGAAGAGGGCGAAGAGGGGAACAAGACGTGGATGATCCATGTCGAGGTTCCTGCAGGGCCTACGCCACCCGGTTGGGTGCCATTCACCGTCACGGTGAGAGGAAGACAACCGGAAGGGATGTGGCAAATGGCAGCCCGTGACACTATGTCACGTTTCTGCCAACTACACGTGCAGGCTATGGAGGGAACTCCATACGCACTCGTTCCGGTGGAGGGACGAGCTCAGCATGTGTGGGAAGAGAGGTACCTAGAGGCAACAAACCCGAGTTGCCCAAGGTACAACCCCGCGGAGGCAAATCTCAGCCTCCAAATGAGGGCGGGAAACGCTGTGATGGACAGCCAAGCTGTTCATACGGAGCATCTCGCCACCAAGCTCAAGGAGAGCACAAGCCGTGGAGATCATTTTGAGAGTGCTCACAGTGCGCTCCGCAATGTGCTCCTTCCGACGATCAAGCGACTGAATGAACAACACAATCAGTTGCGTCGTCTGAAGAAGGCAAAGAAGAAGAGCCGTGTTGACATTGCGGCGTTGCAAGAGCTGATGCAGACCCTAACCCAGCAGAATGAGGCTCACTTATCAAAGTTTTCTATTCACCCCGGCAGCAACAAAATGTATCAAGAACTCAGGAGAAAGTTTTGGTGGACACGGATGAAGCGGGAGACTGCGAAATACGTGTCCGAGTGTGATACATGTCGAAGGGTGAAGGCAGACCACATGCGGAAACCGGGACTGCTGCAACCACTGGGCATTCCTGCCTGGAAGTGGGAGGACGTGAGCATGGATTTCGTCGTCGGTTTACCCACCACCTTACAGAAACATGATTCTGTGTGGGTGATCGTCGATCGGCTCACCAAAGTTGCCCATTTCATCCCGGTCAACACCAACTATAACGCCAAGAAGTACGCTGAACTGTACATCTCACGGATCCTATGCTTATACGGCGTACCCCGTACCATCGTATCGGACCGGGGCACTTTATTTGTGTCCCGTTTTTGGGAGCAGCTACGCGCTGCCCTGGGGACGAAGCTGATCCGTAGTTCAGCCTACCACCCGCAGACGGATGGGCAAACGGAGCGGGTAAATCAAATCCTAGAAGACATGCTACGAGCTTGCGCTATCGACCACGGCAAGAATTGGGATGATCACTTGCCATTAGCCGAGTTCTCGTACAACAATGGGTACCAAGCCAGCATCAAGATGGCGCCCTACGAGGCGCTATACGGCAGGAGATGCCGCACACCACTGAACTGGTGTGAATCTGGCGAGAGGGTTACCTTCGGGATTGATCTTGTCAACAACGCGGAAGAAAAGGTTCGATTAATTCAAGCGAACCTAAAAGCCGCTCAATCCCGACAGAAACAGTATGCGGACCGGAGGAGGCGCCCATTACAATTCGAAGTTGGAGATCACGTATACCTACGAGTGTCTCCAATGAAGGGCGTAAACAGATTTGGGGTGAGAGGAAAGTTAGCACCCCGATTCATCGGTCCATTCCAGATTACCGAAAGATGTGGATCGGTGGCATACCGGCTAAGATTACCAGAAGCACTTTCCGGTGTGCACGACGTCTTTCACATTTCCCAGCTGAGGAAGTGTCTCAAGCTATCAACTACCGTTCAGCTGGAAGACATTGAAGAACTGCAACCGGATCTCACCTATCGGGAGGAACCGGTGCAGATTATTGATGAAAAGGCCCGAACCACACGCAACCGTACGTTGTGGTTCTACAAGGTTCTATGGAGTAATCACTCCATGGACGAAGCGACATGGGAGAGCGAAGAATTCCTTCGCACTAACTACCCCGACTTTTTCACGTCGCATATTCGGTAATTTTTCCACCGTCCTCTCTCTCATTTCACCTTATAATCTCGGGACGAGATTCTTTTAAGGGGGGAGGAATGTAAGGGCCTCAGTTTTTGACACTCATTTGCAGTGTTCATCACCACACCACACACCTCATTTGAGGAAGAATGATGAACACAAATAAAGAGCAAGTAACAATTATCAACATGCTCATTAGGGAACAAACTCACACATTGCAAAAGTGGTACTTCCCACATGTGATATAGATGGGCTGGACATATGAAAACTCCTACACTTTGCTAAGGATGTCCATGCCAAGTTCCACCCAAATTCAAAACCTTTTTGAGGTCATTTTGGGTATAGTTAGGAAGAGGGCAGTTTGAAACCATACTCAAATTCAAACTGTTTTCACCCACTGAATTTAAAAGTGGAAGGCATATTCTTGCTCAGCACATTTTTGTGAGCTCACACACCAATTTTCACTCCATTTGGAGTTGATCTTGACATGAGCTAAGGGGGAGAAATTCAAACTTTATTTGAATTTCAAACTGCACTTGTGCTGAAATTCATTCAAACCAAACCTCATTTGAACTTTGATCAATTCAAATGGCTCTTGGGTGAATAATTTGAATTGCCAAGGGTAGAATAGGGTTCACTGTTTACCACAGCTGTTAGGAATAAATTTCAGAGGTTAAAAGAGAAGTGGGACCCACATGTCAGCCTCTGCCTCAAAGCAAACCGACTGAACCACAGTTCAGTCGGTTCCCGGCAGCTGTGCGCGCGCGCCACCGAAGGGGGCAGCCGGCGCCAGCTCCTGCTGCGTGCCCCAAGCCGGAGGCCAGCCGGCCGAGCTATTTATTCCCTCCCCGGCGTGCCTCAGTCACCATTTCCCCGAGCTACCGACGTGCGCGACTGCTTTTCCCACTGCCATCGCCGCCGCTCGAGTTCCTGCTTGATCAAGCCGATCGCAGCTCCTTCCTTCCGTTCCAAGGTCCCAGCAAGGTACTAGCAACCATCCTCCATCCTTCCCATTGATAGAAATCGATTGAAGCCGAGTGATATCGGCTGTGCCGAAAGATCAAACTCGGAACTGGAAACCGCCGCACCTCGGGCTCTCGTGGACAGCCCAACCTGGGCGTTGTCACACCCGAGCCAAGGCACCCTTGGACGTGCAAGTGATCGGTGCTGCTCATCCCCGAGCCACAGCTCGAGTGGTTGCTCACCGGCGGCGAATTTCCACTTTTCCCCTTTCTGTGTGCAGAACGACCTTCGGGTACGATTCTGTTTAATTCGTGCTCTAGAAAGGATTAGAGGGCCTCAGGCCACTCCCACACGAACTAGAAACGGTGACGCACGAGTTGCCTTCACAACTCTGGGCCGGAGAACTTCTGTGCCCGGCGTAATTCAAGGTCTACTAATGGCGGAACGCACGGGGGGTATCGGGCGCACGGTGAGGACCTATTTCGGGCCTTCCCCGAGCTGCCCCGAGTTCATGTCGACCTTCTCTGAGGTCCACTGATGCTCCCCGACCGGTTTCCCAAGTAGCTGAGGCACTAGGAGCATCAGCCGACATGGCCGAAGTCGTTCCGATATGGCGGCTCGTCGCCGACCATGCTCCGGCCGTTGTCATGAGCAGCTGACCCTTGGATCATGTTCCCCAAGTAAAAGTAGGCAGGGGCGGCCAGAATCAAGAAGTTTGGAGCTGTACAGCAGCCGGCGGCGAGCTCTCCGGCGAGGTCCCTCGGCGGCGGAGCGCGGGTGTCGCGAGGTTGAAGAAGGGGGTGGACCCCAGCTGTCAGCGGCCGATATTTTGAATCGGGATCCGGCTGCGGCCGGGATCGGGTGTGCTGGCGCGCAAAAGCCTTGTGGGCCGCGGTGTGCTATCGCTTCGGCGTGCGACGCGTGTCTCCTGGGCCCACGCGCGAGTTTAAACTTTTTCCCGATTTTCAGATTTCCTTCAAACTTCAAATCCTTATAACTTTGGCTAGAAAGCTCCAAATTGAGTGAACCAAATTTTGCTGGATTCAGCTCTCTGAGTACTTTCCAGAAAATCAAGTTTCACTTCATGAAATTCCTTAATTCTCCAGAATTAATTCCTCAAAGTTTAAACTGTTAGGAATTTTAACTGGAGAATCCTTTGGAGGAAAATCCTGAAATTTTGCTGAGATGTTCACCAAAATATCCTTGAACTACCATAAAAATTTCAGATCCATTTGAGCTCATTTAGTCCACCTAATGGTGTGCTTAGTAAAACTGTTCCAGAGAAAATGGAAAATGTTCAGAAACATTTTCAGAATTTTCTCTGAAATTGTTTAGCTCATATCTTCAGTTAGAGACTTCCAAATTAAGTGAGACCAACTCCAGTAGAACCCTCTGAAAATCTAATTTTCAGAAAGTCATAGTTTGTCTCATGAAAATCCTTAGAATACCCTAAAAGCCTGTAATTAAGGTCAAGGACATAATTAATTGTGGAGGGCTCAATTGAGCTTTGCTGCAACTAAAACTTGACCAAGTCTCTGTTTAGGTTGTAACCAAGCCACAGTAAAAGTTTCACAGTCATTAGGTCTGTCTAGCAAAGGTTATAGACTTCACAACTTCCAACTTAATACAAATGCATTAAATTAATACATGTATTGTTCTATCATGTAGTCGCTAAGGTCGAGGAGGAACCCGAAGTCCTAGACTTCGTTACTCCGGAGGAACAGCTAGCCTACGACCAAGAGCAGCAAGGCAAGCCCCGGTTTGCATTAACCTTTTTACAAATTTTTATTGTTTTGAGCACATACTTGTTTCCTTTGTTCTGTGCATTAGAGTCGTGTTTGGAAATCCAACTGCATAGCCAAGAAAACCACGGGTTGGGTTTAGGATTGAAAACCCCGTTAGCCACTGCATTGCTAGGATAGAGTAGGATTCGGTACAAGTCGAGTAGTTGGAACTACTCGCGAGAATAGGCTAGAGGCACATTGCTCGGGTAGAGATAGCACATGAAACACATGGCAAGAAAATGAGACCGAGCGGAGAGTAAGGGCAGCAGGACTTTGGGGCCTGTGTGCTGTAGCTCCGCTTGTGTCGATTGAGGACCGAGCCGTGTGCGGGCCTGTTGAACAAGCTAGAACAGTACCGAAGACCTACCGGCTATATGGGAACCGGGAAACTGATGTAACTCGGGTAGCTGGGTGTTGAGGCATTGCCCGTCGTTCAGAGGGTAGGTTGAGAGCTCGAGGTGTAAATCAGCTGGCGGCACAGAGATGCGCGTGCAGGGACCTCTTGCTCGGGACGATGGGACCGGTTCAATATTTGGCTAACGGGTGAAAGGTAGTCGCGTACGGCGTCCGTGATGGTTGTTGTAGGCAACATCGAGTACGGGCGTACGTGACGGGTTGTTCGGGTAACCCTGCAGGTGTAAATCGATTATAATCGCCGTCCCTCGCGGTCAGTGAGTACCACTTGTTCACTGTACCGTGACGTAGAAAGAACAGGTTAGTCACATGTTAAAATGTTGCTGATTGAAAGCTGGACATTGATTGTTAATGATATGCTGTAGCTTAGAGCTAATTAAAGTTCTTTTCAACTTTGGGCAAAGTACATGAGAGAAATGCGTTTCTTGTTTGATTGCGGATCTCTCATGTGCCTTAGCGTAAGGTTCTCCACAACCTGCTGCTAAAACTTGAAAGTAAGGTTCTACTAATTAGGCGAGTCCTTGCAAATGATTTTTACCTCATGCAACCCATTACCCTCATGTAGAAGTTCCATGTTTAGGTGAGACGGGTCAGACTTGCTGAGCCTTCGTGCTCACTGCTTGTGTTTGAAGCTTTTGCAGGGTTCTATGAGGAAGGGACTCCCGAAGAGGAGACGGAACCCCAGGAGGGGAACCCCGTCGAGTGGGAGTCGTGCACGCCGCAGAGTTAGTGTGCGTGTGTGCTAGCAAGGACACGTTCGAGGGCTGAACGTGCACTTGATGCTTAGTCTACGCCCGCGAGTGTGGACTAAACTTATTTTGATGTAAACATGTTAATAAACTTGTTTATGTAATAAAGCTTCCGCTTCCGCTTTGCACCTTTGACGTGTGTTATACGGTGCTGTGCAACGCAGCACCCCTCAGCGTGATCCTGGCTCGACAGGACCAATGGGGTCGTGTCATGCAACACATCCAAAAAATTTTAAATTCCCCTCTTAACATGATTTAGGGTCTTAACAATATTTTTGGGGCGTTACAGATGGATTGGTTAAGCAAGCACAACGGGGTAATCCAATGTGCTGAAAGAAGCGTGCAGTTGACAAATGAGCACGGCATCCGTGTCGAGTTTGAGTCAGTCCAACAAACCACTGAAAGGGCAAATTTGAACCACGTTGAAGGAGCAACATTGGACAGCATTCCGGTGGTTCAGGAATTTTCGGACGTGTTCCCGGAAGAGCTTCCAGGTATGCCCCCTGATCGGGACATTGAGTTTGCCATTGATTTGGTACCCGGAACTGCACCCATATCCAAGAGACCCTATAGGATGCCCGTCAATGAACTGGTAGAACTCAAGAAACAAATTCAAGAGTAGTTGGAGAAGGGTTTTATACGCCCAAGCTCGTCACCATGGGGAGCCCCCGTGCTCTTCGTAGACAAGAAGGATGGAACCCAAAGGATATGCGTGGACTATAGGTCTCTCAACGAGGTGACAATCAAGAACAAATACCCTCTGCCCCGTATAGAGGACCTGTTCGACCAAATGAAAGGAGCCCGAGTGTTCTCCAAAATTGATCTTCGGTTGGGATATTTCCAGCTGAAGATTAAGCCCTCCGATATACCCAAGACTGCCTTCCGAACACGGTATGGTTCGCATGAATATACCGTCATGTATTTTGGGTTAACAAATGCACCCACATACTTCATGTAACTTATGAACAAGGTTTTCATGAAGTACTTGGACAAGTTTATCGTGGTTTTCATCGACGACATTATGGTGTATTCAAAAAGTGAGGAGAAGCATGAAGAACATTTGAAATTGACCTTGCAGAAATTGCGTGAGCATCAATTGTATGCCAAGCTTAACAAGTGTTAATTTTGGCTAAAGGAAATATCTTTCCTAGGCCACATTATCTCCAAGGAAGGGGTATCGGTTGATCCTAGAAAAGTAAGAGATGTCCTAAAGTGGGACCAACCGTTGAGCGTGAGGGATATTCAGGGTTTTCTTGGGATGGCTGGATACTATCGACGCTTCATTAAGGACTTCTCTAAAATAGCAAAGCCTATGACGGAGTTGCTAATGAAGGAAAAAGTCTTCCAATGGACACCAGCCTGCCAAGGAAGTTTTGAGGAACTCAAGAAAAGGCTAACCACAGCACCGGTTCTGGTATTGCCAGACATAAGCAAGAGCTTTGACATATATTGTGACGCATCCAGACAGGGGCTTGGATGTGTGCTCATGCAAGAAGGACAAGTGGTAGCCTATGCCTCACGACAATTAAAGAAGCACGAGCTTAATTATTCTACACATGACTTGGAGCTAGCAGCAGTAGTGCATGCATTGAAGATTTGGAGACATTATATCCTTGGTCATCGATGTGAGATCTATACGGATCATAAAAGCCTCAAGTACATATTTACACAAACGGACTTGAATTTGAGGCAATGTCGATGGTTGGAACTCATCAAGGATTATGATGTTTGAATCAACTACCACCCCGGGAAGGCCAATGTAGTAGCTGATGCATTGAGCCAAAAGGGAGCATGTCACCAACTCACGGTTCGGGAGCTACCACCCGAACTACGTAAGGAGTTCGAACGGTTACACCTCAGATTCTTGAACAACATGGAAATAATGGAGATCCACTCTTCATTGGAGCAAGAAATAAGAGATGGCCAAGCAACGGATGAGGAGATCAAGGAGATCAAGGAAAGAATCCGACAAGGAATAGAGAAGGATTTCAAAGAAGATGAGATGGGTACGCTTTGGCTAGGAAAAAGGATTTGTGTGCCTAACATAAAACACCTCCGCGACATGATATTGAAGGAGGCACATGATTCCCCCTATTCTATACATCCCGGAAGCACCAAAATGTACAAGGACTTGAAAACTTGTTATTGGTTGGATGGTATGAAGAGGGATATAGCCGAATACGTTGCCCTATGCGACACATGCCAACGGGTGAAGGCCGAACATCAAAAACCCGCTGGATTGTTGCAACCTTTGAAGGTACCCGAATGGAAGTGGGAGGACATCAGTATGGATTTCATCGTCGGATTGCCACGTACTCAGCCGGGTTATGACTCCATCTGGGTCATCGTGGACCGATTGACGAAAACTGCCCATTTTCTCCCTGTAAGGGCCAATTACAATGTTGCACAATTAGTAGAGTTGTACATGGAGCAGATCGTGTGCCGTCACGGAGTCCCAAGGAGGATAGTCTCAGATCGAGGTTCTCAGTTTACCTCTAGATTCTGTAGGAAGCTGCAGAAAGCCATGGGTACACGACTGGATTTTAGCTCCGCCTATCACCCACAAACTGATGGATAAACCGAAAGGACAAACCAAATTTTGGAAGACATGTTGAGAGCTTGCGCCTTGAAACGTGGGCGTAGTTGGGATAGGAGTTTACCGTATGCCGAATTCTCCTATAACAACAGCTATCTAGCTAGCTTGAAGATGTCGCCTTTCGAAGCATTATATGGTAGATGGTGTAGAACGCCGCTATTTTGGAACGAAACCAGGGAGAACCAGGTATTTGGACCCGAAGTGCTACAAGAAGCCAAAAAGCAAGTCCAAACGGTACGGGAGAACTTAAAAGCTGCTCGGTCACGACAGAAAGGCTATGTGGACAATAGGCGTAGGAAGTTGACCTTTGAAGTAGGAAACTTCGTATACCTTAAGGTATCGCCTATCCGAGGCCAATGACGATTCAACGTCAAAGGCAAGATAGCACCTCGCTACATCGGACCATTTAAGATTTTGGACAAGCGAGGAGAAGTAGCCTATCGACTAGAGGTCCCAAACCACCTCTCCGACGTACATGACGTGTTTCATGTATCCCAGCTCAAGAAGTGCTTGAGAGTACCAGAGGAACAAGTATCAATGGGAGAGCTTGAACTTCAAGAGGATCTGACTTATGCGGAACACCTTGTCCGAATCTTGGACGTAAAGGAAAGGGTCACCCGGAACAAGGTGATTCGATGGTGCAAGGTACAATAGAGCCATCACACAGAAGCTGAAGCCACATGGGAGCGTGAAGAGGATATCAAGGCAGAATTTCCCCATCTATTCTCTACTGATGAATCTCGAGGGCGAGATTCAATTTAAGGGGGGTAGATTTGTGACACCCTTATCTCTGGTGTCAGCATATGTTCATGTTTTATGAAGAGAAAACATTTTAAGAAAAGTAGGAACAGAGAAAAATATCAAAAGGATAGCCAATAAGAGCCGAATCCAGCTCTCAGAGAGCGCCGAAGACAACTTCCGCAGCCCGCTGGCCACGTGGCGTGTTCGGAGCTCATCCCTGCGAAGTGGAGAGAGGTCCGCCGCTAAAGTAGGCTATGTGGCAGGCTCGGGGCTCATCTCCGCAAAAGGGGAGAGGCCCGACCCTATGGGACACGTGTTGCCCCCGGAGCTAGTCATCATGGAAATCAGAGGACTGGTCGCGCGAGATACGTGTCGATCTCGGAGCTCACCTCCGAGAGGTCCGGTTCTATCGAACACGTGTCGCCACCGGAGCTTATCTCCGGGAGGTCTGACACTGTTGGACACGTGTCAACCTCGGAGCTCGTCTCTGAGGAAATAAGAGAGGAAAGGTCCGGCACCGACACGTGGCATGCGCGGAGCCACCTCCGAGTAAGAGAGGAGGTCCCGACCGCCAGGATACATGGTGCACGCGGAGCTCACCTCCGAAGAAGAGGGAAGTCTTTCTCGTTTGACACGCGGCACAACCGGAGCCCGTCTCTGCAGAAAGGAAGAGACCAGGCCGGTGGACACGTGGAGCTTCCGGAGCTCATCACCGTGAAGGTGACGAGTTCTGAAGCGATTTTGGAATCTGTACACGTAAGAAATACCGGAACAGAAACCGACCTGAATTCCATGATGATACCGCACCAAATCAACTAAAGATAAGTTGTAAGATTCAAACAGGACTCATATTCGGGATACAATCAAGTTAGGACTCTTCTCTTCCCGATTATAAATAGAACCCAGAACCTATGGCCGAAACCACAAACTTCTTTTCTAACTCCTGAGCCGACGACTTAGAGCCCTAGCCCCCAACTCGCCGAGAAAGCCATCGCCGAAGTGCAGCAAGGAAGATCGCCGGAGGAAAGCCCAACGATCTGAGGAGGACCTCGAGACCGAGAAGAATGTAAGGTAGGTCTCCAATACCACCTTACGACATCGTTGTATTTTCTTTGCATCTGTTCTTTGATTCCTTTCGAACAGAAGCCTTCTCGTGGACAGATCACTTGATGATCAGGTTGATCTAAAGACAAGATCATCGCCACGTCCACCTTTGATCCGAACACCTCTGTCCATGCAAGCCATACAAGAACACGTATAGACCAATCTAATAAAACTAATCATAGGATAGCATGCATATGCATCCTCGCATCTAGTTTAAGGTTTGTGCATGATATTGATTGCTGTGAATATTGTATGCACGTAATCCACGGTGGCCGCAGCCGCACCTATCCGCCCTCCTTCACCAGCCCAGAAATCTGGTCCTGAGACTGGAAGGGCCGCTGTAGGTGCACCTGCTGGCCCCTGGCTCCCTCAGGACAGCGTCCCGCTCCGGTTGCTGAGGCACCGGCACCTCCGCCGGTCTTAGACTCGACAGGGGGGTCAGGGGCGTGACTCCTGTCCCCTCTGTCCCGGTGCCCATGTGGGATGCCCTGGGGCGTGTCCAGACCAGCGCCCGACAGTTCCAGGCCGCCTTCGAGCGGGAGCGGGGGGCGCTGGCTGGAGAGGGGGAACGCCTTCTTAGCTGGCAGTAGTGGACCCAGGAGGCTAGGGCGGAGCTTGACTCGAGGCAGTCAAGACTTGAGGCCATGAGTGTTCTGCTTGACACTCAGAAGAAAGCCATCAGCCGCCTGGAGTCAGAGACCCGGCGGCTTCGCGCTTCCTACCGCGAGGCCCTGGCCCATGTTGAAGCCAAAGCCGAGGCGCATTCTGCCGCCGCGGAGGAGTTGCGGCTGCAGGTAGCTCGTCGAGAGTGCGCCGTCGCCGATCGGGAACATGCTGCAGCGGCCGAGGAGGAGAAGATCGCCGCACGGCTGAAGGCCAAAGAGGGCGAGCTGAGGTCTCGGACCGAGGAGCTGAAGCTCCGTGAGTCGGCTGCTGCCACGAGGGAGGAGCAATTCTCCCAGGAGCGCCAGGCAGCGTTGGATCGCGAGCTGGCGGCTCGCCAAGAGGTAGAGAAGCTCCAGTCTTCGCGGTCTACCGAGGCCCAGCCGGTCTGGGGCTTTATTGCCAAGGCGGGGTCCGCCTTGGCTCCTCTTGGTTTCAGCCCGGTGCGGATGGAGGCTCCGGTGCAGGAGATGTCCGAGGCAATCCCGGCACTTGAGTCCATCGGCGGCAAACTGGGCCAGCTCGAAGTGGTGATTGCCGACGAGCTTGAGGTGGAAGGACGGGGCCTGGTGAAGGATGTCGCTATGAACGTACTGGCGTGCTTCCGGAGCCAAGACCCTTTCTTCTCTTTGGAGCCAGTCCGTCTAGGACCCGTTGCCGAGCGAGAGGAAGCTGCCAGGGCCGAGGTCGAGGACGTGGCCACCCTTGTGGCCTCTAGGTTCCAACGGGAGTCCAGGGACTCTTAGGCATTTGCTCCCGTGGCCACCAGGCCCTGTACCTCCTTTTTTATTTTTGTTGAGTCTGTAGCCCAGCTCATGGAGCCTTGTATGAACAGACTCTTGTTTTCTTCTGTGTCTGCATGCTTTAGTCTTCTTCCTGGTTTTACCTGGCCGAGTCCTTAGCTCCTCAAGGTACTCAGAGGCCTTAACCAATCTCGAAGGTCTGCACAGACACCTTCCCCGAGTCCTTACTTTATTAAGGGCCCCGGAGGTCTCTAGGACCCGCCCCATGAGAATGGGGGGGGGGGTCCGGGCCTGCTAGCCTCTGAGGAGAGGGAGGTCCGGGCTTGCGGGGCACGTGGAGCCTTCGGACCTCTCCCCGAGGAGGGAGGAGGTTCGGCTTCTGTAGGCCACGTGGCGGGCCCGAAGCTCCCCCCCAAGGAGAGGGAGGTCCGGCCCCGCTGGACACGTGGGACCTTCGGGTCTCGCCCCTGCGGAAGTGGTGAGTTCTGGGTTCTTTGGTCTTACCTTGGAGTTTCGGTCTTGCGCGATCCCGTAGCGGCCCCCTGGTAGGTGCGTTCCATTGGATGGATGTACCTACCATTCTCCTGCGGGGAGCTGAGGCCAAGAGGTCCTGCACACAAGTAAGGGAAACGTAATTCTCCTTGGGGGCTCCCCCTCCTCTATCTCATAGTCTTATTTGGCTTACGGTCCCCGTCCACTTATACGGTGCTTGGGGACTACCGTGCGCGAAGTGCAGGGAGCTCAGGGTCCCCCTGGCTATCGGCAGGTACCTCCAACGCAACCGCCTTTGGTAGGGCAGCAAATGCCGACTAACGGTGAGAATGAGAAGAGGGAGCTGAGCGCATGGTGAGCATGTGCGAGAAGTGCAGTCATAAAAATTTAATACGTAAATTAAATGAGCACCAAGGAAGAGCAAAGTAGGACATGTTTCTTTTCATATAAATTTCCATAGGAGGAAGGCAGGCTAAACATGGAGGCCACGACCCGCCCCATTAAGAAGGGAAGCAATACTCTACGCGCTTGGGGTCGGAACCAGGCGAAGCTGAACGTAGTCCTGGACCGTCCCCTGAGGCTTAGCTGCTCCGAGCACTGTTCCTGGACTTTCTGGAATCTATTACAAAAAGAAGAGTATGTCCTATTGTTGCTCTAGGGGTAGAACTTATGGAGGTGTTCTATGTTCCAAGGGTTCGGGAGCGGGTCCCCATTCTCGGTGGAAAGGCGTACGCACCCGGGGCGGCACACTTTTGTGACTCGGAAGGGACCTTCCCAACTAGGGGAGAGTTTGTGGGTTCCTTCGCGAGAAAGTATGCGCCGCAGCACCAGGTCGCCTTCCTGCAGCTCCCGGGCACGTACAGACCTCCGTTGGTAGCGGCGGAGCGCTTGTCTGTACCGTGCATTACGGAGTGCTGCATGCAATCGGACCTCGTCGAAGAGGTTGATTTCTCCAAGCCGGAGGTTGTCCTGCGCGGCTTCGTCGTAAGCCCGGACATGGTGAGACTTCATGGTGATCTCTGGGGGAAGCACAGCTTCAGCCCCATACACCATGAAGAAGGGTGTCTCTCCGGTGGCCCGGCTCTGGAATGTCCGGTTAGCCCATAGTGTGTTCGGAAGCTCATCCACCCAATTGGCACCATGTTTCTTCAGGTTGGCATATGTGTGAGTCTTGAGGCCCCTAAGAATCTCTGCGTTGGCCCTCTCAACTTGCCATTGCTCTTTGGATGAGCAACAGAGGCATAGCACACCTGGATGCCGAGGTCTTCGCAATAGTCTTGGAACGCTGCACTGGTGAACTGGGTCCCATTGTCGGTGATGATCCTGTTTGGGACCCCGAACCGGCAGACAATCGACTTGATGAACTTTACTGCGGATTGCTTGTTGATGGTGGTGACTGGTGTGGCTTCCGCCCACTTGGTGAACTTGTCGATGGCGACATAGAGGTACCGGAATCCCCCGACGGCTCTGGGGAATGGTCCCAGGATGTCCAGCCCCCATACGGCAAACGGCCATGAGGGCGGGATCATCTTTACCGTCTGAGCCGGTGTATGGATCTGCTTGGCATTGAACTGGCACGCCTTGCAGCTCTCGACCTGCTTGACGGCATCCTAGAGTGCTGTCGGCCAGTAGAAGCCATGCCGGAAGGCTTTACCGACAAGTGTGCGTGAGGAAGAGTGACTCCCACATTCGCCTCCATGGATCTCAGCGAGCAAGTCACAGCCTTCCCCCTGGGTTATGCACCGCAATAGGACGTGGTTGGCGCCACGTCAGTAGAGGTCTCCTTCTACCAACGCGTATCTCTTAGCCATGCGCACGATCCGTTCAGCGGATACACGTTCATCAGGGAGGATATTGTCTTTCAAGTAGTCTCGGATCTTTGTGATCCATGCATCGGGTCTGACTTGAGCGTCTGGATCTTGAGCGCTGGGTTGCACAGAGTCCCCAGTGACGCTTACGATCCTTGGCGGCGTCCATGGCTGCAGGGCCGCCGGGACCGCCAGCTTCGAGGTGCTGGTCCCGCCCCCTTTGCCCAGCTCGGCGGGCCGGGCTGTGGGCCGCAGCAACGTCCTCTCGAAGACTCCTTCGAGCACAGGGGCTCCGGTGGAGGCCTTCGTTGAGAGGTCGTCAGCTGCGGCATTGCCAGCGCGCGGTACGTGGTGCAGGTCCAAGGCGAGGAAGTCTTTCTCCAACATCTGCACATGGAGCAGATAAGCAACTAGTTGTGGGTCATTGCAGTAGCATTCACCCTTAACTTGCTTGATAACTAGCTGGGAATCGCCCTGTGCCAACAACTGGTGAGCGCCTAGAGACAGGGCTGTCTTTAGGCCAAAGATGAGTGCTTCATACTCTGCCATGTTGTTGGTTGCCTTGAAATTGAGACGCACCATATACCCAAACTGCTCCCCCAATGGCATGAGAAGCAGTACGCCAGCACCGGCCCCCTGCTTTCGCGAGGAGCCGTCGAAGAAGAGCGTCAGTAAGGCCCGGTGAAGGCCGGAGCTCGGGGCCCTGGTTCACCGTCTTCATGGCCCCCTGGGTCAGCCTTCGTTGGCGTCCACTCAGCCACGAAGTCAACCAGTGCTTGGCTCTTGACTGCGTGACGAGGAAGGAAGTCCAGCTCAAACTCCGCCAGCTCCGCTGCCCATTTGGCGACATTGCCAGTCACGTGGGGGCTGTGGAGGACAGCCTTCAGCGGGTAGGAGGTGACCACCGAGACCCGGTGGGCTTGGAAGTAGTGGCGGAGCTTCCTGGACGCCACGAGCACTGCATACAGCAGCTTATGGACCTCCAGGTACCTTGTCTTGGCGTCATGGAGGACCTCGCTGATGTAGTAGACAGACCTCTAGATGGTCCGGACCCTCCCTCCCAGGTCAGAGATATCTTCATCCATGGGCTCAGGCCTACGGGAGGTGGGTGGGCCCAGGGAGGCTGCCGGGAGCTGATATTCGAAGGCTCCCAAGCCGTCTTGGACCTCCGGGGGGTCCCGCTGATTTCCCAGGAGCTCCGGGAGGTCCCGTTGGACATCCGGGAGGTTCCGTTGGACCTCTGGGGGGTCCCGTTGCACCTCCGGGAGATCCTGCTGGTCCTCCGGGAGGTTGTTTTGGGGGTCCGGGGGTCCGTTTTGGACCTCCGGGGGGTTGCCTCGGAGACCCGGGGGGTCGTCTTGGACCTCCGGGGTTTCCTGGCGCCTGTCTCCCGCTACCGGAGCAGGCTGTGGCGATGAGGGGTCCGGCCGCTCTGCGACGAGGACCATACTCACCACTTCAGCCGTCGCCGCGATGTAGAGCAATAGATGCTCTTCGGGCTCGGGGGCTACCATTACGGGTAGGGTCGTCAGGAGTTGCTTCAGCTCCTGGAAAGCTTCTTCTGCTTCGTCGGTCCAAGCAAATGGGCCGGATTTACGCAGGAGCTTAAAGAAGGGGAGCGCTCGCTCTGCTAACCTCGGTATAAACCGACTCAGCGCGGCTAGGCATCCCGTGAGTTTCTGGACTTCTTTGATGCGGGCGGGGGGCCGCATCAAGTCGATGGCTTTGATCTTCTCTGGGTTAGCCTCAATTCCTAAGAGTTTTCCAGAGGATACGCCGAACACACACTTGTCGGGGTTCAGCTTGGTACGCGTAGAGTGCAGTTTATCGAAGACTAAGGCCAGGTTATCTAGTATGGATGAACTCTGCCTGACCTTAACAACGATGTCATCGACATACACCTCAACTAAGTCTCTTATCAACTCCCCGAAGGTTTTGTGCATTGCACGTACGAAGGTAGGGAGAGCGTTCTTTAGGCCATAAGGCATAGAGACATAACAGTACAGACCGTCTACTGTGATGAAGGAGGTGTGCTCTTCATCTTCTCTAGACATAGGGATCTGATGGAAACCCGAGTAAGCGTCTAGGAAGCACAGCATATCGCAGCCTGATGTCGAGTCTACTATTTGATCTATTCTAGGGAGAGGGAATGGATCTTTAGGACATGCCTTATTGAGACTGGTGTAGTCGATGCACATCCGGAGCTTCCCGCCGGCCTTCGGGACAACAACAGGGTTCGCCAACCACCGGGGGTGGTGGACTTCCCGTATGAAGCCAGCGTCCAGCAGCTTCTTGATTTCTCCGCGGATGAAGTTTTGCCGCTCTATGGACTGCTTGCGGGGCTTCTGTTGGACTGGCCGGGCGTCGGGGAAGACCTTTAGGTGGTGCTCGATCACCTCCCTAGGGATCCACGGCATCTGCGACGGCTGCCATGCAAACACGTCGACGTTGTGCCGGAGGAAGGTGACGAGCGCACCTTCCTATTTGCTATCCAGGCCCCCGGCTACCCGGGTGATCTGGGTGGCATCGGTGCCGATTTGGACGAGCCTCAAGGGGACGTCGCCCTTGTCGAGGGGTTGCACACGGGGTGCTGTGGTAGAGGCACGGTGGCGTGCACTCGGGTGGAGCCGGTTTGGTTCTGCACTGCCGGGGGTTGGTGCTCTAGCTGTTGTAAGCGCTTGGAGCTTTTCCAAGGCTGACACTGCAGCAGTGCGGTCTCCACGAATCCTGAGAATGCCTGTTGGTGTAGGCATCTTCAAGACGAGGTAGCCATAGTGGGCTACTGCCATGAATCAGTACAGGGCTGGCCTGCCAATTATGGCGTTGAAAGGGAGGTCGATCTCCGCCACATCGAATAGAATGTACTCTGTCTGATAGCTGTCCGGTGCCCCAAAGGTCACCGGGAGGCTGATGTGGCCGTAGGGAACGACCTGTCCCGGCCCTACCCCTGAGAACGGGCTCGATGGGGTGAGCTTGGCCATCGGGATCTGCAGCTTCTGGAAAGCTGCACGACTGATGAGGTTCAGTCCAGCCTCGCCATCCACCAAAACGTGGTACATCCTCACATTGGCAATGGTGGAGGCCACCAAGAGCGGTAGTTGGCCGGCCTCAGCCATGTTCCTGGGGCAGTCGGTGGCATCGAAGCTGATGGGGGTTCCCATCTACCTGAGGTGCGGTGCGGCACTCGGGAGGGGAGCCACCGACGCTACCGCTCGGCGCAAGGTCTTAACCGCGCTTTGGGACGAGGGGTCAGCAGACCCACCGTAGATGACGTAGAGCATCTTCCGGCGCTCGTCATCACTGGAGCTGGAGCTCTCATGATTGCGCACCGCCTTCACGGCGCGCTGAGGCTCCTGGAACTCCACCTGCTGGTCGACGTCGTCTGGCGCGTCGACCTTCTGCTTGCCCTCCCTTTGATGGTGGGGCATCAATTAGAAGCTGCTTCCCTTTCCGGAAGCGCTCCGCGAGCTTCTGGATTTCCCGGCACTCGGCAGCAGTATGGTAACTGGTGCCGTGCACGGGGCATAGCTCGCCCTGGCCCCCGTCTGGAGCCGGTGACTGTCGTGGCCTTTTGTTGGGGCGCGGCCCCCGAGCTCCACTAGGTTCCACGGCTGCGGCAACGGGGGCCACGACCGGCAGTTTCATCTTGCCGCCGCCCCTGTTCTTGATCTTCCTGCCGCTTTCATAGGAAGCGGCGCCAGATCCTGGCTGCCCTCCTGACCCGGAGGCTGGCAGTGAGTGCCAGTTCCGCCCTTCGGCTGCTCTGGCGCACTTGTCCGCCATGCTGAAGAGCTCTGAGACGTCGCGGACCTCCCTGGTCGCGAGCTTCTCGAGCATCTTCTTGTCCCGAACGCCCTGCCGGAACGCCACCACCACAGAAGCGTTTTGGATGTGTGGGATGGTGTTCCGCACCTGGGAGAACCGCTGGATGAAGGAGCGCAGCGACTCCCCAGGTTGTTGCTGGATGGCATGGAGGTCGAGTTCCGTGCCAGGCCGGGTGTAGGAACTGCCAAAGTTGGCGGTGAACTGCCGGCAGAGCTCTCCCCAGGAAGTTATGGACCCCTGGGGGTGGTTCATGAGCCAATACCGGGCTGGGCCTGTCAAGGCGACGGGGAAGTAGTTGGCCATGACGGCCTCATCCCCTCCTGCGGCAAGTACGGCGGTGGAGTAGATCTGGAGAAACTCCGCCAGGTTGACACTGCCGTCGTACTTCTCGGGCAGGTACGGCCGAAACTTGCGCGGCCACCTCACGAAGCGAAGGTGGGGCGCCAGGGCCGCACACCCTGCCCCTGCTGCCGCAGGCGTTGGTGCCACGAACGCTTAGTTCACCGCTGGCACAGTGTACCCTGGTATGGGCAAGGCTGCGCCATAGACCGGGGACGCCGTTTGCAGGGCATATGGCTGTGGCATATGCTGCGCGGCGTATGCCTGGGGCAGAGATCGCGTGGCGAAGGTCTGCGCCTCAGGCTGGGTCGAGGCTGACGTCATGCTGTCGCCAGCCTCTTGGTTGCGGTGCCTTTCTCGACGTCGCTCGAGGTACACCCGGGCATCCTGGCCCAAGTGGCACCGTTCCAGCTCTGTCCTCAGGTCCGTCGACTGAAGCCTGGTGGAGCTGGAATCCGCCCTCTACCCGTCAACCGTTGGCGTGCGTGTCAGCGACACAGCCGGTTGGCCGGAGCGTCGTCCCTGCCAAAGTCGAGGGTTTGCGGCGGCGACGACGAGGCGGTCTACCTCGCGAATCCACTGCTGGGTCGCTGCCTGAGGAGCGTCCCCAGCAGGCGGATTGTGCAGTAGCGCTCTTGCTGCAGCTAGAGCATCCCCGTGGGGAACGCTCAGCGCTGCAAAAGATCTCACGCTGGTCGGAGTCTGCATTGCCGGAGTCGGCGTTGCTGGAGTCGGCTGCTGGCTTCTAGCTTGCGCTGACACACTCCGTCCTGAGTGCGTCGACACGTATTCCCCGCTGGTCACGGTTCGCCGTGAACGCGGGGGAGGAGAGCTTGCCGCTGAAGGAAGCTTGGTCATCTTCGTCGGCAGAAACTCGTCGCGCAAGGGAAAAGCCCCCTACCTGGCGCGCCAAATGTCAAAGTGTGTGGTCGACACTTCCCCCGGACCTGCTCTGGGCAGCCCACGGAGGTTCTTTTTTGGAGGGGCTAGTCGCTTGCGGAGAGATTAAGCGTAGGGACAAGTTAGGGAGGAGCTTGACACGACGAGTTTTACGTGGTTCGGGCCGCCGGAGCGTAAAACCCTACGTCCATGGTGAGCTGAGGTGCTCGCTGTATTGCTTGTTGCTCAGAACCGGAGTCCTGAGCTTGAGGATGAGTTATGCCTAGGGTGTGAGTTTCTGGAGTGGGAACCCTTGCTAACGTCGCCTACCCGAGCCTTTTATAGTCCAAGACTCGTGTGGCTTACAAGGGGGGCCCGGGACCCGACAGGTGGTCCTGGAAAGATTGCCTGCCGACTATCGTATCTGCAGTTATGTCGGTAGTTGTCTCTGGCGAAGGCTTCTGAGTCTTCGTCTTGCTGCCCTTCCCATGCCGCATGCTAGTCGTAGTGGTTGATGACGGCGGAGGTGGCAGGGGATGTCTTGTCGTTGTGTTTATTGGCTGGCAGGTTCTGACACCGCGCGCCAGTCTGTGATGCGACTGAGCGCAACGGCACCTGACAGAGGCGTGCTCCGCGTCTTCGCGTCTTGGGAAGGAGCGGGCCTTGAATACCTTATACGGGCAAGGTATGGGGCGTCTTTACGCCCGCTGCCTACCGCTCGGCGGCAGGCAGCGCTGTTCTGCTGGACACGTGGCGGGCCCGGAGCCCTCCTCTGAGGAGAGGGGGGTCCGGCCCCGCAGGACACGTGGAGCCTTTGGACCTCTCCCCGTGGAGGGGGGGAGGTCCGGCTTCTGTCGGCCACGTGGCGGGCCCGGAGCTCTCCTCTGAGGAGGGGCAGGTCCAGCCCCGCGGGACACGCGGCGCCCTCAGAGCCCTCCCCTCGGAGGGGAGGTCTGGCTGCTGTTGGCCACGTGGCGGGCCCGGAGCTCTCCTCTGAGGAGAGGGAGGTCCGGCCCCGCTGGACACGTGGCGCCTTCGGAGCTCTCCCTGCGGAGAAGGGCGAGATCCTTAGGCATGTTCCCTTGTGCGCGGGGGTACCCCATATCGCGGGTACCGACACTGATGATGAAATAATAATGCAAGTTTGAGTACAATGATGTACTCAGCAAGTGCGGGAAAATATGATATGTAGCTCACAACAAAGTAGGTATAAAAAGGCTCATTGCAGAAAGAAAAGTTATTTATGAAAACTATGATAAAACATCAACTTATCTTTAAGCGAATGTAATCCCAACATGTACTAAAATACCAATCATACCTCCATTATGTTCATTACCTTCCATGTCCCAACCAGACATTAATCAATCTCATTCTTGTTCATGAATTCCTTCTCGTATTTGCTACCATCTCAAGAATACCATCTCGTATTCGCTACCATTTCATCTCATAAACAATTTCGTCTCACACCGTCCAACCTCGTTGTCATGACTCAACAGTCATGCAACCCATCTTACCACCCAAACTCAACAGTCCCAAAAACAAAACCAAAACCAAACCTTCCAAAACCATACCAAATAACCATAGCCAATAACCATCCCAACTAATCATGGAAGTTGGCCAGGCGCTCGTGACCGTAAGCTCGGCTATCATGATAGTTTTAGACTCTGCAGAGTTTGCACCTCTTTACCCACAAGTTTGTGATTTCGTCACCCGTCGGCGACTGCAGAACCTCCATTATACCAATACACAACCGTCAGTGTATGGCCAAGAGATCACAAAATAGCCTTTACAAAGGGGTTACTAGATGTATAGACTCAATAAGGTTTCACCGGCAGGCTAGAATCTACAATTCTCCCACCCATGGGCCCCCTCTTGTGCCATGCAGTTCCCTGGGCAGTCCTCACTCGACTCCCATTCCCCGCGCCTTCCACGGTCCATAACAATCTAGCAACTTATCTAATTAGTCAGCTAAGCCGCACCCATACTTGGCCTTGCGGTGGCACTGTTATCCTGGCATGTGCTTGCATGAACCCATCCTTCGATCTACGGCAAGTAAACCACCATCTCTTTCTACCTCATTCACAAATCCAGGCTTGCCTAGATCTCCCTCCGATCCATGTTTATTAACAACATCAGTTTCTCATCATCATTACGAGTGCAGTTAGCTAGACACATCTATCTCGCTTCCCAATCCCATGGACTCAGAAGCATAAAAGCAAAAACCATACCCGACTCATAACTTCCCTGGCTACAAGGGTGGTTTAACCAAAACTAGTAAACTCCTATAAAAGGGTTTCCCATCATATTTGACTCAGCACACACACCTTTTCTCAAAACAAAATAATTTCCCAAAACATAGGATCAATATGGTCAAGGGGCACTTGCCTTGTTCTTGTGGTTCCTGTTGCTCAAAATCTTGTTGTTGTAGCCCGTCGTAGGTAGCTCCATGAGCTTGTCCTCCTATACACGATCACGCACATACAAGATTCACAACAATCAATATCATGCATAAACTCTACTTTAAGATGTAATGATGTATATGCATGTTAATCCTATAGTGCAGTTTTTATTAGATCAGTTTGTACGTGTTCTTGCATGGTTTGCATGGATTTTATGATGAACAGGGGTGTTCGGATCAAATGTGGACATGACGATGATCTCGACTCTAGATCATACCGATCAACACGTGATCTGTTCACGAAAAGCTTTTGTTCGAAAGGAATCAAGGAACAGATGCAAAGAAAACGCCACGATGTCGTAAGGTGGTATTGGAGACCTACCTTATGTTCTTCTTAGTCTCGGGGTCCTTCTCCTATCAGACAGATCGTTGGGGCTCTCTTCCGGCGATCTCTCTCGACCAAACTCCGGCGATGGGTTTACTCGACGAGTTGGGGGCTAGGGCTATAAGTCGTCAGCTCAGGAGGTGGAAAATAAGTTTGTGGTTTCGGCCAAGGGTTCTGGGTTCTATTTATAATCGGGAGAAGAAGAGTCCTAATCTGATTGTATTTCGAATAAGAGTCCTATTCAGATTGTCGTTGAATCTTAACAACTTATCTTTAGTTGATTTGGTGCGGTAACATTGTGGAACTCATGTCGGTTTCCTCTCCGTGCCGGTATTTCCACGCGTACAGAATCCAAAACCGCTCCAGAACTTGTTACTTCTGCGGTGATGAGCTCCGGAAGCTCCACGTGTCCACCGGGGCCTGGTCTCCCCCTTTCCGCAGAGACGAGCTCCGGTTGTGCCGCATGTCAAGTGAGCGAGACCTCCCTCTCCTTCGGAGGTGAGCTCCGCGTGCGCCACGTATCCTGGCGGTTGGGACCTCCTCTCTATTCGGAGGTGGCTCCACGCACGCCACGTTTCAGTGCCGGACCTTCCCTCTCTCCGGAGGTGGCTCCGGGTGTGCCATGTATCCTAACAGCGCCAGACTTCCTTTCTTCTCAGAGCCGAGCTCTGAGGTTAACATGTGTCCAACAGTGACGTACCTCCCAGAGATAAGCTCCGGCGGTGACACGTGTCCAATAGAACCGGACCTCTCGGAGGTGAGCTCCGAGATAGACACGTATCCCGCGCGACTGGTCCTCTGATTTCCACGGTGACTAGCTCCGAAGGTGACACATGTCCGGCGGCTGGCCTTGCTTCTCCGCAGAGGCTAGCTCCGGGGCAACACGTGTCCCACGGGGTCGGACCTCTCCCCCTTTGAGGGGATGAGCTCTGAAGGCGCCACGTGGCCAGCGGGTCACGAGAGTTGTCTTCGGCACTCTTGGTGAACTGGATTTTTGCTTTTTTTGGCTATATTTTTAATTCTTTCTCTGTCCCCGCTACTTTTAAAAAGTTTTCTCTACATGAAACATGAATACATGCAGAAACCAAAAATGAGGGTGTCACAGGCTGACCCCTTCCCTCTATCTCATTCACCTCCACTCCACTCTTCTCCTCCAAAACTTGCCCCCATTGGCGATTTTGGAGTTCTCCCTCAAATCCCTCGAAGGAATCCCTGATTCAAGGCTTGTGGAGTACGGAGAATCCTTCTCCGACCATCTCCGCTCCTTTGATCCGCGGACTTCATCAAATTTCTTCACTCTAAGGTACTTTTTGACCTAGCCTTGATTTTTCACGAAACTCTTATTTCTAAGTCATACCTTTAGTGCCTTAGGCCTTCTCTGATGTTCCTACGCCATATTGTTGCAATCTCTCATAGTATTGCGACTACTTTACTGAATTAGTGATCAAATCACCTAAGTTAGGGTTTAAAACTGTAGAGTCCGGACTCCAACCGGACAAGTCCGGCCAGAGCGGACTAGTCCGCCTCTGGCCCGGACAAGTCCGACTGATACAGTCTTAGCCCCTAACTTTGGGGATGTAAACTAGTTCAAATGCAATGCTCTAGCATCTAAGCCTTTCTTTTCATCTATCACCAGATCATGTCAGGTTCCGGAGACAGTTCCCTTCCAAATCCCGAGGCCGAAGCGGCTCGCCAAGCCGCTTATCGTGCGGCAGCCGAGGCAGAGGCAGGAGAGGCTGCAGCAAGAGAGGCTCGGACAAAGAAACGGTCTGACAGGGAAGCACAAGCCTCTCAGTCCGTTGATCTTCTAAGGAGGAAAAGGCTAGTGACCTTGAAGGAGAAACAACATGCTGAGTCCCAAAGATCAACCCAAGACAAAGCAAAAGGCAAATCAGCTAATCCTCCCGGAAAAAAAGGCCTTGGCCAACAGGGTACTCGTCATTCGTGAAACCCCAAGACGAGGAAGGGAGAATCCCCCACAAGGACCTATTGGGCCCCTTGAGAGGGCACCTCCTATGCACAATCCAAACCGCCAACCCAATTTGGCGAGTGCAACCTTCAAAGGGAAAGGAGCTGACAAAGCCCGAAGGTTCAGAGAAGAGGAGGTTTACAAGTATGAGAAGTGCACACCAGACCCTTGTTTCTGGTGCTACTTCCATTGTGACTACTACTGGCTCGTCTATCTCACAATGAAGACACCGGTAGTTGATGCTCAGTGGGTGGATTGGCCATACATGGCAAACAAGAAGCATCAAGCTTTTGATGCAGTAATTGAAGAAGCAGAACGCCATGGGATCAAGGATCTAATGGCTTTTCAGTATGATTGGAACATCGAGGTGATAGTTCAATTCTACACCACCTGCTACTCCACACCTATGGAGACAGAAAAATCACTTGGATGACAAATGGTGTGGTCTACTCGGTGTTATATGATGAATTTGCTAGGATCCTTGGACTTGAGGAGCACTTGAACTATGAGATCATAGTTCACAATGAGAGAACCTTGGGAAAGGATGACTTGGACTTCATGTATCCTTCATATCTCACCGATGAGCCATCCTCAACCTACAACATCAAACCTTTCTTTGGAGTGCTAAACAGAATCCTGAGGAAGACTCTAGCTCCAAAAGATGGGGATGCGGGGATGATACAGGGTATCTCAGGAACTTGTTGAAGCTTCTCAATGAAGAAGAAAGATTCACTGTCTTTGACTACATATACAATGATATCTTCAACATCTCCCATACCCCGAACATGTCCTGTGGATATGCACCATACATCATGTGCATGATAGAAAAAGTCACATGACTAGAATTTGCAAAGGATGTGAAGCACAGGAAGCTACATCCTCTAATGCCGATTCCCCTTCCTCGCCGTCCTGCGTCTTTGGGCAGGAGCTCTTCTGCAGCTCAATCCTCCTCAACTGGGCCATCCGTCCCTTCATCATCGAGTGGCTCCTCTAGTGGGCCGCTAAAAATATTCAAGGCCATATTCTCCTCGTGCCGGAAAGTGGAAGTTCGCACGTAGAAAATGAAGCAACGCCAGGAGAAGTATCTCAAGGCAATGTGCGACAAGATGGAGATACCTATGTCTCCACCGTCATCAGATAATGACGAAGTGACAGAGTTTCCCGCTCTCACCGAGGATGAGCTTGCCTACTTTGGCTCCTCCTCAGCTGCTCCTCCTACCTCCCACACTCATCAAGAGGATGACAATGACGACACAGATGAAGATGAGGACGAGGAAACTCAGAGTGACCAAGACGAAGATCAAGATGGAGATGATAGCGATTAGGCCTTTCTATCTTTTCTTTCCCTTTTTGGTGCTTTGATGCCAATGGGGGAGAGAATAAGGGGGAGTAGTCTACCTAGTATAGCTCTTTAGTCTTTAGTCTTGCTCCTTAACACTCATTTTATGTTGGTTTGTAATGACTATGCCACGTTATGACTATGCTATTTTATGTCTTCATATTATGCCATATTGAAATGAGTTTGTTCGTAAATGTTATATCTTTCTTAATGCGGTTAATGCTCACTTCAAACACCACACTTAGCCACTCCACCATAACACGTGTATGTATAAAATCCCCAGAGAACTCACTCTTGTGCATAGTTTTTCCTTGACAATCTTTGTGCACAAATTTAGGTGGAGTGTACCTTACACGCATGTGTTATGAAAACACTCTATCATATCTATTTATCGAGAATCTTAATGTGTTGTCATCAATCACCAAAAAGGGGGAGATTGAAAGTGCATCTAGGTAATCCCCGTGGGTTTTGGATGATTGATGACGAGAATTAAGATACTAATGAGTTCTACTGAGTGTGAGCACAGGTGCTTATCAAAAGGAATGGATGTGGAGTCCCCCAAGAAGCAAAAAGAAAAATAAGAAGACTCGCAAGAGTAGAAAATATAATTTTTCTATTAAGTTTTACATTTTTGAGTTGTGTAAAGGATCTTCTCATTTAGAGTCCTTGAGAATCATTAGAGAGCTCAAACAAAAGTTAGAATCGTGAGAGAAAGTAGTCCTAGGTATGGCTGAAAAAGGGAAGACCGGACTTGTCCGGACTACGGGCCGGACTAGTCCGTTTTAGACCGGACAAGAAGTCTCTGAGTGAGTTCGGACTTGTCCGTTTTAGGCTGGACTAGTCCGTTGTCAAGTGAGTCTGAGCCTTTATGAGACTAAGTCTCAGAAGGCCGGACTAGTCCGCCTATGTGGCCGGACTAGTCCGTCACGCAGACTAAGCCATTTAGGTCTGGAGAAGAAGTCTCTGAGTGACCTCGGACTAGTCCGCTCCATAATCCAGACTAGTCCGGTCCCTTCATACTAGTCCAGTTTAGGACGGAACAAAGGTTCCTGTGTGAGCTCGGACTAGTCCGAAGTTGGCTGGACTAGTCCGCAGCCCTAGACTAGAGAGTTTTTTTAGACTAAGTCTGGTAAGACCGGACTAGTTCGCCCTTGGAGCCAGACTAGTCCACCCTTACCAGACTAGTCCGTTCTCATACGGAACAAAGGTTCCTGACTAAGATCGGACTAGTCCGCCCTTGGAGCCGGACTAGTCCGCCCTTACCAGACTAGTCCGTTCTCATACGGAACAAAGGTTCCTGACTGAGATCGGACTAGTCCGCTCTTGGCCGGACTAGTCCGGGGTTTTATGACCGTTTGAATCCAACGGTCACTACTTTAGTTGGTAGTCTTGTGATGTGGGTGGTCCCTTAAGAACGAACTAGTCCGGGGTTTGTACCGGACTAGTCTGGACTTTAGTAGGTAACGGATACATGCCGGTATTTCTATAAAAGGAGACCCCCACGGATGAGAATTAAAAAGAGAACAACCCTAGCACTGAAAACTCATTCCTAGAGCTCTTCTAAGACTCTTTCCTCACCCTCTTGACCCTTAAGATTGGATCTTAAGGGGTTTGTGGACTTGTGAGAGGAGAGACGTGGTGATCGACGTTTGAGCTCTCGGTTTGACTCTCTTGCACTCCGATTGTTAATTTGAGTTCTTGATTGTTGTACTTTGATTCCTAGAACTGCTAGGTTGTCGTAGGGAGCCTCAAGTTGTGAGTAGCCCCTAAGAGCATTGTATTCACATTTGATTGATAGTGAAAGAGCCCGGGCTTGATCTTTGTGATTGCTCGGTGAGGGAAGGATTCGAAAAGACCCGGTCCTTTGTGGGCTCCTCAACGAGGACGTAGATTCCTGTGTGGAATCGAACCTCGGGATAAATCGTGTCTCTTGCTCCTTTACCCTGTTGCTCGCTCACTTAAATTACTCATTAAGCTTTCGTCTTGTTAACACTGGTGAATTGCTCCACTATCTTGCAATCTAATCATTCACAACTAACTGGTGAGATTATTTGATTACTATACATCTTACGCTTAAACAAACTTAAAAAGAAAACCTAAAACGCAATTTTATACCTAGACCGGACTAGTCCGGCCTCCTTCAAGTTTAATCCACTGTTTGCAATAGTTTCAGGTTTTATTAGCCTGTTCACCCACCTCTAGGCAACTTTCACAGACGGACAAGTGCGAACTCACACAGAAACCCTTGTTCTGTTCTATATCGGATTAGTCCGATTCTTTGGACTAGTCCAGCCTTCCACCCCGGAAAAGTCCGAGCTCACACAGAACCTCTTGTTCTGTTCTACATCGGACCAGTCTGATGTACCGGACTAGTCCGGCCTTCCAGCCCAGACAAGTTCGGCCCTATTCCTAGGGCTATCCCAATTCTTGACTCCGCTCAACCTAAACTCGGACTATGAGTTCTTAGATGATTCTCAGCACTTTACTCTATGATCACACTCATACTAAAGGCTAAACTCAACACAAAAGAATTTAAAACCCTAAATTCTACTTTTCTTGTGCATTTGCCTTTTTCTCCTCTTTTCCTTTTTGAGTGTATCCATCTTCGTAGATTTCTTAATCACCTGTACTCACACTTGCAGTGCTCATTAGTCCCTTAAGTGTTGTCATTAATCATCAAAACCCATGGGAAATTAGCCTAGATGCACTTTCAATCTCCCCCCTTTTTGGTGATTTGATGACAACACCTTGAGGTTTTGATAAAAATGTAAATGAGTTGGTTTTCATAACACACACGTGTATAAGAAGCTCCCCCTAAATATGTGCATGAATAATCTGCAATAAAGGCAATGCACGAGAGTGAACTATATGGGAGTTTTATTAGAGTAGTGTGTTATGGTGAGGTGCCTACGTGTGATGGTTGAGATGTGATAATTATATGTGAAACATGCATCTCAAATTGAAATTAAGGATCATCACACATATGAGTAGCATAGCATTAAAATTAAGGATCATCATACATACGAGTAGCATAGCATTAAAATTAAGTTACTACAACCCAAATACGAAAGTGTAGTAACATTAAAACTTAAGAGAGTGACATAGTTACTCATTACTCCCCCTTAATCTCTCCCCCTTTGACATCAAGACACCAAAAAGGAAAAGACGAGGGTCTAAGTCTAGTCGTCATCACTCTCACTCTCCTCCCTGCGATCTTCGTCGCTTTGGGTTGCTTCTTCATCGTCCTCCTCATCATCTTGGCCGTCCTCTTCCTCGACGTCGAGAGCAACACTATAGGAACCACCGCCAAGGAATACAGCCTCAGCTGTCGTGAGATCCGGGAAGGGTGTGATCTCCTCGTCGTCGGAAGCCTCCGGAGACATAGCAATGTCCGCCTTCTCACGGAGCTTCTTCAAGTACTTTTCTTGCCTTTTAGCCATTTTTCTGCGTTTTGACTTCCACTTTTCGGCAAGATGTGAAAATAGACTTCAAGAACTTTAAGATGGTACTGGAGGAGTCTCCGGAAGAGGAAGAGGCAGGAGCGGCTGGAGAAGGAGGTGCATCTGGGGCACTCCTCCTAGAAGCTCCGTCAATCTTTGGCACAATAGGAGGAATTTGAGGGTGAAGGGGTCTATGCTTGACATCCTTCCACATGAGCAATTGGGGTGTGGGATATGTTGAAGATGTCATTGTAGATGTAGTCAAACACATTGAATTTTTCATCTTCACAAATCAGCTTCAACGGATGGCGGAGGTGGCCCTGGATCATCCCCGCATCCCCGTCTTTAGGTGCTAAGATTTTTCTCAAGATCCGATTAAGCACACTAAAGAATGGACGGAGAATTTTGGTTGTAGGGGGATTATAAAAGCTAACCTCATACATGAACTCCATCTCCCCCAAATCTACAACAACAACAACAACCAAGCCTTTATCCCAAGCATGTTGGGGTCGGCTAGACATGAAACCCAATATCAATGAAGTAAAAGAGAGGAAGAGATATAAGAACAAGGAAAAAAGAAAAAAAGAAAAAAGAAAAAAGAAAAAAAGAAAAAAAGAAAAAACAAGACTAGGATTCTGGCACATGAATTGCTACTTTCCATGCGGTCCTATCATGAGCTAAGTCTCTGGATACATTCCAATCTCTCAAATCTCGTTTTACCGCCTCCTCCTAGGTCAACCTTAGTCGTCCTCTACCCCTCCTAATATTTTCTCTACCTCTTAAAATCCCACTGTTAACCGGTGCTTCTGGAGGTCTCCGTTGGATAGGTCCAAACCACCTAAGTCGATGTCCTCGAGGCCAAGAATCCGTGCAAACTGTGACGCCCTCAATTCTGTGGAAAACCACGGAACCGAGAACTAATGCATATGTGTGCCCAGGATGTTCATCACACATACACATATGTTCCACAAACTGAATTCAGAATATATATATATATATATATATATATATATATATATATATACCACGAATAATAGAGTTTATTACAATGTTTCATGAGTCTTGGACTCATGCTCACAGCGGAAGTCTTAATCTAACAGTGGAAGTCTTATTTCTATGCAGCGGAAGTCTTCTAATTAGTGTGGAAGCAATTCTAAGCAGTAGCGGCTCTATCTCTACTCCATCCCCACAGGCAAGGTTGAGAACATGTCACACCCGGTTTCTCCGAAGAACAACCAAGTGAATATCACATGTATGCCAGGATCATTTTCTCATACATGTGATGACAAATAGTGAAGCATCATTTATTACAAGCCAGGTGTCGAATATAAATAAGTCTTACAAAGCACAAGTCTCGATGAACGATAATAAGTTCATCACAATTAAATAAACTAGCAGCGGAATATTATTCTTGAGGGCTCCATTATAGGCGTTGCCCGGGGGTCTCCATGAACCTAGAAACCTTCTCCGGGTCCAAAGTCTTGGTCATTATACACCACCTCATTATCTTGACCTGAGCAGCAATACAAACCAACAAATATGCAAGGTTGAGTACCGATGGTACTCCGCAAGTGTGGGAAAGTTATGTCATGCATGGCAAGAACAAGGAGAGGTTGAACTCATGTTTAAAGCACTACGCAATTAATACCTATCACCTTAGCTCATTAGGCACCTACATTACTACACAGATGAAATGGTCCCAATCTCCCATACCATCATCATAATCAAATAACCATAACATCATTTCCAATGTTAAGCTCCCCGCTTAACATCCACAACTTCCAAAACCATCACTCCACTAATCATGAATAAGTCCAAGCCGCTCTTGACCGTGAGCACGGCTGTCATGACAGTTTTGACTCTGCAGAGTTTGTACCACTGTACCCACATGTAGTGATTTCATCCCCCGTTGCCGGGTGGACTAAAAGAACCTCCATTATGCCAGTGGCTACGAACCACATTCACACTTCCCAGGTGTGTGGCCAGGAGATCACTACGAAGCCTTTACAAAGGGATTCCCGACGAGCGTGGGCCCACTGAGGTTTCACCCCTAACAGCATACAAGAGGCTCCAACCCCGCTGCAGTGGCCCCCTCTTGAGCCTTGCGGTTCATATGGTAGTCCAGCTGACACCTATTCCCCGCACCATCCAACACACCCATACTACGCCGGGGATACACCTAATTAATTGGCCAAGCTGCCCCATCTCAGCATGTGGTTGGCACGGTAAAGCCAGGTTACATGCTCCATGAACCGGTCCTTAGGATCCAGGCAAGTACTAAACACAAACCCGAGTCTCGTGCACCTAGCACATAACCAAAACATCCAACTTGCCTTGATCCCTACCTCTACATAACTCACAATATCTCATTCAAGAGTATGGTAAAATAAACTGATGATCTCATATCCCAAATATTCCATTCTAAGCATGGCTAAGCATATGCATAATAATAAATGACATGATAAAATAAATCCCAACCCAAGCTTCAAGGAAACAAGGTAATGCAATTCTAGGGAAACTTCCTAGCATGGGCTTCATATTTTAATTTGACAATGCAATTAACTCTAGCTACATGTCCTAGTATAGGGTCAAAGTGGTCAAGGACACTTGCCTCCTTCCTGCTGCTCTTGGAATGGGTAGTCCTGATCTTGGAAAGGAAGAACTTGCTCTGGAGCAGGTTCTACATCATACCATCACACATAGCAAAAGAAAAACAACAATCCATAAGACATAGTTCACACTTCCACTTCAAACAAATCACACATTCACATTTATGAAAGTCATTCACAATTATATGTGTTGTGGTTACTCTATGTGTGTTGATCTTTGGCTTACATGTACTTTTAACCATGTGTATATGATTCCTACTTTTGTATTCACATTTACGTTCACATACTATATATATGAGTTTCCAATTTAAATAAATTCCTTATATTTAATTACTACACCTTTTAGCTACCAAGTATGCATGAAAGGTATTTTCCTACTCCATATGTGTCTTCAGAATTTCTACCAACCCTAAACTGAATTCTTTGGATTTTAGAAACTTCATTTATCATTTACTAGTTGCTATATTTTCAGATTTATTTCCTATGCCTAAATGTGAACTTTATTATGAAAATAACAAGACACATCATCTAAACAGAATAGGTTCTGATCTAAAATATTTAATAATATATTTTGACCTTTTCCTCTGATGTAAACTATTTTACATTTATTTTCCCCATTTTCAGAACTATTATTTACTTAAAAATGTGTCCCTATAACTAATAAACGTGAATAATAAATTAAACAGATTCATTTCAGCCCAAAAATATGTTTTTATCTCACTCCAAAGTTTTCTAAGTACTGAGAAAGTTTTTAATTAAATTTTGACAATATGTTTGTCCCACTTTTTAAATTTTAAATACTAGCCACCTATTCAATTTCCTAAATTAAATATCAAACAGGGTTAAAAAGGTAAACTCACCCCACTACAGGGTCTATAATATTATTTTAACAATTTTCAGGGGTCTAGCTACTCATAACAGAGGAGTTTTTCCTAATTTTTATTAAGTCCAGGGGCTAAAACTGATTTTTAAATGAATTTACATGATTTTCTGAAGTTCCAGGGGCTAGATCAGAAGTTTCCGGGGCTAGCTCTTATTTCCCGAGAACCCCAGGGGGTAGCACGTAAGAATTCCAGTCTTTATAACGCGGGGCTGACATGAACCGTCCGATTTAAAACAGTCGGCTGAGATTATAACGCCGAACCGGTACATGGGGATTTAAATTCTGCCGTGCGATTTAAAATAGACGGCGCACAGGCGGCCACGTCGCTCTAACCGAGCGCGGGCGGCGCTGCCCGGCGGCGCACGACGGCGGGAAGCGGCGATCTCGCCGGAGATTTTCGGATCTTCGAGAATTCTTCCTAGAACTGTGATTTTATGGCATAGATCGGTGGAGGGGAGGTCGGGGATCTCACCTCGGGGGTTTTCTTGAGCTCGGAGGTCCTGGAAAACGATCGGCGACGAGGTCCGAAGCGAAACCACGGCGAGGCTCGTCGGCGCTGTGTTTGGACCACAAGTCACCGAGTTTTCTGCACCTGCAGGGTTCCCCGGAGGCGGTGGATCAAGACCAGCGAGTTAGATCGGAATTTCCGAGCGTAGATCGGCCAGAATTCGCTGGAGAAGGCTCGGGTTCTCACCGGAGTAAAAACAGCAGATCGCGTTAAAAAAAGGGACGAGGCCGGGGTTTTTATAGACGGGGGAAGGGCGGCGTTCGGTTGTGATCGAGTTTGCGTCGCCCACGAGCAAAATTCGGCTGGGATACGCAGAAATCCGGGTCGGTTTGGATTCGGGGTGAGAGAGAGTCCGGCCGATCGCGGGCGCGGGCGCGAGGTAGAAGAAGGGCTGGCGGGCCCCGCCTGTCAGTGGGAAGAAGAGGGCACGCGCGGCTGCGGGCTGGCGCGGGTGCTGGGTGGGCCGGCTGGTGGGTTTCAGCCCACTGGCCAGTTTTTTTTTCTGTTTTCCTTTTTCTTTTTCTATTTCTTTTCTGTTTTGAGTTTAAATTGAATTCCAGTTTGAATTTAAATTGTTGCAAAACATGCAACACGTTCAAAAAATTTTAAATTCCCCTCTTAACATGATTTTGGGGTGTTACAGCTCTACCCCCCTTAAAAGAAATCTCGTCCTCAAGATTGGTGGTTCTAAGAAAACAATTCCGGAAATTGTGCCTTGAGCTCATCTTCCCGTTCCCAGGTGGCTTCCTCTTCTGAGTGATGCTTCCACTGCACCTTGCACATTCGGATTCTTTTATTTCTGGTGAGGCGTTCCATTGTCTCCAAAATCTTGTATGGTTGCTCGGCATAAGACAAATCCTCAGCTACATCCACTTCATTCATGGGTAACACCTCTTCAGGCGTCCTCAGGCATTTCTTGAGTTGTGACACATGGAATACATCGTGCACATCCAATAGGCGAGTCGGTAACTCTAGTTGATACGCCACTCCGCCTTTCCTTTCTAGAACTTGAAAGGGTCCGATGTATCGAGGTGACAACTTCCCTTTCACCTTGAACCGACGAAGTCCTCTGATAGGGGACACCTTGAGATAGACATAGTCTCCCACGTTGAAAACGAGCTCTCTTCTTCGTACACCGGCATAGCTCTTTTGGCGTGTCTGTGCTACCCTCAAATTGTTGCGAATTTCCCTCACCTTCGCCTCAGCTTCTTGTAGTACTTCCGGACCAAACACTTTGCTTTCCCCCGTTTGGTTCCAAAATAGGGGAGTTCTGCACTTCCTCCCGTACAAAGCTTCAAACGGTGACATCTTCATACTAGCTTGATAGCTGTTGTTATAGGAAAACTCCGCATACGGTAAGTTCTTATCCCAACTCCGATTGTTTTTGAGTGCACATGCCCTCAGCATATCTTCAAGAATCTGATTGGTTCTTTCCATCTGCCCATCAGTTTGGGGATGATAGGCAGAACTAAAGTTCAGATGGGTTCCCATGGTTTCGTGCAACTTCTGCCAGAACCTTGAGGTGAACTGTGTCCCTCGATCCGACACAATCTTCTTTGGCACTCCATGGTAACACACGATCCTTGACATGTACAACTCTGCCAATTTGGATCCGCTGTAGCTTTCTTTCACGGGGATGAAATGAGCTACCTTGGTTAGCCTGTCGATGATGACCCATATCGAATCATATCCTGATTGGGTCCTAGGCAGTCCTACTATGAAATCCATACCGATTTCTTCCCATTTCCATTCAGGCACTTTGAGTGGTTGCAATAATCCCGCGGGTCGTTGATGTTCTGCTTTCACCAACTGACATGTGTCACATAGGGCAACATGTTCCGCGACATCTCGTTTCATGCCATACCACCAATACCTGCTCTTGAGGTCCTGGTACATCTTCGTACTCCCAGGATGAATGGAATAGTCAGAGTCATGAGCCTCCTTCAGAATCAATTCACGGATCTCCTTTACTTCTGGCACACAGATTCTTTTCCCGTGCCACACCGTTCCTTGTTCATCCTCTCTAAAACCAGGAGCTTTATTTTCCTTGATGAGTTGTCTGATCTCTTGTATCTTCTCATCTTTCTTTTGACCCTCGCGGATGTCTCGCTCTAGTGTGGAGTCCACTTCCATGGCGATGGCTTCACCACTATTCACAAGGCATAGATTGAGCCTTGTAACCTCGTTCTTCAATTCTGCAGGCATGTCCTTCAAGCTCAACTTATTGACCTACACTTTCCGACTTAAAGCATCGGCCACGACGTTTGCTTTCCCAGGATGATAGTTGATGCCCACATCAAAGTCATTGATTAGCTCTAACCATCTCCTTTGTCTGAGGTTGAGGTCTGGCTGTGTGAATATGTACTTCAAACTCTTATGATCAGTATATATCTCGGTCCTCTTCCCAATCAAATAGTGCCGCCAAATTTTCAACGCGTGTACCACTGCGGCTAGTTCTAGGTCATGTGTAGGATAGTTCTTCTCGTGCTTCCGAAGCTGCCGGGATGCATAAGCCACGACATGCCCTTCTTGCATGAGAACACATCCCAACCTGTTTCCAGAGGCATCGCAGTACACCGTAAAGTTCTTCTGCATATCTGGCATAACTAGCACCGGGGCTGTCATCAATCTTTTCTTTAACTCCTGAAAACTCGTCTCGCACTGCGGCGTCCATGTGAATGTGATTCCCTTCTCCAATAGTTTGGTGAGGGGTCTCGAGATTTTAGAGAATCCCTCAATAAACCGTCGATAGTATCCAGCCAATCCCAAGAAGCTTCGAACTTCTCCGACATTTTCAGGGGTCTTCCACTTCTGTATATCCTCAATTTTGGCAGGATCCACGGAGATTCCTCCCTCCGAGATTATATGTCCTAAGAAGGGAACTCTCTTCAGCCAAAACTCACACTTGCTCAACTTGGCATATAGTTGGTGTTCTCTCAGCCTTTGCAACACCAACCTTAGATGTTTCTCATGTTCTTCTTCATCTTTGGAGAAGACGAGAATGTCATCTATGAAAACCACCACAAATTTGTCCAGATATTCCATGAATACCTTGTTCATGAGATACATGAAGTACGTCGGGGCATTAGTTAGCCCGAAAGGCATGACAGTGTATTCATACAGTCCGTACCGAGATACGAAAGCTGTCTTGGGAATATCAGATTGCCTTATCTTGAGTTGGTGGTATCCCGACCTGAGATCAATCTTCGAGAACACACAAGCTCCCCTCAACTGATCAAACAAGTCTTCAATGCGGGGTAATGGGTACTTGTTTTTGATGGTTAGTTCATTCAAGGCACGGTAATCCACGCATAACCTTTGGGTTCCGTCCTTTTTGGGCACAAATATCACCGGAGCTCCCCATGGTGAGGAACTGGGGCGAATATACCCCTTCTCCGTCAATTCTCTCAAATGATCCTTGAGTTCACCCAGCTGCTTGGAGTCCATCCGATAAGGTCTCTTGTATATCGGGGCTGTTCCAGGCACTAGCTCAATTGCGAATCCCACTTCACGATCGGGGGGCATACCTGGCAACTCCTCCGGAAAAACATCTGGATATTCCCTGATGGTCCTGATCTCCTCCACTTTCACCTCAACTTGATTTAGTTTAATGTCCCTCCTAGGCTCGTGTTTTGTTATCAACTTTACTCTTGTGCCACTAGGGTGAGTTAGTTCCACCGTTCTAGTCGAACAATGGATGATTCCTTTATGTTTGGTCAACCAATCCATACCCAAAATAATATCTATTCCTTGTGAATCTATCACTATGAGGATAGCAGTAAATACTACCCCATTAATGTCTAGGTTCACTTTGGGACACACTTGTCTTGTCCTTATTTCTCCACCTGGAGAGTTTACGGCTAGCATATGGTTCATTTGTGTTGTTGCTAGGTCATGCTTCTTAACAAACCCTTGAGCAATGAACGAGTGGGTAGCACCAGAATCAAACAGCAGGGTTGCAATGTGTAAATTGGCAGGAAACTTACCAACTACCACGTCGGGTGCCTCTTGTGCTTCCTCCATAGTGACGTGCTTCACCCGTCCTCTCATTACATTCTGCTGTTGTGGCTGCGCGGGCTTCTTCTTTGGGCACTTATGGGCATAGTGCCCCACTTCACCACAGCTAAAACATTGCACTCCAACCTTAGGGGCTTGGCCTTTATTGTCTTGGGGTTGGTTTGGAGGTCCTTGCACTGCTGGTCGAGGTGGATATGCGGGGCGAGGCTACTGTACAAACTGACGTTGTGGCTGTGCTGGTGCTGCGGGAGGCCTGTAGTTCGGGTTGTACCCTCTTGGTGCTGAGTAGGGTACCGCAGCACGGTTCGTCTGCCCTGCAGGTTGCTGCATCAGACGTGGGCGGGTGTTGCTCCCTGAGGCTTGATGTGACCACCCGGCCTTCCTCTTATTCTCATTTTCCAAGGCCTTTAGCTTCCTTTCTACCACAAACGCTCTGTCCACCATCTTTTGGAAGCTTTCATACTCATTTGAGGACATTGCACACTGCATTTCTGCGGTAAGTCCCTCCACGAAACAATATTATTTCTGCTCATCAGTCTCTATGTCCCGTGGGGCATAACGGGATAGTTGAGTAAATTTAGTGAGGTATTCCCTCACCGTCATGTTTCCCTGCTGCAGTCCCAAAAACTCCTTCCTCTTGTTTTTGAGTTCACCTCTTGGGATGTAATGGTTGCGGAAGCTATGCTTGAACTCCTCCCAAGAGATGTTCTCAGGGTCATGATGGGCGGCCACGTAGGCGGTCCACCAATCAGCAGCAGGTCCATGCAATTGATGTGAGGCAAACAGCACCCTCTCATACCCTTGGCACTGTATGATCCTCATCTTGCTTTCAATGGTCTTTAGCCAATCATCTGCCTCCAGAGGTTCAGTAGCACTTGCAAACTTTGGAGATTGAGTTCCTAGAAACTCACTCAACCTTGGTTGGCGTGGTGCGGCTTGTGGGGGTGGAACTTGATGCAAGTTGGCCACCACTTGAGTCAAGTTCTGGATGAGCTGATTTTGATTCTCCAACATTTGGTGGAGGGGATCAACTCCTTCACGGTGACCACCCCTGTCCTGGCCTCCAGAAAGATGAGGGTAGCAGGCCTCATCATTGTTGTTGGCGGGGTTGGCAGCGCGACCTTTTCCTCTTCCGTCCATCTAGCATGATCAACCAAATGTTAATTTAAAGTATTACGCATTATCTTACTACTTTCGCTTGTTTGTACTTTGAAGTGTTGAAGCTTTGTTATACTTTTCTGAGGTTCCATATCTCACACAAAAATAAATGCAATATTATTTCATGTGGGTTCACACACCAAAGCAAGACAATCTGAAGACGAGGCTATGGACAATTGCTCATGGCTTCCACAACTCACGTCACACACCAAGCATTAACACACCATTAACTAACGTAACGACTCGACTACTCGACATCCTTCTGCTTTAAGGAAAAGGCTCTACGCTACTCGTTTTCTTGAGCTGGCTCCTCGGGATCTTCCTCGTCATTTCGGCTGCCTTCTGACTCTGCTTTGGGTGGGGAGGCTGCTGGTGGAGAAATGCGACGACGCCTTATCGCCCGGCGATCTGGGGAGTCAGGAGTCCATGTATCATTCACGGTGACACACAGTTCATTCCCATCTCCTCTTTCTCTCGCCCTCAAGCAGGCTCGTAGCAACGCCTCCGTTTCCTTCAGGGTGTCCCGAACATCCTGAAGCTCTTGCTGACACTCCTATAGTCGAGTGCTGAGCATAGCAGCATCCTCCAAGCACAGGTCCATGTGCTCATGGGAAGTCCCTTGCTGCACTGGTGGGTACGGTGGGTACTTATACTCCGTGGTACCACTCTCATGCTGGAGGACATACATGTACTCAGTTCTGTCCAGGTGGTGACGATAGAAGTGACTCTGGCAGGTGATGGCCTCCCAGGTGACATCCTTCTCCGCATCGACCTGTGTCGCTCGACAAGCTGGAGAGTGGTGGATCTTAAGCAGCTGATTTTCGTGTATGATCCTCATCTCTGAACTCCATTCTTCCCTCTTCTCACGGATGGTTCTGGTGGAGTTATAGTGGATGATTAGCTTGCCTGTATTGCTGGCGGCTTCGAACATACGTCGAAGACGGCGAAACAAGCCTCCTACTGCCAATCCGTAGGAAAGGTACGTCACCGGACGACTCTCATCTCTTTCGGCAAGGGCAACTACGGGAACTCTCCCTCCTGTGGACTTGCGAGCGGTGCGAATCATGCGAACCATCTAAAACAAAAAGCATTTAAACTTAGGTTAGATAAACTTTTTAACCAAAAATCCTATTTTGAATGAAAGTTGGGGTAAGATGAAGAAAGTGACTCATTAAATAACACTTTTCAACACACACCTTATAAAAATAGTTTTTAAGAAAATAGGGTCCTTAAATACGTCCCTTTCTACCTAGGTCCACGTTCCTATGGGCAACCCTGGCTCTGATACCACTTCTGTCACACCCGGTTTCTCCGAAGAACAACCGAGTGAATATCACATGTATGCCAGGATCATTTTCTCATACATGTGATGACAAATAGTGAAGCATCATTTATTACAAGCCAGGTGTCGAATATAAATAAGTCTTACAAAGCATAAGTCTCGATGGACGATAATAAGTTCATCACAATGAAATAAACCAGCAGCGGAATATTATTCTTGTGGGCTCCATTACAGGCGTTGCCCGGGGGTCTCCATGAACCTAGAAACCTTCTCCGGGTCCAAAGTCTTGGTCATTATACACCACCTCATTATCTTGACCTGAGCAGCAATACAAACCAACAAATATGCAAGGTTGAGTATCGATGGTACTCCGCAAGTGTGGGAAAGTTATGTCATGCATGGCAAGAACAAGGAGAGGTTGAACTCATGTTTAAAGCATTACGCAATTAATACCTATCACCTTAGCTCATTAGGCACCTACATTACTACACAGATGAAATGGTCCCAATCTCCCATACCATCATCATAATCAAATAACCATAACATCATTTCCAATGTTAAGCTCCCCGCTTAACATCCACAACTTCCAAAACCATCACTCCTCTAATCATGAATAAGTCCAAGCCGCTCTTGACCGTGAGCACGGCTGTCATGACAGTTTTGACTCTGCAGAGTTTGTACCACTGTACCCACATGTAGTGATTTCATCCCCCGTTGCCGGGTGGACTAAAAGAACCTCCATTATGCCAGTGGCTACGAACCACATTCACACTTCCCAGGTGTGTGGCCAGGAGATCACTACGAAGCCTTTACAAAGGGATTCCCGACGAGCGTGGGACCTCTGAGGTTTCACCCCTAACAGCATACAAGAGGCTCCAACCCTGCTGCAGTGGCTCCCTCTTGAGCCTTGCGGTTCATTTGGTAGTCCAGCTGACACCTATTCCCCGCACCATCCAACACACCCATACTACGCCGGGGATACACCTAATTAATTGGCCAAGCTGCCCCATCTCAGCATGTGGTTGGCACGGTAAAGCCAGGTTACATGCTCCATGAACCGGTCCTTAGGATCCAGGCAAGTACTAAACACAAACCCGAGTCTCGTGCACCCAGCACACAACCAAAACATCCAACTTGCCTTGATCCCTACCTCTACATAACTCACAATATCTCATTCAAGAGTATGGTAAAATAAACTGATGATCTCATATCCCAAATATTCCATTTTAGGCATGGCTAAGCATATGCATAATAATAAATGACATGATAAAATAAATCCCAACCCAAGCTTCAAGGAAACAAGGTAATGCAATTCTAGGGAAACTTCCTAGCATGGGATTCATATTTTATTTTGACAATGCAATTAACTCTAGCTACATGTCCTAGTATAGGGTCAAAGTGGTCAAGGACACTTGCCTCCTTCCTGCTGCTCTTGGAATGGGTAGTCCTGATCTTGGAAAGGAAGAACTTGCTCTGGAGCAGGTTCTACATCATACCATCACACATAGCAAAAGAAAAACAACAATCCATAAGACATAGTTCACACTTCCACTTCAAACAAATCACACATTCACATTTATGAAAGTCATTCACAATTATATGTGTTGTGGTTACTCTATGTGTGTTGACCTTTGGCTTACATGTACTTTTAACCATGTGTATATGATTCCTACTTTTGTATTCACATTTATGCTCACATACTATATATATGAGTTTCCAATTTAAATAAATTCCTTATATTTAATTACTACACCTTTCAGCTACCAAGTATGCATGAAAGGTATTTTCCTACTCCATATGTGTCTTCAGAATTTCTACCAACCCTAAACTGAATTCTTTGGATTTTAGAAACTTAATTTATCATTTACTAGTTGCTATATTTTCAGATTTATTTCCTATGCCTAAATGTGAACTTTATTATGAAAATAACAAGACACATCATCTAAACAGAATAGGTTCTGATCTAAAATATTTAATAATATATTTTTGACCTTTTCCTCTGATGTAAACTATTTTACATTTATTTTCCCTATTTTCAGAACTATTCTTTACTTAAAAATGTGTCCCTATAACTAATAAATGTGAATAATAAATTAAACAGATTCATTTCAGCCCAAAAATATGTTTTTATCTCACTCCAAAGTTTTCTAAGTACTGAGAAAGTTTTTAATTAAATTTTGACAATATGTTTGTCCCACTTTTTAAATTTTAAATACTAGCCACCTATTCAATTTCCTAAATTAAATATCAAACAGGGTTAAAAAGGTAAACTCACCCCACTACAGGGTCTATAATATTATTTTAACAATTTTCAGGGGTCTAGCTACTCATAACAGGGGAGTTTTTTCCTAATTTTTATTAAGTCCAGGGGCTAAAACTGATTTTTAAATGAATTTACATGATTTTCTGAAGTTCCAGGGGCTAGATCAGGAGTTTCCGGGGCTAGCTCTTATTTCCCGAGAACCCCAGGGGGTAGCACGTAAGAATTCCAGTCTTTATAACGCGGGGCTGACGTGGACCGTCCGATTTAAAACAGTCGGCTGAGATTATAACGCCGAACCGGTACGTGGGGATTTAAAGTCTACCGTGCGATTTAAAATAGACGGCGCACAGGCGGCCACGTCGCTCTAACCGAGCGCGGGTGGCGCTGCCCGGCGGCGCACGGCGGAGGGAAGCGGCGATCTCGCCGGAGATTTTCGGATCCTCGAGAATTCTTCCTAGAACTGTGATTTTATGGCATAGATCGGTGGAGGGGAGGTCGGGGATCTCACCTCGGGGGTTTTCTTGAGCTCGGAGGTCCTGGAAAACGATCGGCGACGAGGTCCGAAGAAAAACCATGGCGAGGCTCGTCGGCGCTGTGTTTGAACCGCAAGTCACCGAGTTTTCTGCACCTGCAGGGTTCCCCGGAGGCGGTGGATCAAGACCAGCGAGTTAGATCGGAATTTCCGAGCGTAGATCGGCCAGAATTCGCCGGAGAAGGCTCGGGTTCTCACCGGAGTAAAAACAGCAGATCGCGTGAGAAAAACGGGACGAGGCCGGGGTTTTATAGACGGGGGAAGGGCGGCGTTCAGTTGTGATCGAGTTTGAGTCGCCCACGAGCAAAATTCGGCTGGGATACGCAGAAATCCGGGTCGGTTTGGATTCGGGGTGAGAGAGAGTCCGGCCGATCGCGGGCGCGGGCGCGAGGTAGAAGAAGGGCTGGCGGGCCCCGCCTGTCAGTGGGAAGAAGAGGGCGCGCGCGGCTGCGGGCTGGCGCGGGTGCTGGGTGGGCCGGCTGGTGGGTTTCGGCCCACTGGCCGGTTTTTTTTCTGTTTTCCTTTTTCTTTTTCTATTTCTTTTCTGTTTTGAGTTTAAATTGAATTCCAGTTTGAATTTAAATTGTTGCAAAACATGCAACACGTTCAAAAAAATTTTAAATTCCCCTCTTAACATGATTTTGGGGTGTTACAGAACAGATCACACGCCTAATGCTCCACTTGGTCTTCATAGTAATCTTCTCCTGTTGCTGATGATGAAATAGTAATGCAAGTTTGAGTACAATGATGTACTCTACAAGTGCGGGAAAATATGATATGTAGCTCATAACAAGGTAGGTATAAAAAGGCTTATTGCAGAAAGCAAAGTTATTTATCAAAAACATGATAAAACAGCAACTCTTCTTTAAGTGAATGTAATCCCAATATGTATTAAAATACAAATCATACCTCCATTATGCTCATTACCTTCCATGTCACAATCAATCAACCTCATTCTTGCTCACGAATACCTCCTCGTATTCACTACCATCTCACGAATACCATCTCGTATTCGCTACAATCTCATCTCATAAACAACTTCGTCTCACACCGAGACCAACCTTGTTGCCATGACTCAACAGTCATGCAACCCATCTTATCACCCGGACTCAACAGTCCCAAAACAAAACCAAAACTAAACCATCCAAAACCATAACCATTAACCATATCCAATAACCATCCCAACTAATCATGGAAGTTGGCCAGGCGCTCGTGACCATAAGCTCGGCTATCATGATAGTTTTAGACTCTGCAGAGTTTGCACCTCTTTACCCACAAGTTTGTGATTTCGTCACCCGTCGGTGACTGCAGAACCTCCATTATACCAGTACACAACCGTCGGTGTATGGCCAAGAGATCACAAAATAGCCTTTACAAAGGGGTTACTAGATGTATGGACTCTAAGGTTTCACCGGCAGGCTAGAATCTCCAATTCTCCCAACCACAGGCCCCCTTTTGTGCCATGCAGTTCCTAGGGCAGTCCTCACTCGACTCCCATTCCCCGCGCCTTCCAGGGTCCATAACAATCTAGCAACTAACCTAATTAGTCAGCTAAGCCGCACCCATACTTGGCCTTGTGGTGGCAATGTTATCCTGGCATGTGCTCGCATGAACCGGTCCTTAGATCTATGGCAAGTAAACCACCATCTCATGCTACCTCATTCACAAACCCAGTCTTGCCTAGATCTCCCTCTGATCCATGTTCATTAACAACATCAGTTTCTCATTATCATTACGAGTGCAGTTAGCTAGACACATCTATCTCACCTCCCAATCCCATGGACTCAGCGAAGCATAAAAGTAAAAACCATACCCGACTCAATAACATCCCTGGCGACAAGGGTGGTTTAACCAAAGCTAGTAAACTCCTATAAAAGGTTTTCCCATCATGTTTGACTCAGCACACACACCTTTTTGCAAAACAAAACAGTTTTCCCAAAATATAGGATCAATAATCAAGGAGCACTTGCCTTGTTCTTGTTGTTCCGGTTGCTCTTGGATCTCGAAACCTTGTTGTTGCAGCTCGTTGTAGACAGCTCCCTGAGCTTGTCCTTCTATACAGGATCACACACATACAAGATTCACAGAAATCAATATCATGCACAAACTTTAACTAGATGCAATGATGCATATGCATGCTATCCTATAATGCAGTTTAGTTTTATTAGGTCGGTTTGTACGTGTTCTTGCATGATTTTATGATGAATAGAGGTGTTCGGATCAAATGTGGACGTGGCGATGACCTTGTCTTTAGATCAACCTGATCAACAAGTGATCTGTCCACGAGAAAGCTTCTGTTCGAAAGGAATCGAAGAATAGATGCAAAGAAAACGCAATGATTGTTGTAAGGTGGTATTGGAGGCCTACCTTACGTTCTTCTTGGTCTCGGGGTCCTTCTCTGATCAGACAGATCGTTGGGCTCCCTTCCGGCGATCTTCCTCGACTGTATTCCAGCGATGGGCTTACTCGGCGAGTTGGGGCTAGGGCTCTAAGTCGTCGGCTCAGGAGTTGGAAAAGAAGGTTGTGGTTTCCGGCCAAGGGTTCTGGGTTCTATTTATAATCGGGAGAAGAAGAGTCCTAGTCTGATTGTATTCCGAATAAGAGTCCTATTCAGATTGTCGTTGAATCTTAACAACTTATCTTTAGTCGATTTGGTGCGGTATCATTGTGGAGTTCAGGTCGGTTTCTCCTTTGTACCGGTATTTCTACGCGTACAGAATCTAAGAACCGTTCCAGAACTCGTTACCTCCGTAGTGATGAGCTCCGGAAGCTCCACGTGTCCATCGGGGCCTGGTATCTCCTTCTCCTGAGAGACGAGCTCCAGTTGTGCCGTGTGTCAAGCGAGCGAGACCTCCCTTCTCCTTCAGAGGTGAGCTCCGCATGCGCCACGTATTCTGGCGGTCGGGACCTCCTCTCTATTCGGAGGTGGCTCCGCGCACAACACATGCAGTGCCGGACCTTCCCTCTCTCCGGAGGTAAGCTCCGTGAATGCCACGCGTCAAGTAGCGTCGGACTTTCCTTTTCCTCAGAGACGTGCTCCGAGGTCGACACGTGTCCAAACAATGACGGGCCTCCCGGAGATAAGCTCCGGTGATGAGACATGTCCAATAGAACCGGACCTCTCGGAGGTGAGCTCCAAGATCGACACGTATCTGCGCGACTGGTCCTCTGATTTCCGCGGTGACTAGCTCCGAAGGTGACATGTGTCCTGTGGAACTGCCTTTGCTTCTTCCGCTGAGGCTAGCTTCGGGGGCAACATGTGTCCCACAGGGTCGGACCTCTCCCCCTTTGCGGAGATGAGCCCCGAGCCTGCCACGTAGCCAGTTTAGCGGCGGACCACTCCCCACTTCGCAGGGATGAGCTCCGGACATGCCACGTGGCCAGCGGGCCGCGGAAGTTGTCTTCGGCGCTCTCTGGGAACTGGATTCGGCTCTTATTGGCTATCCTTTTGATATTTTCTCTGTTCTTGCTTTTTTAAAATGTTTTCTCTTCATGAAACATGAATATATGCAGAAACCAAAAATGAGGGTGTCACACAAACTCACTATAGAGGACGGAGTATTGGACTCCGTCCGTCATCCATGAGATCTTCCTATCTCCAAAGGTGGAGAAATAGCACGTGGTGTAAAACTGAGCCATCACCTCTATGTTCCAGTCGTATTGGAAAGCCAGAAGGTCCTTCAGACCGTGATGCTCTGCCGCTTGTATAACTGCGTTGAAGGCTTGATAATTTTTCTTTTCCATATATGGCCAATCAACCCACTGAGCATCATTCACTGATGTCTTCATCTTCAAGTAGACTAGGCGATAGTAGTCGCAGTGGAAGTAACACCAAAAGCGATGATCCGGTGTGACATTCTCATACTTGTAGGGAAACTTTTCGCTAAATCTCCTCGCCTTTTTAGAGTCTTTCCCATGAAAGATGTTGCTTGAAAGCTCTGGTTGTCGGTTGGGATTGTTCATGGGAGGTGTCATGACCAAGGGCCCAATGGGATCCTGTGGGGGAGCACTTGACCCCACAGGACAATCTCGTATGACAATTCCCCTGCTAGAAGGTGCCCTTCTCCTTTGTGCTGCCTTCTTGACGGGCACCATCTGAACCGGGGCTTTGCCTTTTCTCTTTGCTCCTTATCCTTCATCCATGGGTCCCTTTCTTTGTCGGCCGCTTGGGCCCTTTCCTTTTAACCTAAAGAAACTATCCTTTTCCTTCGACTAGAGCGCTCTTCTCAGCTTGAGCTTGAGTTGCCTCTCTTTCGTGTCGCTTCTTGGTTCAAGCTTCACGATGAGCGAGCTCTTGTGCAAGTGCAGCGTCCTCCTCCTCACGACGATGATAGAGCTCTTGTCGAGCTGCTTCGCACTCCGGGTCGGAGAGGGGTGGAGAGTTGTCATTTTGAGACATGCTGGAAGAATGAATGAGCAAGGATGTGAGTTGAGAGCAAAAGATTATCGCGACAGAGGTGCAGCAAAAACACTAAGTTAGGGGTTAACTCAAGGTTTGGACGGACTTGTCCGGTCCCTGATCGGACTAGTCTGGTCAGAAACGGACTTGTTCGCCTTTTGTTCAGACTAGTCCGAACGGCCTGGGATTAAACCCTAACTAAGTGGATTTTCTACAAATTCGATCAATAGTTTGCAATAATCCTAGGGAAGAGGCGCATGAAGATTATGAAGCACTAGACATCCTAGTTTATGGAAGAAACATCCTAGAATTGAGAGATTTTAGAAGACTAGGTTTTGCCCCAAGAACACACCTTGATTGCCCAAATTCGATGAAATCGCCGAATTGAAGCGTGGAGAAGTCCGAAGATTGACTTCCCGAGGTCCCAAAGGGTAGAGGACTCGGATCCTTTGAAGTTTTTGGTGGAAATCCTCAAAAGTTGCCAATGGGGGCAAGTTTTGAGCACGCGCGTGTGTTTAGATGTGTGACGAGTGAAGTGGGTCTCGTCCCCCGGTGGTTGAGTTAAGTCCCAACTGTCCGGTTGTAGATACCCGACAAGTCCGATCACCAGACCAGGTCCGGACTTATCTGGCCGTGCGGACTAGTCCAGTCAGAAGCGGACTAGTTTAATGTAGGTTTGTCTAAGCCTAGTCGGACTTGTCTAGCACCCCAGAATTGTCCGGCCCCTCAGGCGGATTAGTCCGACCCTTGACATCACACTCTTATATATATGAGGAGTATGTAGGAATTGATCCATGTTGACTAATTTTTCACAAGTATTCTCAATGAACATGACCAGTATGCACACAAACAATCATACAATGGCCATGATTCAAAGAGATGATAATCAAAAATAATTTGATAGAAAATTGAGAGAGATAGTTTTTGAAAAGCATGCTCAGTTTTAAAGAGATTAGACACTTAACAAACACATGTGCAACATCTGAAGCCACATTCCGGGAGTCAAGGATATTTAGCTCATTCATAAGTTCGCAAAAGCGTTTTTCATCTAGTGGTTTGGTGAAGATATCGGCTAGTTGTTTTTGGGTTCTAACATTTGAAATGACTATATCTCCCTTTATTGAGTGATCTCTCAGGAAATGATGTCAGATATCAATGTGTTTGGTCGTAGAGTGTTCAACAGGGTTGTGGGCAATCTTAATAGCACTGTCATTGTCACACAGGAGTGGAATATGGTTCATATTGAGACCATAGTCTCTTAGAGTTTGTTGCATCCAAAGAACTTGTGCACAACAACTGCCGACTGCAACATACTCCGCTTCGGCTGTGGATAGGGAAATGGAATTTTGTTTCTTGGATGACCATGACACTAGGGACTTTTCCAAAAATTGACAGGTGCCCGAGTTACTTTTCCTATCCACTTTGCATCTGGCATAATCGACATCGGAGTATCCGATGAGATTGAATTTGGACCCTTTAGGATACCACAACCCTAGGTTAGGTGTATGAACTAGATAGCGCGAGATTCTCTTTACGCCTGTTAGCTGACACTCTTTAGGCGCGACTAGAAACCTTGCACACATACATACACTTAACATAATATCGGGCCTAGATGCACAAAGATAAAGAAGGGATCCAATCATGGAACGATATACCTTTTGATCCACGCTAGGGCTGTCTTGGTTGAGGTCGAGGTGTCCGTTTGTCGCCCTTGGCGTTTTGATGGGCTTGGCCTTCTCCATGTCAAACTTCTTAAATATGTCTTGAGTGTACTTTGTTTGACATATGAAAGTACCTTCCTTTAGCTGTTTCACTTGGAAACCTAGAAAGAACTTTAGTTCTCCCATCATCGACATCTCAAACCTCTCCGTCATGATTTTGCTAAACTCTTCACAAAAAGATTTATTAGTAGCACCAAATATATTTCATCGACATAAATTTGACACACAAATAAGTCATTGTCTAAGTTTTTCGTGAAAAGTGTGTAGTCGGCCTTTCCTATCCTAAAACCATTGTCAATGAGGAAATCTCTAAGACACTCATATCAAGCTCTAGGAGCTTGTTTGAGGCCGTAGAGAGCTTTGTGAAGCTTAAAAACATGGTTAGGATACTTATCGTTTTCAAACCTGAGTGGTTGCTCTACATACACTTCCTCCTTGATTGGTCTGTTGAGGAAGACGCTTTTCACGTCCATTTGTTACAACTTGAAATCATTGTGAGTAGCATAGGCTAATAACATATGAATTGATTCAAGTCTAGTTACTGGAGCAAAGGTTTCGTCGAAGTCCAAACCTTCGACTTGTGACTATCCCTTGGCCACTAGTCTAGCTTTGTTTCTTGTTACTACTCTATGCTCATCTTGCTTATTGCAAAAGACCCACTTGGTGCCTACTACGTTTGCATTTGGTCTTTCCACAAGCTCCCACGCATTGTTTCTTTTGAACTTGTTAAGCTCCTCTTGCATCGCCATCACCCAATCTGGATCTCATACGGCATCTTCAACCTTGAAAGGCTCCAACGAAGATACAAAAGAGTAGTGAGCACAAAAGTTAGCCATACGAGAGCGAGTCATTACCCCCTTGGAGATATCTCCAAGTATAGTCAACGGGATGATCCCGTTGTACACATTGATGGACTCTTGGGCGTGGCACACTTGGTCTTGAGTCAACTTCTTCTTCTGCTTCTTTATCTCCCCCTTGATCATTACCACCATTGTTGCCTTCGATGTCTTGAACAAGGTGACCTTGATCTTGTTCTTCATTTAGGTGATCTTGTGCTTGATTTTGTGTTTGGGTTACTTCTTGTGACGAGGATGGGTCACTTGGGTCTTGTATCTCTTGTGGTTGTATGTCACCGAGTGTCATCCTCCTTAATGCAATACATGGTGCCTCTTCTTCATCTAGTGCACATTGATCAACTTGCTCCCTTTGGGAGCCATTAGTTTCATCAAACACTATGTCACGTGCGGTCTCAACACAACCGGAGGTTTTGTTGAATACACGATACGCGTAAGTGTTTGAATCATAACCAAGAAGGACACGTTCATCAGATTTCGAGGCAAACTTTGAAACTTGAGGTTTCTTGTTAAGAATATAGCACGTGCTACCAAAGACTCTAAAGTAGGAGATATTTGGTTTGTTACTGTGAGGACCCGGTCCCGATCACGGGGCCGTGCCGCTCGCCCGGGAATCGCATTGGGTGGTGCCGTGCGATGCGGCACCCAACAGAACACATGATAAAGCATCATATTACATAAATCAAGCGGAAGCATACAAAATGTAAATTTTACAAATACTTCTCAAAATAATCTACAGCGGAATACTATTACAACTTACGTCTCATACCTATGCTAAGCAACAGAGAAGGTGTCCAGCCCGCGGACCCTTCTCGCTAGCAACACTATCACAATAGCAGCGGAAGGGGTTGTCATGAGTTCACCACTCGGAGAGCTCCGAATCTCATCGGACACCCGTACATATCAGCGTACAGTTATTACCTGCAAAACAACTTATGCAGTATCTGTGAGCACGAAGCTCCGTCACCCTAGTCATGAAACTCTACATGCTGAAAATAGAGGGCTGAATTTAGAAGTTTGTACAAAAGATGAACTTGAGCTAAATGAGAGTCCTTACTTCAAGTTTTAAGCAACTTTTAAAGCCCCGTGCAATTTACATCGAGACTCCACAATCAAACAAGAAACGCTTTATCTCGATGTCACTTGCCTGAGGTGGAAGTAACTTTAGTAAGCTACCCTAGACCCATACAGACCTTGTGCCATGAACGTCGAGACTCCACAATCAAACAAGAAACGCTTCGCCTCGACGCTACTAGCCCAAGGTGGAAAAATAAATTTAGTGATGTGTTGATCATTTCCTCATCTCCAATATAAGGATTACTCGCGAAGCATATTAAATGTTTCCCTATTTATTACTACGTCACGACTCAGTGTACAAGTATGCTCACTACCGCGAGCGACGGTGATTGCAATAAAAAACATCCAGCTGACATGACACGTACGCCCGTACTCGACGTTGCACACAGCAACCATCACTGACGTTGTACGTGGCAACCTTTCACACGACACTCAAATGTCGAACCGGTCCCACCGACTGGGATTAAGTCTCTCTACGGTAAACCCTCGTAGAGCCGACTTCTCTATCCTTTCAGCAGCGGCATCAGACGGTGAGGTATGCCTCGACACCTAGGTTAACATGTTACATCGGTTTTCTGGGTCCCATATTGCCAGTATGCATCCGGTACACAACTCAAACTTGTCTCATAGGACCGCACACGAGAACGGGCCTTAATCGACTCAGACATAGCCAAGGTTCACAGGACCACGTCCTTGATCCTTCCATCCACTGCCCGTTCCCCATTCCCAACTATGAGGATCAAGTTCCAACTCTTCCGATTGATCCCCCTTAACCCCGGTTCACGAGTAGGAAACTGCCCACTCGAGTTTTGCTTCTTTTCATCCACTTTTGTTGACTTGAGATCAGCAGTTATAATCAATTGATAATTTACTCTACATTATACTCCAAGGTTTTCTGGGTCATGCATTTGGAGTGTCATACCACCTAGACTTAATGCAATAAACAACATGCTAGACATTATAAAGTGAATACAAATAGAAACTTGTAAGTTTTTATGCAAACCGGGGCTTGCCTTTGTTTTGCAGGGGACTAATATATATAACTCAGTTAGTGAAGACCACTTGGCTTGATCTCTTGCCTCCCTCCTATGATCTCTACTCCCATGACTTCAAGTTCTTCACGTAGATGCTACACATAATGAATATGCACATATGTTTAATTGTAAAGACTTTGCTACAAGTTCTAATAACAAGTTTCAAAAACTGGAACCCTGTTTAAGAATTTAAAATAATACTGGTGCTAGTGGTTTGATTTTGGGTCTAAGCAACATTATTAAATGCTAAGTCCCCCCCCCCCCCCATCTTCTATATGGAGCACCTTAAAGGTTAAACAGAACAGGGGTGATGCAGAGCTCCAATGGGGCTGATAATTTTTATGTGATTTCCTTGTCACAGGAAAGTCCTCTGGACCAAAAATTAGCACTTTTAATTGAGTGGTTTGTTCAGAACAGTTTTCTAAGCAATTAAGCAAGGAAGAGTTAATTCTGAGATAACACCCATGTTCATGCCAAACTTAGTGAACTAAAATTTCAATTATAGTTCATAGAGCTTGCATGAATTTTCCTAGTATTTTTGGAGCTAAGATTTACCCAGAACTGAATTTCCAAGTTTTGGAAATTCCCTGAAAATGTTTCTGTATTCAATTGAACACACGCAACTTCAAATCTGAATTGCCCTGCTCAAATCAACTCCAAATGAGCTGAAACTTTTACAGGAGTCCAATAACACCCTAAAGACTATTCTGGCAAAATTTGAGGATTTTTGGATTAGTCAAACTCCCTCTAAAATTCTTTTGCTGAAAAGTTTTAAAGAATTTTCCAGAATTAAATAATGGGTTTCATACAAATTGGGTTGCATATTTCTATAGATCTATTCAAGATGAATCCAACCCAATTTGAATCACTAAATTTAGAGCTTCCTAGCAAAAGCTATGAGGTTCTAAAGTTTGGGGAAATTCTGGGATTTGAATTAACCGGGAAAAGTTCAAATCTCTGACAGCGGGTCCGGCCCACACATGTCAACTCCTCGGCTACACCACACGGGGCCACAGGACTGTTTTCCGCACTGTCACAGATGATCCGGTGCAACAGAAGATCCCCCCACTATTCCTGAGCGACTGACAAGCGGGCCCGGCCACCTCGTCTTCTACCTCCTGCTCCCGCGCGCCGCTGGGCTCGCCGGAGCCGCACTGATCTTCGCCGTCCGGCCAGCTCCCGCGCCCTCCCTCGCCGCTAGGGCCTAGTTCCACACGCTGAACACGATGGGGCCATCTCCCCTGGCCGGTGGTGGCTCTAACCTAGCCGGCGACGGTGCGGCGGCTCGGTAACCTTTCGGCTACGTCGCCCGGCCAACCTAGTTCGCCAAAACACCGGGGGAACGGCGCTACAGCACCGGTGGACGCTAAGGAAGATCGTCCTGGTGGTGAAGCAGCCCGGAGATGGCTCTAACCTAGCTCTCATCGGGAGCCTGAACCTCCTCGCCATGGCCGCTGTTGGAAAAAATGGAAATTACGCCGGCTACAACCATGATCAAGCTAGGGTTGAGAAGTAAACTTGGGCGCCGTCAATTCTAGCTCCTGTGAGTGCAGTTTGATGGGCTCTAAGAAAATAGAAGTCGGGAATTTGAAGATTTTGTACCCGAGGGTGGTTCTGCACCGGCAGAGTAAATTGCAAAATACGCCGGCGACGATCAGTCACTTGGTCCAAGCTTTGGGGTCGAGCAGTGTGGAGTCTTGGCACGTCCAAAACCACTCTTGCTCGGCCGTGACAAGCTCTCTGCCGAGCTGTCCACGAGAGCACCTCCGCTTGGTTCTCTTCGGTCGCCGCGAAACACACAAGTCTCTCGGGTTGCTGTGGCTTAGCTCGACTGGGAATGGTGCGAGGGGGTCGTGAGCAGTCCCGTGGTGCTGTTTAGGTGAGTTGCTGAGGCTTGCACGCGAGATGAAACCGCTCCCGAGCGATCGAGATGGCGGCGGCTCCTCTGTGCTCTGGCATGTGAGAGCGAGGGAAACGGAGGTTTTCTCGGTGCTTTGGTGAGATGAGGCACGGCTGAGAGTAAAGGCCCTCCATGAGGAGCTCGCCAGTGCGAAGGTCTCAGCAGAAGGTGGCTTCCGGTTTTCCCCGCAGTGTCACACGGCAGCCCTGCTCGGGTGAATCCCTCGGTTGAGTGAGAGACGGAGGGGAAAAACTTAGGGGTTAAGTCTACTTAGCCCTATGACATGTGGGCCCCACAGGTGGTCCCTCCTCATCACTCAAAGGATCTCCAAAATTTGGCAAGTGACCAATTCAAATGTTTGGAGTTGAATAATGAGCTGCATTTGGATAGTTGGACAAATTTCATTTAAATTCAAATGTATATTTGAATTCTTTGCACATTTAACTCCATTTGGAAAAATGGGTAGCAAACCTTTTCAAAAATTAATGAAACTTTGCCTACCCCCTAATTTGGACCTAAGGAATCCAAATATGAAATCTGATATTTGATTTGGCTGCTGCAAATGAGGTTTTGATCACAACAGTTTGTATTCCTATTGTTGCCCTCATTTGAAATTTGAGTTGAACAAATTTGTTCAAAAATCTGACTTTAGCTTTCTCACACATATGGGATCTTCCCACCTTGGTTTTACATCCCTCTTGAGTTCCAAGGTTTCAAATAAAGATTTGAACTTATGGGAAGAAAGCTCTCATGTGTGTTATCACATGTGAAAAAGTTTAAACAAGTCCCATTTTTCATACATGGGAAACCAACTTGGTGCAAACAAGAGTTTCTGTGTATGCATATTTTGGGACCTTTACAATCCTCCCCCTGAAAAGAATCTCGTCCCGAGATTACAAGGTAAAAATGAGAGGGAGGATGGTGAAAAATTATCGGTTGTGCGGCGTCCAAAGTCGGGATGATTTGGCACGAAGAAATCCTTCGCTCCCCCATGTCGCTCCAACCTTGGAGTAACTACTCCCTAAAATTTTATAGAACCTTAACATGCTGTCACGTGTGGTTCGGTCCTTTATGTCGATGATCTGGACCAGTCCCTCCTGATGTGTGAGATCTAGTTTCAGTCCTTTGATATTCCCCAGCTGAATGGTGGTTGAACACTTGAGGCACTTCCTCAGCTGAGAAATGTGGAAGATGTCATACACACCGGTGAATATCGCTGGTAATTCCAGCCGGTGTGCAACTGATCTACCTCTTTCCATATCCTGGAATGGACCAATGAATCGAGATGAAAAGAAACTTTGAGAAGTGAGCCTCGTCAAAATTTTTCTTCCTCAACCCCGGTTACGGGGTACGACGATTCTGTCCATAAACCACAGGACGCCGTATCCGTCTTTCCGGAATTATTTCAGTTTCCCCATTGTGTATACATCTCCGCAAATGTGACATGCCCTTGTCATGTTTCTGGGTTGCCATCCTTTTTCACGGATGGTGGGGATAAAAGCTAAATTGTAGAGAGCTCTAGGGGAAACCATACGTAATGGTGGCTCGCTCTCTTCCAACGGGATAATGGTTGGATTACGAACGTGTGACTTGCAACTCCCGCATTCGCCCACGTTAACCTTGTTGGGGATGATAACGGATCTCTATTTCGTAATCCTTTATCGACTCCAACCATCTTTGCTGCCTCATGTTCCACTCCTTCTGAGTAAATATGTACTTGAGACTCTTGTGGTCGATATATGAATGCACGAGGTTACCGAGTAGGTAGTGCCTCCACATTTCGAGTGCAAGTACCACGGCAGTGAATCCTAAGTCATGAGTCGGATAGTGTTGCTCATGATTCCTGAGTTGCCGTGATCCATACACGACCACGCTTCGGTCTTGCATCAGCACACATCCTAGCCAAAGCCGGATGCATTGCAGTACACAGCAAACGGTCTTGTTGTGTTTGGCTGCGCCAAAATCGGTGCTGATGTTAGGTGCTTCACTAATACCTTGAACGCTGCTTTAAATGCTGGACTCCAAACTTATTTGGTAGCCTTCTTCAGCAGCTATGTCCTAGGCTTGGCAATCTTCGAGAAGTTCGAAATGAACCTCCGATAATATCCCGCGAGTCCGAGGAATTTTTTTTGTACCTCGTTAGTAGACCGCGGGGACATTCAAATGCAGCCCTGGTGCGATCTTGCTCGGGTCTACAGCGATGCTCTCCGCTGAGATAGTATGCCCGAGAGAAAGCACTTGCGATATCTAGAATACGCACTTGCTGAATTTCACGTGTAGCTTGTGATCCCACAGCCGTTGCAAGACTATACGCAGGTGCTTCTGGTGTTCTTCCTCCGACTTGGAATAAACCAGTAGGTCGTCGATGAAGGCCAAGACAAACACATCCAGCTCCAGCATGAATACCAAGTTCATCAAGTACGTGAACTGAGCTGGAGCGTTGGAAAGGCCAAGGAACATGACAAGGTACTCATAACCTCCGTACCTCATAGAAAAGCTGTCTTCGGAATAGCCTCAGCCCATACCTCAATCTGATGGTACCTTGATCCTAAGTCCGTCTTGGAAAAGATCTTTGCATTGACCAACTGATCAAACAATATGTCGGTCTGTGGTAACGGGTACTTGTTCTTTATTGGCACAATATTAAGCGGACGAAAATCAACACTAAGCCATAGTGTTTCGTCCTCCTTCCTACTACACAGCGCAGAGCAACCCAAAGGTAATGAGCTTGGTTGTATAACACATTTGCTCTTGAGTACACTTAGTTGCTCCTTCAGCTGTTTTCTTTGCTGTGCAGAACAGACTCTTCTGTCCTAACCCAGATTTTGATCCGTTTAGAAGCATTTTCATAACTCAAGTTGAATGCCAAAGTTAAAGTTAACTTCCATATATTTCCAAAGGGTACTCCTATGCCTCTAGATCATATCTGGATCAGAAGTTATGATTTCTCAAAGTTGACAGAATTCCTGGACAAAATTTGCCAGCATCTCTTTTGTATGTGGCTGACTTTATCACTGTTGTATACACAGATACAATATGAATCTGAACCAACTTTGAACTACAACAATGTTGAATATCTAATAACCTTTCCCACGGTGTATCACAGGCTCCTTAGGGATTTTTATACAGCAAGTTATGGCTTAAAAACAGAAAGGTCCAGAGAGGTTTTCCTGCTGTCCTGGTTCTGGACAGTTTGCCTTCAACTGGACTTTTCACCAACTTAAGATGTGATTTTTGCTCGGGAGGTCTACAAGAAAGTTGTAGAGCACTTGAAAAGCTTTCCATAACTGTATCATACACCTTAATTGGTTCAAGCTACTCAGAGTTATGCTCTGTTAAAGTCCAGCAAGAATTCCTGCCAGAAACAGAGCACTCTGTTTTTGAAATCTTTGCAACCTAAACCTTCTCTCATTTGAATCTTAATTCAAAATAAGAGTTCAATAACTAATATTTGTTTCAAACTTCCATTTTTAGTTGAAAGTAAGCTCATGAAACGTTTCATCATAGGGAAGAGGTTATTAAGTGTAGTACGGTGTTGAAGCACCGTAAGAACAAAGTCGGTACTACGTAGCCTCACCAAAAGAAAATCCTAACCGGATTATACCAGCATATACGTCTCAATTGTGGCACTAAATGGTCTCTGGCACATGTGTACTACACGAGATACGTACGTGGTTAGTACCTGCAGAAGATCACTCAATATTGGTGCACCCAAAGGTTGTTTTCACTTCAGGCAGTTCCATATTTTAAAGTAAATACAAACGCCCGTATCATTGCCATACGCCCGTCCTTGAGTTAAGCCATGTCTCAAAGTACGTGATCGTGTTTTAACACCACACGACGGGGAACCCGAGTAGAGCGCGAACGGGTCGTCACGGTTGGGAATGTTATCAACCCAACGGATACCACCTACTGCCCTGCAGGGCACACCGATGGCAAGCGCTGCATATGTCCTCCTGGGCTATTTCCAGAGGACCACACTATCGCGTTACTGACCACACGATGGGGTCTCCACTTACTTGCCTAATGCACGCTAGGGATCAGCGTTTCATATGAACTCAGGAACATGAAGAGTTCAAGAGTTTCATATTGACGTCTCACACCAAGCTGTGAGACCTATCCCTGAACCACATTCCTCGTCAGGGGAGCTAACCAAAATTGAACCGCTTTCAGTGGCGTTCCTTACCATTCTTACTGACGTAGGTGCGTCGTTACATAATCAAAATCCAGAATTATAACAAATATGTTAGTGCTGCCACTTTAAGTAACTATACTATATAGTCCTTATGTGGGCCTAATACCGTTTCCTCACCGTATCCTAAGTTTTTTCGTAATACAATCCTTATTCCATGTGCTATTACCAATGCGGCTCTGATACCACGCTGTGAGGGCCTGGTCCCGATCACGGGGCCATGCCGCTCGCCCAGGAATCGCATTGGGTGGTGCCGTGCGATGCGGCACCCAACAGCACACATAATAAAGCATCATATTACATAAATCAAGCGGAAGCTTACAAAGTGTAAATTTTACAAATACTTCTCAAAATAATCTACAGCGGAATAATATTACAACTTACGTCTCATACCTATGATAAGTAACAGAGAAGGTGTCCAGCCCGCGGACCCTTCTCGCTAGCAACACTATCACAATAGCAGCGGCAGGGGTTGTCATGAGTTCACTCGGAGAGCTCCGAGTCTCATCGGACACCAGTACATATCAGCGTACAGTTATTACCTGCAAAACAACTTATGCAGTATCTGTGAGCACGAAGCTCAGCAAGACTTAACCGTCACCCTAGTCATGAAACTCTACATGCTGAAAATAGAGGGTTGAATTTATAAGTTTGTACAAAAGATGAACTTGAGCTAAATGAGAGTCCTTACTTCAAGTTTTAAGCAACTTTTATAGCCCCGCGCAATTTACATCGAGATTCCACAATCAAACAAGAAACACTTTATCTCGATGTCACTTGCCTGAGGTGGAAGTAACTTTAGTGAGCTACCCTAGACCCATACAGACCTTGCACCATGAACATCGAGATTCCACAATCAAACAAGAAACGCATCGCCTCCACGCTACTAGCCCAAGGTGGAAAATAAATTTAGTGATGTGTTGATCATTTCCTCATCTCCAATATAAGGATTACTCACGAAGCATATTAAATGTTTCCCCATTTATTACTACGTCACGACTCAGTGTACAAGTATGCTCACTACCGCGAGCGACGGTGATTGCAATAAAAACACCCGGCTGACACGACACGTACGCCCGTACTCGACGTTGCATACAGGAACCATCACTGACGTCGTACGTGGAAACCTTTCACAAGACACCCAAATGTCGAACCGGTCCCACCGACTGGGATTAAGTCTCTCTACGGCAAACCCTCGTAGAGCCGACTTCTCTATCCTTTCAGCAGCGGCATCAGACGGTAAGGTATGCCTCGACACCCAGTTTAACATGTTACATCGGTTTCTTGGGTCCCATATTGCCAGTATGCATCCGGTACACAACTCAAACTTGTCTCACAGGGCCGCACACGAGAATGGGCCTTAATCGACTCAGACATAGACTAGGTTCACGGGACCACGTCCTTGATCCTTCCATCCACTGTCCGGTCTCCATTTCCAACTGTGAGGATCAAGTCCCAACTCTTCCGATTGATCCCCCTTAACCCCGGTTCACGAGTAGGAAACTGCCCACTCGAGTTTTGCTTCTTTTAATCCACTTTTGTTGACTTGAGATCAGCAGTTATAATCAATTGATAATCTACTCTACATTATACTCCAGGGTTTTCTGGGTCATGTATTTGGAGTGTCATACCACCTAGACTTAATGCAATAAACAACATGCTAGACATTATAAAGTGAATACAAATATAAACTTGTAAGTTTTTATGCAAACCGGGACTTGCCTTTGTTTTGCAGGGGACTAATATATATAACTCAGTTAGTGAAGGCCACTTGGCTTGATCTCTTGCCTCCCTCCTTTGATCTCTACTCCGATGACTTCAAGTTCTTCACGTAGATGCTACACGTAATGAATATGCACATATGTTTAATTGTAAAGACTTTGCTACAAGTTCTAATAACAAGTTTCAAAAACTGGAACCCTGTTTAAGAATTTAAAATGACACTGGTGCTAGTGGTTTGGGTTTGGGTCTAAGCAACATGATTAAGTGCTAAGTGTCCCCCCCCTCTTCTATATGGAGCACCTTAAAGGTTAAATAGAACAGGGGTGATCCAGAGCTCCAATGGGGCCGAGAATTTTCATGTGGGTTCCTTGTCACAGGAAAGTCCTCTGGACCAAAAAATTAGCACTTTTCATTGAGTGGTTTGTTCAGAACAATTTTCTAAGCAATTAAGCAAGGAAGAATTAATTGTGAGATAACACCCATGTTCATGCCAAACTTAGTGAACTAAAATTTCAATTATAGTTCATAGAGCTTGCATGAATTTTCCTAGTATTTTTGGAGCTAAGATTTACCCAGAACTGAATTTCCAAGTTTTGGAAATTCTCTGAAAATGTTTCTGTATTCAATTGAACACAGCAACTTAAAATCTGAATTGCCCTGATCAAATCAACTCCAAATGAGCTGAAACTTTTACAGGAGTCCACTAACACCCTAAAGACTATTCTGGCAAAATTTGGGGAATTTCGGATTAGCCAAACTCCATCTAAAATTCTTTTGCTGAAAAGTTTTAAGAAATTTCCAGAATTAAATAATGGGTTTCATAGAAATTGGGTTGCATATTTAGATAGAGCTATTAAAGATGAATCCAACCCAATTTGAATCACTAAATCTGGAGCTTCATAGCAAAAGTTATGAGGTTCTAAAGTTTGGGGAAATTCTGGATTTAAATTAACCGGGAAAAGTTCAAATCTCTGACAGCGGGTCCGGCTCACACGTGTCAACCCCTCGGCTACACCACACGGGGCCACAGGACTGTTTTCCGCACTGTCACAGATGATCCGGTGCAACAGAAGATCCCCCCACTATTCCTGAGCGACTGACGAGCAGGCCCGGCCACCTCGTCTTCTACCTCCCGCTCCCGCTCCCGCGCGCCGCCGGGCTCGCCGGAGCCGCACTGATTTTCGCCGTCCGGCCAGCTCCCGTGCCCTCCCTCGCCGCTAGGGCCTAGTAAAATGCTGAACGCGATGGGACCATCTCCCCCGGCCGGCGGTGGCTCTAACCTAGCTGGCAACGGTGCGGCGGCTCGGTAACCTTTTGGCAACGTCGCCCGGCCAACCTAGTTCGCCAAAACACCGGGGGAACGGCGCTACCGCACCGGTGGACACTAAAGAAGATCGTCCTGGTGGTGAAGAAGCCCGGAGATGGCTCTAACCTAGCTCTCATCGGGAGCCCGAATGTAAAAGTCCCAAAACTGTAATTGGAAAACTTGAGCTATGAATAAAGTTGAGTTTAAATACAGGAAATGGGACTTGCAAAAACTTTTGTATACTCATGAAAGTGTTGGCATGTGCAAAGAAACTTTGAATTCAGTTTGAACTAAAAGGGTCACTTCAGAAAGAAGAAGGGCATTTCCAAAAGGAAAAATTCAAACTGTTGTTTAAGAAGTTGTACTTGCAATGGCCAACTCAAAAATCAGATGGCATATTTGAATTCTTCCAGTCCAAATTATGAGGAAGGCAAATTTTGAGAAAATTTGGAGGTGCTTTGATAGGTATATCAAAGAGAATTGTGAATTTTCATTGAAATTTGAATTCAAATTTGAAACTGTGGCACAACTTGTCAAATGGCCAAATGGCTTTTGAATTTGGATCACTCATAGCTGAATTTGCAATGTGCCAAAATTTGGAGATCTTTTGGGGGCAGAGAGAAGCTGTGGGACCCACATGTCATTGACTGAAAATGGAGGAGACTTGCAACCGGTGCAAACCTCTTACTCTGTTCAGACCGAGCCCGAAGCGGACAGCCGTGGCGCTCCACCGAGGCAGCAGTCACCGCCACCTCCCGAGCTGCTCAGGGATCGATTTTCGTTGCTCTTATCGCCTCCACCGAGAGCACAGCACCTCACACCGCCTCACAGCCGCTGCTAACTGATCGCTGCGTGCCCTCAGCGATAAACGCGGCCGCACAGAGGAGAGCCGTCGGTTCACCGCCGCCCGGCTGCTCCACCCCGCTGCACAACAAGCTAAGCTGCCCACAGCACCGCCGGACCTCCCTCGGCGTGGCCAAAGCGAGAACCAGGCTCTAGCTCCGCAGGAACTCCGGCGTCGAGCCCAGTTCTCCTCCACAGCACCGAAGGAAGCCGCCGCGACAAGATCACGTCGCCCGGCCACCACGGAGAATCTCCCACAGAGTTGCAAAAGCGAAAAGGTGCGCCTGAAACTCTTCTTGCTTCACAGCAACGCCGGCAGCGTGTCACAGACCGTGTTCGCCGGAATTTGGCTTTTCCCGCGGACATGCAATATGAACCGGGAGTAGGGATTCGGGAAATTTGGGCAACACGGTGCACCACTCATCACCAGACCTAGAAACCCAGTTGTAGACTTCCGTGCAGGCACATGGGATCAAGAACTAGGGAGAACTGTTGAGGAAACCCTCGGTTCTTCGAGTTTTTCGAGTTTTCACCGAAATCGACCTAGCTCTCACGGTGAGCCCCTAGTTGCTGACGTTTCTTGTGAGATCAGAGCCTTGGACGTTGTTTTCTAGGTCGTGGCAATGCTGTAGGAGCTAACCGGTGCAAGCTTGGAGCATTACAGTGCCCCAGCGACGTCGCCGAAGTTGCCGAAGCTACTGTCGTCGTCGCGCCTAGGGTTCCGGCCATCCTCGATCTGAGATGAGACCGGCAACGTGTTCCTCGCACGGAAATATGCAGGGGCAGCGAAAACTAGCAAGTTCCGAAGACCAGAACCCCTTCCCGGCGAGGGCTCCGGCGAGCTCGGTGGCGGGGGTCGCGCGGGAGCCGGAGGAAGACGAAGGGGGTCGGCCCCACTCGTCAGCGGCTGGAGTTAAACATGCGGGATCCTCTGTGGCCTCGGATCAAACTGTGACAACGTGGGAACGAGTCTGTGACCCCGTGTGGCGTGGTTCCCGCAGCTGACACGTGTGCGATTGGCCCGCGGTCAGAGTTTAAACATTTTCCCCGGTTTAATAGGATTTCCAGATTTAGTTCAAACTTTAAAACCTCATAACTTTTGCTAGGGGGCTCCAAATTTAGTGATTCAAATTGGGTTGAATTCAGGATGAAAAGCTATATCCAAATATGCAGCCCAATTTGCACGAAAACCAAGAGAAAATACTGGAAAATTCTTTAAAGCTTTTCAGGAAAAGAATTTTTAGAGGGAGTTTGGTTCATCCAAAAATCCTAAAATTTTGATAGAATATTCCTTAGGGTGTTAGGAGACTCCTGTAAAAGTTTCAGCTCATTTGGAGTTTATTTAGTTAGGGTAATGCTGATTTCAAATTTCTGTATTCAAATGAATACAGAAACATTTTCAGAGAATTTCCAAAACTTGGAAATTCAGTTCTGGACATTCCTTAGCTCCAAAAATCTTAGAAACATTCATGCATGCTCCCTGAGCTATGTTTGAAATTGTAGTTCACTTGAATTTGCATGAAAGTGCAAATTTATTGAGGATTAATTCCTTTCTGCCTAAATGCTTAGGGAATTGTTCTGGGTCATCTACTTAGTGAAATATTCTGAATTTTGGTCCAGATGACTTTCTTGTGACAAGGAACTCACAAGAAAATTTCCAGCTTCATTGGAGCCCTGGATCAGTAGTGTTCTGTTCAACCTCATTAGGTGATCACCACTCAAGTGATGAAACCCCACTCATCACTTGATCCTAGTACCTTAACCCAAACCCAAACCACTAGCACCAGTGTCATTTTAAATTCTTGAACAGAGTTCCAGTTTTAAACTTGTCTTTAGCACTAGTTAGCAAAAGTTTTATAACTAAACATGTATGCATATTCATAACGTGTAGTGATAAAACGCGGAAAGTGAAGAAGGAGAAGTTGAGCTTGGATCAAGGAGCAAGAAGGGCAGGGATTGAGCTTCAAGTCATCAGGAACTAACTTGATACATATTTGACTTTAGTCACCTGCAAAACCAAGGCAAGCCCCGGTTTGCATTTAAGTTGTGTTATAAAATTTTTTACTTTGTTCACTACTATGGGTCAAAGTTTGCATGTGCATTAGGTCAAGGATGTTTTATACTCCACTTGCATAACCAAAAATGAACCCTGAGGTTAAGGGTAGAAAGGTGTCATCGCTGTAGAATAAGGCCGTGCTAAATAGGCTAGGACATCCGGTAGAAGACGAGTAGTTGGAATCTACTTGCGAGCTTTAGTTTAGGCTTACATAAGGGTGATGGGAAAGGAGGCAAACTAAAGTTTACATTTCTAAAAATGAGACCGGGCAGGAGGGTAGGCAGCGACAAGACGAGGTCTTGGTCGAGTAGCCCTGCCTGTGTCGGTTAAGGACCGAAGCGTGTGCAGCCCCGCTGAGCAAGTATTGAGTTGTGTACCGGATGCTTACTGATATATGGGAACCAGGAAACCGATGTACCAGGTTCACTAGATTGTAGAGGCATACCACATCGTCTCGTTAGACCTATGAGCCCGAGACGGCGCGACCGGTTCTACAGTCTAGTGTCCTGCGAAAGGTTGCCACATACGACGTAATGAAGGACGCCAGATTTGGGTCTTCAGAGGCGGGTGGATGTGTCGAGTTATCCGGGTAGTGTTTGATTCGAATCACCGACCCTCGCGGTTATTGAGTACCGCTTGCTCACTGTGTTGTGACGTAGTAAGCAAGTTTTGTGGAAACAGTTTGTAAAGTTTTAATTGCTGCTATGATTATTATAAATTGCATGAGAACCCTATTTGAAGTAGAGATAGAGCAAACTAAAGTCATTTTCCACCTTGGGACAAGTAACATTGGAATGAAGCGTTTCTTGTTTGATTGTGGAGTTCCAATGTTGCTGGGCGCAAGGTCACTACTTTTATGGCTAAAATCTTAAAGTTAAGGATGAACTTGTAGCCGAGTCTTTTTGCAAATTATATGTTAGGTCTTAAGTTACTTTCATGTAGAGTTGCATGTCTTAGGAGAGACGGTTAAGTCTTGCTGAGCCTTTGTGCTCACTCTTGCTATATGAGTGGTTTTGCAGGTTAATACGCCGCTATAAAGAAGGTTGTCCGGTGAGACTCGGAAACTTCTGAGTCGGTAACACATGGAGCACCTAGCCGCTGCAAGGTTTTCGTGATGCTAGCGAGAGGAGTCCGCGGGCTGGACCTCTTCTCGAGTGCTTCTTAGAGATATGACGTGAGCTGTTTATAGACTTCCGCTGTAGCTAATTTATGTAAATTATTTACAAAGAACATTTGTAAGCTTCTGCTTTGATTTATGTAATACAGTTTTCCTTATATGTGTGCTGTTGGGTGCCGCATAACACGGCACCACCCAATGTGATTCCCGGGCGAGGTCCCCGTCCCCGTGAACCGGGACGCCGGGCCCTGTCACCGAACCTCCCCGCCATGGCCGCTGTTGGAAAAACGGAAATTACGCCGGCTACAACCATGATCAAGCTAGGGTTGAGAAGTAAACTTGGGCGCCATCAAGTCTAGGTCCTGTGAGTGCAGTTTGATGGGCTCTAAGCAAATAGATGTCGGGAATTTGAAGATTTTTTTACCCGAGGGTGGTTCTACACCGGCCGAGAGTAAATTGCGAAATACGCCGGCGACGATCAGTCACTTGGTCCAAGCTTTGGGGTCGAGCAGTGTGGAGTCTTGGCGCGTCCAAAACCACTTTTCTCGGCCGTGACAATCTCTCTGCCGAGCTGTCCACAAGAGCACCTCCGCTTGGTTCTTTTTGGTCGTCGCGAAACACACAAGTCTCTCGGGTTGCTGTGGCTTAACTCGACTGGGAATGGTGCGAGGGGGTCGTGGGCAGTCCCGTGGTGCTGTTTAGGTGAGTTGCTGAGGCTTGCACGCGAGATGAAACCGCTCCCGAGCGATCGACAATGGCGGCGGCTCCTCTGTGCTCTGGCGTGTGAGAGCGAGGGAAACGGAGGTTTTCTTAGTGCTGTGGTGAGATGAGGCACGGCTGAGAGTAAAGGCCCTCCACGAGGAGCTTGCCAGCGCGAAGGGCTCAGCAGGAGGTGGACAGAGGGGAAAAACTTAGGGGTTAAGTCTACTTAGCCCTATGACATGTGGGCCCCACAGGCGGTCCCTCCTCATCACTCAAAAGATCTCCAAAATTTGGCATGTGACGAATTCAAAGGTTTGGAGTTGAATAATGAGCTGCATTTGGATAGTTGAACAAATTTCATCCAAATTCAAATGTATATTTGAATTATTTGCACATTTAACTCCATTTGGAAAATGGGTAGCAAACCTTTTCAAAAATTAATGAAACTTTGCCCACCCCCCTAATTTGGACCTAAGGAATCCAAATATGAAATCTGATATTTGATTTGGCTGCTGCAAATGAGGTTTTGATCACAACAGTTTGTATTCCTATTGTTGCCCTCATTTGAAATTTGAGTTGAACAAATTTGTTCAAAAATCTGACTTTAGCTTTCTCACACATATGGGATCTTCCCACCTTGTTTTTACATCCCTCTTGAGTTCCAAGTTTTCAAATAAAGTTTTAAACTTGTGTGAAGAAAGCTCTCATGTGTGTTATCACATGTGAAAAAGTTTAAACAACTCCCATTTTTCATACATGGGAAACCAACTTGGTGCAAACAAGAGTTTCTGTGTATGCATATTTTGGGACCTTTACAGTTACCTGTTAGGAGCTCATAGATATTATTCTTCAAAGATGATGGAGGTAGAGACGGTTTGTGGCATGGCAAGCGGTATTCACCGCTTCCGCCCAAAACTGGTCGGATGTCTTGTACTCATCAAGCATTGTTCTTGACATCTCTATTAGAGTTCGGTTCTTCCTTTCGGCCACCCCATTTTGTTCGGGTGTGTATGGTGCCGAAAACTCATGCTTGATGCCCTCCTCGTCCAAGTACTCTTCTACTTGGGTTTTCTTGAATTCGGTGCCATTGTTGCTTCTTATCTTCTTGATTCTCAAAGAGAACTAATTTTGAGCTCTCCTTAGGAAATTCTTGAGGACACTTTGAGTTTCACCTTTATCATGCAAGAAAAATACCCAAGTGAAGTGAGAAAAATCATCCACAATAACTAGACCATATTTGTTACCTCCAATACTTATGTAGGCAACGGGACCTAAGATCCATATGAAGCATCTCTAGTGGTCTTATTGTCGTCGTCACATTCTTGGCCGGGTGAGGTACTCCAACTTGTGTCCCGGCTTGACATGCGCTACAAGGTCTATCTTTCTTAAAAACGACATTCTTAAGACCTCGGACGTGATTACCTTTTAGAAGTTTTTGGAGATTTCTCATACCAACATGGGCTAGCCTACGATGCCACAGCCAACAAATGTTAGTTTTTGCCATCAAATAGTGTCAAGTTGAGTTTTATCTGCAGAAAGGTCTATAAGATAAAGCTTTCCTTTGAGCACACCTTTGAAGGAAATTGAGTTATCTACTCTTCTAGTGACAATCACGCCTTCGTTAGTGAATAAACAATTAAAACCTATGATACATAACTCAGATATGGATAAAAGATTATAATCTAGTGACTCAACATGCATGACATTTGAAATGGTGTGTTGTGGAGAAATAGAGATTTTACCCATACCTAGTACCCTTCCTTGGCTATTGTCACCGAAATAAATACCTTGACTTGGATCGTTGGTTTTTTCATACTCTACAAGCATTTTTCTCGCTCCGGTCATGTGGTTGGTGCAGCCACTATCTAACACCCACTTTGTGCCGCCGGAGGAGTATGCCTACAAAACAAGTTTAGGCTTTGGTTTTAGGTACCCAAGCTTGATTGGGCCCTTTAGGGTTAGTGACAAGAGTTTTGGGCACCCATATATAAGGATTTGGGCTCTTGCGGAGTGGTGCAACATATTTCATATACATATCCAAATTTGATTTTCATTAGTACATAAGATGCATTGAAATCATGGAATAGTGTTAGGTTGTTATTCTCAGTATTACTAGCATCTTTAGTATATTTTTCAAAATTTGTCATTTTAGTAGAAGTAGAGATATGACATCCATTCATAGTTTTGTATGATCCTTCTTTGACAAAGGCTATATGCATCTTGTCACTCTTAGAGATGTTTGTATTTTGCTTTGCTTTTCTTGAATAGCCAAGACCATCTTTGATCAAAGGAGACCTTGCAATTGAGTATGCACTGCGTGCATACTTAATCTTCTCCTTGTCAAAGATGTCACTCTTAGGTGTACTCATTGCTATGTTAAGTTCCTTCTTTAAATTGGGTTCATGTTTTGCACATTTACAGATTTTAGTGTCTAACTCTAAATTAGACAAGTTTGAGCTTGTTGAGGGGAGAGACATAACATTTGACTTGAGAGTTGTGAATTGTGCTTCAAGATTCTTGTGAGCTTTGTTCAAACTCACAAGCTCATCTTGGAGCATAACATTTGAACTATTGAGACTTGAAGAGGTCTCCTTGCATTCTGCAAGTTCAAGTTCAAGTGTCATATTTTTCTCCCTCTCAAGCTCGAGGAGCTTCTCAAGGTCAAGATTCTTTTGCTTCTCCTCGATAAGAAAATCCTCTTGTCTCTCAAGAAGTTCCTCCTTATCTAAGATTTCATCAAATAGTTTTTAATTTTAGTTAGTGCATTTTTACTCAATCCTTCGAACAAATATTCATTTTCACTACCACTATCAAAATCTTCATCCTTAATAGAATGCAAGGAGAGTTTAGTTTTTACCTTTCGCTTTCCATCCTTTGCCATGAGACATGTGTGGTTTGAGCTTTTCCATTCCCCCTTGTTGGGCAGGAGAGTTTTCTTCATTGTTGGCTTCTTGATGGCGATGGTTGTTGTGAGGGACCCGGCCCGTTCATGGGGCCGTGCCGCTCGCCCGGGAATCGCATTGGGTGGTGCCGTGTGATGCGGCACCCAACAGCACACATAATAAAGCATCATATTACATAAATCAAGCGGAAGCTTACAAAGTGTGAATTTTTACAAATACTTCTCCAAATACTCTACAGCGGAAGACTAATACAACTCACGTCTCATATCTATGCTAAGCAACAGAGAAGACGTCCATCCCGCGGACCCTTCTCACTAGCATCACGTTGACAATAGCAGCGGAAGGGGTTTCCATGAGTTTACCACTCAGAGAGTTCTGAGTTTCATCGAAGTACCGTACTCATCAGCGTAGTGTTATTAACTGCAAAACAACTCGTATAGCATCCGTGAGCATAACGCTCAACAAGACTTAACCGTCGAACCTAGTCATGAAACTCTACATGATGGTAAGACATAACATAGGAGAGTAAATTGCATATGAACTCGCCTACATATGAATCCTTACTTTCAGGTATTATTGGCATCAAATTAAGCATAACCTTGGGCACCTCACATCGGGAGTCCACAATCAAACAAGAAACGCTTTCTCCCGATGTAACTTGCTCATGGTGGAAATGAATCAAAATTGCACTAACCTATTCATAAAAGATAACAATCCATTACTAGTATCAACTTCAAACCAATGGTGATTAATTCTTATCTCAGTGCAAGTTACCTCTACGTCATGACACAGTGAACAAGCGGTACTCATAACCACGAGGGACGGTGAATTGACTCGACATACACCTGCAGGGATACCTGAATAGCACGTCACGTACGCCCATACTTGGAGCTGCACACAACACACTCCACTGATGTCGTACGGGACAACCTTTCACCAAACAGCCCAAACGTCGAAACGGTCCCACCCAAACGGACAGGAGGTTCCCTACACGGAGCATCTCTCTATGCCCGTTAGCAGATTTCCACCTTGCTGCTCTCAAACTACACCTATAAATCGGTGCGTTATGCCTCGACGCTCGGAGGTATAGATTACATCGGTTTATCGGTTCCCATATATCCGATATGCCTTCGGTACGTTCAAAACTTGTTCAGCAGGGCCGCACACGGATTGGTGCTCAATCAACACGGACAGGTCTAAAGCATCCAGGCCCCATGTCCTGTTGCTCCTACACCCTGTCTGGTCTCATTTCAACTTACTAACAACTTATTGAACCAATCCTCTTGTGCTCCCAATTTCCTATACTCGCGAGTAGCGTTCAACCACTCGACTTCTACCGAGTCCTACTTAAGCATGGCAGTTTCTACACGGTGGAAGGACATCTACCCCAAATACTCCATAGGTTTTCTGGTCATGCAAGAGTAGTATCAAACATCTAGACTTAATGCACAATTCATTCCTAACTGACGTAGTGTATACAAAGTAAAAACGTAATAGCAATTAAATGCAAACCGGGGCTTGCCTGTTTTGTAGGGTCTAATAGTATATAATCCGTTAGAGTCTTGTCTCCCTTGAGGCTTGATCAACTGATCCACTTCAATGGATTCACTCCGTCGAACTTCTCCGTTGATTGCCTCCGTCGTAAGTCCTATCGATATGTATATGCACATGTTCTTATAATGCATTTCATATAATTAAAGACTTGAATTTGTGAAGAACAGAGGAATGTGTGGCAGTCTAAGAATGATGTGTTGCCTCTGTTGTGCATGGAGAACAAGAAAAACTAAAACTTTCTTAGAAGTTGGATTATAAACTAAGTTTCCTAATGAACATACGACATGAGCTGAAATGATTTGGAGAGAACTAAATATCCTGATCTCCAATGACTACGAAATTTTTACAGGAAGTCATACCCTACACAGAGACTTAGATTGTCAAATTGCAGCTAAAGTGGAAGGAAATTGTGTCTCCCACAATTCCCACCATAATTCCCTATGTGTTTCTCACATACATAACCATGGAGAACAAGGACAGGGATATCTAAGGCTCCACTTGAGCTGAAACTTTACATGTGAGTTCCTGGTAACATGAAAGTATTTTGATCCAAAATTCAGACCTTTTACTTGAGTAGTTCCTCCAGAATAATTCATTAAGCATTTCCACTAAAAGAATTAATTCTGAAGTATTGTGCATTTTCATGCCCAAACAAATGAACTAAAATTTCAAGTATGGCTCATAGAGGATGTCTGAATTTTCCTATGATTTTTGGAGCTAAGGATTTCCCAGAACTGATTTTACAAAGGAAGATTATATTCTGAAAAAAATTCTGGACAATTTTGAGCACAGCAGATTGTACTCTGGAAATTCCTTCTCAGGTTAACTCCAAATGAGCTAAAAAAATTTTAGAAGTTCAATAACATCCTAAGGAATATTATGGAAAAATTTGGGGACTTTTGGATGAACCAAACTCTCTCAATAATTCTTTTTTGAAAACCTTCAAAGAATTTTCCAGAATTTATTATTGACTTTCATACAAATTGGGGTTCATATTTGGATAGATCTTTGCAAAATGAATCCAACCCGATTTTAATCACCCAATAAGGAGTTTCCTACACAAAGTTATGAATTTTCAAAGTTAGAGCTCAAACTGGAATTGATTTCCTATTGAAAATTCGAACTGGGCCCACAGTTTAAACCTCAGCCACAGGTTACTGAGTTCCAATGGTCTAGCTACAAAACATCAGCAGCCATAGAGGATCTCAGTTTAAACAATTAGTGGCTGACAGGTGGGGCCGGTGCCTCTTCTTCAACCTCCGGCCCTTTTCTTCTCGCGCGCGCACCACCTCGCCGGCAGCCACTCCTCCCCCTCGGCCCCTCGCTCCCCGGTCGTCTCCCGGCCCAAATTTCGCCACTTAGGGGTTTTGGAGGTCGGGAAAACCGTTTTGGGGTCGGTGTGGGCTCTAGAGGTCCGCAAGGGGTCAGGGGACGGGCGGCGGTTTCGGACCATGTCCGGCGACGTCGGCCGTCTCCCCTACCAACCCAAACCCACAGTTTCTTCGCTCTAGAGCATCAGTGACTCAGGGTAAAGGTCGTCATGTAAGCCAAAGGGCTTGGAAACGCCTCCAAATACCATGTCACCGTGCGCCCAAGGTCAAGAACCGGCAGCAAGAGCTAAAACTCGAAGAACACCATTGTGGCTCAATGATTCTCATTTCTTTTCGATCTCAGTGACTCGCAAGGAGGTCTGTAGCCTACCAAATGACTAGAATGAGCAAAAAATCACTAATGCTTACGAATTTTGGGAAATTCTACACCCACGGGCTATGAACATGTCGTCGGTATTTTAGAAATTCCCGTAGCTCCTATGGAGGGATGCACTAGGATTTTTGGAAGCGTGAAGAGGAGAGGTTGGTGCACCTTTTTGCTGTTCAAAGCTCGATGTGACATGCGCTGTATCGCTGGAACATCGAGGAGGCACGGTGGCGGCTCGAACCGAAACTCCGATGACAATTCTTGCTGTGCGCCGTGCACCGAGGGAGATGGACCGGCTTGGGCAGCTCGAGGAGGTTCAGTGGACTATTGCGCACGCTCCTATGGTCACCGGTGGTCACAGGATGGCCTAGCGGTGCCGAGCGATGATCGGGTCCGAAGAGTGGTCGAGCGGCAAGGAAATTTCTGGCCCGTGCGTGCTTCTCTCGGGGAAACGGTGAGGAGGCCGAAGTGGAGTGTTTGATTTGCTCCACTAAAGTTGTACGTGTGACGAATTTGACTTTGGAAGCTGCACGTCAATGCCTCGGTGGCCAGCGCCATAGCTCACGGTATCTCACTCGTGAAGTAGTGAACCGACTGAGGAAAACTCCTGTGTGCAGCTGACATGTAGGGCCCACTTAGGTTCTCACCTCTCTGTACTGCTGGCTGACACTCATCTTCTCAAAAGATCTTCTCCTTGTCCATCTCTTTAATTCAAAAGCTCTGAATTTCAAAAGTGGCCTAGAATTTGAATTCGCTGACTTCAGTTTAAATTTGCATTGCAAATTTGAATTCAGTTTGAATTTGAAAATGCTCATACCATTCAAATTTTTCCTAAATTTCAAAAATATGAGGTTTCATGTGAGAGGGAGAAATACGCTCGGGGTTGCGGTTTTATGAGCAAAAGATCACGCCGGGACTACTCAATACCACGAGCTGGTCGTCAACGCGATGGAAGTAGCGAGGAGGTGGCCTCTGCTTTCAGCTCGGTTTGTGAGTGGGAGGATCACGGCGTGAGGTGTAGAAACCACGAGTAGGTCGCCAGCTCGATGCAAGAAGCTGGAGGTGGCTGCCCTCGGTGACGCTCTGAAGAGGTTCGGATGGTGGGTTCGAGTAGAAACAGAGGAGGAAGGCATCGGGTGTAAGTCTACGTGTCCCACTGACCAGTGGGTCCACCAATTTTCCCTCGCCTTATCCTCCCAACTCTTATCTCCACTTTGGCAGTTGATCAATTCAAATGTGTATAATTAAATTTTTGGATCCATTTGGACAATTGATCACGCTTCCTCCAAATTCAAATCAAAATTTGAATCCCCATGCATTTCAAGATCCTCCTTGATAGTTATAGCAAAGCATCTCTAAATTCCTTCAAACTTTGCTTTCCCACTAAATTAAACCTGAGGAATTCAAATGCAAAACCTGATTTTTAAGATGGCCACTGCAAATAGGAATTTTTGAACCACAGTTAGTATTCCTGTTTTTGAAATGACCACTTTTGAATATAAGTGAGCCCACTGAGTTCAACATCGGAATTTAAACTTCCTCTACACCTGCGAGCTATACACCTGGTTTTTAATTCAACCTTGGCTTCCCACATTTCTAATGGACGTGAGAGCTCGTTTGGTTGGACACCCATGTGCATCATCAGGTGTAAGAAAGTTTTTGTAAGTCCCATTTTTCATGAACCAGAAATACAATGACGTTCAAACATCCGTTTCTTTGCATTCACGTTTTTGGGACTTTTACAGTTGCCACCTCACCTCGGAGGAGGACTCATCATTGGAGTCTCATTCTTTGCCAAAATGACCATGCACGTGTGTCTTCGTCTTCTTGAATATCTTCTTCTCTTGTGACTTTTCATCCTTATCCTTCTTCTTCTTGTCTTCTTCCCTTTCATATGGGCAATTAACAATGTAATGCCCATACTCGCCACAGTTGTAGCATGCTTTCTTGTTTCTTGACTTGGTTTTATCCTTTCCTCTGCTCTCATAGCTTGGTCCTCTTCTTTTCTTCATCATCCTTCTGAATTTCTTGATGAAGAAGGCCAACTCCTCATCATCCATATCGGTGCTTTCTTCACTTTCCTCATCGTCACTTGAGAGTTGTACTTTTTTGTTCTTGGCCTTGGGTGATGCTTTGAGTGCAACCCCCTTTTTATTTGTGGATGTAACCTTGGCAAGATCGTTGACGTGACGTGCTTCCATTTCCATCATCTGATGATTGTGCCAAGCACCTCATCCGGAATCATTTTGTAGAAGTTTGGACTCTCTTGGATCTTGGGCGCCATGTTGCACGGAGCCCCTGGTGACGCATATGATCCTTGGCGAGCGCCATGGTTGCAGGGCCGCCAGGACTGCTAGCTTCAAGGTGCCATGCTCGTCCCCTTCGCCTGGTTCAGCAGGCCAGGCTGTATGACACAGTAGCTTCCTTTCAATGGTGCCTTCGGGGACCGGAGCCCATGCAGAGGCTTTTATTGGAAGGTTGTCTGCTACCGCAGTTTTGGTGCAGGGGATGTGGCGCTACTCCAAAGCATGAAATCCTTTCTGCATCTCTCGCACATAGATAAGGTAGGCAGTTGGCTGCGGGCGAATAAAGGGTTACTCTCGCTCGCCTTGTTTGATGGCGAGACGGGAGTCTCCTCTTAACCAACGTCTGTCGTTCTCCTAGAGAAGAAGTTGTACTCAAGCTAAATTTGAGGGTTTCATACTTTGCCATACTATTAGTGCTTTGGAGTCAAGATGCACCACGTACTTGAACTGCTCTCCTAACCGTGAGGTGAGCAGGACCCCCACTTTGGCGCCTCGCTCGCGCTAGGGCCGTCAGTGACTTGATGGGTCCGGTGACAACCGGGGCTCTGGATCCGAGTCACCGTTGTCCTGGCCCCTTAGGTGGTGTGGCGACAGAATTAATTCCGCCATGAATGTGTAGGACTAGCGTGTAGGACTAGTGTGTAGGACGACTCCGAACACAACATTTATAACTGCTATGCATGGGCCAACATAGATTGTAATAGAGTGCATCGGACAGGTCACATTTTTCCTATTTCCGGCTTCCTTCGGACAATAGGGGCAATAGGCCGTTCCACAATGCAGCGATTCGCCCCGGGTACCGAGGGTACCTGGACCTTTCTAGGACTTTAGCTATTATATGCCCTGTTCCTAGCCTCTATGTTACCCTTACTAGAAAGAGAAAAATAGAAAATTTCTCTACCACTACTTAGGGGTAGTTGGGTAGACTTAGAGAGGTGTCCTACGGCCACTCGATATGGGTAGAGGCACCCATCCCCTGCAGCAAGATGGACACACCTGGGCGATTTGCTCGTACTGGACAGGGGGTAGGCTTGTCGTCCCTCCTCTAGAAATCTCTGGTCGGAGCACCATGTAGCCCTGCCTTGGGTCACCCACTCTTTACTCCAAAAAAGGGGGACCGCCTGGTCAGGCGTGGAGCATCTTACGTCTCTCATTGTGATCGGAGCCAGAGCTTTTTTCCTGGTCATAGAGGTCCTTCAACGCCCGCTTGGCGTCTTGGAACTCCATTTCCTGTTCGCCACCATCCCCCTGGTTATCCTTCTGTTTGCCCTCTTGCTGGCGGGAGGGCGCGCCATCCTGACGCTCCTGTCGCAACTCTCAGAAGCGCTCCGCCAGCCTCTGGATCTCCCAGCACTCGCTGATGCTGTGCTGGTTGGTGTCGTGGACCGGGCACCTCTGGGCGCCAACGTTGTTGTTGGACGGCTGTCGCGGGCGCTTATCAGCGCGCGGCCCCCAGCCTGCTACAACCGCTACTGCTTCTTCTGTATGGGCTCTGGCCTGCAGGTCGTCCTTGCCGCTAGCCCTCTTCTTCCTGCCACCAGGGCCTTCCCTGGCAGACTCACTCCCTTTGTCGGGTGGTGTGTGCTAGTTGCGGCCCTCTGTGGCCATGGCACACTTGTCCGCCAAGCTGAAGAGCTCGGAGACATCCTGCACGTCATGCATGGCCATCATCTCGAGCATCTTCCTGTTGCGTACGCCTTGTCGAAAGGCGAGGACAACAGACACGTTGGAGATGCGGGGGATGATGTTCCTGACCTGGGAGAAGCGCTGGATGAATGAGACAGCGACTCTCTCGGTTTTTGTTGTATGGTGTGGAGGTCGGCCTCTGAGCTCGGCCGGACATAGGAACTCTCAATGTTGGCCGTAAACTGCAGGAACAACTCTTCCCAGGAGGTCACAGACCCCTGGGGCTAGTTCATGAGCCCTGACCGGGCTGACCCAGTCAAAGCTACTGGGAAATAGTTGGCCATGATGGCCTCATCCCCTCCTGCAGCTAGAATGACAGTGGAGTATATCTGCAGTATTTCGACTGGGTTGACTGTCCCAGCGAACTTCTCCGGCACATGTGGCCGGAACTTGCACGGCCACACCGCCAAATGGAGGTGTGGGGCCAGAGCCATGCAGCCTCCCATAGAGCCTGGGGAGACAGGTTTCTGGCCCATGTAAATGGGACACATGGTACCCGAGGTACCATATTCTTCCCTGAGGCCACGATGCCAATCGCGCTGTCGCTCGACGGTGACGCGGCCTTCTTCATTATGACGGCGGCGGCGGTCCAGCTCGCTCCTGATGTCTGTGGTGGGGAGCCTGGACGTCGCCGTTGAGTGGATTGTCGTCGTCCCGTAATCCCTTGTTAGGTCACGGGGTGGCAGCTGCCCCGTCCCTGGTCGCTGTCACCGACAACACGGCGAGTTGAGCGCGATGACGACCAGGTGGTTGATGTCATTGCGCAATTGTTCAGCAGCAGAAAAGGAAGTTCCCGCGCTCGGGGGGTTGTGCAGGAGCGCACGGGCCGCCAACAACGCGCTTTTCAGACTGGCTTCAGTCGGCGCTGGCGTTGCAGTTGCCGTCGCTACCGAAGATCGCCGGGAAGCAACGGGCACCATCGCTGTAGGAACCGGTGCCGGTGCAGAAGTTCCCGCTTCGGGACCAGAGGACGCTTCCTGCTCACTCTGCCGCTGGTGGCACGAGGGATGGGAAGAACATCCGAAAGACTGTATGTTCACCATTGCGGGTCACAGACAACTTCAAGAACCAAAAGGCCCCTATCTGTCGCGCTAAATGTCGAAGTGTTCGCTATGACACTTCCCCCAGTCTGCTCGGAAGCAGCCCGTGGAGGTTCTTTTTTTGGTGGGGCTAGAGGATCATGAAGGTCTGAGCGCAACGGCGAGAGATAGAGGGAGACACGAAGATTTACGTGGTTCGGGCCGCCGGAGCGTAAAACCCTACGTCCACGGGAGTGCTTGGTGTATTGCTTGCTCGCGTATCAGGGTGAGTTGGCTAGGTCACTAACCCCTTGCCCGGAGGCTACCCCGGTCCTTTTATAGCCCAAGGTCGGGGCAGTTACAAGGTGGCCCAGAGCTCGACATGTGGCCCCGCGGCTATCTGTCTCCTATACATAAACGATGGGTATTTACAGATACATGCATTGTCACTGTCGGTGGAGTTAAGGCGCGCCGCCTAACACATCTGGCTCCTCTGACCGGGTAACCAGTGATGATGAAGTCCTTGTCTTGTCGCCATGTCCTCTTGCTCTACAGGGTGGCTCAGTGCCGTTGGGAGGCACTGTTGCACCATCACGCCTCGCCGCCTTGTCTTTCACCGTAATGGCGAACAAACAGGACGGAGGCCTGCGTCATGCGCCATGCTTCTGGAGAAGGCGCGAGCCTTCAATGCTCGGCCTGGCAGCGCTCCTTCCTCTTTAGTCCTTAGTCATCTTCCCGTTGCTCGTCAGAGTGACGTTTGGGCGGATGGCCCCCGAGACACGCGTCTCCGCCGGAACCGTCTTGAGGAGTATTGGGCGGTCCAGAGTTGTTGGGCACGTGGCAGCACCGGAGACCTCCCCCGCTGGAGGTCGGATCTGGAGCTGCAGGATACGTGGCACATCCAGAGCCTCCCCCAGGGGGGGAGGTACACCCGGAGTCGTTGCCCACGTGGCAGCGCCGGAGGCCTCCATGCTGAAGGTCAGATCCGTAGCTGCAGGACGTGTGGAACCTCCGAAGCCCTCTCTTGCTGGGGGGTGTGGCTCGGAGGTTCCGCGCACGTGGTAGTGCCGGAGCCCTCCTTGGTGGATTATGGGGTCCGACACTATTGGACACGTGTCGGCTCCCGAGTCACCCTCAGTCGGTAGTCAGGCTTAGGGCATGAAGACATGTTGCAACCCTGGGACAGCCCATGGGGCCCAGAGCGCGTGGATTACGCTGGGGCCCGCCTAAGCTGGGAAGGCAGGGCCTAGGTGCTTTTTACCCACTACGCGGGGTACCGGTTCGCAGGGTACCGACATATCGGCTTCCCATCTTTGATGTAATCAGCGCAACCCTCAATCACTTCTTCAGTATTGTATCCTCCCATAATTGAACCCTGTGGGTGAGCACGGCTCCGCATATAACCCTTTAATACTCCTAAAAATCTCTACAATAGAAACAATTGATGTAAATATAGTGGCCCCAATGCTTTTATCTGATCAACAAGATGTATGATTAGGTGTACTTGCATATCGAAAAAGGATGGTGGGAAACACATCTCAAGCTCGAACATAGTCTCGATGATGTACGTTTCCAAATAGTCTAAGTCTTCCCTTGCTATTACATTTTGCGGTACCGCATTGAAGAAGTAACATAAACGTGTGATGACAACTTTTACATGCTTAGCTTTGATGACCCTTATTGCAATGGCATGTCAGTGCCCTGCAGACCGGGTACCCCCGCGTAGTGGTTAAAAGACCGTTTGGGCCCCGCCTCCCCGCTAAGGCGGGCCCTAGTGTAAGTCACGTGCCCTTGGCCCCATGGTCAGCCCTGGGGCTACCACGTGCGCTTGGGATCCAGAGCTGACACGTGCCCTGGGCTCCGGTCTGAGCCTCCCCGCTCAGGTGAGGTCCGGAGCTGCCACGTGTCCCCTGGCTCCAAGCCACCTCCCTGGAGAATATAGCACCGGGGCTAAGACGTGACCTGGGCTCCCGCCTAAGCCTCCTCGATGAGGTAAGGTCCAGAGCTTCCACGTTCCCCTGGCTCCGTGCCGCCTCCCAGCTGAGGAGAGCTCCGGTGCTGACATGTGCCTCGAACTCCGGTCCGAGCCTCCCCGCTAAGGTGAGGTCCAGAGCTGCCACGTGTAACCAGGCTCCAAGCCGCCTCCCCGCTGAGGACAACTCCGATTCAGACACGTGCCATGGGCTCCGGCCCGAGCCTCCCCATTGAGGTAAGGTCCGGAGCTGCCATGTGTCCCCAGGCACCAAGCCCGTTGATAAGAGCTCCAGAGCCGCCATGTGCCCCACGATCCTTCGTGAGCCATGGGTCGATGAAGTCAAGAAGGATGTGCGCTGTCATATTTTGCATTCAAGGCTCGCTCCTTCCCCAGAAGCATGGTGCGCTGCACATGCCTCCTTCCTCTGCCCGTTCGCCATTACGGTGACTAGACAGGCGAAGGCGTGACAACGGTATAGTGCCGCCCAACAGCACAAAGCCGCCCAAGCAGGGCGAGAAGACGCGGTGACAGGACAGCGTCTTCATCATCACCTGACACGCGGTCAGAGGTGCTCAGCGCGCTGGACGGAGGGACTTAAATCTCCCATCGGCCACTCTACTCAGAGGACGAAGCCCTAGATCGTGTATAGGATTCACATTTCTCTAGGGCCACCTGTCGGGCCCCAAGCCTCATTGTAACCACCCCGGCCTTGAACTATAAAAGGACCGGTGTGACCAACCTGTAGTGGGTTCCCGGGTTTTTTCACATCCCAGATCCCACAACGCACAAGCACTCACGCTCAAGCAATAGAACAAGCACTCCCGTGGACGTAAAAGTATTAAGCTTCGGCGGTCCGAACCACGTAAATCTCCGTGTTCATCCGCTCTCTTGAGCCCAGGTCGCGTAGGGCGCCAAGCCCCCTCCAAAAGAAAAGAACCTCGCGGGCTACTTCCGAGTAGGCCGGGAGGAGTGTCGCATCTCACACTCCGACAGGAAGGAACACTTCCCACGTTTCACAATCCCTGCCCTTCTTGCTTCTTGATCCAAGTTTCACCTTTCCTTCTTCACTTCCCACGTTTAATCACTACACGTTATGAATATGCATACATGTTTAATTATAAAACTTTTGCTAACAAGTGCTAAAGATAAGTTTAAAAGTGGAACTCTGTTTAAGAATTTAAAATGAAACTGGTGCTAGTGGTTTGGGTTTGGGTTTAAGTAATAGGATCAAGTGATGAGTGGGGTTTCATCACTTGGGTGGGGATCAACTAATGAGGTTGAACAGGACATAATGATCCAGGTCTCCACTGGAACTGGAAATTTTTCTTGTGAGTTCCTTGTCACAAGAAAGCTATCTGGACCAAAATTCAGAATATTTCGATGTGTAGATCACTCAGAACAATTCCCCAATCATTTAGGCAAAAAGGAATTAATTCTAAATAAATTTGCAGTTTCATGCAAATCCAAGTGAACTACAATTTCAGACATAGCTCAGGGAGTATGCATGAATTTTATAGGATTTTTGGAGCTAAGGAATGCCCAGAACTGAATTTCCAAGTTTTGGAAATTCTCTGAAAATGTTTCTGTATTCATTTGAATACAGAAATTTGAAACCAGAATTACCCTGACTAAATCAACTCCAAATGATCTTAAAATTTTACAGGAATTTCCTAACATCCTAAAGAATATTCTAGCAAAATTTAAGGAATTTTGGATGAACCAAACTCCCTCTAAAATTCTTTTGCTGAAAAGATTTCAAGAATTCTCCAGAATTTTATATTGGTTTCCATGCAATTTGGGTTGCGTATTTGGATAGGGTTTTTCATCCTGAATCCAACCCAATTTGAATCACTAAATTTGGAGTTTTCTAGCAAAAGTTATGGGGTCCTAAAGTTTGAACTAAATCTGGAATTCAAATTAATTCGGGAAATGTTCAAACCCTGACTGTGGGTCCCTCCTACACATGTCAGCCGCCGGAATCCCGCCACACGGGGCCACAGGACCTTTCCCGCGCCACCATACTGGATCCCGGGGCCGCAGCTGATCGGGGATTTAATTTTTCCGCCACTGACACGTGGGACCCGCCAGTCGTCTTCCTCCTCCCGACTCCCGCGCGATCCCGCCGCCGAGCTCGCCGGAGCTCTCGCCGGGAAGGGTTTCCGGTCCTCGGAACTTGATGATTTTCACCGCCCCCACGTATTCTCGCACGAGGAACACGTTTCCGGCCTCATCTCTGATCGAGAATGGCCGGAACCCTAGGTGCAACAGCGATAGTGGCTTCGGCAACTTCGGCGACGTCGCTAGGGCGCTGTACTGCCACAACCTTGCTCCGGTTAGCTCCTACAGCATCGCCATGACCTAGGGAGCAACGTCCTGGGTTCTGATCTCATGAGAAACATCGGCAACTAGGAGCTCACCATGCGACCTAGGTGGATTTCGGTGAAAACTCAAAAAAACTGAAGAACCGAAGGTTTCCTCGACGGTTCTCTCTAGTTCTTGATCCCACGTGTCCGCACGGGTGTCTACAGCAGGGTTTCTAAGTCTGGTGATGAGTGGTGCACCGTGTTTCCTTAATTTCTCGGTTTTCTGCAGGCGGCTCATATTGCATGTCCGCGGGGAAAACCAAATTCCGGCGAGCACGGCCGGTGACAAGCTACCAGCGCTTCTGTGGAGCAAGAAGGGTTACAGGTGCACCTTTTTGCTTTTGCAGCACGACGGGAGATGCTCGCTGGTGGCCGGGCGACGTGATCTTGCCGCGGCGACTTCCTTCGGTGTTGTGGAGGAGAACCGAGCTCGACGCCGACGTTCCGACAGGGCTAGCACCCGGTTCTTGCTTCTGCCATGCTGAGGGAGGTCCGGCGGTGCTGTGGGGCAGCTTAGCTCGTCGTGCAACGGGGTGGAGCAGCCAGGCGGCGGTGAACCGACGGCTCTCCCCTGTGCGGCCGAGTTTCTCGCCGAGGCGCGCGGCAGTCGGTGAGCAGCGGTTGTGAGGCGGTCGGAAGAAGCGTTGCACTCTCGGTGGGGTGATAAGAGCAACGACAAATCGACCCCTGAGCAGCTCGGGAGGTGGCGGTGACTTCTGCCTCGGTGGAGTGCCACGGCTGTCCGCTTCGGGCTCAGTCTGAACAGAGCAAGAGGCTTGCTTCGGTTGCAAGTCTACCCCATCTTCAGTCCATGACATGTGGAGCCCACAGCTCCTCTCTGCCCCCAAAAGATCTCCAAATTTTTGGCACATGCAAATTCAGCCATGAGGTACTCAAATCCAAAAGTCATTTGGCAATTTGACCAGTTTTGCCTCAGTTTCAAATTTGAATTCAAATTTCGGTGAAATTTACAAGTCCTTTTGATATACATATCAAAGTACCTCCACATTTCGTCAAAATTTGCCTACCTCATAATTTGGACCTGAGGAATCCAAATATGCCCTCTGATTCTTGAGTTGGCCATTGCAAATACAAATTTTCAAACAACAGTTTGAATTTCCTTTTTGGAAAGGGCCTTCTTTGCCTTGAAGTAAACCATTTAATTCAAACTGAAATTTAAGTCCTCTTTGGTGATGACCCATCTGAATTTGGGTGAACACTTTGGTTTGCTCCTAGCCCATGCTTGATCAACCTTGGTCCCAAGCTGAACCTTACAAGTTCAGTTTTGGACCATGCCCCTCAAATTTTAATTTGAAGGTGATCTCAAGCAATGCTTTGAACAAATGGTATATGAGCTTAAAATCCTCCCATTTTGGAACTTAAGCTCTTCAATACCTGAGGACTGCAATTGTCATCTCATATATATGCTTTTGGACCATCTGAACATGAATGCTTTGCAAGGGTTCAAAAATGGGGTTTAAACTTCCCTCCCCTCTACTCATAGGGAATGTGCATATGAGTTAGGTGTTTGGGAGTGAAATCCTTTCCCAGGTTACCATGTGTTCAACAGGAGTTAAAGAAGATTTTAGCTCTTCCCACATGTCCATGTTTGAGTTTATCATTTTATGTGACATAACTCAAGTCGTTCCCTTGTCCTAACATGTTTGAATTCAACATGAACTCAACATAATCATAGTCCATTCCCTTTTGGCTCACCCTCAAATCAGAAAGTTGCCACCACATTCTCCTCAATTCAAATGTATGAGGCTCCATGTGTATACAAAAGTTTGGCAGTAATTTGAGCTGAGCCTTTGAGACTAACGGCCTTATTTTTGTTCTTTCTCATGTACATGTATTATTACACATGAGTTTAACTCCACCTTGGTCCAACACCTTCAAAGGTATGCTTGAACCCATGTGGTTGCACCTCATGTATACCATCCCATGTAAGAAAGTTTTTGTAAGTCCCATTTTTCATGAACAGAAACACAATGACGTTCCATCATCCGTTCCTTTGCATTCACGTTTTTGGGATTTTTACATTCCTCCCCCCTTAAAAAGAATCTCGTGTAACAGCCCTAACTTTTGTAAAGTTTGATGTCAGCTCATAAAACAAAGTTAAGGCAACAAAAGACTATAATTGTGTCACATGAAATGATGAACACATAAATGAACATGTGAGGGAGTTAAAAATTTTCTCTAGCCCATGCTCAACACATGTTAACCTAGGGGAAAGAACTTCGCTCCCAAAACTCTAACTCATGTGCACCTTCTCTATGAGGAGAGTGGGGGAAATTTAAACACAATTTTGAACCTTTTAAAAGGAATCATATTCAGATTTCCAAATACTTGCAAATGAATTCACCATTGCAATTTCTAGGTATTAAGGAGCTTCTGGTCCAAATTGGAATAATTGTGGGGATCATTTGCTATTTATTCCGAGGATTAAATGAGGGCACGTTCAAATTCAAACTTAAATTTGAATTTTGAACCAAACAAACTCAATTTAAAAATCTGATTTCAGATTTGAGTTCCTCATATTTCTTTTGGCCTATCCTCCAAATTTTATCAAATTTGGAGCTCATTTGCTATTTTAAACCGAATTGGGGGAGGATAAGAGTGAGAGGGGGTGTGGACCCCACATGTCATACACACACTGGAGTGAACCGACTCAGTCACGGGTGAGCACGTGCGACAGCAGCTCGGGGAGGTTCCTTGCCAGCACCAGCTCCTGCTCACTTGATCTTTTAGCCGGCCTGATCTCTGCACAGAAGAGAAACAGAGCCACTTTGCCTTCTCCCTGTTCTGTCTCAGCTTCGGTGGAGTGCCCGGTGAAGAACACAGCTGCCCGTGTGCTCCTCTATTCTCCAGCAACCGAGCTCTACGGTCATCCTCGTGCCCGACGTTCTACACGAAAAATAGGCGCCCCAGACTGCTCTACACTCCGGTGAAAACCCCTCCCTTTTTCGTGCACTACAGAGCAAGAATTTCTGTGTTTACTACAACTGTATTCATAGAACCGAGTCCCACAATTCTTCAAAATTCGTCGTGTTCAGTCCACTATCACTTGTTCCGAGCTGGAAACATGTTATAGACTCTCCAACGCCCCTCTAGGATCAAAAACCATCGAAAATCATCAAGAATAGGGGCTGTTCTTTGCGAATTTCGGGCTGGCACCGAATTTTGCCCTAGGTCGCCGATGAGTCCCTATTTGCAGCCATTTTGGGGCAGATTTGAGCTCATGCCGGTGATGAGGGATCCCCCACGGTGCTATAGAGCCCAAGAACCGATCTTTTAGTGGAGAAATAACTGCACACGACCTCGCCGGAGTTCTAGGGTTAGCTGTGGCCGGTGCGCACTGCTTTCCGGCGAGTTTCAGCCGCCGGGGACCTCACCAATGAGTTCAGCAGGGTGGAAAATGGGGGGGCGGCCAGCAGGGGGTCCGGAGGTGGCCGGGAAGCTCATTTCCGGCGACCTCACCGGAGGCATCCGCCACTGCTCTGTTTTGGCGCGTGGCTGGAGGTTAGGGATGACAGGTGGGACCCACTGTCAGCATTTAAACATTTTCCAGATTTTCCCACTTTAGTTCAAACTTTGGAGAGCCATAACTTTGTGTAGGAGTGTCCAAAAATTGTGAAACAAATTTTGTTGGATTCCTCTCAAAGAGTATTATGCAGGGGTGCAGGCCAATGTTTATGAAAATCCCTGGATTTGGCTCATTAATTCATTTAAGAAAAATCTTATCTGAATTTTTACAGGAGTTCTGGTTGTTGGAAAATTCCCAAATTTTGACAGGACATTCTTCCAAAATTCCTTGAACTCCAGTAAAAATTTCAGAGGCATTGGACCTAATTTTCTTGGTCAAATAATGTGTTCATTCCTTATGTCTCTGAAAAATAGGAAAATAAACAGAGACAATTTCAGCTTTTCACCATTCTTTGAAAAATCCATATCTCCATGTAGGAAACTCCAAAAATGGTAAAACCAATTCCTATGGACTCAAGACATTTTGTAATTCACAAAAAGTCCACTTTGCAGCATAGGAATGCTTAATATCTAGGGGGTAAAGGCAGATTAGTGAAAATCACATAAGGAATCATTGTGATCACCTTGAGCCATTTCATGAGCTCAATCTTTGCACACTGCCTAAATATCTTCCATAGAGGCTGTGGTTAAATTCTCAGCTTCATTGGACCTCTGGAACTTGAGCTACCATCTTTTAGGTTAAGTGTTCATATAATGGACATAATCACATGGTGATTACTAGTATCTCTTTTCACCTAGCTTTCATCATCTCTAAGGTTTAGATCCAACAACAGAAACCTTTCTGTTGTTTATCTCTTTTATGTGTGAGTTAACTGGTACAACAGTTTGAATCATTTTCTAAATTGCTTTTGAATACATGTGCATAAATCATCTTAATAGCACGTGACGTCGACGTTCGACGAGGATCCGACTCTACAGCGAGGATCTCCATCTCGTGACGAGTTTGGCGGATTCTCCGGAGGAAGACTAACTTCTAGCTTCTAACAAAAACCGTTGAGCAAGGCAAGCCCCGGTTTGCATATCGTTACCGTTTTAAATTTTGCTTTACATCACATCATGTTTATTAGACTTGAGTGCATTATGTCTAGGATGATTGAAACCCACTTGCATGCCTATTACATCCCTCATTAGAAGGTTTAGTGTAGGTTTTGCCTCGTTGTAGATGCTAGGCTAATGTGGTAGCTAGCTCGGTAGAAGTCGAGTAGTAAAAAGCTACTCGCGAGAAAGTTTGAGTAATGGAGTTACTCGCGAGAGATAAATGATAAGAGCACCCTCATGAATATGAGATGGGGACGGGGATGTTCCTGTAGGATGGAGCGCTCAAGGTTGGTCTCGACCTGCGATGGGTGTGACAATGCTTGAGACCACATTTGGCCTGGACCGGGATGGTAAGGCAAATGTGGAGGTTGGTTGTAGCCCCGTCCGTGTCGGTTAAGGACCGTATGTATGCGGCCCTGCTGGACAAGATTGAGCTGTACCGGATATATAGTGGGGTATGGGACCCATGAAACCGATGTAACACGATGGACCGTGATATAGAAACTCATCCTTCGCGTGGGAATGGCGTTGAGAAGGCGGGAGGTGTAAATCCTTTAGCGGGCAACTTCGACGTGTCCGCGTAGAGGACCATCCTGCTCGACGCGAAGCGTTTTTCTATGTCGGGGTGTCGTGTGAAAGGTTGCTGCATACAACGTAAGAAAGAGCTCTTGAGAGAGTCTTTCGAGGCGGGTGTATGTGTCGTGTATTCCGGGTTGTTATTGATTCGAATCACCGTCGCTCGCGGAAGAGGATTGAGCATACTTGCCCACTGCGCCGTGACTTAGTAAGAAGATGAACTAAGTCTCTTAACTTGCTGTTTGTGGATTAATCTCTGTATTGGAACCTTGACTGAAGTAGATATAGAGCCAACTAAATTTCATTTCCACCTTAGGCTAGCAACATCGGGATAAGCGTTTCTTGTTTGATTGTGGACTTCCGATGTTGTGAGGCGTGAGGACCACTAAAATGAAGGCTAAAAGAATATGAATATAAGGATCAAGTTTAGACAAGCTGCATTTTGCAAATTCCTATGCCTACTGTCTTACTACCCCTGCATGTAGAGTTGCATGTTTAGGAGTGACGGGTAAGTCTTGTTGAGCCTTAGTGCTCACGGTTGCTTCTGAGTTGTTTTTGCAGGTAGCAGGATGCCTGCTATGAAGAGGGTTGTTCGGTGAGATGACGAACCTCACGGTTCGTTCAACTCATCGGAAACCTAGCCGCTGCCTTTCTTTGGTGAAGCTAGTAGGAAGCGTTCATGGGCTGAACGACTTCTCTTCGGCGTAGTTAGGGTCGAGAGTGAGTAGTTTGTCCAGCACATTTTAATTTCCGCTGCGTGTGTACGTTATGTTGTAAAAGAAATTACTTTGAGTAACAAAATGGTTCCGTTATGTTCTTATCGTCTTTTCGTGCATGCTGTTGGGTGCCGCATCGCACGGCACCACCCACTGCGATTCCCGGGCCGCGGGCGCGTCCCACAGTCGTGGTATCAGAGCCGCATTGGGAATAGCACGCATGAAAAGAGCATATTTTTGAAAACTTAGGGGTATACGAGTGAGGAACGTATAGTATGCCCACATAAGGAGTATTATTAGCATAGTTATTTAAGGTGGCAAGCTAACAGTGTGTTACTCTTCAGTATTTAAATTCAGTAACGACGCACCTACGTGGAGGTAAGAATGGTAAGGAACGCCACCGAAAGCGGATCAATTTCGGTTAGCTCACCCATACGAGGAAAGTAGTGTGGGATGTCCCGTTCAGCAATGGACAGGAAGTGAATATGTTTTCTAAGACTCTTCATGTCTTAGAGACATATGAATGGCACTAGCCTCCAGTGCGCAAACCCAGGGGCAAGAGGAGGAGACCCCATCGTGTGGTTTGTAACACGAAGTATGTTCTCTAGGACTCTTCATGTCCTATGAGTCTTACGAAAGCGCTGTTCCACCGGTGTGCTTTAGTGCAAAGGTGTAGAGCCCCCGTCGGGTGGTGAATAACCCGATCATGTACCTTGAGACGTGGCTTGACTCAAGGACGGCCCGTATGGCAATGATACGGGGCGTATGTTTTTACTATGATATGGACCTGCCTGAAATGATAAACCAATGTGTGCATCATTATTGAGTGATTTTCTGCAGGTACCTTAACCACGTTAGAACATGTCGTGTAGAAAACGTTTGTGAGTGATCGTTTTAGTGCCACCACTTGAGACGTATAAGCCGGTATAAAGCCGGTTAGGATTTTAATTTGGTGAGGCAACGTAGTACCGTGATGTGTTTTGAACTGCATGAAAATGAAGGTTTGAAAAGAAAAAGAGTAAATTTGGAGTCTAGGATTCTATTAGGGGGTGATGAACTCCTATATTGAACTAAGAGTCAATTGGGAGTATAGATTTCTTCACGAAGACTTAGGAATAAACCTCCCCTGTTTCCGGCAGAATTTTTGCTGAAGTTGAACAGGGCATAATTTTTGTTTGGTTGAACCAATGGAGGTGAGTAATACATTTCTGGAAATCTATTGAAGTCTTCTATAACTCTTCAGTAGAACTCCAGATCAGAATCACCCTCCAAATGGATGAAATTCTCAGAGGAGCGTGAACTGCCCAAAAACAGGGCAGGCACAAATTGCTCTCTGGAAATTTCTGTATTTCGACCATAACTTTCTATAGAAAAATTTCTAAGGGTCATGTAATACACCGTTGGAAAGCTTGTGATATATGCTATGACTTTGTAGTTCAAAGTTTCTCCAGATTTGGAGTTTAAAGTGATGAAATCTTGCGGACAAAACAGCCACTTTCAAAGGAAGTGCTGTCAAAATTGTTCCAGATTTCTGTTAACTTTGAAATATCACAACTTTTGATCCAGAACTTATATGAAGGCAAATGAATACTCGTTGAAAAGATATTGGAGTTAACTATAACTTTAATATTCAACTTGAGACATGAAGTTGCCATCTTCATATTCAAATTCTGGGATTAAGACCAATTGGTCATTCTGAATAGAGTAGTGCTTATTGCCATTTAGCTTGGGACTTGTTGTGGACAGGGATGTTTTACACTTCTCTAAGCTCCATAACATATTCTTGAGTTATTTTTCAGTTTGTCCTACTGTTGGAATTAAGGGTTTGGACAAACTCGTTAAAGTTGGTAGATATCAGAATTGTCGAAACCCTGGTTAGATTCTGTAATGCTGCAATATATAGGTGATGTTTTTACGGTTAATGTTTTCAATTCGAGTTGAGTTAAACTTTGAATTTTAACCGTAAATTGCTCACTTTTGCAGCATGGATCATGCTCATTCCAATAGTGAGGTTGGTGAGTCGAGTCAGGGTGAAAGTAATTCGCCACGACAAGAAGTGCCGACATCATCAACCGGGTTGGCGGAAATCTTGGCAAAGATGGCTGAGTCTCTGGATCTGTTGGTGCGACAAAGCATACGACAGGAGACACTACAGCAAAATCCTCCGCCAAGCACTTATCTGGATTTTCTTGCGAGACAACCACCGGTTTTCTCGGAAGCGAAAGAACCGTTGGAGTCGGCTCATTGGCTCCAATGTATTGAAGCCAAGTTCGATACGCTTGAGTGCGATGAATATCAGAAGACCCTATTTGCCGCTCAACAACTCCACGGAGCCGCTGGATCTTGGTGGGCGGAGTACATCGCAACTCTTCCTGAAGGTCATCGAGTGACGTGGGATGAATTCCGGAATGTTTTCCGGGCACGTCACGTTTGTTCGGGAATTCTACGAACAAAGTATCAAGACTTTCTGGAGTTAAAGCAAGGCGAAAGGAGTGCGTACGAGTACTTCAAAGAGTTTGAAGACTTGATGCAATACGCAACTCATATGGTTGACTCGGAAGCGTTGAAGTGCGAGTATTTCTTCCGAGGCTTGAATGTCGAACTTAAGGAACAAGTGACCTTGTTCAATAACGGTATTTACAATGAGTTGGTAAATGCCGCTATCATTAAGGAAGACATGCATCTTCGTTGTGAAGCGGAGCTGAAAAGAAGTATACCGCCAGACAGCGATATCGAGGTTCGTCCGAACTATCGAGTGCGATATTACTCACCAGTTAGGCAACAAATTCAGCCAGTGGTGCAACTCTCACAACCACGGCTGGAGTTGATCACATATGAGCCTCCACCTCAACAACAGCGGACAGAAATTATTTGTGCAACCCTACCGCAACCAGCTACGCACGAATTATCTCCACCTCGTGTTAGTAGAGAGCAGAGGATTTCTACAACACGAAACCGTCGTGGTGCTGAGCAGAGTCACACTCGTGTGTTGTCTCAGCAATGCTCAGATCAGCACCGTGAACCTTCACAGAAGAATCGTTCAAAAGCTGGCAGGGTTAATTACACTGCTATTGAGGACATTGCAAAAGGCGAACCAGTTTTGGCGGGCATGTTCACTTTACATGAGCAGCCCACTTTCGTGTTATTTGACTCCGGAGCCACCCACAATTTTATTAGCAGAGACTATGTGCTGAAGAATAATCTTCCATTTAGCACAGTTAAGCATCCGTTTCATATCAGCTCACCCGGAGGCAAGATATCAACAGATGAAATGGTCTCACGGGCACCTTTATGTTTGGGTGGAAATATCTATCCTGCGAGCCTTATCATACTCAAAGGCCAAAGGATTGATATTATCTTGGGGATGTCATGGTTGACACATTATGGAGCTATCTTTGACATCAGCTCTCGAACTGTCCAACTGAATTCCCCAACACACGGTTGCAACACATTGAATCTTGTGGATCCATCACAACAAGTTGCAGCAGTGCATCAGATTGAAGCTCCTAAACTTGAGGATATTCCAGTGGTATGTGAATATCCAGATGTGTTTCCCGAAGATTTGCCGGGCATGCCACCCGAACGTGATGTTGAGTTCAAGATTGAACTTGCACCGGGAACAACACCTATTTCTCGGCGACCATATAAAATGGCACCAAAGGAGCTAGCAGAATTGAAGGAGCAGCTGAATGACCGCATGGACAAAGGTTTTATACGCCCAAGTTCATCACCTTGGGGCTGTTCCGCACTCTTCGTGAAGAAGAAGGACGAGACTTTGAGACTATGCGTAGATTATCGTCCACTGAATGCTGTCACTATCAAGAATAAGTATCCACTACCGCGCATTGACATTTTGTTCGATCAACTAGTGGGTGCTAAGGTATTTTCCAAGATGGATCTTCGGTCCGGGTATCACCAGATAAAGATCCGGGAAGAAGATGTACCTAAGACGGCGTTCTCAACAAGATATGGTCTTTATGAATATCTTGTCATGTCCTTTGGGTTGACCAATGCTCCGGCTCACTTTATGTATCTCATGAACTCTGTGTTCATGCCGGAGTTAGACAAGTTCGTCGTGGTTTTCATCGACGACATTTTGGTCTATTCAAAGTCAGAAGAAGAACATGCTGAACATTTGCGTATTGTACTCCAACGCTTGAGGGACCACAAGCTATATGCAAAGTTCAGTAAATGTGAGTTTTGGATCAGCAAAGTGCCGTTTCTTGGGCATATTATTTCAGCGGAAGGCATCACTGTGGACCCAAGTAAAATCGAGCAAGTGCTGAATTGGAAATCTCCAACATCTGTTCATGAAGTGAGGAGTTTCCTAGGTTTAGCGGGTTATTACCGGAGATTCATTCCAAACTTCTCCAAAGTCGCTAAACCTATGACGGAGCTGTTGAAGAAAAGCACCAAGTATGATTGGAGCAATTCATGCGAACAAGCTTTTCAAACTTTAGTGAAGTATCTCACTACAGCTCCAGTTTTGGCCCAGCCGGACACTACGAAGCCGTTTGATGTTTATTGTGATGCATCCGACATCGGTTTGGGTTGTGTGTTGATGCAAGAAGGACGTGTGATCGCGTATGGATCCCGACAACTCAGGGGTCATGAGCAGAATTACCCGACGCACGACCTTGAACTAGCTGCAGTGGTCTTAGCATTGAAAATGTGGAGACATTATCTACTAGGCAATCTAGTACATCTCTACACTGACCACAAAAGCTTGAAGTACATCTTCACACAGAAGGAACTGAATATCAGGCAGCGAAGATGGCTCGAATTGATCAAGGACTATGAACTTGAAATTCATTACCATCCGGGCAAAGCGAATGTGGTTGTCGACGCACTTAGTCGGAAAGCCCACGTTCACCATTTAGCCATGGCTGCACATGAAGAAGGAGAACCAAGCCTGCGCTTAGTTCCCTACGGATCGCTGTTCAACCTCGCTCTTATTCCTACAATCCGAGATGAGATTGTAGAGGCTCAGAAGAGAGACAGAGGTATGTCTCATATCCGGAGGAGAGTGGACAGCGGTGAATTGAAGATGTTCCGCAAGGATGAAGAGGGTACTCTATGGTTTAACAACCGCATAGTTGTACCCCGGAATATGAAATTGCGGAGGAAGATACTGGATGAAGCACATTTATCCAAGTACTCCATTCATCCAGGAAGCAATAAAATGTACCAGGACTTGAAATCTAAGTTCTGGTGGACACGGATGAAAAGAGAGATTGCGAAGTACGTATCCGAGTGTGATACGTGTCGGCGGGTTAAAGCCGACCATATGAGGAAAGCCGGACCACTTCAACCGCTGAAGGTTCCAGCATGGAAGTGGGAAGACATAAGCATGGACTTCATCGTCGGTTTACCCATGACCAGCAACAAGCATGATTCTATTTGGGTAATCGTCGATCGTTTGACCAAGACAGCACATTTTATTCCAGTCCATACAAAATATGTGGCAAAGAAGTATGCGGAGCTGTTCATATCAAGAATCGTGTGTTTACACGGGGTTCCCCGCACCATCGTGTCTGATCGGGGTGCGTTGTTCGTATCCAAATTTTGGGAGCAACTGCATGCTTCCTTGGGAACCAAGTTAATTCGGAGTTCAGCGTATCATCCGCAAACTGATGGTCAAACGGAGAGGATAAATCAGATTCTGGAGGATATGTTACCGGCATGTGTCATCAATCATGGGAAGAATTGGGATGACCAGCTACCGTTAGCAGAATTCTCATATAATAACGGTTATCAATCCAGCATCAAGATGGCCCCGTACGAAGCTCTTTATGGCCGGAAGTGCCGCACACCACTAAATTGGTGTGAGTCCGGCGAGAGAGTGGTCTACGGGATTGATCTGGTGAATGAAGCCGAGGAACGAGTGCGAGTGATTCAAGCCAATTTAAAGGCTGCTCAATCTCGGCAGAAGAGTTATGCAGACAAACGACGTCGACCTCTTCACTTCGACATCGGGGACCACGTTTACCTTCGTGTCTCTCCGATGAAAGGGGTTCATCGTTTCGGAGTGAAGGGAAAGCTTGCTCCGCGATTCATCGGGCCGTTTGCTGTCACTGATATATGCGGACCCGTGGCCTATCGTCTGGAGCTACCGACGTCACTTTCGGGTATTCACAATGTTTTCCATGTCTCTCAACTGCGGAAATGTCTTAAGTACCCAACCGCAGTTCATATGGAGAACATTGAGGATCTTCAACCGGATCTCACCTATTTTGAGTATCCGATACAGATTATTGACGAGAAGGCTCGCGCCACAAGGAATCGGACATTTCGATTTTACAAAGTCTTGTGGAGCAACCACACCGCTGATGAAGCCACGTGGGAAAGCGAGGAATTTCTCCGTTTAAATTTTCCTGACTTGTTTGTACCATATGTCCAGTAGTCACTCTCCCTTCTTCTTTCTTTTTGTAATCTCGGGACGAGATTCTTTTAAGGGGGGAGGAATGTAACAGCCCTAACTTTTGTAAAGTTTGATGTCAGCTCATAAAACAAAGTTAAGGCAACAAAAGACTATAATTGTGTCACATGAAATGATGAACACATAAATGAACATGTGAGGGAGTTAAAAATTTTCTCTAGCCCATGCTCAACACATGTTAACCTAGGGGAAAGAACTTCGCTCCCAAAACTCTAACTCATGTGCACCTTCTCTATGAGGAGAGTGGGGGAAATTTAAACACAATTTTGAACCTTTTAAAAGGAATCATATTCAGATTTCCAAATACTTGCAAATGAATTCACCATTGCAATTTCTAGGTATTAAGGAGCTTCTGGTCCAAATTGGAATAATTGTGGGGATCATTTGCTATTTATTCCGAGGATTAAATGAGGGCACGTTCAAATTCAAACTTAAATTTGAATTTTGAACCAAACAAACTCAATTTAAAAATCTGATTTCAGATTTGAGTTCCTCATATTTCTTTTGGCCTATCCTCCAAATTTTATCAAATTTGGAGCTCATTTGCTATTTTAAACCGAATTGGGGGAGGATAAGAGTGAGAGGGGGTGTGGACCCCACATGTCATACACACACTGGAGTGAACCGACTCAGTCACGGGTGAGCACGTGCGACAGCAGCTCGGGGAGGTTCCTTGCCAGCACCAGCTCCTGCTCACTTGATCTTTTAGCCGGCCTGATCTCTGCACAGAAGAGAAACAGAGCCACTTTGCCTTCTCCCTGTTCTGTCTCAGCTTCGGTGGAGTGCCCGGTGAAGAACACAGCTGCCCGTGTGCTCCTCTATTCTCCAGCAACCGAGCTCTACGGTCATCCTCGTGCCCGACGTTCTACACGAAAAATAGGCGCCCCAGACTGCTCTACACTCCGGTGAAAACCCCTCCCTTTTTCGTGCACTACAGAGCAAGAATTTCTGTGTTTACTACAACTGTATTCATAGAACCGAGTCCCACAATTCTTCAAAATTCGTCGTGTTCAGTCCACTATCACTTGTTCCGAGCTGGAAACATGTTATAGACTCTCCAACGCCCCTCTAGGATCAAAAACCATCGAAAATCATCAAGAATAGGGGCTGTTCTTTGCGAATTTCGGGCTGGCACCGAATTTTGCCCTAGGTCGCCGATGAGTCCCTATTTGCAGCCATTTTGGGGCAGATTTGAGCTCATGCCGGTGATGAGGGATCCCCCACGGTGCTATAGAGCCCAAGAACCGATCTTTTAGTGGAGAAATAACTGCACACGACCTCGCCGGAGTTCTAGGGTTAGCTGTGGCCGGTGCGCACTGCTTTCCGGCGAGTTTCAGCCGCCGGGGACCTCACCAATGAGTTCAGCAGGGTGGAAAATGGGGGGGCGGCCAGCAGGGGGTCCGGAGGTGGCCGGGAAGCTCATTTCCGGCGACCTCACCGGAGGCATCCGCCACTGCTCTGTTTTGGCGCGTGGCTGGAGGTTAGGGATGACAGGTGGGACCCACTGTCAGCATTTAAACATTTTCCAGATTTTCCCACTTTAGTTCAAACTTTGGAGAGCCATAACTTTGTGTAGGAGTGTCCAAAAATTGTGAAACAAATTTTGTTGGATTCCTCTCAAAGAGTATTATGCAGGGGTGCAGGCCAATGTTTATGAAAATCCCTGGATTTGGCTCATTAATTCATTTAAGAAAAATCTTATCTGAATTTTTACAGGAGTTCTGGTTGTTGGAAAATTCCCAAATTTTGACAGGACATTCTTCCAAAATTCCTTGAACTCCAGTAAAAATTTCAGAGGCATTGGACCTAATTTTCTTGGTCAAATAATGTGTTCATTCCTTATGTCTCTGAAAAATAGGAAAATAAACAGAGACAATTTCAGCTTTTCACCATTCTTTGAAAAATCCATATCTCCATGTAGGAAACTCCAAAAATGGTAAAACCAATTCCTATGGACTCAAGACATTTTGTAATTCACAAAAAGTCCACTTTGCAGCATAGGAATGCTTAATATCTAGGGGGTAAAGGCAGATTAGTGAAAATCACATAAGGAATCATTGTGATCACCTTGAGCCATTTCATGAGCTCAATCTTTGCACACTGCCTAAATATCTTCCATAGAGGCTGTGGTTAAATTCTCAGCTTCATTGGACCTCTGGAACTTGAGCTACCATCTTTTAGGTTAAGTGTTCATATAATGGACATAATCACATGGTGATTACTAGTATCTCTTTTCACCTAGCTTTCATCATCTCTAAGGTTTAGATCCAACAACAGAAACCTTTCTGTTGTTTATCTCTTTTATGTGTGAGTTAACTGGTACAACAGTTTGAATCATTTTCTAAATTGCTTTTGAATACATGTGCATAAATCATCTTAATAGCACGTGACGTCGACGTTCGACGAGGATCCGACTCTACAGCGAGGATCTCCATCTCGTGACGAGTTTGGCGGATTCTCCGGAGGAAGACTAACTTCTAGCTTCTAACAAAAACCGTTGAGCAAGGCAAGCCCCGGTTTGCATATCGTTACCGTTTTAAATTTTGCTTTACATCACATCATGTTTATTAGACTTGAGTGCATTATGTCTAGGATGATTGAAACCCACTTGCATGCCTATTACATCCCTCATTAGAAGGTTTAGTGTAGGTTTTGCCTCGTTGTAGATGCTAGGCTAATGTGGTAGCTAGCTCGGTAGAAGTCGAGTAGTAAAAAGCTACTCGCGAGAAAGTTTGAGTAATGGAGTTACTCGCGAGAGATAAATGATAAGAGCACCCTCATGAATATGAGATGGGGACGGGGATGTTCCTGTAGGATGGAGCGCTCAAGGTTGGTCTCGACCTGCGATGGGTGTGACAATGCTTGAGACCACATTTGGCCTGGACCGGGATGGTAAGGCAAATGTGGAGGTTGGTTGTAGCCCCGTCCGTGTCGGTTAAGGACCGTATGTATGCGGCCCTGCTGGACAAGATTGAGCTGTACCGGATATATAGTGGGGTATGGGACCCATGAAACCGATGTAACACGATGGACCGTGATATAGAAACTCATCCTTCGCGTGGGAATGGCGTTGAGAAGGCGGGAGGTGTAAATCCTTTAGCGGGCAACTTCGACGTGTCCGCGTAGAGGACCATCCTGCTCGACGCGAAGCGTTTTTCTATGTCGGGGTGTCGTGTGAAAGGTTGCTGCATACAACGTAAGAAAGAGCTCTTGAGAGAGTCTTTCGAGGCGGGTGTATGTGTCGTGTATTCCGGGTTGTTATTGATTCGAATCACCGTCGCTCGCGGAAGAGGATTGAGCATACTTGCCCACTGCGCCGTGACTTAGTAAGAAGATGAACTAAGTCTCTTAACTTGCTGTTTGTGGATTAATCTCTGTATTGGAACCTTGACTGAAGTAGATATAGAGCCAACTAAATTTCATTTCCACCTTAGGCTAGCAACATCGGGATAAGCGTTTCTTGTTTGATTGTGGACTTCCGATGTTGTGAGGCGTGAGGACCACTAAAATGAAGGCTAAAAGAATATGAATATAAGGATCAAGTTTAGACAAGCTGCATTTTGCAAATTCCTATGCCTACTGTCTTACTACCCCTGCATGTAGAGTTGCATGTTTAGGAGTGACGGGTAAGTCTTGTTGAGCCTTAGTGCTCACGGTTGCTTCTGAGTTGTTTTTGCAGGTAGCAGGATGCCTGCTATGAAGAGGGTTGTTCGGTGAGATGACGAACCTCACGGTTCGTTCAACTCATCGGAAACCTAGCCGCTGCCTTTCTTTGGTGAAGCTAGTAGGAAGCGTTCATGGGCTGAACGACTTCTCTTCGGCGTAGTTAGGGTCGAGAGTGAGTAGTTTGTCCAGCACATTTTAATTTCCGCTGCGTGTGTACGTTATGTTGTAAAAGAAATTACTTTGAGTAACAAAATGGTTCCGTTATGTTCTTATCGTCTTTTCGTGCATGCTGTTGGGTGCCGCATCGCACGGCACCACCCACTGCGATTCCCGGGCCGCGGGCGCGTCCCACATCTCGTCCCGAGATTCCAATGGAGAACGAGACGGGAGAGGTAATGCCAAGCAGTACGATGATAAAAATTCTGGATAGTTCATGCGGAGGTAATCTTTGCTTGCCACGTTGTTTCTTTCGTGGTAAGATTACTCCACACCACCTGGTACAACCTTAATGTCCGATTCCAGGTGTTCCAGATCATTCCCTCGCTAGTCTGAACTGGTCGCTTGGTGTAGGCATGATCCGGCTCTAACTAGTCGATTTCTTTGGGGCGGACAGCGATAGTAGCTTTAAAGCACTTCTGCAGCTGTGACACATGAAATGTGTCGTGAACACCAGAAAGATTTGCCGGTAGTTCCAGCTGGTAAGCTATGGTTCCACACATCTCCGTGAGTGGGTCTAAGGCTCGGGGAAGAAAATCCCCCCTTTACATCGGACCGGTGAATTCCTTTCAGCGGAGACACGCAAAGAAAACGTGTTCTCCACCGTCGACATGCAACGGTCTATGCCTTTGACCATCATGACTTTTCTTTCGGAATTGAACAGCCTCCAAGTTCGCTTCTACCGTTTGAACTCGGGCATTGTCTTTGTTAACTAACCAACCCCGATCCGTACTCTTCTGCCGTACTCACACCACTTCAGTGGTGTGCGACATTTCCGACAGTATAGAGCTTCATATTACGAGGTATAACTATATGGTCTTTAAACCATAGAGTACCCTCATTGCCCTTTATAGTGACGGCATTGAGTGAACAAAAATCAACACTTAATCTTAGTGTCTCATCGTTCTTCTTAACAAACAGCGCAGAGCAACCCCAAGGTGATGAGCTTGGTCATATAAAACATTTGCTTATAAGTTCACTTAGTTGCTCCTTCAACTCCGCTAGTTCATTGGGTGCCATCTTATACGGCCTTCGTGAAATCGGTGGTGTTTCCGGCATTAGTTCCATCTTGAACTTGATGTCCCGTTAGCCAGCATTGCCCGGTAACTCATCAGAAACACATTGGATATTCACGTCCCACCGGAAAATCCTCGAGTTTAATCACTTCCATAGGATAGGCCTAGCCAGTCCTCTTTTCTGTACAGAATAGATTCTTCTGTCCTTACCCAGATTTTGATCAGTTTAGCAGAATTTTCATAACTCAAGTCGAATACCAAAGTTAAAGTTAACTTCAGTATCTTTCCAACGAGTACTCAAATGCTTCCAGATCATCTCTGGATCAAAAGTAATGATTTCTCAAAGTTGACAGAATTCCTGGATAAAATTTGCCAGCATTTCCTTTGTATGTGGCTACTTTATCACAGTTGTATATAAAATACAATAAGAATCTGAGCAAACTCTGAATTACAAAAATGTTGCAGATTTCATAACCTTTACAACGGTGTATTATAGGCTCCTTAAGGATTTTTCTACAGGAAGTTATGGCTTAAAAACAGAAAGGTCCAGAGAGGTTTTTGGTACTGTCCTGGTTCTGAATAGTTTGCCTTCAACTGGGCTTTTCACCCATGTAACGTGTGATTCTGCTATGGAGGCCTACAAGGAAGTTGTAGAGCACTTGAAAATATTTCCAGAAATGTATCATACACCTTATTTGGGTCAAGCTACTCAGAGTTATGCTCTATTAAAATCCAGCAAGAATTTCTGCCAGAAACAGAGCACTCTGTTTTTGAAAACTTTGATACCTAGTTATACTCTCATTTGAATCTTAGCTCAAAATAAGAGTTCAGTAGCTACTACTTGTTTCAAACTTCCATTTTTAGTTGAAAGTTAGTTCATGAATCATTTCTTCGTAGGGAAGAGGTTATTAAGTTTAGTACGGTGTCGATGCACCGTAAGAAATATGTCGGTACTACGTTGCCTCACCAAAGAAAATACTACCCGGATTATACCGGCATATACGTATTATCAGTGGCACTAAGACGGTCTCTTGCACACGTGTACTACACGGGATACGTACGTGGTTAGTACCTGCAGAAGAACACGCAATAGTGGTGCACTTAGAGGTTGTTTCATTTCAGGCAATTCCATATCTGAAAGTAAATACAAACGCCCGTATCATTGCCATACGGCCGTCCTTGAGTTAAGTCACGTCTCAAGGTACGTGATCGTGTTTCAACACCACACGACGGGGAACCCGAGTATGTCATGAACGGGTCGTCACGGTTGGGAATTTTATCAAACCAACGGATACCACCTACTGCCCTGCAGGGCACGCCGATGGCAAGCGCTGCGTATGTCCTCCTGGGCTATTTCCAGATGAACACACTCTCGCGTTACTGACCACACGATGGGGTCTCCACTTACTTGCCTAATGCACGCTAGGGATCAGCGTTTCATATGAACTCAGGAACATGAATAGTCCAAGAGTTTCATATTAACGTCCCACACCAAGCCGTGAGACCTATCCCTGAACCACTTTCCTCGTCAGGGGAGCTAACCGAAATTGAACCTCTTTCGGTGGCGTTCCTTACCATGCTTACCAGAACATATGTGGGTCGTTACATAATCAAAAATTCAGAATTATAACACGTAAGTTAGTTCTGCCACTTTAAGTAACTATACTACTATAGTCCTTATGTGGGCCTAATATCGTTTCCTCACCGTATCCTAAGTTTTTGTCGTAATACGATCCTTATTCCGTGCGCCAATGTGGCTCTGATACCACGCTGAGAGGACCCCGCTGTCCCGTTCACGGGGACGGGGCACCTCGCCCGGGGATCGCATTGGGTGGTGCCGTGTTATGTGGCACCCAACAGCACACATATAAGGAACAATGTATTACATAAATCAAAGCGGAAGCTTACAACTGTTTCTTTGTAAATAGTTTACATAAAGTAGCTACAGCGGAAGTCTATAACATCTCACATCGAATATCTAAGAAGCACTCGAGAAGAGGTCCAGCCCGCGGGCTCCTCTCGCTAGCAACATGAAGACATGGCAGCGGCTAGGTTCTCCTAGTGTGACATAACTCGGAAGTTCCCGAGTCTCACCGGACAACCTTCTTTATAGCGTCGAGGGTTACCTGCAAAACCACTTATATAGCAAGAGTGAGCACAAAGGCTCATCAAGACTTAACCGTCTCTCCTAAGACATGAAACTCTACATGAAAGTAACCTAAGACTTAACCCTGTCATTTGTGAAAAGACTCGCCTACGAGTTCATCCTTAACTTTCAAATTTTAGCCATAATAGTAATGACCTTGCGCCCAGCAATGTTGGAACTCCACAATCAAACAAGGAACACTTCATTCCAATGTTACTTGTCCCAAGGTGGAAAATAACTTTAGTTTGCTCTATCTCTACTTCAAACATGGTTTTCATGCAATTTATAATTAGCATAACAGCATTTAAAACTTTGCAAACTATTCCCACACAACTTGATTACTACGTCACAGCGCAGTGAGCAAGCGGTACTCATAACCGCGAGGGACGGTGATTCGAATCAAACACTACCCGGATAACTCGACACATACGCCCGCCTCTGAAGACCCAACTCTGGCGTCCTTCATTACGTCGTATGTGGCAACCTTTCTCAGGCCACTAAACTGTAGAACCGGTCACGCCATCTCGGGCTCATAGGTCTAACGAGACGATGTGGTATGCCTCTACAATCCAGTGAACCCTGTACATCGGTTTCCTAGTTCCCATATATCAGTAAGCATCTGGTACACAACTCAATACTTGCTCCCAGGGCCGCATACGCCTCGGTCCTTGACCGACACAGGCAGAGCTACTCGACCAAGACCTCGTCTTGTCGCTGCCTAACCCCTCTACCCGGTCTCATCTTTAGAAATGTAAACTTTAGTTTGCTTCCTTTCCCAACCACACTTATGATATTCTGAACTATAGCTCGCGAATAGATTCCAACTACTCGTCTTCTACCGATGCCCTAGTCTATTTAGCATGGCCTTGTTCTACAGCGATGACACAATGCTACCCTTCACCTCAGGGTTCATGTTTGGTTACGCAAGTGGAGTATAAAACATCCTTGCCCTCATGCGCATACGAACTTTGACCCATAGTAGTGAACAAATGAAAAAACTTTATAAAATAGCTTAAATGCAAACCGGGGCTTGCCTTGGTTTTGCAGGTGACTAAAGTCAGAGATGTATGAAGTTAGTTTCTGCTGACTTGAAGCTCAATCCCTGCCCTTCTTGCTTCTTGATCCAAGTTTCACCTTCTTCACTTCCCACGTTTAATCACTACACGTTATGAATATGCATACATGTTTAATTATAAAACTTTTGCTAACAAGTGCTAAAGACAAGTTTAAAAACTGGAACTCTGTTTAAGAATTTAAAATGAAACTGGTGCTAGTGGTTTGGGTTTGTGTTTAAGTACTAGGATCAAGTGATGAGTGGGGTTTCATCACTTGGGTGGGGATCAACTAATGAGGTTGAACAGGACATAATGATCCAGGGCTCCAATGGAGCTGGAAATTTTTCTAGTGAGTTCCTTGTCACAAGAAAGCTATCTGGACCAAAATTCAGAATATTTTGATGTGTAGATCACTCAGAACAATTCCCCAATCATTTAGGCAAAAAGGAATTAATTCTGAATAAATTTGCACTTTCATGCAAATCCAAGTGAACTACAATTTCAGACATAGCTCAGGGAGTATGCATGAATTTTCTTAGGATTTTTGGAGCTAAGGAATGCCCAGAACTGAATTTCCAAGTTTTGGAAATTCTCTGAAAATGTTTCTGTATTCATTTGAATACAGGAACTTGAAACCAGAATTACCCTGACTAAATCAACTCCAAATGATCTGAAACTTTTACAGGAGTTTCCTAACATCCTAAAGAATATTCTGGCAATATTTAAGGAATTTTGGATGAAGCAAACTCCCTCTAAAATTCTTTTGCTGAAAAGTTTCAAGAATTCTCCAGAATTTTCTATTGGTTTTCATGCAATTTGGGTTGCGTATTTGGATAGGGTTTTTCATCCTGAATCCAACCCAATTTGAATCACTAAATTTGGAGTTTCCTAGCAAAAGTTATGGGGTCCTAAAATTTGAACTAAATCTGGAATTCAAATTAATTCGGGAAATGTTCAAACCCTGACTGTGGGTCCCTCCTACACGTGTCAGCCGCCGGAATCCCGCCACACGGGGCCACAGGACCTTTCCCGCGCCACCACACTGGATCCCGGGGCCGCAGCTGATCGGGGATTTAATTTTTCCGCCACTAACACGTGGGACCCGCCGGTCGTCTTCCTCCTCCCGACGCCCACGCGATCCCGCCGCCGAGCTCGCCGGAGCTCTCGCCGGGAAGGGTTTCCGGTCCTCGGAAGTTGCCGATTTTCGCCGCCCCCATGTATTCTCGCACGACGAACACGTTTCCGGCCTCATCTCTGATCGAGAATGGCCGGAACCCTAGGTGCGACAGTGACAGTGGCTTCGGCAACTTCGGCGACGTCGCTACGGCGCTGTACTGCCACAACCTTGCTCCGGTTAGCTCCTACAGCATCGCCACGACCTAGGGGGCAACGTCCCGGGTTCTGATCTCGTGAGAAACATCGGCAACTAGGAGCTCACCGTGCGACCTAGGTGGATTTCGGTGAAAACTCGAAAAAACCGAAGAACCGAAGGTTTCCTCGACGGTTCTCTCTAGTTCTTTATCCCACGTGTCTGCACGGGTGTCTACAGCTGGGTTTCTAAGTCTGGTGATGAGTGGTGCACCGTGTTTCCTTAATTTCTCGGTTTTCTGCAGGCGGCTCATATTGCATGTCCGCGGGAAAAACCAAATTCCGGCGAGCACGGCCGGTGACAAGCTACCAGCGCTTCTGTGGAGCAAGAAGGGTTACAGGCGCACCTTTTTGCTTTTGCAGCACGATGGGAGATGCTCCGTGGTGGCCGGGCGACGTGATCTTGCCACGGCGACTTCCTTCGGTGTTGTGGAGGAGAACTGAGCTCGACGCCGACGTTCCGACAGGGCTAGCGCCCGGTTCTTGCTTCTGCCATGCTGAGGGAGGTACGGCGGTGCTGTGGGGCAGCTTAGCTCGTCGTGCAACGGGGTGGAGCAGCCGGGCGGCGGTGAACCGATGGCTCTCCCCTGTGCGGCCGAGTTTCTCGCCGAGGCGCGCGGCAGTCGGTGAGCAGCGGCTGTGAGGCGGTCGAATGAAGCGTTGCGCTCTCGGTGGGGTGATAAGAGCAACGAAAAATCGACCCCTGAGCAGCTTGGGAGGTGGCGGTGACTGCTGCCTCGGTGGAGCGCCACGGCTGTCCGCTTCGGGCTCAGTCTGAACAGAGCAAGAGGCTTGCTTCGGTTGCAAGTCTACCCCATCTTCAGTCCATGACATGTGGAGCCCACAGCTCCTCTCTGCCCCCAAAAGATCTCCAGATTTTTGGCACATGCAAATTCAGCCATGAGGTACTCAAATCCAAAAGCCATTTGGCAATTTGACCAGTTTTGCCTCAGTTTCAAATTTGAATTCAAATTTCGGTGAAATTTACAAGTCCTTTTGATATACATATCAAAGTACCTCCACATTTCCTCAAAATTTGCCTACCTCATAATTTGGACCTGAGGAATCCAAATATGCCCTCTGATTCTTGAGTTGGCCATTGCAAATACAAATTTTCAAACAACAGTTTGAATTTCCTTTTTGGAAAGGGCCTTCTTTGCCTTGAAGTAAACCATTTAATTCAAACTAAAATTTAAGTCCTCTTTGGTGATGACCCATCTGAATTTGGGTGAACACTTTGGTTTCCTCCTAGCCCATGCTTGATCAACCTTGGTCCCAAGCTGAACCTTACAAGTTCAGTTTTGGACCATGCCCCTCAAATTTTAATTTGAAGGTGATCTCAGGCAATGCTTTGAACAAATGGTATATGAGCTTAAAATCCTCCCATTTTGGAACTTAAGCTCTTCAATACCTGAGGACTGCAATGGTCATCTCATATATATGCTTTTGGACCATCTGAACATGAATGCTTTGCAAGGGTTCAAAAATGGGGTTTAAACTTCCCTCCCCTCTACTCATAGGGAATGTGCATATGAGTTAGGTGTTTGGGAGTGAAATCCTTTCCCGGGTTACCATGTGTTCAACAGGAGTTAAAGAAGATTTTAGCTCTTCCCACATGTCCAAGTTTGAGTTTATCATTTTATGTGACATAACTCAAGTCGTTCCCTTGTCCTAACATGTTTGAATTCAACATGAACTCAACATGATCATAGTCCATTCCCTTTTGGCTCACCCTCAAATTAGAAAGTTGCCACCACATTCTCCTCAATTCAAATGTATGAGGCTCCATGTGTATACAAAAGTTTGGCAGTAATTTGAGCTGAGTCTTTGAGACTAACGGCCTTATTTTTGTTCTTTCTCATGTACATGAATGATTACACATGAGTTTAACTCCACCTTGGTCCAACACCTTCAAAGGTATGCTTGAACCCATGTGGTTGCACCTCATGTATACCATCCCATGTACGAAAGTTTTTGTAAGTCCCATTTTTCATGAACAAAAACACAATGACATTCCATCATCCGTTCCTTTGCATTCACATTTTTGGGACTTTTACAGCGCCTTCCACGGTCCATAATAATCTAGCAACTTACCTAATTATTTAGCTAAGCCGCACCCATATTTTTCCTTGTGGTGGCATTGTATTCCAGGCATGGCTCGCATGAGCCGGTCCTTAGATCTACGGCAAGTAACCATCATATCATTCTACCACTTCCACGAACCAAGCTTGCCTAGATCTTCCTCCGATTCATGTTCATTAACATCAAGTTCTCATTATCAATACTCATACGAGTGCAGTTAGCTAGACACTTCTATCTCGCTTCCCATAATCCCGTCGACTCAGCGAAGCAAAAAGTAAAAACGACCATACCTGACTCATGAACTGTCACGGCGATAAGGGTGGTTAACAAAACTAGTAAACTCCTATAAAAGGGTTTCCCATCAAGTTGACTCAAGCACACACACCTTTTCACGAACAAAACAGTTTTCCAAAAACATGGGATCAATATGGTCAAGGGGCACTTGCCTTGTTCTTGCGGCTTCTGTTGCTCTTGGATCTCGAAGTCTTGTTGTTGTGGCTCATCGTAGATAGCTCCTTGAGGTTGTCCTTCTATTTACGATCACGCATATACAAGGTTCTCAGCAATCAATTATCGTGCACAAACATAATCAAGATGCGATGATGCATATGCATGCTAATCCTATGATGCAGTTTTTATTAGATTGGTTTGTACATGTTCTTGCATGTTTGCATGGCTTGCAAGGGGTTTCACGATGAACATAGGTGTAGAGATCAAATGTGGATGTGGCGATGATCTTGACTCCAGATCAAACCGATCAACACGTGATCTGTACACGAAAAATCTTCTATTCAAAGGGATCGAATAACAGATGCAAAGAAAACGCGATGATGTCGTAAGGTGGTATTGGAAAGCTACCTTGCTTCCTTCAGGTCCTCCCTCCTAGCAAAAATAGATCTCGAGGCTCTCTTCCGACGGCGGCAATCGTGTCTCCGGGCTTGTCGGTGATCTTTCCGGCGGTTGTACTCCGGCGATGGGGTTTACTCGGCGAGCTGGGGGCTAGGGCTCTAAGTTGTCGGCTCGAGAGGTGGAAAAAAGTACGTGGTTGCGGCCAAAGGTTCTGGGTTCTATTTATAAGAGGGAAACGAAGAGTCCTACTCTGATCGGAATTCGAATAAGAGTCCTATTCAAACTGTTTTTGAATCTTAACAACTTATCTTCAATATATTTGGTGCGGTAGCAACGTGGAGTTCGTGTCGGTTTCCTTCCGCGTCGGTATTCCCGCGTGTACAGAAGAAAAAACCGCTTCAGATCTCATCACCTCCGCGGTGATGAGCTCCGGAGGCTCCACGTGTTCTGCGGAGGTCGGGCCTCCCTTTTCCGTAGAGGTGGGCTCTGGTTGTGCCGTGTGTCAGGCGGGCGAGACCTCCATCTTCCTCAGAGGCGAGCTCCGCGTGCACCACGCGTCCTGGCGGGCGGGACCTCCCTCTCCCTCAGAGGCAAGCTCCGCGTGCGCCACGTGTCAGTTCCGGACCTCCCCTCTCTTCGAAGGTGGCTCCGAGTGTGCCATGTGTCAATTTTGGACCTCCCCTCTCTTCGGAGGTGAGCTCCGATAGTGCCACGTGTCCATTCTGGACCTCTGCTCTCTTCGAGGTGAGCTCCGAGAATGCCACATGTCAAGTAGCGTCGATCTTCCTTACTGCTCAGAGGTGAGCTCCGAGGTCGACACGTGTCCATCAGCGTCGGACCTCCCGGAGATGAGCTCCGGAGGAGACACGTATCCAATACGACCGGCCCTCTTGGAGGTTAGCTCCGAGAGCGACACGTGTCTAGCGGGGTCGGACCTCTTGGAGGTGAGCTCCGAGAGTGACACATGTCCCGCGCGGCTGGTCCTCTCTTTTCCGCGGTGACTAGCTCCGAAGGCGACATGTGTCCTGCGGGGCTGGACCTCGCTTCTCCGCAAAGGCTAGCTCCGGGGGCAACACGTGTCCCACGGGGTCGGACCTCGCCCCTACCGCAGAGATGAGCCCCGAGCCTTCCACGTAGCCAGTTAGCGATGGACCTCTCCCTTTTTGCGGGGATGAGCTCCGAAGGCACCACGTGGCCAACAGCCGCGGGAGTTGTCTTCGACGCTCTCTGTGGATTGGATTTGGCTCTTTTTGGCTATCTTTTTTATTCTTTCTCTGTTTCTACTTCTTTTAAAATGTTTTCCCTATATAAAATATGAATGCATGCAGAAATCAAAATTGAGGGTGTCACACTGCTCTTCAGTTTCTTCTTTCTTTGCTTCATGTTTTATTTAGATTCCAATGTAAATACTCAAACATGTATAGATTCTGCAAATTAAGTCCAAACTCGAGAATTTTTTTTCTATATGCTTCAAAAATTAATATATATCAGATGGAACAAAAAGTTTAAAACTTATATAGATAACATTGTTATATTTTGGTAAATATAGAATTAATTTATATGCACATATTATTCAGATTTTCATATCTTCTAAAAAATGGATCTTCCACTGAAAGTTAGTTTGTATGAACATATTGTCTAATTTATACAAGTATGAATTTTGTTATTTTTTAAAGTAATCCAACATGTCAAAATTCAAATTATCCATCATTCTAATGAAATGCTCATATACATATGAGACGTTCTTCAAATTTTGAACACACATTGATTCAAACAATTTTGTAAAAATCTGAAGAAAAAGTCATAGATGTTGGTATGATGACTAAAATGTCAAATAGAAAAATTCACTCACAAAATCATTGTATTATGCAAGATACAAAAATGACAAAAACATATTTATTTGTTTTTCATGTTCTAACAAATTTCAAAGGTTTTTCCAAGTGAAATTTAGGCACGTGTAATACTAAATCATATTACAAGAACTTGGAATTTGATCTTTTACAAGCCCCCTTATTTTGATCAAAAATATTAATTAATCCTAAACTTAGTAAATTTTTTCACATGTGGTTCTATATTAAAACCCCCTGTGATAATACATCTTCGCAGACGGTGTTTAATTCATCTTCGAGGAGGAGGAGGGTCGCACGCCGGTCGCACTTCTGTGCACCACCGCCCGCAATTAAGTTCTCCGCAGCTCTTCCTCCTCGGCTCGCTCGTCTCCCTTTGCAAACAATGGAAGACGCGCTTTTACCTCGCCCGTCTCTGCACCACCAGCCACAATTAAGTTCTCCGCACCTCCTCCTCCTCGGGTCGCGCGTTTCCCTTCCATCCAACTTTAGCCGATCTCTCTTCGAACCCTTAGCGATCGACCAACTCCAGTGCAACCACCGCCTGCCATCCACTATTCGCCATCACCATCTTCATTGTCACTGTCACTACTCCCTCCTATTCTACGTCATTGTCGTCATCGGTCATGGCTGTGAACTTTGTTAAGGACTTGGCGCGTGACCGACTCAAGGAGGAGCACTTGGCGTGGCGCAAGAACCGCTCCCATGTATGTACATATGGCACACCGTTCGATTTGTAGTCTTTCTTTTCTGTATTGTTTGTTTTTGGTATTTTCAATTTCATGGTTCGCCATTTGCGTCACTTGTTAGCCAATTTCTCTGCGTAGGGTTTCTCTGCGAAGTCTAAGTCGGGAGACTTAATGAAGTGGCAGTGCATCGTCCCCTGTAAAGAAGGGGTAAGTCATGAAGAATAAACACAATCCAGTATGACCATCGTCCCCTTATTAATGAATTTCCTTTGTAGACTGACTCGAAAGGTGGTTACGACCCACTGACAATCTCCTTCTCAGAGGACTATCCCTTGGTACCTCCGAGATGCGCCTTTCCACCTGGTTTCTTCCACCTGAATGTCCATCGCTCAGGATTTCTATGCCTTGGGGTTCTTAATCAAGAGATTGTAAAATAGACTTATTTTCTCAAGTAATTAGTAATTGTTGCTGAACTTATTTGAATTGGTTTCTTATGTTGCTTAAATTGATATTTCATAGGGGTGGTGTCCTAGTATTAATATCAGAATTTTACTACTTGAAGTTCAGCGTTTGCTTCATCAGCCAAATGCGGCCGATGTTGAAAATGATTGCTATAATCTACTTACAAGGTTAGTAACTTTGTGTTAGTGGGCAACCTAGCTTATATATCATTCCTCATTCGACATGTCAATTTAAAGAATGTCAATGTTATTTTCAGGATCGAGAGGAATATAAGAGACATGTTTGGGAGCAAGCTCGACGGTACAGTTTAGATTGATCGATAGGAGCTTCATAGGAATATAAGTCTGAATAGTTTGGAGGGCACGGAATGTGTACAAACTATAAATGTTCATTGAGTTGCAAATGTTTATCTCCAAATTGCAGCATGATTGCGGTTCTATATGTTCATTGTGGCAACGGTGCACATTTATTATCTCTCTACCCGAAGTGGCAACGGACAAATATACTAGAAAGGACATAATTTAAACATTTTTCACAGGCGGTGTTTAACTAAGAGTCACATGTGAAATCTGTGCCTATATAAGACCGCTCAGGCGGTTCTAAATTACAATTTATCTCTACGTGAAGTGGCAATGGGTAAATGTACTAGAAAGAATATAATTTACACATATTTTACACGAGGTGTTTAACTAAGAGTCGCCTGTGAAATCTACGCCTATATAAGGCCACTCAGGCGGTTCTAAATTACAATTTACAAACCATCTCCACTAATACATCTTCACTGGCGGTGATTAACGAAGAGCCGTCTGTGAAAATTTGCGTCTATATAAGGCCGCTCGGTATCCTCGAAGAAACCCAACCCTGGAGATTTCACTAAGACGCCGTGGGACTGCAAAATTTTCCTTAGCCGCCAAAACCCTCGCGGCCGAGCTTCGTCCTCACCGTCCTCGCCACCGAGATTCGTCCTCGCCGCCGAGCATCATCGTCGTTGCCATCTATGTACGTCCGCCTCTTTCTTCCCTTCTCTCCCTCCTCCCTTCTCTGTCCCCCGCGCCGCCTCCTTCCCTCCCCCTCCCCATTCGCCTCCCTCCTCGCCCTCGCCGTCGGCCGAGTGTCGTCCTCGCCCTCACCGCCGCCTCCCTCCTCCCTTTTCTGTCCCCCTCCGGCACCATCGCCGCTGCACCCCCGTGCCTTTGTCCTCCCCGCGCCGCCTCCTCCTTCCCCGCATCTATCCCCACCGTGCGCTGCCCCCTCCCCACCGTCCCCTACCGCCGGCGCTCTCCCACTGCGTCGGGCCCCCTTTTAGACTATTTACATTAGTTCTTTAGCGACCTTGACAATTGCTTACATTAATTGTTTAGATTTTGTTTGAATATGGACCAGAGAGAAAATTGTTTAGAGAGCAAATTAATTGTTTACATCAGAAAGCAAAGCAAATTTAGCTCAATTGTTTCTTCCACATTTTCTGTGTGTTCATACCAGCACCAATTAGTTGTTTAGAATAGTTGTGTTAAAAGAGATAGTCTTGTTGTGCTAACAGGTAGTCTATGTTGTCTTAGTAATCACTGAGTACTATAACAGGGATACATGTTGTCTTTGTAAATCCGCCATGTTTACTCTATTTTATATATTAGGATGTGATTTTACATATTAGGTTGTCTTTGTAATCACTGAGTACTATAACAAGAAACCCCTTCTGTTGCTTTTCAAGTTCTAACATGGAAAGCCCTAAGAAGACTGGTGATGGTAGTAACAATGAAGCCGACAATGTGGAGTTTAGTTACTCCAGTAGTTCAGGCTCGTATCACAGTCCATCCGATCCTTTCCAAATATAAAAATTAAAAAGACTTCAGAGGATCTCGACCTGGAATATGATCCTGCCGGTGAGGTATGGATCATGAATCTTAACTCCAGCAGTTTAAGTTAATGTTGGTTGTCAAGTATATGAAGCCTTATAATTCTTTTGTACCTAGCTTAATTGCCAAGACAACAAGGTGACTTCGGCTCCGAAAACCACAGAAGGTTCTCCAATGGTTGAATCCTCAAATTCAGTCAAGCAAAAACGAGGGCAACGAGGTCCCAGTAAGGGTCCATTGAACAGCATCATATACATAACAGTTGACAGTCCAGGTGGGCTTCCACAAGAATCACTGGATTCAGTTACAAAGTACCAAAATGCATGCGGTTGTCTTGTTAGAGAGCTCGTGCCGATCACAACCGAGAATGGGAGAAAATCACCTGAGGCGAACAAGAATGAGTTGTGGGAGAAGTTAAAGAAACAATTCAAGTTCCGAAAAGGCACGGAAGAAGTTGTAAAAGCAACATTGGTCTCTTGCGGCAAGAAGTTTTTCGTGCTTGGAAGAGTGAAATGAATGCTTACATTAAGGACAATAAGGTCCCTAGCTCGAAGAAGATGGGAAAAATCACACAAGCTCAGTGGTAACAATTTGTTCGTCCAAAGACCACACCTAAGGCTAAAGCCCTAAGTGAATCTAAATGAGAGCTTGCCAAAAAGAACAAATACCATCATCGCTTGGGGTCTGCCGGATATGCCCCCAAAGTTAAGAATAGAATAAAATATTAGAGGAAACTGTTAGTAAGGGCAATCGTGACCTACTACAAGGCTTTGATGAGAGAACTAAGTGGTGGGTCTTAGCTCGGTCAGATTTGACCAGCGAGTGCAAATTTGAAAAGCCCGACTCTATGAACCAAGTAGAGCAAAAAATGAAAAATGTAATTGAAAAACAACAGAAGGGTCATTTCGAGCCGAAGAGGGAGAATGACCAACTTACCGCTATCCTAGGCTATACTGAACACGGTGGACGGGTTCGAGCAATCTCTTCTCAGATGTCCTGTATAGATGGCTTCCTGAACGATAAAGAGTTATATAGAACACGTGACAAGTTCACGAAGACAATTGAAGATACGATTAATCAAAAGGTCAAGGAATTTGTGAAAGAAACAATAGATAAACTTATAGAATCAGGACAATTAACACCACGGAATAGAGCGATGGTTCCCGTGGCAAATGAGCATTTGATATCTCCAACTTCCTACCCTAGCAGAGTAGGTTCTGTGCCAGGCTCAGGGTCAATCCATAAGTTCCCTATCGATGATATTGTTAAGGACACATCTTGTCGTCTTCTTGTCCCAATCGGCAGAGCAGGGAACAAAACAAAACAGGTTGACAAATGGCAATTCACTTCCGTTGTGTTATGTCGTGGTGCAAGTCCTTTAGATCATTGATAATGATTATAAACATTATGAAATAGACCACATTACACATGAGGGGATGGCGACTCTGGGGCAGGCCGTCAACCAGTTAATTCCTTGGCATCAATGTGATATCGTGTTGTTGGATGATGAGCCGAGGTCTAGCCCCGTCCCATCTCGAAAGACTGCAACCCCGTCTTCTTCGCCGAAAGTCCAGGAAAATCCACTCCCATTATGTCCCAGCAAGGATGATAGTAACCTTACTAGTAAAGATAACCAAGAGCAACCAGTTGAACAACGGCTTGAAGTAGTACAAGAGCAAGCTGCTGGTAGTAAAGAGCAATCAGTTGAACAGCAGGTTCAACAACAGGCCAATGTCCAACTTCCGACGACTACTCCTCGGTCAGTGCCTGTGAAAGTTAGCTCATACGAAAATAAGGAACCTTTTAAAGAAGTGTCAAAATATTTGGAAAATGAAGAAAAATATTACAAAATCTAATGCATCTCGTGCTTCACAGAGCGAGCATTAGAAAATATTGAGGAGTGGGAAGAATACGGTGTGAAATATACTCGGGAGATGATTTTAGTTAAACCAGGAGTTTCGGTATACAAGATTCAGGACGTTCCTCATAAATATGAGAGTGGGAAGCCGTTCATGACATCGGCATAGCTTAGCAAACAACATTTCTTGCTTAGAAGAATTCACGAGTGGTACATCATTGCCAGCACAAAATATGACATTTGTTACGTCACATTTCGTGTGCCAAAAGAAGTATTCTGGAGCATTGGAGAAGATAAACGAGCCCTTCCCTTTGAAGATATGCGGAGGCTTTTCCATCGAGGCATGCTTGAAATCAACCTGCTACTCGTCTGGTGCTTGTAAGTGACTCTAATATTTCATATTTACTTTTCTTACTACACGAATACACATGTCAGAAGATTATAACAATTCCGAACTTATTCGATAGGATGAATACATGGATAATGAAAAGTGGAACTCCAAGACAGGTATCCATGACCCTACAGTGATTGCAAAGTCGAATTTTGACTTTCAGGTGCAATGGGACTCAGAACAGTAGAAGCACATGACAAAAAAACAATTTGAAAAATGAATCGCAATCCAAAAGAAGGATAAAAAGACCAAGGTTGCAGCCTACATAGCACATGCCATGTTTAACTTTGTCAGAGACGACAAGGACCTCGTAAAGGCTCCGTACCACTTCGAGTAAATTCGACACATGGCATGAAAATAGTAATTATTACTAATTTTTAACTTAACCCATGTGTTTGTACGTGTGCAGTAAACACTACATAATGATCTTCATCAAGCCAACGCAGGGTTTGACAACGGTCTTGGACTCAGCCGATTACTCACAAGATATATATATATATATATATATATGTTGACAACTCTTTATGACATTCCTTGTATGATAGTGCTTCACGGTTTTACGCGAAAAACTTGGCGGTCAAAGATCTTCTAATAAGGATGCATTGCATACATCAATATATTGTCCTTGTCCCAAGCAGCCTTCTGGGAGCGTCTTATGCGTGTATTATGTATGCGACCATCTTCGGACCGCCTACGAATATAGAGTGAATTATGAGGATGAAAGTTATTCTTAATGTCAATATTGTATTTTATTACTTTTGAGTTTCATGTTTATTGTAACTAGCGTATTTTAATACTATTATGTTATCGTTGTCACCAACACATTCTAAACCTTGTTATGTGTTTCATTGCATCACACAAAAAATATGGGCGAAGAATGGCCGATTTCTAGAGATATGCCCGGTGGAAAAGCCGAGAAGATTGCGAGTAAACTGTGTCACTTCATGCGTCGTGAAATTTTCCACCGAAAAGGGCAGTTCTTCGATGACGCAGGTGTAATAGCCGATGTGCTAGAAGTGTGCCAGTATAATAAGCATCAATTTGGTTTTTTAGTGAAAACTTGTAAACTATGAATTGAGGTGTATTGTACTTACATACATGTATATGAGATGACTTTTTGGTGATACTGTGTCGATAATGCTTGTCAAAATATATTGTTTTTACTGTGTGTAAATGTGCATATGAAATTGACCTCGAAATTAGAAATAACAGCATGTAGTACCTAACAAACCGCTTGTGATAATATAATTTCACAGACAGCTTATCGTAGGTAACGAACCATCTGTCATAATATAGTTTCACAGGCGGCTAGTCGTAGGTAAAGAACCGTCTGCGATAATAGAGTTACACAGGCGGCTAGTCGTAGGTAAAGAACTGCCTGCGATAATAGAGTTATACAGACGGATAATCTTACGTTACAATACGCCTGTGATAAACATTCTTCACATGCAGACAGTCGTAGGTAAAGAACCTCCTGCGATAATGGAGTTATCACAGGCGGATACTCTTTACGTTACAAACCGCCTGTGATAAAGATTCTTCACAGACAGCTAGTCATAGGTATAGAACCGCCTGCGATAATGGAGTTATCACAGTCGGATATACTCTTACGTTACAAACCGTCTGTGATAAAGAGTCTTCATAGACGGATTCATCAAGGTTAACACCGTCTGTGATAACTTTTTTCACAGGCGGTTTAAGTTTCCGCCTATGAAAATTGTTGGTTATCACAGTATCTTCGTTTCAGACGGTTTCGCCCGCGTGTAATAATATGTTTAAAGTCGTCTGAGATGAAACTTGTTGTTATAGTGAGTTGCCGCCCTCGAACATATTCTTGATCTCCTCTCAGAAACACGAACAACGTAAGCGAGCGTATCCTCGTCGTCCTCGTGAGTGCGCGACTCCGCCAGCAAGCTGATCGGAGTTTCGGCTGCCGAGTTGATTCCGACATGGCCAGTGGGCAGTGGCCACTTGCTTGGGGCGTGCTTCTTTCGCATGCTGCCACACGTACGTGCATCCTCCATGCCACTAGATTTTCAGGTGCTTCAGCCTGCACATACGGCAGAATCCATGCATGATCAGCCACGTGCATGCAACTTCACAGCTTTTTGCAGGAGATTCTAGCCAAGCACAAGTTGGTATGCATATGCTGCGAAAGTCCCGGCGCATGAAGCGTTTGTGTTAGCAAGCACACCTATATACCTTGCTGCGCTAGCTAGTAAACAACGTCCTTGTATTAATCAAAATTACGTACCTGTCGGCCTTGTAGCCGCCCATGGTGATGGAACCGCCGGCTCCGGGACTAGGCGGGGAAGGCCACCTCGCCTTTCTCGACGCGCTTGACGTGTGGACGAGCAGCTGGTAGTAGCTCTTGATCACCTCGTCCGCCGACTTTGCCCACCCCCCCCCCCGGGCGCGCGCGATTTTGTGCCACCTGTCTGGCGTGCCCTCGTCGTACGCACACCGCTAGCGCCTGCCCGAACAGCTTGTTCTGCTCTTCTTCGCCACTGCGACATCGACGCCATCCCGTCCGATCTCTATGTGGAGTTGTAAGCTATTTGACTCGAGCTCGGCAAGGAGGGTTGTTGTCCAATTGTGCCGTCGACACTTCTTCCGGGCCTGCTCTGGGCAGCCCGCGGAGGTTCTTTTTTGGAGGGGCTTGTCACTCACGGAGAGCTTACGCGTCAGCGACGTTGGAAGGAGAAGCTTCACACAGAGATTTTTTACGTGGTTCAGGCCGCCGGAGCGTAAAACCCTACGTCCACGGTGAGCAGAGATGCTCGTTGTATTGCTTGGCGCTGAGAACCGGAGTTCTGAGATTGAGGATGACCTGAGTGCAGGAACGTCTAGAGCGTGAGAGTGTGTAAAAGCTTAACCCTTGCTAACGTTGTTTACCCGAGCCTTTTATAGTCCAACACTACAGGGATTCGAGTAACTTACGACGGCTGAGGCCGTCATAATTAAGTGGTAAACCATCGTAAGTTAGCTACTTATGACGGTATTTGTTTACTTACGACGGTATACAACCGAGGTAATTACCCGATCGTAAATAACGTAACTTACGACGGCTACCGTCGTAAATAACTTAACTTATGACGGCGTCGCGCATCCGTCGTAAGTAACGGCCCAGGCCACGTGGTGTCCCAAGGCACCTTACTTACGACGGTTCTGGCGACCGTCGTATGTAACAGAGGCTAACATACGACGGTCACCAGAACCATCGTAAGTAACATAGGCTAACTTACGACGGCTTCTGGGCAGTAGCCGTCGTAAGTTATGTTTGTAATTATTTTAAAAAAACAGGAACGCACTAACCTGGCTCGATGGCTAGCTCACAGAACAAACAGTTATGAGTAAACAGTCATAAAATAGTTCATATGCATCACACACAACACAATTTAAAAATGGGTTACACACTACCCTCTCGACTACCTCCGGAGCCCAAGATATCATCTCCACGTGTCTCTCTTAGAACCGGTAGCTGTGACGATGGAGTAGAGGCCTCCGTCACCGAAACATACAAAACACATGAGTTACGATGGTTTGGATTCAGATATCAATGCCTTTCTCTTTTTTCTCACTCTCTTCCTCTCTCTGTACTATTCATCCCCTCTTTATGTTATTCTCACTCACACCCTCTCTCGCACTCTCTCTCTCTCTCTCTATTGCAACACTCGATCTCTCCATCTCACTCTCACTCTCTCTCGCACTCCCTCTCTCCCTTCTGTACCACTCTACATCTCCCTCTCTCCTTATGTTAGATGAAAAATACAATATTAAAGAGTTTAGTACCTGTACCGGAGGCACCTGGGCTGCAGGCTCCTATGACGGGGTCACCTGTGGCGGCTGCCACGTAGGAATCGTGATTTGTTGGCCGTTCTATCGAGCTAAGTCCTATAATTATAAAATATTAGAACATATGTATTACTGAAATATTATGAAAGTGAACTACAGTAATTGAAATTACTTACCTCGACCGTTGTCTGCATCTGGGCCATGTAGTTAGCTTGGTACTCCTGGATGGCCCTCGTCCTATCGAGCTCCTCCTAGGTCCGCGTCAGCCTCTCCTGCATGGCACAGAACTCCATGTCCCTCTGCGAGAGACAGCCACTCGACGGACCAACCGACGAAGCCTGTGTCGATGAAGTGCCTCTCGCAGGTCACGCCGACCTCGAGTCGACAACTCCATCGAAAATGGCAAACCTACAAAAGAAAGAAAAATAATAAGTAAAAGAAGGAAGATTGGAAAACCTAAATCAAAGAAACCAGCTCACCGGCCATGGGCCTTCCTGCCGCCGCTTGCATACATGGCTTGAGGGTCGATTGGCGCGTTTTCCAAATCGTACCCTTCACCGTGTATTTTGACGACTTCCTGCCCGTACTTTTTCTAAAAAACATAAAAATGGTGTTAGTGTGTCAATAATAATATTAGTTATAATTAGATTGAATAATTATGTAAACTTACCAATCGATCGGTCGCGACCTGACTGCACTGCCCCGGCTGCGACGGGTCACTTCCCCTGTGACCTCTCTTCCAAACCTCGATCGCGCTAGGCTCCTGGCCGGTCTCTCGCTCCTGTAGATGCGTGTTAGTAGGATAAATATGTTATGAACACATAAACGAACTAATAATACACTTACCATGCGTTTAGCCAAACGCAAATGACCATCGACGCCATAGGTGTGCTTCCCGTCAGACCCTCTGCATCCTCGAGCCCTCATGGACTTAGCTTTGAAGTCATCGCTAGCCCAATATCGACAGAGAGCTCGGTATGCATCGGGTTGACCCTCTAACCAGGAAATACTAACCTGTACATATTTAGTATATCATTAACTGTTAACATAAGTAACTATTGAGTTTTTTTTAACAATTAGAACTTACCTCTGCGTATTGATCCTCTGTCAAGTACATGTCGGAGTCCCTTCTAAAGGGACCCCGTTCCTGCTGCTGCTGATGCCGTTTCTGGTAGTCGTTAACGGCCTGTATGCGGGCGTACGACAACACCTGCGTCACGAGCTTCCGAGCGTTTGTGTGGAACACGAGTGTCGCGTGCTCCATCATGCTCTCGCTCGTTTCCTCTAACTGGTACCTCAGCTTTAAGAAAACAAACATTTAATCAATATGTATTAACAATTTAAATAAGTTGAAGAATGTAAACATTTAAACTTACCATAAAATCGTTCCACACGACCCCCTGAAGAGTGTCGTGCACCTCGTGCGAGACACGAGCGTAGTCGTCCCACAACAAAGCAGGGACACCATCGATGACACCGGGATAGTGCAAACACACTAAAGCCCCGATGACACTGTTAACCTGCCTGTGGTGTCCCTGGCCCGTGAACAAACAGTCTTATCAAGATCTACAAAATTTGTTATCTCAGTAAGTATCTGTAGACATCATGAAATATGTACCAAGTATATGGTTTTTTACCTGTCTCCAACTGGACGAATAGTGACCCGCTCACGAGGAACAGGAGAAGGAGCCGCAAAGTGGGTCCTCCTCGTCCGTCGTCTCTGCGCGGGCACCACGTCCGGTGACCCGGAAGGCTGGTCACTACTAGAGCGCGGGGGGCCGGCTCCCTCTGTCCTCTCCAGAGCACGGGGGGCCGGCGGCGCCTTGCAGCGACGGCGGTGGGCGGAGGCAGCGCCGGTATCGGCGGCGCCGGCATCGGCGACGCTCGGACAGGCGAGGCGAGCCGCCCAGGCATCCCCCCGCCACCGACTGGACGCCTAGGCGTCAGTACGCTGTCGGCGACGGTGGGGGCTGGTGGCAGCGAGGCCGGGGGTAAAGCAATAACAATGTGCTTAAACAACTAATCAATCAATTAACTAAATTAAATAACTAAAATCAGAAACAATTACTAATTTAAACCAAATAATTAACAACTAAACTAATTATATACTAAATACATACAAATTGATTAAGTAATAAAATTTTTATCTAATCTAACTAACAACTAATTACAAAAACTAAAAAAAGTACTTGATTTGTTTGGTGACGACGGCGATGGCTGCGGCGACGGAGGCGGCGGCGGTCCGCGGGAAGCACGGGGTTGGGGCCGGAGGCAGCGAGGCGGCGCCGGGCGGCCCGGGCGGCTCGGGACGGCGCCGGGAGGCTCGGGGCAGGGCCGGGGCGGCTCGGGGCGGCGGCGGCCGGCTCGGGGCCGCGTCGGACGGTCGAGCGGCGGCGCCTGGCAGCGGCTCGGCGGCGGCGGCTAGACGGCGGCAGCGGCGAATCGGGCGGCGAGGCGGCTGCGGCGGTTCGGGCTCGGGCAATAGCTCGAGCCCGGGCTGGGGCGTGGGTTAGTACCCTCTACTTACGACGGTCACGTAACTTACGACGGCTTAGGTTACAACCATCGTAAGTAACGCTTAGTTTACGATGGTGGTGTAACTTACGACGGCTTAGGGTTGCGACCGTCGTAAGTTACGGTTATCTTACGATGGCCCATTAACTTACGACGGCCATGGGCCCGTAGCCGTCGTAAGTTAGTTTACTTACAGCGGCTCAGGGTGACCATCGTAAGTTAGTTTACTTACGATGGCTTGCTGTCGTAAATTACAGAGGTCGTCGTAAGGTGCGATGTTTCCTATAGTGAAAGGCTCGGGCGGCTTACAAGGTGGGCCCGGGACCCGACAGGTGGTCCCGGGGAGATTGCCTGCCATCTACCGTATACTGCAGTTACACCGGTAGTTGTCTCTGGCAAAGGCTTCTGAGTCTTCGTCTTGCCGCCCTGCCCACGCCGCAAGCTAGGCGTAGTGGTTGATGATGGCAGGGGCGGTAGGGGATGTCTTGTCACTGTGTTTATTAGCGTACAGCCTCTGACGTGGCGTGCCAGTCTTCACTGCGATGTGACTGGGCGCAACGGCACCTGACAGAGGCGTGCTCCACGTCTCCGCGTCTTGGAAAGGCGTGGGTCTTGAATACCTTGTACGGACAAGGTATGGCGTGTCTTTACTCTTGCTGCCTACCGCGCGGGGGCAGGTAGCGCGGCTCTGCTGGCCACATGGCGGGCGCGGAGCTCTCCTCTGAGGAGAGGCTGGTTCGGCCCCGCTAGACACGTGGAGCCTTCGGAGCTCTCCCCGCGGTGGGGGGAGGTCCGGCTCTGCGGGCCACGTGGCGGGCCCGGAGCTCTCCTCTGAGGAGAGGGAGGTCTGGCCCCGCTGGACACGTGGAGCCTTCGGAGCTCTCCTCGCGGAGGGGGGAGGTCCGGCTCTGTTGGCCACATGGCGGGCCCGGAGCTCTCCTCTGAGGAGAGGGAGGTCCGGCCCAGCGGGATACGTGGCGCCCTCGGAGCTCTCCCCGCGGAGGGGGGAGGTCTGGCTCTGTTCGCCACGTGGCGGGCCCGGAGCTCTCCTCTGAGGAGAGGGAGGTCCGGCCCTGTGGGACACGTGGCGCCCTCGGAGCTCTCCCCGCGGAGAGGGTCGAGGCCCTTAGGCAGTTTTCCCTGTGCGAGGGGGTACCTCATATTGAGGGTACCGACAGTGGCCCCCGGGCCCATCTTGGGGGAGACAATGAGTCCTAGGTGGGGCCCCCGTCTCTTCCACTCCACGCACCTTCTCGAAGACCCGCTTTGACCGCTGCGGGAGCACGAACAGTCGCGGCATTGTGGGGGCGTGTGCCTTGCTTGATGGCTGCTTTTAATGCGGCGGTTCCCAAGGCTGCCACTTCTGCACGTCGCAGCGCCTTCTCGGCAACTGCTGAAGCGTCCCGCCGGATCGACTTCTCGGGAGACTGACTCCTTGGCCCACCGCTTCTGCTGGACGGCTCGGGTCCACTTGCCATTGACGCTTGGTCTTAGAGCTGAAGTGGTTGTCCAAGCAGTGCATTCGAAGAGTTTCGAATCAATTTGAATCAAGTATGGGAAGTATAAAAGGGGATCTTATCTGCATCGCAGGCTTCCCTTCGCACTTCCCCGAGCTTGAACCCTCCAGAGTCTTCTGAGTTCTTGCCCCCTTGTCTTCCAAGTTCTTGAGCTTCTGTTGGCCACGGCTTCTGTAAGGGCCTCAGTTTTTGACACATAATTGAAGTGTTCATCACCACACCACACACCTCATTTGAGGAAAGTTGATGAACACAAATGAAGAGCAAGTAACCACCATCAACATGCTCATTAGAGAACAAACTCACACATTGCAAAAGGGGTATTTCCCACATGTGATATAGAGGGGCTGGACATATGAAAACTCCTGCACATTGCTAAAAATGTCCATGCCAAGTTTCACCCAAATTCAAAACCTTTTTGAGGTCATTTTGGGTATAGCTAGAAAGAGGGCAGTTTGAAACCATATTCAAATTCAAACTGTTTTATCCCATGAATTCAAAAGTGGGAGGCATATTCTTACTCAGCACATTTTTGTGAGCTCACACATCAATTTTCACTCCATTTGGAGTTGATCTTGACATGAGCTAAGTGGGACAAATTCAAACTTTATTTGAATTCAAAACTGAACTTGTGCTGAAATTCATTCAAACCAAACCCAATTTGAATTCTATTCAATTCAAATGGCTCATGGGTGAATAATTTGAATTATCAGGGGTAGTATGGGGCTCACTGTTTACAACAGTGATTAGGAGTAAATTTCAGAGGTTAAAATTGGAAGTGGGACCCACATGACAGCCACTACTCCAACCCAAACCGACTGAAAACCCAGCTCGGGTTCTTGCGCCGGACTGAGCAGCCGCCACGGCGAAGAGGTGACCGGGACACCACCTGCTTGCCGCCCCGACGTGCTGAACCGCCTCACAGCCCCCTTATCTACGCCACCGCCCTGATCGGAGCGATCACCGCCCACTCTGCTGCCTCCTCGCATCAGAACCGCGCCATCGCTGCCGATCACTCGGAACTGATCAGAGAAGCTTGATCACCGCCTCTCCGTCCCCTCCAGAGCCACGGCAAGGTACTAGAGACCTTCCTCCGTCCTCCCCGCTGCTAGAATTCAGTTGAGACCAATTCAAATCGGTTATGCCGAAAGATCAATTCGGTGACTTAGAACCGCTGCACCTCGGGCTTCCGTGGACAGCCCAACCAGGGTGTTGTCACGCCCGAGCCAAGGCACCCTTGGACGCACTGGTGACCGGTGCTTCTCACCCCCGAGCCACAGCCCGAGTGATTGCTCACCGGCGGCGAATTTCCAGTTTTCCCCTTTCTGTGTGCAGCACAATCTTCGGGTGCGATTCCATCGAATTCGTGCTCTAGAAAGGATTAGAGGGCCGCAATCCGCTCTCACACAAACTAGACACGGTAAAGCACAAGTTGCCTTCACAACCCTTGGCCGGAGAACCTCTGTACCCGGCATAATTCGAGGTTTACCAACGGCGGAACAAAAGGGAGGCATCGGGCGCCCGGTGAAGACCTACTTCGGGCCTTCCCCGAGCTGCCTCAAGCTCATGTAGACCTTCCCTGAGGTCCACTGATGCTTCCCGACCGGTTCCTCCAGTAGTTGGGGTGCTAGGGAAGTCAGCCGACATGGCCGAAGTCTTTCCGAGGTGGCGGCTCGTCGCCGACCATGCACCGGCCATTGTCATGAGTAGCTGACCCCAGATCCTGTTCCCCGAGTGAAAGTAGGCAGGGGCGGCCAAAATCGTGAAGTTTGGAGCTGTACAGAAGCCGGCGGCGAGCTCTCCGGCGAGGTCACTCGGCAGTGGAGCGCAGGCGTCGCGAGGTTGAAGAAAGGGGTGGACCCCAACTGTCAGCGGCCGATATTTTGAATCGGGATCGGGCTGCGGCCGGGATCGGGTGTGCTGGCATGCAGAATCCATGTGGGCCGCGGTGTGCTGTTGCCTCAGCGTGCGACGCGTGTCCCCGGGGCCCACGCGCGAGTTTAAACTTTTCCCCGATTTTCAGATTTCCTTCAAACTTCAAATCCTCATAACTTTGGCTAGAAAGCTCCAAATCGAGTGAACCAAGTTTTACTGGATTCAGCTCTCTGAGTACTTTCCAGCAAATCAAGTTTCACTTCATGAAATTCCTTATTTCGCCAGAATTAATTCCTCAAAATTTAAACTGGTTGGAATTTTAACTGGAGAATCCTTTGGAGGAAAATCCTGAAATTTTGCTGGGATGTTTACCAGAATATCCCTGAACTACCATAAAAATTTCAGACCCATTGGATCTCATTTAATCCACCTAATGGTGTGATTAGTGAAACTGTTCCAGAGAAAATAGAAAATGTTCAGAAACATTTTCAGAATTTTCTCTGAAATTGTTTAGCTCCTATCTTTAGCTAGGAACCTTCAAATGAAGTGAGACCAACTCCATTAGAACCCTCTGAAAATCTAGTTTTCAGAAAGTCATAGTTTGTTTCATGAAAATCCTTAGAACACCCTAAGAGTTCCAATTAAGGTCAAGGACATAATTAATTGTGGAGGGCTCAAATGAGCTTTGCTGCAACTAAAACTTGACCAAGTCTCTGTTTAGGTTGTAACCAAGCCACAGTAAAAGTTTAACAGTCATTGAGTCTGTCTAGTGGGACTTATAAGCTTCACAAGTTCAAACTTAATACAAATGCATTCAAATTAATACATGGACCTCTCTTATCATGTAGTCGCTAAGGTCGAGGAGAAACCCGAAGTCCTAGACTTTGTTACTCCGGAGGAACAGCTAGCCTACGACCAAGAGCAGTAAGGCAAGCCCCGGTTTGAATTAACCTTTTTATAAATTTTTATTGCTTTGAGCACTTACTTGAGTATTATGATTCTTTGCATTAGAGTCTTGTTTGGAAACCCAATTGCATAGCCAAGAAAACCATGGGTTGGGTTTTGGATTGCAAACACCGTTAGCTACTGCAATACTAAGATAGTGTAGGATTCGGTACAAGTCGAGTAGTTGGAACTACTCGCGAGCACAGGCTAGAGGCACTCGACTCGGGTAGTGATAGCACATGAAACACATGGCAAGAAAATGAGACCAAGCGGAGGGTAAGGGAAACAGGACTTTGGGGCCTGTGTGCTGTAGCTCCGCTTGTGTCGATTGAGGACCGAGCCGTGTGCGGGCCTGTTGAACAAGCTAGAACAGTACCGAAGACCTACCGGCTATATGGGAACCGGGAAACTGATGTAACTCGGGTAGCTGGGTGTTGAGGCATAGCTGGTCGTTCAGAGGGTAGGTTGAGAGCTCGAGGTGTAAATCGGCTGGCGGCACTGAGATGCGCGTGCAGAGACCTCTTGCTCAGGACGACTGGACCGGTTCAACATTTGGCTAACGGGTGAAAGGTAGTCGCGTACGGCGTCCGTGATGGTTGTTGTAGGCAACATCGAGTACGGCCGTACGTGACGGGTTGTTCGGGTAACCCTGCAGGTGTAAATCGATTATAATCGCCGTCCCTCGCGGTCAGTGAGTACCACTTGTTCACTGTACCGTGACATAGAAAGAACAGGCTAGTTACATGTTAAAATGTTGCTGATTGAAAGATGGGCTCTGATTGCTAATGATTTGCTGTAGTTTAGAGCTAACTAAAGTTCATTTCAACTTTGGGCAAAGGACATGAGAGAAATGCGTTTCTTGTTTGATTGCGGCTCTCTCATGTGCCGTAGCGTAAGTTTCTCCACAACCTGCTGCTAAAATTTGAAAGTAAGGTGCCACTAATTAGGCGAGTCCTTTGCAAATGATTTTTCCTCATGTACCCATCACCCCTCATGTAGAAGTTCCATGTTTAGGTGAGACGGGTCAGACTTGCTGAGCCTTCGTGCTCACTGCTTGTGTTTGAAGCTTTTGCAGGGTTCTATGAGGAAGGGACTCCCGAAGAGGAGACGGAACCCCAGGAGGGGAACCCCGTCGAGTGGGAGTCGTGCACGCCGCAGAGTTAGTGTGTGTGTGTTCTAGCAAGGACACGTTCAAGGGCTGAACGTGCACTTGATGCTTAGTCTACGCCCGTGAGTGTAGACTGAACTTATTTTGATGTAAACATGTTCATAAACTTGTTTATGTAATAAAAATTTTACTTCCGCTTTGTACCTTTGACGTGTGTTATACGGTGCTGTGCAACGCAGCACCCCTCAGCGTGATCCTGGCTTGACAAGACCGTGGGGTCGTGTCAGCTTCTAGCCTGCCTCCGCCGCGCCTTACCCGATCGGTCGAGCTCGTGACAGTGCGCAAGCTGCTGGGCTGGCACGCGGAGGAGCAGAAACACTGGCTCCGGCGGGGATCTCTCCCCCTATTCCTGGAGAAGGGGGAGATAGTCTTCTTCACCGCCTACGCCTTGGCGGGGTTCGTTCCGCCGATTTCTTCCTTCTTTGTGACACTGCTGGAGACGTACGGTCTCCAGCTTCATCATCTCTCCCCCAACTCCTTCGCGATGGCCTGTAAGTGCATCTAGGATATCCCTTGTGGGTTTTGGCTAATTGGAAGTGGGACCCACATGTCAGCCACTACTCCAACCCAAACCGACTGAAAACCCAGCTCGGGTTCTTGCGCCGGACTGAGCAGCCACCACGGCGAAGAGGCGAACGGGACACCACCTGCTTGCCGCCCCGATGTGCTGAACAGCCTCACAGCCCCCTTATCTACGCCACCCCCTGATCGGAGCGATCACCGCCCACTCTGCTGCCTCCTCGCATCAGAACTGCGCCATCGCTGCCGATCACTCGGAACTGATCAGAGAAGCTTGATCACCGCCTCTCCGTCCCCTCCAGAGCCACGGCAAGGTACTAGAGACCTTCCTCCGTCCTCCCCGCTGCTAGAATTCAGTTGAGACCAATTAAAATCGGTTATGCCGAAAGATCAATTCGGTGACTTAGAACCGCCGCACCTCGGGCTTCCGTGGACAGCCCGACCAGGGCGTTGTCACGCCCGAGCCAAGGCACCCTTGGACGCGCTGGTGACCGGTGCTGCTCACCCCCGAGCCACAGCCCGAGTGATTGCTCACCGGCGGCGAATTTCCAGTTTTCCCCTTTCTGTGTGCAGCACTTTAAAAGCCCAAGAAAAGGGACTTGCAAAAACTTTTCTTCACCTCACAACACCACAGTTTTTATTGTGGACACCTTAGGAAATGTTGTGAAGAGCAAGTAACCTCCATCAAAAGAATGATTAGAGGGGAAAGCCTTCACTTTCACAAAGTAGGGTTTCTACACATGAACATGAGAGGTTGAGCTCGCCCCTAGGATTTAAAAAGTCTTGGGAAGGTTCAGTCCAAAGCTCTTACAAATTCAACACTTTTTGAGGCACTTTTGGGTTATTTCAAAAAGAGGCCAATTTGAATGTAAATTCAAATTTCAGCAACTTTCATCACCCAAATTCAAAAGTTAGCTCCATATTTATACTCAGCACATTTTTCTGAGTAAACCCACCAATTTTCATCTCCATTGGAACACATCTTGTCAAGAGCTAAATTTGCAAGAATTCAAAACTGAATTTGAATTTCAGTTTAAATATGAAGCAAATTTAACTAAACAAATTTTGAATTTGAGAATTCAAATTCAAACAAAGACTTGGGAGCTAAGTCTCACATTAAATTGTGAGTAGCTGGTGGGATAATTAGCAAAAACAGAAAAGAAATATTAGGAAAAAGAAGAAAGGGGGAGGCCCACAGGTCAGTGGCACACACGAGGGGCAGTCGGTTGCTGCAGCCGACCTCGACTTCGCGCGCAAGCAATCGGCCACCTCACGGTGCCAAACCGCGGCTTAAAGGCCAGCGCACAGCCCACGCCGCCTTCCTCCTGCTTTCCAAACGAGAACCCCCCCCCTACCGCGCTTCTTTCTTGATTCCGCGTGAGCACAGGAACGCCGCCCTCTCTGATCGCCGGCGTCCGGCCAGCACAGGCGCGCTCGTGCCCAACGAGCAACACAAGAAAGGACCGCCTTAAGGTGCTGATTCTTCTAGTCCCTACCGTTCTTCATTTCATGGGCTGTCGAGGGAGTATTTCGCCGGGAAAGCTTCGGGTGTCGTGAGACCGAGCTCCCACAAAATCCCAAAATTCGTGGGGGTTAGCTCATCACCGGGCAAACCGAGTCACGCACACGCTCTATACACTGCCACGACCACCTAGGATCGAAAACCAGTAAGAACCGTGGGCTAGGTTTACGGTTCTTTGAAGTTTTCTGAAACACAGCTGATATCCGGCCTAGGTCGCCGATGAGGTCATAGTTACCGCCGTTTTCACAGGGATCGGTGTCCATGTCCATGACCAGCAGGTGTCAGCGGAGCTCCCCGAGCAAACCGCATCGAAAAAGGTGCATGGGAGGCCGAGTTGGACGTCGCCGGTGAGCTCCTGGCCGCTGTTGCCGTCGGGAGCACTGTTCCGGTGGTTGTCAAGTTCTGGGGAGGGCACCACCGTGTTCCTCAGGCCGAGATAGGCACTGGCGGCGAGATTCAGCAAGCTCCGAGGACCGGAACCCCTCTCCGATGAGAGCTCCGGCGAGCTGGGCGGTGGGGTCGCGCGGGAGGCCGGAGAAAGACGAAGGGGTAGGTCCCACGTGTCAGCGGCTGGAGATAAATGAGTGGGATTCTCTGTGGTCCGGGATCCAGTGTGGCCGCGCGGGAAGGAGTCTGTGGCCCGTGTGGCTCGGCTCCAGCTGTCGACACGTGTGCGTGGACCCACCCGCAGGATTTAAACATTTTTGGAATTTCCAGTTTTAGTGCAAACTTTAGAACCCCATAACTTTTGCTAGAAAACTCCAAATTTAGTGATTCAAATTGGGTTGGATTCATCTTGCCTAGCTCGGTCCATATATACAACCCAATTTGTATGAAACCCATTAATTAATTCTGGAAAATTCTTTAAAGCTTTTTAGCAAAAGAATTTTAGGGGGAATTTGGTTCATCCAAAAATCCCCAAATTTTGCCAGAATGTTCTTTAGGACATTAGTAAACCCCTGTAAAAGTTTTAGACCATTTGGAGTTGATTTGGTCAGAGCAATTCAAATTGGAAGGTGCTGTGTTCATTTGAATACAGAAACAATTTCAGAGAATTTCCAAAACTTGGAAATTCAGTTCTGGGCAATTCTTAACTCCAAAAATGCTAGGAAAATTCATGCAAACTCTATGAGCTATAATTGAAATTGTAGTTCACTAAGTTGGGCATGAGCAGTGGTATGACCTCAGAATTAATTCTTCCTTGCTTATTTGCTAAGAGAATTATTCTGAGCAAACCACTCCATGAAAAGTGCTAGTGTTTGGTCCAGAGAGTTTTCTTATGACAAGGAACTCACACAAAAATTCTCAGCTCCATTGGAGCTCTGGATCACCCCTGTCCTGTTTAACCACTTGAGGGATTAATATGGAAAAGGAGGAAGACCACTTAGCATTTAACCAGGGGGATTAAGTCTAAGCCAAACCACCAACACTCAGTTCACCTTTAAATTCTTAAACAAGGTTCCAGATGTTAGAGGCTGGTTATTAGTACTAATAGTAGAAGTCTTACCCTAAACTCACATTTGCATCTAAATTAACATGTAGTGTTTCATTAACGTGTAGCCGTTGAAGAAGAGACTCCGGAAGTGCTGGACTTCCTTCTTCCGGACGAAGAACTAACTCCTGACCAGCAGCAACAAGGCAAGCCCCAGTTTGCATTAAACTTTTATAAGTCTTACTTTGTTTACACGTGTCATATGAAGTATGTATGTGCATTAGGTATAGGATGAATGAAACCCCACTTGCATAACCAAAGGTTCCTGAAAGAGTGAGGGTAGTGTCAAGGACCTCGAGTAGACAGGCTATGCTTAATGAGTCATAGGGCTTCGGTACAAGTCGAGTAGTTGGAATCTACTCGCGAGATAGGCTTGGGACACACGGGTTCGGTTGAGTGATGTGAGATCACTATAGTAATGAAAATGAGACTAGGCAGGGGCTAGGGCGCAGCAAGAGGAAGTCTTGTGTGCGCAGCCCTGCCCGTGTCGATTGAGGACCGATCCGTGTGCGGCCCTGCTGAACAAGTATTGAACGTACCGAAGGCATATCGGATATATGGGCCCCGATAAACCGATGTAGCCTAAACCTCCGGGCGTCGAGGCATAGCACACCGATTTATAGGTGTAGGTTGAGGGCAGCAAGGTGGAAATCTGCCAACGGGCATAGAGAGATGCTCCGTGTGGGGAACCTCCTGCTCGTTTCGGTGCGACCGGTTCGACGTTTGGGCTGTTGGGTGAAAGGCTGTCCCGTACGACATCGAGTGAGCGTGTTGTGCAGCTCCACGGGTGGGCGTACGTGACGTGCTCTTTGGGTTTTCCCTGCAGGTGTATATCGAGTCGATTCGCCGTCCCTCGCGGTGACGAGTACCGCTTGTTCACTGCGTGGTAACATAGACTAATGAATGAAATGTTATGATTCAATATTGTTGTTATGATATAATTGTATTGCTACATGTGTGCCACCAAATATTGCTTACTAAATTTCAACTTCATGAACGGTTAACTGGTTGCTAAAAGATGAATTAAGGATGAACTTGTAGGCGTGCCCATTTGCTGCAATATTACTACCCTATGTCATTGTAGCCCTCATGTAGAGTTTCATGCTTAGGTGAGTCGGTTAAGTCTTGCTGAGCCTTCGTGCTCACGGTTGCTGCTTAAGTATTTTTTAGGTGAGGAGCCACCCACGGACTCGGAGTACGAGTCCACCGGCGAGGGTTACCCTCCGTCGGGGACCACGGCTGAGTGGAAGCCGTACACGCCGCGCTGAGCTGAGGAGTGCAGCTAGTGTGGGTTGCCCTGGGGCTGGGCAACCACTTTTGCTAGATAGGCGAGTGTGAGTTGTATAAAAGAAACTTCCGCTGTGTAACAAAAGACCCTAGTTTGTAACTGAGAAGTGTACTATTTTGTACATTCAGTTTGTTTTTCCCATGTAATATAATGTGTTCTTATGACGTGTGCTGTCGGGTGTCGCATCGCGCGGCACTACCCTCTGCGATCCTGGATGAGCGGATTCCGGTCCGCCACAGCCTGGTATCAGAGCTGCAGTGGGGATAGCACAGTACTAAAGGACTGCATTATGGGAAAAACTTAGGTATACGGTGAGGCATCGGTAGTTGCCCAAGTAAGGACTATATTAGCATAGTTACTTAAGGTGGCAAAGACTAACCTATGTGTTATAATTCTGAATTTCAATTATGTAACGACGCACCTACGCTCTGGTAAGTATGGTAAGGAACGCCACTGAAAGCGGTTCAATTTCGGTTAGCTCTCCCTGACGAGGAATGTGGTTCAGGGATTGATCTCACAGCTTGGTGTGAGACGTCAATATGAACCTCTTGGACTCTTCATGTCCCTGAGTTCATATGCAACGCTGATCCCTAGCGTGCATTAGGCAAGTAAGTGGAGACCCCATCGCGTGGTCAGTAACGCGAGAGTGTGTTCGTCTGGAAATAGCCCAGGAGGGCATACGCAGCGCTTGCCATCGGCGTGCCCTGCAGGGCAGTAGGTGGTATATGTTGGGTTGATAACATTCCCAACCGTGACGACCCGTTCATTACATACTCGGGTTCCCCGTCGTGTGGTGTTGAAACACGATCACGTACCTTGAGACGTGACCTAACTCAAGGACGGCTGTATGGAAATGATACGGGCGTTTGTATTTACTTTTAAATATGGAACTGTCTGGAATGAACAACCTTTGAGTGCACCATTATTGTGTGGTCTTCTGCAGGTACTAACCACGTAAGTATCCGTGTAGTAAACGTGTGTGAGAGATCGTCTAGTGCCACACTTGAGACGTATATACCGGTATGATCCGGTTAGGATTTTCTTTTGTGAGGAACGTACCGAGATATTGTAGGCATATGCATGGAAATATTGATAACGAGGAACTAAAATCATTAGGTTCAACAATTAAGACCCTGGTTGGGTATAAGAAGGGGATAGTGGAGTAGGATAGCCAACAGGGCTGAAAAACAGAGTGCTCTGTTTTGGACAGCAAGTTTGCTGATCTTCAACAGGGCATAACTCACGGGTCGTTTAGCCCAGGGAGGTGTGCTATATAGTTCTGGAAAGGTATTCAAGTACTCTACAACTTTGTTGTAGACTTCCAGATCTGAAACTCGCCTTAAGATGGCTGAAATCCCAGAGGAATGTAAACTGTCCAGAACCAGGGCAGAGTAAAACATCCTCTGAACTGATCTGTTTTCAAACATAACTCCCAGTAGAAAAATCTAAAATTGTCATATAATACATCCTTAGAAAGAGTAGAAGATGTGTGACATCTTTGCAATTAAAAGTCCCTAAAATTTCAGCACAGAATTTAGTGGAAATCAGGGTTGAAAACAGCCACTTTCCAGGGAAGATTTCAGCTAATATGATGATTCCAAAGGCACCTCTGTGCTTAGGTGGGAAACTATATCCCACCACCTTGATAATCCTTATGGGACAAAAGATTGATGCAATCTTAGGGATGTCATGGCTACAATACCATGGCGCTGTCCTAGAGACTCGGACACGGACGGTTCACTTAAATTCTCCATTCCACCGTCCACATTCCATGGTGTTAGACACGCCAGTCCTGGAAGTGTTAGCAATTAATAACGCTGAAGCTCTCAAGTTAGAAGACATCCCCGTAGTCCGGGAGTATCCTGATGTGTTCCCGGATGATCTTCCGGGCATGCCACCTGAGCGGGATGTCGAGTTCAAGATTGAACTTGCACCCGGGACTACGCCCATATCACGGAGACCATACAAGATGGCTCCAAATGAGCTGGCTGAACTGAAAGAACAGCACAATGATCTGTTGAGCAAGGGTTTCATTAGGCCGAGTTCCTCGCCTTGGGGATGCTCGGCGCTGTTTGTAAAGAAGAAGGATGAAACCCTGAGGCTGTGTGTGGACTACCGGCCGCTCAACGCCGTCACCATCAAGAATAAGTACCCACTGCCCCGTATTGACATCTTGTTTGATCGACTTGTGGGGGCAAGTGTATTCTCAAAGATGGACCTTCGCTCTGGACACCAGATCAAGATCCGGGCGGAGGATATCCCGAAGACGGTGTTCTCGATGAGATACGGCTTATATGAATATCTCGTCATGTCCTTTGGTCTCACAAATGCTCCAGCCCATTTCATGTATCTCATGAACTCGGTGTTCATGCCGGAGCTGGACAAGTTCGTGGTAGTGTTCATCGACGATATCTTGGTTTACTCCAAGACAGAAGCCGAGCATGCCGAACACTTACGGATCGTTCTTCAACGATTGCGAGACCACAAGCTCTACGCCAAGTTCAGCAAATGCGAATTTTGGATCAGCCAAGTGCCATTCTTGGGACATATCATCTCAGCTGAAGGCATTGCGGTTGACCCAAGTAAAATAGAGCAAGTGTTGAAATGGAAAGCTCCCACTTCAGTTCATGAAGTCAGAAGCTTCCTCGGGTTAGCGGGATACTACCGGAGATTCATTCCAAGCTTCTCCAAGCTCGCTAAGCCGAGGACAGAGTTGCTGAAGAAATGGAAGAAATATGTTTGGAACACGGCGTGTGAAGGAGCGTTCCGAACATTGGTGAAGCATCTCACAACAGCCCCGGTGTTAGCTCAGCTGGATACAACAAAGCCCTTCGACGTGTATTGTGACGCGTCCGGTATTGGGCTCGGCTGCGTGTTGATGCAGGAAGGACGTGTGGTCGCTTATGGCTCACGCCAACTTCGGAACCATGAGCAGCATTATCCCACTCATGAACTTGAGCTTGCTGCAGTGGTTTTGGCGCTGAAAATGTGGAGGCACTATCTCCTGGGGAATTTAGTGCATCTCTACACCGACCACAAGAGCTTGAAATACATTTTCACCCAGAAGGAGCTGAACATGAGGCAACGGAGGTGGTTAGAATTAATCAAGGACTATGAAATTGAGATTCACTACCGCCCCGGCAAGGCGAATGTGGTTGCCGACGCGCTGAGTCGGAAATCACATGTCCATCACCTCACCATTACACCGGTGGAGGAGGAAGAGCCAAGTTTATACTTGGTTCCTTATGGATCGCTGTACAACCTTGCCCTCATCCCTACTATTAGGGAGGACATCATTGCAGCTCAGAAGACGGATAGAGGCATGGCACATCTCCGGAGACGGATAGACAATGGAGAGATTAAATGTTTCCGGAAGGATGATGAGGGGACGCTATGGTTCAACGACCGCATAGTCGTACCCCGGGACATGGAACTGAGAAAGAAAATCCTCGACGAAGCCCACTTGTCTAAATACTCCATTCATCCGGGCAGCAACAAAATGTACCAAGATTTGAAAAAGAAATTTTTGTGGACACGGATGAAGCGGGAGGTAGCGAAGTATGTATCCGAATGTGATACGTGCCGACGAGTGAAGGCTGATCACATGAAGAAATCAGGGCTGTTGCAACCCCTGAAGATTCCGGCATGGAAATGGGAAGATGTGAGCATGGATTTCATTGTGGGATTACCCCTAACATCCAACAAGCATGATTCCATATGGGTAATCATTGATCGGTTAACCAAGACGGCTCACTTCATTCCGGTGAATACACGTTACAATGCCGGCAAATATGCGGAGCTATACATAGCGAAGATTCTATGCCTATACGGGGTACCCAAGACCATTATCTCAGATTGAGGTGCATTATTTGTATCTCGCTTTTGGGAGCAGCTACACGCTGCATTGGGTACTAAGTTGATCAGGAGCTCCGCTTATCACCCTCAAACAGATGGCCAGACAGAGAGGGTGAATCAAGTTCTGGAAGACATGTTGAGAGCATGTGCCATCCACCATGGTAGGAACTGGGATGATCACCTACCATTGGCGGAATTCTCGTACAACAACGGCTATCAGGCGAGTATCAAGATGGCACCCTACGAAGCTCTCTACGGTCGTAAATGCCGCACCCCACTAAATTGGTGCGAGTCCGGTGAAAGGGTCACATTCGGGGTTGATATGGTGAACGACGCCGAAGAGCGCGTTCGGACCATTCAAGCCAATTTGAAGGCCGCTCAATCCCGACAGAAGAGCTACGCTGATAAGAGGCATAGACCGTTGCACTTTGACGTCGGAGAACACGTGTACCTCCGCGTGTCTCCAATGAAGGGCGTGCACCGGTTCGGTGTGAAGGGGAAGCTCGCTCCCCGTTTTATTGGACCCTACGCTATCACTGAGAAGTGTGGACCAGCGGCGTATCGATTGGAACTACCGGCATCTCTTGTGGGTGTCCATGATGTTTTCCATGTTTCGCAACTGCGAAAATGTTTGAAGCATACAGCTGCTGCTCCTACCGAAGACATCGGCGAGTTGAAACCGGATTTAACATATGATGAGTATCTGGTGGCCATTCTTGATGAGAAAGCCCGAACCACGCATAGCAGAACGTTGTGGTTCTACAAAATACTCTGGAGTAACCACACCGCCGAAGAAGCGACGTGGGAGAGCGAGGAGTTCCTTCGCTCAAATTATCCGGAGTTCATGGCTTCTCAACACGGGTAAGTCCCTATTACATCGCTATCTCTTCTTTTGTAATCTCGAGACGAGATTCTTTTAAGGGGGGAGGGATGTAAAAGCCCAAGAAAAGGGACTTGCAAAAACTTTTCTTCACCTCACAACACCACAGTTTTTATTGTGGACACCTTAGGAAATGTTGTGAAGAGCAAGTAACCTCCATCAAAAGAATGATTAGAGGGGAAAGCCTTCACTTTCACAAAGTAGGGTTTCTACACATGAACATGAGAGGTTGAGCTCGCCCCTAGGATTTAAAAAGTCTTGGGAAGGTTCAGTCCAAAGCTCTTACAAATTCAACACTTTTTGAGGCACTTTTGGATTATTTCAAAAAGAGGCCAATTTGAATGTAAATTCAAATTGCAGCAACTTTCAACACCCAAATTCAAAAGTTAGCTCTATATTTATACTCAGCACATTTTTCTGAGTAAACCCACCAATTTTCATCTCCATTGGAACTCATCTTGTCAAGAGCTAAATTTGCAAGAATTCAAAACTGAATTTGAATTTCAGTTTAAATATGAAGCAAATTTAACCAAACAAAGTTTGAATTTGAGAATTCAAATTCAAACAAAGACTTGGGAGCTAAGTCTCACATTAAATTGTGAGTAGCTGGTGGGATAATTAGCAAAAACAGAAAAGAAATATTAGGGAAAAAGAAGAAAGGGGGAGGCCCACAGGTCAGTGGCACACATGAGGGGCAGTCGGTTGCTGCAGCCGACCTCGACTTCGCGCGCAAGCAAGGGAACGGCGGCGAGCCACTGAGGCAGCAATCGGCCACCTCACGGTGCCAAACCGCGGCTTAAAGGCCAGCGCACAGCCCACGCCGCCTTCCTCCTGCTTTCCAAACGAGAACCCCCCCCTACCGCGCTTCTTTCTCGATTCCGCGCGAGCACAGGAACGCCGCCCTCTCTGATCGCCGGCGTCCGGCAAGCACAGGCGCGCTCGTGCCCGACGAGCAACACAAGAAAGGACCGCCTTAAGGTGCTGATTCTTCTAGTCCCTACCGTTCTTCATTTCATGGGCTGTCGAGGGAGTATTTCGCCAGGAAAGCTTTGGGTGTCGTGAGACCGAGCTCCCAAAAAATCCCAAAATTTGTGGGGGTTAGCTCATCACCGGGCAAACCGAGTCACGCACACGCTCTATACACTGCCACGACCACCTAGGATCGAAAACCAGTAAGAACCGTGGGCTAGGTTTACGGTTCTTTGAAGTTTTCTGAAACACAGCCGATATCCGGACTAGGTCGCCGATGAGGTTGTAGTTACCGCCGTTTTCACGGGGATCGGTGTCCATGTCCGTGACCAGCAGGTGTCAGCGGAGCTCCCCGAGCAAACCGCATCGAAAAAGGTGCATGGGAGGCCGAGTTGGACGTCGCCGGTGAGCTCCCGGCCGCTGTTGCCGTCGGGAGCACTGTTCCAGTGGTTGTCAAGTTCTGGGGAGGGCACCACCGTGTTCCTCAGGCCGAGATAGGCACTGGCGACGAGATTCAGCAAGCTCCGAGGACCGGAACCCCTCTCCGGCGAGAGCTCCGGCGAGCTGGGCGGCGGGGTCGCGCGGGGGGCCGGAGAAAGACGAAGGGGTAGGTCCCACGCGTCAGCGGCTGGAGATAAATGGGTGGGATTCTCTGTGGTCCGGGATCCAGTGCGGCCGTGCGGGAAGGAGTCTGTGGCCCGTGTGGCTCGGCTCCAGCGGTCGACACGTGTGCGTGGACCCACCCGCAGGATTTAAACATTTTTGGAATTTCCAGTTTTAGTGCAAACTTTAGAACCCCATAACTTTTGCTAGGAAACTCCAAATTTAGTGATTCAAATTGGGTTGGATTCATCTTGCCTTGCTCGGTCCAGATATACAACCCAATTTGTATGAAACTCATTAATTAATCTGGAAAATTCTTTAAAGCTTTTCAGCAAAAGAATTTTAGGGGGAGTTTGGTTCATCCAAAAATCCCCAAATTTTGCCAGAATGTTCTTTAGGACATTAGTAAACCCCTGTAAAAGTTTCAGACCATTTGGAGTTGATTTGCTCAGAGCAATTCAAATTGGAAGGTGCTGTGTTCATTTGAATACAGAAACAATTTCAGAGAATTTCCAAAACTTGGAAATTCAGTTCTGGGCAATTCTTAACTCCAAAAATGCTAGGAAAATTCATGCAAACTCTATGAGCTATAATTGAAATTGTAGTTCACTAAGTTGGGCATGAGCAGGGGAATGACCTCAGAATTAATTCTTCCTTGCTTATTTGCTAAGAGAATTATTCTGAGCAAACCACTCCATGAAAAGTGCTAGTGTTTGGTCCAGAGAGTTTTCTTATGACAAGGAACTCACACAAAAATTCTCAGCTCCATTGGAGCTCTGGATCACCCCTGTCCTGTTTAACCACTTGAGGGATTAATATGGAAAAGGAGGAAGACCACTTAGCATTTAACCAGGGGGATTAAGTCTAAGCCAAACCACCAACACTCAGTTCACCTTTAAATTCTTAAACAAGGTTCCAGATGTTAGAGGCTGGTTATTAGTACTAATAGTAGAAGTCTTACCCTAAACTCACATTTGCATCTAAATTAACATGTAGTGTTTCATTAACGTGTAGCCGTTGAAGAAGAGACTCCGGAAGTGCTGGACTTCCTTCTTCCGGACGAAGAACTAACTCCTGACCAGCAGCAACAAGGCAAGCCCCGGTTTACATTAACCTTTTATAAGTCTTACTTTGTTTACACGTGTCATATGAAGTATGTATGTGCATTAGGTATAGGATGAATGAAACCCCACTTGCATAACCAAAGGTTCCTAAAAGAGTGAGGGTAGTGTCAAGGACCTCGAGTAGACAGGCTATGCTTAATGAGTCATAGGGCTTCGGTACAAGTCGAGTAGTTGGAATCTACTCGCGAGATAGGCTTGGGACACACGGGTTCGGTTGAGTGATGTGAGATCACTATAGTAATGAAAATGAGACTAGGCAGGGGCTAGGGTGCAGCAAGAGGAAGTCTTGTATGCGCAGCCCTGCCCGTGTCGATTGAGGACCGATCCGTGTGCTGCCCTGCTGAACAAGTATTGAACGTACCGAAGGCATATCGGATATATGGGCCCCGATAAACCGATGTAGCCTAAACCTCCGGGCGTCGAGGCATAGCACACCGATTTATAGGTGTAGGTTGAGGGCAGCAAGGTGGAAATCTGCCAACGGGCATAGAGAGATGCTCCGTGTGGGGAACCTCCTGCTCGTTTCGGTGCGACCGGTTCGACGTTTGGGCTGTTGGGTGAAAGGTTGTCCCGTACGACATCGAGTGAGCGTGCTGTGCAGCTCCACGGGTGGGCGTACGTGACGTGCTCTTTGGGTTTTCCCTGCAGGTGTATATCGAGTCGATTCGCCGTCCCTCGCGGTGACGAGTACCGCTTGTTCACTGCGTGGTAACGTAGACTAATGAATGAAATGTTATGATTCAATATTTTTGTTATGATATAATTGTATTGCTACATGTGTGCCACCAAATATTGCTTACTAAATTTCAACTTCATGAACGGTTAACTTGTTGCTAAAAGATGAATTAAGGATGAACTTGTAGGCGTGTCCATTTGCTGCAATATTACTACCCTATGTCATTGTAGCCCTCATGTAGAGTTTCATGCTTAGGTGAGTCGGTTAAGTCTTGCTGAGACTTCGTGCTCACGGTTGCTGCTTAAGTGTTTTTCAGGTTAGGAGCCACCCAGGGGACTCGGAGTACGAGTCCACCGGCGAGGGTTACCCTCCGTCGGGGACCACGGCTGAGTGGGAGCCGTACACGCCGCGCTGAGCTGAGGAGTGCAGCTAGTGTGGGTTGCCCTAGGGCTGGGCAACCACTTTTGCTAGATAGGCGGGCGTGAGTTGTATAAAAGAAACTTCCGCTGTGTAACAAAAGACGCTAGTTTGTAACTGAGAAGTGTACTATTTTGTACATTCAGTTTGTTTTTCCCATGTAATATAATGTGTTCTTATGACGTGTGCTGTCGGGTGTCGCATCGCGCGGCACTACCCTCTGCGATCCTGGATGAGCGGATTCCGGTCCGTCACAGCCAGCACGACCTTCGGGTGTGATTCTGTCGAATTCGTGCTCTAGAAAGGATTAGAGGGCCGCAATCCGCTCTCACACAAACTAGACACGGTAACGCACAAGTTGCCTTCGCAACCCTTGGCCGGAGAACCTCTGTACCCGGCGTAATTCGAGGTTTACCAACGGCGGAACAAAAGGGAGGCATCGGGCGCACGGTGAGGACCTACTTCGGGCCTTCCCCGAGCTGCCTCAAGCTCATGTCGACCTTCCCTGAGGTCCACTGATGCTTCCCGACCGGTTCCTCGAGTAGTTGGGGTGCTAGGGAAGTCAGCCGACATGGCCGAAGTCTTTTCGAGGTGGCGGCTCGTCACCGACCATGCACCGGCCATTGTCATGAGTAGCTGACCCCAGAATCCTGTTCCCCTAGTGAAAGTAGGCAGGGGCGGCCAAAATCGTGAAGTTTGGAGCTGTACAGAAGCCGGCGGCGAGCTCTCCGGCGAGGTCCCTAGGCGGTGGAGCGCGGGCGTCGCGAGGTTGAAGAAAGGGGTGGACCCCAGCTGTCAGCAGCCGATATTTTGAATCGGGATCGGGCTGCGGCCGGGATCGGGTGTGCTGGCACGAAAAATCCTTGTGGGCCGCGGTGTGCTGTCGCCTCAGCGTGCGACGCGTGTCCCCGGGGCCCACGCACGAGTTTAAACTTTTCCCCGATTTTCAGATTTCCTTCAAACTTCAAATCCTCATAATTTTGGCTAGAAAGCTCCAAATCGAGTGAACCAAATTTTGGTGGATTCAGCTCTCTGAGTACTTTCCATCAAATCAAGTTTCACTTCATGAAATTCATTATTTCTCCAGAATTAATTCCTCAAAGTTTAAACTGGTTGGAATTTTAACTGGAGAATCCTTTGGAGGAAAATCCTGAAATTTTGCTGGGATGTTCACCAAAATATCCCTGAACTACCATAAAAATTGCAGACCCATTGGAGCTCATTCAATTCACCTAATGGTGTGATTAGTGAAACTGTTCCAGAGAAAATAGAAAATGTTCAGAAACATTTTCAAAATTTTCTCTGAAATTGTTTAGCTCCTATCTTTAGCTAGGAACCTTCAAATTAAGTGATACCAACTCCATTAGAACCCTCTGAAAATCTAGTTTTCAGAAAGTCATAGTTTGTTTCATGAAAATCCTTAGAACACCCTAAGAGTTCCAATTAAGGTCAAGGACATAATTAATTGTGGAGGGCTCAAATGAGCTTTGCTGCAACTAAAACTTGACCAAGTCTCTGTTTAGGTTGTAACCAAGCCACAGTAAAAGTTTCACAGTCATTGAGTCTGTCTAGTGGGACTTATAAGCTTCACAAGTTCAAACTTAATAAAAATGCATTCAAATTAATACATGGACCTCTCTTATCATGTAGTCGCTAAGGTCGAGGAGGAACCCGAAGTCCTAGACTTCATTACTCCGGAGGAACAGCTAGCCTACGACCAAGAGCAGCAAGGCAAGCCCCGGTTTGCATTAACCTTTTTATAATTTTTTATTGTTTTGAGCACTTACTTGAGTATTATGATTCTTTGCATTAGAGTCTTGTTTGGAAACCCAATTGCATAGCCAAGAAAACCATGGGTTGGGTTTAGGATTGCAAACACCGTTAGCTACTGCAATGCTAAGATAGTATAGAATTCGGTACAAGTCGAGTAGTTGGAACTACTCGCGAGCATAGGCTAGAGGCACTCGACTCGGGTAGTGATAGCACATGAAACACATGGCAAGAAAATGAAACCAAGCGGAGGGTAAGGGCAACAGGACTTTGGGGCCTGTGTGCTGTAGCTCCGCTTGTGTCGATTGAGGACCGAGCCGTGTGCGGGCCTGTTGAACAAGATAGAACAGTACCGAAGACCTACCGGCTATATGGGAACCGGGAAACTGATGTAACTCGGGTAGCTGGGTGTTGAGGCATAGCTGGTCGTTCAGAGGGTAGGTTGAGAGCTCGAGGTGTAAATCGGCTGGCGGCACTGAGATGCGCGTGCAGAGACCTCTTGCTCGGGACGATTGGACTGGTTCAACATTTGGCTAACGGGTGAAAGGTAGTCGCGTACGGCGTCCGTGATGGTTGTTGTAGGCAACATCGAGTACGGGCGTACGTGACGGGTTGTTCGGGTAACCCTGCAGGTGTAAATCGATTATAATCGCCGTCCCTCACGGTCAGTGAGTACCACTTGTTCACTGTACCGTGACGTAGAAAGAATAGGCTAGTTACATGTTAAAATGTTGCTGATTGAAAGATGGACTCTGATTGCTAATGATTTGCTGTAGTTTAGAGCTAACTAAAGTTCATTTCAACTTTGGGCAAAGTACATGAGAGAAATGTGTTTCTTGTTTGATTGCGGGTCTCTCATGTGCCGTAGCGTAAGGTTCTCCACAACCTGCTGCTAAAATTTGAAAGTAAGGTGCCACTAATTAGGCGAGTCCTTTGCAAATGATTTTTCCTCATGTACCCATCACCCCTCATGTAGAAGTTCCATGTTTAGGTGAGACGGGTCAGACTTGCTGAGCCTTCGTGCTCACTGCTTGTGTTTGAAGCTTTTGCAGGGTTCTATGAGGAAGGGACTCCCGAAGAGGAGACGGAACCCCAGGAGGGGAACCCCATCGAGTGGGAGTCGTGCACGCCACAGAGTTAGTGTGCGTGTGTGCTAGCAAGGACACGTTCAAGGGCTGAACGTGCACTTGATGCTTAGTCTACGCCCGTGAGTGTAGACTGAACTTATTTTGATGTAAACATGTTCATAAACTTGTTTATGTAATAAAAATTTTGCTTCCGCTTTGTACCTTTGACGTGTGTTATACGGTGCTGTGCAACGCAGCACCCCTCAGCGTGATCCTGGCTCGACAAGACCGTGGGATCGTGTCAGCGTGGTATCAGAGCTCGCTTGAGGTTTAACGCACTACAAAGGTCATCTTTTTCAAAAATCCAGTGAGGAACGAGTTAGTAGCCCGTATAAGGATGTTATTAGCATATAAAAAGTGGCATATTAACTTATTTGATTATGTCAGAAAATCGTGCATCTTGGGACGTGTATGTCTTGGGGGGTGCACGTAAGCGCTGTCCACCAGTGCGCACATGCTGAAGGGTGGAGCCCCACGGGTGGCAGGTAACCCGACCCGCTTTGATATCCTCTACGACTCTTCATGTCGTTTGGGGTATTCGAGCAACGTCTATCCCTGGCGTGCGTGGTGCGATTTGGGAGACCCCGTCACGTGGTCTGAAACGTGAACACGTAGCTCAAGGCGTGTTTGGCTTGAGAACATCCGGGCGAGTGATGACGGCCGGGTGTACGGACTGTGTGGATTCCGGGCTCGGTGTTCAGCCGAGTCTGACAATTGCTTGAGTTTCTGCAGGTAGCCTGACCACGAAACGGTAGACGTGTAGCATCTGTGTGCGAGTGACGTTTAGTGCCACTGAAATAACGAAGCCGGCTAAATCCGGTATAGGTTTTTCTTTGTGAGGACGTAGTACCGACATAATCTGGTGACGCATCGACGTCACACCCAACTAAATGAACAACTTCATTTAAAACTTGAAGGTTTTGATCTAAAGTAGTAAAACTTGATGTAACTCCTTCCCTTGAACAGGATATTCAAAGTTAACAAGTTTTCAACTTATAGGTTGTTAAGGACAGAGCACTCTGTTTTCAGCTGAATCAAGGCTGAAGTTAATCAGAGGTTAGAAGTTGAGTTCTTTCGAGGTTGGGGTCATATGATACATTTCTGGAAAGCTTTGGAAAATCTTTACAACTTTTCTGTTAAAGTCCAGAGGTGTTTCATCCCTTAACCAGTCGAGAAATGCAGTAGAGTTGAAACTGTCCAGAAAACAGGACAGAGTAAAGACTCTCTGTAAACTCTCTGTAAATTGAGCATAACTTCCTGCTTAAAAATCCAAAAATAGAAAATGAGGTAGTCCTGGAAAGCTTATGAGATGGGTTACAACTTTGTAACAGAAAGTCTTGTCATATTTGGAACAGAATTAACTGGAATTCTTGGATTTAATCAGTACCTAAAGCAGGGAGGTGCTGTCCAATTTTCTCCAGAAATTCTGTTAACTTTGGCATCTCATAACTTTTGAACCAAGACAGATCTTAGGCCAAGCAAATACTTTCTGGAAATCTATTGAAGGTATCTTTAACTTTGATGTTGAGCTCCAGAACTGGTTTTGCATTTAGCATGGCCTAAATCAGGTTGATATGGAAACTGGTCAGGGCTGTCATGGGAACAGCAGATCAGCAGTCAAATTTGTTTAAAATTTGAACTATGTTTCCAAGTTCTATGGGTTCAATGACATGTCTTATGTTATAACTCAGTGGTTTACTGTTTAAATAAATATTTGACGTTTCTCAAATATATTTTTTCAGATGACAGCAGATAAACAGTTGGAGAACGGGTGGGTGGTTTCCCACTGTTCTCACCGTCACGGCTACTCGGAAGCATTGTGGCAAATGCTCCAACATTTGGGTACAACCAGATGCTGCAGTACTTCGCCAAGGAAGAAGGCGAAGAGGAGAACAAGGCGTGGACAATCCATGTTGAGGTCCCCGCAGGACCTAAGCCACCCGGTTGGGTGCCCCTCACCGTTACGGTGAGAGGAAGACAACCGGAAGGGGTGTGGCAAGTGGCAGCCCGTGACACTATGTCACGTTTCTGCCAACTACACGTGCAGGCTATGGAGGGCACTCCATACGCGCTTGTTCCGGTGGAGGGACGGGCTCAGCATGTGTGGGAAGAGGGGTACCAGGAGGCAACAGATCCGGGTTGCCCAAGGTACAGCCCTGCGGAGGCAAACCTTAGCCTCCAGATGAGGGCGGGAAACGCTGTGATGGACAGCCAAGCTGTTCATACGGAGCATCTCGCCACCAAGCTTAAGGAGAGCACAAGCCGTGGAGACCATTTCGAGAGTGCTCACAGCGCACTCCGCAATGTGCTCCTTCCGACGATAAAGCGACTGAATGATCAACACAATCAGTTGCATCGTCTGAAAAAGGCAAAGAAGAAGAGCCGTGTCGACATCGCGGCATTGCAAGAACTGGTACAGAATCTGACCCAGCAGAACGAGGACCTTGCCCAAGAGCGAGACGACGCGATTGAGGAAGGGCAAGGCTGGGAAGAAGATTACAACCAAGCCATGGACGAGGTGCATGCATTGCAGGACCTCATACCTCCGGTGTTAGGCGTACCAGTGGTCTTGGGTCTTCCAGCAATGGGAGAACCTGGGATGGGAGAAGAGGTGGTAGATCTAGAGCCACCAGCAGAGGTACCGGAGGAGGACGACCCATAGGAGGTCGAGTTCTACTCCGAGTAGGGGGTTACAGTTGCCATGTAGGGCAGCCAGGGTAGTGTAGCCCAAATTTTGTAATCGGTGACATGTCGTGTAGACAGTAGCGTATATATAGGTGGTGACGACATGAGCACGACTTCTCGGAGACCCGAGAATAATATATCTTGTATAAAGTTTATGATTTATCAATATATGTGAATGTTGTGCAAATTAATCATGTGTCACTTCAATACCTACTGTTGCTTATGGAATTTTAAGTAAGACATGTGCTAATCGCTGCTGTTTTGAAATTTCAGAATGACGCGTACTCGTGCCAACCCTGATGTTGGGGGTACTAGCCAAGGGGGAGAGACCTCTCAACAGCCTCCCGAGGATTCCTCGGGACAGCAGCAGCAACAGCAAACACCGCCACCGCCACTGCCAACGGTTACATTGGCCGACATCGTCGCGGCGATGGCGGGTTCACATCAGCAGCACACGGAGTTGCTGCAAACTCTGATCGCTAATACGTATCGCCCAGAGAGACGTCAAGATCGTGAGGAGCGTCAACAGAGCTCCTACTCTGACTTCCTGGTGACTCATCCCCCTGTATTCTCAAGGGCGGATGAACCTCTTGACGCGGACAACTGGCTCCACGCGATAGAGATGAAGTTCGGGCTGCTCCAGATAAGCGAGCAGCGCAAGACTCAGTTCGCGGTCCAGCAGCTCCAAGGATCCGCGAGCGAGTGGTGGGCCAACTTCTGTGCTTCACAGCCCACCGACCGAGTGATGACCTGGACGGAGTTCCGGACGGCCTTCAGGGCCTATCACATACCGCCAGGTTTGATGAAGAGGAAGACGCAGGAGTTCCTGCACCTGCAGCAAGGGAGCCGGAACGCGCTGGAATACTCCAGAGCGTTCAACGATCTCGCGCTCTACGCGTCGTATCACGCAGATACGGACGAGAAGCGGCGGGACCACTTTTACCAGGGGCTTAACCCGCTCCTGAAGGACAAGTTGGCGATGTTCAATCGCGGCAGCCTCAACGACATCATTGATGTTGCGATTGTTCAGGAGGACTCCGGCAAGGAGTTAGCAGCGGCGGAGAGAAAGCGAAGCGCGCCGCAGAGCAGCGGAAAAGGAGGCGGTCCTTCGCAGAAGTTTCGGATGGTGAATCACCCACCATCAGGTCCACGCTGGCAGCCACCACAGTGGTCGATGCCATTCCGCAGTCGGTCGTACTCTTCACCGGCATTCCGGCCGGCACTGCCAGTACCACCTCCACAACAACAACAGAAGCAGCGGGTGATGCCTCGTGCGTATGCACCTCAGCAACGCATGCCGGGCTTTCGTCCCCCGAGCACTACACCAGCAGCGGCCAAATGTTACAAGTGTGGTCGTCCAGGACACTTCGCGAGCAGTTGCCCGGAGAGGCAAGGCGGAGGAGTGGCACCACAGTTTCCGGGGAGGAATCAACCCCGGAACCCTACTAATGCGAGGCGGGCAAACCCTAGGCCCGGCACCGTCCACCAGCTTGCCATAGAGGACGTGCCAGAGGGCGAGCCAATCCTTGCAGGTATGTTCCAACTCCACCAGCATCCCGCTATAGTACTGTTTGATTCAGGCGCCACGCATAGCTTCATTAGCCAAACTTTCATTGATAAATATAGCTTGCAAATACTACCCACCGATAGTCCCTATGTGATCTGTTCACCGGGTGGGAAAATTTCAGCAAGCATGATGGTCCCAAAAGAACCATTATGCTTAGAGGGTAGAGTTTACCCTACGTCTCTCATAATCCTAGAGGGACAAAAGGTCGATGTCATCTTAGGGATGTCGTGGTTAAACCGCCACGGCGCTGTTTTAGACACCGTCCTTCGAGTTGTGCACTTGAACTCAGAAGTGCACGAGTCTCACTCCTTATTTCTGGACAGTCCAGAAATAAAACTTCCAAGTGTCTATCAAGCCACAACCATCAGATTGGAAGATATTCCAGTGGTCCGAGAGTTCCCTGACGTATTCCCGGATGATTTGCCGGGGATGTCGCCCAATAGAGAGGTGGAGTTCAAGATTGAACTTGCACCAGGAACCATGCGAATATCCCGAAGGCCGTACAAGATGGCGCCCAAGGAGTTGGCTGAACTAAAGACTCAGCTCACGGACCTTCTGGAGAAGGGTTTTATTAGGCCGAGCTCCTCGCCATGGGGCTGTTCGGCATTATTTGTCAAGAAGAAGGATGAGACGTTGCGGCTTTGCGTGGACTATCGTCCATTAAATGCCGTAACCATCAAGAACAAGTACCCGTTGCCACGGATCGACATGTTGTTTGATCAGTTGGTCGAAGCAAAGATCTTTTCCAAGATGGATTTAAGATCCGGGTACCATCAGATTAAGATAAGGGTTGAGGACATTCCAAAGACAGCTTTCTCGATGAGGTACGGACTTTATGAGTACCTGGTCATGTCCTTCGGCCTCACCAATGCTCCAGCTCACTTCATGTACTTGATGAACTCGGTATTCATGCCAGAGCTGGACAAGTTTGTCGTGGTCTTCATCGACGACATCCTGGTATATTCCAAGTTGGAGGAAGATCACAAGAAACATCTGCGTATAGTCTTGCAACGGATGCGGGACCACAAGTTATACGCGAAATTCAGCAAATGCGAGTTTTGGATATCGCAAGTGCCTTTTCTCGGGCATATCATCTCAGCGGAGGGTATCGCTGTGGACCCGAGCAAGATCACTCAAGTGCTGAATTGGAAATCCCCGAGAACTGTTCACGAGGTGCGGAGTTTCCTCGGACTCGCGGGATATTATCGGAGGTTCATTCCGAACTTCTCGAAGATTGCCAAGCCGATGACAGAGCTGCTGAAAAAGGCTACCAAATATGTTTGGAGTGCAGCATGTGAAGAAGCATTCAAGGCTTTAGTCAAACACCTGACATCAGCACCGGTTTTGGCGCAGCCAGACACAACAAAACCGTTCGATGTGTACTTCGATGCATCCGGCATTGGGCTCGGATGTGTGCTGATGCAAGACCGAAGAGTGGTCGCGTATGGATCACGGCAGCTTAGAAACCATGAGCAGAATTATCCAACCCACGACTTGGAGCTCGCTGCCGTGGTACTTGCACTAAAAATGTGGAGGCACTACCTACTCGGTAACCTCGTACATTTATATACCGACCACAAAAGCCTCAAGTACATATTCACTCAGAAAGAGCTGAACATGAGGCAACGAAGATGGTTAGAACTGATAAAGGATTACGAAATAGAGATCCATTATCATCCGGGCAAGGCAAACGTAGTTGCAGATGCACTGAGCCGCAAGTCACACGTCAATAATCTGACCATCACACCGTTGGAAAAGAGCGAACCACCACTACATGTGATTCCACACGGAGCTCTCTACAACCTAGCTTTGATCCCCACCATCCGTGAAGAGATAGCAGCAGCCCAGAAGAATGACAAGGGCATGTCACATTTGCGGAGACGTGTAGACAGTGGGGAACTGAAATGTTTCCGGAAGGACGGAGACGGCGTCCTATGGTTCAAGGACCGGATCGTCGTACCCCGTAACCCGGAATTACGGAAGAAAATCTTTGATGAGGCTCACTTATCAAAGTTTTCTATTCACCCCGGCAGCAACAAGATGTATCAAGAACTCAGAAGCAAGTTTTGGTGGACACGGATGAAGCGAGAGACTGTAAAATGCGTGTCCGAGTGTGATACATGTCGAAGGGTGAAGGCAGATCATATGCGGAAACCGGGACTGCTGCAACCACTGGGCATTCCTGCCTGGAAGTGGGAGGACGTGAGCATGGATTTCATCGTCGGTTTACCCACTACTTTTCAGAAGCATGATTCTGTGTGGGTGATCGTCAATCGGCTCACTAAAGTTGCCCATTTCATCTCGGTCAACACAAATTACAACGCCAAGAAGTACGCTGAACTGTACATCTCACGGATCCTATGCTTGTACGGCGTACCCCGTACCATCGTATCGGATCGGGGTACTTTATTTGTGTCCCGTTTTTGGGAGCAGCTGCACGCTGCCTTGGGGACGAAACTGATCCGTAGTTCAGCATACCACCCGCAGACAGATGGGCAGACGGAGCGGGTAAATCAGATCCTAGAAGACATGCTATGAGCTTGCGCTATCAACCACGGCAAGAATTGGGATGATCACTTGCCGTTAGCCGAGTTCTCGTACAATAATGGGTACCAAGCCAGCATCAAGATGGCACCTTACGAGGCGCTATACGGTAGGAAGTGCCGCACACCATTGAACTGGTGTGAGTCTGGCGAAAGGGTTACCTTCGGGATTGACCTTGTCAACAACGCGGAAGAAAAGGTTCGACTAATTTAAGCGAACCTAAAAGCTGCTCAATCCCATCAGAAACAGTATGCGGACCGGAGAAGGCGCCCATTACAATTCGAAGTTGGAGACCACGTATATCTACGAGTGTCTCCAATGAAGGGTGTAAATAGATTTAGGGTAAGAGGAAAGTTAGCCCCCCGATTCATCGGTCCATTCCAGATTACCGAAAGATGTGGATCGGTGGCATACCGGCTGAAGTTACCAGAAGCACTTTCCGGTGTGCACGACGTCTTTCACATTTCCCAGCTGAGGAAGTGTCTTAAGCTATCAACTACCGTTCAGCTGGAGGATATTGAAGAACTGCAACCGGATCTCACCTATCGGGAGGAACCGGTGTAGATTATCGATGAAAAGGCCCGAACCACACGCAACCGTACGTTGTGGTTCTACAAGGTTCTATGGAGTAATCACTCCATGGACGAAGCGACATGGGAGAGCGAAGAATTTCTTCGTGCTAACAACCCTGACTTTTTCACGTCGCATATCCGGTAATTTTCCATCGTCCTCTCTCTCATTTTCACCTTATAATCTCGGGACGAGATTCTTTTAAGGGGGGACGAATGTAAGGGCCTCAGTTTTTGACACATAATTGAAGTGTTCATCACCACACCACACACCTCATTTGAGGAAAGTTGATGAACACAAATGAAGAGCAAGTAACCACCATCAACATGCTCATTAGAGAACAAACTCACACATTGCAAAAGGGGTATTTCCCACATGTGATATAGAGGGGCTGGACATATGAAAACTCCTGCACATTGCTAAAAATGTCCATGCCAAGTTTCACCCAAATTCAAAACCTTTTTGAGGTCATTTTGGGTATAGCTAGAAAGAGGGCAGTTTGAAACCATATTCAAATTCAAACTGTTTTTATCCCATGAATTCAAAAGTGGGAGGCATATTCTTACTCAGCACATTTTTGTGAGCTCACACATCAATTTTCACTCCATTTGGAGTTGATCTTGACATGAGCTAAGTGGGACAAATTCAAACTTTATTTGAATTCAAAACTGAACTTGTGCTGAAATTCATTCAAACCAAACCCAATTTGAATTCTATTCAATTCAAATGGCTCATGGGTGAATAATTTGAATTATCAGGGGTAGTATGGGGCTCACTGTTTACAACAGTGATTAGGAGTAAATTTCAGAGGTTAAAATTGGAAGTGGGACCCACATGACAGCCACTACTCCAACCCAAACCGACTGAAAACCCAGCTCGGGTTCTTGCGCCGGACTGAGCAGCCGCCACGGCGAAGAGGTGACCGGGACACCACCTGCTTGCCGCCCCGACGTGCTGAACCGCCTCACAGCCCCCTTATCTACGCCACCGCCCTGATCGGAGCGATCACCGCCCACTCTGCTGCCTCCTCGCATCAGAACCGCGCCATCGCTGCCGATCACTCGGAACTGATCAGAGAAGCTTGATCACCGCCTCTCCGTCCCCTCCAGAGCCACGGCAAGGTACTAGAGACCTTCCTCCGTCCTCCCCGCTGCTAGAATTCAGTTGAGACCAATTCAAATCGGTTATGCCGAAAGATCAATTCGGTGACTTAGAACCGCTGCACCTCGGGCTTCCGTGGACAGCCCAACCAGGGCGTTGTCACGCCCGAGCCAAGGCACCCTTGGACGCACTGGTGACCGGTGCTTCTCACCCCCGAGCCACAGCCCGAGTGATTGCTCACCGGCGGCGAATTTCCAGTTTTCCCCTTTCTGTGTGCAGCACAATCTTCGGGTGCGATTCCATCGAATTCGTGCTCTAGAAAGGATTAGAGGGCCGCAATCCGCTCTCACACAAACTAGACACGGTAAAGCACAAGTTGCCTTCACAACCCTTGGCCGGAGAACCTCTGTACCCGGCATAATTCGAGATTTACCAACGGCGGAACAAAAGGGAGGCATCGGGCGCCCGGTGAAGACCTACTTCGGGCCTTCCCCGAGCTGCCTCAAGCTCATGTAGACCTTCCCTGAGGTCCACTGATGCTTCCCGACCGGTTCCTCCAGTAGTTGGGGTGCTAGGGAAGTCAGCCGACATGGCCGAAGTCTTTCCGAGGTGGCGGCTCGTCGCCGACCATGCACCGGCCATTGTCATGAGTAGCTGACCCCAGATCCTGTTCCCCGAGTGAAAGTAGGCAGGGGCGGCCAAAATCGTGAAGTTTGGAGCTGTACAGAAGCCGGCGGCGAGCTCTCCGGCGAGGTCACTCGGCAGTGGAGCGCAGGCGTCGCGAGGTTGAAGAAAGGGGTGGACCCCAACTGTCAGCGGCCGATATTTTGAATCGGGATCGGGCTGCGGCCGGGATCGGGTGTGCTGGCATGCAGAATCCTTGTGGGCCGCGGTGTGCTGTTGCCTCAGCGTGCGACGCGTGTCCCCGGGGCCCACGCGCGAGTTTAAACTTTTCCCCGATTTTCAGATTTCCTTCAAACTTCAAATCCTCATAACTTTGGCTAGAAAGCTCCAAATCGAGTGAACCAAGTTTTACTGGATTCAGCTCTCTGAGTACTTTCCAGCAAATCAAGTTTCACTTCATGAAATTCCTTATTTCGCCAGAATTAATTCCTCAAAATTTAAACTGGTTGGAATTTTAACTGGAGAATCCTTTGGAGGAAAATCCTGAAATTTTGCTGGGATGTTTACCAGAATATCCCTGAACTACCATAAAAATTTCAGACCCATTGGATCTCATTTAATCCACCAAATGGTGTGATTAGTGAAACTGTTCCAGAGAAAATATAAAATGTTCAGAAACATTTTCAGAATTTTCTCTGAAATTGTTTAGCTCCTATCTTTAGCTAGGAACCTTCAAATGAAGTGAGACCAACTCCATTAGAACCCTCTGAAAATCTAGTTTTCAGAAAGTCATAGTTTGTTTCATGAAAATCCTTAGAACACCCTAAGAGTTCCAATTAAGGTCAAGGACATAATTAATTGTGGAGGGCTCAAATGAGCTTTGCTGCAACTAAAACTTGACCAAGTCTCTGTTTAGGTTGTAACCAAGCCACAGTAAAAGTTTAACAGTCATTGAGTCTGTCTAGTGGGACTTATAAGCTTCACAAGTTCAAACTTAATACAAATGCATTCAAATTAATACATGGACCTCTCTTATCATGTAGTCGCTAAGGTCGAGGAGAAACCCGAAGTCCTAGACTTTGTTACTCCGGAGGAACAGCTAGCCTACGACAAAGAGCAGTAAGGCAAGCCCCGGTTTGAATTAACCTTTTTATAAATTTTTATTGTTTTGAGCACTTACTTGAGTATTATGATTCTTTGCATTAGAGTCTTGTTTGGAAACCCAATTGCATAGCCAAGAAAACCATGGGTTGGGTTTTGGATTGCAAACACCGTTAGCTACTGCAATGCTAAGATAGTGTAGGATTCGGTACAAGTCGAGTAGTTGGAACTACTCGCGAGCACAGGCTAGAGGCACTCGACTCGGGTAGTGATAGCACATGAAACACATGGCAAGAAAATGAGACCAAGCGGAGGGTAAGGGCAACAGGACTTTGGGGCCTGTGTGCTGTAGCTCCGCTTGTGTCGATTGAGGACCGAGCCGTGTGCGGGCCTGTTGAACAAGCTAGAACAGTACCGAAGACCTACCGGCTATATGGGAACCGGGAAACTGATGTAACTCGGGTAGCTGGGTGTTGAGGCATAGCTGGTCGTTCAGAGGGTAGGTTGAGAGCTCGAGGTGTAAATCGGCTGGCGGCACTGAGATGCGCGTGCAGAGACCTCTTGCTCAGGACGACTGGACCGGTTCAACATTTGGCTAACGGGTGAAAGGTAGTCGCGTACGGCGTCCGTGATGGTTGTTGTAGGCAACATCGAGTACGGTCGTACGTGACGGGTTGTTCGGGTAACCCTGCAGGTGTAAATCGATTATAATCGCCGTCCCTCGCGGTCAGTGAGTACCACTTGTTCACTGTACCGTGACATAGAAAGAACATGCTAGTTACATGTTAAAATGTTGCTGATTGAAAGATGGACTCTGATTGCTAATGATTTGCTGTAGTTTAGAGCTAACTAAAGTTCATTTCAACTTTGGGCAAAGGACATGAGAGAAATGCGTTTCTTGTTTGATTGCGGCTCTCTCATGTGCCGTAGCGTAAGGTTCTCCACAACCTGCTGCTAAAATTTGAAAGTAAGGTGCCACTAATTAGGCGAGTCCTTTGCAAATGATTTTTCCTCATGTACCCATCACCCCTCATGTAGAAGTTCCATGTTTAGGTGAGACGGGTCAGACTTGCTGAGCCTTCGTGCTCGCTGCTTGTGTTTGAAGCTTTTGCAGGGTTCTATGAGGAAGGGACTCCCGAAGAGGAGACGGAACCCCAGGAGGGGAACCCCGTCGAGTGGGAGTCGTGCACGCCGCAGAGTTAGTGTGTGTGTGTTCTAGCAAGGACACGTTCAAGGGCTGAACGTGCACTTGATGCTTAGTCTACGCCCGTGAGTGTAGACTGAACTTATTTTGATGTAAACATGTTCATAAACTTGTTTATGTAATAAAAATTTTACTTCCGCTTTGTACCTTTGACGTGTGTTATACGGTGCTGTGCAACGCAGCACCCCTCAGCGTGATCCTGGCTCGACAAGACCGTGGGGTCGTGTCAGCTTCTAGCCTGCCTCCGCCGCGCCTTACCCGATCGGTCGAGCTCGTGACAGTGTGCAAGCTGCTGGGCTGGCACGCGGAGGAGCAGAAACACTGGCTCCGGCGGGGATCTCTCCCCCTATTCCTGGAGAAGGGGGAGATAGTCTTCTTCACCGCCTACGCCTTGGCGGGGTTCGTTCCGCCGATTTCTTCCTTCTTTGTGACACTGCTGGAGACATACGGTCTCCAGCTTCATCATCTCTCCCCCAACTCCTTCGCGATGGCCTGTAAGTGCATCTAGGATATCCCTTGTGGGTTTTGGCTAATTGATGACGAACATATGAGATCCTAATGAAACTATTGAGATGATTGCAGGATAAACAAAGTGAAACAGCTCGGTGCACACAAAAAGGTGAAAAATGAAGTGGTGTCCAAAAGAAGAATACCTTGATGGAAATTTAGAAGAATTAACTAGAATTTGAGTGTATAGGGTGTGTATGAAAGACATACTCCAAGAGCTCACGACTTTGCGCTTGGGAAAGGGTTTTAAAATTATCCAAACTCTTCACTGTGCACCGGACTAGTCCGATCTTGGACCGGACTAGTCCGCCAAACTCTCTGTTCGCTAAACGGACTAGTCCGCGTGCACATCGGACTAGTCCGCAAGACTTTCTGGAACCTCCTATCACTGGAGGTCGGACTAGTCCGATCATGGACCGGACTAGTCTGCCAAACTCTCTGTTCCCAAAACGGACTAGTCCTTGTGCACACCAGACTAGTCCGCCAGACTTTCTGAACATCATGATTCACTGTGACCGGACAAGTCCGGACCAGCACCGGACTAGTCCGATATTAGGTTTAACAACGGTAATTTTTTTGGAAACCCTATAAAAAGAGGTCCTTTGTTTTTTCTCCAAAAATACACGACTAATACTGCAGCAAACACAAACCCTAGCGCCGCCACCTTGTCCCAAGAGCCCAAAACACATCTCCCCACACATCTAAAGTGCAAAAAGATCAAAATCAGTTGAACACTTGGATTCGGGATTGGGAGATCGTCGTTCTTTCGTTGTGAGCTCTTGGGGTTTGATCTTTCTACACTCATATTCTGCATTGTACTATTTTTGAGTGTATTTGATCACGTTCTTATTGTAATTCTCGTGGGAGCCCTCAACTTGTGAGGTAGCCCCACAAACTCAGTGATTGCCCGTGATAGTGGAGTCAAGTCGGCCTTTGTGGTGACTTGAAGAGGGAAAGGGTTAGGAACCCGGCTCTGTGTGAGCTTCCTCAACGAGGACGTAGATCTCTTGGTGAGATCGAACCTCGGTAAAAATTCGTGTCTTTTGTCTCTCATTTACTTTACATTTTGATACATTAGATCACTAGTTTGCTAATCATCATTTGAGTTTTTTATAAGTTTGCACGTGCATTCATACAATAAACTTAATTTATAAAAACTGTTGTTCTTATTCCGCTGCTGAAAGATTCAATTTCTGAAACACACTTAATTAACTCACATAATTCAGCACACCGGACTAGTCCGCCCACACAACCGGACTAGTCCGGTCAATCAAGTTTCTGATAACTCTATTAAGTGTGCAGGAATCTTTAAAGGCCTATTCACCCCCCTCTAGGCCACATTCAATTGGTATCAGAGCAAGGTTCTCCATCAAAGAGACTCACATCTCGGAGAGATCATGGCCTCTGAGAAGAACAACGACATCCCAAAGATGAACATCAATGAGGAGGAGCAAGAAGTTAAAGCATTCGATGTGCTGAAAGACAGCCCACATGATGATGAAGAAGTGAGGCAGCTAAAAGCACTCCTGAGAAAGAAACTGCTAGCACAAAAGAAAAAAGAAGAAGAGAAGACGACTGGGAGTGGTCATCACGACTACTCCCGGTATCCTTACAACTACAACCGTCTCAATTCAAACAATCACTATCTTTCGATTCCTATGGGAAGGCCTCCACAGTTTGACGGAAGTGACTATACCATGTGGAAGTACAATATGAAGATGCATCTGATATCTCTGAACCCTAGTCTGTGGCACATTGTTTGCACAGGCATAGATATTCCGGACACGGATGATGAACTCACTCCAGAACAAGAACAAGAGATTCACAGAAACGCACAAGCCGTCGTCGTGATCACATCATCACTAAGCAGAGAGGAATTCACCAAGATCGATGGGTTAGAAAGTGCAAAAGAAATTTGGGATACCCTCAAGACAGCTCACAAAGGAAATAGGTCAGTTCGTGAAGCCAAAATCAAAATGCTTGAAGGAGAGTTGGGGAGATTTGCTATTGAAGAAGGCAAATCACCTCAAGACATGTACAACCGGATGAAAGCACTCATCAACAAAATTCGTGCTTATGGAAGTAAGAAATGGACAGATCACGAAGTGGTCAAAAGAATGATTAGAGCCTTTATGCCAAGAAATGTCACACTTTGCTCAATGATCAGAGAGAGCCCCGGTTTTCACAAAATGACTCCCGATGAATTACTAGGGAAGATCATAAATCATGAAATGATGGAGAAAGAAGCCCAATACGTCAAAGACTTAGCCAAACTCACCTCATCCAAAAAGAAAGAAGTTGCTCTCAAAGCAACGTGCAGACCCAAACTCAAAGAAACTCGTGAAGACCAAGACGATGGAGATACAAGCGACGAGAGCACCGATCTTGATGACGAAGAAATGGTACTCTTCATCAAAAAGTTCAAACGCGTGATGAAGAGAAGACACGGCAACAATTCACATGAAGGCAAAAGCAAGGATAAAGGAAAATCCAAGGCTCGACGCACTTGCTACAACTGCGGAGAGTATGGTCACTTCATGGTGGACTGTACTTATGAAGAAAACAAAAAGAAGAAGGAAACAAGATCTCAAGAGAAGAAAATTTTCAGAAAAAGAAGACAAGTCCATCAAGCCCACATTGGAAAGGAGTGGGACTCAAACGACGAGTCCTCCTCCGATGAAGAAGAAGAAGAGATGGCCACTATCACAGTCAAGAAACCAACTATGAGAGCCACACTCTTTCCGAACATGGGAGGATGGGACATGAACAACCACACTTGTCTTATGGCTAAGGAAGGTAAGAAAAAGGTTCAACTTACTCCTCCTGTACTAAATTCCTCCATTGATGACTTTGATAGCTCTAGTGATAATGAAGAAATGTTTAGAGGGCTAAGTAAAATTGCTTTAAAGAAAATGGAAATGTTGTCGAACGAAATCTTTGAAAAGGAGGAACTTGTCAACCGACAAGAAGATATGCTCATCCGTGAGAGGAAGAGATATCAAGAAGTTGAAAAGCTTCTTGAGCTTGAAAGAGAGAAGAATGAGTCACTTGAGTTAGAGCTAGCCTTGAGTAAGGAAACTTACTCAAAGTTAGAGGACTCGCACATTGCAATCAAGGAAGAACTTGTTAACTTGTCAAAAGTTAACAAAATCCTTGAGGTGCAAGTTGAGTCGCTCAAACAAAGTGACTCCTCTTCCTCCAAGAGCTCTTCCTCCAAATACATGAGTTCGACAACAATAAGAACCTGCACTTGCTCTAGTAAGAAGAATGTAATTTCTAATGCTTCAACCTCTCATGACATGCATTCTTCTCAAAACGGCATCTTTGATAAGGAGAAGATCAAATATGCACGAAGTGCATATATAATCACTAGACCTCCCAATGTCAAAGATGGCCTTGGTTTTGACAGGAACAAACACATGTGTACTCCTAATCATGCTAAGAATAGAATCACTTTTGTTAAAGAAAAATCCCATGAATCTGAGTTACAAACACTGTTCCGTACATTTGATGCTTCTTATGTTCTCATGAAAAACAAGTATGGAAAAGTCATTGCTAAATATACAGGGCCACGCCACAAGAACTTAAAAACTTGTGTGTGGGTGCCCAAGACTCTTGTGACTAACCTGAGAGGACCCAAGCAAGCTTGGGTACCTAAAACCAAGGAATAATTCTATTTTGCCGGCTTACTCCTCCGGCGGATCTAAGTGAGTGCTAGATAGCGGATGCACCAATCATATGACCGGAGAGAGAGGTATGTTTGTGGAGTACGAGTGCAACAAGGATCCAAGTGAAGGTATATACTTTGGAGACAACAACCAAGGAAAGGTCCTTGGTAGTGGTAACATTGAAATATCCTCTCAACACACCTTATCTAATGTTTTACACGTAGACTCTCTAGATTATAATCTTTTATCAATATCTCAACTATGCGACAAAGGTTACAACTGTTTATTCACTAATGAGGGTGTGACCGTCTTTAGAAGAAGCGATGGCTCGATTGCATTCAAGGGATTGTTGAAGGGAAAGCTTTATCTTGTTGACTTCAACAAAGATAAAACCGAACTCAACACTTGCTTGGTTGCTAAGACCAACATGGGATGGCTGTGGCATAGACGGCTAGCCCATGTTGGAATGAGAAATCTGCAGAAACTTCTAAAAGGTGGTCACATCCGTGGTCTTAAGGATGTGGTTTTTGAAAAAGACAGGCCGTGCAGCGCTTGTCAAGCAGGAAAACAGGTTGGAGCACCACACCCCGCCAAGAATGTGATGACCACCGCTGGAACTTCTCCACATGGATCTCTTTGGTCCAATTGCGTACATCAGCATCGGCGGTAACAAATACGGTTTAGTAATTGTTGATGATTTTTCAAGATTTACCTAGGTATTTTTCTTGTATGATAAATCAGAAACTCGGGGAATCCTCAAGAAGTTCTTGAAAAGAGCTCAGAATGAATTCTCATCAACCGTAAAGAATATCAGAAGTGACAATGGGACAGAATTCAAGAACACCCAAGTTGAAGAATATCTCAATGAAGGTATAAAGCATGAATTCTCGGCACCCTACTCTCCTCAACAGAACGGGGTGGCCGAAAGGAAGAACAGAACATTGATCGAAATGGCGAGAACAATGTTGGATGAATACAAGACGTCAGACCGATTTTGGGCAGAAGCGGTGAACACTGCTTGTCATGCCACAAATCGGTTGTACCTTCATCGACTACTGAAGAAAACTCCATATGAGCTTCTCACAGGAGGAAGCTCCATGTGAAGCGCTGAAGAAAATGGCACTTGGTGATATCCTACCACGAGAGGAAACACAAGACGAATTTCAACAAGGAAGCAATGATCAAGGGGGAGCTCCTACACAAGACCAGGTTGAGGAAGGTCAAGAAGATCAAGATGATCATGGAAGCAATGATCTAGGGGGAGACATGACACATGAAGACAATGAAGAACAAGCAACTATACAAATTCCACACCCAAGAGTACATCAGTGTGTGCAAAGAGACCATCCTGTCAACAATATCATTGGAGATATTGCTAAGGGAGTAACTACTAGATCTCAAATTGCAAATTTTTGTGAACACTATTCTTTTGTGTCTTTTCTGGAGCCATACAGGGTAGAAGAAGCCTTAAGGGATCTAGACTGGGTGATTGCGATGCAAGAGGAGCTGAACAACTTCAAAAGAAATGAAGTGTGGGAGCTGGTGGAAAGACCAAGGGCGAACATCGTTGGAACTAAATGGGTCTTTCGGAACAAGCAAGATGAACATGGAGTAGTGACAAGAAATAAAGCGAGGTTGGTGGCCAAAGGTTATTCTCAGGTGGAAGGTTTGGACTTCGATGAAACTTTCGCTCCTGTAGCTAGACTTGAGTCCATTCGCACTTTATTGGCATATGCTACTCACCATAATTTTAAGTTGTATCAAATGGACGTCAAGAGTGCCTTCCTCAATGGTCCGATAAAGGAGGAAGTCTATGTGGAGCAGCCACCGGGGTTCGAAGATCAGGAGTATCCCAACCATGTCTATAAACTGCGTAAGGCTCTCTATGGCCTCAAACAGGCTCCTCGAGCCTGGTATGAGTGCCTTAGAGATTTTCTGACTCAAAATGGATTCAAAATTGGTAAAGCTGACTATACACTCTTTACTAAACATTTCGATGATCATTTATTCGTATGTCAAATTTATGTTGATGACATTATCTTTGGATCCACTAACAAGTCCTTCTGTGAAGAATTTAGCAAAATAATGACAGACAGGTTCGAGATGTCAATGATGGGTGAATTGAAGTTCTTCTTGGGATTTCAAGTGAAGCAACTGAGAGAAGGTACATTTATAAGCCAAACTAAATATACACAAGACATTCTCAAGAAATTCAATATGGACAAAGCCAAGCCCATCAAGACACCCATGGCCATCAACGGACATCTCGACCTCAATGAAGACGGTCCAAATGTGGACCAAAAGGTATATCGGTCCATGATTGGCTCCTTACTTTATTTATGTGCATCTAGGCCAGATATTATGCTTAGTGTTTGCATGTGTGCAAGGTTTCAAGCCGCACCTAAAGAGTGTCACTTAATTGCTGTAAAAAGAATCCTAAGGTACCTTGTGCACACACCCAACTTGGGCCTTTGGTATCCCAAAGGATCCAAGTTTAACTTGATAGGGTATTCCGACGCCGACTATGCAGGATGCAAAGTCGATAGAAAGAGCACGTCAGGGACTTGTCAATTTCTTGGTAGGTCCCTAGTTTCTTGGTCATCTAAAAAGCAGAACTCCATTGCTCTTTCCACAGCGGAAGCGGAGTATGTTGCAGCCGGTAGTTGTTGTGCGCAACTACTTTGGATGCGACAGACTCTTAGGGACTACGACTACAATCTAAGTCATATCCCGCTTCTATGCGATAATGAAAGTGCTATAAAAATTGCACACAACCCTGTAGAGCACTCAAGAACTAAGCACATAGATATCCGTCATCACTTTCTTAGAGATCATTCATTAAAAGGTGACATTGCTATTTTACATGTTAGGACGGAAAAACAACTTGCGGATATTTTTACCAAACCATTAGATGAGAAAAGGTTTTGTGAACTAAGAAATGAGCTAAACATTCTTGACTCTCGAAATGTGGCTTGAAACATTGCATACCTGGTTGCAACTTAAAATGTTCCTTTGTATTGTTAAAAATGCTCCTCTTCTCCTTTTCTACTCAGAAAACTAATTTAATGAAGAAATCTTGTGGATTATGACCATTGTTTGATTGCTGATTGCCTACTGGTCGTAATCACCAAGACTATTTGCAAAATTATTGTCCTTGGATCACTATTAATCATCTATATATGTATCAGGTCTGTTGGAAACGGACTAGTCCGATTTTCAACCGGACTAGTCCAGACAGACGAAACTGGTTAGGTCATTTCAAGGGGCTCGGACTAGTCCGCCACATAGACCGGACTAGTCCGGTCCATCGCATATATAAGCCCTTGGCCAGCCCAGACCTCTCCCTCACCCCTCATTAGACTTGCTCTCCCTCTCCTCTTCAAAACCCTAGCCCCCAAAGTGATTTTCGGGTTGAACCCTCAAAATCGAGATTTTCTCCGTGGGAAATCCTCCCCTTGACGAGTGGATTCCCTCCTCCGGATTCATCCGGACTGATTTCTACTTCTTCGACGCGGATCTTCAAATCTTGGTAAATTTCTCCCCAAAACCAAATTCTCAACTTTCCTCGTTCTAGCTTGTTTCCTTTGATTCCAAGGGTATAATTGGCCTTAGAGATGTATTCCCACCACTTTTCTACTCTTTTGCATCCTTAGATAGATTTTTTGATCAAAATGCTAGGGTTCTTATGCCGGGGCGGACTAGTCCGGTTCTCAGGTGCGGACTAGTCCGGTCCCTGTCATCTGAACCCCTACATTACCTTGAATCCTTGATTCATTCTTATCTAATCCGTGAACTCCTTATCAGGCACAATGTCTTCAGGCTCGGATGACAGCTCTTTTCACATTGATGAAGACGTTCAACGCGAGAAAGTGAGGAGCGCCAAGGAGAGAGTTATGAAGAAGAGACATGATGTCAATGCTCACTCTCCACCCTCCGACGATAATCTATCTAAGAAGAGGAAAGTCATTTTCAAAAGGCCTCAAAGGAAAGATGTTGTTGAGGGCTCGTCAGGGCCAAAAAGAGTTCTCAATAAAGGGAAGGGACTTGCTAGTGGTCCCCTTGGGCCCTTGAAGATGAAAAACCCTATTCACCGCAACAGGTAGCCTTCAAGTGAGGATTTCACTGGAAAAGGGGGTGAGCTAGCTGATAACTTCAGTAAGATTGAAGTGTATGACCGACCTAAACAATGTTCTGATCCAAGGTTCTGGAGCAACTTCCATGCAGACTACTACGAGCATGTGTACATGAAGATGAAGAATCCTGTAGTAGAGAGTCAATGGCTAAATGTTGGATACCTGAAGTCGAAGAGGTATCCTGCCTTTCGTGAGATGGTGGAGGCCTTAGAGAGGCACGGTCTGATGGACCTGCTATCCTTTGAGTATGACTGGAACAATGAAGTCATTACCCAGTTTTACTCCACTCTCTACTTTGCTCGTGGTGATGGAGACAATCTTACTTGGATGACTCATGGTTCAAAGTATAGTGTCACTTATGATGAATTTGCTAGGATTCTTCACCTCCAACACACTTTGGATCATGAACTGGTCATCCATAATCTGAAACCCCTGGAGAAGGAAGAGCTTGAGTTTCTCTATGACACAAGGATGCCATATGTTCCTCCCACCATCAAATATCTGAAGCCCTTCTTTGTGGTCCTCAATAGAGTCTTGAGAAAGACTATAGCTCCGAAGGATGGAGATGCGGGAACTATACAAGGGACCTTGAGGACTCCCATGAAGGTCATTAGTGGAAGGAGACCATTCAATGTTTTTTAGTATATCTACAACGACATCGTGAACATCTCAATCACCCCCAATAGGTCCTGTGGATATGCACCGTATATCATGTACATGATTGAGAAAGTGACGGGACTCGAGTTCGTCAAGGATGTCAAGCATGCGGGGTTGAAGCCGCAAAAACCCACTGAGTACACTCTCCCCCCGGCTCCAACTGCCCCGTCCTCTCCACCAGTGGAGAGGAGATCAAAGCAAGCTCATGATGTCACTAGATCTGCAGCTGCTCCTCCTGGGTCTCCACCTGCCCAAGAATCATCCAGTGACATCCTCAAGGTGCTCTCCTCCATCTTTGCCTGCTGCCGCAAGATCGAAGACAGGCAGCGCAAGGAAAAGCTTGCAAGGAAGAAACATCAACAGTATGTCAATGCCAATATCAAGTCTATCTGTGCAAAGCTTGAGATTGAGCCCGTTGGATCACCGCCCGCCTCCGAGGACTCAGAGGAAGATCCTGCTCCCGTGGATGCCGAAGTTGGTGAAGATGAAGATCAGACTGAGACAGAAGGAGGAGGCAGCGATGAGTGATTCCCCTCAATTTTTCCCTTTTTGGTGCCTTGATGCCAAAGGGGGAGAGATTGAGATTAGATTTGGACTCGAACTATCTAGTATTAGTTATTAAGCTCTTTTGTGATCAAGGACATGTACCTATTTTAAAATCTTGTAATGCACTATTTCTTTTCTTATGCACTATGCTCTAATGCCTACTTATATGTTCACTATTGTTTGTCTTTAATTTATCACATTTTGTTTATCACACACCTGTTAGGCACCCCACCATAAGGTGTGTGCATATGTGAGAAGCTTTTTGTGAATTCTTTATTATTCTCATATGTGCACACCTTATGAAAATCAACTTTTTATTCTCAATTGTGATATCTCAAATAGTTGTCATCAATCACCAAAAAGGGGGAGATTGTAAGTGCATCTAGGATATCCCTTGTGGGTTTTGGCTAATTGATGACGAACATATGAGATCCTAATGAAACTATTGAGATGATTGCAGGATAAACAAAGTGAAACAGCTCGGTGCACACAAAAAGGTGAAAAATGAAGTGGTGTCCAAAAGAAGAATACCTTGATGGAAATTTAGAAGAATTAACTAGAATTTAAGTGTATAGGGTGTGTATGAAAGACACACTCCAAGAGCTCACGACTTTGCGCATGGGAAAGGGTTTTAAAATTATCCAAACTCTTCACAGTGCACCGGACTAGTCCGATCTTGGACCGGACTAGTCCGCCAAACTCTCTTTTCGCTAAACGGACTAGTCTGCGTGCACACCGGACTAGTCGGCAAGACTTTCTGGAACCTCCTATCACTGGAGGCCGGACTAGTCCGATCATGGACCGGACTAGTTCGCCAAACTCTCTGTTCCCAAAACGGACTAGTCCTTGTGCACACCAGACTAGTCCACCAGACTTTCTGGACATCATGATTCACTGTGACCGGACAAGTCCGGACCAGCACCGGACTAGTCCGGTATTAGGTTTAACAATGGTAATTTTTTTTGGAAACCCTATAAAAAGAGGTCCTTCATTTTTTCTCAAAAAATACACGACTAATACTGCAGCAAACACAAACCCTAGCGCCGCCACCTTGTCCCAAGAGGCCAAAACACATCTCCCCACACATCTAAAGTGCAAAAAGATCAGAATCAATTGAACACTTGGATTCAGGATTGGGAGATCGTCGTTCTTTCATTGTGAGCTCTTGGGTTTTGATCTTTCTACACTCATATTCTGCATTGTACTATTTTCGAGTGTATTTGATCACGTTCTTATTGTAATTCTCGTGGGAGCCCTCAACTTGTGAGGTAGCCCCACAAACTCAGTGATTGCCCGTGATAGTGGAGTCAAGTCGGCCTTTGTGGTGACTTGAAGAGGGAAAGGGTTAGGAACCCGGCTCTGTGTGAGCTTCCTCAACGAGGATATAGATCTCTTGGTGAGATCGAACCTCAGTAAAAATTTGTGTCTTTTGTCTCTCATTTACTTTACATTTTGATACATTAGATCACTAGTTTGCTAATCATCATTTGAGTTTCTTATAAGTTTGCACGTGCATTCATACAATAAACTTAATTTATAAAAACTGTTGTTCTCATTCCGCTGCTGAAAGATTCAATTTCTGAAACACACTTAATTAACTCACATAATTCAGCACACCGGAATAGTCCGCCCACAACACCGGACTAGTCCGGTCAATCAAGTTTCTGATAACTCTATTAAGTGTGCAGGAATCTTTTAAAAGCCTATTCACCCCCCCCCCTCTAGGCCACATTCATGGCCGCCGTCTTCGTGCACTTTTCTACGAGATGTTCGTAGGAGTGCGCGCTTTGGTGACGCTCTTCCGCTACTTCTTTGTGTTGCGGACGACTGGGCGCAGCTCGAAGAATCAGCTGGGGGCGTACTACTTCCAGCATCGCTGCAAGGATCCGAAGGCCTCTGGGTACCTTCTACCTTTCGGCGCGGCAAGGTGGGAAAACTGGAGAGAGAACTGGGTGATCGTGCAGACCGACGAGCATGATGGCCTTCAGCTGCCAACTGCCAGCCCGACCATCGAGCGTCGCTTCTGGGAGGAGATCCTGGAGCTGGAGCCAGAGTACGCGCCGGTCTTGGAGCGGATCCGGTTTCTGGCCAACGAGGGGCTGACGTCCCTGATGGTGCTGATAGACTTCCTGTCACACGGCATTGCGCCCTTGCAACAGCGCAACCGCCCAGCGTGGTACTACACTGGCGAGCACGACTGCACCAGGCTCGAGACGGATCTCGGCTCCGACCCATCTGAGGATATGTTATAAGAGATGGTGTCAAGGGTGAGCGGCAACTTCATCAACGGCGGCGACCTCACTTTCCCGGCCTCCTACACTCCCCTCTTCTTGGAGCCGCAGTGGAGGGCGGAGTTGCTGCGGAAGATGCCGAACCTGGACGACATCGGAATCGCCGTGCGTCAGGTTGGGGATGCCTTCCGGGGAATCTCGATCCCCGGGGTTGAGCGCTCCGGAGCGGAGCGCAAGGCATCGGCTGATGCACAACCCGCACCGAGGGTCGACGGAGCTTGGACCGCCGACAAGGGGAAGGTGAAGGAGCCGACCTGCGGGCAGTCGGAGAAGAAGCGTGTTCGGTCGCCTCCGAGGGCGCCGTTCGCACCGAGCCAGGGGACCGGGGTACCCTTGCGCCCATCTTCGGGAGGCGCCGGTTCATCGGGCGACGACCCCAAGAGGCCTCGGGTCTTCCACTCTGACGGGGCTCTTCTTAGACAGCGGCGGTCCGAGGGGCCCCGGGCGTCCCGCCCTCCTTCCTCAGGCAGAGGAGCTCTGAGGGGGGACGCCGGTGCAGCGATGCCCGGGGGTGAGCCGAGAGCTCAGGCGCCCCGGCCAATGAACATCCCGGCCGCAGGCTCGGCGGGCGACGGCGTCAGAGGGAGCAGCGCCAATACTCAACCGGGTACGCAGGTGCCCCGGGCTTCAGGGACTGGATCGGCGAGCTGCGCCAGGGGCGCTGCCGGTGGGAGCCCTACTGCTCAGCCTCCAAAGGGGCTCCGGGTGCGTCTCCTGCTCTGCCGGTCCAGGTACCTGCGGCGCAGGCGCAGGCATCGACGGTAGGCTCTGGTGGTCCTGCCCCTGCTCGGAAGCCAGGGCTTCATGCCCGTTGGAGCGCTCGCGTCCCTCGGTAAGCTTTGTTCTTTCCGGATTTTAGAACCAGTGTTCCTTTCTCCTTTTCTTAGCCTGAGTCCCATGTTGGCAGGGACTCATCAGCTGTCGGGGTTGAGTCTGTTCCCCGACCATCTCCGGCTGGCAGAGGTTCTGCACCGCAGCGTCCGGAAGCTGCAGCGGCTCCGACGGCTCCCAAGTCGGCCCAGGCTTCTTCTGTGCCGACAGGATCATCCCCTGCAGTGGTGGCGGCAGCACACGCTCGTCCCCTTTCACCAGCTCGGAAGCCGGCGGTTGCCGAGGGCTCGGCGAAGCCGGCTGGCGGTGCTCGACCCTCCGGCGTTGAGGCTGGAGGAGCAGCTGCAAGAGCAGTTACAGGTCCTCCAGCTTCCCCAGATCGACGCCTCATCTCGGTTGCCGAGATGCCAGCATCTCCTTCGTACGACGACGTGATGGAGGAGGTCGGGGGCGCGGCTTCGGCCTCTGCCGCCCCGCTGCCCCTGGTGGACGCCTTGGAGCTTGCCCGGCGAGCGTCCGGCGGGTCCAGGCCGCCCTAGAGCGAGAGCGGGAGGTGCTGGCCGGGGAGAGGGATCGCCTCCTTAGCTGGGGCCATCTCATGAAGCAATGGACTCAGGAGGTCAGGGCGGAGCTCGACTCAAGGTGGTCGAGGCTTGATGCCATGGAGGCGCTGCTCGACGCTCAGAAGAGGGTCGTCGACCGCCTGGACTCCGAGACCTGGCGGCTCCACCAGGAGACCCGCGAGGCTCACGCCAGGGCCGAGGCGCGTTCCACTGCCGTGGAGGAGCTGCGGCTGCAGGTAGCTCGCCGCGAGTGCGCCATCGCAGATCGAGAGCGCGCTGTGGCGGCCGAGGAGAAGAAGGTCGACGCACGGCTGGAGGCCAGCGAGGGTGAGCTGAGGGCCCGGGCCATGGAGCTGGGGCTTTGGGAGTCGGTTGTTGCCGCGAGGGAGGAGCAGACCTCCCGGGAGCGCCAAGCGGCGCTGGATCGTGAGCTGGCGGCCCGCCAAGAGGTGGAGAAGCTCCAGGCTTCGCGGTCTGTCGAGGCGCAAGTGGTCCGGAGCTTTGTCGGTCACGCGGGGTCCGCCCTCGTTCCCCTCGGTTTTAGACCAGTGAGGACGGAGGCTCCAGCGCAGAAGGTGGTTGAGGCGATCCCGGCGCTTGAGTCCATCGGCACCAAGCTAGGCGGGCTCGAAGCGGTGATCGCCGATGAGCTTGAGGCGGAGGGACGGGGCCTAGCGAAGGTCGCCACGCACGTGCTGGCATGCTTCCGGAGTCAAGACCCTTCCTTCTCTCTGGAGCCAGTGAGACTAGGCCCCGTCGTCAAGCGGGAGGAAGCTGCCGGGGCCGAAGTCGGGGACATGGCCGCCCTCGTGGCCTCTAGGTTCCAGCGGGAGTCCGGGGACTCCTAGGCAGTCGCCCCTGCGGCCAGAAGGCCTTGTATCTTTTCTTTTTCTTTGTTTGTTTTTGTCGAGTCTGTAGCCTAGCTCGTGGAGATTTGATGAATGAACATGCTCTTTGTTTCTTGTGTCTGTGCTTTTCTTCTTGGCTTGGCCTGGCCGAGTCCTTAGCTCCGCAAGGACCTCGGAGGCCTTCACCGATCTTGAAGTCTTGAGCAGACACTTTCCTCAGGTCCCTGTTGCGTTAAGGGTCCAAGGGGTCTTTGGAGCTTGCGCCGTGAGGACGGGGAGGTCCGGATCTGCTGGCCACGTGGCGGGCCCGGAGCTCTCCTCTGAGGAGAGGGTGGTCCGTCCCCGCGGGACACGTGGAGCCTTCGGAGCTCGCCCCTGCGGAGGGGGCGAGGTCCGGCTCCTCCGGTCTTGCCTTGGAGTAGTCTGGAGCTCTGGTCTTTCCCTGCACGGTCCCCGTAGTGGCCCCCTGGTAGGTGTGGCCAATGCTTTGGGCACACCTACCATACTCCTGCGGGGGAGCTAAAGCCGGGAGGTCCTGCACACAAGTAGAGGAAATGTAATTCTCCTCGGGAGCTCTCCCTTCCCTTTCTCATAGTCTTATTTGTCTTACGGTCCTAGTCCGGTATACGAAAGGATAGCAAATGCTGACTAGAGACGAGAGTGGGAATGGAGAGCTAAATGTATGGTGAGCATACATGGAAAATGCGATCATAAAAATTAATGCGTAATTTAAATGAACACAGGGGTAAGAGCGTGGCAGGACAGGTTTCTTTCCATATAAATATCCATAGGAGGAAGGCAGGCTCAACATGGAGACAACGACCCGCCCCATTAAGAAGGGAAGCAAGACTCTACGCGCTTAGGGTCAGAACCAGGCCAAGCTGAAACGTAGTCCTGGACCGTCCCCTGGGACTTAGCTGTTCCAAGCGTTGTTCCCGGACTCTATGGGATTTATTACAGAAAGAAAAAGAATTGTCCTACAACTGCTCTAGGGATAGAACTTACAGAGGTGTTCTATGTTCCAAGGGTTCAAGAGCGGATCCCCATCCTCGGTGGAGAGGCGTACGCACCCGGGGCGGCAAACTTTCGTGACTCGGAAGGGACCTTCCCAGCTGGGGGAGAGTTTGTTGGTCCCTTCATGAGAAAGTATGCGCCGCAGTACCAGGTCGCCTTCTTGCAGCTCCCGGACACGCACGGACCTTTGGTGGTAGCGCCGGAGCGTCTGCCGGTACCGTGCGTTGCGGAGCACTGCGTGTAATCGAGCCTCGTCGACAAGGTCGATGTCTTCACGCCGGAGGTTGTCCTGCGCGACTTCATCATAAGCTCGGACACAGAGAGACCCCATGGTGATCTCTGGGGGAAGCACAGCTTTGGCCCCGTACACCATGAAGAAGGGTGTCTCCCCGGTGGCCCGGCTTTGGGATGTCCGGTTAGCCCACAGTGTGCTCGGAAGCTCGTCCACCCACTTGGCACCATGTTTCTTCAAGCCGGCATAGGTGCGAGTCTTGAGGCCCCGAAGGATCTCAGCGTTGGCCCTCTCGACTTGCCCATTGCTCTTTGGGTGAGCAACGGAGGCATAGAACACCAGGATGTCAAGGTCTTCGCAGTAGTCTTGGAATGTTGCGCTGGTGAACTGGGTCCCATTGTCGGTGATGATTCTGTTCGGGACCCCGAACCGGCAGACGATTGACTTTTTGAACTTGACTGCAGATTGCTTGTTGATGGTGATGACGGGTGTATCTTCCGGCCACTTGGTGAACTTGTCGATGGCGATGTAGAGGTACCAGAATCCCCCGACGGCTTTGGGGAATGGCCCCAGGATGTCCAACCCCCACACCGCGAACAGCCACGAGGGCGGGATCATCTGTACCGCCTGAGCTGGTGTGTGGATCTGCTTGGCGTGGAACTGGCACGCCTTGCAGCTCTTGACCAGCTTGACGGCATCCCGGAGTGTTGTCGGCCAGTAGAAGCCATGCCGGAAGGCTTTACCGACAAGCGTGTGTGAGGAAAAGTGACTCCCACATTCACCTCTATGAATCTCAGCGAGCAAGTCGCAGCCTTCCCCCTGGGTTATGCACCGCAATAGGACGTGGTTGGCGCCACGCCGGTAGAGATCCCCTTCTACCAGCGCGTATCTTTTAGCCATGCACACGATCCGTTCAGCGGATACACGTTCATCAGGGAGGATATTGTCTTTCAAGTAGTCCCGGATCTCTGTGATCCATGCATCGGGTCTGACTTGAGCTTCTAGATCTTGAGTGCTGGGTAGCACGGAGTCCCCAGTGATGCTTACGATCCTTGGCGGCGTCCATGGTAGCAGGGCCGTCGGGACTGCCAGCTTCGAGGTGCTGGTCCAGCCCCCTTCGCCCGGCTCGGCAGGCCGGGCTGTGGGCCGCAGCAACGTCCTCTCGAAGACTCCTTCGGGTACGGGGGCTCCAGTGGAGGCCTTCGTTGAGAGGTCGTCAGCCGCGGCATTGCCAGCGCGCGGTACATGGCGCAGGTCCAAGGCGAGGAAGTCTTTCTCCAGCATCTGCACATGGAGCAGATAAGCAGCTAGTTGCGGGTCATTGCAGGAACATTCACCCTCGACTTGCTTGATGACTAGCTGGGAGTCATCCTGTGCCAACAACTGGCGAGCACCCAGAGACAAGGTTGTCTTCAGGCCAAATATGAGTGCTTCATACTCTGCCATGTTGTTGGTTGCCTTGAAATTGAGACGCACCATGTACCCAAACTGCTCCCCCGATGGCATGAGAAGCAGTACGCCGGCATCGGCCCCCTGCTTTCGCGAGGAGCCGTCGAAGAAAAGCGTTCAGTGAGGCCCAGTGAAGATCGGAGCTCGGGGCTTTGGTTCACCGTCTTCGTGGCCCCCTGGGTTGGTCGTTGTTGGCGTCCATTCGGCCACGAAGTCAGCTAGTGCTTGGCTCTTGACCGCGTGGCGAGGAAGGAAGTCCATCTCGAACTCCGCCAACTCCGCTGCCCATTTAGCGACATTGCCGGTCGCGTTGGGGCTGTGAAGAATGGCCTTCATCGGGTATGAGGTGACCACCGAGATCCGGTGGGCTTGGAAGTAGTGGCGGAGCTTCCTGGACGCCACGAGTACTGCATACAGCAGCTTGTGGACCTCCAGGTACCTTGTTTTGGCGTCGTGCAGGACTTCGATGATGTAGTAGACAGACCTTTGGATGGTCCGAACCCTCCCCCCTGGGCCTGAGATGTCTTCCTTCATTGACTCAGGCCGACAGGAGGTAGAAGGGTCCGGGGGAGCCTCCGGGAGCTGGGACCTGATAGGAGGATGAGTCCCGATCTTCCGAGAGGTAGGGTAAACTTGATTGGGTGGAGATCTCGACGTTGATGATCCAAGGCTCCGAACGAACGAAACCCCGCAATCACTACACCACTGCTCCGTTGGTTATCACCCGTGTCACACGAATGACTTCGCCACGAAGGCTTATCCCTGCAAGCGCAATCAAGAACACAAGCAAGAACAGAGAAGTTGCAATCAACACTGAATTGATCACGAATTTGGGGTCTCACAACCGATGATCGGCGACACTGTTCAATGACAGATTGTAACTAAGCAAAACCCAGCTGTTTGTGACGGCGGCTAGGGGGTATAAAGGAGGTGGAGGACGACCAGGGGATTATTGGGGTCGTGACCTAACCCTAATACACGTACATAATGGACTTGGACTCGATAAAAGGCCCAATGGCCCAACTAGGTGATGCAACACCCTGACAGACTCTAAATTTTGTATTGTTTCGAAGTTTCCCATACACTCCCAGGGAATTTTGATGTGGGGTCAGTTCCATTGAAAAGTTTATCCTCTCAGCTTTCCATGCATATGTAGAACATCAAAAACGGAGTTTGTATGCCTCCTGTGCATCCATTTTAAGGTGGACTGCTCGTGGGCTCGAGTTGGACTCGAGTTTGAGTTGTGCTCGGTCTCTAACTTCTTGTTGCCGTATTTTCTGGTCCTCCACGCCTCCAAACCCCTCTCCATGTATCTCCATGTCCTCTCCATGGTTCCTAATCATAATTAATCCATTAGGTAGCAACATACCCTCAAAATTCACATATAAAGAATTGTTCAGGAACGAGCTCACCTCTAAATTCAATTGTCGTGTTCGAGCTCTAGTAATTGGACCTTGCATGTCTACCATGTGAGGTTGCGTATATCTGCAGGAGTGATGTCTACATCATCCTCCCCCTCTTGCATTGGAGTCGTCCTCGACTCAATCTCATCTTCTTCTCCCAAGTATGGCTTCAAATCTGAAATGTTAAATGTGGGACTAAACCCAAACTCGGGAGGCAACTCAAGTTTATATGCATTGTCATTTATCTTCTCAAGAACCTTAAAAGGTCCAGCAGCACGTGGCATGAGTTTGGACTTTCTCAAATCCGGGAACCTATCTTTTCTCAAATGAACCCACACCAAATCACCGGGTTCCAATTTTACCTCCTTCCTACCTTTACTAGCAGCAATGCGATACTTTTCATTCATTTTTTCAATTTGTAACTTAGTAGTTTCATGCAACTTAAGAATAAATTCAGAACGTTGTGTAGCATCTAAGTTCACAATTTCAGTATGTGGTAAAGGTAGCAAATTAATTGGAGCACGAGGATTGAAACCATAGACTACCATAAACGGACTTAACTTGGTTGTGGAGTGAATAGACCTGTTATAAGCAAACTCAATATGTGGCAAACACTCCTCCCACAACCTCAAATTGTCTTTCAAAACAGCCCGCAACATAGTAGATAAGGTACCATTAACTACATCCGTTTGCCCATCAGTTTGTGGATGACAAGTAGTAGAAAACAGCAACTTTGTTCCCAGTTTATACCATAAAGTTCTCCAAAAGTGACTCAAAAACTTAGCATCCCTATCAGAAACAATAGTATTGGGAACACCATGCAAACGCACAACCTCATTAAAGAACAAATCAGCAACATGTGAAGCATTATCGGTCTTGTGGCAGGGTATAAAATGAGCCATTTTAGAGAAACGATCAACAACCACAAAGACACTATCCCTCCCCCTCTTTGTTCTAGGCAATCCTAAAACAAAGTCAATAGAAATATCCTCCCAAGGTGCACTAGGAACCGGAAGAGGCATATAAAGACCATGTGGTTAAGTCGAGACTTAGCTTTATTGCATGTCGTGCAACGTGAAACATAGCGCTCCACATCACGCCTCATTCGTGGCCAAAAGAAGTGAGCGGCCAGCACATCCTCTGTCTTTTTAACACCAAAATGTCCCATCAAACCACCTCCATGCGCTTCCTGCAACAACAAAAGACGAACGGAGCTAGCTGGAACACACAGCTTGTTAGCACGGTAGAGAAGGCCTTCACGCAGCAGAAATTTTTGCCACGTTCTTCCCTCTCTACAATTTTCAAAGGCATCTTTGAAGTCCAAATCAGTAGCATATAACCTCTTTATGGTTTCCAAACCAAAGGTTTTATGAGAAAGTTGGGATAGTATGGTATAACGTCTAGATAAAGCATCGGCAATCACATTGTCTTTCCCTTTCTTATGTTTAATGATGTAAGGAAATTATTCTATGAACTCAATCCATTTAGCATGACATTTGTTCAGATTAGCTTGTCCTTTAAGATACTTCAAAGAATCATGATCTGAATGTATGACAAATTCTTTAGACCATAGGTAATGTTGCCAAGTTTGCAGGACACGCACTAAAGCATAAAGTTCTTTGTCATATGTAGAATAATTCAGCGAAGGCCCATGCAATTTTTCACTAAAGAAGGCAACAGGCTTACCTCCTTGAATTAGCACTCCTCCAATGCCAATGCCGCTCGCGTCACATTCAAGCTCGAAGGTCTTCTCAAAATCAGGAAGTTGCAGCAATGGTGCTTGTGTGAGCTTCGACTTGAGAACATCAAAAGCTTGTTGTTGTGCTGGTCCCCATCGAAACGGCACTCATGCTTTGTCAACTCGTGGAGAGGTGCCGCAATGGTGCTGAATTCCCGCACGAAACGCCGGTAGAAACCTGCGAGACCAAGAAAACTCCGAACCTGTGTGGCCGTAGTTGGAAGTGGCCAGCTCGTGATGGCAACAATCTTTGCCTCGTCCACCTCAATGCCCTGCGAAGTAACAACATACCCAAGAAAAGACACACGATCGGTGCAAAAGGTGCACTTCTCAAGGTTACCATATAAACGTGCATCGCGCAAGACATTAAAAACAGTACGCAAATGTTCAAGATGCTCATCATATGACTTGTTGTAAATAAGGATATCATCAAAGTAAACCACCACAAATTTACCAATGAAAGCACGTAAAACCTCATTCATCAACCTCATGAAAGTGTTGGACGCATTAGTTAAACCAAATGGCATGACTAACCATTCATAAAGTCCGAATTTAGTTTTAAAAGCAGTTTTCCATTCATCACCTAAAGCCATACGAATCTGATGATACCCACTACGCAAATCAATCTTGGAGAAAATAATAGAACCACTCAACTCATCAAGCATGTCATCCAATCTAGGAATAGGACAGCGATAACGAATGGTAATGTTATTGATGGCTCTACAATCAACACACATGCGCCAAGTGCCATCTTTTTTTGGAACCAAAAGAACGGGAACAAAACATGGACTAAGACTCTCACGAATGTACCCGCGGTCCAGAAGATCTTGGACTTGTCGCTGAATTTCCTTAGTCTCGTTGGGGTTGGTCCTGTAGGCAACACGGTTTGGCAAGCTCGCCCCTGGAACCAAATCAATCTTGTGCTCAATGCCTCGCACAGGTGGTAATCCAGGGGGTATCTCTGATGGAAAAACATCCATATATTCCTGCAAAAGGTTAGCAACAGCAGGTGGCAAGACAATGGATGTATCCTCAATGGAATATAAAGCATGTTTGCACACTAAAGCATAGCAAGTTCCATTAGAGGCATATAAATCATCAATATCAGATTTAGTTGCAAGCAAAATAGGATTTTTCAACTTAATAGGTTGCTGAATTTCAGAATTGAAAACACCCTTTTGCTTAGCATTATTCTTTTTCTCCTGCTCAAATTGTACAATTACAGTGAGACTCATAGAAAGCAACACAATTTTCTTGCCCTTATGCATGAGAGTATACTTAGATCGACCATGGTGAATAGCATCAGTATCAAACTCCCAAGGACGTCCCAACAAAAGAGAACAAGCATCCATAGGTACCACATCAAAATCAGCGAAATCATGATAAGAACCAATGGAAAAATGTATCCTTGCTGTTTGTGTTACCTTAACCTTACCATTGTTGTTAAACCATTGAATGTGATAAGGGTGGGGATGCTCCCGTGTGGTCAAGCCAAGCTTCTTGACCACCTCAACATTCACCAAATTGTTGCAGCTACCACCATCAATGATGGTATGTACACGGCAGTCCTTGACGACGAGAAACATGTTGACAAGGTTGTGACGTTGGCGGTTGTCGTCCTCTCGAACCGTGGCACTCAAAGCTCGCTGCACAATCAAAGTCCTATAGTTGTTTGTCGCAGATGTACCAAGAACCTCCTCGGCACCATCATCCGAACCTGAAATGTTAGTTGCAATAATATTTTCATCTTTAATATCAGAAGCACTAACATACCCACCATCAGCAGTGGCAATGATCGCCCGTTTCCTGGGGCAATCTCGTTGCATATGGCCAAGTCCCTGGCAGCGGTGGCACTTGATGTCGGAGCTGCGACTTGTCGAAGTGTTGGCTGCAGCCACCTTTGCTGCAACACCTGGAGGCATCTGGTACTTGCTGTTATCTTGTCCCCGTGATGTAGAAGGTGCGATGCTGCTGCGTACAACACCCGTGGAGGGTGGTGTAGAAGCACGTGCGCTCGAGGAGGGCGCTGCTTTGGATGGCACCGGAAATTGTCGTGGCGTGAAGGTGTTGTTCTGCCGCTGCTGTTGGCGACCCTGCACTTCTTTTTCTGCTAACATAGCAAGTTGAAATAAACTTTGAATAGAATGATATTCCTTGTAGTCAACTATGTCCTGGATCTCACGCCGCAAGCCCCCATAAAACCTAACAATTTGGTCTTCCTGATCCTAAACTACCCCACAACGAAGCATACCTTTCTGTAACTCTTGGTAGTACTCTTGGACAGTCATGTCACCCTGATAAAAGCGTTGCAATTTCTTAAGAAGATCACCTCTATATGAAGGAGGAACAAACCTAGCGTGCATCTCTTCTTTTAACGCAGCCCATGTCTGTGGTGCATTACGTGTATTGACAAGTTCATTCCACCAAATTATAGCAAAATCTTTAAACTCACTAGTGGCTTGTCTAACTCTATGTCGCTCGGGAACAAGATGAGAGCTAAATTTTTGTTCTACCGTCATCTACCAATCCAAGTAAGTCTCAGCATCATAAGATCCATAAAATGTTGGAATAGAAAACTTAATCTTAGCATAAGGATCATTATCTTGTTCAGGAGCATGAGGACGAGGTCTACCTCCCATACCTTGACGATTTCGTCGAGGGCGACGGCGCTGCTGTGCATCGACCACATGGTTATTGGAGTCATCCTCTGTGTCGTAGTGAGCATGTGCATCACCATCAAGGATGATAGAGGGTGTAGCTTGTTGGGGAAGACGAGTCTCCATCTCGTCCAACCGTGTGGTCAGACCAGCAACACTTGTATGGAGCCTCTGAAAGGTGGCTGTTGTAGTGGTCTGGTAATTGTTGAAAGCTTCGGTCATTGCCCGCATCATGTCCTTTAGTTCCATATGGGACACGCACTCATCATCATCCGGAGGTGTAGAACCAGAGGTCTTATCCATAGGCTTCTTTCCAGTCATTGTTAGTACAAAACAGAAACGAAGACAAAAAGATCGTGAAGAACCCTATTACTACGCTCTCCGAAGTGGGTGGAAAATCGATCAGTAAGATGCGTTTTACCCCGCTCTTACAAGTTTCTTACCAGCACTGCAGGTGGCCAACGGTGACCGGTGTGAAGCAAGCAGAGAGTGGGTGTGATTGCAAAGGTTACCTGTTCTGCTCGAGAGAAGGTGGAGCTTGGAAGGCTCAAATGCAGTATATGTATGTGGCACACAAGTTAGTAGTAGATAGCAATGCTGAATAAGTGTCCAAAGAATTTCACCTAGTTGCTGGCCTAAGAATGTATTAGAACAGTTGTGGCAACAAGCAAGGACAAGGATGAATGATGATGAACAACAAGGATAATATCAGCAAGTATCCAGCACTCACACAGAAATAGCACAACTAGAAAACCCCTTAGCCTCCTGTTTTTGTCTTGAAGCACTAGTAGAAATCAAAATCTTTTTCTCTTTATTTTTTGATATTTTTTCTCAACCAGGGGCACAAGAATAGAAACAGCACCAAGTATTAGCTCAAACCGATCAAAGATGAGATCGGCACAAATTCAGGAGCGATTGGAAAAAAGTGGTGCTGGAACTTCGGAGTTCGAAACGAGGGCCTTCTTAATTTTTTTGTTTTTTTAAAAATGTTGTATGTGGACTTTTTTGAGACCTTTCTGGGAAAAAAATACGCCTCAATCTGAGTTACGAGCGAAAAGTTATGCCCGTTTTAAGGAGGATACCCCGAATCAGGTTTTGGTGGTGGTGGAAACTGCAACAGAAACGAATCGGTGGATGGAATTTTTTTGTAGATTGGTTTTTTGTAGATGGCAGCGGATGGAAGAAACAAAACTAAACCAAAACAAATCTAAACCAGCAACCAGACTCAACCTAGGACACGAACTCAGAACTACGGACTCCGAAACTAAATTGTGCAAAAGGTTGAGCGGGGGTTGTAGGTCAGGGAAACTAAATTTTTTTGTGGCTTTTTGTGGACGATAGGACTGAAACAAAATAAATCTAAAGAGCACACAAGTATACCTCACAGTGAACCTGGAAATCTGATACCAATTGATAGGAGGATGAGTTCCGATCTTCCGAGAGGTAGGGTAAACTTGATTGGGTGGAGATCTCGACGTTGATGATCCAAGGCTCCGAACGAACGAAACCCTGCAATCACTAACACGAATGAACTCGCCACGAAGGCTTATTCCTGCAAGCGCAATCAACAACACAAGCAAGAATAGAGAAGTTGCAATCAAAACTGAATTGATCACGAATTTGGGGTCTCACAACCGATGATCGGCGACACTGTTCAATGACAGATTGTAACGAAGCAAAACCCAGCTGTTTGTGACGGCGGCTAGGGGGTATAAAGGAGGTGGAGGACGACCAGGGGGGTGCTGGGGTCGTGACCTAACCCTAAGACACGTACATAATGGACTTGGAATCGATACAAGGCCCAATGGCCCAACTAGGTGATGCAACACCCTGACACACTCTAAACTTTATATTGTTTCGAAGTTTCCCATCGACTCCGAGGGAATTTTGACGTGGGGCCAGTTCCATTGGAAATTTTATCCTCTCAGCTTTCCGTGCATATGTAGAACGTCAAAAACAGAGTCCGTATGCCTCTTGTGCCTCCATTTTAAGGAGGACTGCTCTTGGGCCCGAGTTGGACTCGAGTTTGAGTTGGGCTCGGTCTCTAACTTCTTGTTGCCGTATTTTCTGGTCCTCCACGCCTCCAAACCCCTCTCCATGTATCTCCATGTCCTCTCCATGGTTCCTAATCATAATTAATCCATTAGGTAGCAACATACCCTCAAAATTCACATATAAAGAATTGTTCAGGAACGAGCTCACCTCTAAATTCAATTGTCGTGCTCGAGCTCTAGTAATTGGATCTTGCATGTCTACCATGTGAGTGTTGTGTATATCTGCAGGAGTGATGTCCACATCTGGACCCGGGGGCTTCTAGGCCATCTTGGACCTCCGGGAGGTCGTCTTGTTTTCCTGGGAGGTCCCTTTGGACCTCTGGGGGGTTATCTTGGAGCTCCGGGAGGTCCCGTTGGACCTCCGGGAGGTTGTCTTGGAGCTCCGAGAGGTCCCGTTGGACCTCCGGGAGGTCACCTTGGAGTTCCGAGAGGTCGTCTTGAGTCTCCGGGGTCTCCTGGTGCTTGTCTTCTGCTACTGGAGCAGGCTGCGGTGATAAGGGGTCCGGCCGCTCTACAACGAGGACCATGCTCACCACCTATGTTGTTGCCGCGATGTAGAGCAGCAAGTGCTCTTCGGGCTCGGGGGCTACCATGATGGGTAGGGTCGTCAGGAGCTGCTTCAACTCCTAGAATGCTTCCTCTGCTTCATCGGTCCAAGCAAAAGGACCGGATTTGCGCAGGAGCTTAAATAAGGGAAGTGCCCACTCTGCTAGCCTCGGTATAAACCGACTCAACGCGGCTAGGCATCCCGTGAGTTTCTGGACATCCTTGATGCGGACGGGGGGGCGCATCAGGTCGATGGCCTTGATCTTCTCTGGGTTGGCTTCAATCCCTCGGTGTGAGACCAGGAATCCTAGGAGCTTTCTAGAGGATACGCCGAACACACATTTGTCGGGGTTCAGCTTAGTGCTCGTGGAGCACAGTTTGTCAAAGACTAGAGCTAGGTTATCTAACAAGGATGAGCTGTGCCTGACTTTGACAATGATGTCATCGACATACACCTCAACTAAGTCTCTTATTAGCTCTCCAAAGGTTTTGTGCATAGCACGTACAAAGGTGGGGAGAGCATTCTTTAGACCATAAGGCATAGAGACATAACAATACATGTCGTCTACTATGATGAAAGAAGTGTGTTCTTCATCTTCTCTAGACATAGGGATTTGATGAAAGCTCGAGTAGGCATCTAGGAAGCATAGCATATCACAGCATGATGTAGAGTCTACTATTTAATCTATTCTAGGGAGAGGGAATGGATCTTTAGGACATGCCTTATTGAAACTGGTGTAGTCGATGCACATCCGGAGCTTCCCACCGGCCTTTGGGACGACGACGGGGTTCGCCAACCACCGGGGGTGGTGGACTTCCCGTATGAAGCCAGCGTCCAGCAGCTTCTTGATTTCTTCACGGATGAAGTTCTGCTGCTCGATGGACTGCTTGCGGGGCTTCTGTTGGACTGGTCGGGCGTCAGGTGATATCTTTAGATGGTGCTCGATCACCTCCCTAGGGATCCCTGGCATCTGCGACGTTTGCCATGCAAACACGTCGACGTTGTGTCGGAGGAAGGTGATGAGCGCGCCTTCCTATTTGCTGTTCAGGCCCCCGGCTACCCGGGTGGTCTCGGCAGCATTGGCGCCAACTTGGACGACCTTTAGGGGGATGTCGCCCTCATCGAGGGGTTGCACACGGGGTGCTGAGGTCGAGGCACGGTGGCGTGCACTCGGGTGGAGTTGGCCCGGTTCTGCACCGCCAGGAGCTGGTGCTCGGGCTGCTGCAAGCGCTTGGAGCTTCTCCAAGGCTGACACTGCAGCAGTGTGATCTCCACGAATCTTGAGAACACCTGTTGGTGTAGGCATCTTCAAGACGAGGTAGCCGTAGTGGGATACTGCCATGAACCGGTACAGGACTGGTCTGCCTATGATGGCGTTGAAGGGGAGGTCGATCTCCGCCACGTCGAACAGAATGTACTCTGTTCGATAGCTGTACGGTGCCCTAAAGGTCACCGGAAGGCTGATGTTGACGTAGGGGACGACCTTTCCCGGCCCGACCCCTGAGAACGGGCTCGATGGGGTGAGCTTGGCCATCGGGATCTGCAGCTTCTGGAAAGCTGCGCGGCTGATGAGGTTCAGCCCAGCCCCGCCATCTACCAGGACGTGGTACATCTTCACGTTGGCGATGGTGGGCGCTACCAAAAGCGGTAGCTGGCCGGCCCCAGCCATGTTCCTGGGGCAGTCGGTGGCGTCGAAGCTGATGGGAGTTCCCATCTACTTGAGGTGCGGCGTGGCACTTGGGAGAGGAGCCACCGACGCTACTGCTCTGCGCAGAGCATTGACTGCGCTTCGGGACGAGGGGTCAGAGGACCCGCCGTAGATGACATAGAGCACCTTCCGGCGTTCGTCGTCGCTGGAGCTGGAGTCCTCACGGTTGTGCACTGCCTTCACGGCGCGTTGAGGCTCCTGGAACTCCGTCTGGTGGTTGACGTTATCTTGGGTGTCGACCTTCTGCTTGCCCTCCCTTTGACGGAAGGGAGGGGCGTCAGCACGCGGCTGCTTCCCCCTGCGGAAGCGCTCCGCGAGCTTCTGGATCTCTCGGCACTCAGCAGCAGTATGGCTGCTGGTGTTGTGCACGGGGCACGGCTTGCCTTGGTCACCGTCCGGGGCTGGTGACTGTCGCGACCTCTTTTCGGGGCATGGCCCCCGAGCTCTAGTGGGTGTTGCAGCTGCTGCAACTGGAGCTTCGGTCGGCAGCATGATCTTGCCGTCGGCCTTCTTGACCTTTCTGCCGCTCCCATGGGGGGCAGCATTTGGTCTGGGCTGTTCTCTGTCTTCGGAGATTGGCTGTGAGTGCCAGTTACGCCCTTCTGCTGCCCTGGCGCACTTGTCTGCCAGGCTGAAGAGCTCTAAGACGTCGCGCACTTCTCTGGTCATGAGCTTCTCGAGCATCTTCTTGTCCCTTACACCCTGTCGGAACGCCACCACCACAGAAGCATTCTGGATATGGGGGGTAGTGTTCCGCACCTGGGAGAACCATTGGATGAAGGAGCGTAGTGTCTCTCCAGGTTGTTTTTGGATGGCGTGGAGGTCGAGCTCCGTGCCAGGCCGGGTGTAGGAGTTGCCAAAGTTCACAGTAAACTGCCGGCAGAGCTCTCCCCAGGAGGTTATGGAACCCTGGGGGAGATTCATGAGCCAAGGCCGTGCTGGGCCGGTCAAGGCGACGGGGAAGTAGTTGGCCATGACGGCCTCATCCCCTCCTGCAGCAAGGATGGCGGTGGAGTAGATTTGGAGGAACTCCGTCGGGTTGATGCTGCCATCGTACTTCTCGTGCAGGTGCGGCCGGAACTTGCGCGGCCACTTCGCGAAGCGAAGGTGTGGCGCCAGGGCCGCACATCCTGCTCCTCTTGCTGCAGGTGTTGGTGCCGTGAACGCTTGGTTCGCCGTCGGCACCGCGTACCCCGGTATGGGCAAGGTTGCGCCCTCCGGGGGTGCCATTTGCAGGGCATATGGCTGAGGCATATGCTGCGTGGCGTATGCCTGGGGCAGAGATCGCGTAGCGAACGTCTGCAGGCCAGGCTGAGTCGAGGTGGTCGACATGCTGTCGCCGACCTCGTGGTTGCGACGCCTCTCTCAGCGTCGCTCGATGGTCAGGCGGGCGTCTTCGCCCAGGTGACATCGCTCCAGCTCTGACCTCAGGTCCGCATATAGGAGCCTGGTGGAGCGGGAGTCTGATGTCTGCCCGTCAATCGTTGGCGTGCGAGTCAGCGACACACCTGGTTGACCGGGACGTCGTCCCCGCCAAAGCTGAGGGTTGGCGGCGACGACGACGAGACGGTCTACGTCGCGAATCCACTGATGGGTCGCTAACTGAGGCGCGTCCCCAGCAGGTGGATTGCGCAGTAGCGCTCGTGCTGCAGCTAGTGCACTCCCGTGGGAGACACTCAGCGCTGCAGTGGATCTTGGGCTTGCTGGAGTCGGCGCTGTCGGAGTCGGCTGTTGGCTTCCAGCTTGCACCGACACACTCCGTCCTGAGTGTGTCGAGACGTAGTCCCCGCTGGTCACCGTTCGTCGTGAACGTGGGCGGGGAGAGCTTGCCGTTGAAGGAATCTTCGTCATCTTCGCTAGTGAAAGCTCGTCGCGCAAGGGAAAAAACCCCTTCCTGGCACGCCAAATGTCGAAGTGTGCCGTCGACACTTCCCCCGGGCCTGCTCTGGGAAGCCCGTGGAGGTTCCTTTTCGGAGGGGCTAGTCACTCGCGGAGAGCTTACGCGTCAGGGACGATGGAAGGAGAAGCTTGACACAGAGATTTTTTACGTGGTTCAGGTCGTCGGAGCGTAAAACCCTACGTCTACGGTGAGCAGAGATGCTCGTTGTATTGCTTGGCGCTCAGAATCGGAGTTCTGAGCTTGAGGATGACCTGAGTGCAGGAACGTCTAGAGCGTGAGAGTGTGTAAAAGCCAAACCCTTGCTAACGTTGCCTACCCGAGCCTTTTATAGTCCAAGGCTCGGGCGGCTTACAAGGTGGACCCGAGACCCGACAGGTGGTCCCAGGGAGATTGCCTGCCATCTACCGTATACTGCAGTTACGTCCGTAGTTGTCTCTGGCGAAGGCTTCTGAGTCTTCGTCTTGCCGCTCTGCCCACGCCGCAAGCTAGGCATAGTGGTTGATGATGGCAGAGGCGGCAGGGTATGTCTTGTCGCTGTGTTTATTAGCGTACAGCCTCTGGCGCGGCGTGCCAGTCTTCACTACGATGTGACTGGCGCAACGGCACCTGACAGAGGCCTGCTCCGCGTCTCCGCGTCTTGAGAAGGTGCGGGTCTTGAATACCTTGTACGGACAAGGTATGGCGCGTCTTTACTCTTGCTACCTACCGCGCGGGGGCAGGTAGCGCGGCTCTGCTGGCCACGTGGCGGTCCCGGAGATCTCCTCTAAGGAGAGGGTGGTCCGGCCCCGCTGGACACGTGGAGCCTTCGGAGCTCTCCCCGCGGTGGGGGGAGGTCCAGCTCTGCTGGCCACGTGGCGGGCCCGGAGCTCTCCTCTGAGGAGAGGGAGGTCTGGCCCCGCTGGACACGTGGAGCCTTCGGAGCTCTCCCCGCGGAGGGGGGAGGTTCGGCTCTGTTGGCCACGTGGCGGGCCCGAAGCTCTCCTCTGAGGAGAGGGAGGTCCGGCCCCGCGGGACACGTGGTGCCCTTGGAGCTCTCCCCGTGAAGGGGGGAGATCCGGCTCTGTTCGCTACGTGGCGGGCCCGGAGCTCTCATCTGAGGAGAGGGAGGTCCGGCCCCGCGAGACACGTGGCGCCCTCGGAGCTCTCCCCGCGGAGAGGGGCGAGGTCCTTAGGCAGTTTCCCCTGTAAGCGGGGGTACCCCATATTGAGGGTACCGACAGTCGTTAGCCGTGACTTGTTGTGTGTGAGAAGAAGAGCGTGCGAGGCAGCACTACTTATAGGCGTTGGCTGGTGAAGGAAGGCTGCTGAGCGCAGGGTTGTTCTCATGCATGTGGGGGTGACGGGAAACACAAGGAGAATAAGGCATCGGTGAGCCGGAGCCGGTGTCACTGTCACCAAAGGAACAAGGATTTGTGTCCCATGGAAGTGGGGATCTCAAATCTGCCTTTTTATCTCTTCCGATCATGCTGTACCTTTTAAATTACCTTTTAAAATCCTTCCGAATTTTGTGTCTTTCGGGGACAGGGAGGAAAGTCGCTCACTCGCTCGCGTGGGAGTCTCATCGTAAGGAATGGTCACACAGGGAAAGAGGTAGCAGCTTTGCATTGTGTGCGCGCAAGGGATCGGGTCGGAGAATCCCCCGAGTAAACAGCGACTTGAAAGCTGAAAGGCACCTGAGACGTCGGGGACAAGTGGGTTCCTCCAGTGGTTGATCAGTATGTTAAAATCTGAGGTTCTCTGATTAGCTCACGGAACGAAACTTTGTATATATTGCCATTGGACAAGAATAACCGCAGGTTGAATGTTATAGAATCCCGGCAAAACCGTGTTCCTCCATTCAGAGGTTGATTTGGTGAGGGGTTGATTGATTAGAGTAAATTACTTAAACCATAAGAAATGAATCACCCGGCCATAGGACGAACCATCGCTACAATAAATGGGTCGCCAGTGGCAGAGCGTTAGACACCCATTTCTATAAAATTTTCAAACAGCAACCCTATTTTGTAAATTTTAAATAAAACAATACTCCTTCCCGTTTCAAAATATTTCGAAATAAAGGTAGTACTACTTTCGGAAAAAAAACCAGCTTTTAGATTAGAAATTCAGAACATATGCCCAGCCGACAAAGGGTACCATACCACCGTCCGTGCCTCTAAATGGAATCGCTATCTTTTTCAATAAACACAGAGCAAATTGGCCTTATCAGGGTATCAAGTGTCCATTATTGCTAGTAGTATACCCAGCTGAAATATAAATGAACGCTGTGATGCACACACACAAATTCTTGATGACAACGTTGTGGCATCGTGTTTGGATGAATTGACGATCCATATTGCGCTTAGTAGGTCGGCCTCGAAAGTCCGTGACTTACGTATGGTCTCAGATTCTTTAGAAAGTATGATCCAGAAAATAGCGCTAAATGTTTACACATCAATACAGACTACCGCAGTACTGGAGCGTCAACTTGGTGAGACCACAATGCGCGTATCTGCAGCAAAAAATTGGCTGTTATTGCTCTCTTGGAGCTCCAAAAAATCATTGACACCACTTTTTCCTAGATTTTAAAATTTTAATAGGCCGTTTTATTTTAAGTTTAATTTTCCTATACTTTTCTTAAAGATTTTTTTCGTAGAGAGGACATTTAAACACGGATGTAATGCTCCGTTGGGCCCTTCTTGTGAAACCCTTTTCTCCGGCAAAGAAGGCCGACATTGGGCTGCCCTGTCTCCTTCCCAACACGATGAATGGCCCACGGGCCGTTATGCCGGACCCAGACCAAAATCCACCTCTTCTCGTCGAGAGAAGGAAGCCGACGGCGTGGCTTAAGCTGGCGGCGCCCCGGTAAGCCCTGCCGTTTGGGTGGAGGACCGTGTTGGGGCCGTGGGTGGAAGGCTGCTTGCCGGAGGTGGCCAGGATGACGGCTTGGAGAATCATCTCCTGGCGTCGCATCGTTCCGCTCCTCGACGGTAATCTCGGCTCCTGCTGGTGGCTGGGGGTAAGAACCCGCCTCCTATTTGATATGCGGTCGTGACTCGTGACATCGAATACCGCGATGTTGGGTGATCGATGAGTGCCAGTGGATCGGGCTGCAGGCTGAGTGGTTATTTGCTTTGCATATTGAACTTCGATGTTGCAATCTTCCACTCTGCAAGCCTAACTTCTTTTTTTAACCTTGACACTTTGCTTCCTTCCGCCGATTGGTATTTTGGTTCCCTGGGCTTGTACGCCGCGTACTTAGTAACTGAAAGTTCAGGCTGGGAGCTCCCCTCGCCTTTTATTGTTTTGAATTTTTTTTCTATTTATGCATAAAATGGAGGGGAACATTGAAATGTAGTTTAATGCCCCGTAGAGTGTTTGTTAAGCCTGTAACTACTTATGCTAGAAAGGTTATTAGTTTATATCGTAGTCATAGCTAGATTCTGTGCTCTGGCGACACTTGGCTACACTTGCTATTTTGAAATCTTGGCTTGTTATCGTTGGGCATAGTGATAGTTGCTTCTTGTTTTTCCACATGAATGCATAAAACATTTTTTCTTGAAACTTATGTAGATAACCTGGAATCTGTGATCCGATTGATGAATAGTTGTCATTATCTGTATATTGAGGATCCATTGATATGATTGGTGCCTGGTGCACATTTTTATCAATGCCCAGGAGTAATATAACACTTGAAGTAATTGATCATGGACCTTATATTTTCTCAACTCTTGATTGTTCACTGGTAAACTAAATATGAGGGCAAATCATTTGCCACATGGAGAGAGGCATACATATTTGTTACATATGATGCGTAATTGCATAGAAGTTCAAGTTATATTTCTCCAGCAAAGATAAAAGTTATGCTAATAGTAATCTCCTCTGATGTACTTCTTCAGTTGTTTTACTTCTTGGTGCTGCTGGTCCACAATCGCTCTAACAACATCACCGACAGAAATCATTCCAATAACCTTGTCGTCAAAAACAGGAACATGTCGAATATGTTTGTCTGTTATTGTGAGGAAAACGATATGAGGTTTCAAGTTTTCCTTGTAATTTGTAGTTATGACACAAGCATTGTAGTGAAATACTTAATGAAAATGGATACTCTATTACCTGTCATTAGCTCCATTGCACGCAATATACTGGTACTGCTGGATACTGTAATTAGCTTGTCCTGCAATTTAGTAAACAAAATGATCAGGGCTAGGACAAATACTCCCTCCGTTCTGAAATAAATGACGTTTAGGACAAAAAATTTAGTTCAATTTGAACTAAATTAGCTGTCCTAAGCATCATTTAATTCAAAAAAGAGGGAGTATCAAGTTGTTAGATGACTTTAGGACCGAAAAAAGATTATTATTTTGGTGCCTATTCACCTCTTCTGTCATGATATCTCGAACTCTTGTTTCTTTTGAAGGTCGACCCGGCAGTAGGACCTTCCTGGCAAAATCTGTATCCCAAAGTTATAGTACATTTTAGTATTGGTTAGAGCAATAGTAAGGTTAGTGCATTCTTGCTCTTCTATGAAACATATTTTCTGTAGTTTCTATCGGATGTCACAGTTTTAGGGGTACCTTATTCTGTATAGGCATAGCTATGAAAATCAAATGGCACCCTGGCTTTTCTGTCATAGCGTCTTACTAGGGCTATTTTTTTATTGCCTCGTTGCATTATGAATGTTATATTCGCTTTTTTTAAGAAAAGTGAAGGGAACAATTTGGCCTTATGTTCATAGATATTGTCAGATCAAACTATTTTGACAAAAAATGGCAAACCCTCAACTGTTTGCTTGAAGTTACCTCTCTCAGTTACGATTCCTGCAAGCTGTTTCTCATCCCCTGCCTTGAGCACCACTAGAGCCCCAACATTATGAGTTGTCATCTACATATTAAACAAGGTTGTGTTAGTCAGCTAGATATAATTTTTGTATAAGGACCCGTCTAAACTACTTCAAAGCATAAACTCTTACATGCTGGACGGCTTCATGCACCGAATGACTGGTGTTGCACCAGTAGACAGCTCCGGCCTCAACTTCTCCCTTTGCCTTGAGAAGTTCTCTGACCGTAATGTTCTCTAGCCCCATATGAGGTATGATTACAGTTGGAGATTCACTCTGTATGCGTGAAATCAGGGTAGCCCATGAGAAAATTCCCTTGTTCATATGTTGTAAAACTGTGTGTCGTAATTGGTTTCCATGGAAGCGTAGTGCCTTTGTGATGCCTTGCATGTTTTCTCTGCTGCAATGACATAGTGAGTTATAATCACAGGATTATAGTATTTTTCAATATGGACCTGACATCTAGATATCAGCAGGCTTTGATCCTTCTACAAGTATGAAAAGAAAATTGAATATATCTTGTTTGATGTCAAGAAGTAGAGATTATATTGAGCCATGTTGCCCTTACATGGTTTCTCTCGTTTTGTAAACATAATTGTATTGTTTGCTTTGAAGCCAGGTTTGAGTCGAAGATAGGCAAGAAAAATTACTAAAAAAATTAACCGTACCTCACTTGATGGATCAAACGCTGAAGTTCTGCTTTTGTGCTTCTGCCAATCCCTGCCAATCGTGAAGATGATGGGTAGTGCCGTAGTGGGTTCTGCTGCCGGAGGTTAAGAATGCTGTAACGTCCTACTTTGCCTCTTATGATGCATCTTTACCCCCTACGGGCACACAAGAACAGGTACCTGCCTTTGTCATTTTGAGCAAAGCAAGGAATCTCGCGTCTTACCATTAAGGTTTTATCGAATGTGTTGTTTCTTCCATTGCAGGGAGATCTCTAGCTTTGGATCAGATAGGGTTTGCTTGCGATTACTTCCGTTCAGACAACGAGGAAGGCTTCTCTCAAAAGAAAAAGAAAAAAGGAGGAAGGCTTGGATAAGTTCACCTTTACCTGCGTTATTGGCTTCATGCGTGCATGGTTTTCTTGCCCATTTGATATGTACCAGCTTCTAGGCGGTTACCTTTCAGTAATGAGTGGATTTTATAAGAACACCTTTAAAACAGCAGAATAAAGAGCTTCGATCTTTTTTTACTTAAACATGTTTTTATTGAACATACTGAGATCTGAATAATCCTGCCCTAAGAACAGAAAGAAGAATCGTAACTCATGTAACAAAAGAGAACATGAAAAATATAGGGAAAAATATACAACGATCAGTTTGCTGCTCATTAACGACAAAAGGCTGAAACGGGAGGTGCCCTTAATCTTGAGTCTGGAATGATACTTTTACAGCAGATTCTCATCATCCATTGCATTGATCTCATCATCCATAGCAGCTTTCCAAGGGCAATGCTGAACAACATCGTCTTAAGCGGAGGGCTCGATGTCGATAGCAGGAGTGGTGCAGACGTATGTAATTGTGCCATCCGCACGTTGAACGGCTTGCGAATGTAAGACAACAGTTGAGTATGAGGTTGCAACATTAACCCTTGAATTCGACAGACAAGATCGAAACCTTCAACTCTGTCAGGAGAGCGATTGTTGCGGTGCTTACTTTTGTTAAGGTCCCACCTACTTTTTCGTCGTGAGCTGGATTGATCATTAGCAGAATCACTGCACTTCCTAGGACGAGACTCGTACATATGGAATTCTTCACTGTCGGCTTACTTGTTGGCGATCCCATCAACCGCTTGACTGAAGTAGTTTGGAGCGAGCTAGCTTTGCCTTCAAGGCCTTGTATCTGACTCCTCGGCTGAAGACCAGAATGACCGCTTCCTCAAATATGTTTTTAACGGTGAATATGAGTCGGGTCCATCGTTGAATGTAGTCGTGAGTCGACTTACCATCTTTGTGGAGGCTGACCTGCAGATCTTGAATGATGGTTGGACGCTTGTATGCGCACTCGAAGTTTTTGTGAAGGTGCGCTCAAGATCGTCCCACGAGTAGATGTGCTATTTACCGGAAGTCCGTTCAGCCAAGCACACGTTGATCCGTGGACAGTTGACCGTTTTAATGGGTAGGCCGTTTGCTTCAGTGTAACACTTATAGTAGCCAAGGCTTTGTGTTGGGTCTTTGCAGTGGGACCATTTTCATCTGCATCTCGCAGATTTCCTAACAAAGTTGTTGTAGCAACAATGTTGACCTCTCGTATCTCGTAGACTAGGTTACCTTATGTGTTGACGTTATCGTGTTGCATCAAATTGCACGCCATGTCCCTCCCAATTAAAACGACAGTCTTCACCTCCTCTTGTTGGGCGCGAGGATTGTGTTGCTACCCGGAGTGATTGTCTTGCAACGCTTCGGGTGGAACTTGTCCAGTCACTGAATGCTAATTTTTTTATTGCGTTCCTACATCAAGCCTCTAAGCGGTCTATCTCCTCGTTGAGGGTCTAGCGATAGGCTTCGATCATCTCAGGCATTGTCTGGTTTGTGATGGTGTGTTTAAGATCTCGCGACGATGGGCTTTGACTTTTGATGAAGTCGTTTGATTCGTGTTTGGATCTTGAAGGTCTTGGAGCATAGTGCCACCAGCACGTTGTGGTGATTCACCATGAAAAGTCAAATTAGCCAAGTGGATGACCCAGTCAGAAGTAGTCGAGTCGAAAGTCACCGTGATTAGATTTGCTAAAACTATAACTACAACATGTAAAATCCCCTACGTGGCACGCCAAATATCACAAGTATTTCGCTATAAGTAAAATTTATAGAAAGGATTAAAGAGGCTCGACAAGTTAACTGCACGTAGACGATCTCAACAGTAAAAAAGGATAATAATTACTCAGATTCAGACCCTCACGATAAGGTAATACACTTCTACTGCTTGATTTTTCTTGATAAGATGATTATAATGATGGGTATAGCTAAGCATAAGCTAGGATGATGATTGAACTGCTTGTCTATCTATTGTTGCTTGGTTCTTGATCCCTGTCTCTCAACTTGTTGCCCTTCATCTGCGTTTTTTATAGGGATCGAAGTTCTCGGACACGATCCAAGTCGGTTACAAGTTGCACACGTACAATATATATAGACTATCTATGTTTTATCATATCTAATGCTAAAACGATTGTCTTGTTTCTTATCTGATCAGTGTCTAAATAGTATCTTCACCCGGGCCTCATCTTCCATGTTAGGACAGAGTCCGTGTGTTTTTGAAGTTGTCATGCCATTGAGCTAGAATGCATGGGCCCTCAGGGATTTGGTTTTATTCAATTTTTCAGACTTGACACACCATATGGTATCCTCGACCACCTACCAAATAATTCTGATATAAATGGTAGTCTATCTAGACTACCAAATGTACTCTTCTGATATGTAAAAGAGTCTATCTAGCCTATATATTAAATATACTCTTCCAGTATATATGACAGTTTATCTAGTCTAATAAATATATTCTGGATCTACATAATAGTCTATAATATAAATATCTTTACCTAGTAAGTATACTCATATTTTAGCAACACATACACACTGGGGGTGATAATTTAGCAGCAATTGACCTTGGGACTTGACTCGCGTGTATATATAAACCGGCCTGCTCTTGTACCGGTTGGCGCAACAGCGATCCCCATGACTTCAGCTTCAATCATCGGGATCATGCCATTGCTGTTAAATCGCGTCAACTCGCCGGCCGCCTCAAGGGCCGCGGCGACGGCAGTGTTGCTGGCTCTCGCCTGTCTCGGCGTTGCTCTCGACGACGTCGTCCGTTGCTCCGCCGCCTCTGCCGACCACGGTGCGGCCGGGAAGATGCCGGGTCCGCGGCAGCTCGTCGTCACGGTGGACCAGTCTGGCAAAGGACACCACAGGAGGATCCAGGACGCGATCGACGCCGCCCCGGCGAACAACTCCGCCGGCGCCGTCGTGATCCGGATCAGGCCCGGGGTTTACAGGCGAGTAGAGACGTTCACTCTCTCCATGCATGTTCATATCTTCATATCAGCTTCCACGTGCATGATCATAAGCTCATCTGCTCTCCACCTCCACGCATGTTCATATCTGCTCCTCCCCATAGGGTTTGCAGGGAGAAGGTCGTGGTGGATAAGCCCCACATAACTCTGGTCGGCAAGAGCGCCAGGTCGACCATCATCACCTGGAACGAGCCCTGGGTCTCCGCCGAGAGCCCGACCGTCTCCGTGCTGGCCTCCGACTTCATTGCGAAACGTTTGACGTTTCAGGTGAAGTCCGACCGTCAGTATTGATTCTCGTCCTTTCGTAAATACTCCTGTGTGTACAGGGCACGGCTGGAGCTTAGTATATTCCGTCTAAATATTTTAGCAATTGCTGCTTACAAAAGGAAACGAATAACAACATTGATAAGCGTGATTAAGTGTACTTTTAAGGACTAGGTATTTGAAAAAAATATTTTTATGCCATATTTGATACGTTCTTAATATTGTCATATCTAATATAGTTTTTACCTGATCGGCATGGTTTAATAGTTGTGCGTGTATGCCATTAATAGTAAATAAATGGAATGAAGTAACCGTCCATGGAATTAATCATCCTCTTTTTTCTTTTAATCAAAGGTCTTCCACCACTACGTGCAGGATGGAGTCTGCTCGCGCTCAAGATGCACTACATCTTTGATGATTTTTTTCGTGTTCTTGTGGGCAGAACACTTTTGGGACCGCTGCGCCAGCGGTCGCCGTGAGGGTCGCCGGAGACAGGGCAGCTTTCTACGGTTGTAGCTTCGAGTCATTTCAAGACACGCTCCTGGACGACACGGGCCGTCATTACTATCGCGGTTGCTACATTGAAGGGGGCACGGATTTTATCTTCGGCAACGGCAAGGCTTTGTTCGACGTACGGTAAAATAGATCAGCATTCAAAATCGAATCCTTTCATATTTTTATATATTGAAAAGATTTAAACCTTCTATAATGTATTCTACAATCAATTTGTCTGCATTCTGCATTACAAAACTAGACACAATATCCCTGCTTCAGTTTCATGGATATAGGTCCACCTTCTGTGCAGAAGTGCCACCTGCACTCGATTTCGCTGGTCGGAGGTGCATTCACGGCGAACAAGCGTTCGTCGCAGTCCGAGGACACAGGATACAGTTTTGTCGGCTGCAGACTGACGGGCATCGGTGCGGCCACCTCCGTCCTTGGGCGGCCATGGGGTGCCTACTCCCGCGTCATCTTCGCGCTCAGCTACATGTCCAACACGGTGAAGCCCGAGGGTTGGGATGACTGGGGCGACCCCGCCAAGCAGAGGTACAAACTAATTAAAGACAACACTCCTTGTTATGTGCATTATTATCTCACGCAATATTTCCCCAATCGTCAGTGTTTTCATAGACTACATGCATGTCCAATTAAAAGGCTTCTTGTTACGTGTCATTTTTAACAGATATATAAAAACGACCATTATACAAATAAAAATTCTTACTGTTACATTAAAAATACATACCGGAAACATGGAAGGAGTGAGTAAGCTGCAACACATCCAAAAGTATCTACTTCAACTACACAGTAATTGTTGCAGCATAAAAGAATGGGCAGTGCAACATGTTGTACGTAATACAATTCAACATAAATAGAAATATGAATTGAAATTTACCATGGCGGCAAACATGTCTGTCGGGTCATCAAGAGCCAGTAAGGGTTCCCATGGTCATGCTCTAAATCTCTGATGCTGTTGTTGCTCGTGAGTGGTTTAAGGGAACGACAACAATAGGGATCGGCATGGTCATGGTGGAGGCACCTTTTTGGACGTTGGGCAGCCGCCGCTAGCTGTCTAATCTTCATGTCATCTACTCCCTCCGGTGCACAAAAAATTGTCGTTTTGGATATGTTCTCGCATACCAAGGAAGTACTATCGTAGTCCCTTTAATAGCTTGATTGGTCTACTTCACTAGTTCACAGGCCTCTCATGCAGGTTCAATTACTAGCCACACACAATACCACGCGTTTATTACGTTTTTTCACGAGACAAACTCCTTGGTTCTGTTTCAACGATAATTTTTTGTGCACTCATAGCTTCTATATAGAACGATAATTTTTGTGCACCGGAGGGAGTAGTTGTTATCGCATCGTTCTCCGTGCGTTTCCTTTTTCGTCGACTGTCAAGGTAGGGCGTTTGGGAGCCGAAGCTTCTTCCTTATGGCATATGTGCTTGCGGTTCAACCGGGAGAAGCTTGTTGGTTCATCATCTTGTTATGGCTTCTATGCTTGTTGTACAAGTCGGAAAATATTTTCTATTATCTAAAAATACTCTTCTGATGCTTGTATTAGGGTGTTCCTCTGCTTCGTTAAGTCTGTTCTACCTTCTAGGTCGTAGCTTGTTATAGGTTGCAAGTGGTAACTTGTGTGTTGCAAATGCTTGTCACTGCCTCGGGGTGTTGTTTGGACTGTTCATGTTGTCCTCATCTTTCGGGGTTATAAGCTATAACACGTACTTCAAAAAAATATAAAAGTAGCTATCATAATATAACTAAGAGACATGTAAAATATCAACGAACATTTGGTTACTAAATATGTTAGTTTAATGGTGGGACTACATGACTGGTTAGTCGGCTAGCTACACGGCCGTTTAGAGGGACAATGGTAGTCGTTTAACACTGACGCACTGTAATTTGTGTCCAAAGGACGGCATTCTACGGGCAGTACCAGTGCTACGGCGAGGGATCAAAAACTGACAGCAGGGTCGTGTGGTCGCACAGCCTCTCGAAGGCCGAAGCTGCACCGTTCATCACCAAGGCTTGGATTGGTGGGCAGGAGTGGCTCCGGTGAGAAAACTAAAGCTTGCTGGAAGAAAAGCACACCAATGTCACCGGGGTTAAAGCTGTAGTAGCCACGCGGTTTGTTAACTGTGAACTGTCAAACGGGCTGGGTTTCTTTTATTTTATTTGATGTTGGTTAGTCCATTTTAAACTAATCAACATCAAATAAAAAGGAATAGAGAGTAATTCGTAAGCATGTCCTCATCATATATTACTAATACTGATAAGTTCATTACGCTTTGCAGATAACTGTATGCAAAAGATACGCTGCATTTTATTTCTATGACAGGCCATTCCATCTATTTGTTTCAATATGGAAACCATGCTCACTTTGGTCGCAACTGTTGCAATTTTTCAGTTTCCCCATCGTTGAAATCTAGCGATTGACACGTGACGAAAACCTGGTGATTCAGTAAAGTAGTAATGTATTTCAGAAGGGTTTGCACTCTGATCGCCGATGGCATGAAAAACCCATAAATTCTCTTTGCTGTAAATGGGATAGTTGTTTTGGTCTTAAACTAATATTGTTAGGCTTATAAATTTAACTCAAAATCAAATAGAAATTATTGTTCTAATGCTAATAATTTTAAAACAGGGGAGCACGCGTTAAGGCACATTCTAAAAAAAACAGTTCGAATAATATATTTTTTGAGAGGGACAACTGAAATATTTAAATAAGGCCCATTCGAGTTCCAAGTCTCATGAAGCCCAAGCCCCGATCAAATTTAGTTGAGGCTCAGCCCAAAGATAATAAATCTTCCAAAGAACTCCTTTTACTCCCCACTCTCTTCGTGTGTTCGGATGCATATGCATTGGCAGAAGAATGTGACGGGTTGGAGTTTCTCTTGCCCCCCTCTCTCTTAACCCGAAAGTTCCAAGACGGCATTTGTCCGTGAAGCCATAGATCGCCGGCGGCAGAGCTTCGTGTACGAGCCATTTGGAGGGCACCACCTCGCCACATATAGAGTAGCGGGACGCCCTATTTGGCATCTTGGCTGCTTCTTTCGGCGGATCCAGCGGAAACTAGCCATTGCCGTCACAGATACTGGAATCCATGTGGCCGTCCAAAATCGACGTGGCTCATAGTTGCAATATCGTCGTTTTTTCATCTGACACTCATTTGTGAAAAGTGGAAAAAAAGAGAAAAAACTTTACATTACCGAGCTGGGTACGAAACGTGGAGACCACAAGACACGGCGTTTTCGCATTGTTTTTTTTAAAAAAAAAGAGAGAAAAAACTCAGCGATGGCAGCATACAAGTGTGCAAGCGCGCTGGCGGCAGCACAGGTCACTGTTGAGTGGTCCACGTTGCCGGCATGCACGTACGTAATGCGCCGTGTCACCATCACGAGCGCCGAATCTGTCTTGTGCGAAAACGTTAAGAAAAAAACTGAAGGTACAGGGAGAGCATTCCGATGTCCAAGTCGCAGAGGCTCTGCTGCCTCGAATGAGACGGTAAAAATAAAATCCCTCCGAGTTTGTTTGCGAAATAAAAATGGTAGCAAGATTTACATATGACTATTACCGTTTCGAATTATTTAATATTAATTAGTTTAAAATAATTAGAAAAAAATTTAAAGTGAAAAATTCAGAGTTTAGGCTATCCACACTCATATACTCTAAAATTATATTCTAAACAAATATTCTTACATCTTTTCACCACACTTCAAAAGATTCTCAGTTTTCCAACACGTATTTCCGCACTCTCACACTATCTAAACATAATCTATACTAACTAACACTTATTTCTTTAATATTTCTTTTCACCCTTTTTGTTTATTCTTTTGGTTTCCCTTTTCCTCTATATTGTCTTTCTTTTTTCTCCCTCCCTTTCCTTTAATTTTCTATCCTTTTTCTCCCTTCTCTTCCATCTATTTTGTTTCCCATTTTCTTTCTTCTTTTCTATCTTATTTTCTTTTTTCCATTCCTTCTATTTTTTTCATCTTTCCTTTTTTCGATCTATATTTTTCTTTTCTTTCTTTTCTTCCCTTTTTCTCCCTGTTCCCCTTTTCCCCTTCTTTTTTTTCTTTTTCTCTCCTTATTCCCTTCTCTCCCTGTTTTCCAATTTCACCTTCTTCTCTTTCGATCCTTCCGCACACTTCCACCACTTCCTGAATCGCGTGCGTGCCAACCTCTACCCACCGTGACCCACACCCATGTCCCCGGCGGCCTGTGTGCGCCACGCCGGCAGCGGCGCGCCGGCCTCTCTCCGCCCTGAGCCGCCGCTCGCCTCTCTCCGCCGTCCGCCTGCTGCCTCTACACGGCCGCCTCCGCGTTGCCCTCCGCTTGGGACTGTAACCGATGGAGCCACCACTTCGACGAGTTTGACCAGGCCAAGAGCTACTCGTCCGTGCATGTTCCGGCCGGTGAACTAGCGCCGGGAGCCATTGACGAGGACCCCGCCTTTCGCTTCTAACGCCGACGCTGGTCTTCGCGCGCGCGGGAGCCAACGGCCGCGCCAGAGGCGCACAGATTCCGTGCGGGCGAGTGAGTGCACGCCTGCAGCATGCGTCCGTTTTATGTACAACATCGAGCACCCTGGTGCGGCTTAAATTTGTGAATAACGCCATATTCGGCGTTCCACACAAGATCAAGTATGGCGGTGCGAGCAGTCTTAGGCTATCCACACTCATGTACTCTAAATATCTACTTTAAAAAATATTCTCATCTCTTTTCATTACACTCTAAAATATTATCTGATTTCCAGTATATACTCTTGAACTCATCTTACTCTCTAAACGTACTCTATATTAATTACCACTCATTTTTAATATTTTTTTCATTTATTTTCTTATTTTCTTTTTTTTCCTGTCAACTTTTCCTTTCCTTTTCTTTTCTTTTCTCTCATCTTTTCCTTATATTTTCTTTCCTTTTTCTCACTATTCTTTTCTTTTATTTTTCCCCTTTTTTTCTCTCTTCTAAGAGTGGTTTGTTGCTAGTTGCACAACTAATACTAAAATTAGAACACCCACAAGCAGGGCCATTATTTTCCTTCTATTTTCCCCTTATCTTTATTTTTTTCTTTTTTCTTTATTTTTTTGCCAGCTGGGAGGCAACAACCTTCCCCTTGTCAGCACGCAAAACAATTAGGAGTATACTGGCGCGAGCATGCGGCTATGGCAAACTGACCTATGGACTAGTTCTCTCAGTATGGCAGTGCGGCTGCAAAAAGTAGGTCACACGCTATATTTTCAGTCCATTAGGCTATCTGCACTCATATACTCCAAAAATCTACTCCAAACGAATATTCTCACCTCTTTCCATTCTCACCTCTTTCCAGTACACTTCAAATTTCTTACTTTCCAGTGCGTGCCCCCACACTCATGGTACTCCTTAAACGTACTCTATATCAACTACTACTCATTCTTTCATATTTCTTTCCATCCTACTATTTTTTCTTACCTTCTTTCCTATCCAATATGCCTTCTGTGTACTTTCCTTTTTTGCTTTCCTTTCTATTTTTCTTTTTTCCTTTCCTTTCTTTTTTTTTCCTTTTGTCTTCCTGTTTTTCTTTCTTTTCTTTTTTTCTTCTTTTCTTTTTCCTTTTTTTTTATCTCCCTGATTTCCTTCTCTTCCCGAATCTTCTCCCTCCTTCCTCTTCCCCGGAACGTTTCCAGCAAGCCCCCCGTCCTCCATCGCCTGCGCCGCCCCTCCATCGCCTGCGCCGCCCCCGTCCTCCATCGCCCGCGCCACCCCCGTCGTTGACCTCCTCCAACGTCCCCCCGACCTCCAACTCCGACGCCTCCTCCGTCCGACGTTATTCCAACTTTCTGCTCCGACGCTGCTACGACCTCCTCCTCCGATGCCTTCTCCGTCCGGCGCCGCCCCACCCCCGCGGCACCCGTCCTTGTCCCCTCCGCCATGGCCGAATCCTCCGCGCCACAGTGCGCTCGCCGCCCCTCGCCTCCGCCCAAGCCCTCGTCACACTCCCTCCTCGCGCGCGGCCCCACCTCTAGTCTTCGCCCCCGGCGATTCCCTCCCCGGCGTGGCCCCGCCTTCGGTCTCCGCCCCCGTCAGCATGCTCCGCATCACGCCGTCCTTCTCCGTGCCGGCATCCTTCGCATGGTGGTGCCCTTGCCGCGTCAACCTCCTCCCCATCGCCCACCTCTCCTCCTTCCTTGCAGGCGCGCGAGAGGCAACTGCCGCACTCTTCCCGCACAACAGCTGAGAAAACCATTGTATGCGCTATATTTGGAGCCTCGTAGCTTGTCCAGTACATTGGTGCGCATGGTCTTACCTGTTCCAGTCTTATTACGTGCCCCCGGGCCCCGGCACGGCGACGACAGTGCAGCCGACTGGGCCCACCTCGTCGACCCGAACAAAGATGTGCCTGCACCGGTGCCACCGACCACGGATTGTTCACTAGCTCGTCATTCTCGGTCCCCACTCCCCCACACCCCCGACTCAAACGTACCAAAGCTATTTGAACCTCCCCGACCAGAGCTGACTTGCAGAGTCGGTGGTGCGCTGCTGCCGGTGCACTCCTCCTTCGTTCCCCTGCCCCCTCCTACCCCCCACTTCGCGGCGAGGAGGACGACGGCGGCGGCCGCGGCCATGGAGGAGCTGGCCGCGGCTCCGCCGCCGCCGCCGCGACGGCACCGGCGGAAGGCGTCCGCCGCGTCCTTCGGCGACGTCTTCGGAGGGCCCCCGCGGTTCGCCAGGGGTGCGCCGGCGGACTACGCGGAGATCTTCGGCGGCGTCGCGGCGTCCTGCGCCATCCCCTACCTCGACCTGCCGCCGCCCGCCGGCGGCAGCGAAGGGGAGTACGGCGAGATCTTCGCGCGGTTGGACCTCGCGGCGCCGTACGAGGACGCGGTCACGGAGCCGGAGGAGATGGTGGAGGAGATCGGGTCGCCGAGCGGGAGCTCGAGGTACGGACGCGGTCCCCGTTGTAGGATGTCGTTTTACACCCCCCCTCGTCGTGGCACTGTGGGACCAGACTCACACTCACTTGGCTAAGATTGATGGCCTTTCGCTCCGTTTCTAGGATCCTCATTTTGCTGGTCCTTTTAGTAGAAACAAAGGGGGGGGGGGGGGGTTAAGACATCAGGAGGGGCTAGGTTCGGGATGAAATGCTGCCCTTGCATAACCTATTTTCTTCTTTACCCTTTTCTATTTCATTTCCTCAAATTTTTCATGAGCATGATGGTGCCATGCAATTTCCGAGCTACATGTATTGCACATTTTCTTATTCATAAGAGGTGATTGCATTAGGTGAAGTGCATGTTTCGTCACTGCTCACATGTTTAAGCTTTGATTCATGTTCTGGCGCTGTACCATTGGAGAGGCCGTCAACATATGACTAGAGTTGTTTTCTGAAGTTCTTTTGCACAAAGTAGTTCCTATGGTTCAAGTGGTGTCCTTTCTCCGCCACTTTAGAGTTATGTTGATATGTAACTGCAGAACTCCTAAATCCACCTAAGTTTCTTGTTGTTGAAATGCTGCTGTTCATGGGATTTTGGTTACTTTCAATATCATATGCCATCACATACTTGTAAGGTTATAAAAGGTGCTGTGCGGGTGGTGACCCTCCGCCTAGAGTCTAGGCGTTTGTAGTTGGCACCTAGTGGTTACGCATTGTACCAACGAAGGATCATATAAAAATTAAAATACAGAAGTATATGTGTATCTCTACTGTCTTGGATTGATTTTCTTGTCCACTTGCGCCCTCCTCTCTGGCTTAGACCACCTCCAGCCAACGGTGGCCCAGATTCCTTTGTTGATGGTGCCCCCCCCCTCGGATCGGCTCCTCCCGCCGCCACCCCTGCTCGTGACCCCCGGATCGGCGCCGGCGAATCGACTCCCCCTGCCGCCACCCCTCCACGCGGGCTCACGATTCCTTTTGGATTGCCCCCCTAGATCAGATTAGCTCCCTCCGCCGCCGGCTCTGCTCGTGATGTCGTCACCCACCCCTCGAATCAGCTCCCCCCGCCGCTGCCCCTCCCCGTGGGCTCACGATCCCTTTCGGACGCCCTCTGCCCTTGACGCCTCGGGACCGCCTCACCCCGCGGCAAGGCGGAACTCCAGTGCGGACCGCTGAGATGTGCCTAGACGGGCGCCTATAAACGCCTTTTAGAATGTTGCATAATTGTATTTATTATTGCCAGTGTTTTAAATGGGTGCTTGGACCCCTGGGCACTCGTCGGGCTCTTGGACGCCAAGGCAGCAGCTGGCGGAGGTGAGAGGCGGAAGCGGGAGGCAGACAGCCTGGGAGGGGGCGGATGGAAGCGGTGGGCAGAGGCGGCGTCGGCGGCCTGGGTGATGGGTGGCCAAGCGAGTCGACTGACCATGGCTTCTAGGCCAAAGGGCCTGGACGCCTAGGTGGTGACTAGGCGTCGCTTGGATGTCTTTTAAACCCTGATTAGTACTGGTCATTCATGTGTTAAAATTCAGTGGCAAACAGTCTACTGCAAACTTCAGAGCTGTAAATTGCTTTGCAGTTTCTTTTAAATGGAACTAATGAAGTGAACTGAGCATTTGGGAGCTAATATCACGAATCTGATTGTTATTCAATGTCCATTTTCTTTTCTTTATCATTAGTTCTCTGCATGGTCTAATCATTTTTTTCTATTTACCACTGTAATGCTTGCTTCTATATTGACCAATGTTTTTAAGTCGCCTAGTCGACCCTAGTCGCCTTAGGGGCGACTAGGTCGACTAGGACGACTAGTCGTCGACTAGGGCGACTAGTCGCCCCTAGTCGACCTCTAGTCGAGGTCCTAGTCGTCCAGCATTTTTTTATAACAGTTTCTAGTCGATGCTTATATATATCGACATATATATATACACACATATATATAACAGTTCAGTAGCACAGATTGAGCATTGTAATTAGCAAACAAACATTTAGAAGATCATATCAGCAACAGTTTAAGTGCAGAATAAGCTTAGAGGTCATCTAAGGAGGAAGAAGGACTGCCACAGCTATACCTTCATCTGAGGAGGAGGTCATCTTGCCGGCGTCATCTCAGTCACGGAGCACAGTCAGAGGCTCAGAACACAGGGCGGGCGGCAGCTCACAACTCACAAGCGGCGGCAGCTCAGTCAGAGAGCTGGGTGGGGGCGCTGGGAGGGCGGCGTCAAGAGAGAAGGGCGCAGAAGGGTGGCATTAGGAGAGAAGGGCGCGACCTGGCGGCCGGCGCAAGGAGGTGCTCGGGCGCCACAGGGAGGGACTCAAGCGGCGCAGGGGAGGGGCGAGGGCGGCGGCACCGGCAGGAGCAGGAGAGGGGCTCGTCCGGGCAGAGGAATGGCGCGGGCGGCGCGCCGGCGCCAGAAGGGAGCGGGCGACGCGCTGTGGAGGTCGGCGGCAGCTGAGGAAACAGAGGTGCTAGGGGTTAAGTGTGCAAAAGTGAATAAGAGAAGGAACCCTAATGGGCTGACCAGTTGGCCCAAAAAAATTTGCAAATCGTCCTGATCGCCCAAAATCACTAGTCGCCCGATTAGTCGCCCTGATCGGACGACTAGTCGGACGACTAGTTTTCTAGTCGAGCAAATCGAGTCGAATGACCTGATCGGACACCACCGAGCGATAAGGACGACTAATCGCGACTAATCGCGATTAGTCGTCCGATTTGAAAACACTGATATTGACATAATTTACCATTGTCGCCTTGTGACCACGAGGTCATGGGTTCAAGTCCTGGAAACAGCCTCTTGCAGAAATGTAGGGAAAGACTGCGTACAAAAGACCTAAGTGTGTCGGACCCTTCCCCGAACCCTGCGCAAGCGGGAGCTACATGCACCGGGCTGCCCTTTTTTTAATGCCTGCTTCCATATTGACATAATTTGGCATACCTTCTTTTTGCATCACTTATATTAAGCTATGTTTCTACTTTTATGTTATATTTTAATAAAAACATGTTGAATTGCAAATTTGATCTTGCAATCGTTCTATGCATTAATCAAATTATATATATTTATTGGCACTTGGCTTTATTTTTTTACTAATGGCATTATTGGGTAACCTTTTGTTTTACTTCATTTGTTTTGAGGGTGAAGTTTAAAGTGTAAAGCGCGCTTATTTCTTTCCACTGTTGTTGGGATAAGCGAAGAACGTATCATGGTTTTTTGTTTCTGTCCTATGTTTGACTATTTCCATATCTGCAGATCACCAATTAGAAAAGAATCTGGGCAATTGGATGCAGAACCATCTATACTCAATAAATATTCTCCAGATTCTGGTAATGATAAAATTTTTGGTGAGGAGCAGTTTTATCCAGTCTCCTCTCCACCAAATGAACAGAAGTTCAGCATGTCATATAGCAAGAGCACCCGGGGAAGACCAGATGATTTTGTTGAAATGACCACTTGCATAGTGGAACCTTCTATTAGCTACGTGGTTGACTCTTGCAATTTTTCAAATGATTTAGAAACAAATCATGTACCAGAAATAGACACTATCTGTACCCTTGCTAATGGTATAAATGGAAAGGTGAACCCACCAAATGTCGCAAGTTCCAGCATGAATAATTCCGATAATGCTTCTGTTGTTGATCAACTGCAGCATATCCCAACCTGCCTTCCAACAACAACTGCAGCAACAAAGCCAACCTGGGTTCCCATCTCTGAAAATATTTGTGAAGATGAAACTTATGACAAGAGATCTAGTACTCATTCAGTATCAAGTGAGGAGGCACCTTCTCCTGACTATCCATTCTTAAGGCTATCCAACATCAGCTTTCCAGCAGCACCCATTAAAGTACATCCACCGCCTATGCCACCATCTAAACTGCTTAATAAAAGGGAAAACAAAGAAAATGGAGATTCTGTTGTCGATCCTAACTCAGCTGCTGCTGCTATGAAAGAAGCGATAAAATTTGCTGAAGCCAGACTAAAGGCTGCTAAAGAACTGATGGAAAGAAAAGGTGACAGTTTTAAACTCCAGAAGAGGCCAGCTCATCGTAGAAGCACAAAATCAACAGAAGTTAAAGGAAGTAAGATTCCTGAAGAGATGCATCTATTTGAAGAAAAGCTGAGCATAAGAAGATTAGCAAAAAAGGAAAATCAAAACAAGGATCTACCTTTACTGGATGACAAAAGGGATGTGCCTGCAGTTAAGTCTATACACTGTGATCCGAACAAAAATGTGATTCTATCACCTGGGAAACCTCAGGAGATGCCACAGAATGGAAATAAACTAGAAGAATTAGGCAAGTGGACGTCAGATGCTGAATTTTATGAACTGATTACCCATGATCAGAGATGCAGACCTAATGCAATTTCATCCGAAGGAAATAATGGCGTGAAAAGTTCTTGCACCAAGCTCGAACACACGGATAAAAAAAAGATAGGGGGATCTGTGGGTGAGCTGAAAAGGACTAGGAAATTGTGGGACATGACTGCTCAGAGAAGGGAAACTGTAAGTCTCGTAAAAGATGGTATATCTTCTGTGGGTGTTGAACATCAAGCTCCTAGACCTCAAGAAATTCCTTTTTGCGAAGAAAAGGCGACAGACAGAGAGCCAACCGATACCCATTTTAAACAATTTCTGGAGATAGATTTACAGGGTCATGATGATGATGGGAGACTTGAGATTTCCAGTATGAATAATACACCTGCAAAGGTGCATGCAGATCTGGATACGCCTGATAAAGAAAAGGCAGGGGGTTTCGCAGGTGAACCGAAAAGAGTAAGGAAATTGTGGGACACAGCTGGTCTGAAAAGAGAAACTGTAAATCTGCTAAAAGATGGTACATCATCTGTGCGGGTTGAACATGAAGGTCCTAGATTACCAGAAGTTTCTTTCTTTAAGGAAAGTGCGACATACCAAGAGCCTACTAATTCTCATTTTAAACAGTGTCAGGGGATGGAAAGTTCTCTAGAAGGTCGTGATGAAAATGGGAGATATGAGATTTCATGTATGAATAACACGCCTACAATGGTGCAGCCAGACTTCGAAATGTCCAGTTCCTTTCTGGAGGATTCTATATCTGGAGGCTGGCATGACAGCGAAAATCATTCTGTTGCTAGTGCCAAGGAAACTACACTGGTAGGAAAATCTATTAAGCAAGCCAACAACAGGGATGAAATACTGCACGATTCAGCAACAGATCCAATTTTATGTGAACATTGTAATATTCCTAATATTGATGAAATCAAGGAAACTCAGGAGAAAATCTCCGACACAAAAGAGTCAGTAGAATCTCATGAAACTTGTGAGAAAGAAAATTTATTTGATTCTATTTATGAAGTAAACATACAGAATGAAAGTGAAAGAGCAAATGAAGAGACTTCGAGAACACTCATCCATGATGAAAAGAAGAGCTTTAAAATTGCGAAGAATGCAGATGCACATGAAGATTTTCAAGAGGGAGATGTGTATCAGGATGCTGGATCACCTAAAAAGATTGCTAATATAAATGAAGATGAAGAAGGCAAAGTTCATAGTGTACCTGTGGGACATGGAAAATTGACGGAGGCCAATGCGATAACAGGTGGTAGCCTTGACAAACATCCTTATCAACTCGAAGAACCAGAAGGGTCCTTGGGGTCTCGAGATTTGGAGAACAGAACAGACATAGCTGAGGGTATTGTATCTGATGGTGATGAAAAAGAGGCAAAAGAATCGATGCTAGAGAGTGCTGAGATGACATCGGTGGAAGAAGTATTAAATCATGCAAGCAAGGAAGGTAAGAATTCCATAGAGAACAGCGTTCACGACAGTCCGGAAGTATATGCAGAAGTTAATGCAAGGAGTGATACAAACGGTAGCACGTTTCATTCTGTTAGTGAAGTTATCAGTGATGATGGCAATGATTATGCTGCAAAAAAGAATGTATGGTCAAACAGTCTGCAGGTTTCATTTTCAGAAGCTTGCACTCATGTGCAGCACTTGTTCCAAAATGCTGGGTATTCTTCTGCTGAGAAGGTTGATAAAAGCACTCCTGTTAGAAGTCTTCTTGAAGAGGATTTCAGAGAAGCAGATAGAGAAATCCCAATAGAGGATTGCACACCAGTAGAAGGGCAGAAGACTGGAGGCAAAATGGAAGAAAGAGATAGCGAAGACAGTATATCGAACGAGGGGTTGAAGGATCAGCAGTTTTTTCACTTGGACAGTGCCACAATACCTAAGTTTGCAAAAGATATCGCCTCAGATATTGTCCACAAGTCAAGAGATGAGAACTTTGACGTTCAAAGGACAAACGAGAGGGATGATGTTAAATATACTGAAGGGAAAACTGATGAGGTGGAGGCCCACATAAGACTTGATAGAGAGAAAGGGAAAGAATGGAAAATAGAAAAGGGAAAAGAAGATAAAGAGAGACGAAGTAGAGAACTGGAAGAAGAGAAGGAGCGGGAATTGGAGCGAGCAAAAGATAGACTTGCTGTTCAGAGAGCAACAAGAGAAGCACATGAGAGGGCATTTGCTGAGGCTCGTGCGAAGGCTGAAAGGATTGCACTGGAAAAGATTACTTCAGCACGACAGCAAGCATCTGCAGAAGCTCGTGAGAAAGAAGAGAAGGCAACCACTGAAGCAGCTTCTGAGAAGGCTTCCAGAGAAGCTAGACTGAAAGCAGAACGCTCAGCAGTTGAGAGAGCAACTGCTGAAGCTCGCGAGAGGGCAATTGAAAAAGCAAAGGCTGCTGCAGATGCAAAAGATCAAATGGGAAGGTTCAGGTCCTCTTTCAAGGATAGTTCTAAGACTGTAAATCAGGTATATGATGTCTTGATATATACTGGGTTTGTTTCTGCACACTTAACACCCCAGATCTTACCTAAAAATACTTTCTAATCTGCATTCCTGTTGCAGGATAATATACAAGAGACACAGTTTCAGAAGAGGCCTTCTAATAACCAGGGAAGAAGCATGGATTCTTGTAATGAAGGTAATGTTATTTCCTACCGCAAATAGTTAGGTATTTTTCTGTCATTATTTTGTAATATTTCTTTACTGTCTACAGGTTTTGATTTGTTGCACTCTTCTTCGATCTGTCCTATTTGCATTTTGTATTTCTTTTACAGTAGTTAGGCTACCCATTTTTCTCTGGACTAAATGCTTGGTTATTGTATTTATTTATAGTAGTCAAGGTTGAGTCAGCTCTAAGACATAAAGCTAAATCGGAGAGGGAACAACGTACGACTGAGCGAGCGGTATACTCAAATGTTCTGTTACCTCCTTTACTTGTCCTCATCACCCAGTCTATGCTAGTTTTAATCATTACTAGTTTCCAGGCAAAAGCGCTTGCTGAAAAGAACATGCGGGACATGTTGGCTCAGAGGGAACAGTCAGAGAGACATGTAACGCACTTATCTATCAAAAATTAAAACTGTTATTCCCCTGTCTCTAATTAACACTTGCTCTATATTGAATGCTTATTTTTGGATCCAGAGATTGGCTGAATTCCTTGATCCTGAAGTCAAGAGATGGTCTAGTGGAAAAGAAGGAAATCTGCGAGCATTGCTTTCCACATTGCAATATGTACGGTTTTGATTTATAGCATTTTTGTTTAATCTCTCTTGGTTACTAAAGGACTTCTTGTCTGTCATTGGTTCTTGACAAAATCTTCTCATGTCTATATTTAAACTTTCAATATATATAACTGTAGCTTTGGGTGAATTCCATTCCAGTTCATTTCATCAATCTACAAGTAGTGACTATTATCCCAATACCATATACATTTGAGCTAAATAGAAACAACACCAAGTCATTGTGTATATGTATATGAGTCTTGGTACATCATGTTGAAATGGTGTCTGGAAACATTATGATGCACAACATGCATAAGCTTTTAAAACTATAAGGAACTCAAATATCTTACATCTGGTTATAATATCCTGCCACATATTATAGCTTCTGTTAGTTTACAATCTAACATGTTTGTACTAGTGCTTTGTTTTGGTTGTAGAATCAAACAATACTTTGCACTTTTCAATCCCGTTCTACATTTTTAGATAAAAGTAAGCTCATGGAGTGCTTACCCTAGTTCACTTTAAATTCTGCATTGCATCATTTTACAGTCATCCTGATTTGAGTTACTAGATGAATTGAACTTCAAACCAATCAGAGTCATGCAAATTTTTTGGGCAGATACTTGGTGCAGATAGTGGTTGGCAGTCAGTTCCCCTCACAGATCTTATTACAGCTGCCGGTGTTAAGAAAGCTTACAGGAGGGCAACCCTTTGTGTCCATCCAGACAAATTACAACAACGAGGTGCTACAATCAGACAGAAATACATATGTGAGAAGGTGTTTGATCTTCTTAAGGTGTGTCCTATGTTCATTTCTGCATTTAGTTCTAGATGTTTCTGTACAACTGCTTGTGTAGTTTTTTGGTACGGCTGGTTGTTGTTGTCAAGTTCTACTAGGATGAGGATCTTATCTATCCCCAGTTCCCTCCTAGTTCCATTCACCAGTGGGGCAGTGGGCATCCGCTGCTTGTTTCCATCATGGGGACATCTTAGATGCACCTATTGTTTTTAGGGTAATAAATGCAACTAATTGGATCAGGGCCTTATCATTGGTCTATATTTGTTTTGCTCCCATCATATTCAGACTGTGTAAGGTTCTGTGTTCATTGGATCTTGTTGGATAAAATTACATAGTTAATTTAGTGTGAATAATGAGATAGGGCAAATAAGAGCCCACTGGATTCAATACACCTACTTCACCAATGACACAAAAGCTTATTTGAAAATGGAAATGACTAGCGATTTCCCTGTCTCATGTAGATGGATTTCAGATTTTATGAATCGCAGAACATGTTAACCAGATTTTTAATCAGATTTGTGTAAAATGATATCGCATTCATAAAATATACTCTAAACCAGTTACTTGTTGCAATAATGGTGTCAAATTGTTTTGGCTCATGATTTCACAGGAAGCTTGGAACAAGTACAGTTCTGAAGAGCGCTAGCGGGGAAGAGTTCTTTTCATCAGGCAATAGGAAAGTTATTTGGTATTTTCTATGTAGCCATATTGATTATTTAATCGATGTAAATACACAGTCGTAGAACAGATTTTGTGGTCATTTTTGATCCATACCAGTTGAATAGCGGGGCACCCAGTCTTATTTCAATTGTATAGATGTACTGCTCAATCAAAAGCAGCTACATGCAGCCATAAAACAAGTAGTGTCCTCCAGACGAGTTTTGATTCAAATACCAATTTCTGCGCTAGCAACGTTATAACAGCAAGCTGCTTTGCGCATGCTCTCTTCTAAGCGCCGGTCGCGGGGCTGTCCTTCCCAAGAGCCGCTCCCGTTGTCTCGCCACTCAGCCCGCACGGAGTAGTCACCTCCAGTCGTGGCAAGCACCTGAACTCGTGGTCGAGCAGCTTCTTGGCGGAGAATTAAGTGCACCGGAGGGAGGTTGTCCTCGATCCCGGGGAACCTCTCCGGGATGCCGTACTCGTGGTACCTGTCCCTGAGCATGGCAGCGAGGTCGTGGATGGTGGCGTCGTGGAAGGAGCAGATATAGCGGCCCGCGGCGTCCGGGTGCTCGAAGAGGTCGTCGAGGTGGACGTACTTGCACCTGCTTCAGGATCGAGTACCGCGGCTCGTTCCTTGTGACGAGAGCCAGCCAGCGCGGTGACGAGGCTGGGCGGCATGGCCGTGCTGAGGAACGGGCGGACCACGAGCGTCGGGATGATGCCGATGAGGTCCAGGCCGTGCCATGCCGCGTACGCCATGGCCGCCTTCTCCGCCAGGGACTTGGAACGAAGCACATCATCTGCACAAATAGAATCAGCCATCAAACCTGGGCTCAGCTAGCTAGGACGCGCGAGCCCCATAGCCATCCGGTCATCTTGAGGCGCGCGGCGGCAGAAGTCGATGTCGCTCCAGTTGTCGTGGTCGTAGACGAGCCTCTGCCGCTCCTCGATGTTGAAGGTCCCAGCGGAGGACGATGCGCCTCACGGTGCCGGCGTCCCTGGAGGCGCGCATGATGCTCAGCTAGCATCCCTTCCAACGCCGCTTGATCACCTCATCCTGCAACGGACGGATTGGAATCACCACAGAGAGGAGCAAAAATCTTAGGACTCGGTGTCCACGGGCGTGAAGACGTGGAAGACGCCGGTGCAGCCATTTGATCGCCTCGTCGAAGCTGCCCTCTTCGCTCAGGTCAGCTTTCCATATGGACAGCCGCTCCTTCGCTCCCGGAAGGTCCAACAACGGTCTCGTCTTCCCAGCGCTCGCTGAAGAAACGACGAGGCAATCAAAAACGACTGCTCGCCGTTGCATGCCGCCGGTGTCGTGCACAGTGGGACGGAGAGCTCACCGGGGTCTCTAGTTGGCTGAACCTGGCGCGCTCTCATTGGAGGACTGTTCTCCGTCTTAGTTCTATATTTCAGCTCATGCTAAGGTGTGTTTAGTTCAGCTATGTATTTTTGAAAATCTGATTCTGCTGTGAGCTGTGATAAAGCTGCTGTGAGGTGAGAGCTGTGGTAAAGCTGAAATCAGTGGCATGGTGGATAATTTCTATGAAATATTGGAACATGAATCTGGACAATCTAGGGTTTTGGTAGATTTCTATTTGCACTACGAAAATCTGTAGATTCTAGAGAATCTGATTCTCATGTTGTCGAAGTGTTTTTCTGCGACACTTTCCGCGATCTGCTCAGGAGCAGCTCGCGGATGTTCTTTTTTAGCAGACGCTAGTGGTTTCAAGCGTCGGAGCACGATGACGAGGATGAACACGAGGATTTACGTGGTTTGGACCGCCGGAGCGTAATACCCTACGTCCATGGTGTGATTGTTGTATTGCTTGCACGTATGAGTGTGTGAGGTTGCTGGGTTGCGAGCCGGGATCTGGAGTGTGAACCTTTTATCCGGAGGCTGCCCCGGTCCTTTTATAGCCCAAGGCCGGGGCAGTTATAATGTGGCTCGGGGCCCGACAGGTGGCCCCGAGACTGTCCGTACCCTATAAATGAGCTAGGGCATTTACAACTATGCAATGTCGCTGTCAGAGGAGTTAAGGTGCGCCGCCTGACACGCCGGGCGCCTCTGACCGAGTAGCCGGTGATGATGAAGTCCCCGTCTTGTCGCCGCGTCTTCTCGCTTTGTTGAGGCCTTGTGCCGTTGGGCGGCACTATTCCGCCATCACGCCTCGCCACCCTGTCTTGACACCGTAATGGTGAACCGGCGGAGAATGGAGGCGTGCACCGTGAGCCATGCTTCTGGGGAAGGCGCGAGCCTTGAATGCACGGCCTGACAGCGCACCTCTTAACCCCTTGGCTATCTGCCCGTTGCTTGTCAGCGCGGCGTCCGGGTGGCTGGTCCCCGGGACACGCGTCGCCACCGGAGCAGACTTGTGGAGTAGCGAGGGGTCCGAAGTCACTAGACACGTGGCAGCACCGGAGCCCTCCCATGCTGGAGGTCGGGCCCAGAGCCGTAGGACAAGTGGCACCTCCGGAGCTCTCCTTGGCAGGAAGGGACGACTGGAGTTGTTGGACACGTGGCAGCACCAGAGCCCTCCGATGCTAGAGGTCGGGCCCAGAGCTATAGGACACGTGGCACCTCCGGAGCTATCCTTGGCGGGAGACGTGGCTCGGAGGTTCCGGACACGTGGCAGCGCCGGAGCCGTCCCTAGCGGGAGGTCGGGCCCGACACCATTGGACACGTGGCGGCTCCAGAGCCATCCTCGGCCGGTGGTAAGGCTCAGAGCCTGAAGACACATGGGAGCATCTTAGCCCTCCTCAGTAGGTGGTCGGTCCCGAGGACTTAGGGCATGCGCTTTCTCTTGAGTGCTCCCTAGCTGGCGGTGGGGCCCAGCCTGCGGGATGGGTCTCTGTCTTCTGCATACGTGTTGGCGTATGTCTTCTTTTGCTCTTACACGAGGGGGTACCTAGTCTTGAGGGTATCGACAGTGGCCCCTAGGCCCATCTGTACAGAGATGAAGGATCTTGCGGATGGAGCCTCCGTAAAAAATCCCGCATGGTAGTCTTCTGGTCTTGCTTCAGTCGAAGGGACTGTTCTGCTATCACGAACAGGTGTCCCTTTATTGTTGAAGGGTCGTGGGAGCACACTCAGTCAAAGCAGCAGTGTGTCGTCGTGTCCACTCCCGATTTGACCGGTCACGGCGATGCACTCGAGGGGTTGCCTCGGGGTAATTACTGCGACAACTCGTGGAATGTGGAAATACCGTCCCGCTTTCCTCGGGAACCGCTAGAGTTCCTGAGTTTTTACTCGCCTGTCCTGCGAGTGTCTGACTAGTGGACCTAGGCCCTACCTGTCATTGGTGGGGGCGAGTGCTAAGGCGGCGTGCTCGAGAGGTTGCCTCGGGTCATTTACTGCGGCAACAGATGAGTTGGTCGCACCGCTATCCTCGGGAACCGCCGGACGTTCCCGAGAGGTTATCCTCCCGTCCTCACCTCAGGAACCCACGACGTGCAGTGGTGGAAACCCAATCGCCGCTCTTGTTGCCCTGCCAGAGGCCGTGGTTGGGTATAAAAGGAGGCCTTGCTGTGTAGGGTGGCACCCCCCTCACCATGTGGCCTTCATTCCCCTCTTGCGCGCTGGGAGTCTCTGCTCCCAGGCACTTTCGCCCACCAGATGCTTTCTCACTGGTAGCTGTCTTCCTCCACTTCTGCGAGATGTTCGTGTGTGTGCAGTCTTCGGTGAGGCTCTCTGGGCCATCCATCTCCTTGACGGCCTTGGATAGAAGCACAAGCCATCGTGATGGTGTACCGGTGGTCGGGGAGGCCGTCAGGGACAGGGTCCTCGACTCGTAGTGAGTCCCTATGCCAGTGTCGAGTGGGGCATGTCCTCTAGCCACCTTGCCGAAGGAGGGCTACCCACCGGTATCGGAGGAAGGTTAAGTCCAGAGTGATCAAGCTTTCCTCCAGGTACTGTTGTGGACAACAAAATCTGCCATAGATGGCGTTTGGACCACACGACACTGGATGTCACTGTTGCCTTGGTCCAGCATGCGTTGCTGCCATTCTCGGTCTTATAGCGGGTGACCGTCTCACTGCGCGGAGATTGGCTCGGGGAACAACCAAGCAGGCCACGAAGCTGGAGACTACTCGACTTGTAGCTGCTGAGTTCCTTAGTTGTCTTGTACCCCCTTTTGTATGCTAGAACTCCGTTATTAATGAAAGTATCTTTGTTTCAAGTCTTTCATTGTCCTATGTTGTCGATGTAGACTTCGGACCCTTAGCAGCGCAAGGGTCCGGGATAACTTAGCCAACGTAGGTAGCTCTTTGCCGATGCCTCGAGCTTGTTCCTCTGGGTCCTTAGCGGTGTAAGGTCGCAGGGTGCCCCAGCAGTGTGGCTACCATTCCTTCTGGATCCTCAGCAGCGCAAGGATTTAAAGGAAATCCGGCCCTTGTCTCCAGCTCCTTCCAGGGGACATGGCCACTCCGTACTTTTCCTCAGAAGGGAGACTCTGCCCGGAGCCCGGGGCATGTGTCAGCTCTGGAGCCGTCGTCAGCGGGGAGGTGGCTCGGAGCCTATGGACATGTGGTAGCTCCGGACTTCACCCACAGGGAAGGCCCGGACCAGAGCCCGGGGAACGTGTCAGCACCGGAGCTGTCCTCAGTGGGGAGGCGACTCGAAGCCTAGGGCCACTTCAGCTTTTCGTGAGGTCTCCTGTTCGTTGATGTCGCAAGGACCAGAGGCTCTCTCATTTGTCAAAGTGGTTGATGCTTCCTTATTGCTTGCTGTAGATATGTATCCACTTCCTTTTTGCTCGTTGAAGGGGTCCGACCATCTTGCTTGCCTTGACCAGTTGTGATGGCCCCTGGTAGGTGTGCCCAAGTGTTTTGGGACACTTGCCAAAAAGGAGCGAGACGCCAGCTCTGGACCCTCCGTGAGACGCTAGCCTTGGGGGTCCGAGAGTGGCCCCCTGGTAAAGCTGTTGTTCCAGAACCAACCTCATGGACCGGAGCCCTGTGGCCTGCATAAACTCTTAGAAGAGAGGGGTAACCGTGCCGTGTAGTTGTATTTTCCCTGTTCGCTCGCCCCATTATAGCATATGGTCGTCTGCTAAGCTACGGGGCCTGGGCAATTCATTGTAGTAGTGTCCGGACCCTGGTTACCATCCTTCCCAGGGTGGTGTGCCATCCGGGCCCCCAACACTTGGTTGCTGCGCTGAGGAGGCAGAGTGTGCACGCTTAGGGTACAGGACGAGGCTAAGCACGCTCCACACCCTGGACCTCCCGTTGGAAGGGCACTCCTAGGGGGGAGGCGACCTTCTAGCGCCACGAGACCCGAGCAGGAAGGTAACCAAGGGGTCCGGAGACAACACAGGTGCCTCAGGCATTTCCGCCTTGTAGCTAGATGACATAATTTTGACCAAGAGCGAGACAGAAAAACACAACTATGTACACGCAAAAATATACGCATACTTGAAAGGAAAGCTGCTAAAATGTAGCTGTGCATAAGGTAGGGCAAGAGAGCGCAAAGGTCCAGAACGATTTAGCCGACGTGGGTAGCTTTTTGCCAATGTCCCAAGCTTGTTCCTCCGGGGCCTTAGCAGCGTAAAGACCCAGGGCGCTCTGGCAGTGTGGCTACCACTCCCTCCGGGTCCATGACAACACAAGGACTTGAAGGAAGTTCGGCCCTTGTCTTCAGCTTGTTGTAGCTGGTGCTCCGAGTTTTCTGCTTGCTGCTACAGTGGTCCAACGTCCTGACCGCGTGGTTCACCGTGACTGTGGTGCACCTACCACTGGATGAGGCAGGACATCAGCACCGAGCCCCCTAGGAGGTCCGAGACGCTAAGGACCTGTGTAGACCTGCAGACATGGTAGAAAGGGGTCGTAGTCGTGCTCTCTGGTCACTCTTCCTTGTTTCGTAGCTTTACGGTGGCTTACGGTCCTTAGTCGAGCTACGGGGCCTAGGTACTTCGATGTGGGTCGTCCAGGATATGGTTAAAGCCTTGCTCAGGGTTATGGGCCGTCCGGTTCCCTGGTACCGAGCTGTAGCACTAGAGAGCCAGGATGTGCACGCTAAAGGTACCAAACCAGACATAGCAGGCTACACACCCTGGAGCTCCCGCTGGTGCAAGCCTTTCAGGGGAGGGCCATTCGGCGCCATAGGGCCCCCGAGCAATGAGACAACCACAGGACCCTGGGTACGCCACAGGTACCTCAAGCAGACCCACCCGCGGAAGGATAGCACAACTCTTGCTATGGTTGAACACAGGAAAAAGTGATTGGCCGCACAGCCGGAGCAGAACGAAAAGAAAACAAGAAAAGGGTATTGGGGCAATGTTCGAGGTCCGATTACTTCTCTTGTCCGTAAGCGTGTTCTTTATGGCCCCCAAGTACTCAATTGTAGTGCTCGGGAGGGAGGATGTGCACGCTAAGGGTACGGAACCAGGCATAGCAGGCTACACACCCTGGACCTCCCGCGGGCGTTAACCTTTCAGCGAGGAGACCTTCTAGTGGCACGGGACCTAGGACAAGTGTGTAGGACAGGCTCCTGACATGCCGTTTACAGTTGATATGCATGAGCTAGCACAAGCTGTAAATAAAGTGCGCAGGGTAGGATACACTTTTCTTATTTCTAGTTTCCTTCGAGCAATAGGAGATAACACGCCGTGTAAGAAGGAAGCGACCCACCCCTGATAACATGAGTAGATGGACCCCTCCAGGACTTTAGCTGTTCTAAGCGCTGTTCCTAGACACTATGACACCCTTACAAGAAAGAGAAAAAGAAAAAATATGCTACCACTGCGCTAGGGGTAGAACTTACTGTGGTGTTCTATATCCTGTGGTCTGGGTAGAGATACCCATCCCCTGCAGCCAGGCGGGCGCACCTGGAGCGGCATACTTGTACTGGTCGGGAGGGACCCTCACAACTGGGGGGAGGGTTTGTCACCCCTCCTCGAGAAAGCATTGTCCGAGGCACCAGGTAGCCCTACCTTGGGCTGCCTACTCTTCACATAGAAGCTGATCCTGCGTGGCTTCGCCGTATGTCTAGACGTCGGGTGAGCCCTTGGTGTGTTCTAGGGGGAGGGCGGCCTCGACCCCCTACACCAGTGTAAGAGGGTGTTTTCCCTTATCGCACGACGGCAGGGGGCAATGCCTGGTTAGGCGTGGAGCGTCTTACGTCGCTCGTTGTGGTCGGAGCCCTCTCCTTGGTCATAGATGACCTTCAACGCCCGCTTGGCGTCATGGAAATCCATCTCCTAGTCGTTGCTGACCTCCGGGTCAGCCTTTTGCTTGCCCTCCCGCTCTCGGAAGGGCGCGCCATCCTGGCGCTACTGTTGGAGTTCTCGGAAGCGCTCCGCTAGCTTCTTAATCTCCTGGCACTCTCTGCCGCTGTGCTGTTTGGTGTTGTGGACCGGGCACCTCTGCTCGCCGTCGTCGCTGTCGGACGGCTGTCGCGGGTGCTTGTCGGTGCGTGGCCCCCGGCTCCCTGCAGCTGCTACTGCTGCTGCAGTGGATGCTCCAGCCAACGACTTGTCCTTGCCACCAGTCTTCTTCTTCTTGCCGCTAGATCCCTCCCTCGCGGACTCGCTCCCCCTGCCAGGCGGTGTGTGCCAGTTGCGGCACTCCGCGACCCTGGCACACTTGTCCGCCAAGCTGAAGAGCTCGGAGACGTCATGCACATCGTGCATGGCCAACTTCTCGAGCATCTTCTTGTCGCGGATGCCCTGCCGGAAGGCGACAACGACGGAGGCGTTGGAGATGCGGGGGATGGTGTTCCCTACCTGAGAGAAACACTGGATGAAGGAGCACAACGATTCTCCCGGTTGCTGTTGCAGGGCGTGGAGGTCGGCCTCCGTGCCCGGTCGGGTGTAGGAACTCCTGAAGTTGGCCATGAATTGACAGCACAACTCTTCCCAGGAGGTTATAGACTCCTGGAGCAAGTTCATGAGCCATGACCGGGCTGACCCGGTCAAGGCCATGGGGAAGTAGTTGGCCATGATTGCCTCATCCCCTCGTGCAGCTAGGATGGCCGTGGAGTAGATCTGCAGGAACTCGACGAGGTTGATTGTCCCTCGAACTTCTCCGGCATGTGCGGCCAGAACTTGCGTGGCCACACCGCCATACGAAGGTGTGGGGCTAGAGCCATGCAGCCTCCCACTGAACATGGGGAGACGGGGTTCTGGCCCGCGTAGATGGGCCGCATGGCACCCGGGGTACCACTCGAGGTTGCGACGCAGCTCGCACCGTCGCTCGATGGTGACGCGACCATTTTCCTTATGACGGCGGTGACGGTCCAACTCGGCTCTAAGATCTGCGGTGGAGAGCCTGGATGTTGCCGTCGAGTGGGTTGCTGTCGTCATGTAATCCCTCATCAGGGTACGGGCCGACAGCTGCACCGTCTCTGGTCGATGTCTCTGGTGGCACAACGAGTTGAGTGCGTCGACGACCAGGTGGTCGATGTCATTGCGCCACTGCTCTGCAGCGGACGGAGAAGCTCCCGCGCTTGGGGGGTTGTGAAGGAGCACGCGTGCTGCTAGGAGCGCACTCTCCGGGCTGGCTTCAGTCGGTGCTTGCGACACCGTCGCAACCGAAGGCTGCCGGGTGGCAACGGGCACCGCCGCTGTAGGGACTGGCGCCAACGCAGTCGTTCCTGCTCTGGAACGGGATGAGGCTTCCTGCTCCCTCTGCTGCTGGTGACGCAAGGGGCGGGAAGAGCCTACGAGGGACTTGATGTTCACCATCATGAGCTTTATGAACAGCTTCAAAAACCAGGAGCCCCCCTTCCTGGCGTGCCAAATGTCGAAGTGTTTTCCTACGACACTTCCCCTGGTCTGCTCAGAAGCAGCCAGCGGAGGTTCATTTTTAGGAGAGGCTAGTGGTTTCGAGCGTTGGAGCACGATGGCGAGGGTGAACACGAGGATTTACGTAGTTCGGGCCGCCGGAGCGTAATACCCTACATCCACGGTGTGATTGTTGTATTGTTTGCACGTATGAGTATGTGAGGTTGCTGGGTTGTGAGCCGGGATATGGAGTGCGAACCCTTTGCTCGGAGGTTGCCTCGGTCCTTTTATAGTCCAAGGCCGGGGCAGTTACAATGTGGACCAGGGCCCGACAGGTGGCCCCGAGGTTGTCTGTACCCTATACATGAGCTAGGGCATTTACAACTATATGCAATGTCGCTGTCAGAGGAGTTAAGGTGCGTCGCCTGATACGCCAGACGCCACTGACCGGGTAGCCGGTGATGATGAAGTCCCCGTCTTGTCACCGCGTCTTCTCGCTCTGTTTAGGCCCTGTGCCGTTGGGCGGCGCTGTTCCGCCATCACGGCCCGCCACCCCGTCTTGTCACCGTAATGGTGAACAGGCGGAGGACGGAGGCGTGCGCCATGAGCCAGGCTTCTGGGGAAGGCGCGAGCCTTGAATGCACGGCCTGAAAGCACACCTTCCTCTTTACTCCTTGGCTATCTGCCTGTTGCTTGTTAGCGCAGCGTCCGGGTGGCTGGCCCCCAAGACACACGTCGCCACCGGAGCAGACTTATGGAGTAGTGAGGGGTCCAGAGTCACTGGACACATGGCAGCACCGGAGCCCTCCCATGCTAGAGGTCGGGCCCGGAGCCGTAGGACACGTGGCACCTCCGGAGCTTTCCTTGGCAGGAAGGGACGCCTGGAGTTGTTGGACACGCGGCATCACCGGAGCCCTCCTATGCTGGAGGTCGGGCTTGGAGCCGTAGGACACATGGCACCTCTGGAGCTATCCTTGGCGGGAGACTGGCTCGGAGTTTCCGAACACATGGCAGCACCAGAGCCTTCCCTGGCAAGAGGTTGGGCCCGACACCATTGGACACGTGGCGGCTCCGGAGCCATCCTTGGCCGGTGGTAAGGCTTAGAGCCTGAAGACACCTGGCAGCATCGGAACCCTCCTCAACAGATGGTCGGGCCGAGGCCTTAGGGCACGCGCCTTCTCTTGAGTGCTCCCTATTTGGCGGTTGGGCCCAGCCTGCGGGCTGGGTCTCTATCTTCTGCATACGTGTTGGCGTATGTCTTCTTTTGCTCTTACACGCGGGGGTATTCGGTCTTGAGGGTACCGACACATGTGAAGCCCTTTGGTTTAGATTTCTGATTTTTTGTAAAGAATCTGGTTGGTGCAGCTGAACCAAACATAACCTAAAATGGCTTTGACTTTAGCTTATCTGATAATGCAGATATTCAGTAAATCCAAAGTTGTTTGAGTAAATATTTAGCAGAATGGCTCTAATTGTGTCTCGCTTAAAGTATATGTGTGTGAAGGAGAGAAGCAGCGAAAAGCTAAAAAACTAGCTTATGACTTATAATTTAGAAACAAAACTGTTTATACTGGTTCCTAAGCATCTCACATACGTTTGGACTCTGGACGGGTACCGCTTTTGCCATAAGCTAGAGCCAAAGCCGTCTGACAAGCTTCACCAAAAGGGACATAAATAGTCTGTTTATTTCGTCTTATGCCCAGGTTGCTGCATCAATCATTAGATACATGACATAACCCGTGGCCCATCGTGGTGTCCAAATCCCCCCGTTCTACCACGTGAATTCGTCATGGTTACGCAAAATCCGTCGAAACCTGATTATCAGGCTGAGAGTAGGCACGGCAACAATAGTTTTTAACTCCTACAAGTGCTAAACAAAAAATAATAGAAAAAGAAGGAACTCCAATGCTGCGTGATGTTCACACATTCTGCACAAATACATGTGTGACCTCTCGCGGCAAACCCCTCGAGGCCAGTGTTAGAAGAAATAGGCAATTTACTGAATAATTTCGGAAAATATGACTTCGAACAACGAGAAACACCAGCAAATGAGAAGTTAGATTAGACGTATCGATTTGAAACTGGAGAAATCGCTACAAACGCTGATCTGACGACAATCGGTGCAGATGTTGGTGGCGACGCTGGGAAGCAGCGCCCGATCTCAGCGGTAGGCGACCCGTGATGAAGAACGCGAGCAGTCGTGCAAAGCGCTTCCCAAAAACATTATTCGCCCTCTCCGGGTGCAGGATCGCAAGGGCGAGAGGTTCCGAAGATCTGCTCCCCCGATCGTCGGTGCATGCTGGCGCTCGGGATGGAGTAGACAATGGCGGCACAAGAAACTGGAATGTGGGAACGATTTGTTTCATGATTATTTCCTCTGCCGCGCAGACCGCAATATAGAGTCCCTGTTAGAGATCGATTCAGTTGCGGATCCGATTTATCTGCAGCGTGCGGATACTACTACAACAAGTTTCATCTCAAACGACTCCAAACATACTATCACAGGCGGAAACTCAAATCGCATGTGAAAAAGGTCCGGTCTCTAACTGACTCAGCCCAATTCGTAAGCCCAAAAAGCCCAACCGAGTTTTTCTGCAGCAAAAATAGAAGTTGGGCTTGGGTCGAGGCTCGAATTCACATGAATACACGTGCGCGCGCAGGCATGTGCGAGGCGAGCGAGGAGGAGGAGCGCACATGGGCCATCCCTCTCCTCTCTTCTTACCTCCCACTTAGTGAGTGGAAGAACAAGCTCCCTTATAAGTAGGAGTACTTTGAGATTTATTTGTGTCGGTACCCTCAATACCGGGTACCCCCGCGCACAGGGCGAAACTGCCTAAGGACCTCGCCCCCTCCGCAGGGGCGAGCTCCAAAGGCGCCACGTGTTCGGCAGGGCCGAAGCTCCCCTCTCCTTAGAGGGTAGCTCCGGGCATGCCACGTGGCCCAGAAAGCCGGACCTCGCCCCCTCCGCAGGGGTGAGCTCCGAAGGCGCCACGTATTCGGCAGGTCCGGAGCTCCCCTCTCCTCAGAGGATAGCTCCGGGCCTGCCACGTGGCCCAGAAGGCCGCACCTCGCCCCCTCCACCGGGGCGAGCTCCGGAGGAGCCACATGTCCAGTAGGGCAGGAGCTCCCCTCCCCTCAGAGGATAGCTCCGGGCCTGCCACGTGGCCCAGGAGGCCGGACTTCGCCCCCTCCGCCGGAACGAGCTCCGAAGGAGCTACGTGTCCAGTAGGACCGGAGCTCCCCTCCCCTCGGAGGATAGCTCCAGGCCTGCCACGTGGACCAGATGGCCGGACCTCGCCTCCTCCACGGGGGAGAGCTCCGAAGGCTCCACGTGTCCAGTGGGGTCAGAGCTCCCCTCTCCTTAGAGGTGAGCTACGGGCTCGACACGTGGCCAGCAGAGCAGCGCTACCCACCCGACGCGGTAGGCAGCGGGAGTAAAGGCGCGCCATGCCTTTACCGTACAAAGCATTCAAGACCCACGTCTTCCCAAGATGAAGAGGTGTGGCACACGCCTGTCAGGAGGCGCTGTGACCTGTCACAGTCAAGATAGGCGTACAGTGTCTGAAGCTGCAGATCATTGAAGGCAGCGACAAGACATGGACAAGACGTGCCCTGCCGCCCCTGCCACCACCAACGGCTACACGCTACACCTAGCCTGCGGCATGGGTAGGGTGGCAGGACGAGGACCTCGAAGCCAGCGCCAAGACTGCGTAGCTGGTAGGAGATCACCACGGGACCACGTGTCGGGTCCAGGGGCCCACCTTGTAAGCCGCCCGAGCCTTGGACTATAAAAGGCTCGGGTAGGCAACGTTGCAAGGGGTTCGGCAATTGTGCCAGCTCCCTCTAGGCCATCCTCATACTCATGGGAACCAGTGCTCCGAGCACTCTCGTGGACGTAGGGTTTTACGCTCCGGCGGCCCGAACCACGTAAATCCCCGTGTCAAACCACTTTCATCTCCTTCCTTCGTCAACTCCAGCGAGACCCTCGCGAGAGGACTAGCCCCGCCTAAAAAAGAACCTCTACGGGCTGCCCAGAGCAGGCCCGGGGGAAGTGTCGACCGCAGACACTTCGACATTTGGCGCGCCGGGTAGGGGGCTTTTCCATCTGGCGACGAGCCTACGCCGACGAAGATGACCAAGCCTCCGTCAGCGGCAAGCTCTTCGCACCGTCGTTCCCGACGAACTCCGTCAACTTCAAGATCTGCCGCGGCGCAGAGTGCCACTCAAGCAAGTGCACTAGCCACCGTAGAAGCACTCCTGGACAGTCCACCTACTGAAGACGCTCCCCAGGGGGCCACCCAGCAGTGGATCCGCGACGTCAACTACCTCGTTGCTGCTGCCGTCAACCCTCCGCTGCGGCAGAGACGATGCCCAACCAGGTGTCTCGCTATCGCGCACACCAACGGTTGACGGGCAGACGACAGATTCCCGCTCTACCAGGCTCCCAACGGAGGACCTGAGGGTAGAGCTGGAATGACGCCCCTCGGGAGAAGACGCTCGCGTCACCATCGAGCGACAGCGCCAAAGGCGTCGCATCCAAGAGGCTGGCTACAGCACGCCGACTGCCTCAATTCAGCCTGGGCCGCAAATGTTCGCCACGCAACCTCTTCCCCAAGCGTACACCATGCAGCATATGCAACAACCATATGTCCTGCAGATGCCGCCCCCGGTGTATATGGCGCACCTTTGCCCATGCCGGGGTACACCGTGCCAGCAGCCGTTCAAGGGTTCGCGGCACCAAGACCTGCAGCAGTAGCGACCGGGTGTGCGGCCCTAGCGCCCCACCTTCGTTTCGCAAGGTGGCCACACAAGTTCCGACCACACTTGCCGGAGAAGTACGATGGAAGCATCAACCTGGCAGAGTTCCTGCAGGTCTACTCTACTGCCATCCTAGCGGCAGGAGGGGATGAAGCGGTCATGGCCAACTACTTCCCCGTCGCCTTGACCGGCCCGGTGCGGTCATGGTTGATTAACCTGCCCCAGGGTTCCATAACCTTTTTGGTGGAGCTATCCAGACAGTTCACGGCGAACTTCAGCTACTCCTACACGCGCCCCGGCACGGAGCTGGACCTCCACGCCGTGCAGCAACAACTGGGAGAATCACTGTGCTGTTTCATCCAGCGGTTCTCCCAAGTACGCAACACCACCCCCCACATCCCGAATGCATCAGTGGTGGTCGCATTCCGACAGGGTGTGAGGGACAAGAAGATGCTCGAGAAGTTGGCCACCAGAGAGGTGCAAGACATCTCACAGCTCTTCAGCCTGACAGACAAGTGCGCCAGAGCAGAAGAAGGGCGTCACTGGCACGCACAGCCAGCCTCCGAAGCCGGAAGACAGCCCGAAGATGGTGGAGTTCAATCTGTACTCCCGACCACGTCAAACAGTCAAGAGCCAAGCACCGATTGACTTCGTGGTCAGGTGGTCTCCACCACCAAGCATCCCAGGGGGCCCCCGAAGGTGAAGAACCGGAGCCCCGAGCACCGGCCTTCACCGAGCCCCACTGGACGTTCTACCTCGACGGCGTGCTGCTCCTCATGCCAACGAGGGAGCGGTTTGGGTACCTTGGACCTGTGCCATGTACCGCGCGCCGAAGACACCGTCGCCAACAACCTGTCAACGAAGGTCTCCACTTGAGCCCCGGAGTCCCAAGGAGCACTCGAAGGGACGTTGCCACGACTCACAGTCTGGAGTGCCGACCGGGCGAAGGGGGCGAGACCAGCACCTAAAAGCTGGCGGTCCCGGCGGCCATGCAGCCATGGTGCCAGCCAAAGGATCGTATGCGCCTTGGGGAATCCGTGCTACCTAGCGCCCAAGATCCAGGAGTTCAAGTAGTCCCGATGCATGGACCACGGAGGTCCGGGACTCCTTGAAAGACATCCTTCCTGATGAACGTGCACTCGCTGAACGAATTGTGCGGATGGCTAAGTGCTACGCGCTGGTATCTTTACTGGCGTGGCGCCATGGCATCCTATTGCGGTGCATAACCCAGGAGGAAGGCTGCGACCCGCTCGCAGTAATCCACAGAGGCGAGTGCTGGGAAGCTCATCATCCCACACGCAGGTCGGTTAAGCCATCCGACATGGCTCCTACTGACCGAGAGCCACCTGGACGCCGTCAAGCCGGTTAGGAGATGCAAGGCGTGCCAGGTCCACGCCGAGAAGACCCACACAACCGGTGCAGACGTTGCATCCAGAGCCGTCGTGGGATACCGACTCCTCTACGTCGGGGGCTAGCCGGACATCCCAGGGCCGGGTCACGGGGATTACCCTTCTACATGGTTTGCGGGGCCGAAGCCATGCTTCCCCCCGAGATCTCCATGGGGGTCCTCCCATGTCCGAGCGCACGACGAAGCCACACATGACCCGCTCTGTGTGAGGACATCTACCTCGTCGTCGAGGCAAGATGGCAAGCAACGCTCTGGATCGCACGGATCCAGCGGGAGCTCCGACGCTACCACCGCAGGTCTGTGCATGGGAGCTCGAGGCAGGAAGTCCGGCCCTACCTCTGTATGTCCTACCACACTTACTTAGGTGTTCATTTAGATTACGCATTAATTTATGTGATCACCTCCCTGATCTCTAGACAGTGTACGCCCGTCGTACACTCGGCCCTCCTTTCCTACTCCCATGCCTAGTCAATATTTGCTATTCTGCCGAGTGCGGTCGTGCTTGGGGTACCTGCCAAAGGCCCGAGGGCCTCTCGGACCTCCCCCAGTCAGGGTACTGTGACGCAAGTCGGTCCCCTCCAGGGAAGGACCTACGCCAGAGCGGGAGGTCCAGGAGCCTTGCTTTGTCCGGTCCAGCACCCAAAGCATGCGCACTCTGCCTCCCCAGTGCTACGGTCTCAGTACTAGGGGCCGGACGGTTACACCCTGACTACGGCGGGAGCCAGACCTCCGGGACCAAGGGCACCGGATTGCCCTGAGCCCCGTACACCGACCCGGGACTGTAAGCCAAATAAGACTAAGAGGCAGGGAAAGGAGGACCTCTGAGCAGTACCGGACCTCACCCCCTCAGCAGGACAATTACCTTTCCGAATGATCGGAAAAAGCATGTGTTAGCTATATATTCAAATCTTACTCACCTTAGAGACCGAAGAAGTGTTATGAATGTTGACTCCTCTTTTCTAGCTTGATAGCAAAGAATCCCTTTGAAGAGTACAAATCAGCCAGCGCTTCACTTTTCTTTCCTCGATCATGTTTTCTAAAGCACCCACTGATAGCGATGTTGTAGTGGAGATGGTAAGTTTGGATGCCATGTGAATCGCTAGAAACATGTGAAGTGTATGGCTAACCCAATAACGAAAGTTTCGTAAGGGGACTGGAGCAGGCTACCATGAGACAAAAGATCTTCTTTCTAAAGAGATTCGATTCGGAACTCTTATATGTCCAAGGCGAGAGGACCGGGAAGGACGCACCTCTGGTGTACCAGTTATCGTGCCTACGGTAAACGCTGGGTAGCCAAGTGCGGAGAGGATAACTGCTGAAAGCATATAAGTAGTAAGCCCACCCCAAGATGAGTGCTCTCTCCTCCGACTTCCCTAGAGCCTCCGGTGTCACAGCCGAGACAATCAATGTGCAGACAACAGCAATGGCTTTATATGAAGAAGAGGAAACCAAGACCCTTGAAGTGAATCCATGGTCGACCCTCTCACAAAACAAAGTTGATAATGATTCGGTAGGTCGTGCGCTCGAAAGGGGGCGGCCCTTATGACATAACTCGGGGTTTTCGTCTCCTTCCTTGTTGATTAACAAAGATTTAGGTGCATAATATAGAAAGATTGTACAGAACGGAGTAACCTAGACTTTTCTAAGAAAATAAAAAAGAGAATGATCATTGAGAACTTTTGTCGGCCTGTAAGCTGGCATATGAATAGAATCTTGGCTTTGAGACAGTTGCGAGCCACATATCTTTTACTAGACGTCTTTTTTAGTTGCTTAAAGATTTCAGATATTGCTTTTTTCTGTTATAGGAAGAGTGGCGTTCCCGAAGGGCGAGCTCGAAAAAGATAAACAAAACAGATATGTTGCTTTGCTGATTGGTGCTATTAACTTGTCGGAACTAGGATAAGGGAAAAGTATTGGGTACATTCAGTTGAAGAGCCTTTCCGGGATGAGACAAGTTCTTGCTTCCGGCTTTTCTTAACTAGAGTTTTTGCCCAGGATTACGAAAAAAAAACTACCAATAACGGAATCCATAATACCTCGACTGCTAGAAAAATACATTAGCCAAATCCAAGCCAGCCTATCCTTTCATAAAACCAACCAAGAGGCGATGGCACCCCTAAAAAAATATCATATCAAATATTGTCCGAGTGGTATTGGCCAAAGACTTGAGCTTCAAAGGACGAGAAGGCAATGGTCGGTAGACTGTTCCCGCGTAAATGCTAGGCGCAGGAATTCTATCGAGTATTGTGGGAAGGTACTCACGCTAAACCGACAGTGACTCTGGTTCAACTTCTTACTTTTCTTGATCGTACTAGTACTAAATTAGAGTTGATTGAATAAGGTTAGGGAAGAAGGAGATATTCGCGACTACTGGTGGTTTCATTATGGGGCAGCTCATGATCTTCATATCGATCTATTATCCACCTCCGCATCTATTCTTTCTTAGCTAAACGGCGTAATAACAAAAACAAGAAGTAAGACCAAACCGAGAGTGAGCATCATAGACAAAGATGGATTTGTGAATGAGAAATAATAGTTGCCTCGCCTATATCTCTTAGTGTATATTGTAGGAATAATCAAACTATAGAATACAAAGAATACGATCCTAATCGAAATGCATACATTTGGTTCATACGCTAGTGGCATGGTAAGAAGAGATTTCTTTTACAAACTAGAGAGGGGCCATCTAAATCCTAAATTAAAGGCCTGCCCCTTTTCAAGAAAACCGGTCTTCGGGTATCTAGGCATGGTTTATGCCATGATAAGTATAGGTGTTCTTGGATTTCTAGTTTGGGCTCATCCGGCCTCTTCACTAGCTTCTTTAGAGCTTGGGGAATTTCTTACCCTTTCTACTAAATAGTTCAGACCCGGGAACGACAGTCGCTCGACGTAAGGAGAGGAACGAAATATCAATAGAGGAGTCGGGTTCTTAAGACAGGACTGGAAATCGGGTTTTCTGAATATCTCTCTTCCGGCAAAAGAAGTAAGTTTGTTCGAGATCGAAAGAGTGCCCTCGCGGCGTAGGTGCATGGGATTTGGACACATCAGCACCAAGCCATCTTTTCACCCGAGGAGAGGATCACTAGTTTGACCTTTGTCTCCTGGGTCGGATGAGCTTTAACCAACTCATACCAGAAACAACTCGGTAAGTGTCGAAGTACGCATCACAGCCAGATTAAGTCTCGAAGCCAGTGTTTCTCAGTTTTCTTCTCTCCTATCGGCACCACTTTCTCTCAAGGTCTCCCCCTAACTAAGGACCTGTGGCTCAATTCATCCTTTCGGGCTACGCGCTTCCAGTAACAAGGTCTTTCAATCGTTGTATTTCTCACCAAAAAAGAAAAGCGGATATAAGGAAACGAACGCATAAGCACACGAGTGCTTAGTAGACTTATTGGTTGAGCTTTGCCCTTCCTCTCGACAAATTAATCCATGACGGCTACATCCGCCCCTTATCCAGCTAAAGGATTTTCTCTTTTTTCCACTCATCATTATTCTATTTATTCTGACCTCCATACCTCGATCGAGATAGTGGACATAGGATGCCACTCTTTAAAATGAAAAAAAAGGAGTAATCAGCCGTGACACGAAAAAAAACGAATCCTTTTGAAGCTCTATAAAAAAAGTATAACGTTGCTGTAGGAATTCAAAAAATAAAGACGAATTTGGATCCTTTGAGTCTTACTGTATATCCCCCGATTTAGTACTAGTACTAGGAATGGCGAATGGTTCGATTGAGGCTAACGCAGGAGCTAGTACTCCCCTGAGCCAAGTGAAATTCCCAATTCACACACAGAGGTGAGAAAGCTTATGTATGCCCTTATAGCCGCATAGTTGTTGCAAGGCTTTCGTGAGCAAGGTTACATTTTCTTCCTCATCAGATCACACGAAAGGTATTGGAATAGTGCAATTGCTTAGGGGCAAGAACTTTCTGATAACTGGTGCAACTGGTTTTCTTGTAAAAGGTGACAGCTTCTCTGAATCTTAGCATTTGATTTGGTTCTCCCATCAGTGTGTGCTATCATTATATTGAATTCCCTGTCCTTTTCTTCGCGCCGTCTACTAACCGGAATACTACAGCAGAGGACAAAACTAGGGACTTCGAAAACGAGGAAAAGAGGCTCCTAGCTAAAGTTGTCTCGCCCTGCTTCAAAACTACAGGGCGCGCGCTACGGCTTTGACCTAACGGCCTCCGTTTGCTGGAATCGGAATAGTTGAGAACCGGGCATTCAACAGCTTCCTAAAGTATACTCACACATTAACACAACTTCAAACCAAGTCTGAGCAATCCTTTATCAATAGGTACAACGACAATCAGCGTCCTTCAATTCATGCTAGTCGTTGAGAACTCAGCATGTCGTCGTATTCCGGCGAACCTACAACCATACCAAGAAGATCCCTTGATTCTGCTTCCGTCTATCATTCTTCTGTAAGGAAGTCCAAAATCGGGTTGGTTAAGCAATTGGTAGCCCCCGGATGAACGGTAGAATCCATCCATAGAAGAATAGAAAACAGTACTCATCAGGGCATATTTTTGCAAATCCATTTGGATTTTTGAAAACATTAACTTACCTCTAGAATTCCACTAACGTTGACGTTCCGCCAAAATGTGCCAGAGCGAGTGAAAGGCAAGCCCTCAGAATGAGATCCGCTTGGTCTTGTGATAGGGGCTTGAGGAGGAAGAAGAGGGGATTTCTGACATGATGTTGGTAGTTCAAGTGAATTGTCGTAGTGTAAGGAAGATTGATTGGTTTTCAGATTGCTACTTGGCTGGCATAAGAAAGAAGGCGCCCCGGCAGGAATTCTGTAAGCTTGGTGAGCTCCGAAGCCGGACCTCGTCTCCCTCTTCTCAGAGGCGAGCTCCAATGACCTCTGGACCTCACGCCCTCTATGGGCCTGAGCTCCGATGACCTCCGGACCTCACGCCCTCCGCTGGCCTGAGCTCCGATGACCTCTGGACCTCACGCCCTCCGCTGGCCTGAGCTCCGATGCCGGCCCTCGCCTTCTCCTCAGAGGCGAGCCCCGAATCCAAACCTCGTCTCCCTCTTCTCAGAGGCGAGCTCTGATGACCTCCGGACCTCACGCCCTCCATGGGCCTGAGCTCCGATGACCTTTAGACCTCACGCCCTCCGTGGGCCTGAGCTCCGATGACCTCCGGACCTCACGCCCTCCGTGGGCCTGAGCTCCGATGACCTCCGGACCTCACGCCCTCCGCTGGCCTGAGCTCCGATGACTTCCGGACCTCTGCCCCCACAGCAGGGGCGAGCTCCGATGCCGGACCTACCTCTCCTCAGAGGTGAGCTCCGAAGTCGGACCTCCCCCTTTCACAGGGCTGAGCTGTGATGCCAGACCTCACCCCCTCAGCAGGGGTGACCTCTGATGCCGGTCTACACCCCCTCCACAGGGGTGAGCACCGGAGCCAGACCTCTACCTCTCCTCAGAGGCGAGCTCCGAAGCTGGACCTCCCCCTTTCACAAGGGCTGAGCTCCAATGCCAGGATTCACCCTCTCCTCAGAGGCTGAACTCCGAAGCCGTCGAGACCCTGCTAGCATAGGGAGTACTCAAGACAAGAAGGTGAGTGGGAAGAAGAAGGCCCCACCTCAGGCTCGTTACCTCCCCCGAGATGGGCCCATGGGCCACTGTCGGTACCCTCAATATCGGGTACCCCCGCGCACAGGGCAAAACCGCCTAAGGACCTAGCCCCCTCCGCAGGGGCTAGCTCCGAAGGCGCCACGTGTTCGGCAGGGCCGGAGCTCCCCTCTCCTTAGAGGGTAGCTCTGGGCATGCAACGTGGCCTTGAAGGCCGGACCTCGCCCCCTCCGTAGGGGTGAGCTCCGAAAGCGCCACGCGTCCAGCAGGGCCAGAGCTCCCCTCTCCTTATAGTATAGCTCCTGGCCTCCCACGTGGCCTAGAAGGCCGGACCTCGCCCTCTCCGCCAGGGCGAGCTCCATAGGAGCCACGTGTCCAGTAGGGCCGGAGCTCCCCTCCCCTCGGAGGATAGCTCCGGGCCTACCACGTGGCCCAGGAGGCCGGACCTCCTCCCCTACGTCGGGACGAGCTCCGAAGGAGCCACGTGTCCAGTAGGGCCGGAGCTCCCCTCCACTCGGAGGATAGCTCCGGGCCTGCCACGTGGCCCAGAAGGCCGGACCTCGCCCCCTCCGCGGCGGAGAGCTCCGAAGGCTCCACGTGTCCAGCGGGGCCGGAGCTTCCCTCTCCTCAGAGGTGAGCTCCGGGCCTGATCGTGGCCAGCAGAGCAGCGCTGCCCGCCCGGCGCAGTAGGCAGCGGGAGTAAAGGCGCGCCATGCCTTTACCGTACAAAGCATTCAAGACTCGCGCCTTCCCAAGATGAAGAGGCGCGGAGCACGCCTGTCAGGAGGCGCTGTGACCTGTCACAGTCAAGACAGGCGTACAGTGTCTGAAGCTGCAGACCATTGAAAGCAGCGACAAGACATGGACAAGACGTGCCCTGCCGCCCCTGCCAGCACCAACGGCTACACGCTACACCTAGCCTGCGGCATGGGCAGGGTGGCAGGATGAGGACCTCGAAGCCAGCGCCAAGACTGCGTAGCTGGTAGGAGATCACCGACCACCTGTCGGGTCCCGGGGCCCACCTTGTAAGCCGCCCGAGCCTTGAACTATAAATGGCTCGGGTAGGCAACATTGCAAGGGGTTCGGCACTTGTGCCAGCTCCCTCTAGGCCATCCTCATACTCAAGGAAACCAGTGCTCCGAGCGCTCCCGTGGACGTAGGGTTTTACGCTCCGACGGCCCGAACCACGTAAATCCCCGTGTCAAACCACTTTCATCTCCTTCCTTCGTCAACTCCGGCGATACCCTTGCGAGAGGACTAGCCCCACCTAAAAAGGAACCTCCGCGGGCTGCCCAGAGCAGGCCCGAGGGAAGTGTCGACCACAGACGTTTCGACAATTTGGAATTATTGTTATTTCCTGCATGGGCCTTGGGCCAAAAATTCCAACAATCCCCCACCAAATCTCAAAGTCATTAGAAGAGAGAACATTCTTGTTCCTTATTTGATATACTAGTGTTTCAGTAGATACTGTTAAGTTGAACTTCCCCTAGATCTTTAAGTTACATCAGTTCACAAATTGAGCAATGGACTAAGACTTGAATTGCAAGTTTTGTGTGAACCGATTTCAACTAAAGACCCCACTAGTACTTGTCTAGCAGTAGTCTACCCCGCGGGTGGAGCATATGCGTCGTACTCCCTGGTCTCTTCATGAGCTTTCTAGAGATCACCCAAATCTCACAGACTGCTACGTTAGACAGTCAGAGCTCATATAGGTGTGTTTCTTTCAAGATTGCCCTGTAGGACAACATCTTTGCTACGCATAGCCAACAGAAACACATTAAGTCAAATTGCCAACCTGTCTTACAGTTTGAGAGTGTAGTTGTGCATCTTCACATAGAGAGGGTCTCATTTAAATACTCTCCTCGGTGAACCACTAGCTTATTTTTCCCAGATCCTACTTCACAGGATCTTCGATCACATAGATTGAGTTACCACTATGGCGTCACAGTCATGGGTCTCAAACCCATCTCTCTCGATGCACTTTCTATCACATTTCGTGATAGTCCCTTCGTAAAGGGATCTGCCAAATTTTTGTCCGTTTGTATGTATGAAACAGTAATAACAACGGAGTTCCTCATTTTCCTGACAGATTTCAAACGTATCTTGACGTGTCTTGATGATTTTGCATTATCCTTAGAACTGATCACTTTAGCAATCTCGTTTGATTGTCATAATTCATAAGGATTGCCGGCAATGGTTTCTCGACCACAGTCAAATCCATCAAGAGCTCTCGCAACCATTCTGTCTCTTCAGTTGCTGTCTCTAAAGCAGTGAGTTCTGCTTCCATGGTTGACCTCGTCAATGTGGTCTATTTGCAATACCTCCATGATATGGCGCCACCAGCAAGAGTAAACACATATCCACTCGTGGCATAGAGCTCATCAACATCAGAGATCCAGTTCGAATCACTATATCCTTCAGGCACGGTCGGATGCTCCGTATAGTGAATTCCATAACTAATTGTACCTCTCAGATAGCGGATAACCCTCTCAAGTGCATTGCCAATGATCTGTACCCGGGTTTGACATGAACCTGCTCAGTTTGGTCACAGCAAACGAGATATCAGGGCGGCTTGCGATTGCTAGGTACATGAGTGAACCGATCATCTGAGAATATTTAAGTTGACCTCTTTTCTCTTTCTTATTCTTTCTGAGTATCACAATGGGATCATAAGGTGTTGGAGAAATCTTTCTATCCATAAAGCCGAATCGACTCAATATTTTCTTAACATAGTGGGATTGCGTTAAAGTAACTTCACTCTCATCCTTATTCACCTTAACGTTCAAAATGACATTAGCCTCTCCCAGATCTTTCATATCAAAGCACTTTGATAGAAAAGATTTGATCTCAGAAATTATATTAATGCTTATACCAAAAATGAGTATGTCATCCACATACAAGTATAATATAATGCTATTGCCCCAAACTTGGCGATACTACACACACCAATCGACCTCATTAATGATAAAGCCCGCAGACGTCAATGTACTGTCGAACTTTTCATGCCATTGCTTAGGTGCTTGTTTTAGGCCATACAAAGATTTCAACAATTTGCACACCTTTCTCTCTTCACCTTTTACTATGAACCCATGAGACTCATCCATATAGATTTTCTTTTCCAACTCTCCATTAAGAAAAGTTGTCTTCACATCCATTTGATGAATGATTAGATCATAAGAGGCAGCTAGAGAAAGTAGTACTCGGATTGTCGTCAATCTGGCGACAGGTGAATAAGTGTTAAAATAGTCTTCTTCCTTTTGTGTATAGCCCTTTATAACTAGTTTCGCCTTGTACTTCTTAATAGTACCATCAGGCCTGAGCTTCTTCTTGAACACCCACTTACAACCTACTGGTTTGCACTGTACGGTCGTTCAGTTAACTCTCAAGTTCCATTTGAAAGAATTGAGTCCATCTCACTATAAACTGCTTCTTTTCAGTCATCTGCATCAGGAGATATATATGCCTCTGCAATGGATTTAGCAGTGCCGTTGAGAAGATACACAATGAAATCATCACCAAAGGATTTCGTAATCCTCTGTCTCTTACTTGTCTGAGTTGTTTCATTGTGTTCCTCCTCTAGGACGTTCTCAAATGGTGTTTCAAGAAACTCGCTAGTTGTGGTGGATTGAGGATTTAGTTCAAAAGAAATCCTAACAGTGCTTTGCATATCTTTCATAGAAAATGTATCCTTAAAAAAAATGTTGCATCACGAGATTCCATAATTGTATCAACATGCATATTAGGTATTTCAAATTTAACTACTAAAAATCTATACACTATACTCCGCTGAGCATAGCCTAGAAAGATGCAATCCACTGTCTTTGGTCCAAGCTTGCGTTTCTTGGAGATTGGGATATTGACTTTTGCGAAACACCTACAAGTACGCAAGTATGAAAGTGATGGTTTTCTCCCAACCCAATCCTCATAAGGAGTTTTCTCTTTATTCTGGTTTGGAACACGGTTTAGGACATGACATGAAGTCAATAGAGCCTCCCCCACCATGCCTTAGATAAACCGGAAATGTCTAACATGACATTCACCAAGTAACACAACAAACGGTTTTTCCTCTCAGCTACCCCATTGGATTGGAGTGAATAGGGAGGCGTCCTCTCGTGTATAATACCGTGTTCCTCACAAAAATCATCGAATACTTTGGAAAATACTCACCACCACGATACGAGGCTAAGATGTTTGATCTTTCTCTCTAATTAATTTTCTACTTTAACTTGATAGATTTTAAAGTAGTCTAAATCTTCATTTTTGGTTTGCAACAGGTATACATAGCACAATTTAGTTGAATCAACTATTAGCATCATAAAGTATTTCTTTCCACCTTTTTTCAACACACCATTCATCTCACATAGATCAGAATGTATGAGTTCTTAAGGTGTCAAGTTTCTCTCCTCGGCCGCCTTGTGAGATTTTTGAGGTTGCTTTGATTGCACACAACTATGGCACTTAAAACCTTTAGCAATGGTGAATTTCAGAATTAACTTAAGACTAGATAGTCGATTCAATAAACCAAAATTAACATGACATAAACGAGAATGCCAAACACTCGCATCGTTATTAACACTGCCACAAATATGGTTTACTAACTTATTATTAAACTCTGACAAAGAAAAGCGGAACATGCCTCTGCATTCATAGCCTTTACCAATAAATTGTCCATATGCTTCGACACAACTATTTTATTGGACTCTAAAACTACTTTGAACCCATCTCTACAGAGAAGAGATCCGCTAACAAGATTCTTGTTCATGGTAGGGACATGCTGCACATTCCTCAGCTAGACAATATTTCACGAAGTGAATTTCAGATCGAATGTGCCAACACCACGAACAAAAGCATGTGACCCATTCCCCATCAGAACGGAGGAATCTCGGACAAACTGGTAAGAAGTAAACATAGACATGTCAGAACATACATAAACATTAGCTCCCGTATTAAACCACCAGAATGGTGTTTGAATAATAGACAGAACAATAAAGAAATTACCGTACCCATCCGCATTGCTAGATGTCACAATGTTGACATTCTCTTTCTCTCTACGATCTGCCTTGTCAGTACAGTTCTTGGAAAAATGTCTGTGCTCACCATAGGTATAACAACTCTCATTGGCTTTGTTTGACTTCTTGAAAGCAGTAATTTTGTTCAGCTTAAACTGAGACATGTTGTTCCCTTTATTTTTGACATTGGGTTTCTGCACCATATGTGCATTGGCGCTAGAATGACCCTCACCTCCTTTCTCAAGAGATGCTATTAGGTTTTCAACTGACATTTCCTGTCTCTTGTGTTTTAGAGCTGTGGCGAAGTTCCTCCACGAGGGCGACAACGTTGCAATAATGCAACCAGTCGCAAACTTGTCAGACAGAGAACACTTAAAGAGATCGAGCTCTCTCGCGATACACTGTATCTCATGAGCCTGTTCGACTACAGGACGGGTGTTAACCATCTTGTAGTCATGGAAGCTCTCCATGATATACAGTTCACCGCTTGCATCAGCTGCATCATACTTAGCGTTTAGTGCATCCCACAACTCTTCCCCATCCGTGATTGTTAGATAAACATTACAGAGCTTGTTGTCAAGAATGCTTAACATACATCCTCTCAGGGCAGCATTGGCTTCCTCGAACTTTGTCTGTTCTTCAACAGTCAAAGAACCTTGATGTCTGCCCTAGGTTGCCCAAAAGATTTTAAGCGACTAAAGCGAGAGCGTGGTCTTAACTTGCCACCTCTTGAAGTGCACACCAGAGTCATCATGTTTAAAATAGGAAATTGCCTAGATAAGGTTTTTGGATTATTAGAAGAAATAGGTAATTTACTAAATAATTCCGGACAACACAACTTCGAACAACAAGAAACACCAGCAAACGAGAAGTCATATTAGGCGTACCGATTTGAAACTGGAGGAATCGCTGCAAACGCTGATCTGACGACAGTCGGTGCAGACGTTTGCGGTAGGCGGCCCGTGATGAAGAACGCGAGCAGTCGCATAGAGCTCTTCCCAAAAACCTTATTCGCCCTCTTCCTGTGCAGGATCGCAAGGGCGAGAGGTTCCGGAGACCTGCTCTCCCGACCGTCGGTGCACGTCGGCGCTCGGGATGGAGTAGACAATGGCGACGCAAGAAACTAGAACATGGGAATAATTTGTTTCATGATTATTTCCTCTCCCGCGCAGGACGCAATATATAGAGTCTCTGTTAGAGATCGATTCTGTTGCAGATCCGATTTATCTGCAACGTGCGGGTACTACTACAACAAGTTTCATCTCAGTCGGCTGCAAACGTATTATCACAGGCGGAAACTCAAACCGCTTGTGAAAAGGTTATCACAGGCGGTCTTAGTCTTCATGAATCGACCTGTTAAGACTCTATCATAGGCAATTTTTGTAGTAGTGTCCGGTCCGGTCTCTATCTGACTCAGCCCAATTCGTAAGCCCAAAAAGCCAAACCAAACTTTTCTGCAGCAAAAATAAAAGTTGGGCTCGGCTTGAGGCTCGAATTCACACGAACACGCGTGCGCGTGCGAGGCGAGGCAAGGCGTGCCGAGCAAGGAGGAGGAGGAGGGAGGACCGCGCGTCGGCCATCCCTCTCCGCTCTTCTTACCTCTCACTTAGTGAGTGGAAGAACAACCTCCCTTATGAACCTTGTGTTCAACTTTCAGCCTTCACTTGCATTCAAGAAATGGTTACTATCATATTTTTATTTTTACAGTTTGATATATAAGATGGACCGCCGAGCGTGGATGTACAACATGCCAAGACCTGATCCTATGTACATTCAAAATGTTGCAAACTTTATTGAAGCGTCCAAGAGACATGCGAAGTTGTAAAAGATATATGACATATTATGTCCAAGTATCGAGTGCGAAAATAAGATTGCTTGGATAGATACTATAGTAATCCAATCTCATTTGGTGAAAAGGGGTTTTAAAAAAACTACACAATATGGACATAGCATGGTGAGTTAGATACAAATGAAGTGGATAAAAATGATGAGAGAGGTTCTGATGACGGTAATGCTCATATCGATTATGGTAGTGACAATTAGGATGATAATGATGATGATGATGATGATGATGATGATGATTGTGAGGAGATGTTGCGTCATATCAGACCACATCTATTGATTTCTATGAGAACAAGTAAAGGTTTAAGTAAAATGGAGACATTACAGAATGCGGCGACGGAGCTCTGATATATTGAATCAAAGGGTTGTGATAAAGAGTTTACTATATTGCGTGCAGTATTAGAACTACTAAAGTTAAAAGCCACACACAGATGGTCCGATTGTAGTTTCTCTGATCTTTTGAATCTTTTGATAAAATTTCTTCCAAATCCCAATAAACTGACCAGAAGCACTTATAAAGCGAAGAAACTTCTTTGCCCGATGTCACTAGGTGTGACAAAAATACACGCTTGTGTGAACCATTGTATTCTGTATCATAAAGAGCATGAGCTCGCAACTGGATGCCCCATCTATGGTGTCAGTAGATACAAGAAGGACTACAATCACCAGTATGTTACCAACATGAATAAGACCCTGAAGAATAAGAAGAATATTATTGGCCCTGAAGCTGACGATGACAATACTTTTGACGATGCAGGCGGGAAGAATAAGAGAAAAATTCCTGCCTTGGTGATGTGGTACCTTCCAGTAATTGATCGCTTGAAGCGTTTGTTCTCAAACCGTAGGGAGACTGAACTTATGCGTTGGCATTCTGAGCAGCGCAGGAAGAACAAAACCATATTCGATACCTGGTGATGCAATCTAGTGGAAAAATTTTGATATTCAGTATCCAGAGTTTGCAAAGAAAATCAGAAATGTAAGTTTTGCCTTGGATACAGACAGAATGAATCCGTTTGGTGAAAAAAGGAGCATACACAACACATGGCCCGTGGTATTAACGATGTACAACCTACCGACGTGGTTGTGTCAAAAAAGGAAATATATTTTGTTATCTGTTCTTATACAAGGTATGAAATAACCCGGCATCGAAATTGATGTGTTCTTGGAACCTCTAATAGAAGATATGGCAAAACTGTGGAATGAAGGGGTACGTACATGGAATGAGTACAAGCGAGAGTATTTCACGCTAAGAGCAATGCTATTCATTACCATGCATGATTATCCTGGACTTTTTACATTATCGGGACAAATAAAAAGAAAGAAAGGTTGTGTAAGGTGCGTGGATAGAACTGGATTTTTATACCTCACTTCATCTAGAAAGACGGTGTACATGAGACACCGGCGGTTCTTGACAGATACACATAAGTACAAGAAGATGAAACAACAATTTGATACTGCACCAAAACCTTACAGTGCAAAACTCGTGTTCGAAATGGTCAAGAACATTCAGGTTGATTTTGGTAAGGGCAAAAAATTTAAAGGAACAAAGAGAAAGAAAACTACATCTTCGGGTGATACAACTGACACGACTTTCATGAAACAATCGATTTTTTTCAAGTATTTTTCGTAGTGGAAGAACCTGGAAATTTGTCATAGTATTGATTTGATGCACGTTACATAGAATGTATTTGACAGCGTCATTGGAACCTTGTTGGACATGCCGAGGAAAACAAAGGATATATTAAAATCACGTATGGAGCTAGTAAATCTTGATATGAGACCAGGGCATCACCCAATAGAAAAGGCCAACGGGAAGCATTACCTTCCCCCAGCCAGCTACAACTTGACACTACAGAAAAAAGGCAATTTGTGAATGCTTGCGTGAGATCAGAGTGCCCACAAGTTTCTCATCCAATATCCGCAAACTAGTCTCGATGAAAGACTTGTCTATATTTGGCTATAATTCTCACGACTGTTATATGATAATGACAGTGTTCCTTGCCATTGCAATAAGGGTCATCAAACCCGAGAATGTAAAAGTTTTCATCACACGTTTGTGTTACTTCTTGAACACAATATCGCAAAAGGTGATAGCCTGAGAAGACTTAGACTATTTGAAAACGTACATCGTCGAGACTATGTGCAAGGTTGAGATGTGTTTCCCACCATTTTTTGATATGCAAGTACACCTAATCATATATCTTGTTGATCAGATAAAAGCATTGGGGCCACTATTTTTAAATCATATGTTTCCGTTGGAGAGATATTTAGGAGTATTAAAGAGTTTTATGCGGAACCGTGCTCACCCAGAGGGTTCAATTATGGAAGGATACACTACTGAAGAAGTGACTGAGGGTTGCGCTGATTAAATGAAAGATGGAAAGCCGATAGGTGTGCCTATACCAGTACATGAGGGTAGACTATGTGGGAGAGGCAAAGTGGGTAAGAAAATTTTTATTGTTCAGGATTACAAATTAGTATGCTGTACACATTTTGGTGTACTATAACAGCTCGCAATAGCTGAGTCGTACATCGAGGAACACGAAATTGAGCTTCAACCAAGGCAGCACAGAGGACTGGATCATGAAAGAGCATAGAAGACGTTTCACTGAATGGTTAATGGATAAAAATATACCATACGGAGACTCTGATGAAGAGGCCACAATGAAGAAGTTAGCTTCTGGCCCATCTGCTTTGGTGACATCATGGCAAGCATATGACATCAATGGTTACACATTTTACACTAAGAAAAAAGACGGTAAGAGTGTTGCAGAAAAGTGTGGTGTTCGTATAGAGGCTTATGATCCACAAGGGCAGAAGACCACATACTTCGGATTCATAGAGGAAATATGGGAACTCGATTATGGCGAAAGGATGCAAATGCCCATGTTTAAATGCTAATGGGTCAAACATCCTGATGATGTGAAAGTGAACAACTACGGGCTGTTGAACAAAGCGGGTTATAAAGATGATCCGTGGGTTCTCGCTGATCCTGTTGCACAAGTTTTTTATGTACAGGATCCAAGAACTAAGAAGATGCACGTCGTTGTTTCCGGAAAGCAAAATATTATCGCGGTTGAGAATGTGAGAGATAATAAAGAGGAATATAATCAATATGAAGATATGTACTTTTTTACCGATCCAGACAACAGCAAGCACGTAGAAAGAAACAATAAAAAGGATTTGAAACCCTATATGCGAGAAGATGTCAATGCTCAAAAAAATGTATGACATATATTCTATATATTTTAATATTGTAATTAAGCTTTAATTTGACAATTTTTCTCTTTTAATATTTGAAATTTGACATGTTGGAATGCTTTAAAAAAATTAACAAAATTCATACAATGAAATACACTGCGCTTGAATCTATGGTCGGCTGAGTGCTGCTTCATCTCTATGTGTACGTGTGAGATCTGTTTTTCCTCTGTTCGCTACAATTTTTGCATGCGGTTCTTTGCCTACGACTAGCCGCCTGTGTAGACTCTGTATCACAGTCGGTTTGTAATGTAAAGAGTATCTGTTGTAAAGAATCTTTTTCGCAGGTGGTTCTTTATCTACAGCTATCTACCTGTGAAGAATGTTTATCACAGGCGGTTTGTAACATAAGATTATCCGCCCGTGTAACTAAGGATGCATGTACTGCACGCGTGGCGCGTTCTCCTCGCGCGTGTGGTAACCGAAAAGGTAAGGCGCACACACCCGGTATCAAACAAAGAGAGCCAATATAACAGAGAGGGTCAATATCAGATATAAGAAACCACTGATTTATAAGCACCTTCAAAAAGGCTATTACTGAGAATCATATCCATTGATGATCATATCATCCGTCATTGTCAAAGGAGAAGAGTCCAACAATGAGAAGAGGTATTAACAAAAAGGACATGATCATGAGCACTAACCACAGAAGCAAAGTGTTGAAACTAAGCACGAGGACATGCTTGAGGCCATATAAGAGTACGTCAAAGACGACAAACTATACCCACAAGAACAGAATACTACAATGATAGTTGCATATACACCTCTAAAGGATAACAAATCTAGTTCAAAATTAAATTATTTTTTTAGAACTACAACAATTTAATAACGGAGGGCAATAATTCAACATGACTATGAAATCAACATATCATAACCTAGACAACTGATATATATATATATATATATATATATATATATATATAATGAAATAACAACAACACAACCAAGCCTTTATCCCAAGCATGTTGGGGTCAGCTGAGTGCTGCTTCATACAATGAAATACACTGCGCTTGAAGCCATGGCCGGCTGAATGCTGCTTCATCTCTATGTGTACATGTGAGCTCTGTTTTTCCTCTGTTTGCTACAATTTTCACAGACGGATCTATACCTACGACTAGCCGCCTATGAAGAATCTTTTCAAAGGTGGTTTGTAATGTAAAGAGTATCCGTCTGTGAAGAATCTTTATTGCAGGCGGTTCTTTATCTACGGCTGTCCGCCTGTGAAGAATGTTTATCACAAGCGGTTTGTAATATAAGTATATCCACCCGTGTAACTCTAAGGATGCATGTATATTGCGCGCGTCGCGCAATCCCTTCGCGCGCTCATGGTAACCGAAAAGGTATGGCGCACACGCTCGGTCGCTTCAGCCGTCTGTATTAACGAGCAATATTGCAAGCGACTCCTTCACGGTCCGCCTGTATTGTGTCGTCGTTGCTATTTGCGCGCATAATTTGAAGCGATCCGACCTCTCCTTCTCCGGACCATTATAACTTGCATCTTTCCCTTCTCTGTAGTCTGCACTACCATCACGGTCTTCCTCTTCCCTCTAATCTTCATCTTCCTCGCCGCATCGTAGTCCTAGTCACAATGGCACCATCGACGAAGCGCTCCCGACCATGCTCTCCACTCGCCACGCCTCCTTCCCTGGCTCCAACCGTGCCTCCGTCCGTAGCTCCAACCGTGCCTCCATCCCCGACTCCAACCGCGCCTCCGTACCCGTCTCCAACCGCACCTCCGCCGCCTTCCTAGGCGGAAGAGAGAGTGCACCTGCTTAGGAAAGTCGCTTTCCTAGAGCAAAGTTTGGTTGCCCTCAATGCACAGGCGAACGACGACGACCTATCACCGTTGCGTCGGCAGATGGCGAAGGCTGTATTTAACAGTACATCCGATGTCATGGTTCTTCTAGGTCTTGGTCGTCTTCCAGAATGTACTAGAATGGGCACCACAACCCACTACCTCTTCGGATTAAGCGCAATGGCTAGTCATCTTGACGCGATGCGGGAGACGGTCGGTGAGGTGCTTAGGGTGGAAGGCAGCAGGAAGTTGTGGAAGCGATCGCCGACAAGTGTGGGGTTTCTCCGCCACCGGAGGACTAGGCGATCGCCTGTTGTTTTCTTTTGTTGTTTACAAAAAATTAATTTTTAATGAATGTGTGTTTGATGATGAATGTTTGTTATCAATTATTGAATTGTTTGTTGTCTTTTTGTTTGATGCTAAATGTGGTTGATGTATATCGGGTCGCGACGTTTGGTGGCTTCAAATTTGTTGATCGATCCCTTCGGTATTAATGGTCAATATTGCAGGCGCCTCTCTACTCCCGGTCGTTTCAGCCGCCTATATTAATGTGGCTTCGAAATAAGTTCAAAGTCTCGTTCCCCTCAATATTAATGGCCAATATTACAGGCGGCTCCTACTCCCGTTCGCTTCAGCCGCCTGTATTAATGACCCATATTGGAGGCGGCTCCTACTCCACGGCCCGCCTGTGAAAATTGATATGTTTACATAGGCGGTTTGCAGTTGCGAGCCGTCTGTAATGTTTATTTATCACGGGCGGCTATTAAATCATTCAACATCACATGCACATTTTTTTACGGATCGCCTGGTCTGAAAAACGAGTCGTCTGTGATAATGATTTTTTTAGTAGTATGTTTCCCTCAAACTTCTCATGTGATACTAAGCCACTGACACCACTCTCTCTTGCACTAATGGGTCTTTGATATTTGTTTAGAATTATTGTTATTTTCTACATAGGCATTTGGGCAAAAATTCCAACAGCCAGATCCAGATAGTAAAACTTAACAAGTTCTGGACCATCTGCCCATCCTCAACGCGGCAGCCAGCCTGCTCAAGCGCGCCCATGAAGAAGGTCCCCCCATCAATCCTCGAGTCCATGCACTGCGGGGAGAAGACGGAGATGATGTCCCTTGACGTGACCACTCCTTCGACGATGAAGCTGCAGCTGCTGCATGAAGCTGCCAGCTTCTCCATCGCTTGCTTCAAGGTGGTCGGACCTGCTGCTTGTGACAGGCAGGCCCGTTCCTGTTGTTCTTCCGAGGGCGAGGATATTTTGACCCTCACGTGCAGATGTAGATGCAGATGGTTTTTCGGCAGTGCCGTTGTCAGTCTTGTTCTTTAACTTGACGAATTCTTCCAAAGTTAGTCTCCTACGAATCAGAGGATTTGTTCATGCACATCCTTGTTCTGGGAGTGAGTGGAAACGAAAGTGAGAGTGCTTACTTTCTGTTTCTGAAAAGGGAGCTATCATCCAGAAGCAGGTAGAGATCATTGCACTGTACTGATCCAACCAGACGGCTGGTTTTCCTGTCAATGACTGCAATTCCCATTTCCTCCTCTGAGAGAATATGCAGCGCATCGGCTAGATCCTGATCTGAGTACAGCAAAACAGGCTTCCTCACATTTGCAAACCTTTCAAGAAGAGAAATGGAAATTAGATATGTAAAGTTAGGGTTTTGTAGTTTCATCGTAATTTGTTAACATCAAGGACCGTGATGTTCATCATGAGCTCGATGAGTTCACATTTAGCGGACTGGTTTTCACAACAGTTCCTGTTATGTTATTTATTAATAACATTCATCGAAAATAAATTAATAAAATTATCGTACATACGATCAGCTCATAATACATGCTGTATGAATCAAATATCATATGTACAATGTAGTTCTTATCCAATATTAGAAATAGAAATTACTTTTAATAGCGCACTTAAGGTATTCTAAAAGCAATATCATTTAGGACTAAATTTGAAGGAATCATGGTAACCATCTTCAACTGGTTGAGTTAACATCAGTTTGTTGTTGTTTTTAGGATATACTAAACTGCATTGTGAAGTTGTGACAGGTAGGTTGTATTCAGGCCTAGCACTCACCTAAATTCACAGAGTTGTTTATCTGCAATTTTGTTGAGCCGCTCAAGGCCATTTGACTGGAGAAGCAACTCCATAACTGCACTCTAGTACGATGCATTGGCCATTAGCTTAGGGTGCATTTGGTAAGAAGAAACATTTCAGATTCTAGGTTGAATCAGTTGAAACGGTTAAAAAAGTGAAATGTTTCAGCAGTGTATCCATGAGAAACAATTCATGTTTTTTGCCTACGAATCTGAAATAACTGGAAAGGTGTTCCGCATTTTGAATCACTTTATATTATTGTATCATCTCCAGTTTCATAATTATTTACATTGATTTGCCATAATCTACCCTTAACTCGTCGCCGCTGTTGCGGCGCAACAAGGATTTATCCGTGCATGTGGATGATGATATATATATTTTGCAATAGCACATATAAATAATCTATGTTATAATAATTTATTATATGTTATACTATGACAAAAACGATATAGTTCATCCAAGGGTAGATAGGTTATTTCAATCCTCTTTCTCTCTATACTGAAACCGAAATCAGAAAAGTAAGCAAACAGTTTCTAAAGTGATTTCTGTTTCAGTTGAGAAACATTTCCACGTTGAAACTGAAATATTTCTGATTCTCGAAGAATCTGGAACTGTACTAAACAGGACCTTAGTCTGAATTCTGGTTTCACAATCACCGACTATCAAAGGGAACCGATACGTAACTAAGTACCTGGGTCACAAAACCAATAACACTCGAGTTCGTTGATTCCACAACAGGCACCACGTTAAGCCTGTAGTGTTTCGAGAAAAGGAGCATTGCGTGGAAGAGCGTGTCGCTGGATCGAACAGGGAAGAAGGGTTGCCATAGGTACAGCTTTGCTAACCAGGCAATCTGTTTATTTCATCAGGCATTCAGAAACAATACACTCCTTCCCTATGCAGTGTGCACAAACAGGATTCGCGTTTACTTTTGCAGAATACAGAAATGCGTACCTTTGTCTCTGCAATCCGAGGTTGCTGCTTGAGATTTGAGAGGAAATCAGAACAATTGCCGTTCGAATCACCGTCTACTTTCCCAAGTTCCTAGCAGCGGACAACGCCATCAAAGAACTTGTCAAGATTAAGTAGATGCAGACCAAAGGTAACACACCCTTTCCCTCTTATTAGCATGAACAGCACATGTTACTGCAGCAAGGATTTTTAAGAACAATGCACTGAACTTATCATATGACAGCATCTGGGGAAGTCTATGGGGTCGACCGCTGATTACGTACCTCAAGCGCCCATAGGAGGAGGCTGGACAACTCAACGACGCGGATGTCCCGATCGACAAATTTCACGAAACTGCTTTGCACGTCGTCGATGATCACCGCGCCGGCGCGCTGCTCCCGTACATGGCGTCGATGGCGTCCGGCACACACCCCTGGAGCTTGACCTCCACCGCTGCATACATACGGGGCAAGCCAAGAGAGCGTCGCCCAACCGGCCCCGGGTGAACGGCCGACGATGTCATCACGACGCCGGGTTTGCATGCACGCAACAAAGCAAGGAAAGGAACCAAGTGCGTCGATGCAGCGAACGGAGTACCTGGTGACGCGGAGGGCTGGAGCGCGCCGGAGACGGATGAGACCGGGATGTGGTCGAGGAAGGACATGAGAGCCTCGCTCCAGTACTCCCCTGCCGACGCACCTCCGGCAGCTAACCTTCCCGTTGCTGCTTGTCTTGCCATCTCCATCGATCTCTGCAGTGTGCAGTCTGCCCCAGTGCCCTGTCCTCTCGGCGTTTCGGCCGGCAACCACTTCCCTTGCGCGTGTTGACGGTTTTCGGTGTGTCCTTTTTGCGGTTCTCGCTAGATAGCTGGGGGACACGTATGCACGGCACCGGGCATCGCGTCGTGCAGGAATTGTTGACAAAACTGGTGAGCACCACACGTACGTGTTGTGTTTGGGTTCACCGAGGTTGCATACACTTTGTGGTTACCGTTGACTGCGGTTAACCTCCCATCGCAAAACATAACCATTTTCGATTAAGGGCTCGACAAAACAGAAAGTATCATGGTACGTCGTCCTTCCTTGAAATGGAACTTGAATGCTGGAGCAAGAAGACGCATTCAAATTTGGTTTTCATTTTCGTATATTTTATTTAATCAAATTTTATTACGTTTTCATATTGTGTTAACAGAAATTTTAATCCACACTACCTCATAATCTAAAAAGCAAAACTTAATAGTACTAAACCTCATCCTTATAAAAAAATTTCTCGTATCACAACCCAATCTTAATAATATCCACCCATCACTGGCACATACATGTCAATGTCAATTTTTATATCTATTGCTATTTTATGCGCTTATTATTTGTTTTGCTCAATAGATTATATTGCACATTAAAATACGGTTAACAGCAAAACAGTACCAAATTGTCCGGTTATGAATTTTTTGGATCACATGTAGTTGTCAATTCTTTTCTTAACTAAATTAACTGAACATCCACCACTATTTGTCGTACCGTATGTTCTATGAGCTAATCTTCTATCTAAATACAACTTAAAAGAGTGATTATGTTTCAGTCGCTTGAAATATCTGATTCTTTTACGGATGTTTGTGAGCTGTTCGACTGATATCCAACAGACAATCAATTGTCTTCAATCTACAGTTAAATCTTTTTCTCTCTCACATGACTCCCTAAATGTGGCCTAGAGGGAGGTGAATAGGCGTTGAAAACTTTTTCTACAACACTTAGCAAGTTCGTCAAATACAGTAGGAACAGGATTAATCCGGTAACGGTACTGACTAGTCCGGTGTGCTAGTTATACCGACGAAAGGATATATTATTTAAAGTATTCTCCTCAAATCTTATAGCAGCGGAATTAAGTAAATTAACCTAACAACTTGTGTATGTATTAGAACGATTAATTTGCACGAGGAATACAAGATTAATATGCGTTGCAAGATTAATCAACCCTATGCCCTAAATGATAATTGTCGGTACCTGAGATATGGGGTACCCCCGCGCACAGGGGAAAATGCCTAAGGAACTCGCCCTTCTCCACAGGGAGAGCTCCGAAGGCGCCACGCGTCCGGCGGGGCCGGACCTCCCTCTCCTCAGAGGAGAGCTCCGGGCCCGCCACATGGCATACAGAAGCCGGACCTCCCCCTCCGCGGGAGAGAGGTCCGAAGGCGCCACGCGTCCAGCGGGGCCGGACCTCCCTCTCCTTAGAGGAGAGCTCCGGGCCCGCCACGAGGCCAACAGGAGCCGAGCCTCCCCCTCCGCGGGGAGAGGTCCGGAGGCTCCACGTACCCCGCGGAACGGGCCCTCCTCTCCTCTGAGAAGGGCTCCGGGCCCGCCACGTGGCAGCAGAACGGCGTTGCCTGCCCCCGAGCGATTGGCAGCGGGCGTAAAGACGCCCCATACCTTGCCCGTACAAGGTATTCAAGGCCCGCGTCTTCCCAAGACGCGGAGACGCGGAGCACACTTCTGTCAGGAGCCGTTGCGCCTAGTCGCATCACAGACTGGCGCGCGGTGTCAGAACCTGCCAGCCAATAAACACCGCGACAAGACATCCCGTGCCGCCTGCGCCGTCATCAACCACTACGACTAGCATGCGGCATGGGCAGGGCGGCAAGATGAAGACTCAGAAGCCTTCGACCAGAGGCAACTACCGGCATAACTGCAGATACGGTAGATAATAGACAATCTTCCCGGGACCACCTGTCGGGTCCCGACCCCCCTTGTAAGCTGCCCGAGTCTTGGACTATAAAAGGCTCGGGTAGGCGACGATAGCAAGGGTTCGCACTCTGCAACTCATACGCTAGCCATACACTCCCAAGCTGTAACTCACCCCCAAGCTCAGGACTCCGGCCCTGAGCAGCAAGCAATACAGCGAGCTCCATAGCTCGCCGTGGACGTAGGGTTTTACGCTCCGGCGGCCTGAACCACGTAAAACTCACCGCGTCAAGCTCTTACTAACTCATCCATCCGCGCAAGCTCTCCGCTAGGGACTAGCCCCACCGAAAAAAGAACCTCCGTGGGCTGCCCAGTGCAGGCCCGGGGGAAGTGTCGACTGAACACTTCGACAATAATAATGATCGTAAAAGTAAATAACAAGAACACAAGCGACAAGGATTTTTACTCAGGTTCGATCTCACCAAAGAGATCTACCCTCGTTGAGAAGCTCACACTGAGCCGGGTCTCAATCAACCCTTTACCTCTTCAAGTTACCACGAAGGCCAACTTGAGTTCCACTATCACGGGGGAAGTCACCAAGTTGGTGGGGCAACCTCACACGTTGAGGGCTCCCACAAAATTACAGAGAGAGAGGAGCAATCAAACACACTCGAAAGATTTACAGCAAATGCAAGAGTGTGTAAGAGATCAAATCCCAAGAGTTTAGCAACGCGTAGAAGACGATCTCTCTATTCGGAATCTTGATTCACAAAAGATTTAACTTTTAAGGGATTTAGATGTGTAGGGAGAGGTGTTTGTGTGCTCTCAGGACGAGTGGCGACGCTAGGGTTCTTGGGTGTTTTTGGTTGTTCACGTTTATCACCTATTTATAGTGTTTTAAGAAAACCTACTATTAGAGATCCTGACTGTCGGACTAGTCTCCTCTGGGGACCGTACTAGTTTGGTGTGCTGTGTAGAATTTTGGTAAATTGTGCAGCACACCTAAAACCCTAATATATGTGAGGTGTACCAGACTTGTCCGTATTGGAATAGAGAGTAATCCGGACTAGGCCGTGATGAGTCCATAGACTCAGTCGGACTAGTCCGCAATAGGACGGACTTGTCCGGTGCAGGATATATGTGTTGAGTGAATATCAGAAGGTTGAAAGGACTTGTCCGGCAATGTGTCCGGACTTGTCTGAGTGCGGTCAGTGAGTTGAACGGACTCGTCCGGTTCTGTTCCGTACTTGTCCATGTGAGAACAGTAAGTCGATCGGACTAGTCCGCTCGTGAACGGACTAGTCCGGTGCTTCGCTTCAGTGTATTGCTTAATTAATTAATTTTAGCCCTTACCCTCTACGTAAGGATATAAGATCTTGGAATGTGTCTCTCACACACATCCTATACATGATATCTACTTTACACTTCCTTGATTATTTGGGCTTTTCTTTTTCTCTCCTTATTTTTCACCTTTTTTAGTGCACCATAAGTTCTAGTCTTTATAGTACTACATCCATCTCAAAGAATTCATTAGGATCTCAATTTATTTGTCACCAATCATCCAAAACCCACAAGGGAATGCCTAGATGCACTTTCAATCTCCCTCTTTTTGGTGGTTGATGATAATCAATTGAGATTTCACAATTAAGAGTAAACATTGATTTCATAAAGTGTGCATATATGAGAATGACATGTGAACAGGAAAAAATTCTCACATATATGCACTCTTTATGGTGGGGTGCCTATAAAGTGTGTGTGAACAAGTATTGTGATGTGCATAATGAAAAATACAACAATTATAGAAGCAACCATCACAGGAATATCAATATGAAGCTCACACATTAATATTAAACAAAATAGGTATCCAAATAGAGTAGACGTCTAAATAGAGATTACAATAATTTGACACTTAAAAACACAAAAGATACATGTCTATGATCACTAGTCCTTAAGACCCAAAATAGATAGATTCTAGTCTCAATCTCTACCCCTTTGGCATCAAGACACCAAAAAGGAAAAAAATTGAGGGGGATCACTCTCCGTCACTCCCTCTCTCACTCTCAATCCTGTCTTCATCTTCATCGTCAGACTCATGAGCATGCTGAGGAGGAGGAGGAATAGTAACACCTGCAAGTCCAAAGGAGGCCAATTCTTGTTCGGTGAGAGGCGCCGTCTCTGATATTTTATTCGGAATCCTCAGAAACTTGAGGAGAACTCACTGGCTCAATATCAAGCTTCTCACAGATTGCTTTGATGTTTGCCTTCATATAACTCTAGTGCCTCTTCCTGGCCCGGTACACCGGATCAGAGCCAGATTAGTCACCGTCAACGGACTTTTTGGGATTGAAACAAAGAGATTTTTGGGAATTTTGATTTAATAATGATCTAAAGGACAAAATTTCACAAATAATCTTGATGAACATGACCAGTAAGCTGTCAACAATCATACAATGGCTATAATTTACAAAGATTCAATAATTGAAATAGTTTTCAAGAGAAAATTGAGGTAAGGGATGATTTTTCACAAAAGTAAGCAAAACTTTGTAGAATCAATCAGGTACGCAATATTTCAAGCCACATTTTGAGCATCAAGTATATTTAATTCATTTCTAAGCTCGCAAAATCTCTTTTCATCTAATGGCTTGGTGAATATGTCCACTAGTTGTTTTTCAGTTCTAACATGTGTGATTACTATGTCACCTTTTAATGAATGATCTCTTAGAAAATGATGACGTATGTCTATGTGCTTGGTTCTTGAGTGCTCTACTGGATTGTGTGCAATTTTTATGGCACTTTCATTATCACATAGGAGTGGAATATGGTTCAAATTATAACCATAATCACTTAGAGTTTATTGCATCCAAAGTAGTTGTGTGCAACAGCTACCGGCTGCAACATACTCTGCTTCGGTTGTGGAAAGAGCAATGGAATTTTGTTTCTTTGAGGATCATGAAACTAAGGATCTACCAAGAAATTGGCAGGTTCCTGAGGTGCTTTTCCTATCGACTTTGCGTCCTGCATAGTCGGCATCGAAATACCCTATAAGATTAAACTTGGATACTTTAGGATACCAAAGACCCAAGTTAGGTGTGTGCACAAGGTATCTTAAAAATCTTTTTACAGCTATTAAATGATACTCTTTAGGTGCAGCTTGAAACCTTGCACACATACACACACTAAGCATAATATCAAGCCTAGATGCACATAAATAAAGCAGTGACTCAATCATGGACCGATATACCTTTTGATCCACATCTAGACCGTCTTCGTTGAGATCGAGATGTCCATTAGTTGCTATGGGAGTCTTGATGGGCTTGGCTTTGTCCATTTTGAACTTTTTGAGAATGTACCACGTGTACTTAGTTTGGCAAATGAAGGTGCCCTCTTTCACCTGCTTCACATGGAATCCCAAAAAGAACTTCAATTCGTCCATCATTGACATCTTGAATCGGTCTGTCATAATTTTGCTAAATTCTTCACAAAAAGATTTATTAGTAGAACCAAAGATGATGTCATCAACATAAATCTGACATACGAATAGATGACCATCAAAATTCTTTGTGAACAAAGTATAATCAGCTTTTCCTATTTTAAAGCCATTTTGAGTTAGAAAGTCCCTAAGGCACTCATAACAAACCCGAGGAGCTTGTTTGAGGCCATAGAGAGCCTTACGCAGTTTGTATACATGGTTGGGGTACTCTTGATCTTCAAATCCTAGTGGCTGCTCCACATACACCTCTTCCTTGATAGGACCATTGAGGAATGCACTTCGACTTGTGAGTAAACTTTTTCCACAAGTCATGCCTTGTTTCTTTTCACGACTCCGTGTTCATCTTGCTTGTTTCAAAAGACCCGTTTGGTGCCCACGATGTTTGCCTTTGGTCTTTGCACAAGATCCCATACTTCATTTCTTTTGAAATCGTTCAGTTCCTCTTGCATGGCGGTCACCCAATCTGGATCTTTTAGTGCTTCTTCAACCCTGTATGGTTCCAGAAACAAAACGAAAGAGTAATGTTCACAAAAATTAGCGATACAAGATCTAATAGTTACTCCCTTTGCAATATCTCCAATGATCATGTGGACCGGATGATCTCTTTGTATACTCTCATGTACTCTTGGATGGGGCACTTGTGAGATCGTTTGCTCTTCATTATCTTCATGGTCAATGTATCCCCCTAGATCATTGCTTCCATGCATATGTTGATCTTCTTGATTCTGCTGATGCTGATCTTGTGCCGAAGCTCCCCCTTGATCATTGCTCTCTTGTTGAGGTACATATTGAGCACTTGAGTCTTGTGATTGCTCTTGCGGTCAAATATCACCAAGTGTCATCCTTCTCAATGCTTGACATGGCTCTTCTTCTTGACTTAACACACACTTATCAACTTGTTCCACTTGGGAGCCATTAGTATCATCGAACACTACGTCACGTGCCACTTCAACAACGCGTGATACTTTGTTGAAAACACGATAGGCGTAGGCGTTTGAATCATAACCAAGCAAGAACCCTTCATCAGATTTCGAAGCGAACTTCGAAGTCCTGGGTTTCTTGTTCAAAGTAAAGCATTTACTTCCAAATACTCTGAAATATGAGACATTTAGTTTGTTATCAGTGAGGAGCTCATATGGCATTTTCTTCAAAAGTCGGTGAAGATATAGCCGGTTTGTGGCGTGACAAGCGGTGTTTACTGCTTCAGCCCAAAACCGGTCCCAAGTCTTGTATTCGTCTAGCATTGTCCTCGCCATCTCAATGAGCGTCCTGTTGTTCCTTTCAGCCACCCCATTTTGTTGAGGGGAGTAGGATGCTGGAAATTCATGTTTTATTCCTTCTTCATCCAGTTACTCCTCAACTTGAGTATTTTTGAACTCTGTTCCGTTGTCACTTCTAATATTCTTGACGGTTAAGGAGAATTCATTTTGCGTTCTCTTCAAGAACTTCTTGAGAATTCCATGGGTCTCTAATTTATCATACAAAAAAAATACCCAGGTAAATCTAGAATAATCATCAACAATGACTAAACCGTATTTATTACCGCCGATGCTTATATAAGCAATTGGACTAAAGAGGTCCATATGAAGAAGTTTCAACGGTCTTGATGTAGTCATCACGTTCTTTATAGAGTGTGGTGCTCCAACTTATTTTCCCGCCTCACATGCACTACATGGCCTGTTTTTCTCAAACACAACATCTTTCAAACCTCGGATGTGACCACCCTTTAGAAGTTTCTGCAGATTCCTCATCTCAACATGGGCTAGCCGTCTATGCCACAGACATCCCATGTTAGTTTTTGCAACCAAGCAAGTGTTGAGTTCAGATTTATCTTTGTTGAAATTAACAAGATAAAATTTTCCCTTCAACATTCCCTGGAATGCAATTGAGTTATCGCTTCTTCTAATGACTGTCACACCTCATTAGTGAATAAACAATTGTATCCTTTTTCACATAGCTGAGATATGGATAAAATATTATAATCTAAGGAATTAACATGTAAAACATTGGAGAGAGTGTGTTGAGAGGAGATTTCAATTTTACCGCTGCGAAGGACTTTTCCTTGGCTGTTGTCTCCGAAATAAATTCCTTCACTTGGATCTGCGTTTCTCTCATACTCTAAGAACATTCTCCTTTCTCTAGTCATGTGATTGGTGCATCCACTGTCGAGCACCCATTTTGATCCGCCGGAGGAATAGGCTTGCAAAACAGTGTTATGTCTTGGTTTTAGGTACCTAAGTTTGCTTGGGTCCTTGAAGGTTAGTCAGAAGTGTTTTAGGCACCCACATACAAGCTTTGGGTCTCTTGTGGCGTGGCCCTGCATATTTAGCATAAATATATACGAAATTATTTTTCATAAGGATATAAGATGCATTAAAAGTATGAAATAATGTTTGTAGTTCAGATTCATGTGATTTTTCTTTAACAAAGGTAATATGATTCTTTTTCTGACCACTAGTGAATTGCTTCTTACCTCTTGCGTATCCAAGACCATCTTTGACATTAGGAGGTCTTGTGAGCATATATACACTACGTGCATATTTGATTCTTTATTTGTCAAAGATGCCGCTTTGGGATGGATGCTTAGCTTGTGTAGCATTGCATTCATCTGTTATATTAGTCTTCTTACTAGAGTATGTGCAAGTTTTAATAGTTGTCAACTTTACATCTTGAGAAGGCGGACTTTTAGAGGAGGAAGCGTCACTTTGATTAAGTGACTCCACTTGCACTTCAAGGATTTTGTTAACTTTTGTCAAGTTAGCAAGTTCGTCCTTGACTGCAATGTGTAAGTCTTCTAGTTTTGAGTAAGTTTCCTTACTCAAGGCTAGCTCAAGCTCAAGTGCCTTGCTTTTCTCCTTTTCAAGCTCAAGAAGCTTTTCAATCTCTTGATATCTCTTCCTTTCACGGATGGGCATATCTTCTTGGCGGTTGACAATATCCTCCTTCTCAAAGATTTCATCCGACAACAGCTTCATTTTTCTTAGTGCACTTTTGCTTAATCCTTTAAGCATTTCCTCATTTTCACTGGAACTATCAAAATCATCATTAGAGGAATGTAAGGAGGGGGTTGTAAGTCGAACCTTCTTCTCGCCTTCCTTAGCCATGAGGCAAGTGTGGTTGTGGTTCTTCCTTCCTCCCATGTTTGGGAAGAGTGTAGACTTCTTGGTTGGCTTCTTGATGACAATTGTTGCCATCTCGTCTTCATCATCCGAGGTGGATTCGTCGTTTGAGTCCCACTCCTTGCCGATGTGTGCTTGATGTGCTTGCTTCTTTTTCTTGAGAGTTTTCTTCTCTTGCGACTTCGCTTCTTTCTTCTTCTTGTTTTCCTCATACGATAATCAACCATAAAGTATCCGTATTCACCGCAGTTGTAGGAAGTACGTCGAGTCTTGGATTTTCCTTTTTCTTTATTCTTTCCTTCACTTGAGTTGCTGGTTCTTATTCTTCTCATTATGCGCTTGAATCTTTTCATGAAGAGCACCATCTCTTAATCATACATATCTGTGCTTACATCGTCAGTATCTTCTTCTTCATATGTCTCATGAGTCTCCTTCCCTTTGGGTTTGCAAGTTACTTTGAGGGCGACCTCCTTCTTCTTGGATGAGGTAAGTTCAGCTAAGTCTTTGACGAATTTAGCTTCTTTCTCCATCATCTCGTGATTGATAATTTTGCCAAGGACTTCATCAGGGGTCATTTTGTGAAACCCCGAGCTTTCTCTTATCATAGAACACAAGGTGACATTCCGAGGCATAAAGGCTCTTATCATTCTCTTCACAACCTCATGATCAGTCCAATTCTTGCTTCCATAATCACGGATCTTCTTGATGACTGTCTTCAAGCGGTTGTACATCTCTTGAGGAGTTTCATATCTCCCCGATTCCCCTTCAAGCATCTCAATCTTCGCTTCTCGGACGGAGCGGTTCCCTTCATGAGCAGTCTTGAGTGTATCCCAAATGTCTTTGGTAACTTCAAGTCCATCCACCTTGGTGAACTCCTCTCGGCTCAAGGATGAAGTCTTCACCGCAACGACTTGTGCATTGCATTAAATTGCTTGTTCTTGCTCCGGGGTGAGTTCATTGTCAGTGTCTGGGATATCTATACCTATACAAACTATATGTCAAAGACTATAATTAAGTGAGATAAGATGCATTTTCATATTACTTCCACATTGACTAATCATTGCCATCAAACTGTGGAGGTCTTCCCATGGGAATAGAAAGATAATGATTGTAGTTGTTAAGCTTCTCATAATTAAAAGGATACCGGGAGTAGTCTTGATGACTACTCCCTTTTGGCTTTTCATCCTCCTTCTTGCCTTTCTGGCTTAGTAGCTTCTTTCTTAGAAGCGCCTTGAGTTCACGCACTTCTTCATCATCGTATTCATGCTCCTTGAGCACATCGAACGCCTTGGAATCTTGCTCGTCTCCAATGATGGGCGCTTTCGGGATCTTGTTGTTCTTGTCGGTGGCCATTTATCTCTCCGAGCGAAGAGTCTCGTAAAGGGAGAGCCTCGCTCTAATACCAATTGAATGTGGCATAGAGGGGGGTGAATAGGCGTTGAAAGCTTTTCCTACAACACTTAGCAAATTCGTCAAATACAGAAGGGACCGGATTAGTCCGATATCGGTACGGACTAGTCCGGTGTGCTAGTTATACCGACAAAAGGATAGATTATTTATAGTGTTCTCCTCAAATGTTATAGCAGCGGAATTAAGTAAATGAACCTAACAACTTGTGTAGGTATTAGAATGATTAATTTGAACGAGGAATACAAGATTAATATGCGTTGCAAGATTAATCAACCCTATGCCCTAAATGATGATAATGATTGTAAAAGTAAATAAAAAGAACAAAAGAGACAAGGATTTTTATCGAGGTTTGATCTCACCAAAGAGATCTACGTCCTCGTTGAGAAGCTCACACAGAGCCGGGTCTCAATCAACTCTTTACCTCTTCAAGTTACCACGAAGGCCAACTTGAGTTCCACTATTACGGGGGAAATCACCAAGTTGGTGGGGCAACCTCACACGTTGAGGGCTCCCACAGAATCACAGAGAGAGAGAGGAGCAATCAAACACACTCGAAATATTTACAACAAATCCAAGAGTGTGTAAGAGATCAAACCCCAAGAGCTTAGCAATGCGTAGAAGATGATATCTCTATCCCGAATCTTGATTCCCAAAAGATTTAACTTTTAAGGGCTTTAGATGTGTAGGGAGAGGTGTTTCTGTGCTCTTGGGACGAGTGGCGGCACTAGGGTTCTTGGGTGTTTTTGGTTGTTCACGTTTATCACCTATTTATAGTGTTTCCAAAAAAAACCTACCATTAGGGATCCCGACTGCTGGACTAGTCCGCTCTAGGGACTAGACTAGTTCGGTGTGCTGTGTAGAATCTTCGTGAATTGTGTAGCACACCTAAAACCCTAATATATGTGAGGTGTACCAGACTCGTCCGTATTGGAACAGAGAGTAATCCGAACTAGGCCGTGATGAGTCCATAGACTCAGTCGGACTAGTCCGCAATAGGACGGACTTGTCCGGTGCAGAGTATATATGTTGAGTGAATATAAGAAGGTTGAACGGACTTGTCCGGCATGTGTCCGGACTTGTCCGAGTGCGGTTAGTGAGTTGAATGGACTGGTCTGGTTCTGTTCCATACTTGTCCGCGTGAGAACAGTAAGTCGATCGGACTAGTCCGCTAGTGAACGGACTAGTCCGGTGCTTTGCTTTAGTGTATTGCTTAATTAATTAATTTTAGCCCTTGCCCTCTGTGCAAGGATAAGCTCTTGGAATGTGTCTCTCACACCCATCCTATGCATTGATATCTACCTTGCGCTTCCTTGATTATTTGGGCTTTTCTTTTTCTCACTCCTCATTTTTCACCTTTTTGAGTGTACCATAAGTTCCAGTCTTTGTAGTCCTACATTCATCTCAAAGAATTCATTAGGATCTCAATTTGTTTGTCATTAATCATCCAAAACCCACAAGGGAATGCCTAGATGCACTTTCACTCTCTCACCCACGGTGGCCACCCTGCTTCCTTCATCCCGTCATTCCCGACGCTGTTCCTACTGTCGGATTCACAACCGCTCTTTCCGTTAAGTTAACCTCGTCGGCTAGCTCCCTCGTCCCGACTCAAACTCACTCCCCTAGCTCCCACTCTCCTCCGATCGCCTTGGTGGCATTCTCGCTGTCAGGTTCATAGCTGCTCTCTCTATCACGCTAACTCGCCATCGTCGACCTCCCCCAACCTGGCCTGATCAAACTGCCATTTCCACCGCATGCGAGGCAGTGCACTAGCTGTCTCCGCCTCTGCCACCTCCAAAGCCTCCTTCTAAGGCCAGAGGCTATGGAGCTCATCGGAGGAGCCCCCACGCCCAAACATCAACGAGATTTGAACATCGATTAAAATTAAAAATAATTTCAATTGATTGAAAATTAGCATATACGGAAAATGGTACATGAAGGTTACACTGGTTATTGTTGAGACCTTTAATATCATCAATCTAGTTGTAACTAATATTATATCATCTTGGGTTGTCACTTATTTTTTCCTATTATGGCTATTTTCTCTGCTATCAGCATCAGCATCGATTTGCTCAATTTCAAGTAGGCTCACGTGTAAAAAGAATTGAAGGGTAATTTATAAGCATGTACAGGTTTATTAGCATCAACATTTTCTGCTAACTATTTTCATAATAAAAGTGATAGATAATTTATAAATATGCACAAATATGTTAAGGACTAATTTCTTCATAATAAAAGCGCTGGGTAAGTTTTAATTCTCATCATAAAAATTAATAAAGATAGTCTCCTTCAAATTTGTATCACATCTTGTATCAATTGAATTATTAAACCATCCTATTAAAGATTCAATCAGGGAGACTGTTTTTTATCTTAATTAATGTGAGGAATTATGTGACTTTATATTTGCTTACATTACTTCAGGATTAATATTATACATGCATTGGAGTACAATATGATGTTGAGATCTATCGGAGTGTGAGAGCTGCAACACTCCTCCCGGCCTACTATAGAAGCAGCCCGCGAGGTTCTTTGATCGGAGGGGGCTTGGTGCCATACGTGACCTGGGCTCGAGAGAGCGGATGAACAACGAGATTTACGTGGTTCGGGCCGCTGGAGCGTAATAACCTACGTCCACGGGAGTGTCTGTTCTATTGCTTGAGCGTGTGTGCTTGTGAGTTGCAGGGTTGCGAATGCGGAATCGGGAACCGGGAACCCGCCCTTTGTCGGGTGGTCACCCCGGTCCTTTTATAGTCCAAGGCCGGGGTGGTTACAATGTGGCTAAGGGCCCGACACGTTGCCTTGAGGATAGGTGAACCCTACATATGACCTAAGGTTTTGTCCTCTAAGTAGAGCAGTCGGTGGGGAAGTTAAGACCCGCTGCCTAGCGTGTTGAGCGCTCCTGTCCGTGTGTCAGGTGATCATGAAGACGTTGTCTTGTCGCCACGTCTTCTCGCCCTGCTTGTGCGGTTTCGTGCCGTTGGGCGACACTGTACCATTGTCACGCCTTGTCGTCCTGTCTTGTCACCATAGATGGCGAACGGGCAGAGGACAGAGGCGTGTGTGGTGCGCCATGCTTCGGAGGAAGGCGCGAGCCTTGAATGTGCAGCCTGACGGCGCTCTTCCATCTTGACTTCGTCGACCCACGACTGATCGTGGGGCACGTGACGGCTTCAGAGCTCTTATCGACGGGTTTGGAGCATGGGGACACATGGCAGCTCCAGACCTGACCTCGGCGGGGAGGCTCGGACCGGAGCCCAGGGCACGTGTCAGCTTCGGAGCTTTCCTCAGCAGAAAGGAGGCTCTAAGCCATGAGACACGTGGCTGCTCCGGACCTCACCCCAGCAGGGAGGCTCGGACCGAAGCCCAGGACATGTGTCAGCTCTGGAGCTGTCCTCAGTAGGGAGGAGGCTTTGATCCATGATGATGAGGACACTACAACAGTGGATACTCACATTGATATACAAGGACCAATCACAAGAGGACGAGCACGGTTACTAAATAAGCAGGTGAACTCGTTCCTAACTTCCTACCCATGTGATTTTGAGAATGGATTGCTATTGAATGATTTAATTGTTATTAGGAACCATGGACATGATCAATAATTAAAGGGAGGAGGATTTGGGGACATGGAGAATCATATGGGACGTCCACAAGTTGATGGAAACAGTCACCAACTCGAACTCGAGTTCAACTCGGAGTCCAGGAGCAGTACATCTTAAAACGGACGTCCAGGATGCATACAGACTCCGTTTTTGATGTTCCACATATGCATGGAAATATGAGAAGATAAACTTTGCAATGGTACTGGTCCCACATTAAAATTCGCCCGGAGTCGTTGGGAGTTGTCGAAACAAGTTGAATTCGGAGTTCTGTCCGGTGTTGCACCACCGTATTGGGCTTTTGGGCCTTGTATCCCGTATGAGTCCATTAGGGACGCGTCTAAGGGTCTTATAGTCGAACCCTAGCCTTTAAATACTGCAGCCGCCGGCCATATTTGGTGGGTTTTGCTTAGATTAAACACTTTCGCCGTTCTACGGTTTGTGAGACCCCAATTTCATGATTTCAGATTGCATCTTCGTCGTTCTTGCTTGTGTTCTCGGTTGCACCTGCAGGGATAGCCTTATTGGCGAGGTCAAGCGTGTGAAGCACGGTTGATAACCAACGGAGCAGTGGTGTAGTGATTGCAGGGGTGTTCGGGTCTGCTCGAATTGCTCGGATCATCAACATCGAGATCTCCACTTCAATCGACCTACCTTTCGGAAGATCGGGCCTAAACAACTCATCATTTGGTATCAGATTTCAGGTTTGCCTTGAGGTACTTTGATTTCCCACTAGATTAGTTTTTGTTTTTAATACCTAGAGTCCACAGAGAAAGCCAAAAAAAAACATATCGTGTTACCGATTCCTAGACTATAGTGCCTGCAGGTTTTCGTTTTTTAGTTTGCATTCGTGTGGTCGAGTCTTGTTGCTGGTTTAGCTTTGTGTTTTTGGGTCTTAGTCATCATTTTTTCTTCCTTGTTTTTCTTGCTGCCCACCTATTCCACAATCCCTAAACAACAAACCGAGCCACCAAGATCATCAGTTTGCCCTAGATAGCCGCCTTGCGTGAACTCCCGCATCGCCAGCCCTAGAACAGGTGACAAACCATTGTGCCAGTCCTCCTTGATTTATCACACAACATCTCATCAGCCGTCGTTGCTAAATTCCGATTGTTTTTCACATCCTATTGCGAGATCTTTTTCAAAACCGAGTTTGAATCAACATAAAAAACAGTAACTCGGGTAGCCTACCTTAAAACGGCCATAACTTTTGCATACGAACTCGAAATCAGGCGATTTCTTTTTCAAATTGATCTACGCGAAATTACGCAACCGATTCTCCACTGCTTCGCCATGTTCGGCGAAATTTGTTTGGCCAAATTCCCCTCGGAAGATAGACTATCCGTCCTCCAAAGTTTTAGCACAAATTTTAAAGAATCTTCCTGATTTTCTATAGGCCACATCTTACATCCAATTGAGCTGCAAAGTTGTGTGCTTCCTATTTTTGTGCTCTCAAGTAAAAAAAATATCAAAAAAATATTACAAAAAGAAAAAAGTGAAGAGAGCACAGATATTAAAGCATTGACAGCGCACACTTGAAACAGTTGGCCTACACACTTGTGCTGTACTTGTTGCTTATATCTTCCTGATCTTCTATTTGCCTCTCTACCGCCTTGTGTTGTGCTAGGCCTAGAACACTTGTTAACCAGCAACGGTTCCTACATTGAATACTTATTCAACTTTGTTTTGCTGTTAACGATTTTCTTTGCTTATTAGCCACTATATTGTGCCATCCAAGCTCCACTTTTCCTCTTGAGCAGAACAGGTACCTTTGCAATCACTCCACGCTTCATTGGTTCTCACCGTCCACCGTTTACCACCTGCTGTGTCGGTAAGAACACTTGTAAGAACGTGGTAAGACGCTTGAGAGAGAGAGATTGTTTCCTTCCTTCCACTTTTCACATTGCCACTATCCTTCGTAGTTGATAGGGATAACATCTTTTTTGTTGTCTTTTGTTTACTACTAACAATGACAGAAGATAAAAGGGATGATGAATGTGTTCAACATGCTGAATTGCGTGACATGATGAGGAAAATGACAGATATATTCACCAAAACCCAAGCATCGACAGAGGCGTCATTGACGACCTTGAATCGCCAACTTGCTGATCTTGTTGTTCGGATGGATACTCTTGAGGCGCAGTTGCCTCTCGCTGAAGATCGTGAAGACGGTGCTTATAATATGGAAGATCGTAACAATCAACCACGACTTCCACGTTATCTACGAGGTATGGGAGGTAATAATCGTTATTACAATGATCGACATAACAATTTTAATCACCCTCTTGATGATCCTTTTGCTAAAGTCAAATTTACTATACCCTCTTTTTCTGGTGCTTATGATGCTGAGGCATATCTTGATTGGGAGATGACAGTAGAGTAGAAATTTAATGCCCACCTTGTTTCCTGAACAACATAGAGTTCGTCAAGCCACTAGTGAGTTTAAGGATTTTGCTATCATATGGTGGAATGAACTTGTTAAAACTAGAACTGATCCTCCAACATGAGATAGATTAAAGGAAGCTATGCTTATTCGTTTTGTTCCTCCTTTTCAGCGGGACCTTTGCAAAAAATTGCAGCACTTAGACCAAGGTAACATGTCCGTAGAGGAGTATTATCAAGAGTTACAAAAGGGTATGTTGCGCTATGGAGTAGTAGAGGATATGGATGATAAAATAGCTCATTTTTATGGGGGGTTGAGGCGTGAAATTCAGGACATTGTTGATTATAAGGAATATGATACTGTTAACAGATTATTTCAACTGGCTATGTTGGCAGAAAAAGAATTGCAGGGCCGCCAACAGCAGCAGCACCAACGCATGAGGAGCACATTTACACTGCGTTCGACATCTACACCATCCAAAACAGCACCATCTTCGAGTTTTCCTACTGCCACTACACCATCTAATGGTGGTCAACGAACTTCATCTACTGCTCCATTTCCTCGCGCGCCGGAGGGCAGCAAGACGACATCATTCAAGACTACATCTTGCACTCCTTCCACAAGTCGAACTTCCAACATTAAGTGTCACCGCTGCCAGGGAGTTGGTCATGTGATGAAAGATTGCCCTAGCAAACGAGCATACATAGCACGAGATGATGGCGGGTATGATAGTACTTCGGATGTTGAAGATGAATATTATCTTGCTACTAACATTGCAGGACCAAAAGATGACCACTATAGCACAGATAAAGAGGTACTTGGTACTGCAGCAACGGAAAATTATAGAAGCATAATTGTGCAGCGTGCTTTGAGCTCCAAAGTTGAGGTGGATGACAAGCTACAACGACACAATCTTTTTCACATGTTTCTCATCGTCAAGGACTGCCGCGTGCACACTATAATTGATGGAGGCAGCTGCAACAACTTGGTGAACACGGATGTGGTCAAGAAATTTGGGTTGACAACAAGAGCACACCCTCATCCATACCACATTCACTGGTTCAACAACAGCGCTAAGGTTAAGGTAACACAAATAGCGAGGGTACATTTTTCGATTGGTTCTTACCATGATTTTGCTGATTTTGATGTCATACCTATGGATGTTTGTTCTCTTTTGTTGAGACGTCCTTGGAAATTTGATACGGATGCTATTCATCATGGTAGAACTAATAAATATACTCTGATGCATAAAGGAAAGAAAATCACTTTGCTTCCTATGACTCCTGCTGAAATTGTACATTTTGAGAAAAGTAAAGCACGTGATGATAAGGCAACAAAATCACTGGACTCTGAAAAATAGCAAGTAATTAAGTTAAAATCACATTCGTTGCTCACAACTAAATCTGACCTTGCTGATTTATTTAATACCAAGGGGATGTACTACGCTTTAGTATGCAAATAAGCCATGTTTTCAATTCATGAAGTGTCCATTGCATTGCCCCCTGCTGTTGCTAACCTTTTGCAGGAGTTTGCGGATGTGTTTCCCCCCGAGATACCCCCTGGATTACCACCTATGAGGGGCATTGAACATAAGATCAACTTGATTCCAGGGGCAAGTTTGCCAAATCGTGCAGCGTACAGGGCGAATCCAGAAGAGACAAGGGAAATTCAGCAACAAGTTCAAGATCTTTTGAACCGTGGGTATATTCGTGAAAGCCTTAGTCCTTGTGTTCCTGTTCTTTTGGTTCCTAAGAAAGATGGTAGCTGGCGCATTTGTGTTTATTATAGAGCGATTAATAACATCACTATTCGATATCGTTATCCTACTCCTCGCTTAGATGACATGCTTGATGAATTGAGTGGTGCTATTATTTTCACAAAAATTGACTTGCGTAGTGGTTACCACCAAATTAGAATGGTACTAGGAGATGAATGGAAAACTGCATTTAAAACCAAGTTTGGACTTTATGAGTGGTTAGTAATGCCTTTTTGTTTAACTAATGCACCTAGCACTTTTATGCGATTAATGAACGAGGTTTTACGTCCTTTTATTGGAAAATTTGTGGTGGTTTACTTCGATGATATCCTCATTTACAGCAAGTCATATGACGAACATCTTAATCACTTACGTGCTGTTTTCAGTGTCTTGAGAGATGCACGTTTGTTTGGTAACCTCGAAAAGTGCGTCTTTTGCACCAATCGAGTTTCGTTTCTTGGATATGTCGTTTCATCGCAGGGAATTGAGATGGATGAGACAAAAATTGTGGCGATCACTAGCTGGCCAACTCCATCGACCGTCACGCAGGTGCGTAGTTTTCTTGGTCTTGCAGGTTTTTATCGACGCTTTGTGCGGGATTTCAGCACCATTGCAGCACCTCTCCATGAACTGACGAAGAAGGGAGTGCAGTTTCAATGGGGCGAACAGCAGCAATAAGCTTTTGATGTTCTCAAATCAAAGCTTACACAAGCACCATTGCTACAACTTTCTGATTTTGACAAGACATTTGAGCTAGAATGTGATGCAAGCGGCATTGGTATTGGAGGTGTTCTAATACAAGGAGGTAAACCCGTTGCATTCTTTAGTGAAAAAGTACATGGTCCTTCTCTGAATTATTCTACTTATGATAAGGAATTGTATGCCTTAGTGTGAGTTCTACAAACTTGGCAACATTACCTGTGGTCTAAAGAGTTCGTCATACATTCCAATCATGAATCTTTGAAGTATCTTTAAGTGTCAAAACAATCTGAATAAACGACATGCTAAATGAATTGAGTTCATAGAATCATTTCAATACATCATTAAGCATAAAAAGGGAAGGAGAATGTTATTGCAGATGCATTATCTAGACGTTACACCATGCTGTCCCAACTTGATCATAAAATATTTGGTTTAGAAACAATAAAAGGATTATATCCTACAGATTTGGACTTCAAAGATGCCTTTGAAAATTGTAGAGAAGGAAGAACATGGAATAAATATATACTACGGGAGGGCCTCCTGTATCGTTCTAACAAGCTATGTGTTCCTGCTAGTTCCGTTCGCCTATTACTTTTGCAGGAAACACATGGAGGAGGTTTGATGGAACATTTTGGAGTGAAGAAAACAGAGGACGTGCTAGCCACACACTTCTTTTGGCCAAAGATGAGACGTGATGTCGAGCGCTATGTGTCACGATGCACTACTTGCAATAAAGCTAAGTCTCGACTTAACCCACATGGTCTTTATATGCCTCTTCCTGTTCCTAGTGTACCTTGGCACGATATTTCCATGGATTTTATTTTGGGATTGCCTAGGACTGAGAGGGGGGGATAGTATTTTTGTGGTTGTTGATCGTTTCTCCAAAATGGCACATTTCATAACTTGTCATAAGAATGATAATGCCTCACACATTGCTGATTTGTTTATGACGGAAATGTTTATATGGTGCGCCAAATACCATTGTTTCTGATCGTGATGTAAAATTTTTAAGTCATTTTTGGAGAACTTTGTGGTATAAATTGGGAACCAAGCTGCTGTTTTCAACCACATGTCACCCACAAACCGATGGACAAACTGAGGTAGTAAATCGTACTCTATCTACTATGTTGCAGGCTGTTTTAAAAACAAGTTTAAAGGGTTGGGAGGATTGTTTACCACATATAGAATTTACTTACAACAGGTCAGCTCACTCTACTACAAAGGTAAGCCCATTCCAGGTAGTGTATGGTTTCAATCCCCGTGCTCCTATTGATTTATTTCCTTTGCCTCCTTCTGAAACTGTAAATTTGGATGCTACACAATGATCTGAATTCATTCTTAAGATGCATGAAACTACAAAGAAAAATATTGAAAGGATGAATGAGAAGTATAGAATTTATGGTAGTAAAGGTAGAAAAGAAGTAAAACTTGAACCAGGGGACTTGGTATGGCTACATTTGAGAAAAGAATGATTGCCTCACTTGAGAAAATCTAAACTATGCCACGAGCTGCTGGTCCTTTTAAGATTGTTGAAAAGATCAATGACAATGCATATAAGCTTGAGTTGCCTCCCGATTTTGGGGTTAGTCCCACATTTAATATTTCAGATTTACGACCATACTTGGTGGAAGAAGATGATCTTGAGTCGAGGACGACTCTGATTCAAGAGGGGGAGGATGATGAGGACACCACAACAGTAGATACTCACATTGATATACAAGGACCAATCACAAGAGGACGAGCACAATTACTAAATCAGCAGGTGAACTCATTCCTAACTTCCTACCCATGTGATTTTGAGAATGGATTGCTATTGAATGATTTAATTGTTATTAGGAACCATGGACATGATAAACAAGTAAAGGGAGGAGGATTTGGGGATGTGGAGAATCAGATGGGATGTCGACAAGTTGATGAAAATAGTCACCAACTCGGACTCGAGTTCAACTCGGAGTCCAGGAGCAGTACATCTTAAAACGGACGCCTAGGATGCATACGGACTCCATTTTTGACGTTCCACATATGCATGGAAAGATGAGAAGATAAACTTTGCAATGGTTCTGGTCCCACATTAAAATTCGCTGGAGTCGTTGGGAGTTGTCGAAACAAGTTGAATTCGGAGTTCTGTCCGGTGTTGCACCACCGTATTGGGCTTTTGGGCCTTGTATCCCGTATGAGTCCATTAGGGACGCGTCTAAGGGTCTTATGGTCAAATCCTAGCCTTTAAATACTGCATCCGCCGGCCATATTTGGTGGATTTTGCGTAGATTAAACACTTTCGCCATTCTACGGTTTGTGAGACCCCAATTTTATGATTTCAGATTACATCTTCGTCGTTCTTGCTTGTGTTCTCGGTTGCACCTGCAGGGATAGCCTTCTTGGCGAGGTCAAGCGTGTGAAGCACGGTTGATAACCAACGGAGCAGTGGTGTAGTGATTGCAAGGGTGTTTGGGTCTGCTCGAATTCCTCGGATCATCAACGTTGAGATCCCCACTTCAATTGACCTACCTTTCGGAAGATCGGGCCTAAACAACTCATCACATGAGACACGTGACAGCTCCGGACCTCACCCCAGCGGGGAGGCTCGGGCCGGAGCCCATGGCACGTGTCAGCTCTGGAGTTGTCCTCAGCAGGAAGGTGGCTCTGAGCCTAGAGACACGTGGCAGATACGGACCTCACCTCAATGGGGAGGCTCAGACCGGAGCCCAGGGCACGTGTCAGCTCAGGAGCTGTCCTCAGTAGAGAGGTGGCTCTGAGCCAAGGGACACGTAGCAGCTCCGGACCTCACCTCAGCGGGAAGGCTCGTACCGGAGCCCAAGGCACGTGTCGGCTCCGGAGCTCTCCTCAGCAGGGAGGAGGCTCTGAGTCGGGAGACACGTGGCAGCTCCCGACCTCACCTTAACGGGGAGGCTCGGACCGTATCCCAGAGCATGTGTCGGCTCTAGAACTCAAGCAGATGTCGCAGCCCCAGGGCTGACCTTGGGGCCAAGGGCACGTGGCCACGCCAGGGTCGACCTCAGCAGGGACGCGGGTAATGAGGTCATGCCTAGCATTCACTCATCTTCAAATGAAAATCCACTTGATATAGATAGTCCAATTACAAGGAGTAGAGCTAAACAATTGCAGAAGGAAATTCATTCTCAGGTGAACGCTAACCTTATGTTTAATAATCAGTCTATGTTGAATGAGCCTATGATTTTGAGTTCTTGTGTCAATGTCCTTAGGAATGATGAAGTGTATGAACCAGCATGGGATCAAGATGGATTCAAACCTCTGGTCATCTGAACCAAGAAGCCTATGGTGTGCATGAATAAAATGGTGGTTCATCACCTTAGCATGGGAATGCAACCAGAAGCTAGATGACTGACACATGGTACGAATTCCAAGCATCATTGCGGACAGAATACAAGGAGTTAGACGGTGTTCTATAAGTGGATGGAAGCGTCTTCAAGTCTACTTTACAACCCATCAAACGATTCATTATTTGGATGTCTTAATAAGGAGTTATGCTCATTTTAGTAACTGCTGCCAGAAGCTGAAAAGACGCGCGAACCAGCCATGAAATCCACTAGAGCATGCGCATGCAGCCATTTGCTCAAAGCTGAACGCCCCTATCTCTATATATATCTTGTACTAGACAATGAAAGGGAGGATCTTATTTTTATTGAATTCAGAATACACAAACTCGTGGAGTTTTCTTTATGCGTGAGTCTTGAGAGACTTGCAATATTTGTTCTTTCGATTCCTGAGGGAGTTGTAGAACACCGAACTGCGGTTCACCCAGTCCGTGCCTTTACGTCTATAGGGCGTGATTGCGTGGGATATTTCGTCGATACGTGGAAGGGTGATTGTCTCGATAGTTCGTCACATGGACATCCTCTCGGTGCGCTGCCTCTTCACCAGGTCACGCAGCGACAATTTATCAAGTTCGCAGATCCTACGAGAAGATCGGGCCACACTAACTTGTTACACGTGCTGCCTAGGCGCGTGCATATCATCTGGTATCACAGCCTCCGTTTCTCAGTAGGATTATTCTTGCTTTTGGTAGGATAGATTTTTATATACCTACTGTCCACTAATAGCCAAAAAGAAAACCTACAGCCCAAATTCATACGTGCTACTGATTTTGTAGTTTGCTTTATCGAGTTTTACTCCTTTAAGATTTGTCTAGTTGCTGATTTTTTTCTTTTCCACATCGTTCTAGTTGTTATCTTTGTTCTAATCATCAAATCGCTTGCTGCATATACCCACCCATCCCACCCTTGTTTTTTACCCGCCACAAATTCCCAACCCGAGTTTCTTGTTTTTGTGCTGCACCATCAATCTTAGTTGATCCTTATGCGCCCCTTTAGTTGAAAGTTGTGCTGCATTTGTCACAAAGGTTAAAAGAGAAGATGTATATGGGTCCAAAGAAAGACTGAAAACAACGAGTTCTTGCTCAAAAAAAAGAGGAAATAAGAAATAAAAGAGAATTGTGTTCAGCACATCCAAAGGGGTTTGGGCAACAATAAGTTTCGGTTGATGCATTTGGTGTTCATCTATCCACTTCCTACATCTTGTTTCTACATCTTTGTGCATCTTTTCCTTTATATTCAGCAACTTGGACTTGTGTTTTTGGATTATTATTCAGTTTTGCATCACTACATTTTTCAGCGCATTCCACTTACATATTACCCCACCAAGCTCCACTTAAAACGCATCATGAGTTGTTGCACCGTCGTCGCTGTTACAATCACTCTTCCACTACAAATTGCAGCCCGGTTCTTGCTCTTTTCAGGGAGAGAAAGAACTTGTTTTGTTAGTGGTGAGGGAGTGATTCCACATATATTTTGTCCTATTACTTTCTTCCTTTGTTACTAACATGGCAGGAAATGAAGATTCCCCTTCTCACACTGTTTCTGGTCAAGAAATTCAGGAAGTGCGTGCACAAATGCAACAATTGTTGCAGGGGATGCAAGCGCTTCAACGATCACTACATCAGCAACACGGGGAGCATCCACCTCATGATGATGAACACATTGAGAATGATGATCAACATGCCGGTGGCGGTGATGGTGGTCGTGGCCGAGGATTCGCTGCTGGTTTTGATAACTTTGCAGGTGGCCGTGGCCGAGGATTTGCTGCTGGTTTTGGTCGTGCACGACGTGTTCCTGTTGGGCATCCTCCTGATTTTGATGCTGAAACATTTTCAAATTATAGTGCTGAACATGAAGATGATCCTTATGGTCGCCGTGGTGCATATGATGATCATGGTGGTGACAACTTTGGCCGTTTTGGAGCCCGTGGTCGTAATGGTGATCACCGTCGACGTCATCATGAACAACGTCATAATGATGATGGTTTGGGCAATGTTAAAGTGTCCATTCCTCCATTCAACGGCAAGGAGAATGCTGATGATTACTTTGAATGGGAAACCAAAGTGGAGCAACTATTTGATTTGTATGAATACCCTGCTGAAAAGAAGGCAAAGCTTGCAGCCATTGAGTTTAAAGGCTATGCCATAACTTGGTGGAATCAGGTCTGGACTGAATATCAAAGAGTTGGGCATGTTCATATAACTTGGGAAGACATGAAGAGGGAAATGCGACGTCATTTTGTTCCTGCATATTATTCTCGAGACTTACATTTGAAGCTGAAACGTCTTGTGCAAGGTACTCGTACTGTTGATGAATATTTTCAAGAATTGGAAATGTGTTTACTTCGTACAGGAATAACTGAAGATGAGGAATCCACAATGGCCCGGTTTATGGTTGGCCTCAATAATCCATTGCTGATAAAGTGGATATGACAAATTACACTTGTCTCACTGAGTTGGTTCATTTTGCAAAGAGGGCTGAACGGCAAGTTGCTACGTCTTACAAATACAATGCTTCATGGCGTCATTCCCAACAGCAAGGGGATGTCACTCCTCAATTCCAACAGCAAGGAGCTGGAACGCCCAAATCCTCATCTCGTGGAACAAATAGATCCATTCCACCTTCTTCCAAACAATTGGATGCGAATGGTAAAGCTGTGAGTTTAAATCAGCCCACTTCTTCTACTGCAGCCACCCAATGCAAGACAAGCAAGATTGAGTGTTTTAAGTGTGGTGATCATGGGCATAAGCAAGCTGAATGTCCCAATCGTCGTACTATTATTGCCCTTGCTGATGGTTCTTATGATTCACAAAGTGAAGAGGAGGACGAGTTTACCAATGTATTTGCAGATTTTAATCTTGACACTTGTGAGTATTCAGCAGAGGATGGTACATTTGAGCTAGGTCTGAATTGTTTAGCGATTCAACCTATTCCAACTTTTGTTCCCAATGACATGTTACAAGATGTTATTTCTCCATCTTCTGATGAGATTACTAGTGCTGATTTTGATGAGTTGCTTGCTGATTTCCTTGCTTTCGAGCTTTCTACAATGAATACACCATCTCCTTCTTTGGTGGTTAGGAGAGTTCTTTCCACTCAGTTTGTTGCATCTGAACAAGGACAACGCCATAATTTATTTCAGTCCCGATGCAAAGTGCAAGGCCAAGTGTGCTGTTTCATCATAGATGGTGGGAGCTGCAATAATATTGTTAGTGCTTTGCTAGTTGAGAAGCTTGGTTTGCAGCCACGTCGCCATCCACATCCGTACCACATGCAATGGCTGAATAATTCCGGAACAGTTAAGGTTTCAGCCATGATTCATTTGTCATTTTCCATTGGTGGTTATCATGGAGAGGTGGATTGTGATATTGTCCCCATGCAAGCATGCCATTTGCTGCTTGGTTGGCCCTGGCAATTTGATGTGAACTCGGTGCATTTTGGACGGTCTAACAAATACACTTTCATTCACAATGACAAGAAGGTGGTTCTTGTTCCATTATCTCCAGAGGAGTTACATACTTCAGATATGGCTCGCAAGAAAAGAGAGGAATCGGACAAAAGAAAATTGAGCGAGACCCTCAACCCAAGTAAGGGAGAGAGTTCTAACCCATCCAGCCACATAAAGCCTCATGCCAATCCTATACAGCCACGCCACACTGAGTGTCTCTTTGTGAGCAAGAGTGATTTGAGAGAAGTGAGAGACACCACAGCCCCATTCTTTGTGCTCTTGCACAATGAGGTCCTACTTTCAACTCACGATTTACCTTCATCGCTGCCTAGTGTTGTTCTTGATCTCTTACAGGACTTCGAAGATGTTTTTCCCGATGAGATAGCAGCTGGACTTCCTCCACTCCCTGGAATTGAGCATCAAATTGATTTGGTACCAGGTGCTTCGCTTCTAAATCGTCCAACCTACCGCACCAATCCTGAAGAAACAAAGGAAATTTAGCGACAGGTAAAAGAGCTTTTGGACAAAGAGTATGTTCGTGAATCCTTATCACCATGTGCAGTTCCCGTTCTTTTAGTCCCAAAAAAAGATGGCTCTTGGCGCATGTGTGTTGATTGCCGTACTATCAATGCTATAACTGTTCGATATCGCCATCCCATTCCACGACTTGATGACATGTTAGATGAATTGAGTGGTTCTATCATTTTCACCAAGATAGATTTGCGTAGTGGTTATCATCAAATCCGCATGAAACTTGGTGATGAATGGAAAACAGCGTTTAAAACTAAATTTGGTCTCTATGAATGGCTTGTGATGCCATTTGGCTTGACAAATGCTCCTTCAACTTTTATGTGCTTAATGAATCATGTTTTATGAGCTTTCATTGGCAAGTTTGTAGTTGTTTATTTTTATGATATTCTGATCTATAGCAAATCATTTGATGAACATCTTGATCATATCCGTCAAGTACTTGCTGTTTTGAGGGGAGGGAAATTGTATGGCAACATTGCTAAGTGCACCTTTTGCACAGACCGTGTTGTTTTCCTTGACTTTATTGTTTCCGCAAATGGTATTCAGGTTGATGAAGAGAAGGTTAAAGCAATAAAGGATTGGCCTACATCGGTAAATGTGAGCCAAGTTCGAAGCTTTCATGGTCTTGCAAGTTTCTATAGGCGTTTTGTCAAATATTTCAGCACTCTCGCTGCACCACTTAACAATCTCACAAAGAAGTATGTTCTATTCAAATGGGGACATGACGAAGACCAAGCATTTCAAACGCTAAAAACAAAGCTTTGTGAAGCACCGCTGCTGCAACTTCCTGATTTTGGTAAGACATTTGAGATCGAATGTGATGCAAGTGGTATTGGCATAGGAGGTGTACTACTGCAAGAAGGTAAACCTGTTGCCTACTTTTCTGAAAAGCTAAATGGTCTACATCTGAATTACTCAGTTTATGACAAGGAGCTTTATGCGTTAGTTCGCGTTTTGGAAGTTTGGCAACATTACTTGTTATCTAAAGAATTTGTAATTCATTCTGATCATAAAGCTTTGAAATATCTTAAAAGTCAAGGCAAGCTAAACCGTCGACATGCTAAATGGATTGAGTTCATTAAAATGTTTTCCTATGTTATCAAACATAAGCGTGGTAAAGATAACATTGTTGCCGATGCCTTGTCTAGAAGATGTGCGTTGATTACACAACTGGATACAAAAGTGCTTGGTTTGGAATCCATTAAAACACTTTATGCTGCTGATGCTGATTTTAAAGAACCTTTCTCTCGTTGCATTGATAGAAAAGTTTGGGATAAATATTATACGCATGATGGCTTCTTGTTTCGGACTAACAAAATATGCATTCCAGATTGCTCGATTCGTCAAGTTCTTTTGCAGTAAGCACATGCAGGTGGACTAGCTGGTCATTTTGGTGTCAAAAAGACATTGGACATGCTCTATGATCATTTCTTTTGGCCACATATGCGACATGATGTCCAGCGGCACGTTGGGTGCTACATCGTTTGCTTGAAAGCTAAGTCCCATCTCAATCCCCATGGTTTATATACTCCATTACCTATTCCACATGTACCTTGGGAAGATATATCTATGGACTTTGTTCTGGGGTTACCTCGGTCTCAGAGGGGGAGGGATCCTATTTTTGTTGTTGTAGATTTCTTTTCTAAAATGACACATTTTATCCCCAGTCATAAGAGCGATGATGCTTCATTCGTTGCTGATTTGTTTTTCAGAGAGATTATTCATTTACATGGAGTTCCAAAGACTATTGTTTCAGACCGGGATACTAAATTTCTCAGCTACTTTTGGAAGACATTGTGGGCCAAGTTTGGCACAAAGTTGTTATTTTTCAACCACTTGTCATCCACAAACGGATGGCCAAACTGGAGTTGTCAATCGTACCTTGTCAACCATGTTGCGTGCTGTGTTGAAAAAGAATTTGAAGCTCTGTGAGGACTGCCTTCCACATGTTGAATTTGCTTATAACAGGGCAGTCCATTCCACAACAAACTCTTGTCTATTTGAAATAGTTTATGGGTTTAAACCGCATACTCCCATGGATCTTTTGCCTTTACCATTACAGGAACAAGTTAACTTGGATGCCACAAAAAGATCAGACTTTATCAAGCGGTTACATGCGGAGACAAGAAAGAATATTGAGAAGAAATCAGCACAATATGCAAAGCAAGCAAACAAAGGTAAGAAGAAGGTTACATTTCAGCCAGGAGATCTTGTATGGTTGCATCTACGAAAGGATCGCTTTCCCCAACAGCGTAAGAGTAAGTTATCTCCTCGGGGTGATGGTCTGTTCAAGGTTCTCCAAAAGATAAATGATAATGCTTACAAAATCGATCTGGCACCTGAATATTCCAATGTGAGTACAACATTCAATGTCAAAGACATGCTTCCATTTGTTGGTGAGCCTGAGTCGAGGACGACTCCTTCTCAAGAGGGGGAGGCTAATGAGGTCATGCCTAGAATTCACTCATCTTCAAATGAAAATCCACTTGATATAGCTAGTCCAATTACAAGGAGTAGAGCTAAACAATTGCAGAAAGAAATTCATTCTCAGGTGAACGCTAACCTTATGTTTAATAATCAGTCTATGTTGAATGAGCCTATGCTTTTGAGTTCTTGTGTCAATGTCCTTAGGAATGATGAAGTGTATGAACCAGCATGGGATCAAGATGGATTCAAACCTTTGGACATCTGAACCAAGAAGCCTATGGTGTGCATGAATAAAATGGTGGTTCATCACCTTAGCATGGGAATGCAACCAGAAGCTAGATGACTGACACATGGTACGAATTCCAAGCATCATTGCGGACAGAATACAAGGATTTAGACGGTGTTCTATAAGTGGATAGAAGCGTCTTCAAGTCTACTTTACAGCCCATCAAACGGTTCATTATTTGGATGTCTTAATAAGGAGTTATGCTCATTTTAGTAACTGCTGCCAGAAGCTGAAAAGACGCGCGAACCAGCCACGAAATCCACTAGAGCATGCGCATGCAGCCATTTACCCAAAGCTGAACGCCCCTATCTCTATATATATCTTGTACTAGACAATGAAAGGGAGGATCTTATTTTTATTGAATTCAGAATACACAATCTCGTGGAGTTTTGTTTATGCGTGAGTCTTGAGAGACTTGCAATATTTTTTCTTTCGATTCCTGAGGGAGTTGTAGAACGCCGAACTGCGGTTCACCCAGTTCGTGCCTTTACGTCTATAGGGCGTGATTGCGTGGGATGTTTCGTCGATACGTGGAAGGGTGATTGTCTCAGTAGTTCGTCGCGTGGACAGCCTCGCGGTGCGCTGCCTCTTCACCAGGTCACGCAGCGACAATTTATCAAGTTCGCAGATCCTACGAGAAGATCGGGCCACAACAACTTGTTACACGTGCTGCCTAGGCGTGTACATATCATCGGGGCCCAAGCTGTATTTTGCCCTCTACGCGGAAGTACCTGGTCTACAGGGTACCGACAAGATCATTTCTAATATATCCTTACTGTTTATTTTATATATCAATGTAATTCTTGGTGACTTTCTTAATTACCATAACAAGTAATTTGTATCTGGTCATTTTTTACCATTAAATGTAATAATATTGGTACATAAGATTTAAAATTTGTCTAATTGAATTTTTATCTAATATTTTTATGAGTCAAATGCACTAGAGCTCCATGACCTTGTTCACTTGTCTCATCCAGATCCACAAACTTTTATTTTGCATTTCTATGTACATGAATTTGTTCACATGTGTCATTTAAGTGTATTTTTTTTTACAATTATAGGTACAAACTTTTTAGGTGGTGTGTTGTAGTTCCATACCTGTTAACTGTTGTGGCCCAAAAATATTGTGGTCCTGACATATGCATCTCACATGTCACCTTTCTCTCTCTTTTTCTGATTGGGCAACGCTACTGAGAGAAAATCATCATGGTTGTTACTCTCTTTTGAGACTGGTGTTGCAGGTAGGATTGAGGACGGACTCAAATCCTCTGCAGTACTGCACATGCAGTAGAAGTCACTGACATGTGAGCCCGTGGTCTCATAGGCCCACATGTCAGTGACTGCTACTGCATGTGCAGTACTGCAGAGGATACGCACCCGTTGAGGACTCCACCTCTTCAGATGGTATATTATCCTCTATCAGGTTGAATTGTAAAGATCGTGTGGAGCTTTCTCCGATGAGCACAGTTAACTAGGAATCCTTAGGGTGAGCTCACACCCGCATGTTGATGATGTGAATGGTGACTACGATTGCTTCTACACGAACCCTGGCACATGGTAGGCTTGAGCGTGGTAGACTATTCTTAGGGCGAGCTCGCATCCACATGTTGACTACATCGCTTCTACACGGACCCTGACGGTTGCAGTCCGCCTCTTCTCTCTCAAGAACCAATAAGTTTTGACTTCAGATATAAAATATTTGACAAAAGGGTATGGATCTGTAGCCCTCATACATATATCTATCTGTTACATATAAAATTTGGCTAACAAAAGAGCTACGACGTTCGCTCCCATTATGAAAAATTACCATATTAATTAAAAATAAAAATTGCCCACCACTACTATTATGAAAAGACTAAAATTATACCAGAGGTCCATGAATTTATCAAGCTGTGTCATCTAGTTCTAAAAACATTAATTTTGCATTTCAAGATCTATGAACTTGTCCATCTATATCAATAGTTCTATGAACTTTGTCTTTATAGTTATAGGTGCATCAACTTTTTAAATAGTGCATTTAAGTGATCTCGGTTTTCCCTTGATCCCTTTATCATGTCCAACAACGGTACCAGTATCTTCAACAGGTTTGCGCTTGCTCCAACGTGGCGGCCATCTTCGCATTCAGTAGGCACGTTAACTGAAACACCCATCTATGGGAAGACATGCAGCTCATCTCTGTTCTCAAGAAATCCTGGCATCATGGCGACCAACTAGGACTTTCTTTAGTTATTTACCAGGATTTTTCTTCGAACGCTTTGCTGGTTCCTTGGTTGCTGCACCTGCAAGTTCTGAGCCATGCCAAGGGAAGCTGTTTAAATTGCAGCATTCCTTCTTCCCGGTGCTACAACACAATGTGTAATTATAGCTTCTGCGATTGTAACATTGAAAACTCCTGAATTTCAGCCTGCACAAGCTTTGACTTCCCACCCCTCGAACTCAGAATGATTGAATCCTGAACCTTCAACCCATGCGACCCATTTTGTAACGAGCTATAAAGATTGGACAAGAGTAAGCATGCTTTATTATGAGCCTGCAGGTTACATTGCATGCCGAGAGGCAGTACTAGATACTACTACAACGCAGTTCAAGAACGAACTTCATACATAGGTGAACATAGTGTGCCCATAGTTCATTGACGCTGACACTGCAACAGGATATCAACTTAAGTTCAACAAGAAGGAACAGATGATAGTCATGGGCCAGCGGCTCAGTAGCTGATAAACGATAATGCAGCTTTTCAAATGCAGCAGTTCTAAAGTAGCACGGTGTTCAGATCTGGTGGGAGGCAAACACCACAAAATGACGGCAGACAATCAGGCTCAGCGCTTCTTCCTGTTTATTCGCCACTGTTTCAGGACGAACTGGACAGCTTCCTTCAGGGACACCTTCCGGTCGTCTTTGAAGTTCCACAGTTCTCCCCCAGGAAAGCTGCCACTAGATTTGTACTCATTAACTTCTTGAAGTGCTTTTGTTACCAACGCATATATTTCTTCACCATGTTCTTCTTTCAATTCTCGAAGCTTTGCATCATCCTCAATTATTTCCTACACCACATCATGAATCAATTATCGTAAAAAACAAAGACGTGAAGGATGGAAGGTCATGTTCGTAATGAGCTTGTAGGACAATATCCATACCATTGCTTGGACATAATTGTAAACTGAACAGCACAGCTTTAAAATGACACCCTAAAATCCAATAACACATTCATGCAAGATATGGAATCAAACCATTACAACAACAACAACCAAGCCTTTATCCCAAGCATGTTGGGGTCGACTAGATATGAAACCCAATAATTATATATATGTATATAATTATTTCAATGAAGTAAAAGATAGGAAGAGATATAAGAGTAACAAAAAAAAAGAAAAAAGACTAAGATTCTGGCACATGAATTGCTACTTTTCATGCGGTCATATCATGAGCTAAGTCTCCGTATACATTCCAATCTCTCAAATCTCGTTTTACCGCCTCCTCCTAAATCAACGTTGGTCGTCCTCTATCCCTCCTAATATTTTCTCTTCCTCTTACAATCCCACTGTTAACCGGTGCTTCTGGAGGTCTCCGCTGAATATGTCCAAACCACCTTAGTCGATGTTGGACTAACTTCTCTTCAATCGGCGCCACCCCTACCTTATCACGAATAGCCTCATTCCTTATTCGGTTTCTTCTCGTGTGCCCGCACATCCACCGTAGCATGCGCATCTCTGCGACACTCATTTATTAGACATGTTGCCATTTAGTTGGCCAACATTCCGCCCTATATAGCATCGCGAGTCTGATCACCGTCCTATAAAACTTCCCTTTTAGCTTTTGTGGGACCTTCCCTATCACATAGGATTCCAGAGGCTTGTCGCCATTTCATCCACCTCACCTTGATCCTGTGACAAACATCCTCATCAATATCGCCATTGCTCCGTAACATTGATCCCAAATATCGGAAAGAGTACCTTCTAGGTAATATTTGTCCTTGTAGACTAACATTTCCCTCTTCACGACCAACACCACTAAAGTCACACCTCATATACTCGGTCTTGGTCCTACTAAGACTAAACCCCTTGTACTCTGAGTTTTGTCTCCATAACTCTAATTTCTTATTCACACCATCCCTAGTTTCATCTACCAGCACTACATCATCGGCAAAGAGCATGCACCAAGGGATATCCCCTTGTATATCCTACACCTCATCCATCACCAAGGAAAAGATGTATGAGCTCAAAGTTGATCCTTGATGTAGTCCTACCGTGATAGGAAATGCATCAGTCTCACTATCACTTACGCGCACACTTATCCTAACATTATTGTACATATCCTTAATAAGGGTAATATACTTTGTTGGCACTTTATGTTTCTCTAGTGTCCACCACATGACTGACATTGGTATCTTGTCGTACGACTTCTCCAAGTCAATGAATACCATATGTAGGTCCTTCTGCTCCCTATATCACTCCATAAGCTGACAAAGCAAAAAAATCGCCTCCACAGTAGACCTCCCAGGCATAAAACCAAACTAGTTTTTAGTGACATTGGTCACTTTCCTCAGGCGGTGTTCAATCACTCTTTTCAAAAACTTCATAGTATGACTCATAAGCTTAATCCCTCGATAATTAATACAACTTTGAACATCTCCTTTATTTTTGAAGATAGGTACTAATATACTTTTCCTCCATTCTTCAGGCATCTTGTTAGAATTAAAAATGTGGTTGAATAACTTTGTGAGCCATACGATTGCCACGTCCCCAAGGCATCTCCACACATCAAAAGGGACATCATCAGGGTCGAGGGCCTTTCGTCCTTTCATATTTTTAAGGCCTCCTTAAACTCAAAATCTTGTATCCTCCGCACGAACCGACTGTTGGAGTCATCAAAGGAATCATCCAACTCAACTATAGTGCCCCCATTCCCATCATTGAATAGCTCATTAAAGTAATCCCGCCATCTATTTTTAATCTCTTCATCCTTCACTAGAATGCGGTCAGTCTCATCTTTGATGCATTTAACTTGATTTAAATCCCTCATCCTTCTCTTGCGAATTTTTGCTATCTTGTATATGTCCTTTTCACCTTCTTTTGTCTCTAGTCTCTCATATAACTCATCATAGGTCTGTCCTCTTGCTTTACTCACAGCCCGCCTTGCATTTTTCTTAGCCTCTTTGTACTTAAGCATGTTGTTTGCGCTTTTATCATGATGCCAACTCTTGTAACACTCCTCCTTAATGGTCTTTTGTACATCCTCATTCCACCACCAAGTGTCTTTATCTACAAGTTTCTTTCCTTTTGTCACACCGAACACCTCACTAGCTACCTTCCTAATGCAAGTTGTCATCTTCACCCAGATACTATCTGCATCTCCATTTTCTGCCCAGGGTCCTTCTGTGATCACCCTATTTTTAAAGGATTTTTGTGATTATCCTTTCAACTTCCACCACTTTGTTCTTGTGATTTTGACACCTTTGTCCCACAAATAACATGTATAGAAGCGAAAGTCAACTACCACAAGCTTATGTTGTGTCACAACACACTCTGGGGATCACCTTACAATCTAGACACTCCCGTCTATCCCTTCTCCTAGTGAGGACAAAGTCAATCTGGCTAGAGTGTTGAGCACTACTAAAGATCACTAGGTGAGATTGTCTCTTCCTAAAGAAGGTGTTAGCTACCAACAAATCATAGGCTACGACAAAGTCTAGGATGTCCTTTGATTTATATCGCCGCATCCAAAGCCTCCATGTACTCCCTCAAATCCTACGTTAGTTGCACCCACATGACCATTGAGATCTCCTATGAGGAATTTCTCGGTTATCGGTACACTACTAACCATATCCTCCAAGTCCTCCCAAAATTGCCTCTTAGCACTCATGGTGAGCCCAACTTGTGGGGCATAAGCACTAATGACATTCAATACAATGTCCCCAATTACTATCTTGATTAAGATGATCATATCCCCTCGTCTTCGAACATCCACTACTCCATCCTTAAAACTCTTATCTATTAGAACACCTACGTCATTCCTAGTCCCAGCCGATCCAGAATACTAAAGCTTGAAACCGGTATTCTCGACTTCTCTCGCCTTTTGACCCGCCCATCTAGTCTCTTGTACACAAAGGATATTTACTCGTCTCCTAATGTCAACATCTACTAGCTCATGTAGCTTCCCCGTCAAGGATCCTACATTCCAACTACCCACCCGAAATATATGTTCCTCGGCTAGCTTCCTTACGCTTTGCACCCGTCGAGTAAGATGCAAAGACCCTTGCTCACTTATCACTACATCCAGGCGATGATGTAGCGCGCCACTAAGGTGGTGACGATCCAGTCCTTGCCCATTTAACACCATATCCGGGTTCCGATATGACGCGCCACTAAGGCGGTGTCGACCTGGCCCTTGCCCACTTAACACCATACCAGGGTTCCGATATGGCGCGTCGCTAAGAGGGTTGCGCCCTGTCGGTACCCTCAATATGGGGTACCCCCGTGCACAGGGGAAAACCGCTAAGGACCTCGCCCCCTCCGCAGGGGCGGGCTCCGGAGGCGCCACGTGTCCGATAGAGCCGAGGCTCCCCTCTCCTCAGAGGGTAGCTCCGAGCCTGCCACGTGGCCCAGAAGACCGGACCTCGCCCCCTCTAGCAGGGGCGAGCTCCCCTCCCCTCGGAGAATAGCTCCCGGCCCACCACATGGCGAGCAGAGTCGGACCTCCCCCCTCCGCGGGGGTGAGCTCCGAAGGCTCCACGTGTCCAGTGGGGCCGGAGTTCCCCCAGTCCTCAGAGCAGAGCTCCGGGCCCGACACATGGCCAGCAGAGCAGTGCTGCCCGCCCGGCGCGGTAGGCAGCGGGAGTAAAGGCGCGCCATGCCTTTACCGTACAAAGTAGTGAAGACCCGCGCCTTCCCAAGGCGCGGTATTGAAGACCCGCGCCTTCCCAAGACGCGGAGCACGCCCCTGTCAGGAGGCGTTGCGCCCAGTCACATCATAGTGAAGACAGGCACGCAATGTCAAAAGCTGTACACTAATAAACGCAGCGATAAGACATCCCCTGCCGCCCCTACCATCATCAACCACTGCACCTAGCTTGCGGCGTGGGCAGGGTGGCAGGGCGGAGACTCAGAAGCCCTCGCCAGAGACAACTACCGGCATTATTGCAAGTATGGTAGATGGCAGACAATCTCCCCGGGACCACCTGTCGGGTCCCGGGCCCCCCTTTGTAAGCCGCCCGAGCCTTGGACTATAAAAGGCTCAGGTAGGCAGCGTTGCAAAGAGTTCGAAACCCAGCGAATCCGACCTCATACCTCAAGCTCAGAACCCCGGTTCTGAGCACTAAGCAATACAACGAACACCTCTGCTCACCGTGGACGTAGGGTATTACGCTCCGGCGGCCTGAACCACGTAAAAAACCACTGTGTTCATTTGTTTCCTTCGTCCAGTACAGCGAGACTCACGCGGGAGGACTAGCCCCTCCGAAAAAGAACCTCCGCGGGCTGCCCAGTGCAGGCCCGGGGGAAGTGTCGACAGCTACACTTCGACATTTGGCGCGCCAGGTAGGGGGCTTTTCCCTCTAGCATCGAGTCTTCGCTCACGAAGATGACGAAGCTTCCCTCTGCGGCAAGCTCTCCTCGCCCTCGTTCCCGGCGAACGATGACTAGCGAGGCTTATGTCTCGACGCACTCAGGGAGGAGTGTGTCGGGGCAAGCTGGGAGGCAGCAGCCGACTCCAGCGACGCGGACTCCAGCAAGCCCAAGATCTGCTGCAACGCCGAAAGCAAGCACGCTAGCCTCGGCAGAAGCGCTCCTGGACAATCTACCTGCTGAAGACGCCCTCTAGGGGGGCACCCAGCAGTGGATCCGCGACGTCGACGACCTCGACGCTGCTGCCGTCAATCCTCCACTGCAGCGGGGACGACGCCCTGCTCTGTCGGCTGATCTGCCCCTGGCCCAGGGCGGCCAGAACTGGGCCAAGTGGGCTGGTCAGCCCTGGCCCAGGCCGGGCCCTCTTTCTAGAAGGAATTTGAGTTTAATCTTCTTAGAGATAGATTAAAAGATCCTTTTTGTAACAGATTAGGACTCTTATAAGGGGGGCTATATATACAAGCCAAAAACACCCCAAATTGTGAGAGAGATCAATAAAAGAAAAAATCCTCCACCTCCCAAACCCTAGCCGCCACCTCTCTCTCCCCTTGGAGCCGCCGCCTCCCTCTCTGCCCTAGCCACCACCAGGGGCTAGAACCAGCTGCCGCCCCTGTTTCCCCCTCTGTTCTGCGCCTCCATCAAAACCAGAACAGATTGGCGGCTAACCGATCTCTCCCCTGATCTGTTCTCCCAAGAACAGAATCAATCTGCTCTACTTCTTACACCAGGATTGACTCTCCCCTGCTGTTCTGTACACCCAGAACAGAGCTGTTATTCCTCTGTTCTTGACTGAAGAAAATTCTGGTCTGTCTTTAAGGAAGACAGATCGATCTGCTAGGGCAGATCGGTTTATTCAGCAAGAACAGAGAAAGTTTCAGCGTCGGAATTACAACATTCGTGGTATCAGAGCCGGTTTCAACCCTAGGCTGAATTCTGCAAGATGTCGTCTACACCTACAAACAGCGGCAGCGCCATCAGCCATGGCACACCCTCACCGGCAGCTCGTGAGGTGAACACCGGGACGGGGTTCCCCGTGCTCACCAAGACCAACTACGCGGAGTGGGCTGTCATGATGAAGATCAAGCTGAAGGCACGGTTGCTTTGGAAGGCCGTGGAGGAGGGGAACATGAGCGAGCAGGAAGATATGATGGCGCTTGACATCTTGGTCAGCGTTGTCCCGCCGGAGATGATCACGACGATCGGAGAAAAGAGGACGGCAAAGGAGGCATGGGACACGATCGCCATCATGCGGGTCGGGGCCGACCACGTGAAGAAAACGACGGCGCAGCAACTCCGGAAGGATTTTGAAGACGCTGTCTTCAAGGATGGCGAAAGTGTGGAGGACTTCTCCCTCCGCCTGAGCGGCATGCTATCACGGCTTGCGTTGCTAGGGGAGGACATAGGAGAAGAGAGGGTCGTGGAGAAGCTCCTGCGAAGTGTTCCAGAACGCTTCCAACAGATCGTGGTGGCGATCACGACACTGCTGGATGTGTCGACCCACACCTTGTCGGAGGTGACGGGACGTCTCAGGGCGGCTGAGAACACTTTTGACTCGACGCAGCGGAAGGGAGGAGTACACAACGGCCAGTTGTACCTCACTCGGGGGGAGTGGGAGGCACAGCGGAAGGAGGAACGGTCTACCCAGTCCGCGGGTTCTTCTAAGAGGGGCAGCCGAAAAGGCCCGCCCAAGAAGAACGGAGGCAAGAAGGGAGGTTCTGGAAAGGATATTCCGCGGGACCAGTGCAGGAAGTGCGGGAAGAAGGGCCACTGGGCCAGGGAGTGTCGGTCGAAGCCTAAGGAGGAGCCGCAACAGCAGGATTTCGTGGCAAAGGCGGAGGAGGAGGGCGCCTTGTTTATGACAAGGGTGGCCTCAGTAAAGGAGGAGCATGTACAGGAACGTCCTATGCGCCCACTGGAGATAGTGGAGGGACGTGTCTTCGCTCACCGCAGCAAAGACGATGACTTTGACGACACTCGTTGGTACCTCAACACGGGCGCGACCAATCACATGACGGGTTCGCGCGCCGTCTTCTCCGAGCTCGATGAAAACGTCGTCGGAACCATCAAGTTCGGCGATAATTCCGTTGTGCGTATCTAGGGGAAGGGTACGGTACTATTCGCCGCCAAGACGGGTGAGCACAGGAGGCTCACCGGCGTCTACCTCATCCCACGCCTCACCACCAACCTCATCAGCGTCGGCCAGCTGGATGAGGATGGCTACAGCATCACGGTGCAAGGAGGAGTGATGCACATACGGGATGAGCAGCAGCGTCTCCTCACACGAGTTCAGCGCGACGACAGCAAGCTGTACTCTATCAGGATCAACATCACACGTCCGGTTTGCCTAACCGCGAGGCGTGATGATGTTGCGTGGCGTTGGCACGAACGCTACGGACACGTCGGCTTCCAGGCGCTTCGGAAGTTGGCACGAGAGGAGATGGTGCTCGGGCTTCCGCAAATTGATCATGTCGATCAATTGTGCGAAGCTTGCTTGGTTGGGAAGCAGAGGCGCTCCAGCTTCCCCAAGCAAGCTCGGCGGCGCGCGGAGGGCGCGCTCGACCTTGTCCACGGCGACATCTGCGGGCCTATCACGCCGACGACTCCAGGTGGCAAGATGTTCTTGTTGCTTGTGGATGACATGAGCCGCTATATGTGGCTCTATCTTCTAGCAACCAAGGACAAGACGCCCGACTTAATTCAGCAATTCAAGGCGACAGCTGAATTAGAGTCCGGGAGGAGGCTGAAGCTACTCCGTACTGATCGCGGAGGGGAGTTCACCTCACAGGAGTTCGGCGAGTACTGCACTCAGCACGGAGTATAACGTCAGCTCACAGCCCCGTATACGCCGCAGCAAAACAGGGTTGTGGAGCGGCGCAACCAGACGGTGGTCGGCATGGCGAGGAGCATGTTGAAGGCGAAGGGTATGCCCGGGATATTTTAGGGTGAGGCAGTTATCACGGCTGTCTATATCCTGAATCGATCCCCTAACCGCGGCCTCGACGGGAAGACGCCATATGAAGCTTGGCATGGAGAGCGACCAGCCGTCAATTATTTCCGAACTTTTGGGTGCGTGGGGCATGTCAAGAACACGCGTCCCCACCTGAAAAAGTTGGAAGACCGGAGTACTCCAATGATTTTTCTTGGCTATGCTGCAGGGACGAAGGGCTATCGGATGTATAATCCGGCTGATGGGCGCACATACATATCACGTGACGTGATATTCGACGAGGCGGCCAAGTGGGACTGGGGAGAAGGAGCAGGAGGAGAGGACTACACCACCTTCCACGTCGACTCCTTAGGTCCAGCAGGTGCTGGACATGCGGTTTCAGCACCTGGAGAGGTGCTGCAGGGTCCGGAGGGGCCGAACAGCACCCCTGCAGTGCCCAGGAGGGGCACAGAAGGGTCTGTACAGACCCTAGGAGTACCTGCGCCAGCCTCCAGACCTGCTGGAGAGAGTCCAGCACCTGCAGCGTCGCCCCAAGGGCCCCTGCAGGGGCTGTCCAGCGCAAATCAGAGCTGGGACAGTCCTGCACGGGGGTCAGCAGCAGCGGGGGATTCCGGACTTGAAGATTCCAGCACCTTCGTCACGCCCCGGAATCCTCCACGGCCCATCTGCTTCGCCTCACCGTTGTCGGACCCCGGCAGCAATGTTGTCGACGCCTACTACGACGACGGCGTGAAACTACGGTTCCACACGATGCGCAACATACTCGGAACCCTCACCCCTCCTGGTCGGGCTGAGCGCCCACCAAGCTTGGAGGAGGGGGAGCTTATGTTCACCACCGCGGAGGACCTCACGTCCTTCGCCGATGCTGAGGAACACCGTGCTGAAGACGGGCCATGCTCGAGGAGATGGAGTCCATAGAAGAAAACAGGACTTGGCAACTTGTTGATCTTCCTGCAGGACACAAGCCCATTGGCCTCAAATGGGTGTTTAAGGTGAAGAAGGACGAGCATGGGGAGGTGGTGAAGCACAAGGCTCGATTGGTGGCAAAAGGCTATGTCCAACGGCAAGGAATAGATTTTGACGAGGTATTTGCTCCTGTAGCTCGTCTCGAATCTGTTCGCTTGCTCCTTGCAGTTGCTGCACACAAGGGGTGGGAGGTACACCACATGGACGTGAAGTGCGCCTTCCTGAACGGCGACTTGATGGAGGAGGTGTACGTCTCCCAACCCGCTGGCTTCATCATCGACGGAGCCGAACACAAGGTGTATCGGCTCAAGAAAGCTTTATATGGACTTCGTCAGGCGCCCAGGGCCTGGAATGCCAAGCTCAACGATAGCTTGCTATCGCTTGGTTTCCAGAAGAGTACAAGCGAGCACTGGATTTATTTCCGTGGAGCTGAAGATAAGAAGCTCATCGTCGGCGTGTACGTCGACGATCTTGTGATCACAGGAGGAGGCGATCTCAAGAAGTTCAAAGGGGAGATGGTGAAGAGGTTCAAGATGAGCGACTTGGGTCTCTTGTCATATTATCTTGGCCTGGAGGTGCGACAAACTGATGCAGGGATAAGCGTTGGGCAGGCGGCCTACGCTTCCAAACTTGTCTCTAAATCTGGCCTGGAAGGATGCAATCCCTGTGCATTTCCCATGGAGCAAGGCATCAAGCTTTGCAAGACAAGTGATAGCCCGTTGGTGCATGCAACGGACTATAGGAGCTTGGTTGGAGGGCTGCGATACTTGGTGAACACACGTCCCGATCTTGCCTACTCGGTCGGGTACGTGAGTCGGTTTCTGGAGGAGCCCAAGGAGGATCACTTTGTTGCAGTCAAACGCATTGTACGCTACATAGCGGGTACAATCAACTATGGAGTCTTTTGTGCAAGAGGAGGAGACATGAAGCTTATTGGGTACTCGGATAGTGACTATGCCGGAGACGTGGAGGACCGCAAGAGCACAAGCGGGGTGCTGTTTTGTCTTGGAAACAGCCCCGTTTCATGGCAGTCCTGCAAGCAGAAGGTGGTGGTCTTGTCCTCATGTGAAGCAGAGTATATCGCAGCAGCTCAAGGGGCATGTCAAGGTGTATGGATGGCACGGTTGATGGAGGACTTAGCTGAAAAATCGAAGGCGCCGGTGCTGCGTGGTTGATAACAAGTCAGCTATAGACTTGAGCAAGAACCCGGTACACCATGACAGGAGCAAGCACATCGACGTCAAGTACCACTACATACGGGAGTGTGTGGACAGCGGTACTATTGTGCTTGAGCAAATCTCCACTCAAGACCAGATGGCGGACATCTTGACCAAGGCTCTTGGAAGACAGAAGTTCGTGGAGATGAGGAGAAGGATCGGAATCCTAGACATGGGCCAGTGTCAGGATCAGGAGGAGAATGTGGGCTGATCTGCCCCTGGCCCAGGGCGGCCAGAACTGGGCCAAGTGGGCTGGTCAGCCCTGGCCCAGGCCGGGCCCCCTTTCTAGAAGGAATTTGAGTTTAATCTTCTTAGAGATAGATTAAAAGATCTTTTTTGTAACAGATTAGGACTCTTGTAAAGGGGGGAGGGGGCTATATATACAAGCCAAAAACACCCCAAATTGTGAGAGAGATCAATAAAAGAAAAAATCCTCCACCTCCCAAACCCTAGCCGCCACCTCTCTCTCCCCTTGGAGCCGCCGCCTCCCTCTCTGCCCTAGCCGCCACAGGGGCTAGAACCAGCCGCCGCCCCTGTTTCCCCCTCTGTTCTGCGCCTCCATCAAAACCAGAACAGATTGGCGGCTAACCGATCTCTCTCCTGATCTGTTCTCCCAAGAACAGAATCAATCTGCTCTACTTCTTACACCAGGATTGACTCTCCCCTGCTGTTCTGTACACCCAGAACAGAGTTGTTATTCCTCTGTTCTTGGCTGAAGAAAATTCTGGTATGTCTTTAGGGAAGACAGATCGATCTGCTAGGACAGATCGGTTTATTCAGCAAGAACAGAGACAGTTTCAGCGCCGGAATTACAACATGCTCAACCATCTACCTCGTCGTTGAGGCAAGATGGTGAGCAACGCCCCAGATCGCGTGGTACCGGCAGACGCCCTGGCGCCACTGGTCCGTGCATGGGAGCCTAAGACAGGCGCTACCCCAGTAAGTTCACCATGCTTACTTAGGTGTTCATTTAAATTATACATTAATTTATATGATCACCTCCCCGCGCTCTAGATAGTGTACGCCCATTGTACACTCGGTTCCTCTTTCTTGATCTCATGCATAGTCGACATTTGCTATCCTGCCGAGTGCGGTCGCGCTTAGGGTACCTGGCGATGGCCCGGGGGCCTCTCGGACCTCCCCCAGTCAGGGTACTGTGACACCAGTCGGTCTCCTCCAGGAAAAGACCTACGCCAGAGCAGGGGGTCCAGGAGCCTTGCTTTGCCCGGTCCTGCACCCAAAGCATGTGCACTCTGCCTCCCCAGCGCTACGGTCTGAGTACTAGGGGGTCGGACGATTACACCCTGACTAGGGCTGGGGGCCGGACCTCCAGGACCGAGTGCACTGGATTACCCGAGCCCTGTATTCTGGCCCGGAACAATAAGCCAAATAATACTAAGAGATAGGGAAGGGATGACCTCTGAGCAGAGCCGGTCATCACCCCCTCTGTAGGGGTGAACTCTGAAGCCAGACCTCACCCTCTCCTCAGAGGCTGAGCTCTGATGACCTCCGGACCTCACGCCCTCCGCGGGCCTAAGCTCCGATGCCGGCCCTCACCCTCTCCTCAGAGGCAAGCTCCGAAGCCGGACCTCACCCTCTCCTCAGAGGCTGAGCTCCGATGACCTCCGGACCTAACGCCCTCCGTGGGACTGAGCTCCGATGCCGGCCCTCGCCCTCTCCTCAGAGGCGAGCTCCGAAGCCGGACCTCACCCTCTCCTAAGAGGCTGAGCTCCGATGACCTCCGGACCTCACGCCCTCCGTGGGCCTGAGCTCCGATGCCGGCCCTCGCCCTCTCCTCAGAGGCGAGCTCCAAACCCGGACCTCACCCTCTCCTCAGAGGCTGGGCTCCGATGACCTCCGGACCTCACGCCCTCTGTGGGCCTGAGCTCCGATGTCGGCCCTCGCCCTCTCCTCAGAGGCGAGCTCCGAAGCCGGACCTCACCCTCTCCTCAGAGGCTGAGCTCCGATGACCTTCGGACCTCACGCCCTCCGTGGGCCTGAGCTCCGATGCCGGCCCTCGCCCTCTCCTCAGAGGCGAGCTCCAAACCCGGACCTCACCCTCTCCTCAGAGGCTGAGCTCCGATGACCTCCGGACCTCACGCCCTCCGTGGGCCTGAGCTCCGATGCCGGCCCTCGCCCTCTCCTCAGAGGCGAGCTCCGAAGCCGGACCTCACCCTCTCCTCAGAGGCTGAGCTCTGATGACCTCCGGACCTCACGCCCTCCGTGGGCCTAAGCTTCGATGCCGGCCCTCGCCCTCTCCACAGAGGCGAGCTCCAAAGTCGGACCTCACCATCTCCAAAGAGGCTGAGCTCCGATGACCTCCGGACCTCACGCCCTCCGTGGGTCTGAGCTCCGATGTCGGCCCTCGCCCTCTTCTCAGAGGCGAGCTCCGAAGCCGGACCTCACCCTCTCCTTAGAGGCTGAGCTCCGATGACCTCCGGACCTCACGCCCTCTGTGGGCCTGAGCTCCGATGTCGGCCCTCGCCCTCTCCTCAAAGGCGAGCTCCGAAGCCGGACCTCACCCTCTCCTAAGAGGCTGAGCTCCGATGACCTCCGGACCTCACGCCCTCTGTGGGCCTGAGCTCCGATGCCGGCCCTAGCCCTCTCCTCAGAGGCGAGCTCCGAAGCCGGACCTCACCCTCTCCTCAGAGGCTGAGCTCCGATGACCTCCGGACCTCACGCCCTCTGTGGGCCTGAGCTCCGATGTCGGCCCTCGCCCTCTCCTCAGAGGCGAGCTCCGAAGCCGGACCTCACCCTCTCCTCAGAGGCTGAGCTCCGATGACCTCCGGACCTCACGCCCTCTGTGGGCCTGAGCTCCGATGCCGGCCCTCGCCCTCTCCTCAGAGGCGAGCTCCGAAGCCGGACCTCACCCTCTCCTCAGAGGCTGAGCTCCGATGACCTCCGGACCTAACGCCCTCCGTGGGACTGAGCTCCGATGCCGGCCCTCGCCCTCTCCTCAGAGGCGAGCTCCGAAGCCGGACCTCTCCCTCTCCTAAGAGGCTGAGCTCCGATGACCTCCGGACCTCACGCCCTCCGTGGGCCTGAGCTCCGATGCCGGCCCTCGCCCTCTCCTCAGAGGCGAGCTCCAAACCCGGACCTCACCCTCTCCTCAGAGGCTGAGCTCCGATGACCTCCGGACCTCACGCCCTCCGTGGGCCTGAGCTCCGATGCCGGCCCTCGCCCACTCCTCAGAGGCGAGCTCCGAAGCCGGACCTCACCCTCTCCTCAGAGGCTGAGCTCCGATGACCTCCGGACTTAACGCCCTCCGTCGGACTGAGCTCCGATGCCGGCCCTCGCCCTCTCCTCAGAGGCGAGCTCCGAAGCCGGACCTCACCCTCTCCTAAGAGGCTGAGCTCCGATGACCTCCGGACCTCACGCCCTCCGTGGGCCTGAGCTCCGATGCCGGCCCTCGCCCTCTCCTCAGAGGCGAGCTCCAAACCCGGACCTCACCCTCTCCTCAGAGGCTGAGCTCCGATGACCTCCGGACCTCACGCCCTCTGTGGGCCTGAGCTCCGATGTCGGCCCTCGCCCTCTCCTCAGAGGCGAGCTCCGAAGCCGGACCTCACCCTCTCCTCAGAGGCTGAGCTCCGATGACCTCCGGACCTCACGCCCTCTGTGGGCCTGAGCTCCGATGTCGGCCCTCGCCCTCTCCTCAGAGGCGAGCTCCGAAGCCAGACCTCACCCTCTCCTCAGAGGCTGAGCTCCGATGACCTCACGCCCTCCGTGGGCCTGAGCTCCGATGCCGGACCTCACCCTCTACTCAGAGGCGAGCTCCGAAGCCGGACCTTGCGCCCTACACTGGGCTGAGGTCCGATGCCGGACGACACCCCTATCGCAGGGGCAATCTCCAAAGCCGATCGCCACCCACAGGGGTGAATACGGAAGTCGAACCATGCGCCCTACACTCGGCTGAGGTCCGATGCCGGACGACACCCCTATCGCAGGGGCGATCTCCGAAGCAGGTCGCCACCCCCAGGGGTGAACACCGAAGCCGGACCTTGCGCCCTACACTGGGCTGAGGTCCGATGCCGGACGACACCCCTATCGCAGGGGCGATCTCCGAAGCCGGTCGCCACCCCCAGGGGTGAACACCGAAGCCGGACCTTGCGCCCTACACTGGGCTGAGGTCCGATGCCGGACGACGCCCCTATCGCAGGGGCGATCTCTGAAGCCGGTCGCCACCCCCAAGGGTGAACACCGAAGTCGGACCTTGCGCCCTACACTGGGTTGAGGTCCGATGCCGGACGACACCCCTATCGCAGGGGCGATCTCCGAAGCCAGTCGCCACCCGCAGGGGTGAACACCGAAGCCGGACCTTGCGCCCTACACTGGGCTGAGGTCCGATGCCGGACGACACCCCTATCGCAGGGGCGATCTCCGAAGCCGGTCGCCAACCCCAGGGGTGAACACCGAAGCCGGACCTTGCGCCCTACACTGGGCTGAGGTCCGATGCCGGACGACACCCCTATCGCAGGGGCGATCTCCGAAGCCGGTCGCCACCCCCTGGGGTGAACACCAAAGCCGGACCTTGCGCCCTACACTGGGCTGAGGTTCGATGCCGGACAACACCCCTATCGCAGGAGCGATCTCCTAAGCCGGTCGCCACCCGCAAGGTGAACACCGAAGCCGGACCTTGCGCCCAACACTGGGCTGAGGTCCGATGCCGGACGACACCCCTATCGCAGGAGCGATCTCCGAAGCCGATCGCCACCCGCAGGGGTGAATACCGAAGCCGGACCTTGCGCCCTACACTGGGCTGAGGTCCAATGCCGGACGACACCCCTATCACAAGGGCGATCTCCGAAGCCGGTCGCCACCCGCAGGGGTGAATACCGAAGCCGGACCTTGCGCCCTACACCGGGCTGAGGTCCGATGCCAGCCCTCGCCCTTAGGGGCGAGCTCTGAAGCCGGGCTTCCCCCTTCCACAGGGTTGGGCTCCGATGCCAGACCTCATCCCCTCAGCAGGGGTGACCTCTGATGCCGATCTACACCCCCTCCACAGGGGTGAGCACCGAAGCCGGACCTCTCCTCAGAGGCGAGCTCCGAAACCGGACCTCCCCTTTTCACAAGCGCTGAGCTCCGATGCCGGGCTTCACCCTCTCCTTAGAAACTGAACTCCGAAGCCGTCGAGACCCTGCCAAGCAGGGAGTACTCAAGACAAGATGCGTGGGAAGGAGACCCCACCTCGGGCTTGTTACCACCCCCGAGATGGGCCCAGGTGCCACTGTCGGTACCCTCAATATGGGGTAACCCCGCGCACAGGGGAAAACCGCCTAAGGACCTCGCCCCCTCCGCAGGGGCGGGCTCTGAAGACGCCACGTGTCTGACAGGGCCGGGGCTCCCCTCTCCTCAGAGGGTAGCTCCGAGCCTGCCACGTGGCCCAGAAGACCGGATCTCGCCCCCTCTAGCAGGGGCAAGCTCCGAAGGAGCCACGTGGCCAGCGGGGCTGGAGCTCCCCTCGGAGGATAGCTCCGGGCCCGCCTCGTGGCGAGCAGAGCCGGACCTCCCCCCTCCACGGGGGTGAGCTCCGAAGGCTCCACGTGTCCAGTGGGGCCGGAGCTCCCCCACTCCTCAGAGGAGAGCTCCGGGCCCGACACGTGGCCAGTAGAGCAATGCTGCCCGCCCGGCGCGGTAGGCAGCGGGAGTAAAGGTGCGCCATGCCTTTACCGTACAAAGTATTGAAAACCCGCGCCTTCCCAAGGCGCGGTATTGAAGACTCGCGCCTTCCCAAGACGCGGAGACGCGGAGCACGCCCCTGCCAGGAGGCGTTGCGCCCAGTCACATCACAGTGAAGACAGACACGCAATGTCAGAAGCTGTACACTAATAAACGCAGCGACACTGCCGCCCTTGCCATCATCAACCACTACGCCTAGCTTGCGGCGTGGGCAGGGCGGCAGGGCAGAGACTCAGAAGCCCTCGCCAGAGACAACTACTGGCATTACTGCAAGATATGGTAGATGGCAGGCAATCTCCCCGGGACCACCTGTCGGGTCCCGGGCCCCCCTTTGTAAGCTGCCCGAGCCTTGGACTATAAAAGGCTCGGGTAGGCAGCGTTGCAAAGGGTTCGAAACCCAGCGAATCCGACCTCATACCTCAAGCTCAGAACCCCGGTTCTAAGCACCAAGCAATACAACGAGCAGCTCTGCTCACCGTGGACGTAGGGTATTACGCTCCGGCGGCCTGAACCACGTAAAAAACCATTGTGTTCATTTGTTTCCTTGGTCCAGTACAGCGAGACTCACACGGGGGGACTAGCCCCTCCGAAAAAGAATCTCCGCAGGCTGCCCAGTGCAGGCCTGGGGGAAGTGTCGACAGCTACACTTCGACACGCCCCAACGAATTTCTATTGGGTTTCATTTCCATGAGAATGGCTAAGTGTAGTTGTTGGCTCGCCAAGCCTATCATAACTCCTCCTTTACCCGGGCTTGGGACCGGCTATGTCATTACAACCATTCAGTAAGTAAATCAACATGTTCTACAGGACGAGGATTATTGATACTTCAAAAACTATAATGTACAAAAAATAGGGCTGTATAGAAGTAGTAATTGCGAATGAAGATTCATACCATCTCCTTCCGATCAACCATGACCACCCTGAAAGGGTGCCAATCAAGATTTTTTATTTCAGCTTCCCACTTTGAACAAAGAAATGCAGCAGTAACTTCAGCATCTTCTTCTGAACACTTTTTTCTGCAGGCCTTCTTAAATGCTTCCAGATCAAGCTCCCCCATCCTCTTGATCCCAATATGTAGCCGCCCAACTGAAAGATCAAGCAAGCCCTGTGGAGGTGCCATATATCAAAAGATGAATCAGGTAGATAACATTAATCAGTCTCATCAATGAAACAACATAGCTCCATAAAAATGTCTGTGTAATTGACTTAAGTTACCATACATTTTCGAGCTCTTTCCGAGCTTCTTGCAGTTCAATACTGCTTTTACTTTCTTTGATAACCAGAGTTTGATTAAATGACTCCATTGCATCCAGTTCATCTATTTTTTCTTGCAGCTCCTCACTCAGTTCATTAATTTTATTCTTTGACGCTGAATCTTCGTAACCTGGCATATGCTCCATCACTTTCAACTTGCCCTTTATCTGCTGTATTTCTAATTCAAGCTTTTGTTTTGCATCCAGTTGTTGTTCTAACTTCAGAATCTTGTTTAAAACAGCTTGTTTCTCTCTCTGCAGTTTTTATACTGTAAGAATTTCCATAGATTCAAAACTAAAGCTTTGTATCACCAAAAGGGAATAAGCTACATACCTTCTGTTCTTCCACAAGCTTAAGCACATTCTCATCAGCTATCTGTTGTTCCAGTGTTGCAAGTTTAAGATGGCTTGATTTGATTGCATTCTGAATTCAAGCAAGAGTAATTATGGTAAGTTGCATGGAGATTTCTAATTGGTACTCATAACCATCTGCACTTTAGTACCCTAGCATAGCATGTAAAATTATGCCGAGCAAAGAAACCCCATGAGGATAACTAATATGATGCTGTTGCTAACAGAAAATAAGTATTATCAATAATGTATAGAAAATGAGACCCTCAGGAAACTATTTCCCTTCCCTCCATTATTGCAAAAGAGGAGGAAAGGGAAAAGATGGGATTACATACCTTCTGCTTCTCCTGCTCAAGTTTCCTTCTGTCATAATCACTTTTTGCTTCAAGCTCATCAAGTTCCTTGGACCTCAAATTAAGTTCATTCATCTTTGCCTCAAGTTCTGAACGCAGCTTTTGGTTCTCATCAATGATCTTCTGAGAATGTCTGCGAGCTAACTGCTGCATCTTACGAATTTCTGGTAATGATTACACTTAAGTGATCATTCAGAAAATGAAAAATTGCAGTTGTAGAGGATAGCAATTTTGAAATACAACTAGATTCCTAGAAAACAAATTAGTAGAACAAATTTGAACATAAACCTTCATTATATGACTGGAAAAGTTTTTCCCTTTGCCCCATCATCTTTTCGAGTGATGCAGTCGTCTCACTGCATTTACTTTCAAGTTCCTTTAAGTACCTATTTTTCACCTCGATTTGGTTAGCTAAATTAGCCACAAGTTTGTCAGTTTTACGTGCTCCTTCATCTGCAAGATCATTCACAGATTTCAGGTCGCCATTTTTTCTCAAGTAATCCCCTATGAACCCTGAAGAATTATAATCTTCAGCCCGCGCAACCCAACCATAAAGCTCTGCTCCCTGATTCTTTCTTCCCATCCAGTCCTTTTTACCAAAACCTCCTGCCGCGAAGTGACTTTCAAAGCTACGTGCATTTCTGAAACCATTCCAGTCCTTTCCAAACTCAACAATAGCATTGCCAGTATGACCTCTAAAATTCCATAAAGGAATGACCTTTAGTGCACAAAAGTGCAGTAGTTGCTCCTTCAAACAATTTCCACTTTCCCCAACTTGGCGCCCATCCTTCCACTCAGTGGGCACGTTAACTAGAACGCCCATCCAGGGCCACACAAACTTCTCATCCCTGTTGTGAACACGTTGTATCTCCTCAGAAATTATCTGTGGTTGTGGCCCAGGTGATTTAGCAAGGTCCTTTTTCAAATGTTTGGCAAGGGCCCGATGGGCCGCCTTTTCTTTCGCCTGCCGATTAGGTGCTGCACCTACTCCTGAGGCATGCTGAAGAAGACTATTTTCAGTGTAATTATTCTTCTTACTGCAACAGAATGGACAACTGTAATTGTCTCCGTTCTTCTTGACCTTCAAATCTCCTGACATCAGGCTTGCATAAATTTTTCCTTCATATTCATCAATCTCAGAATCACTTATTTCTGAATCTTCATCAGAACTATGATCCATCTTCAAAAGGAAAGGTTATACTCACAACCTAATCACAATCAGGAAAAAAAGATTGAGAACATAATAAATAGCATGTTAGCTTACATTTCAGAACGTCAGCTTGTAATGCTAGAGACTATACAGACACCACAGAGAACACTGAAAATAGAGAGAGAAGTAAAGCCTACATATGCCATAGCAATCCGTTCTGGTTTCATTTCTCATTTTAGCTGAAAGGTTTAACTCAGCAGCCGATCCTACTACATCAGGAACAATCATTCCACATTCCTAACCCGCAGTGTCTTATTTGCTTCAAAAAGACATACTAAACCTTTTGCGAATTAACTGCTGCAAATCAACCAATCAAGGCGCACAGCGGCAGGAGCGATGGCCCTGCGAGAGACCGATCTAGCGCGCTGGGGAAGAAACTCATAGACCCATGAAACCATCAATTATCCGCAAGTAAGTGTAGGGAAAGACCGATACTGCGACCCGAAACTCAATGTTAGAAGCAATCGAAACCAGCGCCAACGCCCAGTGCTCCTTACCAACAGGGAAATCAATACATCTGCATGCTGGACCTGCGCTCCTCCGCTCCGACGGCCAGAATGGCACAGGCTCGTCGGGATCTACGGCAATCGCGGGGAAAACGAAAGGGGATGAACACAGGAGAAGGGGGACTATCGGACAGCGATCCTCTCGCACACGCTGACTTGGTTCACTGAGATGTGTAACCGGACTCACATGTCAACAAAGCAGCCCTATCTCTCTCTAAGATGCCAACCGATAAAATATCCTCATATATTGTTCTCGTAACTGCAAACTAATATTGCTCTTATCTGTTACGACTATTTTTTACTCACAGATAAATCTATTTACCGAAACAAAACATCACATATTGACATAGAAAACATCATATTATTTGCAAATAACACAAATAATTTTATTTTAAAATGACAAAATATTTTAGTAACATTATGATGGAAGTGCATGCTTATACAACTAGTTTAATCAAATAACCAATATTCACATATCTGAATTATAGATGAGAGGAGTATAGCATAATTTTTTAAGTATTTCACATAGTCACAGATTTATCGACAGGCGAGATGACCAATATAATTTATATTAGAGCACATGTATGCATATATAAGTATGATTTTTTATCAGTTTTATCAGTGGCGCGAACCCGTACTACAGCTACAAATTTCCGCTTAAATTCATACCCATGATATCTACTAAGGTGCGGGTAATTAAAACCATTGCCATCTCTACTCTCTGTAAAATCCTCAAAAGTGCTAACAAAGAATTTAGCACATTCACACTTAGAAAACATGAGGGGAATTAAAACTTTGAAATATAACAATGTGAGTTCAAAATGATGATTCAAACTTCCCAAAAACTTACAAACATGGAGATCTAAATTTATAAATTGGGTCTTCATAATCCAAATATTAGGCCTCTCAAATTTCAGCTTATTTGGAGGGGTTATACTATTTGTTTGGGATTAAAAGAGGAAACCCTTGAATTTGAATTTAAATTTCAGTTTCAAATCCCAACTTCCTCAACTTGCAAATTTGGTTCCACAAATGTGTTCTCCATATTTGAATGAGCATCCATACAAAAAATTCAGATTTAATTGAGCTTGGTTTGCTAGTGTGTTGAATCATGCAAGAGGGAAGATTTAAATTCAAATTCAAAGAGCCAAATACATTTCAAATTCCACACTAGAATTCAGTCCATTTAAATTTCAAAAATTTAAACCATGACTTGGTGTGGAAGTATAGCTTTTAATGGTGAGTAGCTGTAGTAAAATATTAGGGGAAAATTGAATAAGAAATGATGGGGTGGGACCCAGCACTCAGCCACACAATTTCCTTTAACCGACTCTGTTTTCACTTCGGGCGCCACCGAGCGGCTGCACGAGCTGCCGGACGTTGACGTGCCCTACACCTCGGTTGTTCTCTCCACGTCCTCAGCCTCAACCGAGCGTCCTCAACATTCCACCTTGCTCATTCATCGTTTTCCCGAGCTACTGCACCGAGTGAACGGAAATTATTCCACTGTCCGGACAGAGCTCGCACCGCCTCCTCCATCGATCGGAAATCGGCACTCTCAGCTCTGTACACAGCCCTGCTAAGCAGCAAAATGAAGCCTGAGCTTGTCCTCGACGTCCCCAACGCGAAAGCAACCAGCCTTCGGCTTGCACGAGCTCAGGCGCAGCAAAAGCTTTCTCGGCGGTCCGACGTTGGGAACCTCCTCGGTTCACTGTCGCCCCGGCGATACAGGACCGTTTCCACTCAACCAATCAGTGTCGTAGGTTCTTTGCCAAACCCTCTTGCTGTCCTCCAAGTTTGGAGCTAGGTCGTAGCCTAGGTTGGCCGGAATTTGGAGTCTGTCGCTGGCGGTTTCTTTGAACCGAAGTGAGAAAAACGGGAAATTCAGCGGCCATATTGAGTTAAGGTTCACGAGGGTCTAGGCATAGCTTCTCCAAGTCGTGGCGAACCTCCTCGAACAACCGGCAAGCAAAATCATGCAGAATTAGAAAGGTTCTCCGTGTTTTTCCTCATGGCGGCGCAAAAACCGCTGCGGTCGCACGGTGAGCTTATGCTTCCGGCCATTTTCCGCGGGATCAAGGTAGTGATCCATGTTCCCCAGGTCACGGCGGTGCTGTAGGACCAAGCCGTGGCAGGTTTCCATGCTCACCGAGTGGGTACCCTGTCGCCGGAGTCGCCAAAGTTACTGCCACCGTCGCACGCCCATCTCCGGCCATCGTCAGTGAGGGGTAAGACCGGCATCACGTTTCCCGTGGGGAAATAGATAGTAGCGGCGAGTTTGGCAAAGTTTGGAGCACGGGAACACCGTTCCGGCGAGCTCTCCGGCGAGGGCAACCGCGCGGAGGCGCGGGGGCGCAAGGAGGAAGAAGATGGGGTGGGGCCCGATAGTCAGTGAGCGGGAGAAACCGGGAGGATCCCGTGTGGCGCGAGGATTTTCTATGACAACGCGGAAACAACCCTGTGGCCTCGGTGTTGCCGTCATTGAGTGGATAGCGCCACGGGTGGGGCCCACAATCAGAGTTTATAGTTTTCCTAAATTTCAGATTTTAGGTCAAACTTTGAAACCCCATAACTTTTAGTAGGAATGTCCAAAATTTGTGAAACAAATTTTATTGGGTTCCTCTCAGTCGGTACTTTACAGAAATGCAAAGAATTTGATCTGAGGATCTCTGGAGATTTCTCCAGAAAATCATCAAATTTAAATATTTGGGAATTAATTACAGAAGATCCCCGTTATGGAATTTCCTCAAATTTGGCCAGAAGATCCTTCATAATCTTAGTGATCTTCTGTAAAAAATTGAGCCTCAATGGACTTCATTTGCTAGGCTAAATTGTCCTCCCAAATTCAACCTTCATTTGAAAATTTCAAACCAAACAAAAACTTTTTCAGAATTGTTCACCAACTTCAAAAATCCATATCTCCCTGTAGGTAGCTCCAAAAATGGTGAAACAAATTTTGCTAGAACCAGGGAGACGTGCTCTAAATAGATCTTCCACTGTTAACTATGTCAAAATTCAGAGAAGCCTTGTACTTGTAGGAATTTTGGAGACCACAAGGTTCAATGAAGTTTCTCCAAATTTTGCTCAGATCATACTTATAGAGTCTAGTATCCACAGGAAAAATTACAAAGCCAATTAAGGAACCTAAATAGCAGTAGCTATGAATAGAAGTTAATTCTTATAATTCACTAGCACTTATACATATATTTTTGTTACATTTCATATAGTGATAGGGGTTGAGGACACCCTGGAGCCGTTGGACGTCCTCCCACCAGACGCTAACTTTCCCTTTGACTCACAACCAGGCAAGCCCCGGTTTGCATTTAATTAACTTTTGCAAAGTTTTTATTTGCATCACTTATGTCTAGGATGAATTGCTTGCATTAGAGTTAAGGTGATTGAAACCCCACTTGCATGATTTTAAATCCTATGGAGGGTTGGGTAGTTTACAACTCGACGAGTAGAGAATGCCATGCTAATGTTCTTAGCATCTCGGTAGAAGTCAAGTGGTTGGAATCTACTCGCGAGATAGGAATTTATTCACACGGAATGGAAAGAGGTAGAGAATGGATTAAGAATGTGAAACTGAGACCCAACAGGGGGGATAGGATGTAGTGAGCGGAGGTCTCACGTGCGTAGCCCTGTTGGTGTTGATTGAGGACCGAGCCGTGTGCGGCCCTGCTGGACAAGTTTGAACAGTACCGGATGCATACTGGCATATGGCAACCAGGAAACCGATGTAATTGGTTAACCTGGGTGTCGAGGCTTACCCAACTGTTTTATAGGAGTGGGTTGAGGGTAGCAAGGTGTAAATCTGCCGGTGGGAACAGACACGCGCCACGCGGGGACCTCCTACCCGTTACGGATGGACCGGTTCGGCATTTGGGTTTCCTTTGAAAGGTTGTTGCATACAATAGAGTAGAAAGGTGTGAAACACCATATTTCTGAAAGTGGGTGTATGTGACGTGTTATCCTGGTGTCTATTGATTGCAATCATCGTCCCTCATGGTTATTTGATTATCGCTTGTTCACTGCGTTGTGACGTAGTAAGAAGTGAAAGAAGCTAGATGAATATGCTACATTGAACTATTAATGTCTTAAAACCATGTATGCTGTAGATGTAGAGCTAATTAAGTTTATCTTCCACTTTGGGCATCACCACATCGGAGGAAAGCATTTCTTGTTTGATTGTGGACTTCCGATGTGACGGCTGCCTAAGGCTCATAATCTGCTGCTATAAAACTGAAAGTAAGGATTAACCTATAGGCGTGTCTTTATCGCAAATGTCATTTTCCTATATTACTAATCCCTGCATGTAGAGTTTCATGATTAGAAGTGTCGGTTAAGCCTTGCTGAGCTATCGTGCTCACGGTTGCAATATTTGAGTTGTGTGTAGGTGAGAGTTATGAGGAAGGGTCCGAGGACGAGGCGACGCCCCCGTTAGGGTACACGGCCGAGCTGGAGCCCTGCACGCCGCCGTGATCTCCGGTTTTATGTTGCTAGTGTGTAGCGTCCCCGGGCTGTACGGCTGCACTTTTGCACAGTGTGACACCCGGTTCCGAAAATAGAACCAAGTGAATGCATATGTGTGCCCAGGATGTTCATCACACATACACATGTATTCCACAAACTGAAATTCAGAATATAACCATGTACGAATAATGTTTAAGTACTTTATTACATTGACTCATTGTCTCAATCATGAGTGTCTAACTTATTCAGCAGCGGAAGACTCTAAACGACAACAGAAATGGCTAAGACAATAGGCTCCAACTTCAACTCCACAGGCATGTTGATGGTAATGCGCACGCCTAGTACTCCACATGTTTCTCGAAGTACTCTTCTCCTGTAGCTGATGTATATGTGAGAATGCAAGGGTGAGTACATGTTGTACTCAGCAAGTGCGGGAAAAGTATGACATGTAGCTTACAACAAGGTAGGGAATAAAAAAGGCTCATTGTAGCAAGCAAATTTTATTTCACAAATATGGTAAAAACAGCAACTATTTCTAGATGAGTTTAATCCCATCATAACCAAGTAAATCAGCAACATTCTTTCATCATAATTCACCATTTATCAAGTCTTAACCAGCCATTAATCTTTCTCAAGTTCATCTCATACTCATAAATATTCACAACCATCTCATATTCATATAACCGAAACCAAACTCATTTTCATGACTCAAAACAGTTTCAAAACCAATCCCAATGACCATACCATAACCATCCCAAGTTTTGCCTCTAATCATGGAAGTTGGCCAGGTGCTTGTGACCGGAAGCACGACTATCATGATAGTTTTACACTCTGCAGAGGTGGCACCACTTTACCCACAAGTTCGTGATTTTATCACCCGTTGGCGACTAGATAAACCTCCATTATACTAGTACACAACTGTCGGTGTATGGCCAAGAGATCACAAAATAGCCTTTACAAAGGGGCTACTAGGATGTAAGGACCCACTGAGGTTTCACCGGCAGGCTCGAATCTCCATTCTCCCACCCACGGGCCCCCTCTTGTGCCATGCAGTTCCCAGGGCAGTCCCTCTTGACTCCCATTCCCTGCGGCATCCAACGGTCCATAACAAGCTACCAACACACCTAATTAGTCAGCTAAGCCGCACCCATATTTGACCTTGTGGTGGCATTGTATTCCTCGCATGTGCTCGCATGAACCGGTTCTTAGATCTACGGCAAGTAAACCACCATCTCATTCAGCAACATCCACGAACCAAGCTTACCTAGATCTCCCCGATTCCATGCTTATCAACATCATCATGTTCTCATCATCATTATTCATATGAGTAAAGTAGCTAACCATGTTTTAATTCAGCTTCCCGTATCCCGTAAATTAAGTGAAGCAAAAAGGAAAAATGACCATACCCGACTCATCAACTTTCCCGGCGACAAGGATGGTTAACAAAACTAGTAAACTCCTATAAAAAGGGTGTGACATCAAGTTGATTCAAGCATACGAGTTTTCACAAACAAAACAGTTTCAAAACATGGGATCAATATGGTCAAGGGGTAGTTGCCTTGCCCACGTTCGTGTTGCTCAAGCTTCTCGAAGTCTTGGTGCTGTAGTTCCTCATAGACGACCTCTTGAGCTTGTCCTTCTACTCACGACCACACACATACAAAATTTACAGCAATCAATCATCATTCGCAACCTTTACTCAAGATGCAATGGGATAGATGAATGCAAATCCTATAGTGCAGTTTATAAAAACCAGTTTGTACGTGTTCTTGCATGTTCTAATGGGCTTTCATGGGGTTTTATGATGAATAAGGGTGTAGGGATCAAGTGTGGACGTGGTCATGATCTTGACACAAGATGTAGATCAATTCCACCGTCAAAAATTGACCAAAATATGGTCTGTACATACGCAGAAACTTTTGTTCGTAGGGGGTGGAGAGAAAAATGTGCATAGCAACAGCAGCGACGTGGTAAGAGGGGTTACGGGGACCTGTCTCTTTTCTTCCTCCTCTCTTCCTTGCAGTTGGACTTCTTCCCTTGCAATGGAAGCAACTGGGGTTTTTCTTTGGAGAAGAATAGGGTTGCGGCTAGGGCTTGGCAGGAGGGGTCTTCTTTAGTGTCGACGGCAAGGCGGGGCAAAGTTTTGACGGTGGCCAAGGCAGTAGCAAAGGGGTGGCGACCAGGGCTTGGCGACCAGGGGCAACAGGCTTGTTTTGGCAGGGGTGGCGGCCAGGGAAGGTTGTAGTTATAAGGGGGGAGATCTCCTACTCAGTTTGGAGGAGGGGAGGGACTCTATCTCCAAGAGATGCAATCTCCTACTCAGCTTGGAGGAGGAGGACTCTATCCCTAAGAGGTACGACTAGCAAAGTGTTTTATCTCCAAAACATTATCTCTAAGCTCTATCTTTAAGCTTATCTAGAATATTTATCTCTAAGGTTTATCTAGAAGCTTTATCTCTAAGATTTATCTCCAATATTCTTCTAGAAGCTTTATCTCTAAGGTTTATCTCCAAGATTCTTCTTGAAGCTTTATCTCCAAGATTCTTCTAGAAGCTTTACCTCCAAGATTCTTCTAGAAGCTTTATCCCCAAGATTCTTCTAGAAGCTCTAAAATTCTTCTAGAAGCTTTATCTCTAAAATTCTTCTAGAAGATTTATCTCTAAGATGCAGCCAGGGTTTTATCCCATTTCTCTTCATTTCTATGTTCCTTTCTCTATTTCTATATTCCCTTCTCCATTTCTATATTCCCTTCTTCATTTCTATGGTTGTTTCTCCATTTCTATGGTTCTTTCTCCATTTCTCTTTCTTTTCAAATGCTTCGCTACATGAAAAATGTATGCAATGCATGGTAGTGAAATTGAGGTTGTTACACATAGCGAGGCTCAGAGTTTATGTAACACCCTCAAATTCATTACCATGCATTACATATATTTTTCATGTAGAGAAACATTGTAAAAGAAGTAGAAATGGAGAAAGAACCCTAGAAATAGAGAAAGAACTATAGAAATGGAGAATGAACCATAGAAATGGAGAAAGAACCATAGAAATGGAGGAAGAACCATAGAAATGGAGAAGGGAATATAGAAATGCGGAATGGGACATAGAAATGGAGAATGGGACATAGAAATGGAGAGGGGAATGCAGAAATAGAAAAAGGGACATAGAAATGGTGAGCAATGGAAAAAAGATAGATGAAATGAGCATTCCCAATTTCCCCCAAAATTTACAAATTCCCCAATTCCCCAAAAGGGGAATTTTCCCACATTTGGGGAAATTTTATTCCCAAGGCTGCCGCACCCAACTAGGGGGAAAAGTTGGTTGAGTTCCAAATTGACTAGGACTTTTGGTTGAGTTCCAATTGGAGTAGGACTCCTCTTTTATCCCCCCTTATAAATACAACCCCTAGCCCCCCTCCAAGTCGCCAAGTTGGCCACCCCTCCCTGTCGGAGTTTGGTCGCTGGTGAGCCCCGCCGGTGAGCCCCGCCGTCGAGACCCGTCGTCGAGACCCGCCGACGAGCCGGGTCACGCCTCGCCGTCACCGGGAAAAGAAGCCCGACGATCTGTCCTACCCTAATCTTCCATAGAAAAATCCCTTGTTGCCGCTGTTGTTAGGAGAAAGGCCCTGCCACAAGAAGGAAGTGAGGTATGTCTCAATTACTCATCTTACGACGTCGTCGCTATTTCTACGGATCCGTTTTCTTTGCCCCTTTTGAACAGAAACTTTTGCGTGTGGACATGTCACATTTTGATCGATTTTTAATGGTGGAATTGATCTAGATCTTGAGTCAAGATCATCACCACATCCACACTTGATACCTACACCCTTGTTCATCATAAAACCCCATGAAAACCCATTAAAACATGCAAGAACACGTACAAACTAGATTAATAAAACTGCACTATAGGATTTGCATTCATCTACCCCATTGCATCTTGGGTAAGGTTTGTGCATGATGATTGATTGCTATGAATTTTGTATGTGCGTGGACGTGAGTAGAAGGACAAGCTCAAGAGGCCGTCTATGAGGAACTATAGCACCAAGACATCGAGACGCTTGAGCCACACGAACCACGGGAGCAAGGCAGGTGCCCCTTGACCATATTGATCCCATGTTTTGAAACTGTTTTGTTTGCGAAAACTCGTATGCTTGAGTCAACTTGATGGGACACCCTTTTTATAGGAGTTTACTAGTTTTGTTAACCATCCTTGTGGTTGGGAAAGTTGATGAGTCGTGTATGGTCATTTTCTCATTTTGCTTCGCTTAAATTACGAGATACGGGAAGCTGAATTAAAACATGGTTAGCTACTGCACTCATATGAATAATGATGATGAGAACTTGATGATGTTAATTAGCATGGAATCGGGGAGATTTAGACAAGCTTGGTTCGTTGATGTTGCTGAATAAGATGGTGGTTTACTTGCCGTAGATCCAAGGACCGGTTCATGCGAGCACATGCCAGGAAAACAGTACCACCACAAGACAAAAATATGGGTGCGGCTTAGCTGACTAATTAGGTGTGTTGCTAGCTTGTTATGGATCGTTGGATGGCGCGGGGAATGGGAGTCGAGAGGGACTGCTCTGGGAACTGCATGGCACAAGAGGGGGCTCGTGGGTGGGAGAATGGAGATTCGAGTCTGCCGGTGAAACCCAGTGGGTCCGTACATCCTAGTAGCCCCTTTGTAAAGGCTATCTGTGATCTCTTGGCCATACACCGACGGTTGTGTACTGGTATAATGGAGGTTCTCTAGTCGCCGACGGGTGACAAAATCACGAACTTGTGGGTAAAGTGGTGCCACCTCTGTAGAATGTAAAACAATCATGATAGCCGTGCTTCCGGTCACAAGCACCTGGCCAACTTCCATGATTAGAGGCAAAATTTGGTATGTTTATTCAGTACGGTTATGGTATGGTCATCGGGATTGGTTTTGGGACTGTTTTGAGTAATGAAAATGAATTTGGTTTCAGTTATATGAATAAGAGATGATTATGAATATTTATGAGTACGAGATGAACTTGAGAAAGATTTATGGCTGAATGAGACTTGATAAGTGGTGAATTATGATGAGAGAATGTTGTTACTTGGTGTGATGCCCAGTCCCGTAAAACACGGAACCTAGCTAATGCATATGTGTGCCCAGGATGTTCATCACACATACACATGTAAGCCACAAACTAAATTCAGAATATAACCACGAATAAATTGTGTTTAAGTACTTTATTACATGAATCTCTAACTTATTCTTGCAGCGGAAGTCTCTAACTTATCCTAGCAGCGGAAGTCTCTAAAAGATAGCGGAAGCAACTAAACAGCAGCGGCTCCATCTTCAACTCCACATACAAGTTGACGGTAGTTCGCACGCCTAGTACTCCACATGATCTTCGAAGTACTCTTCTTCTGTTGCTGATGTTTGTATGATAATGCAAGGGTGAGTACATGTCGTACTCAGCAAGTGCGGGAAAAGTATGACATGTAGCTTTCAACAAGGTATGGAACAAAAAGGCTCATTGCAGCAAGCAAATTTTATTTTGTAAACGTGATAAAAACAGAAACTATGTCTAGGTGAATTTAATCCCAATACAACCATGTAAAACATCAACATACCTCCAATATAAATCACCTTTTCTCAAGTCTCAACATTCTTTCATCATAATTCACTTTTTCTCAAGTCTGTACCAGCCATTGATCTTTCTCAAGTTCATCTCATGCTTATAACCATCTCGTATTCTCATAACCGAAACCAGACTTATTACTAAGACTCAAACAGTCCCGAAACCAATTTCAATGACCATACCATAACCATACCAAATAACCATCCCAAGTTCTCCCATCTAATCATGTGAGTTGGCCAGGTGCTTATGACCGGAAGCACGGCTATCATGATAGTTTTACACTTTCCAGAGGTGGCACCACTTTACCCACAAGTTTCGTCACCCGTCGGCGACTGTAGAACCTCCATTATACCAGTACACAACTGTCGGTGTATGGCCAAGAGATCACAAAATAGCCTTTACAAAGGGGCTACTAGATGTATGGACTCACTAAGATTTCACCAGCAGGCTCGAATCGCCGTTCTCCCACCTACGGGCCCCCTCTTGTGCCATGCAGTTCCCAGGGCAGTCCTCTCTTGACTCCCATTCCCCACGCCATCCATGGTCCATAACAAGCTAGCAACACACCTAATTAGTCAGCTAAATTGCACCCATATTTGGCCTTGTGGTGACACTATTTTCCTGGCATGTGCTAGCATGAACCGGTCCTTAGATCTACGACAAGTAAACCACCATCTCATTCTACCACATCCACAAACCAAGCTTGCCTAGATCTCCCCCGATTCTATGCTCATTATTATCAACAAGTTCTCATCATCATTATTCATATGAGTGCAGTACTTAGACATTGTTCTACTTCGCCTTCTCGTATCCCGTAGCTTAAGCAACGCAAAAAGGAAAAACGACCATACCCGACTCATCATCTTTTCCGGCGACAAGGATGGTTAACAAAGCTAGCAAACTCCTATAAAAGGGTTCCCATCAAGTTGACTTAAGCATACACATTTTCGCAAAATAAAACAATTTTCAAAACATGGGATCAATATGGTCAAGGGGCACTTGCCTTGCTCCTGTGGCTTTTGTTGCTCAAGCGTCTCGAAGTCTTGGTGCTGTAGTTCTTCGTAGATGGCTCCCTGAGCTTGTGCTTATACTCACGATCACGCACATACAAGATTTACAACAATCAATCATCATGCACAACTCTACTCAAGATGCAATGGTGCAAATCCTATGGTGCTATTTTATTAACCTAGTTTGTACGTGTTCTTGCATATTTTAATGAGCTTTCATGGGGTTTTATGATGAACAAGGGTGTAGGGATCAAGTGTGTACGTGGTGATGATCTTGACCCAAGATCTAGATCGATACCACCGTCAAAAACCGATCAAGACGTGATCTGTCCACATGAAAAAGTTTCGGTTCGAAGGGAACAGATGTGTAGAAACAGCGACGACATTGTAAGATGGGTAACAAAGACCTACCTCACTTCTCTTATGATCGTCGACTCTTTTCCAGCGACGGCGAGGTGTGATGAGGCTCGCCGCGGCTCACCGGCGACTGAACTCCGGCGAAGGGGTAACTCGGCGTCGACTCGGGAGGTGGAAAATAGGTACTTGGTTGCGTTCTATTTGTAAGGGGAAAAACAGGAGTCCTATTCCAATTGGAGCTCAAATAAGAATCCTATTCAATTTGGTTTGGATCTTAACAAACTTATCTCCAATTGATTTGGTGCGGCAGCAATCGGGAAATTGTGTCGGTATCCTCCGTACCGGGTACTCCCACGCACAGGAGGAAAAACCGCCTAAGGACCTCGCATCTCCGCAGTGGTGAGCTCCGGAGACGCCACGTGTCCAGCGGGGGCCGGTCCTTTCTTCTCCTCAGAGGCGAGCTCCGGACCTGCCACGCGTCCAGCGGGGCGGGGCCTCCCTTTTCCTCAGAGGCGAGCTCCGCGTGCGCCACATGTCTGGCGGGGTGGGGCCTTCCTTTTCCTCAGAGGCGAGCTCCGCGTGCGCCACATGTCTGGCGGGATGGGGTCTCCCCTCTTTACAGAGGCGAGCTCCGGTGGCAACACGTGTCCAACAGCGTCGGACCTCCCTTCTCCTCGAAGGTGAGCTCTGAGGATGACATGTGTCCAGCAGTGGCGGACCTCCCTTCTCCTCGGAGGTGAGCTCCGAGGACGACACGTGTCCATCGAGGCCGGACCTCTCGAAGGCGAGCTCCGAGGGTGACACGTGTCCAGCGGGGTCGGACCTCTCGGAGGCGAGCTCCGAGGTTGACACGTGTCCAGCGGGCCGGACCTCTCGGAGGCGAGCTCCGAGAGAGACACGTGTCCCGCGGGGCCATGCCTCATCCCTTCCGCAGGGGTGAGTTCCGAAGTTGACACGTCTCTGGCGGGGCCGGACCTCATCCCTTTCGCAGGGGTGAGCTCCAAAAGCGCCACGTGTCCCGCGGCCCGGGAATTTTCGACAGTGCACCTCGACAAACTGGAATTGGCACTTTTTAGCTATCTTTTTCCCATTGCTACTTCTTTTATAATGTTTCTCTATATGAAAAATGTATGCATGCAGGGAAGTGAATTTGAGGGTGTTACAAACCTACCCCCCTTAAACTGAATCTCGCCCTCGAGATTCGATAGAGTAGAGAATAGATGAGGAAATTCTGCCTTGAGGTCTTCCTCACGCTCCCATGTAGCTTCGGCTTCCATGTGATGGCTCCATTGTACCTTGCGCCAGAGGATCACTTTGTTCCTCGTGACCCTTTCCTTCACGTCCAAAATTTGGACTGGGTGCTCCACATAGGTCAGATCCTCTCGAAGATCAAGCTCGTCCATTGGTACTTGTTCTTCCGGTAATCTTAAGCACTTCTTGAGTTGAGATACGTGAAACACGTCGTGTACGTCGGACAGGTGCGTTGGTAGCTCTAGTTGATAGGCTACTTCTCCTCGCTTGCCTAAAATTTTAAATGGCCTGATGTAGCGAGGTGCTAATTTGCCCTTGACGTTGAACCGTCGTTGGCCTCGAATAGGCGATACCTTAAGGTACACGAAGTCTCCTACTTCGAAGGTCAATCTTCTTCGCCTCTTGTCTGTATAACCTTTTTATCGTGACTGAGCAGCCTTCAAATTCTCTCGTATCGTTTGGACTTGCTTTTCGGCGTCTTGCAGCACTTCGGGTCCAAACACTTGGCTCTCTCCGGCCCCATTCCAAAACAGCGGCGTTCTACACCGTCTACCATACAATGCTTCGAAAGGTGATATCTTCAAGCTGGCTTGGTAGCTGTTATTGTATGAGAATTCAGCATACGGCAAGCTCCTATCCCAGCTACGTCCATGTTTCAAGGCGCAGGCTCTCAACATGTCTTCCAAAATCTGGTTTGTCCTCTCAGTTTGCCTGTCGGTTTGCGGGTGATAAGCGGAGCTAAAATTTAACCGTGTACCCATGGCTTCATGCAGCTTCTTCCAGAACCTAGAGGTAAATTGAGAACCCCGATCTGAAATTATCCTCTTCGGGACTCCATGGCGACACATGATTTGCTCCATATACAGCTCGGCTAATTCCGCGACACGGTACGTGGTTCTAACAGGAAGGAAATGGGCTGTTTTCGTCAATCGGTCCACAATAACCCAAATAGAGTCATAACTAGACCGAGTACGTGGCAATCCGACAATGAAATCCATGCTGATATCTTCCCACTTCCACTCGGGTACTTTCAATGGTTGCAACAGTCCAGCGGGTCTTTGATGTTCGGCCTTCACCCGTTGGCACGTTTCGCATAAGGCAACATACTCAACTATGTCCCTTTTCATACCATCCCACCAATAACAAGTTTTCAGCTCCTTGTACATCTTTGTACTGTCGGGATGTATGGAATAAGGTGATTCATGTGCCTCCTTTAATATCGTGTCGCGGATGTGCTTCACATTAGGCACACAAATCCTTTTCCCTAACCAAAGCGTGCCCTTCTCATCTTCTTTGAAATCCTTTTCTATGCCTTGTCAGATTCTTTCCTTGATTTTCTTGATTTCCTCATCCGTTGCTTGGCCATCTCATATCTCTTGTTCCAGCGAAGAGTTGAGTTCTATCACTTCCATCTCGTTCAAGAACCCGAGATGTGACTGTTCAAACTCCTTGCGCAGATTGGGAGGTAGCTCCCGAACCGTAAGTTGGTGACATGCTCCCTTTTGGCTCGACGCATCAGCTACTACATTGGCCTTTCCGGGGTGATAATTGATTCCAACATCATAATCCTTGATGAGTTCCAACCATTGATGTTGACTCAAATTCAGATCCGTTTGCGTGAATATATACTTAAGGCTTTTGTGATCCGTATAGATCTCACATCGGTGGCCAAGGATATAATGCCTCCAAATCTTCAAGGCATGTACCACGGCTGCAAGTTCCTAGTCATGTGTGGGGTAATTCAGCTCATGTTTCTTTAGTTGTCTTTAAGCATAGGCTACCACTTGTCCTTCTTGCATGAGCACACATACAAGCCCTTGTCTTGATGCGTCACAATATATATCGAAACTCTTGCTCACGTCCGGTAATACCAAAATCGGCATTGTGGTTAGTCTTTTCTTGAGCTCCTCAAAGCTTTCTTGGCATACTGGTGTCCACTGAAATGTTTTTCCCTTCATTAGCAATTCAGTCATAGGCTTCGCTATCTTGGAGAAATCCTTGATGAACTGTCGGTAGTATCCAGCCATCCCAAGGAACTCCGAATATCCCTCACATTCTACGGTTGGTTCCACTTCAGAACATCTCCCACTTTTTTAGGATCAACCGATACTCCTCTCTCGGAGATGATGTGGCCTAGGAACGATATCTCCTTTAGCCAAAATTGACACTTGCTGAACTTGGCATACAATTGATGCTCTCGCAGTTTCTGCAATGTCAATTACAAATGTTCTTCATGTTCTTCCTCGCTTTTTGAATACACCATGATATCGTCGATGAAAACCACGACGAACTTGTCCAAGTACTCCATGAAGACCTTATTCATGAGGTACATGAAGTATGCGGGTGCATTCGTTAACTCAAAAGACATAACGGTATATTCATACGAACCATACCGTGTTCGAAATGCAGTCTTGGGTATGTCGGAGGGCATAATCTTCAGCTGGAAGTATCCCGACCGAAGATCAATCCTGGAGAAAATTTGAGCACCTTTCATTTGGTCGAACAGGTCCTCTATACGGGGCAGCGGGTATTTATTCTTGATCGTCACCTCATTGAGAGACCTATAATCCACACACATCCTTTGGGTCCCATCCTTCTTGTCTACGAAGAGCACGAGGGCTCCCCACGGTGACGAGCTTGGGCGAATAAAACCCTTTTCTAGTTGCTCCTGAATTTGCTTCTTAAGTTCCACTAGTTCATTAACGGGCATCCTATATGGCCTCTTCTCTATAGGTGCAGTTCCAGGTACTAAATCAATGACAAACTCAATGTCCCGGTCAGGTGGCATACCTGGAAGTTCTTCCGGGAACACGTCCAAATATTCTTGAACCACCGGAATGCTTTGCAATGTTGCTTCTTCGACGTGGTTCAACGCTGCCTTTTCGGTTGCCGGTTGGGCTGACTTGAACTCAATACGAGTACCGCGCTCATTTGTCAACTGCACGCTCCTCTCAGCACATTGGATCACTCCGTTGTGCTTGCTTAACCAATCCATTCCAAGTATTATATCAAGCCCTTGAGAATCCAAGACAATAAGGTTGGCAAGGAAGTCTACCCCCCTTATTTGAAGCTTTACTTTTGGACATACTATATTAGTTCTCATCTGTCCACCGGGAGAATTAACCAACATAGTATATTTCATGTGTGATATGGGCAGATTATACTTGGCAACATACTTGGATGATATAAATGAATGCGATGCTCCGGAATCAAATAAAACAGTAGTTGGGTTGGAGTTGGCAAGGAACATAACAATCACGACGTCCTCAGCCTGTTGCGCCTCCTCAGCGGAGACATGATTCACGTTGCCACGAGCGTAGTTCTGCTGTCCACGGTTACCTTGATTAGCTCCTCTGTCCGGCCGTGGGTTCTGCTTGGGCGCGTTGGTCGGCTGTCCAAGGCCTTTCCTCGGGCACTGACTTGCAAAGTGTCCCGTCTCTCCGCATGAAATGCATGCCTTGTTGCCCAAGACAGCAGGAACGTTGGGGCGAGGGTGGTTTTGAGCATAGGCGCCCATGTTGGGACAGGGCGCAGAAGGCAAAGGAACACGAGGTGCTTGCATGACAGGACGTTGCTGCGGTGGCTGATTAGGGCGAGGTGGATTTGTAGGGCGGAAAGTAGAAGCGGACAAGCCATACTGTGGTGCAGCTGGGGGTATGAAATGGGGACGTACATTGCTCCCTTGTGGCTGGTATGGCATCTTCCTCTTGCCCTCTTGCTCGATCTCACGGATCTCGCTCTCAACCACTATAGCTTTGTCAACAAGCTTCTGGAAGTTTGCATAATCATTGTTGAGCAGCTGAACTTGGATCTCATTGTTCAACCCTCGCATAAACAAGTATTGCTTCCTTTGATCCGAGTTGATATCTTCTGGAGCATACCTTAAAAGCTGCGTGAACTTGTTGAGGTACTCATTCACGCTCTTCTTTCCTTGGCGGAGACCTTCGAACTCTTACCTTTTAAGCATCATGACTCCAGCAGGGACGTAATGAGAGCGGAAACTCTCCTTGAACTCAGCCCAAGTGATAGTCTCCTGGTTGTCATGAGCATTGCAAAGAGCGTCCCACCAGTCAGCGGCTGCTCCCGTAGGTTGGTGCATGCGAAGAGAACTTTCTCCCGATCATTGCACTAAACAATAGCAAGCTTCTTTTCCATGGATTTCAGCCAATCATCAGCCTCCATGGGATCATTAGCTTGTGCAAAAGTAGGCGGTCGAGTCCCCATAAACTCTCCCAATCTGTTGTGAACCGGCGGTGGTGGCGGTGGTGGTGGTGGGGGTGCAGGAACGGGGTAAGGATTGTTGTTGTTGTTGGCTTGCAGCTGTCCCAAAGTTTGTATCATGGTTTGCATGAGCTGGTTCTGCATAGCCATCAACCGTTCAAGGTTGTTTGCATCAGCCCTGGGGTTGGCATTTTTGGGAACTTCAACGTTGCCATCCTCTTGTGGTTCAGGGTGGCCACGAACGTTCCTCCTTTGGCGGCTGGCGTTTTCCCTCACCAACTGTGAGACAGAGTTGGGTAGAATAGGAAAGAGAAGTTTAGATTGATCCCCCAACTATATGCATCAAGGTGTATGAACTAAATATCTTCTTTTATTAATTTCAGCCTATATGAGGATGTGAACACATGCCGAAGCATCTCACATCTCTCTACTATGTGTGGATGTGGACTTTCGCCGAAGCGTCCCACAACTCACACTAGCACACAAACACAAGCAATCATCACACAAGTTCAACACACCACTCCTATTCACGCTATTACGATTTAAACGTTCCTATTATAGCTTATTCAATGGGAATCCTAAACCCAATCATGTGAACTGGTGTTGTTCCCGCCGTGTGACGGGGGTGGTCCATCGGACACCTTTAAGTGCACTTCCACGTGGTGGTAGACGAGTCCTTGTGTGTGCTGTGCTCCTAATCACCGGCATTTATAAATGAGAACTTTAGAGAAGGAAGAAATAACTCTAAAACTTCAGAAGTTATGGAGCAAGAAAGCAAAGGTGTGGCTGTCCAAAAAAAGAGAAAAGAGGGGCTTAAAATAGCACTTTGCGGTGGCTGAATTGACAAGGAAGTGCAGCAGCAAGCAATTTTCAAAAATAGAAGTTTAGAGGAGTGTTCCTATGTGTTCTAGAGTGTCCATTCTACCTAGGATTGCGTCCTGCGGTCAACATGGCTCTGATACCAATCTGTGACATCCGGTTCCAAAAACAGAACCAAGTTACTGCATATGTGTGCCCAAGATGTTCATCACACATACACATGTAATCCACAAACTGAATTCAGAATATAACCACGAATAAATAGTGTTTAAGTACTTTATTATATTAATCTCTAACTTATTCTTGCAGCGGAAGTCTCTAACTTACCATAGCAGCGGAAGTATCTAAACGATAGCGGAAGCAACTAAACAGCAGCGGCTCCATCTTCAACTCCACAGGCAAGTTGACGGTAGTTCGCACGCCTAGTACTCCACATGATCTTCGAAGTACTCTTCTCCTATTGCTGATGTTTGTATGATAATGCAAGGGTGAGTACATGTCGTACTCAGCAAGTGCGGGAAAAGTATGACATGTAGCTTTCAACAAGGTATGGAACAAAAAGGCTCATTGCAGCAAGCAAATTTTATTTTGCAAACATGATAAAAACAGCAACTATGTCTAGGTGAATTTAATCCCAATATAACCATGTAAAACAGCAACATACCTCCATTATAAATCATCTTTTCTCAAGTCTCAACATTCTTTCATCATAATTCACTTTTTCTCAAGTCTCAACCAGCCATTGATCTTTCTCAAGTTCATCTCATGCTTATAACCATCTCGTGTTCTCATAACCGAAACCAGACTTATTACCAAGACTCAAACAGTCCCGAAACCAATTTCAATGACCATACCATAACCATACCAAATAACCATCCCAAATTCTCCCATCTAATCATGTGATTTGGCTAGGTGCTTATGACCGGAAGCATGGCTATCATGATAGTGTTACACTCTGCAGAGGTGGCACCACTTTACCCACAAGTTTGTGATTTTCCCACCCGTTGACGACTGCAGAACCTCCATTATACCAGTACACAACCGTCGGTGTATGGCCAAGAGATCACAAAATAGCCTTTACAAAGGGGCTACTAGATGTATGGACTCACTAAGGTTTCACCAGCAGGCTCGAATCATCATTCTCCCACCTACGAGGCCCCTCTTGTGCCATGCAGTTCCTAGGGCAGTCCTCTCTCGACTCCCATTCCCCGCGCCTTCCACGGTCCATAACAATCTAGCAACTTACCTAATTAGTCAGCTAATCCGCACCCATATTTGGCGTTGTGGTGGTACTGTTTTCCTGGCATGTGCTAGCATGAACCGGTCCTTAGATCTATGGCAAGTAAACCACCATCTCATTCTACCACATCCACGAACCAAGCTTGCCTAGATCTCCCCCGATTCTATGCTCATTATTATCATTAAGTTCTCATCATCATTATTCATATGAGTGCAGTACTTAGACATGTTCTACTTTGCCTTCCCATATCCCGTAGCTTAAGCGAAGCAAAAAGGAAAAACGACCATACCCGACTCATCATCTTTCCCAGCGACAAGGATGGTTAACAAAGCTAGTAAACTCCTATAAAAGGGTTTCCCATCAAGTTGACTCAAGCATACACATTTTCGCAAAACAAAACAGTTTTCAAAACATGGGATCAATATGGTCAAGGGGCACTTGCCTTGCTCCTGTGGCTTTTGTTGCTCAAGCGTCTCGAAGTCTTGGTGCTGTAGTTCTTCATAGATGGTTCCCTGAGCTTGTCTTTCTACTCACGATCACGCACATACAAGATTTACATCAATCAATCATCATGCACAACTCTACTCAAGATGCAATGGTGCAAATCCTATGGTGCTGTTTTGTTAACCCAGTTTGTACGTGTTCTTGCATGTTTTAATGAGATTTCATGGGGTTTTATGATGAACAAGGGTGTAGGGATCAAGTGTGGACGTGGTTATGATCTTGACTCAAGATCTAGATCAATACCACCGTCAAAAACCGATCAAGACGTGATCTGTCCACACGAAAATGTTTCGGTTCGAAGGGAACGGCTGTGTAGAAACAGCGACGACGTTGTAAGATGGGTAACGAAGACCTACCTCACTTCTCTTATGATCGTCGGCTCTTTTCCGGCGACGACGAGGTGTGACGAGGCTCGTCGGCGGCTCACCGGTGACTGAACTCCGGCGAAGGGGTAACTCGGCGAGTTGGAAGCTAGGGCCTCCAAGTCGTCGACTCAAAAGGTGGAAAATAGGTACGTGGTTGCGGCCAGGGGGTTTTGGGTTCTATTTATAAGGGGAAAAAGAGGAGTCCTATTCCAATTGGAGCTCAAATAAGAATCCTATTCAATTTAGTTTGGATCTTAACAAACTTATCTCCAATTGATTTGGTGCGGCAGCAATCGTGGGGGAAATTGTGTCGGTATCCTCCGTACCGGGTACTCCCACGCACAGGAGGAAAAACCGCCTAAGGACCTCGCATCTCCGCAGTGGTGAGCTCTGGAGACGCCACGTGTCTAGTGGGGTCCGGTCCTTGCTTCTCTTCAGAGGCGAGCTCCGGACCTGCCACGCGTCCAGCGGGGCGGGGCCTCCCTTTTCCTTAGAGGCGAGCTCCGCGTGCGCCATGTGTCTGGCGGGGCGGGCCTCCCTTTTCCTCAGAGGCGAGCTCCGCGTGCGCCACGTGTCTGGCGGGGCGGGGCCTCCCCTCTCTACAGAGGCTAGCTCCGGTGGCGACACGTGTCCAACAGCGTCGGACCTCCCTTCTCCTCGGAGGTGAGCTCCGAGGACGACAAGTGTCCAGCAGTGTCAGACCTCCCTTCTCCTCGGAGGTGAGCTCCGAGGACGACACGTGTCCATCGGGGCCAGACCTCTCAGAGGCGAGCTCCGAGGGTGACATGTGTCCAGCGGGGTCAGACTTCTCGGAGGCGAGCTCCGAGGGTGACACGTGTCTAGCGGGCCGGACCTCTCGGAGGCGAGCTCCAAGAGCGACACGTGTCCCGCAGGGTCGGGCCTCATCTCTTCCGATGGGGTGATTTCCGAAGTCGACACATGTCTGGCGGGGCCGGACCTCATCCCTTCCGCAGGGGTGAGTTCCGAAAGCGCCACATGTCCCGCAGCCTGGGAAAGTGTCGACAGCGCACCTCGGCAAACTGGAATTGGCTCTTTTCAGCTATCTTTTTCCCATTCCTACTTCTTTTATAATGTTTATCTATATGAAAAATGTATGCATGCAGGGAAGTGAATTTTAGGGTGTTACACATGGTAATGTTGGGATAAATTTCACTTAGAAATAGTTGTTATTTTTATCATGTTTGTAAAATAAATTTTGCTTGCTGCAATGAGCCTTTTTATTTCCTACCTTGTTTTAAACTACATGTCATACTTTTCCCGCACTTGCTGAGTACGACGTGTACTCACCCTTGCATTACCACATAAACATCAGCTACGGGAGATGAGTACTTCGAGGACCATGTGGAGTACTAGGAGTGTGAACTACCATCAACATGCCTGTGGAGTTGAAGTTGGAGCCTACTGTTTTAGCCATTTTCCGCTGTCATTTAGAGTCTTCCGCTGCAAGAATAAGTTAGATAGTCATGAGTGAGACATTGTGCCATTGTAATAAAATACTTGAACACTATTTGTTCATGGTTATATTCTGAATTCAGTTTGTGGATTACATGTGTATGTGTGATGAACATCCTGAGCACACATATGCATTCACTTGGTTCTATTTTCGGAACCGGGTGTCACAGATTGGTACCAGAGCCACGTTGACCGTAGGACGCAAGCCTAGTTAGAATAGACACTCTAAAACACATAGAAACACCCCTCTAAACTGCTATTTTCGAAAATTGCTTGCTGTTGCACTTTACTTGTAAATTCAGCCGCCGCAAAGTGCTATTTTCAGCCCCTCTTTTCTTCTTTTCTTGTGGGCAGCCACACTTTCTGTTTCCTTGCTTCATATTTCTGAGTTTTGAAGTTATATTCTTCCTTCTCTAAAGTTTCTCATGTCCTATTTATAGATGCCGGTGATCTGGAGCACGGCACACATAAATACTCGTCCACCACTACGTGGGAGTGCACTTAACCCCATTGAGGTGTCCGATGGACCATATTGGGAGGAGGTGAAGATGGAACCTCATGATGAAGAGGAAGTCAATAGCTCTATGCATGAGGAAGAGGACCCGGAAGAGGTGGAACCATTCGAAGACGATATGGAGGATGATCCACTAGAACGGCATTGGTACGCTCCTCAGGAGGAATTTCACGCGGGCTTACACCCCGTGGAGCCTCATGAAGCTGTGATGGGAGGAGATGAACCTGAGGAGGAGCCACCCCTTGCTGAGACCAATAATGAAAGTGATGAATGGGCCAACCATTCAGTTCAAGAATTTTGGTCCGACGGAATGGAAGGAGGACACATATCTAGGGAGCTCAAAGAATTCCTGAATTGCTGCAGCCTATACACGGAATATCTTCTCAAGAAAGTCTCTCGTCTCGGACATGAAGAGTGGAAGGCTGAAGTAACCATCTTATCTAACGGTAGGGTTGTCACTCGGCACTTCGCACCCACATAGAGAGCTACAAGGGCAGAAGCTATCGATGATGCTGCATGGGATGCACTCACCGGACCGTGCTACGCCTTCCGTGAGCAGCTTGAGGACACCACTTTTGAGCTACACCCGTATCGGAAGAGTGGTAGAAGGGAGATCATTGGACCCCATGTAGGAGATATTTCCAACCCACAAGCTGCTGATAAGTCTCAGAGGTTGCTCGTGGAGTTAGGAAACCGCTATGCAAGCGCACAAGAAGAGATCCATTACCTCTGCAAGAAGCTGTATTTGCTGGAGAAACAAGAGGAGACTCGTGCCAACGCGGGAGCGAATGGAGCGCCAGCATCATCTAACCCTACATGGACTGCCGACTCACCATGGCGTGCACCCATCTATGGACCACCCCCGTCATACGGCGAGAACAGCACCTGTTCTCACGATTAAGTTTAGTTTTCCATTGAATAAAGCTGTAATAGGAACGTTGAGATCGTCGTAGATTGAATAAGAGTGGTGTGCTGAATTTTTTTTGATGATTGCTTGGTTTGTGTGCTGATGTGAGTTGTGAGACGCTTCGACGAATGTCCACATCCACACATAGTAGAGAGATGTGAGATGCTTTGGCACTTGTTCACATCCTCATATAGGCTGATATTAATGAAAGAAGTTTCTTAGTTCATACACCTTGATGCATATAGTTGGGAAATCACTTCTTTCAATTCTGAATTCTATTCCGAGAGTAAGCCTTAAAATAAGGGGGGTAGACTTTCTCGCCAACCTTATTGTCTTAGATTCCCAAGGGATTGAGATAATACTTGGAATGGATTGGTTAAGCAAGCACAACGGAGTGATTCAATATGCTGAGAGGATCGTGCAATTGACAAGTGAGCACGGTACTCGTCTTGAGTTTGAGGCAGCCCAACCGGCAACCGAGAAGGCAGCGCTGAACCACATCGAAGAAGCGACATTGGAAAGCATTCCGGTGGTTCAAGAATATTCAGATGTGTTCCCGGAAGAACTTCCAGGTATGCCACCTGACTGGGACATTGAATTTGCCATTGATTGAGTACCCGGAATTGCACCTATAGCGAAGAGTTTGTATAGGATGCCTGCTAATGAATTAGTGGAGCTCAAGAAGCAAATTCAGGAGCAGCTAGAAAAGGGTTTCATACGCCCAAGCTCGGCACCGTGGGGAGCCCCCGTGCTCTTCGTGGATAAGAAAGATATAACCCAAAGGATGTGTGTGGACTATAGGTCTCTCAACAAAGTGACGATCAAAAGTAAATATCCGCTGCCTCGCATAGAGGACCTATTCAATCAAATCAAAGGTGTCTGGATTTTCTCCAAGATTGATATTCAGTCGGGATACTTTCAGCTGAAGATTAAGCCCTCCGACATACCCAAGACTGCATTTCGAACACGGTATGGTTCGTATGAGTATACCGTTATGTCTTTTGGGTTAACGAATGCACCCACATACTTTATGTACGTCATGAATGAGGTCTTCATGGAGTACTTGGACAAGTTCGTCGTGGTTTCATCGACGATATCATGGTGTATTCAAAGAGCGAGGAAGAACACAAAGAACACTTGAGGTTAACATTGCAAAAACTGCAGGGGCATCAATTCTATGCCAAGTTCAGCAAGTGTCAATTTTGGCTAAAGGAGATATTGTTTCTAGGCCACATCATCTCTGAGGGAGGAGTATCGGTTTATCCCAGAAAAGTGGGATATGTTTTGAAATGGAACCAACTGCAGAATGTGAGAGATATTCGAGTTTCCTTGGGATGGCTGGATACTATCGCCGGTTCATCAAGGATTTCTCCAAAATAGCGAAGCCTATGACTAAATTGCTAATGAAGGGGAAAGCATTTCAGTGGACACCAGCGTGTCAAGAAAGCTTTGTGGAGCTAAAGAAGAGATTAACCACAACGCCGGTTTTGGTATTGCCGGATGTGAGCAAGAGCTTCGACATATATTGTGATGCATCAAGACAAGGGCTTGGATGTGTGCTCATGCAAGGAGGACAAGTGGTAGCCTATGCATCGATACTACTAAAGAAACATGAGCTGAATTACCCCACACATGACTTGGAACTTGCAGCCGTGGTACATGCCTTGAAGATTTGGAGGCATTATATCCTTGGCCACCGATGTGAGATCTATACGGATCACAAAAGTCTCAAGTATATATTCACGCAAATGGATCTGAATTTGAGGCAACGTCAATGATTGGAACTCATCAAGGATTATGATGTTGGAATCAACTATCACCCTGGAAAGGCCAATGTAGTAGCTGATGCGTTGAGTCGAAAGGGAGCATGTCACCAACTCACGGTTCGAGAGCTGCCACCCGAGCTGCGTGAGGAGTTTGAACGGTTACATCTCAGGTTCTTGAACGAGATGGAGGTGATAGAACTGAACTCCTTGCTGGAACAAGAGATACGAGATGGCCAAGCAACGGATGAGGAAATTAAGGAAAGAATCCGACAAGGCATAGAAAAGGATTTTAAAGAAGACGAGAAAGGCACGCTTTGGTTAGGGAAAAGGATTTGTGTGCCTAACATGAAGCACATCCATGACACGATATTAAAGGAGGCACATGACTCGCCTTATTCCATACATCCTGGCTGTACAAAGATGTACAAGGACCTGAAAACTTGCTATTGGTGGGATGGTATGAAAAGGGACATAGCTGAATATGTTGTCTTATGCGACACGTGCCAACGACTGAAGGTCGAACATCAAAGACCCGTTGGATTGTTGCAACCATTGAAAGTACCCGAGTGGAAGTGGGAAGACATCGGCATGGATTTCATAGTCGGACTGTCACGTACTCAGTCGGGTTACAACTCTATTTGGGTTATTGTGGACCGGTTGACAAAATGTGACACCCTCATCTCTGGTTTCTGCATGCATTCATATTTCGTGTAGAGAAAAACATTTTAAAAGAAGTGGGGACAGAGAAATCATCAAATAGATAGCGAGTAAGAGCCGAATCCAGTTCACAGAGAGCGCCGAAGACAACTTCCGCTGCCTGCTGGCCACGTGGCGTGTTCGGAGCTCATCCCTGCAAAGTGGGGAGGGGTCCGCCGCTAAGCTGGCTACGTGGCAGGCTCGGGGCTCATCTCCGCAAAGGAAGAGAGGTCCGACCCTATGGAACACGTGTCGCCACCGGAGCTTATCTCTGGGAGGTCCGTTGCTGGTGGACACGTGTTAACTTCGGAGCACGTCTCTGAGGAAAGAAGAGAGGAAAGGTCCGGCGCTGACACATTGCATGCGCGGAGCCACCTCCGAGTAAGAGAGGAGGTACCGACCACCAGAATACGTGGCGCACGCAGAGCTCACCTCCGAGGAAGAGGGAGGTCTCGCTCGTATGACATGCGGCACAACCGGAGCCCGTCTCTGCGGAAAAGGAGAGACCAGGCCCGATGGACACGTGGAGCCTCCGGAGCTCATCGCCGCGAAGGTAACGGGTTCTGAAGCGATTCTGTACGTGTAGAAATACCGGAGCAGAAACCGACCTGAATTCCACAACGTTACCGTACCAAATCAACCAAAGATAAGATGTTAGGATCTAACGACGATCTGAATAGGACTCTTATTCTGGATATAATCAGATTAGGACTTTTCTCTTCCCGATTATAAATAGAACCCAAAACCTCTGGCCGAAACCACAAACTTCTTTTCCAACTCCTGAGCCGACGACTTAGAGCCCTAGTCCCAAACCGCCGAGCAAACCAAACGCCGGAGTGCAGCAATGAATATCGCTGGAGGAAAGCTCAACAATCCGAGGAGGACCTCGAGACCGAGAAGAACGTAAGGTAGGACTCCATACCACCTTACGACATTGTTGTGTTTTCTTTGCATCTGTTCTTTGATTCCTTTCGAACAGAAGCCTTCTCGTGGACAGATCACTTGATGATCCGGTTGATCTAAAGACAAGATCATCGCCACGTCCACCTTTGATCCAAACACCTCTGTCCATGCAAGCCATGCAAGAACACGTACAGACCAATCTAATAAAACTAATCATAGGATAGCATGCATATGCATCCTCACATCTAGTTTAAGGTTTGTGCATGATATTGATTGCTGTGAATCTTGTATGCACGTGATCCTACCTAGCAGGACAAGCTCAGGGAGCTGTCTACGATGAACTGCAGCAACAAGGTTTTGAGATCCAAGAACAACCGGAACCGCAAGAACAAGGCAAGTGGTAAAACTGTTTTGTTTTGCGAAAAGGTGTGTGTGCTGAGTCAAACATGATGGGAAACCCTTTTTATAGGAGTTGACTAGTTTTGGTTAAACCACCCTTGTCGCCAGGGATATTTTATGAGTCGGGTATGGTTTTTGTTTTATGCTTCGCTGAGTCCATGGGATTGGGAAGCGAGATAGATGTGTCTAGCTAACTGCACTCGTAATGATATGAGAAACTGATGATGTTAATGAACATGGATCGGAGGGAGATCTAGGCAAGACTGGGTTTGTGAATGAGGTAGCATGAGATGGTGGTTTACTTGCCGTAGATCTAAGGACCGGTTCATGCATGCACATGCCAGGATAACAGTGCCACCACAAGGCCAAGTGTGGGTGCGACTTAGCTGACTAATTAGGTAAGTTGCTAGAGTGTTATGGACTGTGGAAGGCGTGGGGAATGGGAGTCGAGTGAGGACTGCCCTGGGAACTGCATGGCACAAGAGGGGGCCCTTGGGTGGGAGAATTGGAGATTCTAGCCTGTTGGTGAAACCTTAGTGAGTCCATACATCTAGTAACCCCTTTGTAAAGGCTATTTTGTGATCTCTTGACCATACACCGACGGTTGTGTACTGGTATAATGGAGGTTCTGCAGTCGCCGACAGGTGACGAAATCACAAACTTGTGGGTAAAGAGGTGCAAACTCTGCAGAGTCTAAAACTATCATGATAGCCGAGCTTACGGTCACGAGCGCATGGCCAACTGCCATGATTAGTTGGGATGGTTATTGGGATGGTTCTTGGTTATGGTTATTGATGATGGTTATGGTTTGGTTTTGGGACTGTTGAGCCCGGGTGATAAGATGGTTGCATGACTGTTGAGTCATGGCAACAAGATTGGTCTCGCTGTGAGACGAAGTTGTTTATGAGATAAGATGGTAGCGAAACAGGAAGGTATTCGTGAGATGGTAGCGAATACGAGGAGGTATTCGTGAGTAAGAATGAAGTTGGTTAATGTTCGGGTGGAACATGGAAAGTGATGGAGGTATGTTGGTAATTTAATACATGCTGGGATTACATTCATCTAAAGTTAAGTTGCTGTTTTATCATGGTTTTATAAATCTGCTTTTCTGCAAATAAGCCTTTTATACCTACCTTGTTATGAGCTACATATCATGTTTTCCCGCACTTGCTGAGTACATCATTGTACTCAAACTTGCATTATTATCTCCTCATCAGCAGCAGGAGAAGACTACTATGAAGACCAAGTGGAACATTGAGGCGTGTGATCTATTCTCAACCTTGCCTGTGGAGGCAGTAGAGATGGAGCCACTTCTGCTTAGATTTGCTTCCGCATTAGTTAAATCGCTTCCGCATTAGAATAAAGACTTCCGCTGCATAGAAATAAGACTTCCGCTGTGAACATGAGTCCAAGAGTCATGAGATATTGTAATAAACTCTGTTATTCGTGGTAATATATAATCTGAATTCAGTTTGTGGAACATATGTGTATGCGTGATGAACATCCTGGGCACACATATGCATTAGTTCTCGGTGCCGTGGTTTTCCACAGAATTGAGGGCGTCACACGAAAACAGCCCATTTCCTTCCTGTTAGAACCAAGTACAGCGTCACACAACTAGCCGAGCTGTATATGGAGCAAATCGTGTATCGCCATGGAGTTTCGAAGCGGATAGTTTCAGATCAGGGTTCTCAATTTACCTCTAGGTTCTCGAAGAAGCTGCATAAAGCCATGGGTACACGGCTGAATTTCAGCTCCACTTATCACCCGCAAACCGACGGGCAAACTGAGAGGACAAATCAAATTTTGGAAGATATGTTGAGAGCTTGCGCCTTGAAACATGGGCATAGTTGGTATAGGAGCTTGCCGTATGCTGAATTCTCATACAACACAGCTACCAAGCCAGCTTGAAGATGTCACCTTTCGAAGCATTGTATGGTAGACGATGTAGAACGCCGCTGTTCTGGAATGAGACTGGAGAAAGCCAAGTATTTGGACCAGAAGTGCTGTAAGACGTTGAAAAGCAAGTCTAAACGATACGTGAAAACTTGAACGCCGCCCAGTCAAGACAAAAGGGTTATGCGTACAATAGGCGAAGAAGATTGACCTTCTAAGTAAGAGACTTCGTGTATCTTAAAGTATCTCCTATCCGAGGCCAACGACGGTTTAACGTCAAAGGCAAATTAGCACCTCGCTACATCGGGCCATTCAAGATTTTGGGCAAGAGAGGAGAAGTAGCCTATCAACTAGAGTTGCCAACGCACCTCTTCGACGTGCACGACGTGTTTCACGTATCCCAACTCAAGAAGTGCTTAAGAGTACTGGAAGAACAAGTACCTATGGATGAGCTAGAGCTTCAAGAAAATCTGAGCTACACGGAATACCCCATCAAAATTTTGGACATGAAGGAAAGGGTCACGAGGAACAAAGTGATCCGTTGGTGCAAGGTACAATGGAGCCATCACACAGAAGCCGAAACTACATGGGAGTGTGAGGAAGTTCTCAAGGTAGAATTCCCTCATATATTCTCCACTCTATCGAATCTCGAGGGCGAGATTCAGTTTAAGGGGGATAGGTTTGTAACACCCTCAAATTCATTACCATGCATTGCATACATTTTTCATGTAGAGAAACATTGTAAAAGAAGTAGAAATGGAGAAAGAACCCTAGAAATGGAGAAAGAACTATAGAAATGGAGAATGCACCATAGAAATGGAGAAAGAACCATAGAAATGGAGGAAGAATCATATAAATGGAGAAGGGAATATATAAATGGGAAATGGGACATAGAAATGGAGAATGGGACATAGAAATGGAGAGGGGAATGTAGAAATGGATTAGAAATGGTGAGAAAATGGAAAAAACATAGCTGAAATGAGCATTCCCGAATTTCCCCCAAATTTTCTCCAAATTTCCAAATTCCCCAATTCCCCCCAAAGGGAATTTTATCCCCAAGGCTGCCGCACCCAACTAGGGGGAAAAGTTGGTTGAGTTCCAAATTAACTAGGACTCTTGGTTGAGTTCCAATTGGAGTAGGACTCCTGTCCCCCCCCCCTTATAAATGCAACTCTCAGCCCCCCTTGGCCGCAGCCCCACCTCCAAGTCATCGAATTGGCCACCCCCCTGCCGGAGTTTGGTCACCGGTGAGCCCCGCCGTCGAGCCCCGTTGTCGAGACCCGCCGACGAGCCCCGTCATGCCTCGCCGTTGCCGGAAAAGAAGCCCGACGATCTGTCCTACCCTAATCTTCCATAGAAAAATCCCCCGCTGCGGCCGTTGCTAGGACAAAGGCCCTGCCACAAGAAGGAAGTGAGGTAGGTCTCCATTACCCATCTTACGATGTCGTTGCTGTTTCTACGCATCCGTTTTCTTCGCCCCTTTCGAACAGAAACTTTTGCGTGTGGACAGGTCGCATTTTGATCAATTTTTGATGGTGGAATTGATCTAAATCTTGAGTCAAGATCATCACCACATCCACACTTGATCCCTACACCCTTGTTCATCATAAAACCCCATGAAAACCCATTAAAACATGCAAGAACACGTACAAACTGGATTAATAAAACTGCACTATATGATTTGCATTCATCTACCCCATTACATCTTGAGTAAAGTTTGTGCATGATGATTGATTGCTGTGAATTTTGTATGTGCATGGTCATGAGTAGAAGGACAAGCTCAAGAGGCCATCTACGAGGAACTACAACACCAAGACTTCGAGACGCTTGAGCCACACGAACCACGGGAGCAAGGCAAGTGCCCCTTGACCATATTGTTCCCATGTTTTAAAACTGTTTTGTTTGCAAAAACTTGTATGCTTGAGTCAACTTGATGGGACACCATTTTTATAGGAGTTTACTAGTTTTGTTAACCATCCTTGTCGCTGGGAAAGTTGATGAGTCGGGTATGGTCGTTTTTCCTTTTTGCTTCGCTTAAATTATGGGATACGGGAGGCTGAATTAAAACATGGTTAGCTACTGCACTCATATGAATAATGATGATGAGAACTTGATGATGTTAATGAGCATGGAATCGGGGAGATCTAGGCAAGCTTGGTTCGTGGATGTTGCTGAATGAGATGGTGGTTACTTGCCGTAGATCTAAGGACCGGTTCATACGAGCACATGCCAGGAAAACAGTGCCACCACAAGGCCAAATATGGGTGCGGCTTAGCTGACTAATTAGGTGTGTTGCTAGCTTGTTATGGATTGTTGGATGGCGCGGGGAATGGGAGTCGAGAGGGACTGCCCTGGGAACTGCATGGCACAAGAGGGGACCCGTGGGTGGGAGAATGGAGATTCGAGCCTGCCGTGAAACCTCAGTGGGTCTGTACATCCTAGTAGCCCCTTTGTAAAGGCTATTTGTGATCTCTTGGCCATACAACGACGGTTGTGTACTTGTATAATGGAGGTTGTCTAGTCGCTGACGGGTGACGAAATCACGAACTTGTTGGTAAAGTGGTGCCACCTCTGCAGAGTGTAAAACTATCATGACAGCCGTGCTTCCGGTCACAAGCACCTGGCCAACTTCCATGATTAGAGGCAAAATTTGGGGTGTTTATTCGGTATGGTTATGGTATGGTCATTGGGATTGGTTTTGGGACTGTTTTGAGTCATGAAAATGAGTTTTGTTTTGGTTATATGAATAATATATGATTATGGATATTTATGAGTACGAGATGAACTTGAGAAACATTTATGGCTGAATGAGACTTGATAAGTAGTGAATTATGATGAGAGAATGTTGCTGAATTACTTGGTCATGGTGGGATAAATTTCACTTAGAAATAGTTGCCGTTTTTATCATGTTTGTGAAATAAAATTTGCTTGCTGCAATGAGCCTTTTATTTCCTACCTTGTTGTAAGCTACATGTCATACTTTCCCCGCACTTGCTGAGTACGACGTGTACTCACCCTTGCATTACCACATAAACATCAGCTACATGAGGTGAGTACTTCGAGGACCATGTGGAGTACTAGGCGTGCGAACTACCGTCAACATGTCTGTGGAGTTGAAGTTGGAGCCTGCTGTTTTAGCCATTTTCCGCTGTCGTTTAGAGTCTTCCGCTGCAAGAATAAGTTAGATAGTCATGAGTGAGACATTGGGTCATTGTAATAAAGTACTTAAACACTATTTATTCGTGGTTATATTCTTAATTCAGTTTGTGGATTACATGTGTATGTGTGATGAATATCCTGGGCACACATATGCATTCACTTGGTTCTATTTCCGGAACCGGGTGTCACAGTTTAGCTATTAATAAGACTTCTGCTGTACAGTACTTTTGTAAAACTTCCGCTATTTTACATGTAAAATAAAAACTTATATGTTGTTCTTAATCTTTTCTTGTGTGATGTTGGGTGCCGCATTGCACGGCACCACCCTCTGCGATCCCGGAGTGGGTGAACCACGGGGTTGTCCGCACACTCTCAAATCTCTTGCACTACGCAGTGGTGCCCCATGGGTCATGCCCTTGTAACGCCAAAACAGTTAGGGCTGATAAAAGGCCCAAAATGAAATAAAAATATAAAAGGCTGGATTTTCATTTTCAACTAACATTTAATAAAGTTGTAATGTGTTGTAAAAATACCCGTGGGTCGAACCTATTTACCACCCCTAGGTATAGTAAGTGTAATCCTCTAGCGTGACTTAGAGAACAGGTGAATTTGGATTGGCTTCAGAAAGAAAAGATGAATTGGAATTTCAGTTTGATATCAAAGGATTCGCTTGGCGGTTTTTGGCTGGTTAAGAGACAGAATTTCGAGCTTCAAAGTTTGATTGGCTTTATCAGCCACTTCTTCCAAGCAAATGATAGTACTCACTACGTTTCAAATTATTTGATGCTGGTTAGTTCAAAGTTGAACTAGCCAACGTTAAATAATTTGAAACGGAGGAAGTGTCTATAAAAATCTGGAATGGGCAGTACAATTTACCCAACTAACTAAATATGGCATTCAAAGGTTCCTGTGGTCTATCCATATTCTAGTACGCAGACGAAAGTAGAAAAAATGCATCATTTATTTAGGATGATATATAATAAACTCTTCACGAAAAAAGATACATTGTCAATATATCTCTTTTTGAAAATATTTTTTGTTGGATTTTTCTCTTTTTTGAAATTATAGTTTAGTGAAGGTGCATCGGTTAATGTGTGAAAGCACCTTTTCTGCAGGTTAGATCTTCCAAACCATAAACTAAAGAACAGATGTCAGCTGACCTTCGTATTGGTATGCCTATATGCGGTTTAAACACTTTCTTGGTAATACATTGTGAATTCCAATTACAGTGCGCGCGAGGCGAGAAGAAGGTCATCCGCCATGACGCCCAAGCTCTCCACCTCCTTCCTTGCGGCGGCCGCCGCCGCGCGGACCACCGCCCGCACCCTGCGCTCCGTCGTCCCCTCCCGGGTACGTGCACGCATTCCTCTCTCCCCTCATCGAGAAAAGAAGAAAGCATACCATAGCATATGAGGAAGTCATGGAGTTGAAATCGATGGCTTTGTTCGTAGGGAATGCGGTGCTTGATGCAGAGGAAGGGGCTGGAAGAAGGGGCTGCATCTGCAGATCTACGAGGACGCGAAGGTGTACTGCAACGGGTAGCTGGTGCTGGTGACATGTAACACCCTCAAATTCAATTTCCATGCGTTGCACGTCTTTCACATAGAGAGACCTTATAAAAGAAATTGAAATGGAGAAAGAGTCGTAAAAATGGTGGGGAATGGGAAAAAGATAGCTGAAATGAGCCAATTCCAATTTGCCGAAGGGCGCTGTCGACATTTTCCCTGGCCCGCGGGACGCGTGGCGCCCGGGAGCTCACCCCTGCGGAGGGGGGGGGTGTGAGGCCCGGCACTGCCAGACACGTGTTGACCTCAGAGCTCTCCTCTGCGGAAGGGATGAGGTCCGGCCCGCCAGACACGTGTCACCACCGGAGCTCTCCTCTGAGGAGGAGGGAGGTCTGGCCCCGCTGGACACGTGTCGCCACCGGATCTCGCCTCTGAGGAGAGGAGGGGCCCCAGCCCCGCTGGACACGTGTCGCCACCAGAGCTCGCTTCTAAGGAGAGGAGAGGCCCCGGCCCCGCTGGACACGTGTCACCACGGGAGCTTGCCTCTGAGGAGAGGAGAGGCCCCGACCCGCTGGACATGTGTCACTACGGGAGCTCGCCTCTGAGGAGAGGGGAGATCCGGCACCGGCGGAAACGTGGCGCCCTCGGAGCTCAGCTCTGAGGAGAGGGGAGGTCCGGCCCCGCCGGACACGTGGCACCCTCGGAGCTCGCCTCTGAGGAGAGGGGAGGCCTGGCCCCGCTGGACACGTGGTGCCATCGGAGCTCACCCTAGCAGTGGCCACGTGGCAGGTCCAGAGCTCGCCTCTGAGGGGAAGCAAGGACCGGCCCCACTGGACATGTGGCGCCTCTGGAGCTCACCACTGTGGAGATGCGAGGTCCTTAGGCGGTTTTTCCTCCTGTGCGCGGGAGTACCCGGTACGGAGGGTACTGACACAATCTTCCCCAAAATTTTCCACATTTGGGGGGACAAGATCCCCAAGGCTGCCGCACCTAACTGAAAAGATAAGTTGTTAAGATCCAAAACAAATTGAGTTGGACTCTTATTTGAGCCCCAATTGGAGTAGGACTCCTCTTTTTCCCCTTATAAATAGAACCCAAAACCCCCTTGGCCGCAACCACGTACCTTTCTTTTTCCTCTCCCGAGTCGGTGACTTGGAGGCCCTAGCCCCAACTCGCCGAGTTGGACACCCCCCCACCGGAGTTCAGTCACCGGTGAGACGCCGACGAGTTCCGTCACGCCACGCCGTCGCCGGAAAGGAGCCGACGATCATAAGGGAGGCGAGGTAGGTCTCCATTACCCATACTACGACATCGTTGCTATTTCTACGCATCCGTTTTTTTCGCTACCTTCGGACATAAACTTTTCATGTGGACAGATCTCGTTTTGATCGGTTTTGATGGTGGAATTGATCTAGATCTTGATTCAAGATCATCACCACGTCCACACTTGATCCCTACACCCTTGTTCATTATAAAACCCCATGAAAGCCCATTAAAACATGCAAGAACACGTACAAACAGGTTTAATAAAACAGCACCATAGGATTTGCACCCATCTACACCATTGCATCTTGAGTAAAGTTTGTGCATGATGTTCGATTGCTGTAAATTTTGTATGTGTGTGGTCGTGAGTAGAAGGACAAGCTCAGGAAGCCATCTACTAAGAACTACAGCGCCAAGACTTCGAAACGCTTGAGCAACAAGAGCCATGGGAGCAAGGCAAGTGCCCTTGACCATATTGATCCCATGTTTTGAAACTGTTTTGTTTGCGAAAACGTGTATGCTTGAGTCAACTTGATGGGACACCCTTTCATAGGAGTTTACTAGTTTGTTAAACCATTCTTGTCGCCAGGAAAGTTGATGAGTCGGGTATGGTCGTTTTTCCTTTTTGCTTCGCTTAATCCACGGGATACGGGAAGCTGAACTAAAACATGGTTAGCTACTGCACTCATATGAATAATGATGATGAGAACTTGATGATGTTAATGAGCATGGAATCGGGGTGATCTAGGCAAGCTTGGTTCGTGGATGTTGATGAATGAGATGGTGGTTTACTTGACGTAGATCTAAGGACCGGTACATGCCAGCACATGCCAGGAAAACAGTGCCACCACAAGGCTAAATATGGGTGTGGCTTAGCTGACTAATTAGGTGTGTTACTAGCTTGTTATGGACCGTGGAAGGCGCGGGGAATGGGAGTCGAGAGAGGACTGTCCTGGGAACTGCACGGCACAAGAGGGGGCCCGTAGGTGGGAGAATGGCGATTCGAGCCTGCTGGTGAAACCTTTGTGAGTCCATACATCTAGTAGCCCCTTTATAAAGGCTATTTTGTGATCTCTTGGCCATACACCAACGATTGTGTACTGGTATAATGGAGGTTTTGCAGTCGCCGACGGGTGACGAAATCACAAACTTGTGGGTAAAGTGGTGCCACCTCTGCAGAGTTTAAAACTATCATGATAGCCGTGCTTCCGGTCACAAGCACCTGGCCAACTCACATGATTAGAGGGAAAACTTGGGATGGATGTTCGGTATGGTTATGGTATGGTCATTGGGATTGGTTTGGGACTGTTTTTGAGTCATGACAAAGAGTTTGGTTTCGGTTATATGAGTATGAGACGGTTATGAATACTTATGAGCATGAGATGAACTTGAGAAAAGTCAATGGTTGGATGAGACATGATAAATGGTGAATTATGATGGAGGTATGTTGCTGTTTTACATGGATATATATGCTGGGATTAAACTCACCTAGAGATAGTTGCTGTTTTTACCATGTTTATGAAATCAAATTTTCTTGCTGCAAATAAGCTTTTTTATTCCATACCTTTGTAAGCTACATGTCATACGTTTCCCGCACTTGCTGAGTACGACATGTACTCACCCTTGCATTATCATATTGTGGCGGACCAGAATCCGCTCATCCAGGATCGCAGAGGGCGGTGCCGCACAATGCGACACCCGACAACACATATCATAAGGATACATTGTATTACATAGAAAACCAACTGAAATGTACCAAGTAGTACAATACTCAGTTACAAACTAGTGTTCATATTACACAGCGGAAACTAAATTTGTACAACTCACGCCCATCTACCTAGCAAAAGTTGGTTGCCCCGCCCTAGGGCAACCCACACTAGCTGCACTCCTCAGCATAGCGCGACGTGTATGGCTCCCACTCAGCCGTGGTCCCCGAAGGAGGGTAACCCTCGCCGGTGGACTCGTAACCCGAGTCCGTGGGATGCTCCTCACCTGAAAAACACTTAAGCAGCAACCATGAGCACGATGGCTCAACAAGACTTAACCGACTCATCTAGGCATGAAACTCTACATGTAGTGTACAACAAACATGGGACGGGAAAATTGCAGCAAACGGACACGCCTACAAGTTCATCCTTAGTTCATCATTTAGCCACAAGTTAACAGTTCATAAATCTGAAGTTTAGTAGGCAATGTTTGGTGGCACACATGTAGCAATACAATATTATCATACAGCAGAATTGAATCATAGCATTCCATAATTTATCTATGTTACGACGCAGTGAACAAGCGGTACTCATCACCATGAGGGACGGCGGATCGACTCGATATACACCTGCAGGGATACCCGAAGAGCACGTCACGTACGCCCACCCGTGGAGCTGCACAGCACGCTCACTCGTTGTCGTACGTGACAACCTTTCACCCAACAGCCCAAACGCCGAACCAGTCACACCGAAACGGACAGGAGGTTCCCTACACGGAGCATCTCTCTATGCCCGTTAGCAGATTTCCACCTTGCTGCCCTCAACCTACACCTATAAATTGGTGTGCTATGCCTCGACGCCCGGAGGTTTAGGTTACATCGGTTTATCGGGGCCCATATATGCCTTCAGTACGTTCAATACTTGTTCAGCAGGGCCGCACACGGATCGATCCTCAACCGACACGGACAGGGCTGCACACACAAGACTTCCTCTTGCTGCGTCCTAGTCCCTGCCTAGTCTCATTTTCATTACTAAAGTGATCTCACATCACTCGAACCAATCCCGTGTGTTCCCAAGCCTAACTCGCGAGTAGATTCCAACTACTCGACTTGTACCGAAGTCCTATGAATCATTAAGCATAGCCTGTCTACTCGAGGCCTTAGACACTACCCTCACTCTTATAGGAAAATTCTGGTTATGCATTTGGGTTTCATCCATCCTATACCTAATGCACATCCATACCTCACACTAAACATGTAGACAAAAGCAAAACTTTATAAAAGGGGTTAATGTAAATCGGGGCTTGCCTTGTTGCTGCTGGTCTAATAGTATATAGTTCAGTTAGAGTCTTGTCTCCCTTGAGGCCTGATCAACTGATCCACTTCAATGGAATCACTCCGACGAACTTCTCCGTTGATTGCCTCCGTCGTAAGTCCTATAAATATGTATATGCACATGTTCTTATATTGCAATTTAAATCAATAAAGGCTCGACTCGTTAATAACAGGGAACTGTGTGGGAGTACTAAGAATGAAGTTCTTGTCCCTGTTGTGCAAAGTAATTAGAGGAAAAACTACATGTCCATAAGAATTCCCATTAACATGTTCTATGGTTCCTAATGGACATGTGACATGAGTTGAAATGGGTTGAAAAGAACTAAAGGTCCTGATCTCCAATGACTTCGAAATGTTTACATGAAGTCATACACTACACAGAGACTTAGCTTGCCAAATAGCAACTAATGTGGGTGAAAATTGTGTCTCCCATAATTCCCACCATAATTCCCTATGTGTTGCTCATATACATAAGCATGGAGAACAAGAACAGGTAGATATAAAGTTACATTTGAGCTGAAACTTTACAGGTGAGTTCCTGGTCACATAAAAGTAATTTGGTCTAAAATTCAGGACTTTTCATTAAGTAATTTCTCCAGAATAATTCTATAAGCAATTATGCTACAAGGAATTAATTCTGAAGTAATGTGCATTTTCATGCCCAATCAAGTGAACTACCATTTCAAGTATGGCTCATGGAGCATGTCTTAAGTTTTCTATGATTTTTGGAACTAAGGATTTCCCAGAACTGATTTTACAAAGGAAAACTATTTTATGGAAAAGTTTCTGGATAATTTTGAGTACAGCAGATTGTACTCTGGAAATTCCTACACAAATCAACTCCAACTGAGCTGAAACTTTGCTGAAAGTTCAATAATATACTAAGGAATATTCTGGAAAAATTTGAGGATTTTTAGATAAACCAAACTTCCTCAATAATTCTTTTTCAGAAAACCTTAAAAGAATTATCCAGAATCTAATATTGACCTTCATACAAATTGGGGTTCATATTTGGATAGATCTTTGCAAAAGGAATCTAACCCAATTTGAATCACCCAATTTGGAGTTTCCTACACAAAGTTATGAATTTCCTAAGTTGAAGCTAAAACTGGATTTGTTTTGCTATTGAAAAAGGACTTAGGCCCACGTTTTGAATCTCAGCCAGTGAAATTCCAGCCACACTGGGCCACACTCTTTTGGCGCGCAGCCACACAGGATCACAGAGCCACAGCTGATCAGTTTTTAATCTTTCGGTCACTGACACGTGGGGCCCGCCTGGGTCATCTTCTTCATCGGGCCATTTCCCTCTCCTGCGCTGCCCCGTCACCGGACCCCCACCGGAGCTCACCGGACCTGCGTTTCCGGCCATCTTCTGGCTGGAGACTCGCCGCTCAGGGGTTTTCAGGGTCGGGGAGCATGTTGGTGGGGTTGGCATGAGTGATAGACAATCGGAAACGTGGCCGCGACGTGCGGCGGCCTTCGGTGAAGTTCGGCGCCGTCGCCCGGTGGTCCTAGCCCACCAAACTTTCGAGGGATTGGCTCTACAGCATCCTTGGATGCTAGGGAAACTCGGCAAGGATGCGAACAAGCCCGGAAATGGCAGCTACCCTGCTTGCACCGTGCGCCCGAATGGTGTTGCGATGTCCGAGCTCGGGAACACAGGAAATAGCTCACCACGGTCGATTTCTAGATAGGGTTTTGAAGGGATCTTGACCACTAGCCAGTCTAGTGCACGTTGTGGCGGACCGGAATCCGCTCATCCAGGATCGTAGAGGGTGGGGCCACGCGATGCGACACCCGACAGCTCACGTCATAAGAACATAATATATTACATGGGAAAAACAACTGAAACTGTACAAACCCGTACAAACTTCAGTTACAACTATTGTTTATATTACACAGCGGAAGTCTATACTATACAACTCACGCCCGCCTATTTAGCAAAAGTTGGTTGCCCAGCCCTAGGGCAACCCACACTAGCTGCACTCCTCAGCTCAGCGCGGCGTGTACGGCTCCCACTCAGCCGTGGTCCCCGACGGAGGGTAACCCTCGCCGGTGGACTCGTACTCCGAGTCCGTGGGTGGCTCCTCACCTGAAAAACACTTAAGCAGCAACCGTGAGCACGAAGGCTCAGCAAGGCTTAACCGACTCACCTAAGCATGAAACTCTACATGAGGTGTACAATGGACATAGGATAGTAACATTTCAGCAAAAGGACACGCCTACAAGTTCATCCTTAGTTCATCTTTTAGCAACAAGTTAACAGTTCATGAAATCTGAAATTTAGTAAGCAGTATTTGGTGGCACACATGTAGCAATACAATTATATCAATCAGCATCATTGAATCAACATATTTCATCCATTAGTCTACGTTACGACGCAGTGAACAAGCGGTACTCGTCACCGCGAGGGATGGCGAATCGACTCGATATACACCTGCAGGGAAAACCCAAAGAGCACGTCACGTACGCCCACCCGTGGAGCTGCACAGCACGCTCACTCGATGCCGTACGAGACAACCTTTCACCCAACAGCCCAAACATCGAACCGGTCGCACCGAAACGAGCAGGAGGTTCCCCACACGGAGCATCTCTCTATGCCCGTTGGCAGATTTCCACCTTGCTGCCCTCAACCTACACCTATAAATCGGTGTGCTATGCCTCGACGCCCGGAGGTTTAGGCTACATCGGTTTATCGGGGCCCATATATCCGATATGCCTTCGGTACATTCAATACTTGTTCAGCAGGGCCGCACACGGATTGGTCCTCAATCGACACGGGCAGGGCCGCGCACACAAGACTCTCTCTTGCTGCGCCCTAGCCCCTGCCTAGTCTCATTTTCATTACTAAAGTGATCTCACATCACTCAACCGAACCCGTATGCCCCAATGCCTATCTCGCGAGTAGATTCCAACTACTCGACTTGTACCGAAGTCCTATGACTCATTAAGCATAGCCTGTCTACTCGAGGTCCTTGACACTACCCTCACTCTTTTAGGAACCTTTGGTTATGCAAGTGGGGTTTCATTCATCCTATACCTAATGCACATACATACTTCATATGACACATGTAAACAAAGTAAGATTTATAAAAGGGTTAATGCAAACCGGGGCTTGCCTTGTTGCTGCTGGTCAGTAGTTAGTTCCTCGTCCGGAAGAAGGAAGTCCAGCACTTCCGGAGTCTCTTCTTCAACGGCTACACGTTAATGAAACACTACATGTTAATTTAGATGCAAATGTGAGTTTTAGAGTAGACTTCTACTATTAGTTCTAATAACCAGCCTCTAACACCTGGAACTTTGTTTAAGAATTTAAAGATGAACTGGTGTTGGTGGTTTGGCTTGGACTTAATCACATGGTTAAATGCTAAGTGGTTTTCTCCCTTTTCCATATTAATCCCTTAAGTGGGTAAACAGGACAGGGGTGATCTAGAGCTCCAATGGAGCTGAGAATTTTCGTGTGAGTTCCTTGTCACCAGAAAACCCTCTGGACCAAACCTTAGCACTTTTCATGGAGTGGTTTGCTCAGAATAATTTTCTTAGCAAATAAGCAAGGAAGAATTCATTCTGAGGTAATACCCCTGTTCATGCTCAACTTAATGAACTACAATTTCAATTATAGCTCATAGAGTTTGCATGAATTTTCCTAGCATTTTTGGAGTTAAGGTTTGCCCAGAATTGAATTTCCGAGTTTTGGAAATTCTCTGAAAATGTTTCTGCATTCAAATGAACACAGCACCTTCCAATTTGAATTGCTCTGACCAAATCAACTCCAAATGTTCTGAAACTTTTACAGGTGTTCACTAATGTCCTAAAGAACATTCTGGCAAAATTTGGGGATTTTTGGATGAACCAAACTCCCTCTAAAATTCTTTTGCTGAAAAGCTTTAAAGAATTTTCCAGAATTAATTAATGGGTTTCATAAACATTGGGTTTCAGATTTGGATTGTACTCTCTTAGAGGAATCCAACAAAATTTGTTTCATAATTTTTTGGATTCTCCTAACCCAAGCTGTGGTCCTCCAAAGTTTGAACTACAAACTGGACATTTCAAAATGTTTAAATGTCCGCCGGTGGGTCCCACCCGGCAGTTTTCTCCTTCCTCGCGCCAAACAGGGGCCCGTGGCGGCGCACTCCGGCGTGTGTCACCGGAACTGCTTTCCCGGCCGTCTCCCGGCGCCAAACTTGCCGCCCCGCCCTAACTCACGTCGCTGAACTCGTCGGTGGCGTCGCCGGCGGCCGTAGCTCACCGGAACAGGGCTCCCGACGGTGACAGTGGCGGTTAGGGTTCCGGCGTGGTCGGGAATGCGTTACAACGCATCAAAATGATTGGCAAAGGGTCAGAGAGCACCACGGGAGCTCGAGGGTGATGGAAATGGCCGCCAAACCCCATGAAAAGGTCGGCAACCTAGAGCTCCACGGTGAACCGAGCTGTTATTCTATGGCGGCCCAAAAAAACAACCTAAACCCGGCTATTTCTGGTTCATTTCCATTGATTCTTGGTTGAGGAGGGCCGCTAGGGAGTGAGGAAGGTGTTGGCAATCCTGCGCGGCCAATAGCTAAACGAGTAGCAGGAATTTTGGGGTAGACCGCGCTCTACCCGAATGCACTACGTTTCGGAAGAACTGGAAATACTCTTCATCCGGTGGTTCAACCGCTATTCGGCTTGCATCTACACGATCTAGAGAGCACGGCGCACCTTTTTTCGTGTAGGAGTCCGGCGGTGAAACTGGCCGTGGCGTGCTGTCCACGGGGAGCAGTCCTCGCCTTTCCGCCGGTGGCCTGAGCTCTCAGTGGCGATCGTCGATTTGTGGTCGAGTGCGGTGCTAACACCGCGGGGTGGTGAGATGACTAGCTAGAGCACACACCGGCGCTCCCTTTCTGTGTTGGGGGCTCGGGCAAAGGCCGAGCGGACGTCGGCGTGCAGGGGAGGATCGGGGGAGCGGCGTCGGTGACCGAGAAGAGCGGGGGCTCGCTGTTTTGCAAAGAAGCACGCGTACGTCTTCGGTGGCTTGGCGAGGGGGTCACGTAGAGGAGAGGGTGCGCCGTTTCCCGGCTGCCAGCGCAAGCGACGGGAACCAGGAGGTGGCCGTTCGGCCGGCGGTGCGCGCGCGGCAGCTGGCTGCGCTCGGTTGACTGAGAAACAGAGAGAAGACTTGGGGGCTAAGTCTATTTCACACAATGACATGTGGGCCCCACTGGTCAGTGCTCTACCACCTCTCAAAATATCTCCAAAACTTGACAAAAGATGAATTCAAATGTTGGAAATCTCAAACTGAGCTACATTGGTATGGTTTGGCAAATTTACCTCAAATTCAAATGTATATTTGAATTCTTGGCATATTTGGATCCTTTTTGGAAAAATGGGTAGCGAATCTTTTCAAATTTTTTTTGAAACTTTGCCTCCCCACTAATTTGGACCTGAGGAATCCAATTATGCACTTTGATCCTTGTTTTAGCTGCTGCAATCATAAATTGGAATGCAACAGTTTTGAATCACCCTCTCATGTGTGATCATATGTGTATAAACCCTACTTTGTGAAAGTGAAGACTTTCCCCTCTAATCACTCTTTTGATGGAGGTTACTTGCTCTTCACAATATTTCACAATCTATCCACAACAAGACTGTGGTGTTGTGAGGTGCAGAAAAGTTTTTGCAAGTCCCTTTTCTTGGGCTTTTACATCCCTCCCCCCTTAAAAGAATCTCGTCCCAAGATTACAAAAGAAGAGATAGCGATGTAGTAGGGACTTACCCGTGTTGAGAAGCCATAAACTCCGGGTAATTCGAGCGAAGGAACTCCTCGCTCTCCCACGTCGCTTCTTCGGCGGTGTGGTTACTCCAGAGTATTTTGTAGAACCACAACGTTCTGCTACGCGTGGTTCGGGCTTTCTCATCAAGAATTCCCACCGGATACTCATCATATGTTAAATCCGGTTTCAGCTCGCCGATGTCTTCGGTAGGAACAGCAGCCGTATGCTTCAAACATTTTCGCAGCTGCGAAACATGGAAAACATCATGGACACCAGCCAGGGATGCTGGTAGCTCCAATCGATACGCCGCTGGTCCGCACTTCTCGGTGATAGCATAGGGTCCAATGAAACGGGGAGCGAGCTTCCCCTTCACAATGAACCGGTGCACGCCCTTCATCGGAGATACGCGGAGGTACACGTGTTCCCCGACGTCAAAGTGCAACGGTCTACGCCTCTTATCAGCGTAGCTCTTCTGTCGGGATTGAGCGGCCTTTAAATTGGCTTGAATTGTCTGAACGCGCTCTTCGGCGTCGTTCACCACATCAACCCTGAATGTGACCCTTTCACCGGACTCGCACCAATTTAATGGGGTGCGGCACTTGCGACCGTAGAGAGCTTCGTAGGGTGCCATCTTGATACTCGCCTGATAGCCGTTGTTGTACGAGAATTCCGCCAATGGTAGGTGATTATCCCAGTTCCTACCATGGTGGATGGCACATGCTCTCAACATGTCTTCCAGAACTTGATTCACCCTCTCTGTCTGACCATCTGTTTGAGGGTGATAAGCGGAGCTCCTGATCAACTTAGTACCCAATGCAGCGTGTAGCTGCTCCCAAAAACGAGATACAAATAATGCACCTCGATCTGAGACAATGGTTTTGGGTACCCCGTATAGGCATAGAATCTTCGCTATGTATAGCTCTGTATATTTGCCGGCATTGTAACGTGTATTCACCGGAATGAAGTGAGTCGTCTTGGTTAACCGATCAACGATTACCCATATGGAATCATGCTTGTTGGCTGTTAGGGGTAATCCCACAATGAAATCCATGCTCACATCTTCCCATTTCCATGCAGGGATCTTCAGGGGTTGCAACAGCCCTGATTTCTTCATGTGATCAGCTTTCACTCGTCTACACGTATCGCACTCGGATACGTACTTAGCTACCTCCCGCTTCATCCGTGTCCACCAAAATTTCTTTTTCAAATCTTGATACATTTTGTTGCTGCCCGGATGAATGGAGTATTTGGACAAGTGAGCTTCATCGAGGATCTTTTTCCTCAACTCCATATCTCGGGGTACGACTATGCGGTCATTGAACCACAGCGTCCCCTCATCATCTTTCCAGAAACATTTGATCTCCCCATTGTCAATCCGTCTCCATAGATGTGCCATGCCTTTATCATTTTTCTGAGCTGCAATGATGTCCTCCCTAATAGTAGGGACGAGGGCAAGGTTGTACAGCGATCCATAAGGAACCAAGTATAAACTTGGCTCTTCCTCCTCCACCGGTGTAATGGTGAGGTGATGGACATGTGATTTCCGACTCAGCGCGTCGGCAACCACATTCGCCTTGCCGGGGTGGTAATGGATCTCAATCTCATAATCTTTGATCAGTTCTAACCACCTCCTCTGCCTCATGTTCAGCTCCTTCTGGGTGAAAATGTATTTCAAGCTCTTGTGGTCGGTGTAGAGATGCACCAAGTTCCCCAGGAGATAGTGCCTCCACATTTTCAGCGCCAAAACCACTGCAGCAAGCTCAAGGTCATGAGTGGGATAATGCTGCTCATGGTTCCGAAGTTGGCGTGAGCCATAAGCGACCACACGTCCTTCCTGCATCAACACGCAGCCGAGCCCAATACCGGACGCGTCACAATACACGTCGAAGGGCTTTGTTGTATCCGGCTGAGCTAAGACCGGGGCTGTGGTGAGATGCTTCACCAATGCTCGGAACGCTCCTTCACACGCCGTGTTCCAAACATATTTCGTCCCTTTCTTCAGCAACTCCGTCATCGGCTTAGCAAGTTTGGAGAAGCTTGGAATGAATCTCCTATAGTATCCCGCTAACCCAAGGAAGCTTCTGACTTCATGAACTGAAGTGGGAGCTTTCCATTTCAGCACTTGCTCTATTTTGCTTGGGTCAACCGCAATGCCTTCTGCTGAGATGATATGTCCCAAGAAGGGCACTTGGTTGATCCAAAACTCGCATTTACTGAACTTGGCATAGAGCTTATGGTCTCGCAATCGTTGAAGAACGATCTGCAAGTGTTCGGCATGTTCGGCTTCCGTCTTGGAGTAAACCAAGATATCGTCGATGAACACTACCACGAACTTGTCCAGCTCCGGCATGAACACCGAGTTCATGAGATACATGAAATGGGCTGGAGCATTTGTGAGACCAAATGACATGACGAGATATTCATATAGTCCATATCTTGTCGAGAATGCTGTCTTCGGAATATCCTCCGCCCGGATTTTTATCTGGTGATATCCAGAGCGAAGGTCCATCTTGGAGAACACACTGGCACCCACAAGTTGGTCAAACAATATGTCGATGCGGGGCAGTGGGTACTTATTCTTGATGGTGACGGCGTTGAGCGGCCGGTAATCCACACACAGCCTTAGGGTCTCATCCTTCTTCTTCACGAATAGCGCCGAGCATCCCCAAGGCGATGAACTCGGCCTAATGAAACCCTTGCTCAACAGATCATTGAGCTGTTCTTTCAGTTCAGCCAGCTCATTCAGAGCCATCTTGTATGGTCTCCGTGAGATGGGCGTAGTCCCTGGTGCAAGTTCAATCTTGAACTCGACATCCCGCTCAGGTGGCATGCCCGGAAGATCATCCGGGAACACATCAGGATACTCCCGGACTACGGGGATGTCTTCTAACTTGAGAGCTTCAGCATTATTAATTGCTAAAACTTCCCGGACTGGCGTGTCTAACACCATGGAATGCGGACGGTGGAATGGAGAATTTAAGTGAACCGTCCGTGTCCGAGCCTCTAGGACAGCGCTATGGTATTGTAGCCATGACATCCCTAAGATTGCATCAATCTTTTGTCCCATAAGGATTATCAAGGTGGTGGGATATAGTTTCCCACCTAAGCACAGAGGTGCCTTTGGAATCATCATATTAGCTAAAATCTTCCCTCCCGGTGAGCATATCATATCAGTGCAGTCGGTTGGGAAGACTTGCAATTGATGTTTAGCCACATAGGATGCACTTATAAAGCTGTGGGTTGCACCAGAATCAAATAATATGACGATGGCTTGATTGTTGAGAGTAAACGTACCCGCCAGCACGTTGTCTCCCTCTGGGGCGTCCTCATTGTCGAGGTTGCGGACGCCACCAGTCCGCTGACCAACCTTCTTCACCGGAGGTCGGCCTCGAGCACCACCCTGGAACTGGGCTTGCCCGCTGCTCTGCTGCCCCTGGGGACAGTCCTTCGCGAAGTGGCCCGCCTGGCCACACGTGAAGCAGGTGAAACGGGGCGGTCCCCCGCTGATCGGTGGACAGAAACCCGGGGCGCGTTGTGGCGGTGGAAACGCCCGGGGTACCGTCTGCTGTTGCTGTCTTGGTGGTGGCATCGGCGGACGGAACGGAGGTGCCTGAAAGGACGTCCCCCGAACCGTTGCGGTCGCGCCGGTGGTTGCCACTGCTGCCCGGATGGTGTCCGATACACCATACGGTACTTCTGGGGAGCGCCACTCCCACCGCTGCTAGGTGGAGCGCTGCGCTTCCTCTGCTCAGCTGCTAACTCCCGCTGAGCGTCCTCTTGCATGATGGCGGCATTGACTAGGTCGTTGAATGTGCCGCGGTTCCACTGTACGAGATGGGTCTTCATTTCGGGTTGCAACCCCCGATAGAAGTGCTCCCTCTTCTTCTCCTCCGTGGAGATGTAGTCTGACGCATACTGCGCCAGATGGTTGAAGGCACGGGAGTAGTCGTGGGCACTCCTCCCGCCCTGCTTCAGTTACAAAAATTCTTGGAACTTCCTCTTCATTATTCCGCGAGGGATGTGATAGGCGCGGAACGCCTCCCGGAACTCTTGCCATTCCACGGCATGGCCAGCCGGACGTGAGGCGACATAATTCGCCCACCACGCACCAGCGGCACCGTGGAGCTGCTGTGCTGCGAACAGGGTCTTCTGCCGCTCCGTACACTGGAGCAGCCCAAACTTGGACTCGATGGTCCGCAGCCAGTTGTCAGCCTCCAGTGGTTCTTCAGCTTCGGTGAACACTAGAGGGTGCGTACTCATGAAATCCGAGTACGACACATCACGGGGATCCCGAGGCCCTCTATCTTGACGTCCCCCCGCCTGGGACGTATTCTGCACGATCGTGCGGAGCAGGTCGGTCTGCTCCTCACGACCTCCCACCAATGCCGCTATCACATCCGCTAGAGTAAGCGGAGGCGGCGGTGGTGGCTGCTGCTGCAGAGTGCTGTTGTAGGCCGGTGGCTGGGAGTCATCACCTCCCTGTTGGCTAGAGCCACCAACCTCGTGCGTGGTCCTAGTATGAACCATCTGCAACCACACGACATTACACATCAGTCCCGCAACATTTTGCATGCAGTCCAATAGAAATGGGCGTAAAAACATTATGACAACAAAACATGCGAAATATCTCGTAAATAGATAATGTAATAACTTTGCACAAGCTACACCATTACCAGACCAAACACAAGATAGTTTAATCCAACATGATGAACCCCCTCTTTGGAAGCTCACCATAACTGGGTTTGGTCTCTACGAGACATTATTATCGCGTTGTCATCACATATACCACCCTTAGGGTACGACACCCTCTCCAGTGGGTTCAACGGTCATTCTTCCGTCAGAATGACCAGTTTCTACCTATTCCAAATTTTGATCCGGTTATGGGCATTTTCATGACTCAAGTTGAATACCAAAGTTAAATTTAACTTCAGTATCTTTCCAACGAGTACTCATTTGCCCCCAGATCAGCTTTGGTTAAAAAGTTATGCTAATTCAAAGTCAGCAGAATTTCTGGAAGAATTTTAACAGCACCTCCCTTGGAAGTGGCTGTTTCCAACCCTGGTTTCCACTGAATCCGTGCTGAAATTTCAGAAACTTTGAATTGCAAAGATGTCACACATCTTCTACTCTTTCTAAGGATGTATTATATGACAATTTTAGATTTTTCTACTGGGAGTTATGTTTGAAAAACAGAACAGTCCAGAGAATGTTTAACTCTGTCCGGGTTCTGGACAGTTTACATTCCTCTGGGATTTAAGCCATCTTACGGTGAGTTTCAGCTCTGGAAGTCTACAACAAAGTTGTAGGGTACTTCAATACCTTTCCAGAACTATATAGCACACCTCTCTCGGCTAAAAGACCTGTGAGTTATGCCCTGTTGAGGATCAGCAAACTTGCTGTCCCAAAACCGAGCACTCTGTTTTTCAGTCTTTTTGGAACTACACTCATCACTATCCCATTCTTATACCCAACCATGGTCCTAAATGTGGAACCTATAGATTTTAATTCCTTGTTATCATTATTTTCATGCATATGCCTACAATATTTCGGTACTACGTTCCTCACAAAAGAAAATCCTAACCGGATCGTACCGGCATATACGTCTCAAGTGTGGCACTAAACGGTCTCTTGCACACGTTTTCTACACGGATACATACGTGGTTAGTACCTGCAGAAGACCACACAATAATGGTTCACTCAATGGTTATTCATTTCAGGCAGTTCCATATTTGAAAGTAAATACAAACGCCCGTATCATTTCCATACGGCCGTCCTTGAGCGAGGTCACGTCTCAAGGTACGTGATCGTGTTTCAACACCACACGACGGGGAACCCGAGTATGTCATGAACGGGTCGTCACGGTTGGGAATGTTATCAACCCAACAGATACCACATACTGCCCTGCAGGGCACGCCGATGGCAAGCGCTGCGTATGTCCTCCTGGGCTATTTCCAGACGAACACACTCTCGCGTTACTGACCACGCGATGGGGTCTCCACTTACTTGCCTAATGCACGCTAGGGATCAGCGTTGCATATGAATTCAGGAACATGAAGAGTTCAAGAGTTTCATATTGACATCTCACACCAAGCTGTGAGATCAATCCCTGAACTACGTTCCTCGTCAGGGAGAGCTAACCGAAATTGAACCGCTTTCGGTGGCGTTCCTTACCATACTTACCAGAGCGTAGGTGCGTCGTTACATAATTGAAATTCAGAATTATAACACATATGTTAGTCTTGCCACTTTAAGTAACTATGCTAATATAGTCCTTACTTAGGCAAACTACCGAATCCTCACCGTAAACCTAAGTTTTCCCGTAATACAGTCCTTAATTAATGTGCTATCCCCAAATACCACTCTGATACCAGCCTGTGGTGGACCGGAATCCGCTCATCCAGGATCGCAGAGGGTGGTGCCGCACGATGCGACACCCGACAGCACACATCATAAGGATACATTGTATTACATAGAAAACCAACTGAAATGTACCAAGTAGTACAATACTCAGTTACAAACTAGTGTTCATATTGCACAGCGGAAACTAAATTTGTACAACTCACGCCCATCTACCTAGCAAAAGTTGGTTGCCCCGCCCTAGGGCAACCCACACTAGCTGCACTCCTCAGCATAGCGCGACGTGTACGGCTCCCACTCAGCCGTGGTCCCCGAAGGAGGGTAACCCTCACCGGTGGACTCGTAACCCGAGTCCGTGGGATGCTCCTCACCTGAAAAACACTTAAGCAGCAACCATGAGCACGATGGCTCAACAAGACTTAACCGACTCACCTGGGCATGAAACTCTACATGTCGTGTACAATGAACATGGGACGGGAAAATTGCAGCAAACGGACACGCCTACAAGTTCATCCTTAGTTCATCTTTTAGCCACAAGTTGACAGTTCATAAATCTGAAATTTAGTAGGCAATGTTTGGTGGCACACATATAGCAATACAATATTATCATACAGCAGAATTGAATCATAGCATTCCATAATTTATCTACGTTACGACACAGTGAACAAGCGGTACTCGTCACCGCAAGGGACGGCGAATCGACTCGATATACACCTGTAGGGATACCCGAAGAGAACATAACGTACAACCATCCATGGAGCTGCACAGCACGCTCACTCAATGTCGTACGGGACAACCTTTCACCCAACAGCCCAAACGTCGAACCGGTCACACCAAAACAGACAGGAGGTTCCCTACACGGAGCATCTCTCTATGCCCGTTAGCAGATTTCCACCTTGCTGCCCTCAAACTACACCTATAAATCGGTGTGCTATGCCTCAACGCCCGGAGGTTTAGGTTACATCGGTTTATCGGGGCCCATATATCCGATATGCCTTCGGTACGTTCAATACTTGTTCAGCAGGGCCGCACATGGATCGGTCCTCAATCGACACGGACAGGGCTGCACACACAAGACTTCCTCTTGCTGCGCCCTAGTCCCTGCCTAGTTTCATTTTCATTACTAAAGTGATCTCACATCACTCGAACCAATCCCGTGTGTTCCCAGGCCTAACTCGCGAGTAGATTCCAACTACTCGACTTGTACCGAAGTCCTATGAATCATTAAGCATAGCCTGTCTACTCGAGGCCTTAGACACTACCCTCAATCTTATAGGAAAATTCTGGTTATGCATTTGGGTTTCATCCATTCTATACCTAATGCACATCCATACCTCACACTAAACATGTAGACAAAAGCAAAACTTTATAAAAGGGGTTAATGCAAACCGGGGCTTGCCTTGTTGCTGCTGGTCTAATAGTATATAGTTCAGTTAGAGTCTTGTCTCCCTTGAGGCCTGATCAACTGATCCACTTGAATGGAATCACTCTGACAAACTTCTCCGTTGATTGTCTCCGTCGTAAGTCCTATTAATATGTATATGCACATGTTCTTATATTGCAATTTAAAGCAATAAAGACTCGACTTTTTAATAACAGGGAACTGTGTGGGAGTACTAATAATGAAGTTCTTGTCTCTGTTGTGCAGAGTAATTAGAGGAAAAACCACATGTCCATAAGAATTCCCATTAACATGTTCTATGGTTCGTAATGGACATGTGACATGAGTTGAAAAGAACTAAAGGTCCTGATCTTCAATGACTTCGAAATGTTTACATGAAGCCATACACTACAGAGAGACTTAGCTTGCCAAATAGCAACTAATGTGGGTGAAAATTGTGTCTCCCATAATTCCCACCATAATTCTCTATGTGTTGCTCATATACATAAGCATGGAGAACAAGAACAGGTAGATGTAAAGTTCCATTTGAGATGAAACTTTACAGGTGAGTTCCTGGTCACATAAAAGTAATTTGTTCTAAAATTCAGGACTTTTCATTAAGTAATTCCTCCAGAATAATTCTATAAGCAATTATGCTACAAGGAATTAATTCTGAAGTAATGTGCATTTTCATGCCCAATCAAGTGAACTACCATTTCAAGTATGGCTCATAGAGCATGTCTGAATTTACCTATGATTTTTGGAACTAAGGATTTCCCAGAACTTATTTTACAAAGGAAAACTATTTTCTGGAAAAGTTTCTGGATAATTTTGAGTACAGCAGATTGTACTCTGGAAATTCCTACACAAATCAACTCCAACTGAGCTGAAACTTTGCTGAAAGTTCAATAATATACTAAGGAATATTCTGGAAAAATTTGAGGATTTTTGGATAAACCAAACTCCCTCAATAATTTTTTTCAGAAAACATTAAAAGAATTATCCAGAATTTAATATTGACTTTCATACAAATTGGGTTTCATATTTGGATAGATCTTTGCAAAAGGAATCTAACCCAATTTGAATCACCCAATTTGGAGTTTCCTACACAAAGTTATGAATTTCCTAAGTTGAAGCTAAAACTGGATTTGTTTTGCTATTGAAAAAGGACTTAGGCCCACGTTTTGAATCTCAGCCAGTGAAATTCCAGCCACACTGGGCCACACTCTTTTGGCGCGCAGCCACACGGGATCACAGAGCCACAGCTGATCAGTTTTTAAACTTTCGGTCACTGACACGTGGGGCCCGCCTGGGTCATCTTCTTCATCGGGCCATTTCCCTCTCCCGCGCTGCCCCGTCGCCGGACCCTCGCCGGAGCTCACTGGACCTGCGTTTCCGGCCATCTTCCAGCTGGAGACTCGCCGCTCGGGGGTTTTCAGGGTCGGGAAGAACGTTGGCGGAGTTGGCATGAGCGATAGACAATCGGAAACATGGCCGCGACGTGCGGCGGCCTTCGGTGAAGTTCGGCACCGTCGCCCGGTGGTCCTAGCCCGCTAAACTTTCGAGGGATTGGCTCTACAGCATCCTTGGATGCTAGGGAAACTCGGCAAGGATGCGAACAAACCCGGAAATGGCACTACCCTGCTTGCACCGTGCGCCCGAATGGTGTTGCGATGTCCGAGCTCGGGAACGCAGGAAATAGCTCACCACGGTCGATTTCTAGCTAGGGTTTTGAAGGGATCTTGACCGCTAGCCAGTCTAGTGCACGTGTGCATGATTTGGTGGCCTAAAAACAAGAATTGCAATCGAATTTGAAGGAATTCTCACCCTGGGTCGTTTTGCATGTGCCAAGAGTAAATTGCCAAATTCTCGCTCAGGAGATCATGGCTTGAGTTGAGGTTCAGCGAGGAGTAGCAGGGAGCTCCGACGCTCCTATGAGTGTCCTAGCTCGGCCGTGAAGCCCCTCGGTTGCCCTGTCCACGGAAGCCCGATCGTGATTGGTTCTCGGGTCGCCGCAGGCCGACGTCATTCTTGTCAGGGCAGCGGGAAACCTCTCGGGTTTGTGCCTAGAGGGTAGGGGGACGTCCCCTGGTGCCGTTTCTCAGCTTGGGAGGCCCTGTGGCCACGAGTCTGGCGGTTTCCCGATCGAGTGCCCGAGGCGGCTACGAGCGGCGGCTCTGTTTTGTTCTCGCATGGGGGTTAAGCAACGGATGGGAGCTCGGTCACTGGGGAAATGGATCATGCCGCGCGCTAAAGCAGCCCACGAGCTGCTCTCCAGCGCTGCTCAAGCAGCTGGGAGGTGGCGGCATCCCCCCTCCTTGGTGGCGCGCGCTCTCGGCTGTGAATACTTCGGGTGCAAGTCTGCTTTGCTCACTGCCAGGTGGGTCCACCCCTCTCATTTGATATTTTTCCACTGCCCTTTGAGATTCCCACACAACCGTGATCCGAATTTGACCAAATTTGGAGGGTAGGCCAAACATGATGTGAGGAGTTTGAATCTGAAGGATTTCAAAATTGAGCAAGTTTGGTTCAGTTTCCAAATTCAAATTTGAATTTGAATGTGATCTCAAATAATGCTTGAACAATTGGTATAGGAGCTCAAAATTTCTCCTAGTTTGGAACTTAAGCTCTTTAATACCTAAGGAATGCAATTGTCACCTCACATATGGGCCCTTGGGCAATCTGGACATGAATTCTTTGCCAAGATCCAAAACGGGGTTTAAATTTCCCTCCCCTCTACTCATAGAGGATGTACACATGAGTTAGATCTTTAGGAGTGAACTTCTTTCCCTGGGTCAACATGTTTCAGTATAAGCTAAAGAAAATGTTAGCTTTCCCCACATGTCCATGTTTGTGTTCATCATTTCATGTGACACAAACTCGAGTCATTCCTTTGCCATAACATGTTTGAATTCAACACGAATTCAAACATGATCATAATTCACTCCTCTCTAGCCCACCCTCTAAAACAGAAAGTTGCCACCATCACTCTCCTCACCTTCAAATGTGGGAGGTTCCATGTGTGTTCAACAATTTGGCGGCACTTTAGGGTGACATTTGAGTCTAAAGAGCTACTTTTACTTCTTACTCATTCACATGTATGATCACACATGAGTTTAACTCCACCTTGGTCCAACACATTCAAATGAATGCTTGAACCCGTGTTGTTAAACCCCACGTATACCATCCCGTGTAAGAAAGTTTTTTGTAAGTCCCATTTTCCGTGAACCCGAAACACAATGATGCTCAAACATCCGTTTCTGCATTCACGTTTTTGGGACTTTTACACATATAAACATCAGCAACAGGAGAAGAGTACTTCGAGGACCATGTGGAGTACTAGGCGTGCGAACTACCGTCAACTTGCCTGTGGTGTTGAAGATGGAGCAGTTGCTGTTTAGTTGTTTCCGCTACCGTTTAGAGACTTCCGCTGCAAGAATAAGATAGATAATCATGAGTGAGACAATTAGTCGATGTAATAAAGTACTTGAACATTATTTATTCGTTGTTATATTCTGAATTCAGTTTGTGGATTACATGTGTATGTGTGATGAACATCCTGGGCACACATATGCATTAACTTGGTTCCGTTTTCAGAACCGGTTGTCACATGACGGGGGACACCAAGCACGGAGTACACGGTGGTCGTGTGGTCCGGGAACCACCCCCACTATTGGAATTTTGGCCCAAGGCCCATGAAGGAAATAACAAAAATTCCAAATAAATCTCAAAGTCCCACTAGTGCAAGAAAGGGTGGTGCTAGTGGTTTAGTACCACACGGGAAGTTTGACGGAAGCAACTTCTACATATAAGGGAGGTTGTTCTTCCACTCACTAACTGAAAGGTAAGAAGAGAGGAGAGGGATGGAGCGTTCCTCATCACTCGCCTCGCCACGCGCACACGCGCGTGTTCGTGTGAATTTGATACGAGCCCAACTTTTATTTTTGCTGCAGAAAAATTCGGTTGGGCTTTGTGGGCTTTTGGGCTTCTGAATTGGGCTGAGTCAGTTAGAGATTTGGACCAGACACAATTACAAAGACCGCTTGTGATAAAGGGTCTTCATAGACGGATTCATAAATGCGCCTGTGGTAACTTTTTTCAGAGGCAGTTTGAGTTTCTGCCTGTGATAATACGTTTAGAGCCGAGCCGTCTGAGATGAAACTTATTGTAGTAGTGCACGTTGTAGATAAAACGGATCCGCAACCGAATCAATCTCTAACATGGACTCTATATATTGCGGCGTGCGCGGCAGAGGAGAGAACACCTGAAACAAATCGTTCCCACATTCCAGTTTCTTGCGTCGCCATTGTCTACTCCATACCGAGCGCCAACGTGCACCGACGGTTGGGAGAGCGGGTCTCCGGAACCGCTCGCCCTTGCGATCCTGCACCGGGAGAGGGCGAATGAGGTTTTTGGGAAGCGCTTTGCGCGACTGCTCGCGTTCTTCATCACAGGTCGCCTACTGCTGAGATCGGGCGCTGCTGCCAAGTGTCGCCACCAACATTTGCACCGACCAACTGTCTTTAGATTTGCGTTTGCAGCGATTCCTCCAGTTTCATATCGGTACGCCTAATCTGACTTCTCATTTGCTGGTGTTTCTCGCTGTTCGAAGTCGTGGTTTTCTGGAATTAATCGGTAAATTTCCTATTTCTTCTAACAATCCAAAAATCTTATTTAGGCAATTTCCTGTTTTAAACATGATGACTTTGGTTGATGCACTGAGGCCGGAGAAATTCTCTGGTGTGCACTTCAAGAGGTGGCAAGTTAAGACCACGCTCTGGCTTCAATCGCTTAAGATCTTCTAGGCAACCGAGGGCAGACCTCACGGTCCTTTAACTGTTGAAGAACAAACAAAGTTCGAGGAAGCCAATGCTGCTCTGAGAGGATGTATCTTAAGCATTCTTGACATCAAGCTCTGTGATGTTTATCTAACAATCATGGATGGAAAAAAGCTGTGGGATGCACTAAACACTAAGTATGATGCAGCCGATGTAGGCGGTGAACTGTATATCATGGAGAGCTTCCATAACTACAAGATGGTTAATATCCGTTCTGTAATCGAACAGGCTCATGAGATGCAATGTATCGCGAGAGAGCTCGATCTCCTGAAGTGTTCTCTGCCTAACAAGTTTGTGGCTGGTTACATTATTGCAAAGTTGCCTCCCTCATGGAGGAATTTCGTCACGGCTCTAAAATACAAGAGACAGGAAATATCAGTTGAAAACCTAATAGCATCTCTTGATGTTGAGGAGAAAGCTCGGGCTAAGGACTCTACTGAGAAAGGAGGTGAGGGTCATTCTAGCGCTAATGCAAATATGGTGCAAAAACCTAATGTCAAGAATAAAGGGAACAACAAGTCTCAGTTCAAGCCGAACAAAACTACTGCTTTCAAGAAGAAGAAGTCAAACAAAGCCAATGAGGGTTGTTATACCTGTGGTGAGCACGGGCATTTTTCAAGAACTGTCCTGACAGGCAGATCGTAGAGAGAAAAAAATGTCAACATTGTGACATCTAGCAATGCGGATGGGTACGGTAATTCCTTTACTGTTCTGTCTGTTATTCAAACACCATCCTGGTGGTTTGATACGGGTGCTAATGTCCATGTATGTTCTGACATGTCTATGTTTACTTCTTACCAGTTCATCCGGGATTCCTCCGTCCTAATGGAGAAAGGGTCACATGCTTTCGTTCGTGGTGTTGGCACGATCGATCTGAAGTTCACTTCGGGAAAGATTGTCCAGCCGAGGAACGTGCAACATGTACCTACTATGAACAAGAATCTTGTTAGCGGATCCCTTCTGTGTAAAGATGGGTTCAAAGTAGTTTTTGAGTCCAATAAAATAGTTGTATCGAAGCATGGACAATTTATTGGTAAAGGCTATGAATGCGGAAGCTTGTTCCGTTTTTTTGTTAGTGTTTAATAATAAGTCAGTAAACTATATTTGTGGCGGTGTTAACAATGATGCGAGTGTTTGACATTCTCGTTTATGTCATGTTAATTTTGGTTTATTAAATCAGATATCTAGTCTTAAGTTAATTCCGGAATTCACCATTGCCAATGGTTTTAAGTGTCATAGTTGTGTGCAATCAAACCAACCTCGAAAACCTCATAAGGTAGCAGAGGAGAGAAACTTGGCACCTCTAGAACTCATACATTCTGATCTATACGAGATGAATGGTTGTGTTGACAAAAGGTGGAAAGAAATACTTTATGACGATAATAGATGATTCAACTAGATTATACTATGTATACTTGTTGCAAACTAAAGATGAAACTTTAGATTACTTTAAAATCTATAAAGCTAAAGTACAAAATCAAAGAGAGAAAGATCAAACGTCTTAGATCAGACTGTGCTGGTGAGTATTTTCCCAAATTGTTTGATGATTTTTGTGAGGAACACGGTATTATACACGAGAGGACGCCTCCTTATTCACCCCAATCAAATGGGGTAGCTGAGAGGAAAAACTGTACGTTGTGTGACTTGGTGAATGCCATGTTAGACACTTCCGGTTTATCTAAGGCATGGTGGGGGGAAGACTCTATTGAGTTCATGTCATGTCCTAAATCACGTTCCAAACAAGAATAAAGAGAAAACCCCTTATGAGAAGTGGGTTGGGAGAAAGCCATCACTTTCATACTTGCATACTTGGGGGTGTTTGGCAAAGGTCAATATCCCAATTTCCAAGAAACGCAAGCTTGGACCAAAGACAGTAGATTGCATCTTTCTAGGCTATGCTCAGTGGAGTATAGCGTATAGATTTTTAGTAGTTAAATCTGAGATACCTAATATGCATGTTGATACTATTATGGAATCTCGTGATGCAACATTTTTTGAGAATATATTTCCTATGAAAGACATGTATAGCACTGTTAGGGTTTCTTCTGAACTTAATCCTGAATTCACCACAACTAGCAAGTTTCTTGAAACACCATTTGAGAACGTCCTAGAGGAGGAACACAATGAAACAACTCAGACGAGTAAGAGACAGAGGATTACGAAATCCTCTGGTGATTATTTCATTGTGTACCTTGTGGATGACACTCCTAAATCCATCATAGAGGCATATGTATCTTCTGATGCAGATGACTGGAAAGAAGCAGTTCATAGTGAGATGGACTCAATTCTTTCGAATGGAACTTGGGAACTAAACGACCGTACGGGTGCAAACCAGTAGGTTGTGAGTGGGTGTTCAAGGAAAAGCTCAGGCCTGATGGCACTATTGAAAAGTACAAGGCGAGGCTAGTTGCAAAGGGCTATACACAAAAGGAAGGTAAAGACTATTTTGACACCTATTCACCTGTCGCCAGATTGACGACAATCCGAGTACTACTTTCTCTGGCTGCCTCTTAGGTCTAATCATTCATCAAACGGATGTGAAGACAACTTTGCTTAATGGAGAGTTGGGAGAGGAAATCTATATGGATCAACCTAATGGGTTCGTAGTAAAAGGTGAAAAGAGAAAGGTGTGCAAATTGTTGAAATCCTTGTGTGGCCTGAAACAAGCACCTAAGCAATAGCATGAAAAGTTCGATAGTATATTGACGTCTACGGGATTTGTCATTAATGAGGCTGATCGGTGCGTGTACTATCGCCATGGTGGGGGCGATAGCATTATATTGTGTATGTGGATGACATACTCATTTTTGGTACAAGCATTAATATAATTTCTGAGGTCAAGTTTTTTCTATCAAGGTGATTTGATATGAAAGATCTGTGATAGGCTAATGTCATTTTGAATATTAAGCTGAATAAGGATGAGAGTGGAATTACTTTAACGCAATCCCACTATGTGTAGAAAATTTAGAGTCGGTTCGGCTTTTTGGATAGCAAGATTTCTCCAACACCTTATATCCCAGCGTGATACTTAGAAAGAACAAGAGAGAGCCAAGAGATCAACTTAAATATTCTCAGATGATCGGTTCACTCATGTACTTAGCAAGCGCAACCCGCCCTGATATCTCGTTTGCTGTGAGCAAACTCAGCAGGTTCATGTCAAATATGGGTACAGATCATTGGCATGCACTTGAGAGGGTTATGCGCTATCTAAGAGGTACAATGAGTTATGGAATTCAATATACGGGGCATACGGCCGTGCCTGAATGATATAGTGATTCGAACTGGATCTCTGATGTTGATGAGCTCTGTGCCACAAGTGGATATGTGTTCACTCTTGCTAGTGGCACCATATCATGGAGGCCTTGCAAACAGACCATATTGACGAGGTCAACCATGGAAGCAGAACTCACCGCTTTAGAGACAACAACTGCAGAGGAAGAATGGCTGCGAGAGCTCTTGACAGATTTTCCTATGGTCGAGAAACCATTGCCGGCAATCCTTATGAACTGTTACAATCAAACGGTGATTACTTGTCACGCTCGGTTTTATATAAAGTAAAACCGGCCACAATCTACAAGTATGCCAGGATCGGTTTAATCATAAATGTAGGACAATTAGTGATAAACAGTTCTATATCGAATATAAATGTCATTTATACCTTAAATGAGTTTCGAATATCAGCGGAAGAGGAAAAACTTGTAGGGCCGTCCACAGGGCAAACCGACTGGCAGCAACGTAACCTTCACACCGTTTTCGTCTGATCTTCTTATCACTGAGCAACATTTATAATAAAAGAAAAAGGAAAGCACATGAGTATATAAAGTACTCAGCAAGTGTGGGAAATTAATGACATGTAGGCTAGAACAAGTAAAGGCTTAACTCATAGTTAAAGCACTACGCGATTAATTCCTATCACCTTAGCTTATTAAGCACCTATATTACTACATGAGTGAAGTAGTCTCAATCCCATAACCCTTCATCAATGTCAAGCTACCATAACTTCAACTTCATTGTTAAGCTCCCCGCTTAACATCCTCAACTTCTCAATTCATTATCATCTAATCATGAATAAGTCCATGCCGCTCTTGACCGTGAGCACGACTGTCATGACAGTTTTGACCGTGAGCAGGCGCGGGCGGTGGTGATTAGGAATAGTCGGGGCGAGGCGGTGAGGGCTCGGGAGAGGGCGCGATTAGGAAGGGCGCGTACGGTGGAGCCCGAGGGGCAGTGGCGGTGGGGGAGAGGGAGCGGGCGGCGCATCGGGGAAGGAGGCGGGGAGGGCGCCGTCCATGGGAGTGCATTGGCCGCGGGGAAGAGAGCGGGACGACGGAGGTGGAGGCACGGTGTCGCGGCGCGGGGGAGGGGCGGTGGCGAGGGCTCGAGGAGAGCGACGGAGAGGCGGCGGTTGGCGCAAGGCGAGCGGGTGCGGTGCCGCGAGTGAGCTAGCAAGAGCGGGAGTGTGGTCCCAGAGGAAGGAGGCGGAAGGATGCCGGGCCAGAGGGGCTCGGGAGAGGGGGGCGAGCGAGGACGGCGGCATGAGGCGGCGCGGGGTGGATGAAGTGGAGCGCCGCACGCGCGGGGTCAGGAGGGGGTGGTGTCGTGGGGAAAGAGGTTGAGGCGGCGGGAGAATGGGGCTCGGTTAGTTTTTTTGCAAATGAAGATGTTACAATACTACCCCCTTAAATGGAATCTCGCCCCGAGACTCTAGTGATATAGGCTTCAGGAGTTTTGTTGACGGGAGAAGTTTTTCCTTGCGATTGACAATATAGAGAGGCTCGTTTTGTCTGGACGAAGTCCTATACGGGGTTATACACGTCTATGGTAATAGGCAAGTCAAACGATGAACTAGATACGATCAAGGGAGTTTTGATTCAAGTAACCTAGAGTGCATCCTACACAAAGTTGTTGGCTCCATGAACATCCTCAAAGCTTTGCCGTTTTGTTTGTCGAGCATCTTCTTGGTAATTCTTTCTTCTTCACTGACTTTGTTGGCCTAGTGTTTATCGAATCCAATCCTAACGGAGGTATTGAAACGTGATGTGCTACCCCCCTTAAATAGAAAATTGTTATTATTATTAGTTTTCTTATTTTCAAACAATGTGTTTCTAATTCGTTATGAGCAAGGCATGAGCTTCACTCGCTAAACAATTCTAGAACCTAAGCGAGTGTCATATACTAATCTTCAAGCAATCTACTTTTCCTTTCGAGTTACCTTCACACGTTGATCTTGAAGCTCCCGTCGGTTGAGTTGAGTCTTCGTCTTCATAAGTGAGGACAAAAGTAAATCTTACGAGTCCACTCTAACAAAGGTCACATGCCTAGAGTCGATATATAGCTCTGATACCACTCTGTCACGCTCGGTTTTATATAAAGTAAAACCGGCCGCAATCTACATGTATGCCAGGATCGGTTTAATCATACAATTAGGACAATTAGTGATAAACAGTTCTATATCGAATATAAATGTCATTTATACCTTAAATGAGTTTCGAATATCAGCGGAAGAGGAAAAACTTGTAGGGTCGTCCAAAGGGCCAATTGACTGACAACAACGTAACCTTCACACAGTCTTCATATGATCTTCTTTTCACTGAGCAACATTTATAATAAAAGAAAACGGAAAGCGCATGAGTACATTATATACTCAGCAAGTGTGGGAAATTGATGACATGCAGGCTAAAACAAGGAAATGCTTAACTCATAGTTAAAGCACTACGCAATTAATTCCTATCATCTTAGCTTATTAAGCACCTATATTACTACATGAGTGAAGTAGTCCCAATCCCATAACCCTTCATCAATGTCAAGCTACCATAACTTCAACTTCATTATTAAGCTCCCCGCTTAACATTCTCAACTTCTCAATTCATCATCATCTAATCATGAATAAGTCCAAGCCACTCTTGACCGTGAGCACGACTGTCATGACAGTTTTGACTCTGCAGAGTTTGCACCACTGTACCCACATACAGTGATTTCATCCCCCGTTGCCGGGTGGACTAAAAACCTCCATTATGCCTATGGCCGTGAACCATGTTCACACTTCCTAGGTGTGTAGCCAGGAGATCACTACGAGGCCTTTACAAATGGATTCCTGCCGGGTATGAGCCCACTGAGGTTTCACCTCAGGCTGGGCAACCGGTTAACCGAAACTGTTCGGTTTGGTTTTTCAGTTTTGGCAAAGTTCGGTTTTCATGAAACAGTAACCGAAATTGGTCAGGAAAAAATGAAAACCGGACTCTCGGCTAACCGGAAATTCCAGTTTCAATTTTCGGTTAGCCGGAAAACTGAAGTTTTTTGATTATTCATTTGTCTCCGTACATAATCTATAAAGGCCTCAGTTTTGACACATTCAAAGTGTTCATCACCACACATAGCCCTGGTTCCCACGTGCAGAGATTTAAACTTTTCCCAATTTACAGATTTCATTCAAACTTCAAACCCTTATAACTTTGGCTAGGAAACTCCAAATCGAGTGAACCAAATTTCGTTGGATTCAGCTCGCTGAGTAATTTCTAGCAAATCAAGTTTCACTTCATGAAAATCCTTATTTCTCCAGAATTAATTCTACAAATTTTAAAGTGTTTGAAATTTTAACTGGAGAATCCTTTGGAGGGAAATTCTGAAATTTTGCTGGGATGTTCACTAAAATATCCCTGAACTACCATAAAAATTTCAGATTCATTTGAGCTCATTTGATCCACCGAATGGTGTGATTAATAAAACTGTTCCAGAGAAAATAGAAAATGTCCAGAAACATTTTCAGAATTTCTCTGAAATTGTTTAGCTCATATCTTAGGCTAGGAACCTTCAAATTATGTAATACCAACTCCATTAAAACCCTCTGAAAATCTAGTTTTCAGAAAGTCATAAGTTGCTCCATGAAAACCCCTAGAACACCATAAGAGCTCCAACTAAGGTCAAGTACATAATTAATTGTGGAGAGCTTAAATGAGCTTTGCTGCAACTAAAACTTGGCCAAGTCTCTGTTTAGGTTGTAACCAAGCCACAGTAAAAGTTTCGCAGTCATTGGGTCTATCTAGTAAGACTTATAAACTTCACAAGTTTAAATTCAATTCAAATGCATTTAAATTAATACATATACTTGTATATCATGTAGTTGCTAAGGTCGAGGAGGAACCCGAAGTCTTAGACTTCGTTACTCCGGAAGAGCAGCTAGCCTACGACCAAGAGCAGCAAGGCAAACTCCGGTTTGCATTAACCTTTTTACAAATTTTTACTGTTTTGAGAACTTTCTTTGAGTACCAATGACTTCTTGCATCAGAGTCTTGATTGAAACCCAAATGCATAGCCAAGAAAGCCATGGGTTGGGATTAGGATTGAAAACCCCGTTAGCTACTGCAATGCTAAGATAGTGTAGGATTCGGTACAAGTCGAGTAGTTGGAACTACTCGCGAGAATAGGCTAGAGGCACATTGCTCGGGTAGAGATAGCAAATGAAACACATGGCAATAAAAAAATTAGACCGAGCGGAGAGTAAGGGCAGCAAGACTTTGGGGCCTGGGTGCTATAGCTCCTCTTCTCTCGATTGAGGACCGAGCTGTAAGGGCATCAGTTTTTGACACATATTTGAAGTGTTCATCACCACACCACACACCTCATTTGAGGAAAGATGATGAACACAAATGAAGAGCAGGTAACCACCATCAACATGCTCATTAGAGAACAAACTCACATATTGCAAAAGTGGTATTTCCCACATGTGATATAGGTGGGCTGGACATATGAAAACTCCTACACATTGCTAAGGATGTCCATGCCAAGTTTCACCCAAATTCAAAACCTTTTTGAGGCCATTTTGGGTATAGCTAGAAAGAGGGCAATTTGAAACCATATTCAAATTCAAACTGTTTTTATCCCATGAATTTAAAAGTGGGAGGCATATTCTTACTCAGCACATTTTTGTGAGCTCACACACCAATTTTCACTCCATTTGGAGTTGATCTCGACATGAGCTAAGTGGGACAAATTCAAACTTTATTTGAATTCAAAACTGAACTTGTGCTGAAATTCATTCAAACCAAACCCAATTTGAACTTTGATCAATTCAAATGGCTCATGGGTGAATAATTTGAATTACCAGGGGTACTATGGGGCTCACTGTTTACAACAGTGATTAGGAGTAAATTTCAGAGGTTAAAACTGGAAGTGGGACCCACATGTGAGCCACCACTTCAACTCAAACCGACTGAAAACCCAGCTCGGGTTCTTGTGCCGGACTGAGCAGCCGCCACGGCGAAGAGGCGACCGGGACACCACCTGCTTGCCACCCCGACGTGCTGAACCGCCTCACAGCCCCCTTATCTACGCCACCGCCCTGATCGGAGCGATCACCACTCACTCTGCTGCCTCCACGCATCAGAACCGCGCCATCGCTGCCGATCACCTGGAGCTGATCAGAGAAGCTTGATCACCGCCTCTCCGTCCCCTCCAGAGCCACGGCAAGGTACTAGAGACCTTCCTCCGTCCTCATCGCTGCTAGAATTCAGTTGAGACCGATTGAAATCGGTTAATGCCGAAAGATCAATTAGGTGACTTAGAACCGCCGCACCTTGGGCTTCCATGGACAGCCCAACCAGGGCATTGTCACGCCCGAGCCAAGGCACCCTTGGACGCGCTGGTGACCAGTGCTGCTCACCCCCGAGCCACAGCCCGAGTGATTGCTCACCGGCGGCGAATTTCCAGTTTTTCCCTTTCTGTGTGCAGCACGACCTTCGGGTGCGATTCCATCGAATTCGTTCTCTAGAAAGGATTAGAGGGCCGCAATCCGCTCTCACACAAACTAGACACGGTAACGCACAAGTTGCCTTCACAACCCTTGGCCGGAGAACCTCTGTACCCGGCGTAATTCGAGGTTTACCAACGGCGGAACAAAAGGGAGGCATCGGGCGCACGGTGAGGACCTACTTCGGGCCTTCCCCGAGCTGCCTAAAGCTCATGTCGACCTTCCCTGAGGTCCACTGATGCTTCCCGACCGGTTCCTCGAGTAGTTGAGGTGCTAGGGAAGTCAGCCGACATGGCCGAAGTCTTTCCGAGGTGGCGGCTCATCGCCGACCACGCACCGGCCATTGTCATGAGCAGATGACCCCAGAATTCTGTTCCCCGAGTGAAAGTAGGCAGGGGCAGCCAAAATCGTGAAGTTTGGAGCTGTACAGAAGCCGGCGGCGAGCTCTCCGGCGAGGTCCCTCAACGGTAGAGCACGGGCGTCGCGAGGTTGAAGAAAGGGGTGGACCCCAGCAGTCAGCGGCCGATATTTTGAATCGGGATCGGGCTGCGGCTGGGATTGGGTGTGCTGGTGCGCAAAATCCTTGTGGGCCGCGATGTGCTGTCGCCTCGGCGTGCGACACGTGTCCCCGGGGCCCACGCGCGAGTTTAAACTTTTCCCCGATTTTCAGATTTCCTTCAAACTTCAAATCCTCATAACTTTGGCTAGAAAGCTCCAAATCGAGTGAACCAAATTTTGCTGGATTCAGCTCTCTAAGTACTTTCCAGAAAATCAAGTTTCACTTCATGAAATTCCTTATTTCTCCAGAATTAATTCCTCAAAATTTAAAATGGATGGAATTTTAACTGGAGAATCCTTTGGAGGAAAATCCTGAAATTTTTCTGTGATGTTCAACAAAATATCCCTGAACTACCATAAAAATTTCAGGCCCATTGGAGCTCATTTGATCCACCTAATGGTGTGATTAGTGAAACTGTTCCAGAGAAAATAGAAAATGTTCAGAAACATTTTCAGAATTTTCTCTGAAATTGTTTAGCTCCTATCTTTAGCTAGGAACCTTCAAATTAAGTGAGACCAACTCCATTAGAACCCTATGAAGATCTAGTTTTCAGAAAGTCATAGTTTGTTTCATGAAAATCCTTAGAACACCCTAAAAGCCTTCAATTAAGGTCAAGTGTATAATTAATTGTGGAGGGCTCAAATGAGCTTTGCTGCAACTAAAACTTGACCAAGTCTCTGTTTAGGTTGTAACTAAGCCACAGTAAAAGTTTCACAGTCATTGGGCTTGTCTAGTAAGAGTTATAGACTTCACAAGATTAAAAGTAAATACAACTGCATTTAAATTAATACATGTATTGCTTCTATCATGTAGTCGCTAAGGTCGAGGAAGAACCCGAAGTCCTAGACTTCGTTACTCTGGAGGAACAGCTAGCCTACGACCAAGAGCATCAAGGCAAGCTCCGGTTTGCATTAACTGTTTTACAAATTTTTATTGTTTTGAGCACTTACTTGATTATTATGATTCTTCGCATTAGAGTCTTGTTTGGAAACCCAATTGCATAGCCAAGAAAACCATGGGTTCGGTTTAGGATTGCAAACCCCGTTAGCTACTGCAATGCTAAGATAGTGTAGGATTCGGTACAAGTCGAGTAGTTGGAACTACTCGCGAGCATAGGCTAGAGGCACTCGACTCGGGTAGAGATAGCACATGAAACACATGGCAAGAAAATGAGACCAAGCGGAGGGTAAGGGCAGCAGGACTTTGGGGCCTGTGTGCTATAGCTCCGCTTGTGTCGATTGAGGACCGAGCCATGTGCGGGCCTGTTGAACAAGCTAGAACAGTACCGAAGACCTACCGGCTATATGGGAACCGGGAAACTGATGTAACTCGGGTAGCTGGGTATTGAGGCATTACCCGTCGTTCAGAGGGTAGGTTGAGAGCTTGAGGTGTAAATCGGCTGGCGGCACAGAGATGCGCGTGCAGAGACCTCTTGCTCGGGACGATGGGACCGGTTCAATATTTGGCTGACGGGCGAAAGGTTGTTGCGTACGGCGTCCGTGATGGTTGTTGTAGGCAACATCGAGTACGGGCGTATGTGACGGGTTGTTCGGGTAACCCTGCAGGTGTAAATCGATTATAATCGCCATCCCTCGCGGTCAGTGAGTACCACTTGTTCACTGTACCGTGACGTAGAAAGAACAGGCTAGCTACATGTTAAAATGCTGCTGATTGAAAGATGGACTTTGCTTGTTAATGGTTTGTTGTAGTTTAGAGCTAACTAAAGTTCTTTTCAACTTTGGGCAAAGTACATGAGAGAAATGCGTTTCTTGTTTGATTGCGGCTCTCTCATGTGCCTTAGCGTAAGGTTCTCCACAACCTGCTGCTAAAACCTGAAAATAAGGTTCTACTAATTAGGCGAGTCCTTGCAAATGATTTTTACCTCATGTAACCCATTACCCCTCATGTAGAAGTTCCATGTTTAGGTGAGACGGGTCAGAATTGCTGAGCCTTCATGCTCACTGCTTGTGTTTGAAGCTTTTGCAGGGTTCTATGTTGAAGAGACTCCCGAATAGGAGACGGAACCCCAGGAGGGGAACCCCGTCGAGTGGGAGTCGTGCACGCCGCCGAGTTAGTGTGCGTGTGTGCTAGCAAGGACACGTTCAAGGGCTGAACGTGGACTTGATGCGTAGTCTACGCCCGTGAGTGTAGACTGGAACTATTTTGGTGTAAACATGTTCATAAACTTGTTTATGTAATAAAATTCCGCTTCCGTTTTGTACCTTTGACGTGTGTTATCCGGTGCTGTGCAACGCAGCACCCGTGATCCTGGCTCGACAAGACCGTTGGGGTCGTGTCAGCGTGGTATCAGAGCTCACTTGAGGTTTAACGCACTACAAAGGTCATCTTTTTCAAAAATCCAGTGAGGAACGAGTTAGTAGCCCGTATAAGGATGTTATTAGTGTATGGAAAGTGGCATATTAACCTATTTGATTATGTCGGAAAATCGTGCATCTCGGGACGTTCATGTCTTGGGGGGTGCACGTAAGCGCTGTCCACCAGTGCGCACAAGCTGAAGGGTGGAGCCCCATGGGTGGCAGGTAACCCGACCCGCTTTGATATCCTCTACGACTCTTCATGTCGTTTGGGGTATTCGAGCAACGTCTGTCCCTGGCGTGCGTGGTGCAACTTGGGAGACCCCGTCACGTGGTCTGAAACGTGAACACGTAACTCAAGGCGTGTTTGGCTTGAGAACATCCGGGCGAGTGATGACGGCCGGTTGTACGAACTGTATGGATTCTGGGCTCGGTGTGCAGCCGAGTCTGATGATTGTTTGAGTTTCTGCAGGTAGCCTGACCACGAAACGGTAGACGTGTAGTTGCGAGTGACGTTTAGTGCTACTGAAATAATGAAGCCGGCTAAGTCTGGTGTAGGTTTTTCTTTGTGAGGACGTAGTACCGACATAATCTGGTGACGCATCGACGTCACACCCCATTAAATGAACAACTTCATTTAAAACTTGAAGGTTTTCATCTAAGGTAGTAAAACTTGATGTAACTCCTTCCCTTGAACAGGATATTCAAAGTTAACAAGTTTTCAACTTATAGGTTGTTAAGGACAGAGCACTCTGTTTCAGCTGAATTAAGGCCAAAGTTAATCAGAGGTTAGAGGTTGAGTTCTTTCGAGTTTGGGGTCATATGATACATTTCTGGAAATCTTTGGAAGAGCTTTACAACTTTTTGGTTAAGGTCCAGAGGTGTTTCATCCCTTAACCAATCGAAAAATGCAGTAGAGTTGAAACTGTCCAGAAAACAGGGCAGAGTAAAGACTCTCTGTAAACTCTCTGTAAATTGAGTATAACTTCCTGCATAAAAATCCAAAAATAGCAAATGAGGTAGTTCTGGAAAGATTATGAGATGGGTTACAACTTTGTAACACAAATTTTGTCAGATTAGGAACAGAATTAACTGGGATTCTAGGATCAAATCAGTACCTAAAGCAGGGAGGTGCTGTCCAGATTTCTCCAGAAATTCTGTTAAATTTGGCATCTCATAACTTTTGAACCAGGACAGATCTTAGGCCAAGCAAATACTTTCTGGAAAGCTATTGAAGTTAGCTTTAACTTTAATGTTGAGCTCCAGAACTAGTTTTGCTTTTGACATGGCCTAAATCAGGTTGAAATGGAAACTGGTCAGGGCTGTCATGGGAACAGCAGATCAGCAGTCAAGTTTGTTTAAAATTTGAACTATGTTTCCAAGTTTTATGGGTTCAATGACATGTCTTATGTTATAACTCAGAGGTTTACTGTTTAAATAAATATTTGACATTTCTCAAATATATTTTTACAGATGACAGCAGATAAACATTTGGAGAACGGGTGGGTGGTTTCCCACTGTTCTCACCGTAGCGGCTACCCGGAAGCATTGTGGCAAATGCTCCAATATTTTGGGTACAACCAGAAGCCGCAATACTTCGCCAAGGAAGAAGGCGAAGAGGGGAACAAGACGTGGACGATCCATGTCGAAGTCCCTGCAGGACCTACGCCACCCGGTTGGGTGCCCTTCACCGTTACGGTGAGAGGGAGGCAACCGGAAGGGATGTGGCAAGTGGCAGCCCGTGACACTATGTCACGTTTCTGCCAACTACATGTGCAGGCTATGGAGGGCACTCCATACGCGCTCGTTCTGGTGGAGGGACGGGCTCAGCATGTGTGGGAAGAGAGGTACCGGGAGGCAACGGATCCGGGTTGCCCAAGGTACAACCCCGCGGAGGCAAATCTCAGCCTCCAGATGAGGGCGGGAAACGCCGTGATGGACATCCAAGCTGTTCATACGGAGCATCTCGCCACAAAGCTCAAGGAGAGCACGAGCCGTGGAGACCATTTCGAGAGTGCTCACAGCGCACTCCGCAATGTACTCCTTCCGACGATCAAGCGACTGAATGAACAGCACAATCAGTTGCATTGTCTGAAGAAGGCAAGGAAAAAGAGCCGTGTTGACATCGCGACATTGCAAGAACTGGTACAGAATCTGACCCAGCAGAACGAGGACCTTGCTCAAGAGCGAGACGACGCTATTGAGGAAGGGCAAGGATGGGAATAAGATTACAACCAGGCTATGGACGAGGTGCATGCTTTGCAGGACCTCGTACCTACGGTATTGGGCATACCGGTGGTCTTGGGTATTCCAGCAATGGGAGAACCCGGGATGGGAGAAGAGGTGGTAAATCCAGAGCCACCAGCAGAGGTACCGAAGGAGGACGACCCGCAGGAGGTCGAGTTCTACTCCGAGTAGGGGGTTACAGTTGCCATGTAGGGCAGCCAGGGTAGTGTAGCCCAAATTTTGTAATCGGTGACATGTCATGTAGACAGTAGCGTATGTATAGGTAGTGACAACATGAGCACGACTTCTCGGAGACCCGAGAATAATGTATCTTGTATAAAGTTTATGCTTTATCAATATATGTGAATGTTGTGCAAATTAATCATGTGTCACTTCAATACCTACTGCTGCATATGGAATTTTAAGTAAGACATGTGCTAATCGCTGCTGTTTTGAATTTCAGAATGACGCGTACTCGTGCCAACCCTGATGTTGGGGGTACTAGCCAAGGGGGAGAGACCTCCCAACAGCCTCCCGAGGACTCCTCGGGACAACAGCAGCAGCAACAGCAACAGCAAACACCACCACCGCCACTACCAACAGTTACATTGGCTGACATCGTCGCGGCAATGGCGGGTTCACACCAGCAGCACACAGAGTTGCTGCAGACTCTCATCGCCAATACGTCTCGCCCAGAGAGACGTCAAGATCGTGAGGAGCGCCAACAGAGCTCCTACTCCGACTTCCTGGCTACTCATCCCCCGGTATTCTCAAGGGCGGATGAACCACTTGACTCCAGATAAGCGAGCAGCGCAAGACTCAGTTCGCGGTCCAGCAGCTCCAAGGATCCGCGAGCGCGTGGTGGTCCAACTTCTGTGCTTCACAGCCCACCGACCGAGTGATGACCTGGGCGGAGTTCCGGACGGCCTTCAGGGCCTATCATATACCGCCAGGTTTGATGAAGAGGAAGACGCAGGAGTTCCTGCACCTGCAACAAGGGAGCCGAAACGCGCTGGAATACTCCAGGGCGTTCAACGATCTCGCGCTATATGCGTCGTATCATGCCGATACCGACGAGAAGCGGCGGGACCACTTCTACCAGGGGCTTAACCCGCTCCTGAAGGACAAGTTGGCGATGTTCAATCGCGGCAGCCTCAACGACATCATTGATGCTGCGATTGTTCAGGAGGACTCCGGCAAGGAGTTAGCGGTGGCGGAGCGAAAGCGAAGCGCGCCGCAAAGCAGCGGAGAAGGAGGCGGTACTTCTCAGAAGTTTCGGATGGTGAATCGCCCACCATCAGATCCACGCTGGCAGCCACCACAGCGGTCGATGCTGTTCCGCAGTCGGCCGTACTCTTCACCGGCATTCAGGACGGCACTGCCAGTACCACCTCCGCAACAACAGCAGCAGCGGGCGATTCCGCGTGCGTATGCACCTCAGCAGCGCATGCCGGGCTTTCGTCCCCCGAGTACTACACCAGCAGCGGCCACATGTTACAAGTGTGGTCGTCCAGGACACTTCGCGAGCAGTTGCCCAGAGAGGCAAGGCGGCAGAGTGGCACCGCAGTTTCCAGGGAGGAATCAACCCCGGAACCCTACTAATGCGCGGCGGGCAAACCCTAGGCCCGGCACCGTCCACCAGCTTGCCATAGAGGACGTGCCGGAGGGCGAGCCAATCCTTGCGGGTATGTTCCAACTCCATCAGCATCCCGCTATAGTACTGTTTGATTCAGGCGCCACGCATAATTTTGTTAGCCAAGCTTTCATTGCTAAACACAGCTTGCCAATACTACCCACCGATAGTCCATATGTAATTTGTTCACCGGGTGGGAAGATTTCAGCAAGCGTAATGGTTTCCAAAGCACCATTATGCTTAGCGGGTAGAGTGTACCCCACGTCTCTCATTATCTTAGAGGGACAGAAGGTCGATGTCATCCTAGGGATATCGTGGTTAACCCGCCACGGCGCTGTTTTAGACACCGTCCTTCGAGTCGTGCACTTAAACTCAGAAGTGCGCGGGTCTCACTCATTATTTCTGGACAGTCCAGAAATAAAACTTCCAAGAGTCTATCAAGCCACAACTATCAGATTGGAAGATATTCCAGTGGTCCGAGAGTTCCCAGACGTATTTCCGGATGATTTACCGGGAATGCCGCCCAATAGAGAGGTGGAGTTCAAGATTGAACTTGCACCGGGAACCATGCCAGTATCCTGAAGGCCGTACAAGATGGCGCCCAAGGAGTTGGCTGAACTGAAGACTCAGCTCACGGACCTTCTGGAGAAGGGTTTTATTAGGCCGAGCTCCTCGCCATGGGGCTGTTCGGCATTATTTGTCAAGAAGAAGGATGAGACGTTGCGGCTTTGCGTGGACTATCATCCATTAAATGCCGTAACCATCAAGAACAAGTACCCGTTGCCACGGATCGACATGTTGTTTGATCAGTTTGTCGAAGCAAATATCTTTTTCAAAATGGACTTAAGATCTGGGTACCATCAGATTAAGATAAGGGCTGAGGACATTCCGAAGATGGCTTTCTCGACGAGGTACGGACTTTATGAGTACCTGGTCATGTCCTTCGGCCTCACCAATGCTCCAGCTCACTTCATGTACTTGATGAACTCGGTATTCATGCCGGAGCTGGACAAGTTTGTCGTGGTCTTCATCGACGACATCCTGGTATATTCCAAGTCGGAGGAAGATCACAAGAAGCATCTGCGTATAGTCTTGCAACGGCTGCGGGATCACAAGTTATACGCGAAATTCAGCAAATGCGAGTTTTGGATATCGCAAGTGCCTTTCCTCGGGCATATCATCTCAGCGGAGGGTATCGCTGCAGACCCGAGCAAGATCACTCAAGTGCTGAATTGGAAGTCCCCGAGAACTGTTCACGAGGTACGGAGTTTCCTCGGACTCGCGGGATATTATCAGAGGTTCATTCCGAACTTCTCGAAGATTGCCAAGCCAATGACAGAGCTGCTGAAGAAGGCTACCAAATATGTTTGGAGTCCAACATGTGAAGCAGCATTCAAGGCTTTAGTCAAGCACCTGACATCAGCACCGGTTTTGGCGCAGCCAGACACAACAAAACCGTTCGATGTGTACTGCGATGCATCCGGCATTGGGCTCGGATGTGTGCTGATGCAAGACCGAAGAGTGGTCGCGTATGGATCACGGCAGCTTAGAAACCATGAGCAGAATTATCCAACCCACGACTTGGAGCTCGCTGCCGTGGTACTTGCACTAAAAATGTGGAGGCACTACCTACTCGGTAACCTCGTACATTTATATACCGACCACAAAAGCCTCAAGTACATATTCACTCAGAAGGAGCTGAACATGAGGCAACGAAGATGGTTAGAACTGATAAAGGATTACGAGATAGAGATCCATTATCATCCGGGCAAGGCAAACGTAGTGGCGGATGCGCTGAGCCGCAAGTTACACGTCAACAATCTGACCATCACACTGTTGGATGAGAGCAAACCACCACTACATGTGATTCCACACGGAGCTCTCTACAACCTAGCTTTGATCCCCACCATCCGTGAAGAGATAGCGGCAGCCCAGAAGAATGACAAGGGCATGTCGCATTTGCGGAGACGTGTAGACAGTGGGGAGCTGAAATGTTTCCGTAAGGACGGAGACGGCGTTCTATGGTTCAAGGACCGGATCGTCGTACCCCGTAATCCGGAGTTACGGAAGAAAATCTTTGATGAGGCTCACTTGTCAAAGTTTTCTATTCACCCCGGCAGCAACAAAATGTATCAAGAACTCAGAAGCAAGTTTTGGTGGACACGGATGAAGCGAGAGACTGCAAAATACGTGTCCGAGTGTCATACATGTCGAAGGGTGAAGGCAGACCACATGCGGAAACCGGGACTTCTGCAACCACTGGGCATTCCTGCCTGGAAGTGGGAGGACGTGAGCATGGACTTCATCGTCGGTTTACCCACCACTTTTCAGAAGCATGATTCTGTGTGGGTGATCATCGATCGGCTCACCAAAGTTGCCCATTTCATCCCGGTTAAAACAAACTACAACGCCAAGAAGTACGCTGAACTGTACATCTCACGGATCCTATGCTTGTACGGCGTACCCCGTACCATCATATCGGATCGGGGCACTTTATTTGTGTCCCGTTTTTGGGAGCAGCTACGCGCTGCCTTGGGGACGAAGTTGATCCGTAGTTCAGCATACCACCCGCAGACGGATGGGCAAACCGAGCGGGTAAATCAAATCTTAGAAGACATGCTACGAGCTTGCGCTATCAACCACGGCAAGAATTGGGATGATCACTTGCCGTTAGCCGAGTTCTCGTACAATAATGGGTACCAGGCCAGCATCAAAATGGCACCTTACGAGGCGCTATACGGTAGGAAATGCCGCACACCATTGAATTGGTGTGAGTCTGGCGAAAGGGTTACCTTCGGGATTGACCTCGTCAACAACGCGGAAGAAAAGGTTTGACTAATTCAAGCGAACCTAAAAGCCGCTCAATCCCGCCAGAAGCAGTATGCGGACCGGAGAAGGCGCCCATTACAATTCGAAGTTGGAGATCACGTGTATCTACGGGTGTCTCCAATGAAGGGCGTAAACAGATTTGGGGTGAGAGGAAAGTTGGCACCCCGATTCATCGGTCCATTCCAGATTACCGAAAGATGTGGATCAGTGGCATACCGGCTGAAATTACCAGAAGCACTTTCCAGTGTGCATGACGTCTTTCACATTTCCCAGCTGAGGAAGTGTCTTAAGCTATCAACTACCGTTCAGCTGGAGGATATTGAAGAACTGCAACCGGATCTCACCTATCGGGAGGAACCGGTGCAGATTATTGATGAAAAGGCCCGAACCACACGCAACCATACGTTGTGGTTCCAAAAGGTGCTATGGAGTAATCACTCCATGGACGAAGCGACATGGGGGAGCGAAGAATTTCTTCGCGCTAACTACCCCGACTTTTTCACGTCGCTTATCCGGTAATTTTCCACCGTCCTCTCTCTCATTTTTCACCTTATAATCTCGGGACGAGATTCTTTTAAGGGGGGAGGAATGTAAGGGCCTCAGTTTTTGACACATATTTGAAGTGTTCATCACCACACCACACACCTCATTTGAGGAAAGATGATGAACACAAATGAAGAGAAGGTAACCACCATCAACATGCTCATTAGAGAACAAACTCACATATTGCAAAAGTGGTATTTCCCACATGTGATATAGGTGGGCTGGACATATGAAAACTCCTACACATTGCTAAGGATGTCCATGCCAAGTTTCACCCAAATTCAAAACCTTTTTGAGGCCATTTTGGGTATAGCTAGAAAGAGGGCAGTTTGAAACCATATTAAAATTCAAACTGTTTTTATCCCATGAATTTAAAAGTGGGAGGCATATTCTTACTCAGCACATTTTTGTGAGCTCACACACCAATTTTCACTCCATTTGGAGTTGATCTCGACATGAGCTAAGTGGGACAAATTCAAACTTTATTTGAATTCAAAACTGAACTTGTGCTGAAATTCATTCAAACCAAACCCAATTTGAACTTTGATCAATTCAAATGGCTCATGGGTGAATAATTTGAATTACCAGGGGTACTATGGGGCTCACAGTTTACAACAGTGATTAGGAGTAAATTTCAGAGGTTCAAACTGGAAGTGGGACCCACATGTGAGCCACCACTTCAACTCAAACCGACTGAAAACCCAGCTCGGGTTCTTGCGCCGGACTGAGCAGCCGCCACGGCGAAGAGGCAACCGGGACACCACCTGCTTGCCGCCACGACGTGCTGAACCGCCTCACAGCCCCCTTATCTACGCCACCGCCCTGATCCGAGCGATCACCGCTCACTCTGCTGCCTCCTCGCATCAGAACTGCGCCATCGCTGCCGATCACTCGGAGCTGATCAGAGAAGCTTGATCACCGCCTCTCCGTCCCCTCCAGAGCCACGGCAAGGTACTAGAGACCTTCCTCCGTCCTCCCCGCTGCTAGAATTCAGTTGAGACCGATTGAAATCGGTTATGCCGAAAGATCAATTCGGTGACTTATAACCGCCGCACCTCGGGCTTCCGTGGACAGCCCAACCAGGGCGTTGTCACGCCCGAGCCAAGGCACCCTTGGACGCGCTGGTGACCGGTGCTGCTCACCCCCGAGCCACAGCCCGAGTGATTGCTCACCGGCGGCGAATTTCCAGTTTTCCCCTTTCTGTGTGCAGCACGACCTTCGGGTGCGATTCCGTCGAATTCGTGCTCTAGAAAGGATTAGAGGGCCGCAATCCGCTCTCACACAAACTAGACACGGTAACGCACAAGTTGCCTTCACAACCCTTGGCCGGAGAACCTCTGTACCCGGCGTAATTCGAGGTTTACCAACGGCGGAACAAAAGGGAGGCATCGGGCGCACGGTGAGGACCTACTTCGGGCCTTCCCCGAGCTGCCTCAAGCTCATGTCGACCTTCCCTGAGGTCCACTGATGCTTCCCGACCGGTTCCTCGAGTAGTTGAGGTGCTAGGGAAGTCAGCCGACATGGCCGAAGTCTTTCCGAGGTGGCGGCTCGTCGCCGACCATGCACCGGCCATTGTCATGAGCAGCTGCCCCCAGAATCCTGTTCCCCAAGTGAAAGTAGGCAGGGGAGGCCAAAATCGTGAAGTTTGGAGCTGTACAGAAGCCGGCGGCGAGCTCTCCGGCGAGGTCCCTCGGCGGTAGAGCGCGGGCGTCGCGAGGTTGAAGAAAGGGGTGGACCCCAGCTGTCAGCGGCCGATATTTTGAATCGGGATCGGGCTGCAGACGGGATCGGGTGTGCTGGCGCGCAAAATACTTGTGGGCTGCGGTGTGCTGTCGCCTCGGCGTGCGACGCGTGTCCCTGGGGCCCACGCGCGAGTTTAAACTTTTCCCCGATTTTCAGATTTCCTCCAAATTTCAAATCCTCATAACTTTGGCTAGAAAGCTCCAAATCGAGTGAACCAAATTTTTCTGGATTTAGCTCTCTGAGTACTTTCCAGCAAATCAAGTTTCACTTCATGAAATTCCTTATTTCTCCAGAATTAATTCCTCAAAATTTAAACTGGTTGGAATTTTAACTGGAGAATCCTTTGGAGGAAAATCCTGAAATTTTGCTGAGATGTTCACCAAAATATCCCTGAACTACCATAAAAGTTTCGGACCCATTGGAGCTCATTTGATCCACCTAATGGTGTGATTAGTGAAACTGTTCCAGAGAAAATAGAAAATGTTCAGAAACATTTTCAGAATTTTCTCTGAAATTGTTTAGATCCTATCTTTAGCTAGGAACCTTCAAATTAAGTGAGACCAACTCCATTAGAACCCTCTGAAAATCTAGTTTTCAGAAAGTCATAGTTTGTTTCATGAAAATCCTTAGAACACCCTAAAAGCCTTCAATTAAGGTCAAATGCATAATTAATTGTGGAGGGCTCAAATGAGCTTTGCTGCAACGAAAACTTGACCAAGTCTCTGTTTAGGTTGTAACCAAGCCACAGTAAAAGTTTCACAGTCATTGGGCTTGTCTAGTAAGAGTTATAGACTTCACAAGATTAAAAGTAAATACAACTGCATTTAAATTAATACATGTATTGCTTCTATCATTTAGTCGCTAAGGTCGAGGAAGAACCCGAAGTCCTAGACTTCGTTACTCCGGAGGAACAGCTAGCCTACGACCAAGAGCAGCAAGGCAAGCTCCGATTTGCATTAACTGTTTTACAAATTTTTATTGTTTTGAGCACTTACTTGATTATTATGATTCTTCGCATTAGAGTCTTGTTTGGAAACCCAATTGCATAGCCAAGAAAACCATGGGTTGGGTTTAGGATTGCAAACCCCATTAGCTACTGCAATGCTAAGATAGTGTAGGATTCGGTACAAGTCGAGTAGTTGGAACTACTCGCGAGCATAGGCTAGAGGCACTCGACTTGGGTAGAGATAGCACATGAAACACATGGCAAGAAAATGAGACCAAGCAGAGGGTAAGGGCAGCAGGACTTTGGGACCTGTGTGCTATAGCTCCGCTTGTGTCGATTGAGGACCGAGCCGTGTGCGGGCCTGTTGAACAAGCTAGAACAGTACCGAAGACCTACCGGCTATATGGGAACCGGGAAACTGATGTAACTCGGGTAGCTGGGTATTGAGGCATTGCCCGTCGTTCAGAGGGTAGGTTGAGAGCTTGAGATGTAAATCGGCTGGCGGCACGGAGATGCGCGTGCAGAGACCTCTTGCTCGGGACGATGGGACCGGTTCAATATTTGGCTAACGGGTGAAAGGTGGTGGCGTACGGCGTCCGTGATGGTTGCTGTAGGCAACATCGAGTATGGGCGTACGTGACGGGTTATTCGGGTAACCCTGCAGGTGTAAAGCGATTATAATCACCGTCCCTCGTGGTTAGTGAGTACCACTTGTTCACTGTACCGTGACATAGAAAGAACAGGCTAGTTACATGTTAAAATGTTGCTGATTGAGAGATGGACTTTGATTGTTAATGATTTGCTGTAGTTTAGAGCTAATTAAAGTTCCTTTCAACTTTGGGCAAAGTACATGAGAGAAATGCGTTTCTTGTTTGATTGCGGCTCTCTCATGTGCCTTAGCATAAGGTTCTCCACAACCTGCTGCTAAAATTTGAAAGTAAGGTTCCACTAATTAGGCGAGTCCTTGCAACTTGTTTTATCTCCTGTACCTATCACCCCTCATGTAGAAGTTCCATGTTTAGGAGAGACGGGTCAGTCTTGCTAAGCCTTCGTGCTCACTGCTTGTGTTTGAAGCTTTTGCAGGGTTCTATGAGGAAGGGACTCCCGAGGAGGAGACGGAACCCCAGGAGGGGAACCCCGTCGAATGGGAGTCATGCATGCCGCCGTGTTAGTGTGTGTGCGTGCTAGCAGGGACACGTTCACGGGCTGAACGTGAACTCGATGCGTAGTCTACGCCCGTGAGTGTAGACTGAACATATTTTGTTGTACAAATGTTCATAAACCTCTTTATGTAATAAACTTTGCTTCCGCTTTGTACCTTTGATGTGTGTTATCCGGTGCTGTGCAACGTAGCACCCCTCAGCGTGATCCTGGCTTGACAAGACCGTGGGGTCGTGTCAGCGTTGGTATTAGAGCCCGCTTGAGGTTTAACGCACTACAAAGGTCCTCTTTTTCAAAAATCCAGTGAGGAACGAGTTAGTAGCCCATCTAAGGATGTTATTAGTGTATAGAAAGTGGCATACTAACCTATTTGCTTATGTCGGAAAATTGTGCATCTCGGGACACTTAATGTCTTGGGGGTGCACGTAAGCGCTGTCCACCAGTGCGCACAAGCTGAAGGGTGGAGCCCCACGGGTGGCAGGTAACCTGACCCGCTTTGATATCCTCTACGACTCTTCATGTCATTTGGGGTATTCGAGCAATGTCTGTCCCTGGCGTGCGTGGTGCAATTTGGGAGACCCCGTCACATGGTCAGTAACGTGAACACGTAACTCAATGCGTGTTTGGCTTGAGAACATCCAGGCGAGTGATGACGGTCGGGTGTACGAACTGTATGGATACCGGGCTCGGTGTGCAGCCGAGTCTGACGATTGTGTGAGTTATCTGCAGGTAGTCTAACCACGAAACGGTAGATGTGTAGCATCCGTATGTGAGAGACGCCTAGTGCCACTGAACTAACGAAGCCGGCTAAGTCCGGTATAGGTTTTTCTTTGTGAGGACGTAGTACCGACATGATCTAGAGACACATCGACGTCACACCCCACTAAATGATCAACTTCATGGTAAAAACTTGAAGGTTTTAATCTAAAACATTAAAACTTTGCTTTAACCTCTTCCCTTAATCAGGATATTCAAAGTTAACAAGTTTTCAACTTATAGGATACTAAGGACAGAGTCCCCTGTTTTCAGCTGAATTAAGGCTGAAGTTAATCAGAGGTTAGAGATTGACTTATTTCTAGATTGAGGTCATATGATACATTTCTGGAAAGCTTTGGAAGAGCTTTACAACTTTTCTGTTGAGGTCCAGAGGTGTTTCATTCCTTAACCCATCGAAAAATGCAGTAGAGTTGAAACTGTCCAGAAAACAGGGCAGAGCAAACACTCTCTGTAACTCTCTGTAAATTGAGCATAACTTCCTGCATAAACATCCAAAAATAGAAAATGAAGTAGTTATGGAAATCTTATGAGATGGGTTACAACTTTGTAACAGATAATTTTGTCAGATTGGGAGTAGAATTAACTGGAATTCTTGGATCAAATCAGGACCTAAAGCAGGGAGGTGCTGTCCAATTTTCTCCAGAAATTCTGTTAACTTTGACATCTCATAACTTTTGAACCAGAACAGATATTAGGCCAAGCAAATACTTTATGGAAAGCTATTGAAGTTAGCTTTAACTTTGATGTTGAGTTTCAGAATTGGTTGTGCTTTTAGCATGGTCTAAATCAGGTTGAAATGGAAACCGGTCAGGACTGTCATATTGGACAGCAGATCAGCAGTCAAATTTGTTTAAATTTGATCTAAGTTTCCAAGTTTTATGAGTTCAATGACATGTCTTATGTTATAACTCAAATGGTTTACTGTTCAAATAAATATTTGACATTTCTCAAATATGTTTTTACAGATGACAGCTGATAAACAGTTCGAGAACGGGTGGGTGGAATCTCACTGTTCTCACCACAGCGGCTATCCGGAAGCATTGAGGCAGATGCTTCAATACTTCGGGTACAACCAGATGCCGCAGTATTTCACCAAGGAATAAGGCGAGGAGGGGAACAAGACGTGGACAATCCATGTCGAGGTTCCTGCAGGACCTACACCACCCGGTTGGGCGCCGTTCACCGTCACGGTGAGAGGTAGACAACCGGAGGGGATGTGGCAAGTGGCAGCCCGCGACACCTTGTCGCGTTTCTGCCAACTACATGTGGGGGCTATGGAGGGCACTCCATACGCGCTCGTTCCGGTGGAGGGACGGGATCATCATGTGTGGGAAGGGAGGTACAGGGAGGTAGCCGATCCGGGTTGCCCAAGGTACAACCTCGCGGAAGCAAACCTTAGCCTCCAGATGAGGGCGGGAAATGCCGTGATGGACAGCCAAGCTGTTCATACGGAGCATCTCGCCACAAAGCTCAAAGAGAGCACAAGCTGTGTAGACCATTTCGAGAGTGCTCACAGCGCACTCCGCAATGTGCTCCTTCCGACAATCAAGCGACTGAACGAACAACATAATCAGTTGCATCATCTGAAGAAGGCGAAGAAGAAGAGCCGTGTCGACATCGCGGCGTTACAAGAACTGGTGTAGACTCTAACCCAGCAGAACGAGGACCTTACTCAAGAGCGAGATGATGCTATTGAGAAGGGCAAGGCTGGGAAGAAGACTACAACCAGACCATGGACGAGGTTCACGCGTTGCAGGACCTCGTACCTCCGTTATTGGGCATACCGGTGGTCTTGGGTCTTTCAGCAATGGGAGAACCCGAGATGGGAGAGGAGGTTGTATATATGGAGCCACCAGCAGAGGTACCGGAGGAGGACGACCCGTAGGAGGTCGAGTTCTACTCCGAGTAGGGGGTTACCGTTGCCAAGTAGAGCAACCAGAGTGGTGTAACCCAAACTTTTGTAACCAGTGACATGTCGCGTTGACAGTAGCATATGTATAGGTAGTGACGACATGAGCACGACTTCTCGGAGACCCGAGAATAATGTATCTTGTATAAAGTTATGCTTTATCAATACATGTGAATGTTGTGCAGATTATTCATGCGTCACTTCAATACCTACTGTGGCATATGGAATTTTTAAGTATGAGATGTGCTGATCGCTGCTGTTTTGAATTTCAGAATGACTCGTACTCGTGCCAACCCGGACGTTGGGTGTGACACACCCTCATCTCGGGTGTCAGCATATGTTCATGTTTTATGAAGAGAAAACATTTTAAGAAAAGTAGGAACAGAGAAAAATATCAAAAGGATAGCCAATAGGAGCCGAATCCAGCTCTCAGAAAGCGCCGAAGACAACTTCCGCGGCCCGCTGGCCACGTGGCGTGTTCAAAGCTCATCCCTGCAAAGTGGGGAGAGGTCCGCCGCTAAAGTAGGCTACGTGGCAGGCTCGGGGCTCATCTCCGCAAAGGGGAGAGGTCCAACCCTGTGGGACACGTGTTTCCCCCGTTGCTAGTCATCATGGAAATAAGAGGACTGGTCGTGCGGGATACGTGTCGATCTCGGAGCTCACCTCCGAGAGGTCCGGTGCTATCAAACACGTGTTGCCACCGGAGCTTATCTCCGGGAGGTCCGTCGCTGCTGGACACGTGTCAACCTCGGAGCTCGTCTCTGAGGAAAGAAGAGAGGAAAGGTCCGGCACTGACACATGGCGTGCGCGGAGCCACCTCCGAGTAAGAGAGGAGGTCCCGACCACCAGGATACGTGGCGCCCGCGGAGCTCACCTCCGAGGAAGAGGGAAGTATTGCTCGTTTGACATGCAGCACAACCGGAGCCCGTCTCTGCGGAAAGGAAGAGACCAGGCCCGGTGGACACGTGGAGCTTCCGGAGCTCATCACCGCGAAGGTGACGGGTTCTGAAGCGATTTTGGAATCTGTACGCGTAGAAATACCGGAACAGAAACTGACCTGAATTCCACGATGATACCGCACCAAATCAACTAAAGATAAGTTGTAAGATTCAAACAGGACTCATATTCGGGATAAAATCAGATTAGGGCTCTTCTCTTCCTGATTATAAATAGAACCCAAAACCTCTGGCCGAAACCACAAACTTCTTTTCCAACTCCTGAGCCGACGACTTAGAGCCCTAGCCCCAACTCACCGAGAAAGCCATCGCCAGAGCGCGGCAAGGAAGATCGCCGGAGGAAAGCCCAGCGGTCTGAGGAGGACCTCGAAGACCGAAAGGAATGTAAGGTAGGCCCCCAATACCACCTTACGACATCATTGTGTTTTCTTTGCATCTGTTCTTTGATTCCTTTCGAACAGAAGCCTTCTCATGGACGGATCACTTGATGATCAGGTTGATCTAAAGACAAGATCATTGCCACATCCACCTTTGATACGAACACCTCTGTCCATGCAAGCCATGCAAGAACACACCAATCTAGTAAAAATCATAGGATAGCATGCATATGCATCATCGCACCTAGTTTAAGGTTTGTGCATGATATTGATTGCTGTGAACCTTGTATGCATGTGATCCTACCTAGCAGGACAAGCTCAGCGAGCTGTCTACGACGAACTGCAGCAACCAGGTTTTGAGATCCAAGAACAACCGGAACCGCAAGAACAAGGCAAGTGCTCCTTGAGCATATTGATCCTACGTTTTGGGTGAAACTGTTTTGTTCTGCGAAAAGGTGTGCGTACTGAGTCAAACATGATGGGAAACCCTTTTATAGGAGTTGACTAGTTTTGATTAAACCACCCTTGTCGCCAGGGATGTTTTACGAGTCGGGTATGGTTTTTGCTTTTTGCTTCGTTGAGTCTATGGGATTGGGAAGCGAGATAGATGTGTCTAGCTAACTGCACTCGTAATGATGATGAGAAACTGATGATGTTAATGAACATGGATCAGAGGGAGATCTAAGCAAGACTGGGTTTGTGAATGAGGTAGCATGAGATGGTGGTTTACTTGCCGCAGATCTAAGGACCGGTTCATGCAAGCACATGTCAGGATAACAGTGCCACCACAAGGCCAAGTATGGGTGCGGCTTAGCTGAGTAATTAGGTAAGTTGCTAGAGTGTTATGGACTGTGGAAGGCGCGGGGAATGGGAGTCGAGTGAGGACTGCCCTGGGAACTGCATGGCACAAGAGGTGGCCCGTGGGTGGGAGAATTGGAGATTCTAGCCTGCCGGTGAAACCTTAGTGAGTCCATACATCTAGTAGCCCCTTTGTAAAGGCTATTTTGTGATCTCTTGACCATACACCGACGGTTGTGTACTGGTATAATGGAGGTTCTGCAGTCGCCGACGGGTGACGAAATCACAAACTTGTGGGTAAAGAGGTGCAAACTCTGCAGAGTCTAAAACTATCATGATAGCCGAGCTTACGGTCACGAGCGCCTGGCTTAACTGCCATGATTAGTTGGGATGGTTATTGGGATGATTAGTTAGGATGGTTATTGGGATGGTTCTTGGTTATGGTTATTGTTTTTGGTTGTGGTTTGGTTTTGGGACTGTTGAGTCCGGGTGATAAGATGGTTGCATGACTGTTGAGTCATGGTAACGAGATGGGTCTCAGTGTGAGACAAAGTTGTTTATGAGATAAGATGGTAGCGAATACGTGAAGGTATTCGTGAGATGGTAGCGAATACGAGGAGGTATTCGTGAGTAAGAATGAGGTTGGTTAATGTTCGGATGGAACATGGAAAGCGATGGAGGTATGTCGGTAATTTAATACATGTTGGGATTACATTCATCTAAAGTTAAGTTGCTGTTTTATCATGGTTTTATAAATCTGCTTTTCTGCAAATAAGCCTTTCTATACCTACCTTGTTATGAGCTGCATATCATGTTTTTCCCGCACTTGCTGAGTACATCATTGTACTCAGCAGCAGGAGAAGCCTACTATGAAGACCAAGTGGAGCATTAAGGCGTGTGATCTGTTCTCAATCTTACCTGTGGAGGGTGTAGAGATGGAGCCACTTCTGCTTAGATTTGCTTCAGCATTAGCTAAATTGCTTCCGCATTAGAATAAAGACTTCCGCTGCGTAGAAATAAAGACTTCCGCTGTGAGCATGAGTCCAAGACTTATGAGGTATTATAATAAACTCTGTTATTCGTGGTAATATATAATCTGAATTCAGTTTGTGGAACGTATTTTTATGTGTGATGAACATCCTAGGCACACATATGCATTAGTTCTCGGTTCTGTGGTTTTCCACAGAATTGAGGGCGTCACAGATTGGTATCAGAGCCACGGGTTGACAGTAGGTTACACGCCTAGATAGAAACCTTAGATTGACATTAGAGCCACGGGTCAACAGTAGGTTACACCCTTAAATAGGAGTCACAGATCGGTATGAAAACACAGATTGGTAGTTAAGCCACGCTGACCAAAGGAAGCACCCTAGGACGCTTAGATTGGCTTTAAACCCACCTTGACATAGGAAACCATCCTTGAATAGGAGTTGTATGAGCCCTTGCAATGATTGTTTGTGATTGTGTGCTTAGTGTGAGTTGTGGGACGTCCCCCAAACGTTGTCCATATCCACACGTAAGAAGAAAAGAGGTGTGAGATGCTTCGGCACTTGTTCACATCCTCATATGGGCTAATATATACATATATATATATATATATATATATATATATATATATATATATATATATATATATATATAGTCCAACTCACCTTGATGCATATAGTTGAAGGGACATACTTAACCTTCTAACATTCTATTCTATTTTGACCTCTCTCACAGATGGTGAGAGGAAACGCCGGTCGAAGGAACGTCCGTGACACCCAAGAGGATGATCACGAGGAAGTTCCTGTTAACCCCGGAGCTGGCGAGAACAACCTACAAAGGTTGATGGCTATGCAAAACCAGCTTATGCAAACCATGATCCAAACTTTGGGTCAGTTGCAGGCCAACAACAACCCTGTTCCGGCACCACCGCCACCACCACCGCCGGCTCACAACAGACTGGGAGAGTTCATGAGGACTCGACCACCCACCTTTGCTCAAGCTAGTGATCCCATGGAGGCCGATGACTGGTTGAAATCCATGGAGAAGAAGCTTGCCATTGTTCAATGCAATGACCAAGAGAAGGTTCTCTTCGTGTCGCACCAACTTGCGGGAGCTGCTGCTGACTGGTGGGATGCTCTATGCAACACCCATGTCAACCCGGAGACAATCACTTAGACTGAGTTCAAGGAGAGCTTCAGCTCTCATTACATCCCTGCTGGTGTAATGATGCTCAAGAGGCAGGAGTTCGAAGGTCTCCGCCAAGGACAGAAAAGTGTGAATGAGTACCTCAACAAGTTCATGCAACTGTCCCGATATGCCCCCGAAGATGTCAACTCAAATCAGAGGAAGCAGTACCTGTTGATGAGAGGGTTGAACAATGAGATTCAGGTTCAACTCCTCAACAATGAGTACGTGAGCTTCCAGAAGCTGGTTGACAAGGCCATAGTGGTTGAAAACAGAGAGATCGAGCGAGAGTGCAGAGGAAGATGCCATACCGGCCTCAAGGGAGCAACGTACGACCTCGGTACATGCCCCCTGCACCGCAGTATGGATCGACCACTCCTGCATACTGTCACACCCGGTTTTTCCGAAGAACAACCAAGTGAATATCACATGTATGCCAGGATCATTTTCTCATACATGTGATGGCAAATAGTGAAGCATCATTTATTACAAGCCAGGTGTCGAATATAAATAAGTCTTACATAGCATATGTCTTGATGGACAATAAAAAGTTCATAAAATAGCAGCGGAATAATTATTCTCGTGGGCTCCGTCACAGGCGTTGTCCGGGGGACTCCATGAACCTAGAAACCTCCTTCGGATCCAAAGTCTTGATCATTAAACACCACTTCATTATCTTGACCTGAGCAGCAATATAAACCAACAAATATGCAAGGTTGAGTACCGATGGTACTAAGCAAGTGTGGGAAAGTTATGTCATGCATGGCTAGAACAAGAAGAGGTTGAACTCATGGTTAAAACACTACGCAATTATTGCCTACCACCTTAGCTTATTAAGCACCTACATTTCTACACAGGTGAAATGGTCCCAATCTCTCATCCCATCATCATAATCAAATAACCATAACATCATTTCTAATGTTAAGCTCCCCGCTTAACATCCACAACTTCCAAAGCCATCATCCTCTAATCATGAATAAGTCCAAGCGCTCTTGACCGTGAGCACGGCTGTCATGACAGTTTTGACTCTGCAGAGTTTGCACCACTGTACCCACATATAGTGATTTCATCCCCCATTGCCGGGTGGACTAAAAGAACCTCCATTATGCCAGTGGCTACGAACCACATTCACACTTCCCAGGTGTGTTGCCAGGAGATCACTACGAAGCCTTTACAAAGGGATTCCCGACGAGCGTGGGCCCACTGAGGTTTCACCCCTAACAGCATACAAGAGGCTCCAACCCCGCTACAGTGGCCCCCTCTTGAGCCTTGCGGTTCATATGGTAGTCCAGCTGACACCTATTCCCCCGCACCATCCAGCACACCCATACTACGCCGGGGATACACCTAATTAATTGGCCAAGCTGCCCCATCTCAGCATGTGGTTGGCACGGTAAAGCCTGGTTACATGCTCCATGAACCGGTCCTTAGGATCCAGGCAAGTACTAAACACAAACCCGAGTCTCGTGCACCCAGCACCAACCAAATCATTCAACTTGCCTTGATCCCTACCTCTACATAACTCATAACATCTCATTCAAGAGTATGGTAAATAAACTGATGATCTCATATCCCAATTATCCCATTCTAAGCATGGCTAAGCATAAGCATGTAAATGAATGATATGATAAAATAAATCCCAATCCCAAGCTACAAGGAAACAAGATAATGCAATTCTAGGGAAACTTCCTAGCATGGGTTTCATATTTCAATTGACAATGCAAGTAATTCTATCTACATATCCTAGCATAGGATCAAAGTGGTCAAGGACACTTGCCTTCTTCCTGCTGCCATGGGAATGGAAAGTCTTGTTCTTGGAAGGGAAAAACTTGCTCTGGAGCAGGTTCTACTCATACCATCACACATAGCAAAGAAAACAACAATCCATAAGACATAGTTCACACTTCCACTTCATACAACCCACACATTCACATTTATGAAAACCATTCACATTTCTATGTGTTGTGGTCACTCTATGTGTGTTGATTTTGGGCTTACATGTACTTTTAAACATGTGCATATGATTTCGACTTTTGTATTCATATTTATGTTTGCATACTATATATGAATTTCCAATTTAAATAAATTCCTTATATTCAATTGATACACATTTTAGCTACCAAGTATGCATGGAAGGTATTTTCCTACTCCAAATGTGTTTTCAGACCTTCTACCAAATCCTAAACTGAAATCTTTGGATTTTGGAGATTTCATTTATCATTTTCTAGTTATGTATACCTATTTTCCTATATTTTAAGATTTACTTTCTATACCTAGTTGTGAACTTTACTATGAAAATAATAAGACACATCATCTAAACAGAATAGGTTCTGACCTAAAATATTAAATAATATATTTTGAACTTCTCCTCTGATGTGAACTATTTTACATTTATTTTACCAATTTTCAGAATTATTTCCTAGCCTAAAAATGTGTTTCTATATCTAATAAACATGAACACGCCCAAACAGATTTCATTTCAGCCTAAAATTTATTTTTAGCTCATTCTAAAGCTTCCCAATTGTTAGTAGAGTTTAAGCTTGAATTTACAATGTGTGTGCCTCACCCTTTTTAAATTTAAATCTTAATTACATAGTCAAATTCCTAAATTTAATATTATATAAGATTAAAAAGGCAAACTTACCCCATGAAAGGGTCTATTATATTATTTTATAAATTTCCAGGGGTCTAACTACACATAACAGAGGGTTATTGCTAATTTTTATTTAGTCCAGGGGGCTAAAACTGATTTTTAATTGAATTTACATGAAATTTTGAAGTTCCAGGGGCTAGATCAGAAGTTTCCGGGGCTAGCTCGTATTTTTCGAGAACCCCAGGGGGTAGCGCATAAGAATCCCGGCCTTTATAATGCGGGGCTGATGTGGATCGTCCGATTTAAAACAGACGGCTGAGATTATAACGCCGAACCGGTACGCGGGGATTTAAATTCTACCGTGCGATTTAAAATAGACGGCGCACAAGCGGCCACGTCGCTCTGATCGAGCGCGGGCGGCGCGCGGCGGCGGGAGGCGGCGATCTCGCCGGAGAGCTTCGGATCTTCGTCAATTCTTCCTAAAACTGGGATTTCATAGCTTAGATCGGTGGAGGGGAGGTCGGGGATCTCACCTCGGGGTTTTTCTTGAGCTCGGAGGTCCTGGAAGGCGGTCGGCGACGAGGTCCGAGGTGAATTCACGGTGAGGCTCATCGGCGCTGTGTTTGAAATGCAAACCACCGAGTTTTCTGCACCTGCGTGATTCCCCGGAGGCGGTGGATCAGGATCAGCGCGTTAGATCAGAAATCTCGAGAGAAGATCGAGCGAAATTGGCCGGAGAAACTTGGGTTCTCACCGGAAGGAAAAACGGCTGATTGTGGGTGAAAATCGGGAAGATGCCGATGTTTATATAGCCGGGGAAGGGCGGCGTTCGGTTGTGATCGAGTTTGCATCGTCCAGAACCGAAATTCGGCTGGGATACGAGAGTATCCGGGGCGGTTTTGATTCGGAGGAGAGAAGAGTCCCGGCCGGCCGAGCGCGGGCGCGAGGAGGAAGAAGGATGGCGGGCCCCACACATCAGTGAGAAAGGGAACGGGCCGCGCGGCTGCGGGCTGGCGCGGGGTGGGGTGGGCCGGCTGGTGGGTTTTGGCCCACTAGCCGGTTTTTTCTGTTTTTCTTTTCCTTTTTCCATTTCTTTTCTGGTTTAAATTTGAATTTGAATTCCAACTAAATTTGAATTTCTGCAGCCCATGCAATACGTCCAAAAAATTTTAAATTCCCCTCTTAACAGGATTTTGGGGTGTTACAGATCTACCCCCCTTAAAAGAAATCTCGTCCTCGAGATTGGTGGTTCTAAGAAAATAATTCCGGAAACTGTGCCTTAAGTTCATCTTCTCGCTCCCATGTGGCCTCCTCTTCCGAGTGATGCTTCCACTGCACCTTGCACATCCGGATTCTTTTATTTCTTGTGAGGCGTTCCATTGTCTCTAAAATCTTGGATTGCTCGGCATAAGACAAATCCTCAGCTACGTCAACCTCGTTCATGGGTAACACCTCTTCAGGTGTTCTCAGACATTTCTTGAGCTGGGACACATGGAATACGTCATGCACATCCGATAGGCAAGCCGGTAATTCTAGTTGATATGCCACTTCGCCTTTCCTCTCCAGAACTTGAAAGGGTCCGATGTATCGAGGTGATAATTTCCCTTTCACCTTGAACCGACGAAGTCCTCGGATAGGGGACACCTTGAGATAGACATAGTCTCCCACGTTGAAAACGAGCTCTCTTCTCCGAACATCGGCATAGCTCTTTTGTCGTGTCTGTGCTATCCTCAAGTTTTTGCGAATTTCCCTCACTTTCGCCTCGGCTTCTTGTAGTACTTCGGTACCAAACACTTTACTTTCCCCCGTTTGGTTCCAAAATAGGGGAGTTCTGCACTTCCTCCCATACAAAGCTTCAAACGGCGACATCTTCATACTAGCCTGATAGCTGTTGTTATAGGAGAACTCCGCATACGGTAAGTTCTTGTCCCAACTCCGATTGTTTTTGAGTGCACACGCTCTCAGCATATCCTCAAGAATCTGATTGGTTCTTTCCATCTGCCCGTCAGTTTGGGGATGATAGGCAGAGATAAAATTCAGATGGGTTCCCATGGTTTCATGCAACTTTTGCCAGAACCTTGAGGTGAACTGTGTCCCTCGATCCGACACTATCTTCTTGGGCACTCCATGGTAACACACGATCCTTGACATGTACAACTCCGCCAATTTGGATCCGCTGTAGCTTTCTTTCACGGGGATGAAATGAGCTACCTTGGTTAGCCTGTCGACGATGACCCATATCGAATCATATCCTGATTGGGTCCTAGGCAGTCCCACTATGAAATCCGTACCGATTTCTTCCTATTTCCATTCAGGCACTTTGAGTGGTTGCAATAATCCCGCGGGTCGTTGATGTTCTGCTTTCACCAACTGACATGTGTCACATAGGGCAACATGTTTCGCGACATCTCGCTTCATGCCATACCACCAATACCTGCTCTTGAGGTCCTGGTACATCTTCGTACTCCCAGGATAAATGGAATAGTCGGAATCGTGAGCCTCCTTCAAAATCAATTCACGGATCTCCTTTACTTCAGGCACACAGATTCTTTTCCCGTGCCACACCGTACCTTGTTCATCCTCTCTGAAACCAGGGGCTTTATTTTCCTTGATGAGTTGTTGGATTTCTTGTATCTTCTCGTCATTCTTTTGACCATCGCGTATGTCTTGCTCTAGTGTGGAGTCCACTTCCATGGCGATGGCTTCACCACTATTCACTAGGCATAGATTGAGTCTTATAACATCGTCCTTCAATTATGCAGACATGTCCTTGAAGCTCAACCTATTGACCTGCACTTTCCGTCTTAAAGCATCTGCCACGATGTTTGCTTTCCTAGGATGGTAGTGGATGCCCACATCAAAGTCGTTGATTAGCTCTAACCATCTCCTTTGTCTGAGGTTGAGATCCGGCTGTGTGAAAATATACTTTAAGCTCTTATGATCCGTATATATCTCTGTCCTTTTCCCCATCAAGTAGTGCCGCCAAATCTTCAATGTGTGTACCACTGCGGCTAGTTCTAGGTCATGTGTAGGATAGTTCTTCTCGTGTTTCCGGAGCTGCCGGGACGCATAAGCCACGACATGCCCTTCTTGCATGAGAACACATCCGAGCCCGTTTCTAGAGGCATCGCAGTACACCGAGAAGTTCTTCTGCATATCTGGCATAACTAGCACTGGGGCTGTTGTCAATCTTTTCTTCAGTTCCTGAAAACCCGTCTTGCACTGCGGTGTCCATTTGAATGTGATTCCCTTCTCCAACAATTTAGTGAGGGGTCTCGAAATCTTGGAGAATCCCTCGATAAACCGTCGATAATACCCAGCCAATCCTAAGAAGCTTCGAACTTCCCCGACATTCTTAGGGGTCTTCCACTTCTGTACATCCTTGATCTTGGTCTCAATGGTCTTTAGCCAGTCATCTGCCTCCAGGGGTTCAGCAGCACTTGCAAACCTCGGAGGTTGAGTTCCCAGAAACTCACTGAACCTTGGTTAGCGTGGTGCAGCTTGTGGAGGTGGAGCTTGGTGCAAGTTGGCCACCACTTGAGTCAGGTTCTGGATGAGCTGATTTTGATTCTCAAGCATTTGGTGGATGGGATCAACTCCTTCACGGCGACCACCCCTGTCTTGGCCTCCAGAAAGATGAGGGTTGCCGGCCTCATCGTTGTTGTTGGCGGGGTTGGCACCACGACCCTTTCCTCTTCCGGCCATCTATCATGATTAACCAGATGTTAATTTAAAGCATTACGTATTAACTTACCAGTTTTGTTTGTTTAAACTTTAAGATTTTAAGAACTTATTTCATTTATATTTTCTGAGGATTTCATGTCTTACGTGAACATAAATGCACTTTTAATTCATATGGGTTCACACTCCAAAGCAAAATAACCTGAAGACGAGGTTGTGGACAAACGCTCTTGGCTTCCACAACTCACGTCACACACCAAGCATTAACACACCATTAACTAAGGTAACGACTCGACTACTCGACATCCTGCTAAACTAAGGGAAGGACTCTACACTACTCGTATCACTGAGCTGGCTCCTCGGGATCTTCCTCATTATTGCGGCTGCTTTCTGACTCCGCTTTGGGTGGGGAAGCTGCTGGTGGAGAAGTGCGACGACGCCTGATCGCCCGACGATCTGGGGAGTCAGGAGTCCATGTGTCATTCACGGTGACACACAGTTCATTCCCATCTCCTCTTTCTCTCGCCCTCAAGCAGGTTCGAAGCAACGCCTCGGTTTCCTTCAGGGTGTCACGCACATCCTGAAGCTCCTGTTGACACTCCTGCAGTCGAGTGCTGAGCATAGTAGCATCCTCCAAGCACAAGTCCATGTGCTCATGGGAAGTCCCCTGCTGCACTGGCGGGTACTTGTACTCCGTTGTACCACTCTCGCGCTGAAGGACATACATGTACTCAGTCCTGTCCAGGTGACGACGATAGATGTGACTCTGACAGGTGATTGCCTCCCAGGTGACATCCTTCTCTGCATCGACCTGTGTCGCTCGACAAGCTGGAGAGCGGTGGATCTTGAGCAGCTGATTTTCATGGACAATCCTCATCTCTGAACTCCATTCTTCCCTCTTCTCACGGATGGTCCTGGTGGATCTATAGTGTATGATTAGCTTGCCCGCGTTGCCGGCGGCTTGGAGCATGCGTCGAAGACGGCGCAACAAGCCTCCTACTGCCAATCCGTAGGAGAGGTACGCCACCAGACGGCTCTCCTCTCTCAGGGCAAGGGCAACTACGGGAACTCTCCCTCCGGTGGACTTGCGAGCGGTGCGGATCATGCGAACCATCTAAAACATAAAACATTTAAACTTAAGTTAGATAAAATTTTAAACAAAAATCCTATTTTGAATAAAAGTTGGGGTAAGATGAAGAAAGTGACCCCATTAAATAACACTTTTCAACCCACACCTTGTAAAATAGTTTTTAAGAAAATAGGGTCCTTAAATACGTCTATTTCTACCAAGGTCCACATTCCTACGGGCAACCTTGGCTCTGATACCACTTCTGTCACACCCGGTTTTTCCGAAGAACAACCAAGTGAATATGACATGTATGCCAGGATCATTTTCTCATACATGTGATGACAAATAGTGAAGCATCATTTATTACAAGCCAGGTGTCGAATATAAATAAGTCTTACATAGCATATGTCTTGATGGACAATAAAAAGTTCATAAAATAGCAGCGGAATAATTATTGTCGTGGGCTCCGTCACAGGCGTTTCCCGGGGGACTCCATGAACCTAGAAACCTCCTTCGGATCCAAAGTCTTGATCATTAAAGACCACTTCATTATCTTGACCTGAGCAGCAATATAAACCAACAAATATGCAAGGTTGAGTAGCGATGGTACTCAGCAAGTGTGGGAAAGTTATGTCATGCATGGCTATAACAAGAAGAGGTTAAACTCATGGTTGAAGCACTACGCAATTATTGCCTACCACCTTAGCTTATTTAGCACCTACATTTCTACACACGTGAAATGGTCCCAATCTCCCATCCCATCATCATAATCAAATAACCATAACATCATTTCCAATGTTAAGCTCCCCGCTTAACATCCACAACTTCCAAAGCCATCATCCTCTAATCATGAATAAGTCCAAGCCGCTCTTGACCATGAGCACGACTGTCATGACAGTTTTGACTCTGCAGAGTTTGCACCACTGTACCCACATGTAGTGATTTCATCCCCCGTTGCCGGGTGGACTAAAAGAACCTCCATTATGCCAGTGGCTACGAACCACATTCACACTTCCCAGGTGTGTAGCGAGGAGATCACTACGAAGCCTTTACAAAGGGATTCCCGACGAGCGTGGGCCCACTGAGGTTTCACCCCTAACAGCATACAAGAGGCTCCAACCCCGCTGCAGTGGCCCCCTCTTGAGCCTTGCGGTTCGTATGGTAGTCCAGCTGACACCTATTCCCCCGCACCATCCAACACACCCATACTACGCCGGGGATACACCTAATTAATTGGCCAAGCTGCCCCATCTCAGCATGTGGTTGGCACGGTAAAGCCAGGTTACATGCTCCATGAACCGGTCCTTAGGATCCAGGCAAGTACTAAACACAAACCCGAGTCTCGTGCACCCAGCACCAACCAAATCATTCAACTTGCCTTGATCCCTACCTCTACATAACTCATAACATCTCATTCAAGAGTATGGTAAATAAACTGATGATCTCATATCCCAATTATCCCATTCTAAGCATGGCTAAGCATAAGCATGTAAATGAATGATATGATAAAATAAATCCCAATCCCAAGCTACAAGGAAACAAGATAATGCAATTCTAGGGAAACTTCCTAGCATGGGTTTCATATTTCAATTGACAATGCAAATAATTCTATCTACATATCCTATCATAGGATCAAAGTGGTCAAGGACACTTGCCTTCTTCCTGCTGCTCTGGGAATGGAAAGTCTTGTTCTTGGAAGGGAAAAACTTGCTCTGGAGCAGGTTCTACTCATACCATCACACATAGCAAAGAAAACAACAATCCATAAGACATAGTTAACACTTCCACTTCATACAACCCTCACATTCACATTTATGAAAACCATTCACATTTCTATGTGTTGTGGTTACTCTATGTGTGTTGATTTTGGGCTTACATGCACTTTTAAACATGTGCATATGATTTCGACTTTTGTATTCATATTTATGTTTGCATACTATATATGAATTTCCAATTTAAATAAATTCCTTATATTCAATTGATACACATTTTAGCTACCAAGTATGCATGGAAGGTATTTTCCTACTCCAAATGTGTTTTCAGACCTTCTACCAAATCCTAAACTGAAATCTTTGGATTTTGGAGATTTCATTTATCATTTTCTAGTTATGTATACCTATTTTCCTATATTTTAAGATTTACTTTCTATACCTAGTTGTGAACTTTACTATGAAAATAATAAAACACATCATCTAAATAGAATAGGTTCTGACCTAAAATATTAAATAATATATTTTTGAACTTCTCCTCTGATGTGAACTATTTTACATTTATTTTACCAATTTTCAGAATTATTTCCTAGCCTAAAAATGTGTTTCTATATCTAATAAACAAGAACACACCCAAACAGATTTCATTTCAGCCTAAAATTTATTTTTAGCTCATTCTAAAGCTTCCCAATTGTTAGTAGAGTTTAAGCTTGAATTTACAATGTGTGTGCCTCACCCTTTTTAAATTTAAATCTTAATTACATAGTCAAATTCCTAAATTTAATATTATATAAGATTAAAAAGGCGAACTTACCCCATCAAAGGGTCTATTATATTATTTTATAAATTTCCAGGGGTCTAACTACACATAACAGAGGGTTATTGCTAATTTTTATTTAGTCCAGGGGCTAAAACTGATTTTTAATTGAATTTACATGAATTTCTAAAGTTCCAGGGGCTAGATTAGAAGTTTCCGGGGCTAGCTCGTATTTTCTGAGAACCCCAGGGGGTAGCGCGTAAGAATCCCGACCTTTATAATGCGGGGCTGACGTGGACCGTCCGATTTAAAACAGACGGCTGAGATTATAACGCCGAACCGGTACGCGGGGATTTAAATTCTACCGTGCGATTTAAAATAGACGGCGCACAAGCGGCCACGTCGCTCTGATCGAGCGTGGGCGGCGGGAGGCGGCGATCTCGCCGGAGAGCTTCGGATCTTTGTCAATTCTTCCTAAAACTGGGATTTCATAGCTTAGATCGGTGGAGGGGAGGTCGGGGATCTCACCTCGGGGTTTTTCTTGAGCTCGGAGGTTCTGGAAGGCGGTCGGCGACGAGGTCCGAGGTGAATTCACGGCGAGGCTCGTCGGCGCTGTGTTTGAAGCGTAAACCACCGAGTTTTCTCGCCTGCGTGATTCCCCGGAGGCGGTGGATCAAGATCAGCGCGTTAGATCAGAAATCCCGAGCGAAGATCGAGCGAAATTGGCTGGAGAAACTCGGGTTCTCACCGGAAGGAAAAACGGCTGATCGTGGGTGAAAATCGGGAAGATGCCGATGTTTATATAGCCGGGGAAGGGCGGCGTTCGGTTGTGATCGAGTTTGCGTCGTCCAGAACCGAAATTTGGCTGGGATACACGAGTATCCGGGGCGGTTTTGATACGGAGGAGAGAAGAGTCCCGGCCGGCCGAGCGCGGGCGCGAGGAGGAAGAAGGATGGCGGGCCCCACACGTCAGCGAGAAAGGGAACGGGGCGCGCGGCTGCGGGCTGGCGCGGGGTGGGGTGGGCCGGCTGGTGGGTTTCGGCCCACTGGCCGGTTTTTTTCTGTTTTTCTTTTCCTTTTCCATTTCTTTTCTGGTTTGAATTTGAATTTGAATTCCAACTAAATTTGAATTTCTGCATCCCATGCAATACGTCCAAAAAATTTTAAATTCCCCTCTTAACAGGATTTTGGGGTGTTACACATACCGCCCTGGTCAGCCACCATAGCAACAATTCGTTGCACCGGCACCTCGTGTGCCCATGCCTCCTGCGCCCCGACCTAACAATGGCGCTCCTATTCAAAACCCGCGCCCCAACGTACCTGCTGCCATGAGCAACCGGGCATGCTTTGCATGCGGGGAGATAGGACACTTCGCGAACCAGTGCCCGAGGAGAGGCCCTGGACAGCAAGGCAACACGCCCAAGCAGATCCTGCAACCGAACGGAGGGGACAAACAAGGAAATCGGGGACAACAGAACTATGCTCGCGGCAACATGAACCATGTCTCTGCTGAGGAAGCACAATAGGCTGAGGACGTCGTAATTGGTATGTTCCTTGCCAACTCCAACCCAGCCACCATCTTGTTTGATTCTTGAGCATCACATTCCTTCATATCATCCAAATATGTTGCCAAACATCACCTACCCATATCCCACTTAAAATGTGCTATGTTAGTTAATTCTCCTGGTGGAGAGATGAGGACTAATATAGTATGTCCGAAAGTAAGCCTTAAAATAAGGGGGGTAGACTTCCTTGCCAACCTTATTGTCTTGGACTCCCAAGGGATTGACATAATACTCGGGATGGATTGGTTAAGCAAGCACAACGGGGTAATCCAATGTGCAGAAAGAAGCGTGCAGTTGACAAATGAGCACGACATCCGTGTCGAGTTTGTGTCATCCCAACAAACCACTGAAAGGGCAAATTTGAACCACGTTGAAGGAGCAACATTGGACAGCATTCCAGTGGTTCAGCAATTTTTGGACGTGTTCCCGGAAGAGCTTCCAGGTATGCCCCCTGATCGGGACATTGAGTTTGCCATTGATTTGGTACCCGGAACTGCGCCCATAGCCAAGAGACCCTATAGGATGCCCGTCAATGAACTAGTAGAACTCAAGAAACAAATTCAAGAGCAGTTGGAGAAGGGTTTTATACGCCCAAGCTCGTCACCATGGGGAGCCCCCGTGCTCTTCGTAGACAAGAAGGATGGAACCCAAAGGATGTGCGTGGACTATAGGTCTCTCAACGAGGTGATAATCAAGATCAAATACCCTCTGCCCCGTATAGAGGACCTGTTCGACCAAATGAAAGGAGCCCGAGTGTTCTCCAAAATTGATCTTCAGTCGGGATATTTCCAGCTGAAGATTAAGCCCTCCGATATACCCAAGACTGCCTTCCGAACACGGTATGGTTCGTATGAATATACCGTCATGTCTTTTGGGTTAACAAATGCACCCGCATACTTCATGTACCTTATGAATAAGGTTTTCATGGAGTACTTGGACAAGTCCGTCGTGGTTTTCATCGACGACATTATGGTGTATTCAAAAAGTGAGGAGGAGCATGAAGAACATTTGAAATTGACCTTGCAGAAATTGCGAGGGCATCAATTGTATGCCAAGCTTAACAAGTGTCAATTTTAGCTAAAGGAAATAACTTTCCTAGGCCACATTATCTCCAAGGAAGGGGTATCGGTTGATCCCGGAAAAGTAAGAGATGTCCTAAAGTGGGACCAACCGCAGAGCGTGAAGGATATTCGGAGTTTTCTTGGGATGGCTGGATACTATCGACGCTTCATTAAAGACTTCTCTAAAATAGCAAAGCCTATGACGGAGTTGCTAATGAAGGGGAAGGTCTTCCAATGGACACCAGCCTGCCAAGGAAGTTTTGAGGAACTCAAGAAAAGACTAATCACAGCACCGGTTCTGGTATTACCAGACGTAAGCAAGAGCTTTGACATATATTGTGACGCATCCATACAGGGGCTTGGATGTGTGCTCATGCAAGAAGGACAAGTGGTAGCCTATGCCTCACGACAATTAAAAAAGCACGAGCTTAATTATCCTACACATGACTTGGAGCTAGCAGCAGTAGTGCATGCATTGAAGATTTGGAGACATTATATCCTTGGTCATCGATGTGAGATCTATACGGATCATAAAAGCCTCAAGTACATATTTACACAAACGGACTTGAATTTGAGGCAACGTCGATGGTTGGAACTCATCAAGGATTACGATGTTGGAATCAACTACCACCCCGGGAAGGCCAATGTAGTAGCTGATGCATTGAGCCGAAAGGGAGCATGTCACCAACTCACGATTCGGGAGCTACCACCCGAACTACGCAAGGAGTTTGAACGGTTACACCTCGGATTCTTGAACAACATGGAAATAATGGAGATCCACTCTTCATTGGAGCAAGAAATAAGAGATGGCCAAGCAACGGATGAGGAGATCAAGGAGATCAAGGAAAGAATCCGACAAGGAATAGAAAAGGATTTCAAAGAAGATGAGAAGGGTACGCTTTGGCTAGGAAAAAGGATTTGTGTGCCTAACATAAAACACCTCCGCGACATGATATTGAAGGAGGCACATGATCCCCCCTATTCTATACATCCCGGAAGCACCAAAATGTACAAGGACTTGAAAAATTGTTATTGGTGGGATGGTATGAAGAGGGATATAGCCGAATACGTTGCCCTATGCGACACATGCCAACGGGTGAAGGCCGAACATCAAAAACCCGCTGGATTGTTGCAACCTTTGAAGGTACCCAAATGGAAGTGGGAGGACATCAGTATGGATTTCATTGTCGGATTGCCACGTACTCAGTCGGGTTATGACTCCATCTGGGTCATTGTGGACCGATTGACGAAAACCGCCCATTTTCTCCCTGTAAGGGCCAATTACAACGTTGCACAATTAGCAGAGTTATACATGGAGCAGATCGTGTGCCGTCACGGAGTTCCGAGGAAGATAGTCTCGGATCAAGGTTCTCAGTTTACCTCTAGATTTTGGAAGAAGCTGCAGAAATCCATGGGTACACGACTGGATTTTAGCTCCGCCTATCACCCACAAACTGATGGACAAACCGAAAGGACAAACCAAATTTTGGAAGACATGTTGAGAGCTTGCGCATTGAAACGTGGGCGTAGTTGGGATAGGAGTTTACCGTATGCCGAATTCTCCTATAACAACAGCTATCAAGCTAGCTTGAAGATGTCGCCTTTCGAAGCATTATATGGAAGACGGTGTAGAACGCCACTGTTCTGGAACGAAACCGGAGAGAACCAGGTGTTTGGATCCGAAGTACTACAGGAAGCTGAAAAACAAGTCCAAACAATACGAGAGAACTTAAAAGCTGCTCAGTCACGACAGAAAGGCTATGCGGACAATAGGCGTAGGAAGTTAACCTTTGAAGTAGGAGACTTCGTATACCTTAAGGTATCGCCTATCCGAGGCCAACGACGTTTCAACGTCAAAGGCAAGCTAGCACCTCGCTACATCGGACCATTTAAGATTTTGGACAAGCGAGGAGAAGTAGCCTATCGACTAGAGCTCCCAAACCACCTCTCCGACGTACATGACGTGTTTCATGTATCCCAGCTCAAGAAGTGCTTGAGAGTACCAGAGGAACAAGTATCAATGGGAGAGCTTGAACTTCAAGAGGACCTGACTTATGCGGAACACCCTGTCCGAATCTTGGACGTAAAGGAAAGGGTCACCCGGAACAAGGTGATTCGATGGTGTAAGGTACAATGGAGCCATCACACAGAAGCCGAAGCCACATGGGAGCATGAAGAGGATATCAAGGCAGAATTTCCCCATCTATTCTCTACTGACGAATCTCGAGGGCGAGATTCAATTTAAGGGGGGTAGATTTGTGACACCCTCATCTCGGGTGTCAGCATATGTTCATGTTTTATGAAGAGAAAACATTTTAAGAAAAGTAGGAACAGAGAAAAATATCAAAAGGATAGCCAATAAGAGCCGAATCCAGCCTCAGAAAGCGCCGAAGACAACTTCCGCGGCCCGCTGGCCACGTGGCGTGTTCGGAGCTCATCCCTGCGAAGTGGGGAGAGGTCCGCCGCTAAAGTAGGCCACGTGGCGGGCTCGGGGCTCATCTACGCAAAAGGGGAGAGGTCCGACCCTGTGGGACACGTGTTGCCCCCAGAGCTAGTCATCATGGAAATCAGAGGACTGGTCGCGCGGGATACGTGTCGATCTCGGAGCTCACCTCCGAGAGGTCCGGTGCTATCGAACACGTGTCGCCACCGGAGCTTATCTCCGGGAGGTCCGTCGCTGCTGGACACGTGTCAACCTTGGAGCTCATCTCTGAGGAAAGAAGAGAGGAAAGGTCCGGCACTGACACGTGGCGTGCGCGGAGCCACCTCCGAGTAAGAGAGGAGGTCCCGACCACCAGCATACGTGGCGCCCGCGGAGCTCACCTCTGAGGAAGAGGGAAGTCTTGCTCGTTTGACACGCGGCACAACCGGAGCCCGTCTCTGCGAAAAGGATGAGACCAGGCCCGGTGTACATGTGGAGCTTCCAGAGCTCATCACCGCGAAGGTGACGGGTTCTGAAGCGATTTTGGAATCTGTACGCGTAGAAATACCGGAACAGAATCCGACCTGAATTCCACGATGATACCGCACCAAATCAATTAAAGATAAGTTGTAAGATTCAAACATGACTCATATTCGGGATACAATCAGATTAAAACTCTTCTCTTCCCGATTATAAATAGAACCCAAAACCTCTGGCCGAAACCACAAACTTCTTTTCCAACTCCTAAGCCGACGACTTAGAGCCCTAGCCCCAACTCGCCGAGAAAGCCATCGCCGGAGCGCGGCAAGGAAGATCGCCGGAGGAAAGCCCAGCGGTCTGAGGAGGACCTCGAAGACCGAAAGGAACGTAGGTAGGCCCCCAATACCACCTTACGACATCGTTGTGTTTTCTTTGCATCTGTTCTTTGATTCCTTTCGAACAGAAGCCTTGTCGTGGACAGATCACTTGATGATCAGGTTGATCTAAAGACAAGATCATTGCCATGTACACCTTTGATCCGAACACCTCTGTCCATGCAAGCCATGCAAGAACACACCAATCTAATAAAAATCATAGGATAGCATGCATATGCATCATCGCATCTAGTTTAAGGTTTGTGCATGATATTGATTGTTGTGAATCTTGTATGCACGTGATCCTACCTAGCAGGACAAGCTCAGGGAGCTGTCTACGACGAACTGCGGCAACCAGGTTTTGAGATCCAAGAACAACCGGAACCACAAGAACAAGGCAAGTGCTCCTTGACCATATTGATCCTACGTTTTGGGTGAAACTGTTTTGTTTTGTGAAAAGGTGTGCGTACTGAGTCAAACATGATGGGAAACCCTTTTATAGGAGTTGACTAGTTTTGGTTAAACCACCCTTGTCACCAGGGATGTTTTATGAGTCGGGTATGGTTTTTGCTTTTTGCTTCGCTGAGTCTATGGGATTGGGAAGCGAGATAGATGTGTCTAGCTAACTGCACTCGTAATGATGATGAGAAACTGATGATGTTAATGAACATGGATCGGAGGGAGATCTAGGCAAGACTGGGTTTGTGAATGAGGTAGCATGAGATGGTGGTTTACTTGCCGCAGATCTAAGGACCGGTTCATGCATGCACATGCCAGGATAACAGTGCCACCACAAGGCCAAGTATGGGTGCGGCTTAGCTGAGTAATTAGGTAAGTTGCTAGAGTGTTATGGACTGTGGAAGGCGCGGGGAATGGGAGTCGAGTGAGGACTGCCCTGGGAACTGCATGGCACAAGAGGGGGCCCGTGGGTGGAAGAATTTGAGATTCTAGCCTGCCGGTGAAACCTTAGTGAGTCCATACATCTAGTACCCACAAGTTTGTGATTTCAGAGTTCTAAAACTATGGTCAAGAGACTGCAGAACCTCCATTATACCAGTACACAACCGTCGGTGTATGGCCAAGAGATCACAAAATAGCCTTTACAAAGGGGCTACTAGATGTATGGACTCACTAAGGTTTCACCGGCAGGCTAGAATCTTCAATTCTCCCACCCACGGGCCCCCTTTTGTGCCATGCAGTTCCCAGGGCAGTCCTCACTCGACTCCCATTCCCAGCGCTTTCCATGGTCCATAACAATCTAGCAACTTACCTAATTAGTCAGCTAAGCCGCACCCATACTTGGCCTTGTGGTGGCACTGTTATCCTGGCATGTGCTCGCATGAACCGATCCTTAGATCTACGGCAAGTAAACCACCATCTCATGCTACCTCATTCACAAACCCAGTCTGATATGCACCGAATTTGATTCGGCGAAGGGTGGCCCGATCTTCACGACAGGAGGCTCAAGAACAAGATAACTTGCTGTAGAAACAGCGCGGATAACTAGCTTTATACCTGACCAAGATTGGATGCGACCAAGCGACGGGGAGAGAGACACCGAAACCGCGAAGACTTCGACTCGATCTCCGAATGACCGCAGAACCACAACCGGAGCTAATCCACATAAGACGGGGCAGCCGTACTGGAACCCACAGAGCATGAATTAGTGGATCTCAGAGAGATCTCTCCACAAGTTCAAGAAGAACAAGGGTTGAGTAAGACACTCAAGCAGCTCGGCTGCAAATATCACTGGATTAATATTAATTCATCAAAAAGTCTTTTGGCTTACAAAAAGAGCGGTATTTATGCCAACAACTAGTCTAAAAATAGATGTGAACTGAAAAAGGCACGTGGGAAGGTGGAAGGCCAACTGGCTTGATCACTCATGCAGTGGTCATCAATTTCCCGCATGTCTTCTGGCCTTTTTGAGTGATCTTCAATGTTTTAATCATAACTCCACCTAGGGACATCCAAAAGACACGGGAGCAGATGTGTTGGAAAGCTAATTCGATAACCTTTCACACCATGTGTAGCATGCTTCACGAAATATTGTAGAGTGATACAGTTTCTCACGGAAACTTGGATATCAGGCTGACTATTGATCTTCTGAACATTCTGCACCGAAAGCACTCGGCTTCCAAGCTGGGAGCTCTAAAGCACTCGGCACTTAGTGGAATTAGAAAGTTGATTTCAACACCTTTCCAACAAGTACTCATGGACCTTCACAGCTTCTATGAATCAAGAGATATGACTGTTTCTTCATGACAGTTCTGCCAGGCCGAACTGGTTCGACGTAGTTCTCCTCTCTGGTTCAGTCTCGGCGTGTCCTTGTCATCCTCCTTGGTGAACCTCTTGTTGTAGCTGTTTAGCTCGGCTACAAGTAATTGGTCCATCGAAGACATGAGCTGGTGCAGCTTGACTTGATGATTGTTCCATCTTGCTTGATGTAGTCGGTATACTTGATGGTGTGGTCGGCGTGGGCATATCATCCCCCCCCCTTGAAAAAGAGTCATCCTCGACCCTTCCAATCCAAAGAATGGAGAGAGGTCAGTCACATTGAAACTGGTACTCACACCATAAGTACTTGGCAGATCAATTTCATAAGCGTTGTCGTTGATCTTGCGTAGAACTTTGAATGGTCCGTCAGCCCGGGGTTGCAACTTGCTCTTGCACAGCTCTGGAAAACGATCCTTTCGAAGGTGCACCCAAACCAAGTCCCCTGGTTCGAACAACACCTTCCTGCAACCCTTGTTAGCGTGCTTCTCATACTTCTTGGTTATCTTTTCAATATTGGCCCGTGCCCTATCATGAATGTTCTTGACAAATTCAGCTCGCTTGCTTGCATCGAAGTTCACACGTTCCTGCATGGGTAAAGACAAAAGATCTATGGGAGCAGTGGGTGTGAATCCATATACAATTTCAAATGGACAAAATCTAGTTGTCGACTGTACTGCCCTATTGTATGCAAACTCAACATGTGGCAAGCTTTCTCCCTATAGTTTTAGGTTCTTCTTAAGGACAGCTCGGAGCAACATTGATAGTGTTCGATTCACAACTTCAGTTTGGCCGTCCATTTGCGGATGACATGTTGTGGAGAACAACAGTCTTGTCCCAAGTTTGCCCCACAATGTCTTCCAAAAGTAGCTCAATAACTTGGTGTCACGATCCGACACAATGGTACGTGGCATTCCATGTAGTCGCACGATTTCCCTGAAAAATAATTCAGCAATACGGGAAGCATCGGCGCTCTTGTGGCAAGGAATAAAATGTGCCATTTTGCTGAAACGATCAACCACGACAAAAATTGAATCCCTTCCCCTTTTGGTCCGTGGTAACCCAAGAACAAAATCCATTGAAATGTCCTCCCAAGGTGCATTAGGAATAGGAAGAGGAGTATATAAACCATGAGTGTTCAGACGAGACTTAGCTTTGTGGCAGTTTTCGCAGCGAAGAACATGTCTCTCTACATCTTGTCGCATTTTTGGCCAAAAGAAATGGTCGGCCAGCACTTGCTCCGTCTTCTTGGCTCCAAAATGGCCCATAAGTCCACCTGCATGAGCTTCCTGCACGAGTAAAAGTCGAACAGAGCAATCTGGAATACAAAGTTTGTTAGTGCGAAATAAAAATCCATCATGCACATGATACTTTTCCCATCCTTTGCCATTACGGCACTTGGCATATGGTTCAACAAAGTACGAATCAGTGGCATATAATTCCTTTATACTTTCCAATCTGATAATTTTAGCATCAAGTTGTGTGAGCAAAGCATGACGTCGAGATAAAGCATCAGCTACAATATTGTCTTGACCTTTCTTATATTTGACAATACAAGGAAAGGACTCAATAAATTCACTCCACTTAGCATGTCGTTTATTCAGTTTTAGTTGTCCCTTAATATGTTTCAATGATTCATGGTTTGAATGTATTACAAATTCTTTAGGATAAAGGTAGTGTTGCCAAGTTTCCAAACTCCGAACGAGAGCATCTAATTCTTTATCATAAACTGAATAATTCAAAGTCGGACCACTTAGATTTTCACTGAAGAATGCAATTGGTCTCTTTTCTTGCATCAGCACGCCTCCAATCCTAACTCCACTTGCATCACATTCAATTTCAAATGTCTTGTTGAAATCAGGAAGTGCAAGGACTGGGGATGTTGTGAGCTTCTTCTTTAATTCTTCAAAAGCCTTTTGTTGTGCTTCTCCCCATTTAAAAGGTACGTCTTTCTTGGTCAGCTCATTGATTGGAGCAGCGATCGTGCTGAAATCTTTCACGAAGCACCGGTAGAAACCAACAAGTCCAAGGAAGCTTCTCACTTGGCTCACGTTCTGTGGAGGCGTCCATTCGTGTACAGCCTTGATTTTCTCAGCATCCACCTCCACGCCTTGTCCTGAAACAACAAAACCAAGGAAAACTACCTTGTCGGTGCAGAAGGTGCACTTCTCAAGGTTAGCGTACAATTTTTGTTTACGCAGGACAGCAAGCACGCTCTGGATATGTGCAACATGTTCTTCAAGAGTCTTTCTGTAGATTAGGATGTCATCAAAATAAACCACAACAAATTTACCAATGAAAGTTCTAAGCACATGATTCATTAATCACATAAATGTACTAGGTGCATTGGTTAAACCGAAAGGCATCACTAACCATTCATACAATCCAAATTTTGTTTTAAAGGCTGTTTTCCACTCATCTCCTTCTTTCATACGAATCTGATGATAGCCACTTCTTAAATCAATTTTAGTGAAAAAATTAGCACCACTAAGTTCATCAAGCATATCATCTAAGCGAGGAATGGGATGCCTATATCTTACTGTGATGTTGTTAATTGCGCGACAATCCACACACAGTCTCCAAGACCCATCTTTCTTAGGCACTAAAAGAACAGGGACAGCACAAGGGGAAAGACTTTCCTGTACATACCCTTTTTTCATCAATTCCTCCACTTGTCGCTGAATTTCTTTTGTCTCCTCTGGACCAACGGTATGCAGCCCTGTTCGGAAGTGACGCACCAGGAACCAAGTCAATTTAATGCTTGATCCCTCTCTTAGGTGGCAGTCCTGGTGGTACTTCGTCCGAAAAAACATCTTCATATTCCTGCAAGACATTCAAAAGAGTACTCGGCAGGGTAGAGGGTAAGGCATTAGTAGAAAGAAAAGTGTCCTTGTACATAAGTACAAAGAACATGGCATCGGGTTCACTCAATGCTTTGATATCCCCCTTCCTAGCCATCATTACTAAACCCTCTTTTCCCGGTTTCTGGGTTCCTTGCAGCTGTGGGGTTTGATTTGGCTGTGGACACTCTTCCTTACTATTTTTGTGGCTCACTCGCAAGTGGTGCTCGCTCTCGCGCTGTTTCTTCCTGATATCATCCTTCAAAATTTCTTCCGGTGTCAAAGGAAGCAAGGAAATTCGCTCTCCTTTGTACACAAAAGACAGCTTGTTGGTCCTTCCAAAAATCTGGACATCACGATCATATAGCCATGGTCGACCGAGCAGAAGCTGGCAGGCTTGCATAGGCACCACGTCGCACTCCACATGATCATTATATTTACCAACAGAGAATGGTACAGTCACAGTATGACTGACACGTAGTGCACCACAATCATTAAGCCACTGCATCTTGTATGGACTAGGATGACGCTGTGGTTTCAGTCCCAATCTGTCCACCAATTCTTGGCTAGCAATATTGTTGCAGCTGCCATTATCAACGATGATGCGACACACCTTATCTTTGATTAGTCCACGGGTATGGAACAAATTATGTCGCTGCCCGTTGTCTTCCTTTTCTGCTGTTACACTAAGCACTCATAGAGAAATAAAGCAATTATGTTCTCCTTCTTCAGGCTGGATCTCATTCCCTTCCTCCTCAATTTCTTCATCACATATCGGTCCAACATCTTCCGGATCACTCTCGGATTCCCATTCACCTTTCTCATTCAACAACATGGCCCTCTTACTTGGGCATTGGGCAGCAATGTGCCCATGGCCGTGGCATTTATGGCATACAATTTATCTGCTTCGAGAAGAAGATGTAGCTCCCGACACATTGCTGTGGGCTGCTGAACTTGCAGTGGGTCGCTGCTGAGTTGTTGGTGATGACGCGGTGGAGGCTGCCATCTTCGATGGAACAAATGATTGAGAAGACTTGGCTGCAGCCCCTTGAGATCGTCCACCACCATAGGAAGTACTTGACTGCTGTTTGCGCCATGGGGCAGCAATAGAATAACTGCCATAAGATTTTCCACGTGACTCTTGCTGAATCTTCTTCTCTGTTCGCATAGCTTGATCAACAAGATCCTGCAATGTACGATATGGACACATCTCCACAAAACCAGAAATTTCTTCATTAAGACCTAATAGAAATCTTGCCATTGTTGAGTCTGCATCTTCTCTTATTCCAGCCCGCACCAACAGTAGCTCCATCTCCTTGAAATACTCATCAACTGATCTCTTCCCTTGCTTTAACATTTGCAACCGGTTCCTGGGATCACGATGATAGCTAGATGGCACGAATCGCCTTCTCATCACTTGCTTCATCTCCTCCCATGTATTGATATATCCGCGTCCCAAATCACGTTGATTCTCCTGCACTTGGTTCCACCAAGTGAGAGCGTATCCAGAGAGTTCCACCGAAGCAAGATTCACACGGTGCTGAGCCGAAAGATTATGTACTCGGAATATTTGATCACACTGCTCAGCCCATTCAAGAAATTCATCAGGATTCTCCTTTCCAGTAAACTTTGGAATACTCAACTTGACACGAGCGATGTTATCTGGGTTGTCATGAGGACGTCGACCACGATGGTATTCCCTTTCTTCAAAATCAGCAGGCCGGCGATGATGACGCCGATCAAACCTGCCACCTTGACCGAAGGGATTTTCATCATCATGAGATCCTTCTTCATGATATTGATCTTCAAACTCTTCGTCTTCAAAATGCACGTGGCGACCATCAGCATTGCGCCTATGTGCGCGACGCCCACCATGGTAATTATTAAAATCAGCATGGCGACCACCACCAGGTCCGTCAGGGCCATCTCCGAAGCGATTGAATCCATGGCCGAAACCAGAGTTCTCATCGCCGGACTCCTCTCGATGACGGTCCTCTTGATCACGACATGCTCGACGTCCTCCAGCCGCGGGAAGACGCTCATCGAGGAGCCTGCCCATGGCGTCCATGAGTGAATAAGCCATGCGACGCATCTCATCCCGTGAGACAGGGGGTTCCCTATCACCATGGTGTCCACCATGAACACTTGAATCTGAGTCTGCCATATTAGGAGCAGCAAAAAAAAGAAAAATATTATATATATATATGGACACACTCGATCTCACCTCTTACTTACCCAAGTTCTTGCCTGATCTCAAGAACTGTGATGGTGCTGGTGTGACAGCTTCAATGGAGGTGGTAAAGAGGCCGTAAGGAGTACAAATCGAAAGTCCTGGTTCAGGTTTTTGGTGGAGCTATAGGTGGCTGAACAAGGAGGGCTACGGTACTGCCAATCAAGTGAAAAAGATGTGCTCACAAGATAAAAAAAATTTGCTGCTATCAAGATTACCACCAACTTGGATATGAAAACTGAAAATTTCAACACCCAACCGTAACACAAAATTCTTCAGAATCTTTTCACTTGTGCTCTCTTTTTTTTACTCTTCTTTTTTTTATAACATTAACAGGGGTGCTGATTACAAAAGATATAGGTAAACGGTGGTGACGAGCAACTGGAAGAACACAAACACAAGATAACAGTACCGTCAAAAGGGCTATAGGTATTTTTTTAGGCTTTGGACTATAGGACAAACAAATATATGTAAAATATAAACACAGGGATGAATATGTGGATGGTGAAAACTGTAACAGATTGAAAAAGGGTGGGAGGATGGGTAAAAAAATGAACCTACCGTGACAACGAAAGCTCTGATACCACATGATATGCACCGAATTTGATTCGGCGAAGGGAGGCCCGATCTTCATGACAGGAGGCTCAAGAACAAGATAACTTGCTGTAGAAACAGCGCGGATAACTAGCTTTATACCTGACCAAGGTTGGATGCGACCAAGCGACGGGGAGAGAGACACCGAAACCGTGAAGACTTTGACTCGATCTCCGAACGACCGCAGAACCACAACCGGAGCTAATCCACACAAGACGGGGCAGCCGTACTGGAACCCGCAGAGCACGAATTAGTGGATCTCAGAGAGATCTCTCTACAAGTTCAAGAAGAACAAGGAAGAACAAGGGTTGAGTAAGACACTCAAGCAGCTCGGCTGCAAATATCACTGAATTAATCTTAATTCATCAAAAAGTCTTTTGGATTACAAAAAGAGCGGTATTTATGCCAACAACTAGTCTAAAAATAGATGTGAACTGAAAAAACCACGTGGGAAGGTGGAAGGCCACCTGGCTTGATCATTCATGCAGTGGTCATCAATTTCCGGCATGTCTTCTGGCCTTTTTGAGTGATCTTCAATGTTTTAATCATAACTCCACCTAGGGACATCCAAAAGACACGGGACCAGATGCGTTGGAAAGCTAATTCGATAACCTTTCACACCATGTGTAGCATGCTTCACGAAATATTGTAGAGTGATACAGTTTCTCACGGAAACTTGGATATCAGGCTGACTATTGATCTTCTGAACAGTCTGCACCAAAAGCACTCGGCTGCCAAGCTGGGAGCTCTAAAGCACTCGGCACTTAGTGGCATTAGAAAGTTGACTTCAACACCTTTCCAACAAGTACTCATGGACCTTCACAGCTTCTATGAATCAAGAGATATGACTGTTTCTTCATGACAGTTCTACCAGGCCGAACTAGTTCGACGTAGTTCTCCTCTCTGGTTCAGTCTCGGCGTGTCCTTGTCATCCTCCTTGGTGAACCTCTTGTTGTAGCTGTTTAGCTCGGCTACGAGTAATTGGTCCATCGAAGACATGAGCTGGTGCAGCTTGACTTGATGATTGTTCCATCTTGCTTGATGTAGTCGGTATACTTGATGGTGTGGTCGGCGTGGGCATATCACAGTCTTGCCTAGATCTCCCTCCGATCCATGTTCATTAACGACATCAGTTTCTCATTATCATTACGAGTGCGGTTAGCTAGACACATCTATCTCGCTTCCCAATCCCATGGACTCAGTGAAGCATAAAAGTAAAAACCATACCCGACTTATAAACATCCCTGGCGACAAGGGTGGTTTAACCAAAGCTAGTAAACTCCTATAAAAGGGTTTCCCATCATGTTTGACTCAGCACACACACCCTTTCGCAAAACAAAACAGTTTTTCCCAAAACATAGGATCAATATGGTCAAGGAGCACTTGCCTTGTTCTTGCGGTTCTGGTTGCTCTTGGATCTCGAAACCTTGTGGTTGCAGCTCGTCGTAGACAGCTCCCTGAGCTTGTCCTGCTATACAGGATCACGCACATACAAGATCCACAGCAATCAATATCATGCACAATCTTTAACTAGATGCGATGATGCATATGCATGCTATCTTATAATCAGTTTAGTTTTATTAGGTCGGTTTGTACGTGTTCTTGCATGGTTTTATGATTAACAGAGGTGTTTCGGATCAGATGTGGACATGGCGATGACCTTGTCTTAAGATTAACCCGATCAACAAGTGATCTATCCACGAGAAAGCTTCTGTTCGAAATGAATCGAAGAACAGATGCAAAGAAAACACAACGATGTCATAAGGTGGTATTGGAGACCTACCTTACGTTCTTCTCCTAGCAAGACAGATCATTGGATTCCCTTTCGGCGATCTTCCTCGACTAAACTCCGGCGATGGGCTTACTCGACGAGTTGGGGCTAGGGCTCTAAGTCGTCGGCTCAGGAATTGAAAAGAAGTTTGCGGCCAAGGGTTCTGGGTTCTATTTATAATCGGGAGAAGAAGAGTCCTAATATGATTGTATTCCGAATAAGAGTCCTATTCAAATCGTCGTTGAATCTTAACAACTTATCTTTAGTTGATTTGGTGCGGTAACATTGTGGAATTCAGGTCGGTTTCTTCTCCGTACCAGTATTTCTACGTGTACAGAATCCAAAAACCGCTCCAGAACTCGTTACCTCCGCGGTGATGAGCTCCGGAAGCTCCACGCATCCCCTGGGCCTGGTATCTCCCTTTCCACAGAGACGAGCTCTGGTTGTGCCGCGTGTCAAGCGAGCGAGACCTCCCTCTCCTTCGGAGGTGAGCTCCTCGTATGCCACGTATCCTGGCGGTCGGGGACCTCCTCTTTATTCGGAGGTGGCTCCGCGCACGCCATGTGTCAGTGCTGGACCTTCCCTCTCTCCGGAGGTAGCTCCGGGTGTGCCACGTATCAATTCCGGACCTTCCCTCTCTCCGGAGGTAGCTCCGTGAATGCCACGCGTCAAGTAGCACCAGACTTCCTTTCTTTTCAGAGACGAGCTCCGAGGTTAACACGTGTCCAACAGTGACGGACCTCCCGGAGATAAGCTCCGGTGGCGACACGTGTCCAATAGAACCGGACCTCTCGGAGGTGAGCTCTGAGATCGACACGTATCCCGCGCGACCGGTCCTCTGATTTCCTCGGTGACTAGCTCCGAAGGTGACATGTGTCCTGCGGAACTGCCTTTGCTTCTTCCGCAGAGGCTAGCTCCGGGGGCAACACGTGTCCCACAGGGTCGGACCTCTCCCCCTTTGCAGAGATGAGCCCCGAGCCTGCCACGTAGCCAGTTTAGCGGCGGACCTCTCCCCACTTCGCGGGGATGAGCTCTGAACACTCCACGTGGCCAGCGGGCCGCGGAAGTTGTCTTCGGCGCTCTCTGGGAACTGGATTCGGCTCTTATTGGCTATCCTTTTGATATTTTTCTCTGTTCCTACTTCTTTTAAAATGTTTTCTCTTCATGAAACATGAATATATGCAGAAACCAAAAATGAGGGTGTCACAGCAACATCGAGTACGGGCGTACGTGACGGGTTATTCGGGTAACCCTGCAGGTGTAAATCGATTATAATCGTCGTCCCTCGCGGTCAGTGAGTACCACTTGTTCACTGTACCGTGACGTAGAAAGAATAGGCTAGTTACATGTTAAAATGTTGCTGATTGAGATATGGACTTTGATTGTTAATGATTTGCTGTAGTTTAGAGCTAATTAAAGTTCCTTTCAGCTTTGGGCAAAATACATGAGAGAAATGTGTTTCTTGTTTGATTGAGGCTCTCTCATGTGCCTTAGCATAAGGTTCTCCACAACCTTCTGCTAAAATTTGAAAGTAAGGTTCCACTAATTAGGCGAGTCCTTGCAACTTGTTTTATCTCCTGTACCTATCACCCCTCATGTAGAAGTTCCATGTTTAGGAGAGATGGGTCAGTCTTGCTGAGCCTTCGTGCTCACTGCTTGTGTTTGAAGCTTTTGCAGGGTTCTATGAGGAAGGGACTCCCGAGGAGGAGACGGAACCCCAGGAGGGGAACCCCGTCAAATGGGAGTCGTGCACGCCGCCGTGTTAGTGTGTGTGCGTGCTAGCGGGGACATGTTCACGGGCTGAACGTGAACTCGATGCATAGTCTACGCCTGTGAGTGTAGACTGAACATATTTTGTTGTACAAATGTTCATAAACCTCTTTATGTAATAAACTTTGCTTCCGCTTTGTACCTTTGATGTGTGTTATCCGGTGCAACGCAGCACCCCTCAGCGTGATCCTGGCTCGACAAGACCGTGGGGTCGTGTCATAATCTACACCAGAATCATTGGAACTAGCATTATCAACTGTAATGGTCATGACTTTGTTAATTCCCCATTCAGTCAAGCATCTCTCAATTGTTTTCCCAATATCATCCCCCTTGTGGCCCTTCACCAAGAAAAAAATTAATATCCTTCTTGTGCAGTTTCCATTCAGAATCAATAAAATATGTCATCACAGTCATATAGCTATCTTGTTGTTGAGATGTCCAACCATCAGTTGTAAGACAAACTCTTTCACATTGTTGTTTAAAAAAAGTTATGAGTTTTGCTTTCTCTTCAAAGTATATAGAAACAGTGTCTCTAGTTATTGTTCTTGTAAACGGCACATTCCAACGTGGGCAAGCAATTGACATAAATTTTCTAAAACCAGCCTTTTCACAGCAAGCAAAGGGTTGCTCATCCTCAATAATCATTTCAGTAAATACTCTTCTAATTGCTTCAGGATCAAACTTGTATATTCCAATACAATCCCCTTGACTTAATTGCAAATAACTTTGATTCTTATCTACCTTATGACTATTGCACTTGCAAGTATTAAAATGTGTGCGTAGGGCATAAGTACTGTTCACATTTGGATCACACTTGATCTCGCGGTTGCAGTACTTACACTTCCCTCTCTTCAATTGACTATCAACTGTGATCTTGCTGAAGTGTTTCCATACTTCTGACATAGATGCAATCTCTTTTCTTTTCTTAACCCCTTCTTCTTTCTTCTCCCCACTTCCTTGTCCTTGGCAGATTGTTCTAGTTTCTTATCATCATTAGGGATCTACAAGACAAAGGAGAACTAAGTTCAGGTTACAAAACGATCGCATTTAACAGCATTCATACATGATACTATCAGATTAAGAAAGGTGTTGCCTCATTAACAATCCAAAGAAAACAGATTCACACAGTATCTTATGGGCATTGCCATTTGCCAGATTCACAGAATTCAAATACTATTGTATATGTTTGACACTCATTCACAGTTTCAAACAACATAATAAGTTTAAACAGGAAAAGAATCAACAAAATGGCATGACACGTGCATTGTTAGAAGCTTGCTCCTCGGATGTTTCCATGTTGATCTGTGATTCTGTGGTCTTCCCGCTGGCACGGTCGAGCCGATGACCGGTGGATGGTGGTGTAGGGCGACCGCTTGCCAGACGGCGGATCGGGGCCAACTTGAGCAGCCGGGCCGAGCAAGCAGGTGGAGGAGCCTTGGCAGTCGGCGGTCAGGCCTCGGCGGTCGGCAGTCGGCGGTCGGGCTCAGGCCTTGGCAGTCGGCGGCTCGGTAGTGAGCAGCAGGGGTGCAGGCCGCAAGGCGCCCGACGCCGGTTTGCTAGGGCCTAGGGGACAGCGGGGCGGTGTGGTACGGCGTTGTGCCACGGCGGGTGGTGGGCTAGGGGCGGTGGGCTAGGGCCTAGGGGTGGCGGGGCGGTGGCCTTGGTGCGGCCGGCGGCGGGGCTTGGGAGTCGGGACTCGGGAGGCCGGGAAGGGCGATTGTGCGGCGGTGGGTGGCTGGGAGCTGCGGTGCTGGGGGCTAGGGCCTGAGGTGTGAGGAGGTATTAGGGTTAGGTTAGTGGGTTGGGCTGTGATGGGTTGGGCTTTTACGAAAATACTTCGATTAACCCGGTTAACCGGCAAAAAAAACTAAAACAAAAAAGTCTGGTTTTCTAATAATGGTAACCGAAATAAGTTCCAGTTTGATCGGTTCTGGTTTTTTTGGTTTTGGTTCCGGTTTTTTTGGTTTCGGTTTTCGGTTTTGGTTCCGGTTTTTTTGGTTTTAGTGTTCGGTTTTGGTTTATTTTGCCCAGCCTGAGTTTCACCCCTAACAGCATCCAAGAGGCTCCAACCCCAGCTGCGGTGGCCCCCTCTTGAGCCTTGCGGTTCCTATGGTAGTCTAGCTGAGACCTATTCCTTGCACCATCCAAACACCCACACTACGTCGGAAATACACCTAATTAATTGGCCAAGCTGCCCCATCTCAACATGTGGTTGGCACGGTAAAGCCAGACTACATGCTCCATGAACCGGTCCTTAGAATACAGGCAAGCACTAAACACAAACCCGAGTCTCGTGTACGAAGCACCAATCAAAGCATCCAGCTTGCCAAGATTCCTATCTCTTGCATAATTCATAATATTCCATTCAAGGGTAAATAGTCAAGGTGATGATCTCATATCCTATTTATCCCACTCTAAGCATGGCTAAGCATGACTAGTATAAATAAATAGTATAATGAATAACTCCCAACCCATACTACAATGAAACAAGATAATGAAAATCTAGGGAAACTTCCTAGCATGGTGTCGAAGTGTTCGCTACGACACTTCCCCTAGTCTGCTCGGAAGCAGCCCGCGGAGGTTCTTCTTTCGGTGGGGCTAGAGGATCTCGAAGGTCGAGGCACAACGGCGAGAAGGACGCAAGAATTTACGTGGTTCGGGCCACCGGAGCATAATACCCTACGTCCACGGGTGTGTCTGCTGTATTGTTCGCGTGTATGAGTGAGTGAGTTGGTTGGGTCGCAAACCCTTTGCCCGAAGGTTGCCCTGGTACTTTTATAGCTCAAGATCAGGGCAGTTACAATGCGGCTCTGGGCCCAACAAGTGACCCCGTGGCTATCTGTACCTATACATGATCTAGACATTTACAGCTACACGTATCGTCACTGTCGGTGGAGTTACGGTGCACTGCCTATCTCATCGGGAGCCTCTGTCTGGGTAGCAGGTGATGATGAAGTGCTTGTCTTGTCGCCGCGTCTCCTTGCTCTGCAGGGCGGCTCAGCGCCCTTGGGAGGCATTGTTGCGCCATCACGCCTCGTCTCCCTGTCTTTCACCGTAATGGCAAACAGACAGAGGGCGGAGGTGTGTGCCGTGCGCCATGCTTCTAGGGAAGGCGCGAGCCTTGAATGCCCGGTCTGGCAGGGTACCTTCTTCTTTACTCCTTGGCCATATGTGAAAGTTGCCTAGAGGTGGGTGAATAGGCTAATAAAACCTGAAAGTACAGCAAACAGCGGATAAAACCTGAAGCAGGCCGGACTAGTCCGGTCTGAAGTCGGACTAGTCCGGTCTAAGTATAAATTTGCGTTTTAGGTTTCCTTTTGAGTTTGTTTGAGCGGAAAATATATGGTAGTCAAATGATATCACTAATTAATTGAGAATGATTGGATTACGAAATAGTAGAACAATTTGCGAGTATTAACACAATGAAAGCTTAGCAAGTAATTCTAGCGAGCAAGTGAGATAGTAGAGGAACCAAGAGACAAGATTTAACCCGAGGTTCAATTCCACACAGGAATCTACGTCCTCGTTGAGGAGTCCACCAAGGACCGGGTCTTTTCCAACCCTTCCCTCACCGAGCGATCACCAAGATCAAGCCCGGGCTCTCTCACTATCAATCAAATGTGAATACAATGCTCTTAGGGGCTACTCACACCTTGAGGCTCCCTACACCAACCAAGTAGTTCTAGAATTCAAAGTACAACTGTTAAGAACTCAAAATAACAGTTAGAGTGCAAGGGAATTAAACCGAGAGCTCAAACATCGATCACCACGTCTTTCCTCTCACAAAACCACTAACTCCTTAAGATCCAATCTTAGGGGTCTAGAAGGTGAGGAAAGAGGCTTAGAAGAGCTCTAGGAATGAGTTTTCAGCGCTTAGATTGTTGTCCTTTCAATTACCAGCCGGGGGGTCTCCTTTTATAGAAATCCCGGCATTTAGCCATTACCAACTAAAGTCCGGACTAGTCCGGTCCCAACCCTGGACTAGTCCGTTCGAGGGACCACTCACGTCACACGGCTACCAACTAAAGTTTAGTGACCGTTGGACTCAAACAGTCATGAAACCACGGACTAGTCCGGCCAAGAGCGGACTAGTCCGATCTCAGTCAGGAACCTTTGTTCCGTATGAGAACGGACTAGTCTGGTAAGGGTGGACTAGTCCGGCCTCAAGGGCGGACTAGTCCGGTCTTACCAGACTTAGTCTAAAAACTCTCTAATCTGAGTTGCGGACTAGTCCAGCCAACTTCGGACTAGTTCGAGCTCACACAGGAACCTTTGTTCCGTCCTAATTCGGACTAGTCTGAAAAGATCGGACTAGTCCGTCCTATAGAGCGGAGTCCGAAGGCACTCAGAGACTTCTTCTTCAGACCTAAGCGGCTTAGTCCGCTTAGCGTACTAGTCTGTCCTCTTGGGCGGACTAGTCCGTCCTTCTGAGACTTAGTCTCATAACGGCTCAGACTCACACAACAACGGACTAGTCCGGTCTGAACGGACAAGTCCGAACAGACTCAAAGACTCTTTATCCGGTTCAAAACGGATTAGTCCGGGTCCGAACGGACTAGTACGACCCGTGGTCCGGACAAGTCTGGTCTCCCCTTTTCTTCATATCTATGATTACATTGTCTAATGATTCTAACTTTCTACCCTTCGTTTGAGCTCTCTAATGATTCTCAAGCACTCTAAAAGAGAAGACCCTGTACACAACTAGAAAATGTGAAGATTATTAGAAAATTCTATTTTCTACTCTTTCAAGTCTTCTTCTTTTCCTTTTGCTTCTTGAGAGACTCCATATCCATTTCTTTGATAAACAAATGTGCTCATACTCAGTAGAAACTTATTAGTATCTTAATTGTCGTCATCAACCAACCAAAACCCATGGGGATTACCTAGATGCACTTTCAATCTCCCTCTTTTTGGTGATTGATGACAACTCATTAAGATTTTTGAAAAGTAGATATAGTAGATTGTTTTCATAACACATGTGTGTATGATTTACTCCCCCTAGATGTGTGCACAATGGATTATCAAGAAAAATATGCACAAGAGTGGGTTCTTGGGGAATTTCACACTTACATGTGTTATGGTGGGGTGACTAAGTGTGATGTAAGCAGTAACCACATTAAGAAAGATATAATATTTACGAGCAAACATATTTCAATATGGCATAATATGAAGACATAAAATAGCATAGTCATTACAAAGTAACATAACGTGGCATAATGTAGCATAGTTATTACAAACCAGCATAAAATGAGTTTAAAGAGCAAGACTATGACTAGACTACTCCCCCTTATTCTCTCCCCCTTTGGAATCAAGGCACCAAAAAAGGGAAAGAAAAAAGGAGAAAACCTAATCACTATCATCTTGATCTTCGTCGTTGTCACTTTGAGTCTCCTCGTCCTCATCCTCATCTTCATCTTCATCTTCATTGTCATCCTCGTGATGAGTGTGCGAGGTAGGAGGAGCAGCTGAGGAGGATCCAAAGTAGGCAAGCTCGTCCTCCGTGAGAGTGGGAAACTCTGTCACGTCGTCATCATCTGATGACGGTGGAGACATAGGTATCTCCATCTTGTCGCACATGGCCTTGAGATACTTCTCTTGGCGTTGCTTCATCTTCTGCGTGCGAACTTCCACCTTCTGACACGAGGAGAATATGGCCTTGAAGATTTTGAGCAGTCCACTAGAGGAGCCACTCGATGATGGAGGGACGGATGGTCCGGCAGAGGAGGATGGAGCTGCAGTGGATCTCCTGCCCAAGGATGCAGGAGGGCGAGGAAGAGGAGTCAGCATCTGAGGACGTAGCTTCATGTGCTTCACATCCTTTGCAAACTCAAGTCCTGTGACTTTTTCGATCATGCACATGATGTATGGTGCATAGCCACAAGATCTGTTCGGGGTGTGGGAGATGTTGAAGATGTCGTTGTAGATGTAGTCAAAGACATTGAATCTCTCTTCTTTATTGAGCAGCTTCAACAGGTTTCTGAGATACCCCTGTATCATCCCCGCATCTCCATCTTTTGGAGCTAGAGTCTTTCTTAGAATCCTGTTCATCACTCCAAATAAGGGTTTGATGTTGTGGGTTGAGGATGCCTCATAGGAGAGATATGAAGGATACATGAAGTCCAAATCATCCTTTCCCAAGGTTCTCTCATTGTGAACTATGATCTCATAGTTCAAGTGTTCCCCAAGTCCAAGAATTCGAGCAAACTCATCATATAGGACAGAGTAAACCACACCATTTGTCATCCAAGTGATTTTCCTGTTTCCATAGGTGTGGAAGTAGCAGGTGGTGTAAAACTGGACTATGACCTCAATGTTCCAATCATACTGAAAGGCCATCAAGTCCTTGGTCCCATGGCATTCTGTTGCTTCAATTACTGCATCAAAAGCTTGATGCTTCTTGTTGGCCATGTATGGCCAATCCACCCACTAAGCATCAACTACCGGTGTCTTCATTGGGAGATAGACAAGCCGGTAGTAGTCACAATGGAAGTCACACCAGAAGCGAGGGTCTGGTGTGGACTTCTCGTACTTATAAACTTCCTCCTCCCGGAACCTTCTGGCTTTGTCAACTCCTTTCCCCTTGAAGGTTGCACTTGCCAAATTGGGTTGGCGGTTTGGGTTGTGCATAGGAGGTGCCCTTTCAAGGGGCCCAACAGGTCCCTGTGTGGGATTTTCCCTTCCCCTTCTAGGGTTGTCACGAACGACGAGTCCCCTGTTGGCTAGAGCCTTTTTCCTAGAAGGATCAACTGCTTTGCCTTTTCCTTTGTCTTGGGTTGATTTTTGTGGCTCGGCATATTGTTTGTCCTTCAGGGTGACTAGCCTCTTCCTCCTTGGAGGATCAACGGACTGGGAGGCTTGTGCTTCCCTGTCAGCCCGTTTCTTTGTCCGAGCCTCCCTTGCAGCAGCCTCTCCTGCCTCTGCCTCGGCTGCCGCACGATAAGCGGCTTGGCGAGCCGCTTCGGCCTCGGGGTTTTGAAGAGGACTGTCGCTGGGTCCTGACATGATCTGGTGAGAAAAGAAGTATTTAGCTGATGGAGCATTGCGTTTGAATTAGTTTACAACCCCAAAGTTAGGGGCTAAGACTGTATCAGCCGGACTTGTCCGGGCAGGAGGCGGACTAGTCCGCTCCGGCCGGACTTGTCCGGTTGGAGTCCGGACTAGTCCGGACCCTACAGTTTTAAACCCTAACTGATGTGATTTGATTACTAATTCAGCAAAGTAGTCGCAATACTATGGGGAATTGAAATAATATGGTATAGGAATCTCAGAGAAGCCCTAAGGTACTGAAGGTATGTCCTAGAAATAAGATTTTTGTGAAAAGTCAAGGCTAGGTTAAAGAGTACCTTAGAGTGAAGGAATTTGATGAAATCCGCGGTTCGAAGGAGCGGAGATGGTCGGAGAAGAGTTCCCCGCACTCCACAAGCCTTGAATCGAGGATGCCTTCGAGGGATTTGAGGGAGGACTCTAAAATCGCCAATGGGGGCGAGTATTGGAGGAGAGAAGTGGAGTGAAGGTGAATGAGGGAGAGAGAGGGGGTCAGCCCGACTCTTGGAGGTTAAGTCTCCAGGGGCCGGACTAGTCCGGTCCTCAGTCCGGACTAGTCCGGTCTGTCGGACTAGGTCTGGACTAGTCTCTAGTCCGGACTTGTCCGGGTGCCAGGCGGACTAGTCTGTTGTGGACTTGTCCGCTGCATCTCGGACTTCTTAGGATGCCCGGACTTGTCTGGCCTCTAGGTCGGACTAGTCCGGCTCTTAAAGACTAAAAATTCTTATATATATTAGAATTTTGCCTTTGTTTGCGGTGGATTTACTTGCACCTGCTATATGGTCCATATATATATATATATATATATATATATATATATATATATATCAAACACGTAATTACATGATGACCACAATATAGCCAAAAATAATATGAAAGAAGAAATAGAGGAGGAACAAGTTTTTCTCAATCGTGCACATTTTTGAAAGTTGTGGAAGAATTTTGAGAACTTCTATTTGCACAACTTTTCAACTCACATTCCTAGAGTCTAGTATATTCAGCTCATTTCGATGTTCACAAAATCGTTTTTCATCTAGTGGTTTGTGACACGACCCCAAGGTCCTGTCGAGCCAGGATCACGCTGAGGGGTGCTGCGTTGCACAGCACCGTATAACACACGTCAAAGGTACAAAGCGGAAGCAGAAATTTTATTACATAAACAAGTTATGAACATGTTTACATCAAAATAAGTTCAGTCTACACTCGCGGGCGTAGACTAAGCATCAAGTGCACGTTCAGCCCTTGAACGTGTCCTTGCTAGCACACACGCACACTAATTTTGCGGCGTGCACGACTCCCACTCGACGGGGTTCCTGTAACACCCCAAAAATTCTTGTTAGGACCCTAAATCATGTTAAGAGGGGAATTTAAAAATTTTTGGACGTGTTGCATATTTTGCAAAAATTCAAATTCAAACTGGAATTCAAATTAAACTCAAATCAGAAAAGAAATAGTAAAAGAAAAAAGAAAACAGAAAAAAAAACCGGCCAGTGGGCTGCAACCCACCAGCCGGCCCAACCAGAACCCGCGCCAGCCCGCAGCCGCGCGCGCCCCTTTCCTCCCACTGACAGGCGGGGCCCGCCAGTTCTTCGTCTACCTCGAGCCCGCGCCGGACTCTCTCACTCCGAATCCAAACCGATCCGGATTTCTACGAATCCTAGCCGAATTTCGTTCGGAGGCGACGCGAACTCGATCTAAACCACCCCGCCGCCCTCCCCCGTCTATAAAAACCCCGGCCTCGTTCTGTTTTCCCACGCAATCTGCTGTTTTTCCTTCGGTGAGAACCCGAGCCTTCTCCGGCGAATTCTGGCCGATCTACGCTTGGAAATTCCGATCTAACTCGCTGGTCTTGATCCACCGCCTCCGGGGAACCTTGCAGGTGCAGAAAACTCGGTGACTTGCGGTGTAAATACAGCGCCGATGAGCCTCGCCGTGAATTCACCTCGGACCTCGTCGCCGATCACCTTCCAGGACCTCCAAGCTCAAGAAAACCAGACCTCCCCTCCACCGATCTATGCCATAAAATCATAGTTCTAGGAAGAATCCTCGAAGATCCAAAAATCTCCGGCGAGATCGCCGCTTCCCGCCGCCGTGCGCCGCCAGCAGCGCCCCCGCGCTCGATCAAAGCGACGTGGCCGCTTGTGCGCCGTTTATTTTGAATCGCACGGAACGGTTTAAATCCCTGCGTACCGGTTCGACGTTATAATCTCGGCCGTCGGTTTAAATCGGACGGTCCACATCAGCCCCGCGTTATAAAGACTGGAAATCTTACGTGCTACCCCCTGGGGTTCTCGGAAAATAAGAGCTAGCCCCGGAAACTTCTGATCTACCCCCTGGAACTTCAGAAAATCATGTAAATTCATTTAAAAATCAGTTTTAGCCCCTGGACTTAATAAAAATTTGGAAAAACTCCTCTGTTATGTATAACTAGACCCCTGAAAATTGTTAAAATAATATTATAGACCCTGTAGTGGGGTGAGTTTACCTTTTTAGCCCTGTTTAGTATTTAACTTAGGAAATTGAATGTGTGGCTAGTGTTTAAAAATTAAAAAGTGGGACAAACATATTGTCAAAATTAAATTAAAAACTTTCTCAGTATTTAGAAAACTTTGGAGTGAGATAAAAATATATTTTTGGCTGAAATGAATCTGTTTAATTTATTATTCACATTTAGGGACACATTTTTAAGTAAAGAATAGTTCTGGAAAATAGGGAAAATAATTGTAAAATAGTTTATATCAGAGGAAAAGGTAAAAAATATATTAGTAAATGTTTTAGATCAGAACCTATTCTGTTTAGGTGATGTGGCTTGTTATTTTCATAATAAAGTTCACATTTAGGCATAGGAAATAAATCTGAAAATATAGCAACTAGAAAATGATAAATGGAGTTCTAAAATCCAAAGAATTCAGTTTAGGGTTGATGGAAATTCTGAAGACACATATGGAGAAGGAAAATACCTTTCATGCATACTTGGTAGCTAAAAGGTGTAGTAATTAAATATAAGGGATTTATTTAAATTGGAAACTCATATATATAGTGTGTAAGTATAAATGTGCACACAAAAGTAGGAATCATGTACACATGATTAAAAGTGCATTATCTTGTTTCCTTGTAGCTTGGGTTGGGATCCATTTTATCATGTCATTTATTATTATGCATATGCTTAGCCATGCTTAGAATGGGATATTTGGGATATGAGATCATCAGTTTATTTTACCATACTCTTGAATGAGATATTGTGAGTTATGTAGAGATAGGGATCAAGGCAAGTTGGATATTTTGGTTGTGTGTTGGGTGCACGAGACTCGGGTTTGTGTTTAGTACTTGCCTGGATCCTAAGGACCGGTTCATGGAGCATGTAACCTAGCTTTACAGTGCCAACCAGATGCTGAGATGGGGCAGCTTGGCCAATTAATTAGGTGTATCCCCGGCGTAGTATGGGTGTGTTGGATGGTGCGGGGAATAGGTGTCAGCTGGACTACCATATGAACCGCAAGGCTCAAGAGGGGGCTACTGCAGCGGGGTTGGAGCCTCTTGTATGCTGTTAGGGGTGAAACCTCAGTGGGCCCACGCTCGTCAGGAATCCCTTTGTAAAGGCTTCGTAGTGATCTCCTGGCTACACACCTGGGAAGTGTGAATGTGGTTCGTAGCCACTAGCATAATGGAGGTTCTTTTAGTCTACCCGGCAACGGGGGATGAAATCACTACATGTGGGTACAGTGGTGCAAACTCTGCAGAGTCAAAACTGTCATGACAGCCGTGCTCACGGTCAAGAGCGGCTTGGACTTATTCATGATTAGAGGATTTGTGGTTTTGGAAGTTGTGGATGTTAAGCAGGGAGCTTAACATTGGAAATGATGTTATGGTTATTTGATTATGATGATGGGATGGGAGATTGGGACCATTTTCACCTGTGTAGTAATGTAGGTGCTTAATAAGCTAAGGTGATAGGTATTAATTGCATAGTACTTTAACCATGAGTTCAACCTTCCCTTGTTCTAGCCATGCATGACATAACTTTCCCACACTTGCTGAGTACCATCGGTACTCAACCTTGCATATTTGTTGGTTTATATTGCTGCTCAGGTCAAGATAATGAGGTGGTGTATAATGACCAAGACTTTGGACCCGAAGAAGGTTTCTAGGTTCATGGAGACCCCCGGGCAACGCCTGTGACGGAGCCCACAAGAATAATATTCCGCTGCTAGTTTATTTACTTGTGATGAACTTATTATTGTTCATCGAGACATTTGCTATGTAAGACTTATTTATATTCGACACCTGGCTTGTAATAACTGATGCTTCACTATTTGTCATCACATGTATGAGAAAATGATCCTGGCATACATGTGATATTCACTTGGTTGTTCTTCGGAAAAAACGGATGTGACAGAAGTGGTATCAGAGCCAAGGTTGCTCGTAGGAACGTGGACCTAGGTAGAAATGGACGTATTTAAGGGCCCTATTTTCTTAAAAACTATTTTACAAGGTGTGTGTTGGAAAGTGTTATTTAATGAGTCACTTTCTTCATCTTACCCCAACTTTCATTCAAAATAGGATTTTTGTTTAAAAGTTTATCTAACCTAAGTTTAAATGCTTTTTGTTTTAGATGGTTCGCATGATTCGCACCGCTCGCAAGTCCACAGGAGGGAGAGTTCCCGTAGTTGCCCTTGCCCAAAGAGAGGAGAGTCGTCCGGTGACGTACCTTTCCTACGGATTGGCAGTAGGAGGCTTGTTGCGCCGTCTTCGACGTATGCTCGAAGCCGTCGGCAATACGGGCAAGCTAATCATCCACTATAACTCCACCAGGACCATCCGTGAGAAGATGGAAGAATGGAGTTCAGAGATGAGGATTATACACGAAAATCAGCTGCTTAAGATCCACCGCTCTCCAGCCTGTAGGGCGACACAGGTCGATGCGGAGAAGGATGTCACCTGGGAGGCCATCACCTGCCAGAGTCACATCTATCGTCGCCACCTGGACAGGACTGAGTACATGTATGTCCTCCAGCGTGAGAGTGGTACCACGGAGTACAAGTACCCGCCAGTGCAGCAAGGGACTTCCCATGAGCACATGGACTTGTGCTTAGAGGATGCTGCTATGCTCAGCACTCGACTGCAGGAGTGTCAGCAAGAGCTTCAGGATGTTCAGGACACCCTGAAGGAAACGGAGGCATTGCTGCGAGCCTGCTTGAGGGCGAGAGAAAGAGGAGATGGGAATGGACTGTGTGTCACCGTGAATGATACATGGACTCCTGACTCCCCAGATCGCCGAGCGATCAGGCGTCGTCGCACTTCTCCACCAGCAGCCTCCCCACCCAAAGCCGAGTCAGAAGGCAGCCGAAACGATGAGGAAGATCCCGAGGAGCCAGCTCAAGAAAACGAGTAGTGTAGAGTCCTTCCCTTAGTTAGCAAGATGTCGAATAGTCGAGTTGTTACGTTAAGTTAATGGTGTGTTAATGCTTGGTGTGTGACGTGAGTTGTGGAAGCCATGAGCAATTGTCCACAGCCTCGTCTTTAGATTGTTTTGCTTTGGTGTGTGAACCCACATGAAATAATATTGCATTTATTTTTGTATGAGAAATGAACCCTCATAAAAGTATAACAAAGCCTCAACACTTCAAAGTACAAACAAATGAAAGTAGTAAGATGATACTAAATGCTTTCAAGTTAACATTTGGTTGATCATGCTAGATGGCCGGAAGAGGAAAAGGTCGTGCTACCAACCCCGCCAACAACAACGATGAGGCATGCAACCCTCATCTTTCTGGAGGCCAGGACCGGGGTGGTCGCTGTGAAGGAGTTGATCCCCTCCACCAAATACTGGAGAATCAAGATCAGCTCATCTAGAACTTGACTCAAGTGGTGGCAAACTTGCATCAAGTTCCACCTCCACAAGCTGCACCACGCCAACCAAGGTTGAGTGAGTTTCTAGGAACTCAACCTCCAAAGTTTGCAAGTGCTGCTGAACCTCTAGAGGCAGATGATTGGCTAAAGACCATTGAAAGCAAGATGAGGATCATCTAGTGCCAAGGGTATGAGAGGGTGCTGTTTGCCTCTCATCAATTGCATGGACCTGCTGCTGATTGGTGGACCGCCTACGTGGCTGCCCATCATGACCCTGAGAACATCACTTGGGAGGAGTTCAAGCGTAGCTTCCGCAACCATTACATCCCAAGAGGTGAACTCAAAAACAAGAGGAAGGAGTTTTTGGGACTGCGGCAGGGAAACATGACGGTGAGGGAATACCTCACTAAATTTACTCAACTATCCCATTATGCCCTATGGGACATAGAGACTGATGAGCAGAAACAAGATTGTTTCGTGGAGGGACTTACCGCAGAGATGCAGTGTGCAATGTCCTCAAATGAGTATGAAAGCTTCCAAAAGATGGTGGACAGAGCATTTGTGGTAGAAAGGAAGCTAAAGGCCTTGGAAAATGAGAATAAGAGGAAGGCCTGGTGGTCACATCAAGCCTCAGGGAGAAACACCCGCCCACGTCTGATGCAGCAACCTACAGGGCAGACGAACCGTGCTGCGGTACCCTACTCAGCACCAAGAGGGTACAACCCGAACTACAGGCCTCCGGCAGCACCAGCACAGCCACAACGTCAGTTTGTACAGCAGCCTCGCCCCACATATCCACCTCGACCAGCAGTACAGGGACCTCCAAACCAACCCCAAGACAGCAAAGGCCAGGCACCTAAGGTTGGGGTGCAATGTTTTAGCTGCGGTGAAGTGGGGAACTACGCCCATAAATGCCCAAAGAAGAAGCCCGCACAGCCACAACAGCAGAATGTGATGCGAGGACGGGTGAACCACGTCACTATGGAGGAAGCGCAAGAGGCACCCGACGTGGTAGTTGGTAAGTTTCCTGCCAATTTACACCTTGCAACCCTGCTGTTTGATTCTGGTGCTACCCACTCGTTCATTGCTCAAGGGTTTGTTAAGAAGCATGACCTAGCAACCACACAAATGAACCATATGCTAGCCGTAAACTCTCCAGGTGGAGAAATAAGGACAAGACAAGTGTGTCCCAAAGTGAACCTAGACATTAATGGGGTGGTATTTACTGCTAACCTCATAGTGATAGATTCGCAAGGGATAGATATTATCTTGGGTATGGATTGGTTGACAAAACATAAAGGAATCATCCATTGTTCGACCAGAACGGTGGAACTAACTCTCCCTAGTGGCACAAGAGTAAAGTTCATAACAATACACGAGCCTAGGAGGGACATTAAATTAAATCAAGTTGAGGTGAAAGTTGAGGAAATCAGGACCATCAGGAAATATCCAGATGTTTTTCCGGAGGAGTTGCCAGGTATGCTTCCCGATCGTGAAGTGGAATTCGCAATTGAGCTAGTACCAGGAACAGCCCCGATATACAAGAGACCTTATCGGATGGACTCCAAGCAACTAGAAGAACTCAAGGATCATTTAAGCGAATTGACGGAGAAGGGGTATATTCGTCCTAGTTCCTCACCATGGGGAGCTCCGGTGATATTTGTGCCCAAGAAGGATAGAACCCAAAGGTTATGCGTGGATTACCGTGCCTTGAATGAAGTAACCATCAAGAACAAGTACCCATTACCCCGTATTGAAGACTTGTTTGATCAGTTGAGGGGAGCTTGTGTGTTCTCGAAGATTGATCTCAGGTCGGGATACCACCAACTCAAGATAAGGCAATCTGATATTCCCAAGACAGCCTTCGTATCTCGGTACGGACTGTATGAATACACTGTCATGCCTTTCGGGCTAACTAATGCCCCGGCGTACTTCATGTATCTCATGAACAAGGTATTCATGGAATATCTGGACAAATTTGTTGTGGTTTTCATAGATGACATTCTCGTCTTCTCCAAAGATGAAGAAGAACATGAGAAACATCTAAGGTTGGTATTGCAGAGGCTGAGAGAACACCAACTATATGCCAAGTTGAGCAAGTGTGAGTTTTGGCTGAAGAGAGTTCCCTTCTTAGGACATATAATCTCGGAGGGAGGAATCTCCGTAGATCCCGCCAAAATCGAGGATATACAGAAGTGGAAGACCCCTGAAAATGTCGTGGAAGTTCGAAGCTTTTTGGGATTGGCTGGATACTATCGACGGTTTATTGAGGGATTCTCTAAGATCTCGAGACCCATTACCAAACTGTTGGAGAAGGGAATCACATTCACATGGACGCCACAGTGCGAAACGAGTTTTCAGGAGTTAAAGAAAAGATTGACAACAGCCCCAGTGCTAGTTATGCCAGATATGCAGAAGAACTTTACGGTGTACTGCGATGCCTCTGGAAACGGGTTGGGATGTGTTCTCATGCAAGAAGGGCATGTCGTGGCTTATGCATCCCGACAACTCCGGAAGCACGAGAAAAACTATCCTACACATGACCTAGAACTAGCCGCAGTGGTACACGCGTTGAAAATTTGGCGGCACTATTTGATGGGGAAGAGGACCGAGATATATATAGATCATAAGAGTTTGAAGTACATATTCACACAGCCAGACCTCAACCTCAGACAAAGGAGATGGTTAGAGCTAATCAATGACTTTGATGTGGGCATCAACTATCATCCTGGGAAAGCAAACGTCGTGGCAGATGCTTTAAGTCAGAAGGTGCAGGTCAATAAGTTGAGCTTGAAGGACATGCCTGCAGAGTTGGAGGACGAGATTATAAGACTCAATCTATGCCTGGTAAATAGTGGTGCAGCCATCGCCATGGAAGTGGACTCCACACTAGAGCAAGACATACGCGATGGTCAAAAGAACGACGAGAAGATACAAGAAATCAGGCAACTCATCAAGGAAAATAAAGCTCCTGGTTTCAAAGAGGATGAACAAGGTACGGTGTGGCACGGGAAAAGGATCTGTGTGCCTGAAGTAAAGGAGATCCGTAAATTAATTTTGAAGGAGGCTCACGATTCTGACTATTCCATCCATTCTGGGAGTACGAAGATGTACCAGGACCTCAAAAGCAGGTATTGGTGGTATGGTATGAAGCGAGATGTCGCAGAACATGTTGCCCTATGTGACACATGTCAGTTGGTGAAAGCAGAACATCAACGACCCGCGGGATTAATGCAACCACTCAAAGTGCCTGAATGGAAATGGGAAGAAATCAGCATGGATTTCATCGTGGGATTGCCTAGGACCCAATCAGGATATGATTCGATATGGGTCATCATTGATAGGCTAACCAAAGTAGCTCATTTCATCCCCGTGAAAGAAAGCTACAACGGATCCAAATTGGCAGAGCTGTACATGTCAAGGATCGTGTGTTACCATGGAGTGCCCAAGAAGATTGTGTCGGATCGAGGGACACAGTTCACCTCGAGGTTCTGGCAGAAGTTGCACGAAACCATGGGAACCCATCTGAACTTTAGTTCTGCCTATCATCCCCAAACTGACGGGCAGACGGAGAGAACCAATCAGATCCTTGAAGATATGCTGAGGGCATGTGCACTCAAAAACAATAGGAGTTGGGACAAGAACTTACCGTATGCGGAGTTTTCCAATAACAACAGCTATCAAGCTAGTATGAAGATGTCGCCGTTTGAAGCTTTGTACGGGAGGAAGTGCAGAACTCCCCTATTTTGGAACCAAACAGGGGAAAGTAAAGTGTTTGGTCCAGAAGTACTACAAGAAGCCGAGGCGAAGGTGAGGGAAATTCGCAATAACTTGAGGATAGCACAGACACGCCAAAAGAGCTATGCCGATGTACGAAGAAGAGAGCCCGTTTTCAACGTGGGAGACTATGTCTATCTCAAGGTGTCCCCTATCAGAGGACTTCGTCGGTTCAAGGTGAAAGGGAAGTTGTCACCGCGATACATCGGACCCTTTCAAGTTTTGGAGAGGAAAGGCGAACTGGCGTATCAACTAGAACTACCGGCTCATCTATCGGATGTGCACGATGTATTACATGTGTCACAACTCAAGAAATGTCTGAGGACGCCTGAAGAGGTGTTACCCATGAATGAAGTGAACGTAGCTGGGGATTTGTCTTATGCCGAGCAACCATACAAGATTTTGGAGACAATGGAACGCCTCACCAGAAATAAAAGAATCCGGATGTGCAAGGTGCAGTGGAAGCATCACTCAGAAGAGGAAGCCACCTGGGAGCGGGAAGATGAGCTAAAGGCACAATTTCCGGAATTGTTTTCTTAGAACCACCAATCTCGAGGACGAGATTTCTTTTAAGGGGGGTATAGCTGTAACACCCCAAAAATTCTTGTTAGGACCCTAAATCATGTTAAGAGGGGAATTTAAAAAATTTTGGACGTGTTGCATGTTTTGCAAAAATTCAAATTCAAACTGGAATTCAAATTAAACTCAAATCAGAAAAGAAATAGTAAAAGAAAAAAAAAGAAAAGAAAAAAACCGGCCAGTGGGCTGCAACACCAGCCGGCCCAACCAGAACCCGCGCCAGCCCGCAGCCGCGCGCGCCCCTTTCCTCCCACTGACAGGCGGGGCCCACCAGTTCTTCGTCTACCTCGAGCCCGCGCCGGACTCTCTCACCCCGAATCCAAACCGATCCGGATTTCTGCGAATCCCAGCCGTTTTTCGCTCGGGGGCGACGCGAACTCGATCTAAACCACCCCGCCGCCCTCCCCCGTCTATAAAAACCCCGGCCTCGTTCTGTTTTCCCACGCGATCTGCTGTTTTTCCTCCGGTGAGAACCCGAGCCTTCTCCGGCGAATTCTGGCCGATCTACGCTCGGAAATTCCGATCTAACTGGCTGGTCTTGATCCACCGCCTCCGGGGAACCTTGCAGGTGCAGAAAACTCGGTGACTTGCAGTGTAAATACAGCGCCGACGAGCCTCGCCGTGAATTCACCTCGGACCTCATCGCCGATCACCTGCCAGGACCTCCGAGCTCAAGAAAACCCCCGAGGTGAGATCCCCGACCTCCCCTCCACCGATCTATGCCATAAAATCACAGTTCTAGGAAGAATTCTCGAAGGTCCGAAAATCTCCGGCAAGATCGCCGCTTCCCGCCGCCGTGCGCCGCCGGCAGCGCCGCCCGCGCTCGATCAGAGCGACGTGGCCGCTTGTGCGCCGTTTATTTTAAATCACACGGAAGGGTTTAAATCCCCACGTACCGGTTCGACGTTATAATCTCGGCCGTCGGTTTAAAATCGGACGGTCCACGTCAACCCCACGTTATAAAGACTGGAAATCTTACGTGCTACCCCCTGGGGTTCTCGGGAAATAAGAGCTAGCCCCGGAAACTTCTGATCTAGCCCCTGGAACTTCAGAAAATCACGTAAATTCATTTAAAAATCAGTTTTAGCCCCTGGACTTAATAAAAATTTGGAAAAACTCCTCTGTTATGTATAACTAGACCCCTGAAAATTGTTAAAATAATATTATAGATCCGGTAGTGGGGTGAGTTTACCTTTTTAGCCATGTTTAGTATTTAACTTAGGAAATTGAATGTGTGGCTAGTGTTTAAAAATAAAAAAGTGGGACAAACATATTATCAAAATTAAATTAAAAACTTTCTCAGTATTTAGAAAACTTTGGAGTGAGATAAAAATATATTTTGGGCTGAAATGAATCTGTTTAATTTATTATTCACATTTAGGGACACATTTTTAAGTAAAGAATAGTTCTGGAAAATAGGGAAAATAATTGTAAAATAGTTTATATCAGAGGAAAAGGTAAAAAATATATTAGTAAATGTTTTAGATCAGAACCTATTCTGTTTAGGTGATGTGGCTTGTTATTTTCATAATAAAGTTCACATTTAGGCATAGGAAATAAATCTGAAAATATAGCAACTAGAAAATGATAAATGGAGTTCTAAAATCCAAAGAATTCAGTTTAGGGTTGATGGAAATTCTGAAGACACATATGGAGAAGGAAAATACCTTTCATGCATACTTGGTAGCTAAAAGGTGTAGTAATTAAATATAAGGGATTTATTTAAATTGGGAACTCATATATATAGTGTGTAAGTATAAATGTGCACACAAAAGTAGGAATCATGTACACATGATTAAAAGTTCATGCAAGCCACAAATCAACACACATAGAGTTACCACAACACATATAATGGTGAATGACTTTCATAAATTTGAATGTGTGGTTTGTATGAAGTGGAAGTGTGAACTATGTCTTATCGATTGTTGTTTTTCTTTTGCTATGTGTGATGGAATAATGTAGAACCTGCTCAAGAGCAAGTTATTCCTTTCCAAGATCAGGACTACCCATTTCAAGAGCAGCAGGAAGGAGGCAAGTGTCCTTGACCACTTTGATCCTATACTAGGATGTGTAGGTAGAATTATTTGCATTGTCAATTGAAATATGAAACCCATGCTAGGATGTTTCCCTAGAATTGTATTATCTTGTTTCCTTGTAGCTTGGGTTGGGATCCATTTTATCATGTCATTTATTATTATGCATATGCTTAGCCATGCTTAGAATGGGATATTTGGGATATGAGATCATCAGTTTATTTTACCATACTCTTGAATGAGATATTGTGAGTTATGTAGAGATAGGGATCAAGGCAAGTTGGATGTTTTGGTTGTGTGCTGGGTGCACGAGACTCGGGTTTGTGTTTAGTACTTGCCTGGATCCTAAGGACCGGTTCATGGAGCATGTAACCTGGCTTTACAGTGCCAACCACATGCTGAGATGGGGCAGCTTGGCCAATTAATTAGGTGTATCCCCGGCGTAGTATGGGTGTGTTGGATGGTGCGGGGAATAGGTGTCAGCTGGACTACCATATGAACCGCAAGGCTCAAGAGGGGGCCACTGCAGCGGGGTTGGAGCCTCTTGTATGCTGTTAGGGGTGAAACCTCAGTGGGCCCACGCTCGTCAGGAATCCCTTTGTAAAGGCTTCGTAGTGATCTCCTGGCTACACACCTGGGAAGTGTGAATGTGGTTCATAGCCACTAGCATAATGGAGGTTCTTTTAGTCTACCCGGCAACGGGGGATGAAATCACTACATGTGGGTATAGTGGTGCAAACTCTGCAGAGTCAAAACTGTCATGACAGCCGTGCTCACGGTCAAGAGCGGCTTGGACTTATTCATGATTAGAGGATTGGTGGTTTTGGAAGTTGTGGATGTTAAGCAGGGAGCTTAACATTGGAAATGATGTTATGGTTATTTGATTATGATGATGGGATGGGAGATTGGGACCATTTTCACCTATGTAGTAATGTAGGTGCTTAATAAGCTAAGCTAGGTGATAGGTATTAATTGCATAGTGCTTTAACCATGAGTTCAACCTTCCCTTGTTCTAGCCATGCATGACATAACTTTCCCACACTTGCTGAGTACAATCGGTACTCAACCTTGCATATTTGTTGGTTTATATTGCTGCTCAGGTCAAGATAATGAGGTGGTGTATAATGACCAAGACTTTGGACCCGAAGAAGGTTTCTAGGTTCATGGAGACCCCCGGGCAACGCCTGTGACGGAGCCCACAAGAATAATATTCCGCTGCTAGTTTATTTACTTGTGATGAACTTATTATTGTTCATCGAGACATTTGCTATGTAAGACTTATTTATATTCGACACCTGGCTTGTAATAAATGATGCTTCACTATTTGTCATCACATGTATGAGAAAATGATCCTGGCATACATGTGATATTCACTTGGTTGTTCTTCGGAAAAACCGGGTGTGACAGTTCCCCTCCTGGGGTTCCGTCTCCTCTTCGGGAGTCCCTTCCTCATAGAACCCTGCAAAAAGCTTCAAACACAAGCAGTGAGCACGAAGGCTCAGCAAGTCTGACCCGTCTCACCTAAACATGGAACTTCTACATGAGGGATGGTGGGTTACATGAGGTAAAAATCATTGCAAGGACTCACCTAATTAGTAGAACCTTACTTTCAAGTTTTAGCAGCAGGTTGTGGAGAACCTTACGCTAAGGCACATGAGAGAGCCGCAATCAAACAAGAATCGCATTTCTCTCATGTACTTTGCCCAAAGTTGAAAAGAACTTTAGTTAGCTCTAAACTACAGCAATTCATTAGCAATCAAGTCCATCTTTCAATCAGCAACATTTTAACATGTAACTAGCCTGTTCTTTCTACGTCACGGTACAGTGAACAAGTGGTACTCACTGACCGCGAGGGACGGCGATTATAATCGATTTACACCTGCAGGGTTACCCGAACAACCCGTCACGTACGCCCGTACTCGATGTTGCCTACAACAACCATCACGGACGCCGTACGCAACCACCTTTCACCCGTTAGCCAAATATTGAACCGGTCTCATCGTCCCGAGCAAGAGGTCTCTGCACGTGCATCTCAGTGCCGCCAGCCGATTTACACCTCGAGCTCTCAACCTACCCTCTGAACGACGGGCAATGCCTCAATACCCAGCTACCCGAGTTACATCAGTTTCCCGGTTCCCATATAGCCGGTAGGTCTTCGGTACTGTTCTAGCTTGTTCAACAGGCCCGCACAAGGCTCGGTCCTCAATCGACACAAGCGGAGCTATAGCACACAGGCCCCAAAGTCCTGCTGCCCTTACCCTCCGCTTGGTCTCATTTTTCTTGCCATGTGTATCATGTAATATCTCTACCCGAGCAATGTGCCTCTAGCCTATTCTCGCGAGTAGTTCCAACTACCCGACTTGTACCGAATCCTACTCTATGCTAGCAATGCAGTAGCTAACGGGGTTTGCAATCCTAAACCCAACCCATGGTTCTCTTGGCTATGCAGTGGGGCTTCCAAACAAGACTCTAATGCAAAGAATAAAGTAAACAAGTATGTGCTCAAAACAATAAAAATTTGTAAAAAGGTTAATGTAAACCGGAGCTTGCCTTGCTGCTCTTGGTTGTAGGCTAGCTGTTCCTCCGGAGTAACGAAGTCTAGGACTTCGGGTTCCTCCTCGACCTTAGCGACTACATGATAGAAGTAATACATGTATTGATTTGAATGCATTTGTATTAAGTTTGAACTTGTGAAGCTTAGAAGTCCCACTAGACAGACTTTATGACTGTGAAACTTTTACTATGGTTTGGTTACAACCTAAACAGAGATTTGGTCAAGTTTTAGTTGCAGTAAAGCTCATTTGAGCCCTCCACAATCAATTATGTCCTTGACCTTAATTGACGGCTTTTGGGTGTTCTAAGGATTTTCATGGAGTGAAACTTGATTTGCTGGAAAGTGCTCAGAAAGCTGAATTCAGCAAAATTTGGTTCACTCGATTTGGAGCTTTCTAGCCAAAGTTATGAGGATTTGAAGTTTGGAAGAATTCTGAAAATCGGGGAAAAAGTTTAAACTCTTGGGGCCCGCGGGGACACGTGTCGAGCGCGGAGGTGTCCGGCACACCGGGGATACCACACGTGTCGAGCGCAGAGGTGTCCGGCACACCGGGGATACCACACGTGTCGAGCGCGGAGGTGTCCGGCACACCGGAGCTCACAGGGTATTTGCGTGCCAGCACAGCCGATCCCGATTTAAATTCTTCAGCCGCTGACACGTGGGCTAGACGGCTTCTTCTTCCTCCCGCCGTTCTCTCGCGCCCGCGCCGCCGACCTCGCCGGAGCAGACTCGGAGCTCACCGGCTCGCCGCTGCCGGACCTCCCATGGTCTGAAACTCGCCGCTAGGGGGTTGTCGACGTCGAGGAACACGTCGGTAGTGTCAGGTCGGGCTAGGGGTGACAGGAAATAGCTCGGCGACGTGCCGCGGCCTCGGTTGAGGTTCGGCACCGTCGACCGTGGGTTCTAACCCGCCAACACATCGAACAAACGGTCCTACAACATCAGTGTACCTCTAGGAAGCTCGACAGGGTGTCAAAAGGGTTTAGGGATGGCGGCAAGTTGGTCGGCACCGTGTGACCGATCGTGCCCGCCATGACCGCCCTCGATCGAGCTCAACATTCGTCAATCCTAGACAGTTTCACGCCATGGATGCAGAAAAGAATTTGATCGCCGGCTAGTCCAGAGTCTATGTGCATGAATTGATGACCTCTGAAAGATCATAGAGCGAGAATTTAAAGAAACCGTACCGGAAGCTCAGTTTACGGTCGCCAGAGCAAAAAACTGAGAATTCGCCAGTGAGAGTTCACGGCGTGGCTTGAGCTTCAGGTGGAAGCAGCGTGGAGTTCGTGCGCTCCTGTTGCTGCCCTTGCTGGCCCGTGTAAACGCCTGTGGAACGCTGTCCACGGGCGCCTGACCTTCGGCTGTGGTTGAGTCGCCGTTGTGGCGATCGCTCTTGGGCAAAGGAGGTCGGAGCTCGGGGTTTCTGGCATTGGGGAGGTGAAGTGCGACCTCAGGTAGCTGTCTAGCAGCTCAGGGACGAAGGAGGAGATGGTTTTGTTGGTTTTCCCGATTGAGCAGAGAGCTGCGGCGAGAAACAATGCCGCTGCTCGGGTTTGCCCGTGAGAAGATAAAGCCGGCCGACTCCTGCTCGGCTGAGGCGGTGCCGGTCGCATGGGGGCGCGAGCAAGCTGCCCTGGGCGCCAGCGCGCGGAGAGGAAAGCAGCTGGTGGCGCCGGTAGCTGCTTGGTGGCACAGCCGACAGCTGCTCGGTGGAATTTCCCACCGAGACTCTGACTTTGGGTGCAAGTTTCTCCTTCTTCTTTTTATGACATGTGGGTCCCACCCGGGGTTTTAACCTCTGAAATTTACTCCTAATCACTGTTGTAAACAGTGAGCCCCATAATACCCCTGGTGATTCAAATCATTCACCCCTGAGCCATTTGAATTGAATAGAATTCAAATTGGGTTTGGTTTGAGTGAATTTCAGCACAAGTTCAGTTTTGAATTCAAATAAAGTTTGAATTTGTCCCACTTAGCTCATGTCAAGATCAACTCCAAATGGAGTGAAAATTGGTGTGTGAGCTCACAAAAATGTGCTGAATAAGAATATGCCTCCCACTTTTAAATTCATGGGATAAAAACAGTTTGAATTTGAATGTGGTTTCAAACTGCCCTCTTTCTATCTGTACCCAAATGACCTCAAAAAGGTTTTGAATTTGGGTGAAACTTGGCATGGACATCCTTAGCAATGTGTAGGAGTTTCCATATGTCCAGCCCACCTATATCACATGTGGAAAATACCACTTCTGCAATATGTGAGTTTGTTCTCTAATGAGCATGTTGATGGTGGTTACTTGCTCTTCATTTGTGTTCATCAACTCACTTCAAATGAAGTGTGTGGTGTGTTTATGAACACTTCAAATAGGTGTCAAAAACTGAGGCCTTTACATTCATCCCCCCATAAAAGAATCTCGTCCCGAGATTATAAGGTAAAAATGAGAGAGAGGACGGTGGGAAATTACCGGATATGCGACGTGAAAAAGTCGGGGTAGTTAGCGCGAAGAAATTCTTCGCTCTCCCATGTCGCTTCGTCCATGGAGTGATTACTCCATAGAACCTTGTAGAACCACAACGTACGGTTGCGTGTGGTTCGGGCCTTTTCGTCGATAATCTGCACCGGTTCCTCCCGATAGGTGAGATCCGGTTGCAGTTCTTCAATGTCTTCCAGCTGAACGGTAGTTGATAGCTTGAGACACTTCCTCAGCTGGGAAATGTGAAAGACGTCGTGCACACCGGAAAGTGCTTCTGGTAATTTCAGTCGGTATGCCACCGATCCACATCTTTCGGTAATCTGGAATGGACCGATGAATCGGGGTGCTAACTTCCCTCTCACCCCAAATCTGTTTACGCCCTTCATTGGAGATACCCGTAGATATACGTGATCTCCAACTTCGAATTGTAATGGGCGCCTTCTCCGGTCCGCATACTGTTTCTGTTGGGATTGAGCGGCTTTTAGGTTCGCTTGAATCAGTCGAACCTTTTCTTCCGCGTTGCTGACAAGGTCAATCCCGAAGGTAACCCTTTCGCCAGACTCACACCAGTTCAATGGTGTGCGACACTTCCTACCGTATAGCGCCTCGTAAGGTGCCATCTTGATGCTGGCTTGGTACCCATTATTGTACAAGAATTCGGCTAACGGCAAGTGATCATCCCAATTCTTGCCGTGGTTGATAGCGCAAGCTCGTAACATGTCTTCTAAGATTTGATTTACCCGCTCCGTTTGTCCATCCGTCTGCGGGTGGTAGGCTGAACTACGGATCAGCTTCGTCCCCAAGGCAGCGTGTAGCTGCTCCCAAAAACGGGACACAAATAAAGTGCCCCGATCCGATATGATAGCACGGGGTACGCCGTACAAGCATAGGATCCGTGAGATGTACAGTTCAGCATACTTCTTGGCGTTGTAGTTGGTGTTGACCGGGATGAAATGGGCAACTTTGGTGAGCCGATCGACGATCACCCACACAGAATCATGTTTCTGCAAGGTGGTGGGTAAACCGACGATGAAATCCATGCTCACGTCCTCCCACTTCCAGGCAGGAATGCCCAGTGGTTGCAGCAGTCCCGGTTTCAGCATGTGGTCTGCCTTCACCCTTCGACATGTATCACACTCGGACACGTATTTTGCAGTCTCTCGCTTCATCCGTGTCCACCAAAACTTGCTTCTGAGTTCTTGATACATCTTGTTGCTGCCGGGGTGAATAGAAAACTTTGACAAGTGAACCTCATCAAAGATTTTATTCCGTAATTCCGGGTTACGGGGTACGATGATCCGGTCCTTGAACCATAGGACGCCGTCTCCGTCCTTCCGGAAACATTTCAGCTCCCCACTGTCTACACATCTCCGCAAATGTGACATGCCCTTGTCATTCTTCTGGGCTGCCGCTATCTCTTCACGGATGGTGGGGATCAAAGCTAGGTTGTAGAGAGCTCTGTGTGGAATCACATGTAGTGGTGGCTCGCTCTCTTCCAACGGTGTGATGGTCAGATTATTGACGTGTGACTTGCGGCTCAGCGCATCTGCCACTACGTTTGCCTTGCCCGGATGATAATGGATCTCTATTTTGTAATCCTTTATCAATTCTAACCATCTTCGTTGCCTCATGTTCAGCTCCTTCTGGGTGAATATGTACTTGAGGCTTTTGTGGTCGCTATATAAATGTACGAGGTTACCGAGTAGGTAGTGCCTCCACATTTTCAGTGCAAGTACCACGGCAGCGAGCTCCAAGTCGTGAGTTGGATAATTCTTCTCATGTTTTCTAAGCTGTCGTGATCCATACGCGACCACTCTTCGGTCTTGCATCAGCACACATCCGAGCCCAATGCCGGATGCATCGCAGTACACATCGAACGGTTTTGTGGTGTCTGCCTGCGCCAAAACCGGTGCTGATGTCAGGTGCTTGACTAAAGCCTTGAATGCTGCTTCACATGCTGGACTCCAAACATATTTGGTAGCCTTCTTCAGCAGTTCTGTCATTGGCTTGGCAATCTTCGAGAAGTTCGGAATGAACCTCCGATAATATCCCGCGAGTCCGAGGAAACTCCGTACCTCGTGAACAGTTCTCGGGGATTTCCAATTCAGCACTTGAGTGATCTTGCTCAGGTCCACAGCGATACCCTCCGCTGAGATGATATGCCCGAGAAAAGGCACTTGCGATATCCAAAACTCGCATTTGCTGAATTTCGCGTATAACTTGTGGTCCCGCAGCCGTTGCAAGACTATACGCAGATGTTTCTTGTGATCTTCCTCCGACTTGGAATATACCAGGATGTCATCGATGAAGACCAAGACAAACTTGTCCAGCTCCGGCATGAATACCGAGTTCATTAAGTACATGAAGTGAGCTGGAGCATTGGTGAGGCCGAAGGACATGACCAGGTACTCATAGAGTCCGTACCTCGTCGAGAAAGCTGTCTTTGGAATGTCCTCAGCCCTTATTTTAATCTGATGGTACCCGGATCTTAAATCCATCTTGTAAAAGATCTTTGCTTCGACCAACTGATCAAACAACATGTCGATCCGTGGCAACGGGTACTTGTTCTTGATGGTTACGGCATTTAATGGATGATAGTCCATGCAAAGCCGCAACGTCTCATCCTTCTTCTTGACAAATAATGCCGAACAGCCCCATGGCGAGGAGCTCGGCCTAATAAAACCCTTCTCCAGAAGGTCCGTGAGCTGAGTCTTCAGTTCAGCCAACTCCTTGGGCGCCATCTTGTACGGCCTTCGGGATATTGGCATGGTTCCCGGTGCAAGTTCAATCTTGAACTCCACCTCTCTATCAGGCAGCATTCCCGGTAAATCATCCGAAAATACGTCAGGGAACTCTCGGACCACTGGAATATCTTCCAATCTGATAGTTGTGGCTTGATAGACACTTGGAAGTTTTATTTCTGGACTGTCCAGAAATAATGAGTGAGACCCGTGCACTTCTAAGTTTAAGTGCACGACTCGAAGGACGGTGTCTAAAACAGCGCCGTGGTGGGTTAACCACGACATCCCTAGGATGACATCGACCTTCTGTCCCTCTATGATAATGTGAGACGTGGGGTACACTCTACCCGCTAAGCATAATGGTGCTTTGGAAACCATTACGCTTGCTGAAATCTTCCCACACATGCTGAGCCCGTCCCTCCACCGGAACGAGCGCGTATGGAGTGCCCTCCATAGCCTGTACGTGTAGTTGGCAGAAACGTGACATGGTGTCACGGGCTGCCACTTGCCACATCCCTTCCAGTTGTCTTCCTCTCACCGTGACGGTGAACGGCACCCAACCGGGTGGCGTAGGTCCTGCGGGGACTTCGACATAGATCGTCCACGTCTTGTTCCCCTCTTCGCCTTCTTCCTTGGCGAAGTACTGCGGCATCTGGTTATACCCGAAATATTGGAGCATTTGCCACAATGCTTCCGGGTAGCCACTACGGTGAGAACAGTGGGAAACCACCCACCCGTTCTCCAACTGTTTATCTGCTGTCATCTGTAAAAATATATTTGAGAAATGTCAAATATTTATTTAAACAGTAAACTCTTGAGTTATAACATAATACATGTCATTGAACCCATAAAACTTGGAAACATAGTTCAAATTTTAAACAAATTTGACTGCTGATCTGCTGTCTACATGACAGCCCTGATCAGTTTCCATTTAAACCTGATTTAGGCCATGTTGAAGGCAAAAACAATTCTAGAGCTCAACATCAAAGTTAAAGCTAACTTCAATAGCTTTCCAGAAAGTATTTGCTTGGCCTAAGATCTGTCCTGGTTCAAAAGTTATGAGATCCCAAAGTTAACAGAATTTCTGGGGAAAATTGGACAGCACCTCCCTGCTTTAGGTACTGATTTGATCCAAGAATTCCAGTTAATTCTGTTCCTAATCTGACAAAACTTTTTGTTACAAAGTTGTAACCTATCTCATAAGCGTTCCAGAACTACCTCATTTTCTATTTTTGGATTTTTATGCAGGAAGTTATGCTTAATTTACAGAGAGTTTACAGAGAGTGTTTGCTCTGCCCTGTTTTCTGGACAGTTTCAACTCTACTGCATTTTTCGAGTGGTTAAGGGATGAAACACCTCTGGACCTCAACAGAAAAGTTATAAAGCTCTTCCAAAGATTTCCAGAAATTGATCGTACGACCCCAAACTCGAAAGAACTCAACCTCTAACCTCTGATTAACTTCAGCCTTGATTCAGCTGAAAACAGAGTGCTCCGTCCTTAACAACCTATAAGTTGAAAACTTGTTAACTTTGAATATCCTGTTCAAGGGAAGGAGTTATATCAAGTTTTAATACTGTAGATCAAAATCTTCAAGTTTTAAATGAAGTTGTTCATTTAATGGGGTGTGACATCGATGCGTCACCAGATTATGTCGGTACTACGTCCTCACAAGAAAAACCTATACCGGACTTAGCCGGCTTTGTTACTTCAGTGGCACTAAACGTCACTCGCACACGGATGCTACACGTCTACCGTTTTGTGGTCAGGCTACATGCAGAAACTCAAACAATCATCAGACTCGGCTGCACACCGAGCCCGGAATCCATACAGTTCGTACACCCGGCCGTCATCACTCGCTCGGATGTTCTCAAGCCAAACACACCTTGAGTTACGTGCTCACGTTTCAGACCACGTGACGGGGTCTCCCAAGTTGCACCACGCACGCCAGGGATAGACGTTGCTCGAATACCCCAAACGACATGAAGAGTCGTAGAGGATATCAAAGCGGGTCGGGTTACCTGCCACCCGTGAGGCTCCACCCTTCAGCTTGTGCGCACTGGTGGACAGCGCTTACGTGTACCCCCCAAGACATAAACGTCCCGAGATACACAATTTTCCGACATAACAAATAGGTCAATATGCCACTTTCTATATACTAATAACATCCTTATACGGGCTATTAACTCGTTCCTCACTGGATTTTTGAAAAAGAAAACATTTGTACTGTGTTAAACCTCAAGCGAGCTCTGATACCAACGCTGACATGACCCCAAGGTCCTGTCAAGCCAAGATCACGTTGAGGGGTGCTGCGTTGCACAGCACCGTATAACACACGTCAAAGGTACAAAGCGGAAGTGGAAATTTTATTACATAAACAAGTTATGAACATGTTTACATCAAAATAAGTTCAGTCTACACTCGCGGGCGTAGACTAAGCATCAAGTGCACGTTCAGCCCTTGAACGTGTCCTTGCTAGCACACACGCACACTAATTCTGCGGCGTGCACAACTCCCACTCGACGGGGTTCCCCTCCTGGGGTTCCGTATCCTCTTCGGGAGTCCCTTCCTCATAGAACCCTGCAAAAAGCTTCAAACACAAGCAGTGAGCACGAAGGCTCAGCAAGTCTGACCCGTCTCACCTAAACATGGAACTTCTACATGAGGGATGGTGGGTTACATGAGGTAAAAATCATTGCAAGGACTCGCCTAATTAGTAGAACGTTACTTTCAAGTTTTAGCAGCAGGTTGTGGAGAACCTTACGCTAAGGCACATGAGAGAGCCGCAATCAAACAAGAAACGCATTTCTCTCATGTACTTTGCCCAAAGTTGAAAAGGACTTTAGTTAACTCTAAACTACAGCAATTCATTAGCAATCAAGTCCATCTTTCAATCAGCAACATTTTAACATGTAACTAGCCTGTTCTTTCTACCGTCACGGTACAGTGAACAAGTGGTACTCACTGACCACGAGGGACGGTGATTATAATTGATTTACACCTGCAGGGTTACCCGAACAACCCGTCGCGTACGCCCGTACTCGATGTTGCCTACAACAACCATCACGGATGCCTTACGCAACCACCTTTCACCCGTTAGCCAAATATTGAACCGGTCCCATCGTCCCGAGCAAGAGGTCTCTGCACGCGCATCTCAGTGTCGCCAGCCGATTTACACCTCGAGCTCTCAACCTACCCTCTGAACGACGGGCAATGCCTCAGTACCCAGCTACCCGAGTTACATCAGTTTCCCGGTTCCCATATAGCCGGTAGGTCTTCGGTACTGTTCTAGCTTGTTCAACAGGCCCGCACACGGCTCGGTCCTCAATCGACACAAGCGGAGCTATAGCACACAGGCCCCAAAGTCCTGCTGCCCTTACCCTCCGCTTGGTCTTATTTTTCTTGCCATGTGTATCATGTGCTATCTCTACCCGAGCAATGTGCCTCTAGCCTATTCTCGCGAGTAGTTCCAACTACCCGACTTGTACCGAATCCTACTCTATCCTAGCAATGCAGTAGCTAACGGGGTTTGCAATCCTAAACCCAACCCATGGTTCTCTTGGCTATGCAGTGGGACTTCCAAACAAGACTCTAATGCAAAGAATAAAGTAAACAAGTATGTGCTCAAAACAATAAAAATTTGTAAAAAGGTTAATGCAAACCGGAGCTTGCCTTGCTGCTCTTGGTCGTAGGCTAGCTGTTCCTCCGGAGTAACGAAGTCTAGGACTTTGGGTTCCTCCTCGACCTTAGCGACTACATGATAGAAGTAATACATGTATTAATTTGAATGCATTTGTATTAAGTTTGAACTTGTGAAGCTTAGAAGTCCCACTAGACAGACTTTATGACTGTGAAACTTTTACTATGGTTTGGTTACAACCTAAACAGAGATTTGGTCATGTTTTAGTTGCAGTAAAGCTCATTTGAGCCCTCCACAATTAATTATGGCCTTGACCTTAATTGACGGCTTTTGGGGTGTTCTAAGGATTTTCATGGAGTGAAACTTGATTTGCTGGAAAGTGCTCAGAAAGCTGAATCCAGCAAAATTTGGTTCACTCGATTTGGAGCCTTCTAGCCAAAGTTATGAGGATTTGAAGTTTGGAAGAATTCTGAAAATCGGGGAAAAAGTTTAAACTCTTGGGGCCCGCGGGGACACGTGTCGAGCGCGGAGGTGTCCGGCACACCGGGGATACCACACGTGTCGAGCGTGGAGGTGTCCGGCACACCGGGGATACCACACGTGTCGAGCGCGGAGGTGTCCGGCACACCGGAGCTCACAGGGTATTTGCGTGCCAGCACAGCCGATCCCCGGCCACACCCGATCCCGATTTAAATTCTTCAGAAGCTGACATGTGGGCCAGACGGCTTCTTCTTTCTCCCGCCGTTCTCTCGCGCCCGTGCCGCCGACCTCGCCGGAGCAGACTCGGAGCTCACCGGCTCGCCGCTGCCGGACCTCCCATGGTCTGAAACTCGCCGCCAGGGGGTTGTCGACGTCGAGGAACACGTCGGTAGTGTCAGGTCGGGCTAGGGGGACCGGAAATAGCTCGGCGACGTGTCGCGGCCTCGGTTGAGGTTCGGCATCGTCGACCGTGGGTTCTAACCCGCCAACACCTCGAACAAACGGTCCTACAGCATCAGTGTACCTCTAGGAAGCTCGACAGGGTGTCAAAAGGGTTTAGGGATGGCGGCAAGTTGGTCGGCACCGTATGACCGATCGTGCCCGCCATGACCGTCCTCGATCGAGCTCTAAATTCGTCAATCCTAGACAGTTTCACGCCACGAATGCAGAAAAGAATTTGATCGCCGGCTAGTCCAGCGTCTATGTGCAGGATTTGATGACCTCCGAAAGATCATAGAGCGAGAATTTAAAGAAACCGTACCGGAAGCTCGGTTTACGGTCGCCGGAGCAAAAACTGAGAATTCGCCGCCGAGAGTTCACGGTGTGGCTTGAGCTTCAGGTGGAAGCAGCGTGGAGTTCGTGCGCTCCTGTTGCCGCCCTTGCTGGCCCGTGTAAACGCCTGTGGAACGCTGTCCACGGGCGCCTGACTTTCGGCTGTGGTTGAGTCGCCGTTGTGGCGATCGCTCTTGGGCAAAGGAGGTCGGAGCTCGGGGTTTCTGGCGTTGGGGAGGTGAAGTGCGACCTCAGGTGGCTGTCTAGCAGCTCAGGGACGAAGGAGGAGATGGTTTTGTTGGTTTTCCCGATTGAGCAGAGAGCTGCGGCGAGAAACAATGCCGCTGCTCGGGTTTGCCCGCGAGAAGATAAAGCCGGCCGACTCCTGCTCGGCTGAGGCGGTGCCGGTCGCATGGGGGCGCGAGCGAGCCGCCCTGGGCGCCAGCGCGCGGAGAGGGAAGCAGCTGGTGGCGCCGGTAGCTGCTTGGTGGCACAGCCGACAGCTGCTCGGTGGAATTTCCCACCGAGACTCTAACTTTGGGTGCAAGTTTCTCCTTCTTCCCTTTATGACATGTGGGTCCCACCTGGGGTTTTAACCTCTGAAATTTACTCCTAATCACTGTTGTAAACAGTGAGCCCCATAATACCCCTGGTGATTCAAATCATTCACCCCTGAGCCATTTGAATTGAATAGAATTCAAATTGGGTTTGGTTTGAGTGAATTTCAGCACAAGTTCAGTTTTGAATTCAAATAAAGTTTGAATTTGTCTCACTTAGCTCATGTCAAGATCAACTCCAAATGGAGTGAAAATTGGTGTGTGAGCTCACAAAAATGTGCTGAATAAGAATATGCCTCCCACTTTTAAATTCATGGGATAAAAACAGTTTGAATTTGAATGTGGTTTCAAACTGCCCTCCTTCTATCTATACCCAAATGACCTCAAAAAGGTTTTGAATTTGGGTGAAACTTGGCATGGACATCCTTAGCGATGTGTAGGAGTTTTCATATGTCCAGCCCACCTATATCACATGTGGAAAATACCACTTTTGCAATATGTGAGTTTGTTCTCTAATGAGCATATTGATGGTGGTTACTTGCTCTTCATTTGTGTTCATCAACTCACTTCAAATGAAGTGTGTGGTGTGGTGATGAACACTTCAAATAGGTGTCAAAAACTGAGGCCCTTACAGTTTGGTAAAAATATAGGCTAGTTGTTTTTCAGTTCTTACATGTGAGATAGCTATGTCCCCCTTAATAGAGTGATCTCTCAAAAAGTGATGCCGGATGTCTATATGTTTGGTCCTAGAGTGCTCAACGAGATTGTGGGCTATCTTAATGGCACTCTCATTGTCACAAAGTAGTGGAATGTGGTTCATATTGTCACCATAATCCCTTAGAGTTTGTCGCATCCAAAGAAGGTGAGCACAACAACTCCCAGCTGCGACATACTCCGCCTCAGCTGTGGAGAGAGCAATGGAGTTTTGTTTCTTGGATGACCATGATACTAGGGACCTACCCAAAAATTGACAAGTCCCTGAGGTGCTTTTTCTATCTATTTTACATCCGGCGTAATCCGCATTGGAGTATCCAATGAGATTAAACTTAGATCCCTTTGGATACCATAATCCTAGGTTGGGCGTGTGAACTAGATATCTTAGGATCCTTTTAACGGCTGTTAAATGATATTCTTTAGGTGATGCTTGAAATATTGCACATAAACATACACTAAGCATGATATCGGGTCTAGATGCACAAAGATAAAGTAATGAGCCAATCATAGAGTGATATACCTTTTGATCCACGCTTGGTCCATCTTCATTGAGGTCAAGGTGCCCATTTGTTGCCATTGGTCTCTTGATAGGTTTTGCTTTGTCCATGTCGTACTTCTTGAGTATGTCTTGTGTGTACTTGGTTTGACTAATGAGCGTGCCTTCCTTGAGTTGCTTGACTTGAAATCAGAGGAAGAACTTCAACTCTCCCATCATGGACATCTCAAACCTATCTGTCATTATCTTACTAAACTCATTGCAAAAAGATTTGTTAGTAGAACCAAATATAATGTCATCGACATATATTTGGCACACAAAGAGATCGTTGTCTGTATTCTTTGTGAAGAGTGTATAATCTGCTTTGCCTATCTTAAAGCCATTATCAATGAGAAAGTCTCTAAGACATTCATACCAAGCTCTAGGAGCTTGTTTGAGGCCATAGAGAGCTTTATGCAACTTAAACACATGATCAGGATATTCTTGGTCTTCAAAGCCGGGTGGTTGCTCCACGTATACCTCCTCTTTGATTGGACCGTTTAGGAAGGCACTTTTCACATCCATTTGATAGAGTTTAAAATCATCATGAGTAGCATAGGCTAATAGAATACGAATAGACTCAAGCCTAGCTACGGGAGCAAAAGTTTCATCGAAATACAAACCTTCGACTTGAGCATATCCCTTTGCCACAAGTCTGGCCTTATTTCTTGTCACAACTCCGTGTTCGTCTTTCTTGTTGCGGAACACCCACTTGGTGCCTACTACGTTTGCATTTGGTCTTTTCACTAGCTCCCATACTTGATTTCTTGTAAAGTTGTTTAACTCTTCTTGCATAGCTACCACCCAATCCAGATCCTTGAGTGCATCTTCCACCCTAAATGGTTCCAAGGACGACACAAAAGAGTAATGTGCACAAAAGTTAGCTATTCGAGAACGTGTTGTTAGCCCTTTTGTGATATCTCCAAGGATGTTATCAACGGGGTGATTTTGTTGAATGCTTTGATGAACCCTTGGGTGAGGCACTTGATTTCTTGAGTGGTTTTTCTTCTTCTTCTTCTCCCCCTTGATCAACATCATGGTTTCGATTTTCTTCTTCTTCAAACTGACCGTCTTGATCTTGGGGTGCTTGAGTTTGATCTTGAGTGAGAGGTGCCAATTGTGATGAGCTTGTAGCATCTTGTCCTACATTTTCTTGGGGACGGACTTCTCCAAGCCCCATTCTTCTTAGCGTTTCACTTGGTGCTTCTTCTTCATCTAATACATTGATCAACTTGCTCCACTTGGGAGCCATTAGTTTAATCAAACAGCACGTCACGTGCAATTTCAACGCACCCGGAGGCTTTGTTGAAGACACGATAAGCGTAGGTGTTTGAGTCATAACCAAGTAGGAAACCTTCATCGGATTTCGAAGCAAATTTTGAGGTCCTAGGCTTCTTGTTGAGAATATAGCATTTACTTCCAAAAACTCAAAAGTAGGAGATATTGGGTTTGTTACCGGTTAGGAGCTCGTATGGGGTTTTCTTCAAAAGTCGATGGAGGTAGAGGCGGTTTGTAGCATGACAAGCGGTGTTGACTGCTTCCGCCCAAAACCGGTCCGAGGTCTTGTATTCATCGAGCAAGGTTCTTGCCATCTCTATGAGTGTTCGGTTCTTCCTTTCAGCCACCCCATTTTGTTCCGGAGTATAAGGGGCTGAAAACTCATGTTTGATGCCCTCTTCATCCAAAAATTCTTCTACTTGAGTGTTCTTGAATTCAGAACCGTTGTCACTCCTTATCTTCTTGGTTTTTGAGGAAAACTCGTTTTGAGCTCTCCTCAAGAACTTCTTGCGGATACCTTAAGTTTCTCCCTTATCATGCAAGAAAAATACCCAAGTGAAACGAGAATAATCATCAACAATTACAGGACCATACTTGTTACCGCCAATGCTTATATAGGTGACAGGGCCAAAAAGGTCCATGTGAAGCATCTCCAATGGTCTTGTTGTCGTCATCACATTCTTGGTGGGATGAGTTGTTCCAGTTTGCTTTCCTGCTTGGCACGCACTACATGGTCTATCTTTTTCAAAAACAACATCTTTTAGTCCACGGATGTGATCCCCCTTTAGAAGTTTTTGTAAGTTCCTCATTCCAACATGGGCTAGTCTTCTATGCCACAGCCATCCCATGTTGGTTTTTGCTATTAAGCATGTGTCAAGTTGAGCTTTATCTGTGGAAAAATCCACCAAGTAAAGCTTTCCCTTTAACACACCCTTAAAGGCAATTGAGTTATCACTTCTTCTAGAGACGGTCACATCCTCGTTAGTAAACAAGCAAGTATAACCTTTCTCACATAGTTGAGATATGGACAATAGGTTATAATTCAGTGATTCAATGTGTAGAACATGTGAAAGAAAGTGTTGAGAAGAGATTGCAATTTTACCAATACCGAGTACCCTTCCTTGGCTGTTGTCACCAAAATAGATGTCTTCATTTGGATCATCATTTTCTTCATATTCGACAAACATTTTTCTCTCTCCGGTCATATGGTTAGTGCACCCAATATCTAGCACCCATTTAGTGCCACCGGAGGAGTAGGCCTGCAAAACAATTTAAACTTTGCTCTTAGGTAGCCAAACTTGGTTGGGTCCTTTGAGGTTAGTTACTAGGCATTTGGGCACCCACACACAAGTTTTTGGACTCTTGCGGAGTGTCCTAACATATTTTGCATAAACTTTACCATACTTGCTTTTCATAAGAACATAAGATGCATCGAAGTTATGAAATACTATAGATTTTACATTTTTGGTAATTTCATGTGAGGTAGATGCAAGGTTGTCACTCTTGTCTTGACTTGAGTTTTCTTTCACGAAGGCTACGCATTTTCTATTGTTTTTAAGGATTCTAGCGTTTTGCTTTCCTCCCCTAGTATAACCAAGTCCATCTTTGATGAAGGGAGATCTTGTGATTGAGTATGCACTACGTGCATATTTGATTTTTTCCTTATCAAAGATCCCACTCTTGTGTGTATTCTTGTTTTGTGCCTCTTTGAGCTTATTTTTTAAGTTTAAGATAATGCTAGCACATTTACAAGTTTTAGTGTTGGATTCTATATTTGTTGAGAGAGAGTTTTTGGAGGATGAATTAGTTGAGACACTTGACTTAAGTGAGTCAACTTGTGCTTCAAGATTCTTGTGAGCTTTGGTTAAACTTACAAGTTCATCTTGAAGTGCTACATTCTCACTTTTAAGCTGAACGCAAGTCTCCTTGCTCATAGCAAGTTTGCTTTCAAGTGTTCTACTATTTTCTCTCTCAAGTTCAAGGAGTTTCTCAATCTCAAGATTTCTTTCCTTTTCAAGGATAAGCAATTCTTCTTGTTGATTGAGAAGCTCTTCTTGTTCAAATATTTCATCCGATAACATTTTCATTTTTGCTATAGCCTTTTTGTTTAATCCTCTAAACATGAATTCGTTTTCACTACTACTATCAAAGTCACTATCATCTTCAATATGTAACTTAGAAGGTTTATGCATTACCTTGCGCTTTCCTTCCTTTGCCATGAGGCATGTGTGACTTCGGCTCTTCCAATCACCCTTGTTTGGCAAGAGTGGTTTCTTCATGGTTGGCCTCTTGATGGCTACGGTTGCCACTTTTTCTTCATCTTCGGAGGAGGATTCTTCGTTTAAGTCCCATTCTTCTCCGATGTGGGCTTGTCCATATGTCTTCTTCTTTGTGAAGAATTTCTTATCTTGAGGCTTCCCATCCTTCTTCTTTCTCTTGTCATCTTCCTTGCTATGGGGGCAGTTCACAATGAAATGCCCATGTTCTCCACAGTTGTAGCAAGTCTTCTTTGTTCTTGACTTGCCCTTGTCTTTGCTCTTGTTCTCATAGTGATGGCTTCTCCTTCTCCTCATTAACCTTTTGAATCTTTTGATGAAGAACGCCATTTCTTCATCATCCATGTCCGTGCTCTCATCATCACTTTCTTCATCTTCACTTGTGAGTTGTGTTTCTTTTGCCTTGGACTTGGATGGGGCCTTGAGAGCAATGCCCTTCTTCTTGGATGAAGTGATCTTGGCTAGGTCATTGACGTGTTGGGCTTTCTTTTCCATCATCTCGTGGTTAATGATCTTCCCTAGCACTTCATCCGGAGTCATTAAGTGAAAGTTTGGGCTTTCCCGGATTAAGGTGCATAGGGTCACATTGCGAGGCATAAATGCTCTTATCATTCTTTTGACCACCTCATGGTCATTCCATTTCTTTGCATCCGTACGCCCGACTCTTGTTGATAAGAGTTTTGAGTCGGTTGTACATTTCTTGAGGTGTTTCGCCTTCTTCCATTGCAAACCTTCTAAGCTCTCCTTCTATCATTTCAATCTTAGCTTCCCTCACGGATCGGTTTCCTTCATGTGCGATCTTGAGGGTGTCCCAAATATCTTTGGCGAGCTCCAACCCATCTACCTTGTTAAATTCTTCAACGCTCAGAGATGAGTTGAGCACGGCTGCTGCTTGTGCATTGCGATGGATTTGTTGTTCTTGTTCTAGGGTGAGTTCATCCTCATCTTTGGGGATATCTATACCTGTACATACCACATGCCAAAGACTTGGGTTCAAGGAAATTCGATGCAACTTCATGTTGTGTTTCCACATTGTATAGTTAGTTCCATCAAAGTGAGGTGGTTTGCCTAGAGGAATTGATAAATAACTAGAATGAGAATTTAGACGTTCATAGTTAAAAGGATATCGCGAGTAGTCTTGTTGACTACTCTTGAGCTTCTTCTCCAACTTCTCCTTATTTTTCCTTTTAGCCTCCTCCTTCTTATTTTTGAGGAGTGCCATGAGACGAAGAACTTCTTCATCTTCTTCTGAGCTTGTAACGTCTTGTGGAGGAGTAACCGCTGGAGGCGGGTTAGAACATTGTTCTTCAAAGTTGCTCAAACTTGCTCCTTTTCCCTTGTTGAGATCAATTTGGCTACCGACCTTGTCCCCCATCTCCTCTCCAAGCGGTTAAGCTTTGTGGAGAGTTAGGCTTTGATACCAATTGAAAGTTGCCTAGAGGGGGGTGAATAGGCTAATAAAACCTGAAAGTATAGCAAACAGTGGATAAAACCTGAAGCAGGCCGGACTAGTCCGGTCTGAGATTGGACTAGTCCGGTCTAAGTATAAATTTGCGTTTTAGGTTTCCTTTTGAGTTTGTTTGAGCGGAAAATATATGGTAGTCAAATGATATCACTAATTAGTTGAGAATGATTGGATTACGAAATAGTAGAACAATTTGCGGGCATTAACACAATGAAAGCTTAACAAGTAATTCTAGTGAGCAAGTGAGATAGTAGAGGAACCAAGAGACACGATTTATCCCGAGGTTCAATTCCACACAGGAATCTACGTCCTCGTTGAGGAGTCCACCAAGGACCGGGTCTTTTCCAACCCTTACCTCACCGAGCAATCACCAAGATCAATCTCGGGCTCTCTCACTATCAATCAAATGTGAATACAATGCTCTTAGGGGCTACTCACACCTTGAGGCTCCCTACACCAACCAAGTAGTTCTAGAATTCAAAGTATAACTGTTAAGAACTCAAAATAACAGTTAGAGTGCAAGGGAATCAAACCGAGAGCTCAAACGTCGATCACCACGTCTTTCCTCTCACAAAACCACTAACTCCTTAAGATCCAATCTTAGGGGTCTAGAAGGTGAGGAAAGATGCTTAGAAGAGCTCTAGGAATGAGTTTTCAGCGCTTAGGTTGTTGTCCTTTCAATTCTCAGCCGGGCTAGTCCGTTCTTGAGGGACCACTCACGTCACATGGCTACCAACTAAAGTTTAGTGACCGTTGGACTCAAACGGTCATGAAACCACGGACTAGTCCGGCCAAGAGCGGACTAGTCTGATCTCAGTCAGGAACCTTTGTTCCGTATGAGAATGGACTAGTCTGGTAAGGGCGGACTAGTCCGGTCTTACCAGACTTAGTCTAAAAACTCTCTAATCTGAGCTGCGGACTAGTCCAGCCAACTTCGGACTAGTCCGAGCTCACACAGGAACCTTTGTTCCGTCCTAATTCGGACTAGTCTGAAAAGATCGCACTAGTCCGTACTGTGGAGCGGACTAGTCCAAAGGCACTCACAGACTTCTTCTCCGGACCTAAGCGGCTTAGTCCGCTTAGCGGACTAGTCCGGCCTCTTGGGCGGACTAGTACGGCCTTCTGAGACTTAGTCTCATAACGGCTCAGACTCACACAACAACGGACTAGTCCGGCCTTGAACGGACAAGTCCGAACTAACTCAGAGACTCTTTATCTGAATCAAAACAGATTAGTCCGGGTCCGAACGGACTAGTCCGGCCCGTGGTCCGGACAAGTCCGGTCTCCCCTTTTCTTCATATCTATGACTACATCGTCTCATGATTCTAACTTTCTACCCTTCGTTTGAGCTCTCTAATGATTCTCAAGCACTCTAAAAGAGAAGACCCTGTACACAACTAGAAAATGTGAAGATTATTAGAAAATTCTATTTTCTACTCTTTCAAGTCTTCTTCTTTTCCTTTTGCTTCTTGAGAGACTCCATATAGATTTCTTTGATAAACACCTATGCTCATACTCAGTAGAAACGTATTAGTATCTTAACTGTCGTCATCAATCAACCAAAACCCACGGGATTACCTATATGCACTTTCAATATGCCCTTTGCTCGTCGGAGCGACGTCCGGGCGGGTGGCCCCCGAGACACGCGTCTCCACTGGAACGGTCTTGCGGAGTTAGCGGGTGGTTCGGAGTTGTTGGGCACGTGGCAGCACCGGAGCCCTCCCATGCTGGAGGTCGGATCCTGAGCTGCAGGACACGTGGCAAATCCAGGGCCTTCCCCGGGGGGGAGGAGGTACACCCGGGTTCATTGCCACGTAACAGCACCGGAGCCCTCCCATGCTAGAGGTCGGATCCGGAGCTGCAGGACACGTGGCACCTCCGGTGCTCTCTCTGGTAGGGGGTGTGGCTCGGAGGTTCCGTACACGTGGCAGCGTCGAAGCCCTCCTTGGTGGAAGATGGGGTCCGGCACCACTGGACAAGTGACGACTCTCGAGCCACCCTCGGCCGGTCTTCAGGCTCAGGGCCTGAAGACACGTGGCAATCACGGGACAGCCAACGGGGCCCAGAGTGCAGGGCTTACCCTGGTGCCCGCCTAAGCTGGGAAGGCAGGGCCCAGATGCTTTTTATCCACTACGCGGGGGTACCCGATTCGCAGGGTAACGACAGTGGCCCCCGGGCCCATCTCGGGGGAGGTATTAAGCCCGCAGGTGGGGCCCCTATCTCCTCCGCATGGTGGTTTCGAACTTACAATTTTTTGGGAATCGAAGCGATGGTGTGATTCTAGCATAGTGGGCGAGCGGCCGTACCTAGGAGATGAAAAGGTTGTTCGTCCTTGGTGTAGTGGGCGCACTCAGTCAAAGCGGCAGCGCCTCATCGTGTCCTCTCTGAGGTGACCGGTCATGGCGTGGCAGCCGAGGGGCTGCCTCGGGACAATTACCGCGAGCACTCGTGAACCGTCGGGGTGTCGCGCCGCTTCCCTTGGGAACCGCCAGGCGCTCCCGAGTTCATACTTGCATGTCCTGCCAGTGCCTGACTAGTGGGCCTGGGCCCTTCCTGTCATTGGCGAGTGCTAGGGCGACATGCTCGAGGGGTCGCCCTGGGTTATTCACTGTGGCAGCTGAAGAGTCGGTCACACCGCTCTTCCCGGGAAACGCCGGGCGTTCTCTAGGGGTTATCCTATCAGCCCCCGGTGGCTTACGAGTGGACCTGAGTCCAGCCCACCGTTGGGGGAGGCGAATAGCCCACAATTGCAGCGGTCATGACCCAATCGCCGTGCCTGTTGTGCTGCCTGAGGCCGAGGACAGGTATAAAAGGAGGTCTTGCGGTGTGGGTCGGCACCCTTCCTCACCATGTGGCCTTTGTTCTCCTCTTGCACGCTAGACGTCGCCACTTCCAGACACTCTCGCCCACCAGATACTCCCTCACTTGTAGCCATCTTCGCCCACTTCTGCGAGATGTTCGTGTGTGTGCGGCCTCCGGTGAGGTCCTCTGACGGATCTCTCTCCCTCACGGTCTTGGATAGAGGCACAAGCCATCCGGATGGTGCACCGATGGTATGGGAGGCCGTCAGGGACAGGTTCTTCGACCTGCAGTGATATCCAACATAAGCGTCGGGTGGAGCATGTCCTCTAAGCGCTCTGCCATAGGAGGACTGTCTGCCGGTACCGGAGGAAGGCTAAGTCCAGAGTGATCAAGTCTTCCTCCTGGTACTGTTGTAGACAGAAAAATCTGCCATAGACGGCAATTTTGTCCACCCAGTACTGGATGTTACTGATGTCGCAGTCCAGCATGCACCGCCTAATACAACAGATGTCATCGTTGTCTCAATCCAGCGTGCACTGCTGCCTACCTTGGTCTAATAGCAGATGGCCGTCTCACTGCACAGAGATCAGCTCGGGGGACAACCAAGCAGTCCACGGAGCAGAAGACTACCCGACTTGTAGCTGTTGAGTTCCTTAGTTGTCTTGTATCCCCTCTTGTATGTCGGGACCCCAATATCAATGAAAATATCTCTGTTCTAAGTCTTTCATTGTCTTGTCTTGTATTTCTGTGTTGATGAATTAAAAAGCGGTTATATTGATCTTCCTTCTATGAATCGCTCGGTGATGGGTCCAGTAGGCAGAACCATTTTTAGCTTCCGTGAGGCCCCCTGACCCTTGATGCCGCAAAGATCGGAGGGTCCCTTAACTCGCCAAAGCAGTTGTCGCTTCCTTGTTGCTTGTCGTAGATGTGTACCCTCCTTTTTTCTTTTTTTTTCTTTTACGAGTTACCAGGGTTTGGACGACTTGCTTAGTTTGACAAGTCGCGATGACCCCCCTGGCAAACGGGTTCCAGTGTAAGAAACAAGCTCGGGGGCCTTCGGGAGGCGCCGACTTTTTGGGGTTCGAGAGTGCCCCCCTTAGGAGAGTTGGAGTTACGGCCCCACGGACCGGAGCCCTGCTGCTTGCATAGACACTAAAAGAAAAGGATAATCCATGCCGTGTAGTTGCATTCTCTCTGCTCGATGGCCCCATTATGGCATATGGTCCTCTGCGAAGCTACGGGGCCTGGGCAATTCGGTGTATTGCCTCCGGACCTCGGTTACCCTCCTTCCTGGGGTGGTGTGTCGACCGGGCCCGAACAGGAAGGTAGCCAGGAGGTCCAGAGGCAATACAGGTGCCTCAGGCGTTTCCGCCTTGTAGCAGGACTTTGGCCAAGCGCGATACAGATAAATAGAACTATGCACATGTCGAAGGGTACGCAAAATATACGCAAGCTTGGAAATAAAGCGGTATTGGTAAGGGAGTGCAAAGGTCCAGAATGACTTAGCTGACGTGGGCAGCACATTGCCAATGTCCCAAGTTTGTTCCTTCAGTCCCTTAGCAGCGTAAGGACTCACGGTGCCCTGGTGATATGGCTACCATTCTTCCTAGACCCCTGGTAACGCAAAAGAGCCAAGGGGAGTTCAGCCCTTGTCTTCATCTTGTCATAGCCGACGCTCCGAGTCTTCTGCTCGTTGCTGGAGTGGTCTGATCCCCTGCCTGCGTGGTTTACCCCATGATGGCCCCCTGGTAGGTGTTGCCACTTAGTGGGGGGGGGGGGGGGGGCACACCTACCAAGTAGACTAGATGAGGCAGGTTGTCAGCATCGGGCCTCCCGGGGGGTCCGTGTTACCACGGACCTATTGAGACGGTCCGAGCTTGGGCGACGTGGTTGTGGCCTTGCCTAGGGGCATGTGCCTCCTGGTTCCCCGACACTGAGTCACAGCGCCGGGATGCCCAGCCATCATGCCTCGAACAGTCATGAGGGCAGGGTCATTTGCAGCGTCTGCACCGGTGTGTGGATCTGCTTGGCGTGGGACTGATACGCGTTGCAACTCTCGACCAGCTCGACGGCATCCACGAGGGCTATCGGCCAGTAGAAGCCATGCCGGAAGGCTTCACCAGCCAGCATGCGGAATTAAGAGGTTGCCGCACTCACCCTCATGGATCTCTGCGAATAGCTCGCAGCCCTCCTCCCGGGTAATGCACTGCAAAAGAACGCTGTCAGCGCCACGCCGGTAGAGATCTCCGTCTACCAGTGTGTATCTTCTAGCCATACGAACAATCGGTTCAGCGGATACATATTCATCAGGAAGGATGTTGTCCTTCAAGTAGGTCCAGACCTCTGTGGTCCATGCATCAGGACCTACTTGAGCGTTTCGGATCTTGGGCGACGGGTTGCATGGAGTCCCCGGTGACGCATACGATCCTTGGCGAGCGCCATGGTTGCAGGGCCGCCGGGACAGCCAACTTTGAGGTGCTAGGCTCGCCCCCTTCGCGTGGTTCGGCAGACCAGGCTGTATGACGTAGTAGCTTACTTTCAAAGGTGCCTTCGGGGGCTGGAGCCCAGGCCGTATGACGCAGTAGCTTCCTTTACTAATTTCAGCCAATATGAGGATGTGAACAAGTGTCGAAGCATCCCGCATCTCTCTACTATGTGTGGATGTGGACATTCACCGAAGTGTCTCACAACTCACACCCAAACATGCAAATATAAGCAATCATCACAAAAATTCAGCACACCATTCTTATTCAAGCTACTGCGGTCAAAGCGTTCTTATTACAGTTTATTCAAAGGAAACCTAAACTTAATCGTGAGTAACAGTGCTGTTCTCGCCGTGTGATGGGGGTGGTCCATACATGGGCGCATGCCAAAGTGAGTCGGCAGTCCATGTAGGAGTAGATGACATTGGTGCTCCATTTGCTCCCGCATTGGCACGAGTCTCCTCTTGTTTCTCCAGCAAATATAGCTTCTTGCGGAGGTAACGAATCTCTTCTTGTGCGCTTGCGTAGCTGTTTCCTAACTCCACGAGCAACCTATGAGGCTTGTCAGTAGCTTGTGGGCTGGAAAGAGCTGTTACATGGGGCCCAAGGATCTCCCTTGTACCATTCTTCCGATACGGGTGCAGCTAAAAAGTTGTGTCCTCAAGCTACCCACGGAAGGCGTAGCACAGTCCGGTGAGTGCATCCCATGCAGCATCATCGATAGCTTCTGCCCTTGTAGCTCTCCATGTGGGTGCGAAGTGCCAAGTGACAACCCTACCATTAGATAGGATGGTTACTTCAGCCTTCCACTCTTCATGTCCAAGACGAGGGACTTTCTTGAGAAGATATTCCGGGTATAAGCTGCAGCAATCCAGAAATTCCTTGAGCTCCCTAGATATGTGTCCTCCTTCCATTCCGTCGGACCGACATTCTTGAACTGAATGGTTGGCCCATTCATCACCTTCATTATTGGTCTCAGCTAGTGGTGGCTCCTCCTCAGGTTCATCTCCTCCCGTCATAGCTTCATGAGGCTCCACGGGGTGTAAGCCCGCGTGAAACTCCTCCTGAGGTGCGTACCAATGCCGTTCTTGTGGATCATCTTCCATGTCATCTTCGAATGGTTCCACCTCTTCCGGATCCTCTTCCTCATGCATAGAGCTATTGACTTCCTCTTCATCATGAGGTTCCATCTTCACCTCCTCCCAATATGGTCCATCGGAAACCTCAATGAGGTTAAGTGCACTCCCACGTGGTGGTGGACGAGTCCTTATGCGTGCTGTACTCCTAATCACTGACATCTATTAATAAGACATGAGAAACTTTAGAGAAGGAAGAAATAACTCCAAAACTTCATAAGCTATGAAGCAAGAAAGCAAAATTGTTGCTGTCCAAAAGAAGAGAAAAGAGGGGCTGAAAATAGCACTTTGTGGTGGCTGAATTGACAAGTAAAGTGCAGCAGCAAGCAATTTTCAAAAATAGCAGTTTAGAGGGGTGTTTCTATGTGTTTTAGAGTATCCATTCTACCTAGGCTTGCTTCCTACGGTCAACGTGGCTCTGATACCAATCTGTGACACCCGGTTCCGAAAATAGAACCAAGTGAATGCATATGTGTGCCCAGGATATTAATCACACATACACATGTAATCCACAAACTGAATTCAGAATATAACCACGAATAAATAGAGTTTAAGTACTTTATTACAATGACTCAATGTCTCACTCATGAATATCTAACTTATTCTTGCAGCGGAAGACTCTAAATGACAGCGGAAAAATGGCTAAAACAGCAGGCTCCAACTTCAACTCCACAGGCATGTTGACGGTAGTGCGCACGCCTAGTACTTCACATGTTCCTCGATGTACTCATCTCCTGTAGCTGATGTATATGCGGTAATGCAAGGGTGAGTACATGTCGTACTCAGCAAGTGCGGGAAAATTATGACATGTAGCTTACAACAAGGTATGGAATAAAAAGGCTCATTGCAGCAAGCAAATTTTATTTCACAAACATGATAAAAATAGCAACTATTTCTAGGTGAATTTTATCCCATCATAATCAAGTAATTCAGCAACATTCTCTCATCATAATTCACCATTTATCAAGTCTCATCCAGCCATTAATCTTTCTCAAGTTAATCTCATACTCATAGATATTCATAACCATCTCATATTCATATAGCCAAAACCATTTTCATTGTCATGACCCAAATCAGTCCCGAAACCAATCCCAATGACCATACCATAACCATACCGAATAAACATCCCAAGTTTTTTCCTCTAACCATGGAAGTTGGCCAGGTGCTTGTGACCGGAAGCACGGCTATCATGATAGTTTTACACTCTGCAGAGGTGGTACCACTTTACCCACAAGTTCGTGATTTCGTCACCCGTTGGCGACTGCAGAACCTCCATTATACCAGTACACAACCGTCGGTGTATGGCCAAGAGATCACAAAATAGCCTTTACAAAGGGGCTACTAGATGTACGGACCCACTAAGGTTTCACCGGCAGGCTCGAATCACCATTCTCCCACCCACGGGCCCCCTCTTGTGCCATGCAGTTCCCAGGGCAGTCCTCCTCGACTCCCATTCCCCATGCTATCCAACGGTCCATAACAAGCTAGCAACACACCTAATTAGTCAGCTAAGCTGCACCCACATTTGGCCTTGTGGTGGCACTGTTTTCCTGGCATGTGCTGGCATGAACCGGTCCTTAGATCTACGGCAAGTAAACCACCATCTCATTCAGCAACATCCACGAACCAAACGTGCCTAGGTCTCCCCGATTCCATGCTCATTAACATCATCAAGTTCTCATTATCATTATTCATATGAGTGCAGTAGCTAGACATGTTTTATTTCAGCTTCCCGTATCCCGTAAGTTAAGCGAAGCAAAAAGAAAAAACGACCATACCCGACTCATCAACTTTCCCGGGGACAAGGATGGGTAACAAAACTAGCAAACTCCTATAAAAAGGGTGTCCCATCAAGTTGACTCAAGCATACGAGTTTTCGCAAACAAAACAGTTTTAAAACATGGGATCAATATGGTCAAGAAGCACTTGCCTTGCTCCCATAGTTCGTGTTGCTCAAGCGTCTCGAAGTCTTAGTGCTGTAGTTTTTCGTAGACGGCCTCTTGAGCTTGTCCTTCTACTTACGACCACGCACATACAAAATTTACAGCAATCAATCATCATGCACAAACTTTACTCAAGATGCAATGGGGTAGATGAATGCAAATCCTATAGTGCACTTTTATAAAACCAGTTTGTACGTATTCTTGCATGTTTTGTTGGGCTTTCATAGGGTTTTATGATGAACAAGGGTGTAGGGATCAAGTGTGGACGTGGTGATGATTTTGACACAAGATCTAGATCATTTCCACCATCAAAAATCGATCAATACACGATCTGTCCACACGCAAAAGTTTCTGCTCGAAGGGGGCGAAGAAAAAGGATGTGTAGAAACAGCGGCGACGTCGTAAGATGGGTAATGAAGACCTACCTCACTTCCTCCTTGTGGCAGGGCCTCTCTCCTAGCAATGGCAGCAGCGGAGGATTTTTCTATGGAAAATTATGGTGGGGCAGATCGTCGGGCTTCTTCTCCGGCGACGGCGAGGCGTGACGAGGCTCGACGGCGGCCAAATTCCGGCAAGGGGGGGATTCAGCGACTTGGAAGCAAGGAAGGGGGATTGGCAGCAGGGGGGACGACCAAATGAGAGAGGGGTTCGGCCAGGGGGTGGGGGTTATATTTATAAGAGGGAAAAAAGAGTACTAGGGGTGGAAACAAAGAGTCCTAGAAGTATGGGACTCAATCAAAGAGTCCTAGGGGTGGAAACAAAGAGTCCTAGAGGTAGGGGACTCAACCAAAGAGTCCGAGGGGTGGGGGACAAAGAGTCCTAGAGGTGGGGGACTTAACTAAACAGTCCTAGAGGTGGGGGACTTCACCAAAGAGTCCTAGAGGTGGGGGACTAGGGCTCCCCCTCAAGGGCTGCGGCCAACGGTCACCCCCCTAATTTGGTGCGTCCAATTTTGGGGAAAATTCCCCCCAAATGTGGGGAAATTCCCCCTAAGGGAATTTGGGGAAAATCAGGAAAAATTGGGAAGAATTTGGGAATTTTTGGGAAGGGGGAAATTTGGGGAACTTGGGGAAAATTTGAGGAAATTTGGGAATGGCTCATTTCAGCTATCTTATTTCCATGTCTATGTCCATTTCTCCATTTCTATATTCCCCTCTCCATTTCTATGTCCCTTTCTCCATTTCTATATTCCCTTCTCTATTTCTATGGTTCTTTCTCTATTTCTATGGTTCTTTCTCCATTTTTGTGGTTCTTTCTCCATTTCTGTGGTTCTTTCGCCATTTCTCTGGTTCTTTCTCCATTTCTAGGGTTCTTTCTCCATTTCTACTTCTTTTCAAATGCTTCTCTACATGAAAAATGTATGCAATGCATGGTAATGAATTTGAGGGTGTTACATGCACGTCATGCGTGGCCAACTTCTTGAGCATCTTCTTGTCGCGGACGCCTTGTCGAAAGGCGAGGACGACAGATGCGTTGGAGATGCGAGAGATGGTGTTCCTAACCTGGAAGAAGCGCTGGATGAAAGAGCGCAACGACTCTCCAGGTTGTTGTTGTATGGTGTGGAGGTCAGCCTCCGAGTCCGGCCGGACGTAGGAACTCCTGAAATTGGCCGTGAACTGACGGCACAACTCTTCCCAGAAGGTCACAGACTCCTAGGGCAAGTTCATGAGCCATGACCGGGCTGACCCGGTCAGGGCAACTAGGAAGTAGTTGGTCATGATGGCCTCATCCCCTCCTGCAGCTAGGATGGCGGTGGAGTAGATCTGCAGGAACTCGACGGGGTAAATTGTCCCGTCGAACTTCTCTGGCAAGTGTGGCCAGAACTTACACAGCCACACCATCATATGAAGGTGTGGGGCCAGAGCCATGCAGCCTCCCACTGAGACTGGACAGACGGGGTTCTGGCCCACGTAAATGGGGCGCGTGGTACCCGGGGTACCATACTCCTCCTCGAGGCTATGACGCCACTCGTGTTGTCGCTCGATGGTGACGCGGCCATATTCCTTCTAACGGCGGTGACGGACCAGCTCACCCCAGAGGTTTGTGGTGGGAAGCCTGGATGTCGCCACCGAGTGGGTTGTCGCCGTCCTGTAATCCCTTGTTAAGTTACGGGGCGGCAACTGTCCCGTCCCTAGACGCTGTCTCCGATGACACGGCGAGTTGAGTGCGGCGATGACCAGGTGGTCGACGTCATTGCGCCATTGTTCAGCAGTGGACGGGAAACCCCCGCACTTGGGGGGTTGTGCAGGAGCGCGTGTGCTGCCAACAGCGTGCTCTTCGGATTGGCTTCAATCGGTGCTTGCGACACTGTCGCTGTCGCCGCCGTAGGCTGCACGGAGGCAACGGGCACCGTCGCTGTAGGTGCCGGTGCAGGTGGTCTCGCTCTGTGACCAAAGGACGCTTCCTGCTCACTCTGCCTCTGGCAGCGCGAGGGGCAAGAAGAACCTCCAAAAGACTGGATGTTCACCATTGTGAGCTGCATGAACGGTTTCAAGAACCAAAAAAAACCCTACCTGGCGTGCCAAATGTCAAAGTGTTCGCTACGACACTTCCCACGTCTCCTCGGAAGCAGCCCGCGGAGGTTCTTTCTTCGGTGGGGCTAGAAGATCTTGAAGGTCGATGCACAATGGCGAGAAGGACGCAAGGATTTACGTGGTTCGGGTCACCGGAGCGTAATACCCTACGTCCACGGGTGTGTCTGCTGTATTGTTTGCGCGTATGAGTGAGTGAGTTGGCTTGGTTGCGATTCCTTTGCTCGGAGGCTGCCCCGGTCCTTTTATAGTTCAAGGTCGGGGTAGTTACAATGCAGCTCGGGGCCCGACAAGTGGCCCTGCGGCTATCTGTGCCTATACATGAGCTAGACATTTACAGCTACACGTATCGTCACTATCGGTGGAGTTACAGTGCGCCGCCTGTCCCATTGGGCACCTCTGTCCGAGTAGCAGGCAATGATGAAGTGCCTGTCTTGTTAACGCGTCTCCTTGCTCTGCAGGGCGGCTCATCGTCGTTGGGAGGCACTGTTGCGCCATCACGTCTTGTCGCCCTGTCTTTCACCGTAATGGCGAACAGACAGAGGGAGGAGGCGTGCACCGTGCGCCATGCTTCTGGGGAAGGCGCGAGCCTTGAATGCTCAGCCTGACAGGGTACCTTCTTCTTTACTCCTTGGCCATCTGTCTGTTGCTCGTCGGAGCAACGTCCGGGCGGGTGGCCCCCCAAGAGGTCGGATCCGGAGCGGCAGGACACGTGGCACATCCAGGGCCTTGCCTGGGGGGGGGGGTGTACACCCGGGGTCATTGCCCACGTGACAGCACCGGAGCCCTCCCATGCTGGAGGTCGGATCCAGAGTTGCAGGACACGTGGCACCTCCGGTGCTCTCTCTGGCGGTGGGTTTGGCTCGGAGGTTTCAGGCACGTGGCAGCGTCCGAGCCCTCCTTGGTGGAAGATGTGGTCCCGCACCACTGGACACGTGATGGCTCCTGAGCCACCCTTGGCCGGTCTTCAAGCTCAGGGCCTGAAGACATGTGGCAATCCCGAGAAAGCCCACGGGGCCCAGAGCGTGTGGCTTACCCTGGGGCCCGCCTAAGCCAAGAAGGCGGGGCCCAGGTGCTTTTTGTCCACTACGCGGGGGTAGGTACCCGGTTCGCAGGGTACCGACACATGGGTTTCGTAGTTCAATTGACAATGCAAATAAGTCTAGCTACACATCCTAGCTTAGGTGCAAAGTGGTCAAGAACACTTGCCTTCTTCTTATAGTGTTCAGTCCACTGGTCGAACTCTTGATCTTCAAAGTCTTCGCGTTGTTTCTTGATCATCACTTGTACACGTATACCCTAGAGGGTTTGTGTGGCTCAGAAAGGAGAGGAAAACGGCTCGCGGCATGGAGGAGTGGCGACGTTCTTCACGCATCACCGGGATCATTGTTGGGATGTCCTTCCTGCGCATTCTTCAGGTCCGAGATGCGTTCGGAGCTTGTCAGAGTTGAGGTTCCAACGCTGATTCGTGTCGGGGAACTTCCGGAATAGCTTTTCGATAACCAGAGAGGAAGGACGGCGGGACAGAAGCTTGCGGAGGAGCACCTCATCTTTTGATAACATCCTTGTCCTCATCAGATAGTGCGGGTAAGTCAATATGAATCTGGGAACAGTGCAATGTGAACATTGAACCATCCAGAGTAGTTGTGTTCTTGATAGCACAAACCACATCATCTCCTTTGATTTCAGAAACCTCCAACTAAACTGAAGTAATCTCGCTGCCAGTGAACAAGTATTGACCAACGAACATTGTGGCACCTGGTTTTACAGACTTGGCAAGGCTGGAGAAGTTGATGGGCAATAAGCGTTTGAGGCTTCTTGTCCTCGACGAGGTGGGAGGATCAGCTTTCCATTCTCTTCAAGGGAGATCGAGATTTCCCTAGCGTTTACCACCTGCAGCTCTAGACCAACCGTATCAAGCATGACAGGACCGAGCTTCTTGGTGGACTTGATGGCGAGCATTGAGGCATCACGAGAGAAGGAGCAGCCGTTGAGCGGACATCTTGAGCTGTTTGCACTCAAGAATGCACCGACAGCAAGCGAGACTGCATCCAGGGTGAATGTCCTTGTTCGGTCAAATTTTTTAGCTAGAGACCCTCCAGTAAGAGAACCTACTATTGCACCAGCTAGGGTTGTGCTAACCACCAATCCTTGCAAGACAGTATTTTCAGCCATCCCAAGATCTTTAGTGAGATGTTCAAGGGCGCCGTTGACCACACCAAGATGGTAACCAAACAATATAGCCTCCAAGCAAACAACACCAATGTACGGCAGAACATGCTCGAAAAATTTAACCTGAGTGTTCTCAAGTGGAGCATCCTCAAGATCAGCTGCGAGCGTGGTGCGCACGCGGCTGTAGCGCCGGCGGGCGAGTCGATGACCATGATAACCTCATTGAAGTCGCTGCGGTTGACGGCGAGGAGCGTAAACTCCTCCTGATGCTGCTGCTTTGGCAACTTCTCCTGCTGCTGGGCCTCGGTGGCTGGCGGAAAGAGGACGGAGCAGGCGGCGGTCTTTGACGCAGACACAACCCATCTCGAACAGAGCCGACCTCACTCTTGAGATGCCGCATCTGCACGAACATCCAACATCGGGCGAAATGTCGAGATTAAGGGTTGTGCGTGAACCTTGTGAGGAGGGGAGCGGTCGGGGAAGGACAGGAAGGGTGTCACCTCGTTCGGGTGGCGGCCGTGAAGCGCGCGCGAGGAAGGCGACCTACACGGGGGTGACCTTCTCCTTGGGTTGCCGTGACCCCTCCCTTTGTCCTTGTTCCTGCCGGATGTAGAAGCGGAGGCGGGGTGAGTGGGCGACCGCCTGAAGCGAGTAAACCGAGCAGGAGGACCCGACATCATTGACGTGGACGGCGAGGCGGGAGGCTGCTGGGCTGAAGGGGCTCGGGGGCGGGCGGTGATCGGAGGGTGGCGGTCGGGAGCGGCGCTCGACACGGAGCCAGGAGCGGCAGGCGTGGGCGGTGGTGATGGGGAAGAAGCAGGGCGAGGCAGTGAGGGCTCCGGAGAGGGCGCGATTAGGAAGGGCGCGGCGGTGGAGCCCGAGGGGCAGTGGCAGTGGGGGAGAGGGAGCGGGCGGCGCATCGGGGAAGGAGGCGGGGAGGGTGCCGGCCATGGGGGCGTGTTGGCCGCGGGGAAGAGAGTGAGGCGGCAGAGGTGGAGGCACGGTGTCATGGCGCGGTGGAGCGGGCGACGGCGAGGGCTCGAGGAGAGCGATGGAGATGCGCCGGTTGGCACAAGGCGAGCTGGTGCGGGGGCGTGAGCGAGCTAGCGGGAGCGGGAGCGAGGTCCCGGAGGAAGGAGGCGGAAGGACGTTGGGCCAGAGGGGCTCGGGAGAGGGGGCAAGCGAGGAGGGCGGCATGAGGCGGCGTGGGGTGGAGGAAGTGGAGCGCCGCGCGTGGGGGGTCAGGAGGGGGTGGCGTCGTGGGGAAAGAGGGTGAGGCGGCGGGGGAAGCGGGCTAGGTTAGGTTTTTTTGCAAATCAGGGTGTTACATTGCTAAAGTGACCAGTACTAAGTATAATGCAAAATCATTAGGTTAGGTTTTTTTGCAAATCAGGGTGTTACATTGCTAAAGTGACCAGTACTAAGTATAATGCAAAATCATTAGTACACGTCAAGAGACGTTTGAAATTTGTCAGAAAAATGAGGAACCACAGAGTTATAACTGTTTTGTACATACAAATAGACAAAAATCTGGCAGATCCCTTTACGAAGCGACTATCATGGAATGTGATAGAAAGTGCATCGAGAGAGATGGGTTTGAGACCCATGATTGTGACACCATAGTGATAACCCAACCTATGTGATCAGAGATCCCGTGAAGTAGGATCTGGGAAAAACAAGCTCGTGGTTTACCGAGGAGTGTATTTCAATGAGACCCTCTCTATGTGAAGATGCACAAATATACTCTCAAACTATAAGGTAGATTGGCAATTTGCCTTAATATGTTTCTATTGGCTATGTGTAGCAAAGATGTTGTCCTACAGGGCAATCTTGGAATAAACGTACCTATATGAGCTCCGATTATCTAACGTCGCAGGCTGTGAGATTTGGGTGATTTCTAAAAAGCTAATGAAGAGATTAGGATGTACGACGTATATGCTCCACACGTGGGGTAGACTAGTGGTAGTCAAGTATTAGTAAGATCTTTAGGTGAAATTGGTTCACACAAAACTTGTAATTCAAGGCTTAGTCCATTGTTCAGGTTGTGAACTGATGTGACTTAAAGATCTAGGCAGTTTTTCAGCTTAACAGTCTCTGCTGAAACAGTAGTATATCAAACAAAGAACAAGAATGTTCTCTCTTCTAATGACTTTGAGATCTGGTGGGCGATTGTTGGAATTTTGGCCCAAGGCCCATGAAGGAAATAACAATAATTCCAAATAAATCTCAAAGGCCCATTAGTGCAAGAGAGGGTGGTGCCAGTGGTTTAGTACCACATGGGAAGTTTGACAGAAGCAACTTCTACATATAGGGGAGGTTGTTCTTCCACTTATTAAGTGAGAGAAAAGAAGAGAGGAGAGGGATGGCCCAAGCGTGCTCCTCCTCCTCGTTCGCCATGCCACGCACACGCGAGCATGTGTTCGTGTGAATTTGAGGCTCGAGCCGAGCCCAACTTTTATTTTTGCTGCAGAAAAATTTGGTTGGGCTTTGTAGGCTTTTGGGGTTCCGAATTGGGCTAAGTCAGTTAGAGACTTGGACCTGACATTACTACAAAAACCGCATGTGATAAAGGGTCTTCACGGTAGAATTCATAAAGGCGTTTGTGATAACTTTTTTCACAGGCGGTTTGAGTTTCCGACGGTGATAATACGTTTAGAGCCGCCTGAGATGAAACTTGTTGTAGTAGTGCACGTTGCAGATAAAAAGGATCCACAACCGAATCAATCTCTAACAGGGACTCCATATATTACGGCGTGCACGGCAGCGGAGTGAGCACCCGAAACAAATCGTTCCCACATTCCAGTTTCTTGTACCGCCATTGTCTACTCCATCCCGAGCGTTGACATGCACCGACGATCGGGAGAGCAGGTCTCCAGAACCGCTCGCTCTTGCGATCCTGCATCGGGAGAGGGCGAATAAGGTTTTTGGGAAACGCTCTGTGCGACTGCTCGCGTTCTTCATCACGGGTCGCCTACCGCTGAGATCGGGCGCTACTGCCCAGCGTCGCCACCAACATCTGCACTGACCGACTGTCGTTAGATCTGTGTTTGCAGCCATTCCTCCAGTTTCAGACCGATACGCCTAATGTGACTTCTCGTTTGCTGGTGTTTCTCACTGTTTAAAGTCATGATTTTCTGAAATTAATCAGTAAATTGCCTATTTCTTCTAACACCCACTACTTCGGCGACACGTTGGTGCTGGTGGTCACGGACAGTCATATCGAGAAGTTCAGCAAGAAGGACCGCCACATCAAGGAGTACTGGCCCGAGGACGAGGGGGGAGAGGCACCCGGACTGGGACCCCGAGTTCGAGCCCGAGGACAACTGTACTAGCACTAACGTCTGAGTATGCAGGCAAACCAGGGGAACGATGACAAGCACCAACAGTCCAATTATCTCCTTACATTGTAGAGCTGCCTACTGTGTGTACGCAGGCATGAGTCCAACACGAATCTTCAACTCCAGGATCCAGAAACAGAGACCCGAAACTTAAGAGGGTAACAATGCAAGAACGAAATAACCGACACATCAGCTAAACAAACGAGACCTGGAGATTGTTCCTACAAGAATGCATCTACTCAACCTAAATTCAGGTACTAATAACCGGGCTTGCCTTGTCTCCATTGCCTACCTATCAGGACAGCAATCGCCATGGTGATTCACACCATTTATCAGACTGCTCATAATATAGCATAGAAGTTTAGACCTCAGGGTTGTGATCGGTCTGATGTCGAGCTTCCCGTCCACTCCACCTTTCCAAACTCGGTGGAATTTATACCCTCTGTAATAGACTCGATATCCATGCTTCCGGTATAACTCCTCCTGTTTCGATCTACGATCCTGTAGCAAAAGAAGATACTTTAGTTATGAACCGATATTTTACTTATATTACATATTTACATTAGATTCCCAATCATTACCTCCCGGTATGGAACTTCTTCAGACTCGAGCATCCTAACAATCTGGCCCATCTTAGGTCTCCTTTCAGAGTCAGGATCGACACACCTTAGTGCCACCAAAAGAGCCCGCTTGAGAGCCCTGATTGTTGGTCTAACCTCTAAACTTGGATCTGCAACTTCTTCAGCTCTCCGACTGGCAACCATCATTTTGAGCCACTCAACAAGATTGACCTAACAAAAGGGATAGTTACCAACCGAATAAGAATTAAATTGATCATTTTATGAAACAAAAGTACATACCGGATATAACTGAACATCTGAAGCGTAATGGTCTTATAAAACCAAAAATAATAGAAATGGTCCTAACAACTCCAATACTCAGACCACGATACTGTTTCAGATGTCATTCTATGGAAAAATGATGCTAGATTTTTAAATATTTACAGTAGAGTAAGTAAAATACGAAGGGTCAGAATGAAAACAGATCCAACCATTTACCTCATTGGCAGAACGGCTGTAGTCAACAGGATCCCTTCCGGTCACGGTTTCCAGTAATAGAACACCAAAACTATAAACGTCGCTCTTTTCATTTAGCATTCCAGTGTTAGCATATTCAGGAGCAACATACCTAGAACAAGAAAATGAATGAGAAAGGTCAAATCCTCGAACAATGGCAAAGAAAACGTAGTTAATATTATGGATCAGTAAGAAAAAGAATACCCAAACGTTCCCATCACTCTAGTAGTAATGTGACTTTTATCTGACCCCAACATCTTAGCCAATCCGAAGTCAGAGACCTTGCCATTAAACTCATCATCAATCAATATATTGCTTGATTTTATATCTCGGTGTACAACTTTTGGTTCTATAGCTTCATGAAGGTAAGCAAGTCTGCAACCGTCATAAATAATAAAACAAATCAAGTAAATTCTGATAACTCAAAATATACACATAAAAAAGCTTGTAGGTAAATTATGGACTATGAATATATGAAACTTAAGCTTTTGCGGTGCCTGTTACAACCTTCATGCGATTTTCCCAGCTGAAAACACCATGCTGACGCGTAGCCCCGCAAAGCTACTGCTCTAAGTTACCATTGTTCACAAACTCATACACCAGCAACAACAACAACAACCAAGCCTTTATCCCAAGCATGTTGGGGTCGGCTAGACATGAAACCCAATATCAATGAAGTAAAAGAGAGGAAGAGATATAAGAACAAGGAAAAAAGAAAAAGAAAAAGGAAAAAGAAAAAAGAAAAAGAAAAAGAAAAAAAAAAGAAAAAAAGGAAAAGAAAAAAAAGGAAAAGGAAAAAAGAAAAAGAAAAAGAAAAAAACAAGACTACGATTCTGGCACATGAATTGCTACTTTCCATGCGGTCCTATCATGAGCTAAGTCTCTGTATACATTCCAATCTCTCAAATCTCGTTTTACCGCCTCCTCCCAGGTCAACCTTGGTCGTCCTCTACCCCTCCTAATATTTTCTCTACCTCTTAAAATCCCACTGTTAACCGGTGCTTCTAGAGGCCTCCGTTGGATATGTCCAAACCACCTAAGTCGATGTTGGACTAACTTCTCTTCAATCGGCGTCACCCCTACCCTATCACGAATCGCCTCATTCCTTATTCGGTCTCTTCTCGTGTGCCCGCACATCCACCGTAGCATGTGCATCTCTGCGACACTCATTTGTTGGACATGTTGCCATTTAGTTGGCCAACATTCCGCCCCATAGAGCATCGCGGGTCTGATCGCCGTCCTATAGAACTTCCCTTTTAGTTTTTGTGGGACTTTCCTATCACATAGGATTCCAGAGGCTTGTCGCCATTTCATCCATTCTACCTTAATTCTGTGGCAAACATCCTCATCAATATCACCATTGCTTTGTAACATTGATCCTAAGTATCGGAAAGAGTCCCTTTTAGGTACTATTTGTCCTTGTAGACTAACATTTCCCTCTTCACGACCAACACCACTAAAGTCACACCTCATATACTCGGTTTTGGTCCTACTAAGTCTAAACCCCTTGGACTCTAAAGTTTGTCTACATAACTCTAATTTCTTATCAACACCATCTCTAGTTTCATCTACCAACAATACATCATCAGCAAAGAGCATGCACCAAGAGATATCCCCTTGTATATCCTTCACACCTCATCCATCACCAAGGAAAAGATGTATGGGCTCAAAGCTGATCCTTGATGTAGTCCTACCGTGATAGGAAATGCATCAGTCTCACTATCACTTACGCGCACACTTGTCCTAACATTATTGTACCTATCCTTGATAAGGGTAATGTACTTTGTTGGCACTTTGTGTTTCTCTAGTGCCCACCACATGACTGACCTTGGTATCTTGTCGTACGCCTTCTCCAAGTCGATGAACACCATATGCAAGTCCTTCTTCTCCCTATATCTCTCCATAAGCTGACGAAGCAAGAAAATCGCCTCCATTGTAGACCTCCCAGACATAAAACCAAACTGGTTTTTACTGACATTGGTCACTTTCCTCAGGCGGTGTTCAATCACTCTCTCCCAAAAGTTCATAGTATGACTCATAAGCTTAATACCTCGATAATTAGTACAACTTTAAATATCTCCTTTTTTTGAAGATAGATACTAATATACTTTTCCTCCATTCTTCAGTTATCTTGTTTGACTGAAAAATATGGTTGAATAGCTTTGTGAGCCATACTATTGCCACGTCCCCAAGGCATCTCCACACCTCAATAGGGACATCGTCAGGGCCGAGGGTCTTTCCTCCTTTCGTCCTTTTTAAAGTCTCCTTAACCTCAAACTCTTGTATCCTCCGCACGAACCGCATGTTGTCATCAAAGGAGTCATCCAACTCAATCATAGTGCTCCCATTCCCATCATTGAATAGCCCATTAAAGTAATCACGCCATCTAGTCTTAATCTCTTCATCCTTCACTAGAATGCGGTCAGTCTCATCTTTGATGCATTTAACTTGATTGAAATCCCTCATCTTTCTCTCACGGATTTTTGCTACCTTGTATATGTCCTTTTCACCTTCTTTTGTCTCTAGTCTCTCATATAACTTATCATAGGCCTGTCCTCTTGCCTTACTCACAGCCCGTCTTGTATTCTTCTTAGCCTCTTTATACTTAAGCATGTTGCTTGCGCTTCTATCATTATGCCAACTCTTGTAACACTCCTTCTTCTCCTTAATGGCCTTTTGTACATCCTCATTCCACCACCAAGTGTCTTTATCTACAAGTTTCTTTCCTTTTGTCACACCGAACACCTCACTAGCTACCTTCCTAATGCAAGTTGCCATCTTCACCACCCACATACTATCTACATCTCCATTTTCTGCCCAGGGTCCTTCTGTGATCACCCTATTTTTAAAGGATTCTTGTGGTTCTCCTTTCAACTTCCACCACTTTGTTCTTGTGATTTTGACACCTTTGTCCCGCAAAGAACATATATGGAAGCGAAAGTCAGCTACCACAAGCTTATGTTGTGTCACAACAAACTCCCCGGGGATCACCTTACAATCTAGACACTCCCGTCTATCCTTTCTTCTAGTGAGGACAAAGTCAATCTGGCTAGAGTGTTGGGCACTAGTCACTAGGTGAGATTGCCTCTTACTAAAGAGGGTGTTAGCTACCAACAGATCATAGGCTACGGCAAAGTCTAGGATGTCCTTACCCTCTTGATTTCTATCGCCGCATCCAAAGCCTCCATGTACTCCCTCAAATCCTAGGTTAGTTGCACCCACGTAACCATTGAGATCTCCCCCTATGAGGAGTTTCTCAGTTATCGGTACACTACTAACCATATCCTCCAAGTCCTCCCAAAATTGCCTCTTAGCACTCATGTTGAGCCCAACTTGTGGGGCATAAGCACTAATGACATTCAAGACAATGTCCCCAATTACTATCTTGATTAAGATGATCCTATCCCCTCGTCTTCGAACATCCACTACTCCATCCTTAAGACTCTTATCTATTAGAACACCTACGCCATTCCTAGTCCCAGTCGAACCAGAATACCAAAGCTTGAAACCGGTATTCTTGACTTCTCTCGCCTTTTGACCCGCCCATCTAATCTCTTGTACACAAAGGATATTTACTCGTCTCCTAATGGCAACATCTACTAACTCACGTAGCTTCCCCGTCAAGGATCCTACATTCCAACTACCCACCCGAAATTTATGTTCCTCGGCTAGCTTCCTTACGCTTTGCACCCGTCGAGTAAGATACAAAGACCCTTGCTTACTTATCACTACATCCGGGCGATGATGTAGCGCGCCACTAAGGTGGTGGCGATCCGGCCCTTGCTCATTTAACACCATATCCGGGTTTCGATATGGCGCGCCACTAAGGCGGTGGCGACCCGGCCCTTGCCCACTTAACACCATACCCGGGTTTCGATATGGCGCGTCGCTAAGAGGGTTACGCCCCAACAAATTTCTATTGGGTTTCATTTCCATGAGAACGGCTAAGTGTAGTTGTTGGCTCGCCAAGCCTATCATACACCAGCATCCTATCAAAAGTAAATAGTTTTATTAAAATTCTATGTATTAAATATAGAAAACCACCTATATTAGGAAGGTCTGATTATGGGCATTATGGGGCTGCGCCCCATTATTCCTGCCTACCATATGTTGGACTGCGCTCCCACTAACCCTGCCTATCATGCATGTAACCTCCCTCTACATATACGTGAGTACAACCCTCTTGGCTGGTTGCCTTGCGCCACTTACATGGTAACAGAGCCAAGAAAAGTTTTCTAGTCCCATCACTCAGTTCCTCCTTACCCTTCCTCCTCCAATGTCAAACACCACTGCTCCTACCACCATGGCGTCAATCCCCATACATCATGTCGTCATGATTCGATTGAATAAATCCAATTATCTTCTATGGCGTGCTCAGCTTATTCCGTACCTACGGAGCTCGAAGCTTATGGGATACCTTGATGGATCCAACGTCGCTCCTGAGAAAAAGATCGCCGCTTCGACGGCCGTGGGCGTTGCTGAAGTCCCCAATCCGGCGTATGAACGCTGGTATGATCAAGACCAACAACTATTGAGTGGCCTTCTCTCGTCAATGACGGAGGAAGTCCTTAAGGATGTCATCAATGCTGCATCCTCCAAGGAGGTTTGTGACTCCCTCCAGAAGAAATTCGCCTCTTCCACGAAGGCGCGCATGGTGCAAATCCGTGTGGAACTTGCTATAGCAAGAAAACGTGATCTATCTGCGGCTGATTTCTTCCGCAAGATCACGGGGCTCGCTAACGAGCTCGCTGCTGCCAACGCTCCTCTACGTGATGAGGAGGTCCTCACGTATCTACTTGCGGGACTCCCGGCTGAATATGACCCATTCGTTCCCTCCATGATGGCCAAGACTGGGCCACTCTCCCTCGATGATGTGTTCGTGCATCTAGTTGCGCTTGAGGCACGTCAACTTCAACATTTGGGCGAACTGGAGAAGCACCACGGTGCTTCTGCAAACTACATGCATCGTGGTGGCCCCTCCCGTGGCCGTGGCCGTGGTGACCGTGGTCATGGCGGTCGCTCCCGTGGCGGCACTCCCATCCAAGGTGATCGTCGCGGAAATGGTCCTCGTCCTTAGTGCCAGATCTGCGGCAAGATCGGACACACCGCCATCAAGTGTTGGCACCGGATAGATGAATCATATCAAGAGGACGGTCTTTCAGCGGCCCTGGCGTCTACAGGCTCCTATAAAATTGATCCTAACTGGTACAACGACACGGGCGCCACAGATCACATCACTAGTGATCTTGATCGCCTAGTTGTGCGGGATCAGTACCATGGCGGTGACACAGTACAAGTGGGCAATGCTGTAGGTTTGCAAATTAAACACATTGGTTCCTGTTCTATCAATACTAATACACGCTCTCTTGCTCTCAACAATGTCCTTCATGTTTCCAAAATTTCTAATCATCTTCTTTCAGTCCATAAATTATCTCGCGACAACAATATATTGTTTGAATTTCATACTTCATATTATCTCATAAAGGATCGAGCAACTCGGAATCTACTCCTGGAAGGCAAATGTGAAGCTGGTCTTTACCCCCTAAAGCCGTCTAATATCAAGTTCATCAAACAAGCATTTGTGAGCTATTCTGCGCGTCCAGATCAGTGGCATACTCGGTTCGGTCATCCATATTTCCAAGTTGTTAGGTCTCATTTATGTATTCATAATCTTCCGTGTCTCAAGGAGCTACTGCTTCCTCAGTTTGTAATGCGTGTCAGTTAGCAAAAAGTCATCAATTACCTTATAATATTTCATGTCACAGATCCATGACACCACTCGAACTCATATATTCTGATGTTTGGGGACCTGCTCCCATTTCTGTTTGTGGCTTTAAATATTATATTAGTTTTATTGATGACTTTAGCAAATTCACGTGGATTTATCTCATGAATGATAAAACTGACGCTCGACGCATTTTCTTGATTTTCCAAGCTCATGCAGAACGCCTCCTTGACACCAAGATAAAATACGTACAATCTGATTGGGGTGGAGAATATCAAAAACTCCATAATCAATTCTTCACTAAAATAGGCATCGCACATAAGGTATCCTGTCCTCATACCCATCAACAAAATGGTTCGGCTGAACGAAAACACCGTCATATTGTTGAAACCGGTATTGCCCTCCTTGCTCATGCTGTCATGCCACTCAAATTTTAGGATGAAGCCTTCACCACAGCCACGTACCTCATAAATCGTCTCCCTACTCGTGTTATTATAATCTGTGCCCTCTAGAACGGTTATTTAAAACACTAACTAATTATTACATGCTTCGTATTTTTGGTTGTGTGTGTTGGCCTCAGATCCGTCCATATAATAAACATAAATTATCTTTTCGATCTAAACCATGTGTTTTTTATTGGTTACAGTGCTATTCACAAAGGATACAAATGTCTAGACATGGATACAGGACGTGTCTAGATTTTTCATCCAACTTTGATTCACCATCTCTGGACAGTAATAGTATTGATGGGACTACAGCACTAGCAAATGCAGAAAATAATATTGACAGATCTTCCTTGAGACAATTGCAACACAAATCGGCCGACAGCACCTGCTCACCGGCAGCAATTCCTAGAGCCTCCCACGTGCATGACAACGGTGCCGGTTGCAAATTCGGGACCTGGCCCGGCGTCTGCGCGCGACATGCGCTGCGTGGAAGCGGCAACCGCTGGGCAACCGCGCGTGACAACCGGTGAACCTTGTCCCCTGGTTTCGGGAGCCGCGCCCAGCTTTCGCACCTAAACAGTGCAGCCAGAGTCCACACCGGGATCTGCACCCGATAACTGCGGCGCGCAAACTACAGCAGCCGGATCCTCTGACCTGGCCTCGGGACCTCCGCCAACATCTGCTGGTCAACACCCGGGACCCCCACCGGATTCTGTGTGCACTGCATGTGACACAGAATCAGCGCAAGTTGTGCGCTTGCCATGTTCCCTGGCGCCAGGACTTCAGCCAGTACGTGCGCTTTTGGGCACTCCATCCGCTCCTGGTGATCAGCTAGACCGATGCATGCAATCAATGCCTGCTGCTCCAACTACTGAGGTTACGGCCACATTTTCATCAGCAGACAGTGTTGGCCCCACGCAAACAAATGCAGCAACGCCTAATACGGACATATTCTCTGATGCTGTTGGGCCTACTGATCTAACCACTGCTCAACATAATACCACCGGACACACATACGGTAAGCAGCTGAGAAATAATATAGGACACCCAAAGCAACGAACTGATGATACGGTGATATATTCTGTTACCTAGACTTCTGTTAAAGAGTCATCATCTCACGTTAGTGCTATGAAACAACCTTTGTGGCATCGTGCAATGCAAGAAGAATTTGATGCACTCATTAAAAACAAGACGTGGCATCTTGTCCCTCCTCATGCTGGTCTCAATATCATTGACTCTAAGTGAATTTTCAAACTCAAATACAAGTTAGATGGAACTATTGATTGCTATAAGGCCTGTCTGGTCGCAAAAGGTTTCAAACAACAGTATGAGATTGATTATGATGCCACCTTCAGTTCAGTTGTAAGGCCACCACCATTTGCCTTTTATTATCCTTGGCAATTTCTCGAGGGTGGTCAGCGCGACAGATTGACATTCAAAATGTCTTTCTTCATGGATTTCTTGATGAAGATGTTTATATGAAGCAACCGCCAGGTTTTGAAGACTCCACTTACCCCAATTATATTTGCAAACTTGATAAATCTTTATATGGTTTAAAACAAGCACCGCGGGCCTGGTTCTCTCGATTGAGTGGCACCCTAATTTAGTTGGGTTTTCAAGCATCCAAGGCGGATGTCTCTCTATTTATATTCTATCAAGGCGGCATCCAAATGTATATACTTATATATGTGGATGACATTATTATTGTGAGCTCCTCATCTTCAGCTATTGATCGCCTTCTTCAACAACTTCGAGTTGAGTTTGCGGTAAAGGATCTTGGCAGCCTCAATTACTTTCTAGGAGTTGAAGTTCATCATACATCTACTGGACTGATCCTCACACAGCGCAAATATATGTGGCGGACCGGAATCCGCCCATCCAGGATCGCAGAGGGTGGTGCCGCGCGATGCGACACCCGACAGCACACGTCATAAGAACACATTACATTACATGGGAAAAACAAACTGAATGTACAAAGTAGTACATTTCTCAGTTACAAACGAGGGTCTTTATTATACAGCGGAAGTTCCTTTTGTACAACTCATGTCGCCTACCTAGCAAAAGTCGGTTGCCCAGCCCTAGGGCAACCCACACTAGTTGCACGTCTCAGCTCAGCGCGGCGTGTACGGCTCCCACTCAGCCGTGGTCCCCGACGGAGGGTAACGCTCGCCGGTGGACTCGTACTCCAAGTCCGGGGGTGGCTCCTCAGCTGAAAACACTTAAGCAGCAACCGTGAGCACGATGGCTCAACAAGGCTTAACCGACTCACCTAAGCATGAAACTCTACATGAGGTGTACAATGACATAGGTTAGTAATACTACAGAAAAGGGACACGCCTACAACTTCATCCTTAGTTCATCTTTTAGCAACAAGTTAACAGTTCGAAAATCTGAAATTTAGTAAGCAATATTTGGTGGCACACATGTAGCAATACAATTATATCATAACAGCAAGATTTAATCATCACATTTCATACATTAGTCTACGTTACGACGCAGTGAACAAGCGGTACTCGTCACCGCGAGGGACGGCGAATCGACTCGATATACACCTGCAGGGAAACCCAAAGAGCATGTCACGTACGCCCACCCGTGGAGCTGCACAGCACGCTCACTCGATGTCGTACGGGACAACCTTTCACCCAACAGCTCAAACGTCCAACCGGTCGCACCGAAACGAGCAGGAGGTTCCCCACACGGAGCATCTCTCTATGCCCGTTGATAGATTTCCACCTTGCTGCCCTGAGCTACACCTATAAATCGGTGCGTTATGCCTCGACGCCCGGAGGTTTAGGCTACATCGGTTTATCGGGGCCCATATATCCGATATGCCTTCGATACGTTCAATACTTGTTCAACAGGGCCGCACACGGATCGGTCCTCAATCGACACGGGCAGGGCTGCGCACACAAGACTTCCTCTTGTTGCGCCCTAGCCCCTGCCTAGTCTCATTTTCATTACTAAAGTGATCTCACATCACTCAACCGAACCCGTGTGTCCCAAGCCTAAACTCGTGAGTAGATTCCAACTACTCGACTTGTACCGAAGTCCTATGAAACATTAAGCATAGCCTGTCTACTCGAGGTCTTAGACACTACCCTCACTCTTATGGAAAAGTTTTTGATCATGCAAGTGGGGTTCCATTCATCCTACACCTAATGCATATTCATACATCACCCTAATTATGTGAACAAAGCAAAACTTGATAAAAAGAGTTAATGCAAATCGGGGCTTGCCTTGTTGCTGCTGGTCAGTAGTTAGCTCTTCTTCTGGAAGGAGGAAGTCCAGCACTTCCGGAGTCTCTTCTTCAGTGACTACACGTTAATGAAATACTACATGTCAATTTAAATGTAATGTGTGAACTTGAATACTTAATTACTAATAACTCTAGCTAGCCCTCCCCTTTGGTTCTGAAATTTTTATGGTGGCTTGGTAGGGTCCTAACCAGAGTCTTGACCAAGTTTCATTTGAAACAAAGTTCATTTGAACCTTGTACAAATAGAAGCCCATTTGGTCAATATTTGAGCCTCTAACTAATTCCAGGGGTTTTCATGGCTCCAACTATTACTTTCTGAAAACTAGAATTTAGTATGGTTCTAAAGGAGTTGGTTTCATGTCATTTGAAGAATTCTACAGAAAGTTATGCCCTAATTAAGATTTGAGAAAATCTGAAAAATGTTTCTGTACATTTTTCTATTTTCTCAGGGCAGTTCTCTTAATCACCCCATTAGGGTAACTAAATGAACTTGGATGAGTCTGAAAATTTTACTGGGATTCAGGGATTTTCCAATGAACCTCTCAGCCAAATTTCAGAATTTTTCATAAATTAGTTCTCCAGATAAAATTCCCAATATTTTAAACTTTAGGGATTTAATTCTGGAAAAGTATTCACTTTCATGAGCTGAATTTGGTATTGCTGGAAAGTACTCAGAATTCTGAGTTCAGCAAAATTTGGTTCATCGAATTTGGAGTTTCCTAGCAAAAGTTCTATGCATTTGAAGTTTGAACTAAAACTGGAAATTCCAAAAATGTTTAAATCCTGCGGGTGGGTCCACCGCACACGTGTCGACCGCTGGAGCCGAGCCACACGGAGCCACAGACTCCTTCCCGCACGGCCGCATTGGATCCTGAACCACAGAGAATCCTGCACGCTACTTCCAGCCGCTGACGTGTGGGGCCTCCCCCCCCCCCCCCCCTTCGTCTTCCTCCGGCCACCCGCGCAACCCCGCCGCCGAGCTCGCCGGAGCTCTCGCCGGAGAGGGGTCCGGCCTTCAGAGCTTGCTGATTCTCGCCGCCTGTGCCTATCCCGGCCAGGGGAACACGGGTGGTGCCCTCCCCAGAGCTTGGCAGCAACCGGAATAGTGCTCCCGCCGGCAACAGCGGCCGGGAGCTCACCGGCGACGTCCAACTCGGCATCCCCTGCACCTTTTTCGATGCGGTTTGCTCGGGGAGCTCCGCTGACACCTGCTGGTCACGGACATGGACACCGATCCCCGTGAAAACGGCTGCAACTACGACCTCATCGGCGACCTAGGCCGGATATCGGCTTTGCTCAGAAAACTTTGAAGAACCGTAACCCTAGCCCACGGTTCTTACTGGTTTTCGATCCTAGGTGGTCGTGGCAGTGTATAGAGCGTGTGCGTGACTCGGTTTGCCCGGTGATGAGCTAACCCCCACGAATTTTTGGATTTGGTGGGGGCTCGGTCTTAGGACTCCTGAAACTTTCCCGGCGAAATACTCCCCCGACAGCCCATGAAATGAAGAACGGTTGGGACTAGAAGAATCAGCACCTCAAGGCGGTCCTTTCTTGTGTTGCTCGTCGGGCACGAGAGCGCCTGTGCTGGCCGGACGCCGGCGATCAGTGAGGTCGGCGTTTCTGTGCTCGCGCGGAACCGAGAAAGAAGCTCGGTCGGGGGTGGTTCTCGTTTGGGAAACAGGAGGAAGGGCGGCGTGGGCTGTGCGCTGGCCTTTGAGCCGCGGTTTTGGCACCGTGAGGTGGCCGTTTGCTGCCTCGGTGGCTCGCCGCCGCTCCCTTGCCTTGCGCGCGAAGCCGAGGTCGGCTGCAGCAACCGACTGCACCCTCGTGTGTGCAACTGACCTGTGGGCCTCCCCTTTACTCCTTTTTCTCTAATAATTCTTTTCCATTTTTGCTAATTATCCCACCAGCTACTCACAATTTAATGTGAGACTTAGTCACCAAGTCTTGGTTTAAATTTGAATTCTCAAATTTAAACTGTGTTTGACTAAATTTGCTGCATGTTTAAACTGTTCAAATTCAGTTTTGAATTCTTGCAAATTTAGCTCTTGACAAGATGAACTCCAATGAGGATGAAAATTGGTGGGCTTACTCAGAAAAATGTGCTGAGTTTGAATATGAAGCTAACTTTTGCATTTGGGTGATGAAAGTTGCTGCCATTTGAATTTACATTCAAATTGGCTTCTTTTTCAAATACCTCTAAAAGTGCCTCAAAAAGTGTTGGATTTACATGAAACTTGGACTGAACCTTCCCAAGACTTTTTAAGTTCTAGGGGTGAGCTCAACCTCTCATGTTCATGAGTAAAATTCCCACTTTGTGAAAATGTAGGCTTTCCCCTCTAATCACTCTTTTGATGGAGGTTACTTGCTCTTCACACTTTTTCACAATCTATTCACAACAAAACTGTGGTGTTGTGAGGTGATAAAAGTTTTTGCAAGTCCCTTTTCTTAGGCTTTTAAATCCCTCCCCCCTTAAAAGAATCTCGTCCCGAGATTACAAAAGAAGAGATAGCGATGTAATAGGGACTTACCCGTGTTGAGAAGCCATGAACTCCGGGTAATTTGAGCGGATGAACTCCTCGCTCTCCCACGTCGCTTCTTCGGCGGTGTGGTTGCTCTAGAGTATTTTGTAGAACCACAACGTTCTGCTACGTGTGGTTCTGGCTTTTTCATCAAGAATGGCCACCGGATACTCATCATATGTTAAATCCGATTTCAGCTCGCCGATGTCTTTGGTAGGAACAACATCTATATGCTTCAAACATTTTCGCAGTTGCGAAACATGGAAAACATCATGGACACCAGCAAGGGATGCCGGTAACTCCAATCGATACGCCGCTGGTCCACACTTCTCGGTGATGGTGTAGGGTCCAATAAAACGGAGAGCGAGCTTCCCCTTCACACCGAACCGGTGCACGCCTTTCATTGGAGACACGCGGAGGTACACGTATTCCCCAACATCAAAGTGCAACGGTCTACGCCTCTTATCAGCGTAGCTCTTCTGCCGGGATTGAGCGGCCTTCAGATTGGCTTGAATTGTCCGAACGCGCTCTTCGGCGTCATTCACCACATCAACCCCGAATGTGACCCTTTCACCGGACTCGCACCAGTTTAATGGGGTGCGGCATTTTCGACCGTAGAGAGCTTCGTAGGGTGCCATCTTGATACTCGCCTTATAGCCGTTGTGTTACGAGAATTCCGCTAATGGTAGGTGATCATCCTAGTTCCTACCATGGTGGATGGCACATGCTCTCAACATGTCTTCCAAAACTTGATTCACCCTCTCTGTCTGGCCATCTGTCTGAGGGTGGTAGGCGGAGCTTCTAATCAGTTTAGTACCCAAAGCAGCGTGTAGCTGCTCCCAAAAGCGAGATACAAATAATGCACCTAGATCTGAGACGATGGTCTTGGGTACCCCGTACAAACACAGAATCTTTGCTATGTATAGCTCCGCATATTTGCCGGCATTGTAACGTGTATTTACCGGGATGAAGTGAGCTGTCTTGGTTAACCGATCAACGATTACCCATATGGAATCATGCTTGTTGGATGTTAGGGGTAATCCCACAATGAAATCCATGTTCACATCTTCCCATTTCCATGCCGGGATCTCCAGGGGTTGCAACAGCCCTGATTTCTTCATGTGATCAGCTTTCACTCATCGGCACGTATCACACTCGGATACGTACTTTGCTACCTCCCACTTCATCCGTGTCCACCAAAATTTCTTTTTCAAATCTTGGTACATCTTGTTGCTGCCCGGATGAATGGAGTATTTAGACAAGTGAGCTTCATCGAGGATCTTCTTCCTCAACTCAATATCCCGGGGTACGACTATGCGGTCATTGAACCATAGCGTCCCCTCGTCATCTTTTCGGAAACATTTGATCTCCCCGTTGTCTATCCGTCTTCGGAGATGTGCCATGCCTTTATCATCTTTCTGAGCTGAAATGATGTCTTCCCTAATGGTAGGGATAAGGGCAAGGTTGTACAGAGATCCATAAGGAACCAAGTATAAACTCGGCTCTTCCTCCTCCACCGGTGTAATGGTGAGGTGATGGACATGTGATTTCCGACTCAGCGCGTCGGCAACCACATTCGCCTTGCCGGGGTGGTAATGGATCTCAATCTCATAATATTTGATCAGTTCTAACCATCTCCTTTGTCTCATGTAAAGCTCCTTCTGGGTGAAAATATATTTCAAGCTCTTGTGGTCGGTGTAGAGATACACCAGATTCCCCAGGAGATAGTGCCTCCACATTTTTAGCGCCAACACCACGGCAGCAAGCTCAAGATCATGAGTCAGATAATGCTGCTCATGGTTCTGAAGTTGGCGTGAGCCATAAGCGACCACACGTCCTTCCTGCATCAACATGCAGCCTAGCCCGATACCAGACGCGTCACAATACACGTCGAAGGGCTTTGTTGTATCCGGCTGAGCTAATACCGGAGCTGTGGTGAGATGCTTCACCAATGTTTGGAATGCTCCTTCACACGTCGTGTTCCAAACATATTTCGTCCCCTTCTTCAGCAATTCTGTCATTGGTTTAGCGAGCTTGGAGAAGCTTGGAATGAATCTCCGATAGTATCCCGCTAACCCGAGGAAGCTTCTGACTTCATGAACTAAAGTGGGAGCTTTCCATTTCAGCACTTGCTCTATTTTGCTTGGGTCAACCGCAATGCCTTCTGCGGAGATGATATGTCCTAAGAATGGCATTTGGTTGATCCAAAACTCGCACTTGCTGAACTTGGCGTAGAGCTTATGGTCTCGCAATCGTTGAAGAACGATCCACAAGTGTTCGACATGTTCGGCTTCTGTCTTGGAGTAAACCAAGATATCATCGATGAACACTACCACGAACTTGTCCAGCTCCGGCATGAACACCGAGTTCATGAGATACATGAAATGGGCTGGAGCGTTTGTGAGACCAAAGGACATGACGAGATATTCATATAATCCATATCTCGTCGAGAAGGCCGTCTTCGGGATATCCTCCGCCCGGATCTTTATCTGGTGATATCCAGAGCGAAGGTCCATCTTTGAAAACACACTGGCACCCACAAGTTGATCGAACAATATGTCGATGCGGGGCAGTGGGTACTTATTCTTGATGGCGACGGCGTTGAGCGGCCGGTAATCCACACACAGCCTCAGGGTTTCATCCTTCTTCTTCACGAACAGCGCCGAGCATCCCCAAGGCGAGGAACTCGGCCTAATGAAACCCTTGCTCAACAGATCATTGAGCTGTTCTTTCAGTTCCGCCAGCTCATTTGGAGCCATCTTGTATGGTCTCCGTGATATGGGCGTAGTCCCGGGTGCAAGTTCAATCTTGAACTCGACATCCCGCTCAGGTGGCATGCCCGGAAGGTCATCCGGGAACACTTCGGGATACTCCCGGACTACGGGGATGTCCTCCAACTTGAGAGCTTCAGTATTGTTGATCACTGAAACTTCCCGGACTGGATTATCTAATAGGAGGGACTGCGGACAGTATAATGGGGAGTTGAGGTGAACCGTCCGTGATAGGATTTCCAGGACAGCGCCATGGTAACTTAGCCATGACATTCCCAAGATTGCATCAATCTTCTGCCCCTCAAGGATAATCATAGTGGTGGGATATATCTTCCCACCTAAGCGCAGTGGTGCTTTCGGAACCATCATCGTTGCTGAAATCTTTCCTCCCGGTGAGCAGATCATATAAGAACACTCAGTTGGAAAGGCTTCCAGCTGATGCTTAACCACATATGATGCACTTATGAAGTTATGGGTTGCACCAGAATCAAAAAGTATGATGATGGTTTGATGGTTGAGAGTGAACGTACCTGCCAGCACATTATCTCCCTCCGGAGCGTCCTCATTGTCGAGGTTGCGGACGCCTCCAGTCCGCTGACCAACCTTCTTCATCGAAGGTCGGACTCGAGCACCGCCCTGAAACTGAGCTTGCCCGCTGCTCTGCTGCCCCTGGGGACAGTCCTTCGCGAAGTGGCCCGCCTGGCCACACGTGAAGCAGGTGAAACGGGGCGGTCCCCCGCTGATCGGTGGATGGAATCCCGGGGCGCGTTGTAGCGGTGGAAACGCCCGGGGTACCGTTTGTTGTTGTTGCTGTTGTCTTGGTGGTGGCATCGGCGGACGAAACGGAGGTGACGGAAACGATCGTCCCCCGAACCGCTGAGGTCGCGCCGGTGGATGCCCCTGCTGTCTGGATGGTGTCCGATACACCATGCGGTACTTCTGGGGGGCGCCACCCCCACTCCTAGGTGGAGCACTGCGCTTCCGCTGCTCAGCTGCCAACTCCCGCTAAGCGTCCTCTTGCATAATCGCGGTGTTGACTAGGTCATTGAAAGTGCCGCGATTCCACTGAACGAGATGTGTCTTTATTTCGGGGTGTAACCCCCGATAGAAATGTTCTCGCTTCTTCTCTTCAGTGGATATGTAATCTGACGCATATTGCGCCAGATGGTTGAAGGCACGGGAGTAGTCGTGGGCACTCCTCCCGCCCTGCTTCAGTTCCGAAAATTATTGGAACTTCCTCTTCATGATTCCGGGAGGAATGTGATAGGCGCGAACGCCTCCCGGAACTCTTGCCATTCCATGGCATGGCCAGCCGGACGTGAGGCGACATAATTCGCCCACCACGCACCAGCGGCACCGTGAAGTTGTTGCACTGCGAACAAGGTCTTTTGCCGCTCCGTGCATTGGAGCAGCCCGAACTTAGACTCGATGGTCCGCAGCCAGTTGTCCGCCTCCAGTGGTTCTTCGGCTTTGGTGAACATTGGAGGGTGCGTACTCATGAAATCCGAGTACGACACTTCACGGGGCTCACGAGGCCCTCTGTCTTGACGTCCCCCCGCCTGGGACGTATTCTGCACAATCGTGCGGAGCAGATCGGTCTGCTCCTCACGACCTCCCACCAGTGCCGCTATCACATCCGCTAGAGTAAGCGGAGGCGGCGGTGGTGGCTGCTGCTGCGGGGTGTTGTCGTAGGCCGGTGGCTGGGAATCATCGCCTCCCCCTTGGCTAGAGTCACCAACCTCGTGTGTGGTCCTAGTACGAACCATCTGCAACCATACGACAATAACATCAGTCCCGCAACATATTGCATGCAGTCCAATAACAATAAGCGTGGAAAACATAATGACACTAAAACATGCGATACATCTCGTATGTAGATGATGTAATAACTTCGCACAAGCTACACAATTACTAGACCAAACACAAGCTAGTTTAATCCAACTTGATAAACCTCCCCTTTGGAAGCTCACCATAACTAGGTTTGGTCACTACGAGACATTACTATCGCGTTGTCATCACGTATACCACCCTTAGGGTACAACACCCTCTTCAATGAGTTCAACTGTCACTCCTCTATCAGAATGACCAATTTCTACCTATTCCAAGTTTTGATCTGGTTCTAGGCATTTTCATGACTCAAGCTGAACACCAAAGTTAAAGTCAACTTCAGTATCTTCCCAACGAGTATTCATTTACCCCCAGATCAGATTTGGTTAAAAAGTTATGCTAATTCAAAGTCAGCAGAATTTTTGGAAGAATTTCAACAGCACCTCCTTTGGAAGTTGCTGTTTTCCCATTCGAGTTTCCACTGAAATATGTGCTGAAACTTCAGAAACTTTGAATTGCAAAAATGTCACACATCTTCTACTCTTTCTAAGGATGTATTATATGACAATTTTAGATTTTTCTACTGGGAGTTATGTTTGAAAAACAGAACAGTTCAGAGAATGTTTTACTCTGTCCTAGTTCTGGACAGTTTACATTCCTCTGAGATTTCAGCCATCTCAAGGTGTGTATCAGCTCTAGGAGTCTACAACAAAGTTTTAGAGTACTTAAATACCTTTCCAGAACTATATAGCACACCTCCCTGGGCTAAAAGACCTGTGAGTTATGCCCTGTTGAAGATCAGCAAACTTGCTGCCAAAACAGAGCACTCTGTTTTTCATCCCTTTGGCTATCCTGCTCCACTATCCCATTCTTATACCCAACCAGGGTCTTAATTGTTGAACCTAATGATTTTAGTTCCTTGTTATCTATATTTTCATGCATATGCCTACAATATCTCGATACTACGTTTCTCACAAAAGAAAATCCTAACCGGATTCTACCGGCATATACGTCTTAAGTGTGGCACTAAACGGTCTCTCGCACACGTTTACTACACGGATACATACGTGGTTAGTACCTGCAGAAGACCACACAATAATGGTGCACTCAATGGTTGTTTTCACTTCAGGCAGTTCCATATCTAAAAGTAAATACAAACGCCCGTATCATTTCCATACGGCCGTCCTTGAGTTAGGTCACGTCTCAAGGTACGTGATCGTGTTTCAACACCACACGACAGGGAAACCGAGTATGTCATGAACGGGTCGTCACGGTTGGGAATGTTATTAGCCCAACAGATACCACCTACTGCCCTGCAGGGCACGCTGATGGCAAGCGCTGCGTATGTCCTCCTAGGCTATTTCCAGACGAACACACTCTCGCGTTACTGACCACGCGATGGGGTGTCCACTTACTTGCCTAATGCACGCTAGGGATCAGCGTTTCATATGAACTCAGGAACATGAAGAGTCCAAGAGTTTCATATTGATGTCTCACACCAAGCCATGAGATCAATCCCTGAACCACATTCCTCGTCAGGGGGAGCTAACCGAAATTGAACCGCTTTCGGTGGCGTTCCTTACTATGCTTACGAGAGCGTAGGTGCGTTGTTACATAATTAAAATTCAGAATTATAACACATAGGTTAGTTTTTGCCACTTTAAGTAACTAGACTAGTATAGTCCTTACTTGGGCAACTACCGAATCCTCACCGTAACCTAAGTTTTCCCATAATGTAGTCCTTAAGTACTGTGCTATCCCCAATACAGCTCTGATACCAGGCTGTGGCGGACCGGAATCCGCCCATCCAGGATCGCAGAGGCTGGTGCCGTGCGATGCGACACCCGACAACACACGTTATAAGAACACATTATATTACATGGGAAAAACAAACTGAATGTACAAAGTAGTACATTTCTCAGTTACAAACGAGGGTCTTTATTACACAGCGGAAGTTCCTTTTGTACAACTCACGCCGCTTACCTAGCAAAAGTCGGTTGCCCAGCCCTAGGGCAACCCACACTAGCTGCACGTCTCAGCTCAGCGCGGCGTGTACGACTCCCACTTAGCCGTGGTCCCCGACGGAGGGTAACCCTTGCCGGTGGACTCATACTCCGAGTCCGGGGGTGGCTCCTCACCTGAAAACACTTAAGCAGCAACCTTGAGCACGATGGCTCAACAAGAATTAACCGACTCACCTAAGCATGAAACTCTACATGAGGTATACAATGACATAGATTAGTAATACTGCAGAAAAGGGACACGCCTACAAGTTCATCCTTAGTTCATCTTTTAGCAACAAGTTAACAGTTCGAAAATCTGAAATTTAGTAAGCAATATTTGGTGGCACACATGTAGCAATACAATTATATCATAACAGCAAGATTTAATCATTACATTTCATACATTAGTCTACGTTACGACGCAGTGAACAAGCGGTACTCGTCACCGCGAGGGACGGCGAATCGACTCGATATACACCTGCAGAGAAACCCAAAGAGCACGTCACGTACACCCACCCGTGGAGCTGCACAGCACGCTCACTCGATGTCGTACGGGACAACCTTTCACCCAATAGCCCTGTCGAAGTGTGTGGTCGACACTTCCCCCGGACCTGCACTTGGCAGCCCGTGGAGGTTCTTTTTCAGAGGGGCTAATCACTTGCGGAGAGCTTGAGCGTAGGGACGAGTTTGGGAGGAGCTTGACACGGCGGGTTTTACGTGGTTCGGGCCGCCGGAGCGTAAAACCCTACGTCCACGGCGAGCTGAGGTGCTCGCTGTATTGCTTGTTGCTCAGAACCGGAGTCCTGAGCTTGAGGGTGAGTTACACCTAGGGTATGAGTTGCTGGAGAGTGAACCCAGGGTGCAAATGGCTACAGTGCGAACCCTTGCTAACGTTGCCTACCCGAGCCTTTTATAGTCCAAGGCCCGCGTGGCTTACAAGGGGGGCCCGGGACCCGACAGGTGGTCCCGGGGAGATTGTCTGCCGACTATCGTATCCGCAATTACGTCGGTAGTTGTCTCTGGCGAGGGCTTCTGAGTCTTCGTCTTGCCGCCCTGCCCATGCCTCCTGCTAGTCGTAGTGGTTGATGACGGCGGGAGAGGCAGGGGATGTCTTGTCGCTGTGCTTATGGGCTGGCAGGTTCTGACACCGTGCGCCAGTCTGTGATGCGACTGGGCGCAACGGCACCTGACAGAGGCGTTGTCGGTACCCGCGATATGGGGTACCCCCGCGCACAGGGGAAAATGCCTAAGGAACTCGCCCTTCTCCGCAGGGAGAGCTCCGAAGGCGCCACGCGTCCGGCGGGGCCGGACCACCCTCTCCTCAGAGGGGAGCTCCGGGCCCGCCACGTGGCATACAGAAGCCGGACCTCCCCCTCTACGGGAGAGAGGTCCGAAGGTGCCACGTATCCGGCGGGGCCGGACCTCCCTCTCCTCAGAGAGGAGCTTCGGGCTCGCCACGTCACCGACAGAAGCCGAACCTCCCCCTCCGCGGGGAGAGGTCCGAAGGCTCCACGTGTCCTGCGGAGCCGGACCCCCCCTCTCCTCTGAGGAGGGCTCCGGGCCCGCCACGTGGCCAGCAGAACGGCGCTGCCTGCCCCCGAGCGATAGGCAGAGGGCGTAAAGACGCCCCAACCTTGCCCGTACAAGGTATTCAAGGCCCGCGTCTTCCCAAGACGCGGAGACGCGGAGCACGCCTCTGTCAGGTGCCGTTGCGCCCAGTCGCATCACAGACTGGCGCGCAGCGTCAGAGCCTGCCAGCCAATAAACGCAGCGACAAGACATCCCATGCCGCCCCCGCCGTCATCATCCACTACGACTAGCATGCGGCATGGGTAGGGCTGCAAGACGAAGACTCAGAAGCCTTCGCCAAAGACAACTACCGGCATAACTGCAGATACGGTGGATAACAGTCAATCTCCCCGGGACCACCAGTCGGGTCTCGGGCCCCCCTTGTAAGCCACCCGAGTCTTGGACTATAAAAGGCTCGGATAGGCGACGTTAGCAAGGGTTCGCACTCTAGCCATCCGCACCCTGGTTTCGCACTCTCGCAACTCATACGCTAGACTCCAGCCATTCACACCCAAGCTGTAACTCATCCTCAAGCTCAGGACTCCGGTTCTGAGCAACAAGCAATACAGCGAGCTCCATAGCTCGCCGTGGACGTAGGGTTTTACGCTCCGGCGGCCTGAACCACGTAAAACTCGCCGTGTCAAGCTCTTACTAACTCGTCCATACGCTCAAGCTCTCCGCAAATGACTAGCCCCACCGAAAAAAGAACCTCCGCGGGCTGCCCAGTGCAGGCCCGGGGGAAGTGTCGATCGAACACTTTGATAGGCGTGCTTCACGTCTCCGCGTCTTGGGAAGGCGCGGGCCTTGAATACCTTGTACGGGCAAGGTATGGGGCATCTTTATGCCCGCTGCCTACCGCTAGGGGGCAGGCAGTGCTCTCCTGCTGGACACGTGGCGGGCCCGAAGCCCTCCTCAGAGGAGGGGGGGTCCGGTCCCGCAGGACACGTGAAGCCTTCGGACCTATCCCCGCGGAGGGGGAGGTCCGGCTTCTGTTGGCCACGTGGCGGGCCCGGAGCTCTCCTCTAGGGAGAGGGAGGTCCGGCCCCGCTGGACACGTGGCGCTTTCGGACCTCTCCCCGGCGGAGGGGGAGGTCCGGCTTATGCAGGCCACATGGCGAGCCCGGAGCTCTCCTCTGAGGAGAGGGAGGTCCGGACCCGCCGGACGCGTGGCGCCTTCGAAGCTCTCCCTGCGGGGAAGGGCGAGATCCTTAGGCATTTTCCCCTGTGCGCGGGGGTACCCCATATCGCGGGTACCGACAGTGGCCCCCGGGCCCATCTTGGGGGAGATAGCGAGCCCGAGGTGGGACCTCCATCTCTTCTGTTCCACGCACTTTCTCTAAGTCCCGTATTGACCGCTGCTGGAGCACGAACAGTCGCGGGATCGTGGGAGCGTGCCCCCACTTGATGGTTGCTTTTACTGCGGCGATTTCCAAGACTGCCACTTCTGCACATTGCGGCGCTTTCTTCGGGAACCGCCGGAGTGCCTTGCCGGCTCGTCTTCTTGGGAGACTGACTCCTTGACCCACCGCTTCAGCTGGGCGGCTTGGGTTCACCTGTCATCGGCGCTCGGTCTTGGATTCGAAGCGGTTGCCGATGCGGTGTATTTGAAGAGTTTCGAGTCGCTTTGAATTGTACCTGGAAGGTATGAAAGGAAGCCGCAACGTGGGCAGGCTCCCCTTATAAAGCTTCTAGCACTTGCACTTTTCTTGAGTCTCTGCGGCCTTGTCTTCTCCCATGGCTTCTATCCCGCCTTTAGAGGGGGATCGCGCTTGATTTCCTCCGGCGGCGGCGTCTGCACCAAGTCAGGGATCCAGGGGGCCTGCATGCCTTGCCCCTGGAGGTGACGCCTCAAAGAGGCCTCGGGTTCATTATCCCGAAGAGCGACGACTGGCCGAGGGTTCCCAGGCATTGCGTCCTTTCTCCTCAAGTGGTGGAGTCTCCAAAGAAACTGCTGACACGTCGAGGAGGCTTCAAGCGGAGGAGTCTCCAAGGAAGCTGCTGAAGCACCAAGGAGGACTCCAGGCGGCAGAGTCTCCAAGGAAACTGCTCAAGCGGTGGAAGGGGCTTCAGATGCACCCTTGATGATAGCGGCCCTTGCGCTGGTGATGGCCGAAATGATCCCTGCGCTCGGGTCAGGAGAGTCCTCAGGGAAGTTGCGCCCTCTCTCCTCAGGCGATGGAGTTTCCAAAGAAACTGCTGATGCGCCGGGGAGGACTCCATGTGGCAGAGTCTCCAAGAAAACCGCTGAAGCGACGAAGGGGACTCCAAAAGCATCCTTGATGACGCCAGCCCTTGCGCTGGTGATGGCCGAGATGATCCCTGTGCTCGGGTCACGGAGCAGGAGACACCGCCAGAGCTGAAGTTGGGGACATGGCCGTTCTCGTAGCCTATAGGTTCCGGCATGAACCGGGAGGACCTTAGGACTTGTCTCTTCCTTTTATCGAGTCTGTAGTCCAGCTCATGGAGCCACAAATACATAAACTCTTGTGACCCTTCGTGCCTGTGATGCTCTTGTCTTCGTCTTGGTTTCGCCTGGCCGAGCCCTTAGCTCTGCAAGGTACTCATAGGCCTTCACCAATTTCGAAGCTCTACACAGACACCTTCCCCGGGTCCTGACTGTATTAAGGGCCCCCGGGGGTTTCCGGAGCTCGCCCCATGAGGATGGGGAGGTCCGGATCTGCCGGCTACATGGCGGGCCCGGAGCTCCCTTCTAAGGAGAAGGAGGTCCGGCCCCGCGGGACACGGGGGCCTTCTGAGCTCCTCCCCCGGAGAGGGAGGTCCAACTTCTGCCGGCCGCGCGGCGGATCCGGAGCCCCTCCTGAGGAGGCGGGAGCTCCGGCCCCGCTGGACACGTGGGGCCTTCGGAGCCCCCCCCCCAGAGGGGGAGGTCCGGCTTCTGCCATCCACATGGGACCTTCGGTCTTACCTTGGAGTTCTGGTCTTGCGTGATCCCGTAGCGGCCCCCTGGTAGGTGTGTCCCATTGGTTGGGTGCACCTACCATACTCCTGCGGGGAGCTGAGGCCGAAAGGTCCTGCACACAAGTAAGGGAAACGTAATTGTCCTTGGGGGCTCCCCCTCCTGTATATCATAGTCTTATTTGGCTTACGGTCCCCATCCACTTGTACGGCGCTTGGGGACTATAGTGCACGAAGTGCCGGGAGCTCGGGGCCCCCCTGGCCATCGGCATGTACCTCCAACGCAACCGCCTTTGGTAGGGCAGCAAATGCCGACAAGAGGTGAGAATGAGAAGAGGGAGTCGAGCGCATGGTGAGCATACGCTGAAAGTGCAATCATAAAAATTTAATACATAATTTAAATGAGCACAAGGGAAGAGCAAAGTAGGATAGGTTTCTTTTCATATAAATTTCCATAGGAGGAAGGCAGGCTATACATGGAGGCCACGACCCACCCCATTAAGAAGGGAAGCAAGACTCTACGCGCTTGGGGTCGGAACCAGGCGAAGCTGAACGTAGTCCTGTACCGTCCCCTGAGGCTTAGCTGCTCCGAGCGCTGTTCCTGGACTCTATGGAATCTATTACCAAAAGAAGAGATTGTCCTATCATTGCTCTAGGGGTAGAACTTACGGAAGTGTTCGATGTTCCAAGGGTTCGGGAGTGGCTCCCCACCCTCGGTGGAAAGGCGTACACACCTGGGACGGCACACTTTTGTGACTTGGAAGGGACCTTCCCAACTAGGGGAGAGTTTGTGGGTCCCTTCACGAGAAAGTATGCGCCGCAGCACCAGGTCACCTTCCTGCAGCTCCCGAGCACGCACAGACCTCTGGTGGTAGCGGCAGAGCGCTTGTCTGTACCGTGCGTTACGGAGTGCTGCATGCAATCGGACCTCGTCGACGAGGTCGATGTCTCCGCGCCGGAGATTGTCCTGCGCGGCTTCGTCGTAAGCTCGGACACGGTGAGACTTCATGGTGATTTCTGGGGGAAGCATAGCTTCGGCCCCATACACCATGAAGAAGGGTGTCTCTCCGGTGGCCCGGCTCTAGGATGTCCGGTTATCCCATAGTGTGCTCGGAAGTCATTCCACCCAATTGGCACCATGTTTCTTCAGGCTGGCATAGGTGCGGGTCTTGAGGCCCCGGAGAATCTCAGCGTTGGCCCTCTCGACTTGTCCATTGCTTTTTGGGTGAGCAACAGAGGCATGGCACACCTGGATGTCGAGGTCTTCACAGTAGTCTTGGAAGGCTGCGCTAGTGAACTGGGTCCCGTTGTCCGTGATGATTCTGTTTGGGACCCCGAACCGGCAGACAATCGACTTGATAAACTTTACTGTTGACTGCTTGTTGATGGTGACAACTGGTGCGGCTTCCGGCCACTTGGTGAACTTGTCGATGGCGACATAGAGGTACCGGAATCCCCCGACGGATCTGGGGAATGGTCCTAGGATGTCCAACCCCCACACGGCAAACGGCCACGAGGGTGGGATCATCTGTACCGCCTGAGCCGGTGTATGGATCTGCTTGGCGTGGAACTGGCACACCTTGCAGCTCTCGACCAGCTTGACGGCATCCTGGAGTGCTGTCGGCCAGTAGAAGCCATGCCGGAAGGTTTTACCGACAAGCGTGCATGAGGAAGAGTGACTCCCACATTCGCCTCCATGGATCTCAGCGAGCAAGTCGCAGCCTTCCCCCTGGGTTATGCACAGCAATAGGACGTGGTTGGCGCCACGCCGGTAGAGATCCCCTTCTACCAGCGCGTATCTCTTAGCCATACGCATGATCCGTTCAGCGGTTGCATGTTCATCAGGGAGGATGTTGTCTTTCAAGTAGTCCCGGATCTCCGTGATGTAAAAGCCCAAGAAAAGGGACTTGTAAAAAAATTTTATGCACCTCACAACACCACAGTTTTGTTGTGGGTAGATTGTGAAATATTGTGAAGAGCAAGTGACCTCCCTCAAAGGAGTGAGTAGAAGGGAAAGCCTTCACTTTCACAAAGTAGGGTTTCTGCACATGAACATGAGAGGTTGAGCTCACCCTAGGATTTGAAAAGTCTTGGGAAGGTTCAGTCCAAAGCTCATGCAAATTCAACAATTTTTGAGGCACTTTTGGGTTATTTCAAAAAGAGGCCAATTTGAATGTAAATTCAAATTGCAGCAACTTTCATCACCCAAATTCAAAAGTTAGCTCCATATCTATACTCAGCACATTTTTCTGAGTAAACCCACCAAATTTCATCTCCATTGGAGCTCATCTTGTCAAGAGCTAAATTTGCAAGGATTCAAAACTGAATTTGAATTTCAGTTTAGATATGAAGCAAATTTAACCAAACAAAGTTTGAATTTGAGAATTCAAATTCAAACAAAGACTTGGTGACTAAGTCTCACATTAAATTGTGAGTAGCTGAGGATATTTTGGCACAACAGAATTCAGAAAATTGGAAAAAACAAAAGAGTTAGAGGGGAGGCCCACTGGTCAGTAGACTTAGCACCGAAGTCTCTTCAGCCGACTCCTCGACCGAGCGCGCTCGCCAGCTGCAGCCAGCGGCGGCGACCGACCACCTCGGCCGGCCAGCTCCTGCTTCGGCAGAGGAGGTGGCACAGCAGGTGTCGCGCTCTCCCCTGGCCTCAGGAGCCTATAAAAGGCCCGAGACCGCCGGCGAGTTACTGACTTTCGCGAAGTTCTGTAACCAGCAGCCTAGTCGCCCGAGCTCCGATCGTGTGCCACCCCAGCTGTGATCATCTTCCGGCTTCGACCTCCATAGGAAAGTGGAGCGCTAGATCGTCCTCAAGACCCCCGCGCAAACCGTTCCAAGGTTCGACCTCTGTGCGCGGAGAATTTCTCAGTTTAGGGCGAGTAGCTCCTTTCGGGACCCGATTAGGTTTAGCAGAAATTTGGGAAGCATAGTGGGTGGGAGGCCGAACGGAGCTGTGAGAGAGCATCTAGAGGTTCTGGCGACCCTTCTCGTTCGAAAACCGGAAGGAAATCACCGCCGGAACCCTAAGTTCACCCTAGGACAGTATGGCGGAGGAGGGGGTCGCCGGTGAGGTCTGGGTTGCCGGCCGTTTAGGGCCCAACAGAGCTCATGCCGAGTTTCCCGAGGTTTCCTTGAGTGTGGCGACGCGATTAGCGCACGAAGAAAACGGTCAGAAGGGCGGGAACACATTGCCGAGGTAGCACAGAGGCATAGGGCTCGTCGCCGGCGAGCTATGGCGGTTAGCCGGCGGCGACATGGTGTCCAGCGGGTTCAGCACCCGAGATTACGTGGGGGCGGCGAGTTTTCGTCGGCTCCGGTGAGCTAGATCGCCGGGAACGCTGACCTCGCCGGAGCTCCGGCGGCTCGGGGCGGCGACGTCGGGAGGTAGACGAAGGGCGCGGCCCCACCTGTCAGCCCCTGTGTTAATCGCGCGCGAGCGCGCGCGGTTAGTTCAATTTAAATGGGCGGGCCCCGCTGTCAGCCTCTGGTTTAGCGCGGGAGGGGATTTTTCTGTAGGAAAATAATTCAGGGATTAGCTCAAACTTTAGAAATCCATAACCTTGGCTAGGAAGCTCCAAATTTAGTGATTCAAATTGGGTTGGATTCATCTTGCCTAGCTATATCCAGGGATACAACCCAATTTGTATGAAACCCATTAATTAATTCTGGAAAATTCTTTAAAGCTTTTCAGCAAAAGAATTTTAGAGGGAGTTTGGTTCATCCAAAAATTCCCAAATTTTGCCAGAATGTTCTTTAAGACATTAGTAAACCCCTGTAATAGTTTCAGACCATTTGGAGTTGAATTGGTCAGAGCAATTCAAATTTGAAGGTGCTGTGTTCATTTGAATGCAGAAACATTTTCAGAGAATTTCCAAAACTTGGAAATTCAATTCTGGGCAAACCTTGACTCCAAAAATGCTAGGAAAATTCATGCAAACTCTATGAGCTATAATAGAAATTGTAGTTCATTAAGTTGAGCATGAACAGGGGTATTACCTCAGAATTAATTCTTCCTTGCTGATTTGCCAAGAGAATTATTCTGAGCAAACCACTCCATGAAAAGTGCTAATGTTTGGTCCAGAGAGTTTTCTTGTGACAAGGAACTCACACAAAAATTCTCAGCTCCATTGGAGCTCTAGATCACCCCTGTCCTGTTTACCCACTTAAGGGACTAAGATGGAAAAAGGGGGAAAACCACTTAGCATTTGACCATGTGATTAAGTCCAAGCCAAACCACCAACACCAGTTCATATTTAAATTCTTAAACAAAGTTCCAGGTATTAGAGGCTGGTTATTAGAACTAATAGTAGAAGTCTTACTCTAGACTCACTTTTGCATATAAATTAACATGTAGTATTTCATTAACGTGTAGCCGTTGAAGAAGAGACTCCGGAAGTGCTGGACTTCCTCCTTCCGGACGAAGAACTAACTCCTGACCAGCAGCAACAAGGCAAGCCCCGGTTTGCATTAACCCTTTTTAAAAGTTTTACTTTGTTTACATGTGTCATGTGAAGTATGATTGTGCATTAGGTATCGGGTGAATGAAACCCCACTTGCATAACCAAAGGTTCCCAAAAGAGTGAGGGTAGTGTCAAGGACCTCGAGTAGACAGGCTATGCTTAATGAGTCATAGGACTTCGGTACAAGTCGAGTAGTTGGAATCTACTCGCGAGATAGGCTTGGGACACACGGGTTCGGTTGAGTGATGTGAGATCACTTTAGTAATGAAAATGAGACTAGGCAGGGGCTAGGGCGCAGCAAGAGAGAGTCTTGTGTGCGCAGCCCTGCCCGTGTCGATTGAGGACCGATCCGTGTGCGGCCCTGCTGAACAAGTATTGAACGTACCGAAGGCATATCGGATATATGGGCCCCGATAAACCGATGTAGCCTAAACCTCCGGGCGTCGAGGCATAGCACACCGATTTATAGGTGTAGGTTGAGGGCAGCAAGGTGGAAATCTGCCAACAGGCATAGAGAGATGCTCCGTGTGGGGAACCTCCTGCTCGTTTCGGTGCGACCGGTTCGACGTTTGGGCTGTTGGGTGAAAGGTTGTCCCGTACGACATCGAGTGAGCGTGCTGTGCAGCTCCACGGGTGGGCGTACGTGACGTGCTCTTTGGGTTTTCCCTGCAGGTGTATATCGAGTCGATTCGCCGTCCCTCGCGGTGACGAGTACTGCTTGTTCACTGCGTCGTAACGTAGACTAATGGATGAAATATGGTGATTCAATGATGCTGATTGATATAATTGTATTGCTACATGTGTGCCACCAAATACTGCTTACTAAATTTCAGATTTCATGAACTGTTAACTTGTTGCTAAAAGATAAACTAAGGATGAACTTGTAGGCGTGTCGTTTTGCTGAAATGTGACTATCCTGTGTCCATTGTACACCTCATGTAGAGTTTCATGCTTAGGTGAGTCGGTTAAGCCTTGCTGAGCCTTCGAGCTCACGGTTGCTGCTTAAGTGTTTTTCAGGTGAAGAGCCACCCACGGACTCGGAGTACGAGTCCACCGGCGAGGGTTACCCTCCGTCGGGGACCACGGCTGAGTGGGAGCCGTACACGCCGCGCTGAGCTGAGGCGTGCAGCTAGTGTGGGTTGCCCTAGGGCTGGGCAACCGACTTTTGCTAAATAGGCAGGCGTGAGTTGTATAGTGTAGTCTTCCGCTGTGTAATAGAACAATAATTGTAACTGAAGTTTGTACTTATTTGTACAGTTTCAGCTGTTTTTCCCATGTAATATATTGTGTTCTTATGACGTGTGCTGTCGGGTGTCGCATCGCGCGGCACCACCCTCTGCGATCCTGGATGAGCGGATCCCAGTCCGCCACAGCCTGGTATCAGAGCTGCAGTGGGGATAGCACAGTACTAAAGGACTGCATTATGGGAAAAAACTTAGGTGTACGGTGAGGAATCGGTAGTTGCCCAAGTAAGGACTATATTAGACTAGTTACTTAAAGTGGCAAAGACTAACTTATATGTTATAATTCTGAATTTCAATTATGTAACGACGCACCTACGCTCTGGTAAGTATGGTAAGGAACGCCACCGAAAGCGGTTCAATTTCGGTTAGCTCTCCCTGACGAGGAACATGGTTCAGGGATTGATCTCACAGCTTGGTGTGAGATGTCAATATGAATCTCTTGGACTCTTCATGTCCCTGAGTTCATATGAAACGCTGATCCCTAGCGTGCATTAGGCAAGTAAGCGGAGACCCCATCGCGTGGTCAGTAACGCGAAAGTGTGTTCGTCTGGAAATAGCCCAGGAGGACATACGCAGCGCTTGCCATCGGCGTGCCCTGCAGGGCAGTAGGTGGTATCTGTTGGGTTGATGACATTCCCAACCGTGACGACCCGTTCATGACATACTCGGGTTCCTCGTCGTGTGGTGTTGAAACACGATCACGTACCTTGAGACGTGACCTAACTCAAGGACGGCCGTATGACAATGATACGGGCGTTTGTATTTACTTTCAAATATGGAACTGCCTGAAATGAATGACCATTGAGTGCACCATTATTGTGTGGTTTTCTGCAGGTACTAACCACGTATGTATCCGTGTAGAAAACGTGTGCGAGAGACCGTTTAGTGCCACATTTGAGACGTATATGCCGGTATGATCCGGGTAGGATTTTCTTTTGTGAGGAACGTAGTACCGAGATATGGTAGGCATATGCATGAGAATAATGATAACAAAGAATTAAAATCTATAGGTTCAACATTTAGGACCCTGGTTGGGTATAAGAATGGGATAGTGGAGCAGTATAGCCAAAAGTATGAAAAGCAGAGTGCTCTGTTTTGGGCAGCACGTTTGCTGATCCTCAACAGGGCATAACTCACAGGTCTTTTAGCCCAGGGAGGTGTGCTATATAGTTTTGGAAAGGTATTCAAGTCCTCTACAACTTTGTTGTAGACTTCCAGAGCTGAAACTCGCCTTAAGATGGCTGAAATCCCAGAGGAATGTAAACTGTCCAGAACCAGGGCAGAGTAAAACATCCTCTGAACTGATCTGTTTTTCAAATATAACTCCCAGTAGAAAAATCTAAAATTGTCATATAATCCATCCTTAGAAAGAGTAGAAGATGTTTGACATCTTTGCAATTCAAAGTTTCTGAAGTTTCAGCACAGAATTTAGTGGAAATCAGGATTGGAAACAGCCACTTCCAAGGGAGGTGCTGTTAAAATTCTTCCAGGAATTCTGCTAACTTTGAATTAACATAACTTTTTAATCAAAGCTGATCTGGGGGCAAATGAGTACTCGTTGGAAAGATACTGAAGTTAACTTGAACTTTGGTATTCAACTTGAGTCATGAAAATGCCCAGAACCAGATCAAAACTTGGAATAGGTAGCAACTGGTCATTCTGACAGAAGAATGACAGTTGAACTCATTGAAAAGGGTGTTGTACCCTAAGGGTGTTATACGTGATGACAACGCAATAATAATGTCTCGTAGAGACCAAACCCAGTTATGGTGAGCTTCCAAAGAGGGGGTTCATCAAGTTGGATTAAACTAACTTGTGTTTGGTCTGGTAATGGGGTAGCTTGTGCAAAGTTATTACATTATCTACTTACGAGATATTTTGCATGTTTGGTTGTCATGATGTTTTTCCGCCCAGTTCTATTGGACTGCATGCAAAATGTTGCGGGACTGATGGTTAATGTCGTATGGTTGCAGATGGTTCGTACTAGGACCACGCACGAGGTTGGTGGCTCTAGCCAAGGTGGAGGCGATGACTCCCAGCCACCGGCCTACGACAGCACCCCGCAGCAGCAGCCACCACCGCCGCCTCCGCTTACTCTAGCGGATGTGATAGCAGCGTTGGTGGGAGGTCGTGAGGAGCAGACCGACCTGCTCCGCACGATCGTGCAGAATACGTCCCAGGCGGGAGGACGTCAAGAGCGAGGGCCTCGTGAGCCCCGCGAAGTGTCGTACTCGGATTTCATGAGTACGCACCCTCCAGTGTTCACCGAAGCTGAAGAACCACTGGAGGCGGACAACTGGCTGCGGACTATCGAGTCCAAGTTCGGGCTGCTCCAGTGTACGGAGCGGCAGAAGACACTGTTCGCAGCACAGCAGCTCCACGGTGCCGCTGGTGCATGGTGGGCGAATTATGTCGCCTCACGTCCGGCTGGCCATGCCGTGGAATGGCAAGAGTTCCGGGAGGCGTTCCGCGCCTATCACATTCCTTCCGGAATAATGAAGAGAAAGTTCCAAGAATTTTTGGAACTAAAACAGGGCGGGAGGAGTGCCCACGACTACTCCCGTGCCTTCAACCATCTGGCGCAGTATGCGTCAGACTACATCTCCACGGAGGAGAAGAAGAGGGAGCACTTCTATCGGGGGTTACATCCCGAAATGAAGACCCACCTCGTACAATGGAACCGCGGCACATTCAACGACCTAGTCAATGCCGCCATCATGCAAGAGGACGCTCAGCGGGAGTTAGCAGCTGAGCAGAGGAAGCGTAGCGCTCCACCTAGCAGCGGTGGGAGTGGCGCTCCCCAGAAGTACCGTATGGTGTATCGGACACCATCCGGGCAGCAGTGGCAACCACCGGCGCGACCGCAACGGTTCGGGGGACGTCCCTTTCAGGCACCTCCGTTCCGTCCGCCGATGCCACCACCAAGACAGCAGCAGCAGCAGACGGTACCCCGGGCGTTTCCACCGCCACAACGCGCCCCAGGTTTCCGTCCACCGATCAGCGGGGGACCGCCCCGTTTCACCTGCTTCACGTGTGGCCAGGCGGGCCACTTTGCGAAGGACTGTCCCCAGGGGCAGCAGAGCAGCGGACAAGCCCAGTTTCAGGGCGGTGCTCGAGGCCGACCTCCGGTGAAGAAGGTTGGTCAGCGGACTGGAGGCGTCCGCAACCTCGACAATGAGGACGCCCCAGAGGGAGACAACGTGCTGGCGGGTACGTTTACTCTCAACCATCAGGCCATCGTCATATTATTTGATTCTGGTGCAACCCACAGCTTTATAAGTGCATCCTATGTGGCTAAACATCAATTGCAAGTCTTCCCAACCAACTGCACTTATATGATATGCTCACCGGGAGGGAAGATTTCAGCTAATATGATGATTCCAAAGGCACCTCTGTGCTTAGGTGGGAAACTATATCCCACCACCTTGATAATTCTTATGGGACAGAAGATTGATGCAATCTTAGGGATGTCATGGCTGCAATACCATGGCGCTGTCCTAGAGACTCGGACACGGACGGTTCACTTAAATTCTCCATTCCACCGTCCGCATTCCATGGTGTTAGACATGCCAGTCCGGGAAGTTTTAGCAATTAATAGTGCTGAAGTTCTCAAGTTAGAAGACATCCCCGTAGTCCGGGAGTATCCCGACGTGTTCCCGGATGATCTTCCGGGCATGCCACCTGAGCGGGATGTCGAGTTCAAGATTGAACTTGCACCCGGGACTACGCCCATATCACGGAGACCATACAAGATGGCTCCAAATGAGCTGGCTGAATTAAAAGAACAGCTCAATGATTTGTTGAGCAAGGGTTTCATTAGGCCGAGTTCCTCGCCTTGGGGATGCTCAGCGCTGTTCGTGAAGAAGAAGGATGAGACCCTGAGGCTGTGTGTGGATTACCGGCCGCTCAACGCTGTCACCATCAAGAATAAGTACCCACTGCCCCGTATTGACATCTTGTTTGATCAACTTGTGGGGGCAAGTGTATTCTCAAAGATGGACCTTCGCTCTGGATATCACCAGATCAAGATCCGGGCGGAGGATATCCCGAAGACGGCATTCTCGACGAGATACGGCTTATACGAATATCTCGTCATGTCCTTTGGTCTCACAAATGCTCCAGCCCATTTCATGTATCTCATGAACTCGGTGTTCATGCCGGAGCTGGACAAGTTCGTGGTAGTGTTCATCGACGATATCTTGGTTTACTCCAAGACAGAAGCCGAGCATGCCGAACACTTACGGATCGTTCTTCAGCGATTGCGAGACCACAAGCTCTACGCCAAGTTCAGCAAATGCGAATTTTGGATCAGCCAAGTGCCATTCTTGGGACATATCATCTCAGCTGAAGGCATTGCGGTTGACCCAAGTAAAATAGAGCAAGTGTTGAAATGGAAAGCTCCCACTTCAGTCCATGAAGTCAGAAGCTTCCTCGGGTTAGCAGGATACTACCGGAGGTTCATTCCGAGCTTCTCCAAGCTCGCAAAGCCGATGACAGAGTTGCTGAAGAAAGGGACAAAATATGTTTGGAACACGGCGTGTGAAGGAGCGTTCCGAACATTGGTGAAGCATCTCACCACAGCCCCGGTGTTAGCTCAGCCGGATACAACAAAGCCCTTCGACGTGTATTGTGACGCGTCCGGTATTGGGCTGGGCTGCGTGTTGATGCAGGAAGGACGTGTGGTCGCTTATGGCTCACGCCAACTTCGGAACCATGAGCAGCACTACCCGACTCACGATCTTGAACTTGCTGCCGTGGTGTTGGCGCTGAAAATGTGGAGGCACTATCTCCTGGGGAACTTGGTGCATCTCTACACCGACCACAAGAGCTTGAAATACATTTTCACCCAGAAGGAGCTGAACATGAGGCAGAGGAGGTGGTTAGAACTGATCAAAGATTATGAGATTGAGATCCATTACCACCCCGGCAAGGCGAATGTGGTTGCCGACGCGCTGAGTCGGAAATCGCATGTCCATCACCTCACCATTACACCGGTGGAGGAGGAAGAGCCAAGTCTATACTTGGTTCCTTATGGATCGCTGTACAACCTTGCCCTCATCCCTACTATTAGGGAGGACATCATTGCAGCTCAGAAAACGGATAAAGGCATGGCACATCTCCGGAGACGGATAGACATTGGAGAAATTAAATGTTTCCGGAAAGATGGTGAGGGGACGTTGTGGTTCAATGACCGCATAGTCGTACCCCGAGATATGGAGTTGAGGAAAAAGATCCTCGATGAAGCTCACTTGTCCAAATACTCCATTCATCCGGGCAGCAACAAAATGTACCAAGATTTGAAAAAGAAATTTTGGTGGACGCGGATGAAGCGGGAGGTAGCTAAGTACGTATCCGAGTGCGATACGTGTAGACGAGTGAAAGCTGATCATATGAAGAAATCAGGGCTGCTGCAACCCCTGAAGATCCCGGCATGGAAATGGGAAGATGTGAGCATGGATTTCATTGTGGGATTACCCCTAACAGCCAACAAGCATGATTCCATATGGGTAATCGTTGATCGGTTAACCAAGACGGCTCACTTCATTCCGGTGAATACACGTTACAATGCCGGCAAATATGCGGAGCTATACATAGCGAAGATTCTATGCCTATACGGGGTACCCAAGACCATTGTCTCAGATCGAGGTGCATTATTTGTATCTCGCTTTTGGGAGCAGCTACACGCTGCATTGGGTACTAAGTTGATCAGGAGCTCCGCCTATCACCCTCAGACCGATGGTCAGACAGAAAGGGTGAATCAAGTCCTGGAAGACATGTTGAGAGCATGTGCCATCCACCATGGGAGGAAATGGGATGATCACCTACCATTGGCGGAATTCTCGTACAACAACGGTTATCAGGCAAGTATCAAGATGGCACCTTACGAAGCTCTCTACGGTCGTAAATGCCGCACCCCATTAAATTGGTGCGAGTCCGGTGAAAGGGTCACATTCGGAGTTGATGTGGTGAACGACGCCGAAGAGCGCGTTCGGACAATTCGAGCCAATTTGAAGGCCGCTCAATCCCGACAAAAGAGCTACGCTGATAAGAGGCGTAGGCCGTTGCACTTTGACGTTGGGGAACACGTGTACCTCCGCGTGTCTCCAATGAAGGGCGTGCACCGATTCGGTGTGAAGGGGAAGCTCGCTCCCCGTTTCATTGGACCCTACGCTATCACCGAGAAGTGTGGACCAGCAGCGTATCGATTGGAGCTACCGGCATCTCTGGCTGGTGTCCATGATATTTTCCATGTTTCGCAACTGCGAAAATGCTTGAAGCATACAACTGCTGTTCCTACCGAAGACATCGGCGAGCTGAAGCCGGATTTAACATATGATGAATATCCGGTGGGAATTCTTGATGAGAAAGCCAGGACCACGCGTAGCAGAACGTTGTGGTTCTACAAAATACTCTGGAGTAACCACACCGCCGAGGAAGCGACGTGGGAGAGCGAGGAGTTCCTTCGCTCAAATTACCCGGAGTTTATGGCTTCTCAACACGGGTAAGTCCCTATTACATCGCTATCTCTTCTTTTGTAATCTCGGGACGAGATTCTTTTAAGGGGGGAGGGATGTAAAAGCCCAAGAAAAGGGACTTGTAAAAAAATTTTATGCACCTCACAACACCACAGTTTTGTTGTGGGTAGATTGTGAAATATTGTGAAGAGCAAGTGACCTCCCTCAAAGGAGTGAGTAGAAGGGAAAGCCTTCACTTTCACAAAGTAGGGTTTCTGCACATGAACATGAGAGGTTGAGCTCACCCTAGGATTTGAAAAGTCTTGGGAAGGTTCAGTCCAAAGCTCATGCAAATTCAACAATTTTTGAGGCACTTTTGGGTTATTTCAAAAAGAGGCCAATTTGAATGTAAATTCAAATTGCAGCAACTTTCATCACCCAAATTCAAAAGTTAGCTCCATATCTATACTCAGCACATTTTTCTGAGTAAACCCACCAAATTTCATCTCCATTGGAGCTCATCTTGTCAAGAGCTAAATTTGCAAGGATTCAAAACTGAATTTGAATTTCAGTTTAGATATGAAGCAAATTTAACCAAACAAAGTTTGAATTTGAGAATTCAAATTCAAACAAAGACTTGGTGACTAAGTCTCACATTAAATTGTGAGTAGCTGAGGATATTTTGGCACAACAGAATTCAGAAAATTGGAAAAAACAAAAGAGTTAGAGGGGAGGCCCACTGGTCAGTAGACTTAGCACCGAAGTCTCTTCAGCCGACTCCTCGACCGAGCGCGCTCGCCAGCTGCAGCCAGCGGCGGCGACCGACCACCTCGGCCGGCCAGCTCCTGCTTCGGCAGAGGAGGTGGCACAGCAGGTGTCGCGCTCTCCCCTGGCCTCAGGAGCCTATAAAAGGCCCGAGACCGCCGGCGAGTTACTGACTTTCGCGAAGTTCTGTAACCAGCAGCCTAGTCGCCCGAGCTCCGATCGTGTGCCACCCCAGCTGTGATCATCTTCCGGCTTCGACCTCCATAGGAAAGTGGAGCGCTAGATCGTCCTCAAGACCCCCGCGCAAACCGTTCCAAGGTTCGACCTCTGTGCGCGGAGAATTTCTCAGTTTAGGGCGAGTAGCTCCTTTCGGGACCCGATTAGGTTTAGCAGAAATTTGGGAAGCATAGTGGGTGGGAGGCCGAACGGAGCTGTGAGAGAGCATCTAGAGGTTCTGGCGACCCTTCTCGTTCGAAAACCGGAAGGAAATCACCGCCGGAACCCTAAGTTCACCCTAGGACAGTATGGCGGAGGAGGGGGTCGCCGGTGAGGTCTGGGTTGCCGGCCGTTTAGGGCCCAACAGAGCTCATGCCGAGTTTCCCGAGGTTTCCTTGAGTGTGGCGACGCGATTAGCGCACGAAGAAAACGGTCAGAAGGGCGGGAACACATTGCCGAGGTAGCACAGAGGCATAGGGCTCGTCGCCGGCGAGCTATGGCGGTTAGCCGGCGGCGACATGGTGTCCAGCGGGTTCAGCACCCGAGATTACGTGGGGGCGGCGAGTTTTCGTCGGCTCCGGTGAGCTAGATCGCCGGGAACGCTGACCTCGCCGGAGCTCCGGCGGCTCGGGGCGGCGACGTCGGGAGGTAGACGAAGGGCGCGGCCCCACCTGTCAGCCCCTGTGTTAATCGCGCGCGAGCGCGCGCGGTTAGTTCAATTTAAATGGGCGGGCCCCGCTGTCAGCCTCTGGTTTAGCGCGGGAGGGGATTTTTCTGTAGGAAAATAATTCAGGGATTAGCTCAAACTTTAGAAATCCATAACCTTGGCTAGGAAGCTCCAAATTTAGTGATTCAAATTGGGTTGGATTCATCTTGCCTAGCTATATCCAGGGATACAACCCAATTTGTATGAAACCCATTAATTAATTCTGGAAAATTCTTTAAAGCTTTTCAGCAAAAGAATTTTAGAGGGAGTTTGGTTCATCCAAAAATTCCCAAATTTTGCCAGAATGTTCTTTAAGACATTAGTAAACCCCTGTAATAGTTTCAGACCATTTGGAGTTGAATTGGTCAGAGCAATTCAAATTTGAAGGTGCTGTGTTCATTTGAATGCAGAAACATTTTCAGAGAATTTCCAAAACTTGGAAATTCAATTCTGGGCAAACCTTGACTCCAAAAATGCTAGGAAAATTCATGCAAACTCTATGAGCTATAATAGAAATTGTAGTTCATTAAGTTGAGCATGAACAGGGGTATTACCTCAGAATTAATTCTTCCTTGCTGATTTGCCAAGAGAATTATTCTGAGCAAACCACTCCATGAAAAGTGCTAATGTTTGGTCCAGAGAGTTTTCTTGTGACAAGGAACTCACACAAAAATTCTCAGCTCCATTGGAGCTCTAGATCACCCCTGTCCTGTTTACCCACTTAAGGGACTAAGATGGAAAAAGGGGGAAAACCACTTAGCATTTGACCATGTGATTAAGTCCAAGCCAAACCACCAACACCAGTTCATATTTAAATTCTTAAACAAAGTTCCAGGTATTAGAGGCTGGTTATTAGAACTAATAGTAGAAGTCTTACTCTAGACTCACTTTTGCATATAAATTAACATGTAGTATTTCATTAACGTGTAGCCGTTGAAGAAGAGACTCCGGAAGTGCTGGACTTCCTCCTTCCGGACGAAGAACTAACTCCTGACCAGCAGCAACAAGGCAAGCCCCGGTTTGCATTAACCCTTTTTAAAAGTTTTACTTTGTTTACATGTGTCATGTGAAGTATGATTGTGCATTAGGTATCGGGTGAATGAAACCCCACTTGCATAACCAAAGGTTCCCAAAAGAGTGAGGGTAGTGTCAAGGACCTCGAGTAGACAGGCTATGCTTAATGAGTCATAGGACTTCGGTACAAGTCGAGTAGTTGGAATCTACTCGCGAGATAGGCTTGGGACACACGGGTTCGGTTGAGTGATGTGAGATCACTTTAGTAATGAAAATGAGACTAGGCAGGGGCTAGGGCGCAGCAAGAGAGAGTCTTGTGTGCGCAGCCCTGCCCGTGTCGATTGAGGACCGATCCGTGTGCGGCCCTGCTGAACAAGTATTGAACGTACCGAAGGCATATCGGATATATGGGCCCCGATAAACCGATGTAGCCTAAACCTCCGGGCGTCGAGGCATAGCACACCGATTTATAGGTGTAGGTTGAGGGCAGCAAGGTGGAAATCTGCCAACGGGCATAGAGAGATGCTCCGTGTGGGGAACCTCCTGCTCGTTTCGGTGCGACCGGTTCGACGTTTGGGCTGTTGGGTGAAAGGTTGTCCCGTACGACATCGAGTGAGCGTGCTGTGCAGCTCCACGGGTGGGCGTACGTGACGTGCTCTTTGGGTTTTCCCTGCAGGTGTATATCGAGTCGATTCGCCGTCCCTCGCGGTGACGAGTACTGCTTGTTCACTGCGTCGTAACGTAGACTAATGGATGAAATATGGTGATTCAATGATGCTGATTGATATAATTGTATTGCTACATGTGTGCCACCAAATACTGCTTACTAAATTTCAGATTTCATGAACTGTTAACTTGTTGCTAAAAGATAAACTAAGGATGAACTTGTAGGCGTGTCGTTTTGCTGAAATGTGACTATCCTGTGTCCATTGTACACCTCATGTAGAGTTTCATGCTTAGGTGAGTCGGTTAAGCCTTGCTGAGCCTTCGAGCTCACGGTTGCTGCTTAAGTGTTTTTCAGGTGAAGAGCCACCCACGGACTCGGAGTACGAGTCCACCGGCGAGGGTTACCCTCCGTCGGGGACCACGGCTGAGTGGGAGCCGTACACGCCGCGCTGAGCTGAGGCGTGCAGCTAGTGTGGGTTGCCCTAGGGCTGGGCAACCGACTTTTGCTAAATAGGCAGGCGTGAGTTGTATAGTGTAGTCTTCCGCTGTGTAATAGAACAATAATTGTAACTGAAGTTTGTACTTATTTGTACAGTTTTAGCTGTTTTTCCCATGTAATATATTGTGTTCTTATGACGTGTGCTGTCGGGTGTCGCATCGCGCGGCACCACCCTCTGCGATCCTGGATGAGCGGATCCCAGTCCGCCACACGTGATCCATGCATCGGGTCTGACTTGAGCTCCTGGATCTTGAGCGCTGGGTTGCACGGAGTCCCCAGTGACGCTTACAATCCTTGGCGGCATCCATGGTTGCAGGGCAGCCGGGACCGCCAGCTTCGAGGTGCTGGTCTAGCCCCCTTCACCCGGCTCGGCGGGTCGGGCTGTGGGCCGCAGCAACGTCCTCTCGAAGACTCCTTCGGGCACGGGGGCTCCGGTGGAAGCCTTCGTTGAAAGGTCGTCGGCTGCGGCATTGCCAGCGCGCGGTACGTGGCGCAGGTCCAAGGCGAGGAAGTCTTTCTCCAACATCTGCACGTGAAGCAGATAAGCAACTAGCTGTGGGTCATTGCAGGAGCATTCGCCCTTAACTTGCTTGATAACCAGTTGGGAGTCGCCCTGTGCCAACAACTGGCGAGCCCAAACGTCAAACCTTAGACATTTTCCCCTGTGCGCGGGGGTACCCCATATCGCGGGTACCGACAAGCCCAAACGTCGAACCGGTCGCATCGAAACGAGCAGGAGGTTCCCCACACGGAGCATCTCTCTATGCCCGTTGGAAGATTTCCACCTTGCTGCCCTCAGCCTACACCTATAAATCGGTGCGTTATGCCTCGACGCCCGGAGGTTTAGGCTACATCGGTTTATCAGGGCCCATATATCCGATATGCCTTCGGTATGTTCAATACTTGTTCAGCAGGGCCGCACACAGATCGATCCTCAATCGACACGGGCAGGGCTGCGCACACATGACTTCCTCTTGCTGCGCCCTAGCCCCTGCCTAGTCTCATTTTCATTACTAAAGTGATAGTCTCATTTTCATTACTAAAGTGATCTCACATCACTCAACCGAACCCGTGTGTCCCAAGCCTAAACTCGTGAGTAGATTCCAACTACTCGACTTGTACCGAAGTCCTATGAAACATTAAGCATAGCCCGTCTACTCGAGGTCTTAGACACTACCCTCACTCTTATGGAAAAGTTTTTGGTCATGCAAGTGGGGTTCCATTCATCCTACACCTAATGCACATTCATACATCACCCTAATTATGTGAACAAAGCAAAACTTGATAAAAAGAGTTAATGCAAACCGGGGCTTGCCTTGTTGCTGCTGGTCAGTAGTTAGCTCTTCTTCCGGAAGGAGGAAGTCCAGCACTTCCGGAGACTCTTCTTCAGTGACTACACGCTAATGAAATACTACATGTCAATTTAAATGTAATGTGTAAACTTGAATACTTAATTACTAATAACTCTGGCTAGCCCTCCCCTTTGGTTCTGAAATTTTTGTGGTGGCTTGGTAGGGTACTAACCAGAGTCTTGACCAAGTTTCATTTGAAACAAAGTTTATTTGAACCTTGTACAAATAGAAGCCATTTGATCAATATTTGAGCCTCTAACTAATTCCAAGGGTTTTCATGGCTCCAACCATTACTTTCTGGAAACTAGAATTTAGTATGGTTCTAATGAAGTTGGTTTCATGTCATTTGAAGAATTCTACAGAAAGTTATGCCCTAATTAAGATTTGAGAAAATCTGAAAAATGTTTCTGTACATTTTTCTATTTTCTCAGGGCAGTTCTCTTAATCACCCCATTAGGGTAACTAAATGAACTTGGATGAGTCTGAAAATTTTACTGGGATTCAGGGATTTTCCAATGAACCTCTCAGCCAAATTTCAGAATTTTTCATAAAGTAGTTCTCCAGATTAAAATTCCCAACAATTTAAACTTTAATGATTTAATTCTGGAAAACTATTCACTTTCATGAGCTGAATTTGGTATTGCTGGAAAGTACTCAGAATTCTGAGTTCAGCAAAATTTGGTTCATCGAATTTGGAGTTTCCTAGCAAAAGTTCTATGCATTTGAAGTTTGAACTAAAACTGGAAATTCCAAAAATGTTTAAATCCTGTGGGTGGGTCCACCGCACATGTGTCGACCGCTGGAGCTGAGCCACACGGGGCCACAGACTCCTTCCCGCGCGGCCGCACTGGATCCTGGACCACAGAGAATCCCGCACGCTACTTCCAGCCGCTGACGCGTGGGACCTCCCCCCCTTCGTCTTCCTCCAGCCACCCGCGCAACCCCGCCGCCGAGCTAGCCGGAGAGGGGTTCCGACCTTCGGAGCTTGCTGATTCTCGCCGCCTATGCCTATCCCGGCCTGGGGAACACGGTGGTGCCCTCCCCAGAGCTTGGCAGCAACCGGAATAGTGCTCCCGCCGGCAACAGCGGCCGGGAGCTCACCGGCGACGTCCAACTCGGCATCCCCTGCACCTTTTTCGATGCGGTTTGCTCGGGGAGCTCCGCTGACACCTGCTGGTCACGGACATGGACACCGATCCCCGTGAAAACGGTTGCAACTACGACCTCATCGGCGACCTAGGCCAGATATCGGCTGTGCTCAGAAAACTTCGAAGAACCGTAACCCTAGCCCACGGTTCTTACTGGTTTTCGATCCTAGGTGGTCGTGACAGTGTATAGAGCGTGTGCGTGACTCGGTTTGCCCGGTGATAAGCTAACCCCCACGAATTTTTGGATTTGGTGGGGGCTCGGTCTTAGGACTTCCGAAACTTTCCCGGCGAAATACTCCCCCGACAGCCCAATAAATGAAGAATGGTTGGGACTAGAAGAATCAGCACCTCAAGGCGGTCCTTTCTTGTGTTGCTCGTCGGGCACGAGAGCGCCTGTGCTGGCCGGACGCCAGCGATTAGTGAGGTCGGCGTTTCTGTGCTCGCACGGAACCGAGAAAGAAGCTCGATCGGGGGTGGTTCTCGTCTGGGAAACAGGAGGAAGGGCGGCGTGGACTGTGCGCTGGCCTTTGAGCCGCGGTTTTGGCACCGTGAGGTGGCCGTTTGCTGCCTCGGTGGCTCGCCGCCGCTCCCTTGCCTTGCGCGCGAAGCCGAGGTCGGCTGCAGCAACCGACTGCACCCCCGTGTGTGCAACTGACCTGTGGGCCTCCCCTTTACTCCTTTTTCTCTAATAATTCTTTTCTGTTTTTGCTAATTATCCCACCAGCTACTCACAATTTAATGTGAGACTTAGTCACCAAGTCTTGGTTTAAATTTGAATTCTCAAATTTGAACTGTGTTTGACTAAATTTGCTGCATGTTTAAACTGAAATTCAAATTCAGTTTTGAATTCTTGCAAATTTAGCTCTTGACAAGATGAACTCCAATGAGGATGAAAATTGGTGGGCTTACTCAGAAAAATGTGCTGAGTTTGAATATGAAGCTAACTTTTGCATTTGAGTGATGAAAGTTGCTGCCATTTAAATTTACATTCAAATTGGCTTCTTTTTCAAATACCTCTAAAAGTGCCTCAAAAAATGTTGGATTTACATGAAACTTGGACTGAACCTTCCCAAGACTTTTTAAGTTCTAGGGGTGAGCTCAACCTCTCATGTTCATGAGTAAAATTCCCACTTTGTGAAAATGTAGACTTTCCCCTCTAATCACTCTTTTGATGAATGTTACTTGCTCTTCACACTTTTTCACAATCTATTCACAACAAAATTGTGGTGTTGTGAGGTGATAAAAGTTTTTGCAAGTCCCTATTCTTGGGCTTTTATAATATATCAAGGATCTTTTGTTGCGCACCATGGAGAGCTCTAAAGGTGTCACTACCCCGATGTTGCCTACTGACAAACTCTTTCTCCATGATGGTACACCTCTCTCACCAGAAGATTTTACATGTTATCGTAGTGTGGTTGGTGCACTACAATATCTATCATTCACACGCCCCGATATATCCTTCTCGGTTAATAGAGTTTGTCAGTACATGTCGACACCAACTACCTCTCATTGGAAGGCGGTAAAACACATCTTACGGTACCTTCACTTCACCTTTGATCTTGGACTCTCCATCACCAAGTCTGGTTCTTCAATACTGAGTGTCTTTTCTGATGCGGATTGGGCTGGTAACCCGGACGATCGGCGTAGTACTGGTGGGTACACAATTTTCTTTGGTGGCGATCCCATTTCTTGGAGCTCTAGAAAACACTCAACTGTCTCCCGTTCCAGTACGGAGGTTGAATATAAGGAGGTCGCTAATACTACCGCCAAACTTATTTGGGTACAAGCACTACTCCGGGAAATTGGTGTACAACCTTCCAAACGATCGACTCTGTGGTGTGACAACATTGGTGCTACCTACCTGATGGCAAATCCACATTTTCATCATCGCACCAAATATTTCGAAGTTGACTATCACTTTGTTCGTGAACAAGTTGCATCTTAGCTACTAGATGTGTGGGTCATATCATTTAAAGATCAAGTGACTCATATTATGAATAAACCATTAGCAGGTCCGTCATTTGGAAAAATTTGTAACAATTTGAACTTAACTACATACCGTTCAAATTGAGGGGGTATTAAAGATAGAAAACCATCTATATTAGGAAGGTCTGATTATGGGCATTATGGGGCTGCACCCACATTATTCCTGCCTACCATATGTGGGACTGCGCTCCCACTAATCCTGCCTATCATGCATGTAACCTCCCTCTACATATACGTGAGTAGAGCCCTCTTGGCTGGTTGCCTTGCGCCACTTACACTATGGTGTATTAGGGGGAGAGAAAAATACATATTTCTACAAAGCCTCTGTCAAAAAAACAATTGGATTGCACACCATATTAGGGATATTTATAAGTAAACAAAGGCTGCACTCAGTGCTGAAAGCTCCTAAATTATGGGGTCTAGAGAAGGGAATGTCTAGACAGCCTTCTCCTTACTTATTTTGCAAGGAGACTGATTTTGAACCCAATACCTCCAAGGCATAAGTGGAGAGACTATGCACCAGACCTACCGTTAACAAATTTAAAAGTCAACATTATAGGGAATTTTCAAACAGTCCCCGCCAGACTCAGCACGATATTCAAATCTACCTTGTAAAAGCATTTACAGGCTCTTACTAGAATGCACACATCGTTTAATGAAACAATTGTACAAGTGATTCACGCCTAGCAGTTTCACATACCTGTTTAGTCCCTCAACACAGTATCCCAACAACCGAACAAGATTCTTGTGCCGAACATGGCCAATAGTCTCTACCTCCACTCTGAATTCCTTCTCTGCCTGGCCCCTGTAAACCCAGAGATAATTAGATGTCCTAATTTAGTATGCCCTATTTGAATGGAGCAAAAGAATGCAAAAGTCAAAGCAGTAGCTCGAAACCAAATGGGAGCTTACATGTTGTTAAATATCTTCTTGATAGCAACTTCAGTTCCATTCACCAGACGCCCACCGTACACAACTCCATAGCCACCCTCTCCAAGCACATTTTCCTTGGAGAACCGGTTGGTAGCAAGCTCAAGGTCACGCAGTGTGAACCAGTGACCCCAACCAAGATGAGAGAACTCTGGAAGGCCAACCAGGGGTGATGCCGACACGAATGCTGCAGGGGAGTTTGGTTTCCTGCGGGGCCCTGAGCTCCCATCTTCACCAGAATGCACGCTGCCAGCACGGTCAACATTACAAACCGAGCTTCCCTGGCTCATGTTATCATGATCCAAAGACTTGCTCAGTGTCATGTGCCCCAGCGTCGTCCACGGCTTCCGGTTTGCATGTTTTTCTTGGGGCGGGAAGCTAGGCGGCTCCCCCTCATGCATTGTCTGTGCGAGGCTGTGGCCGCCAACACGATCGACAGGGATCTCCTTGGAGTAGATGGGGATCTGTGTCTGCCTCAGACTGTCCATCGTTCTCTTTGTCCTCCGTCGTGACGCCATCCAAATGCATATCATCAGCAGGATGGCCACGAAAAGGTCGACCACGCCGACTGCAATCCACACCCAAAGCGACAGGCCAAGAACCGTCCTCTTCATCTCCGAGTTCAGATCACCGGAAGCCATGGTTCTATCGGGCTCAAAAAGTCAATTTCAGCCAAGCTTGTTCGACGAGCTGTATACTACCAGCATAAATCCCCTAATCCGCATCAGCAGCAGGTGCGGTTGAAGTTTTCTTTCTCCCTGCATAATACGAACGAAGCGGTTAAAAACATAAGATAGCAGCTAAGCACTTGCGTACGAACAAATGTAGATTGCGGCGGTAACCCTGCAAACCAAGCCCGATGACGCAAGTTTCCCTGTTCCTTACAGTAACCCGGCTTCCAGGCCGATGCAAACAAGACTCAACTGAAGGCGGAGGAGGAGGAGGAGGAGGAGGAGGAGGAGAGAGACCCAGAATTCTCTCCTCAGAGACCCAGAATTCTCTTTTGATCCTAATCCCATCACTTGAGCAAAGACCCAGAATTCTCTTTTGATCCCAATCCCATCACGTGAGCAGACAGTCAAAGCTTACCTCTTTCTGCAGCAGGTCCTCCTTCCACTCATCCCTCAAGCAACGAACCTGAAACACCGAGAACAGAAAACCAAGGACCTGCGGAAGTCAGACCAAATCGCAGACATAACCCAGATAGAAAACTGAAATCAGAACTAGGATTGTGCCCGTACCAGTGACCGTGTCCGTTAGAGAGAGAGGGGGGGAGGTGGGGGAGATGGAGTAAAAGGGCCAGGAGGTAGTGGAAGTAGCTGGTGCCACATTAATGGCTGGATCAGCAATACGAGAAGTGGAACGGGTGGGGTAGTGTGTAAAACCGATGAGAAGTGAGAACTGAGGAGCGCGGGGGCGGAGAGTGCGTGCGAAAGATAGGACAGCGTGCGTGCAGGCTCGCCGGACGGGAGGATGAGGTCAACTGACGGGGAAGAACAGTAACTGCGGCGGCGGCATCACCATGCCATGGCATGGCATGGCGGGCGCATCGATTTAGGCTGGCTGACACAGGTCCTTATTGCCACCGTCGCCTGGCCTCGCCTCGGCACGTCATCCAGTCCACGGATCTGGCGGTTGCCTCTTGCGCCGTTTTTTAATTCGCCGGGTCTGATGGTTTCTTGGTTGCACGCCGGGCCACAGCTGTCGCTGCTCATCAAATTCTCCCTCCTCTAGGGTCCTGCGGATCCTCTGCGGTCGGTTTTGGCGCATGTTTGAGAATCTGCGCTCGTGCTGGGTCTGCGAGCCGTCACATACCGGATTAGGCCGACCCGACCGGGATTGTCGTCGACTCTTTGACCCGTCATATTGGTTGACTTGATGCAGACAAACCGGTGTTTGTTGTGACGACTGACGAACGACGAGCAAAATGAGCAGCGGCCTTGTCGCCAATCCCAGATTCGTAGACGTGACCATATCCTGCCAAGTTTGGCTACTTTGCTCGGACGCGTGAATTCTCCGTCCCGCTGAAGCGCTTCGGACCTCCGGGGCGGGTGGACAATTATGCCGTTGCGTGAACTGGAAAGGCGTGCATAGCAGATGCGGAGGGCCCGGCTGGAGAGAAAGCAGGCCCTACGAGACCGACACGCTGGACACGGAGCTCTTCACTTGACCCGAGCTGTGGCCGCGTCGAGTTGGTGGCGGTGGCACGCGCCATCAGCTCCAACCAGCTGCGCCCGCTCAGTAGGAGCCGACCAAATCGGTCCTGCCCGGCGCCGGCGCCTCGCCGCCCGTCTGCTGGGGCCCCGTGGTCCCGAGCGCGCTCGCCGCTCCACGTCTCCGCCACCTCCCCGTCCCCCTCGTCGCCGACCCGTTGATGATTGGACCGGGTCACGACGTACGCACGCCGCGCCGCGCCGCTCGCTCGCCGCTCTGGTCCGCGGGTTGGCGCTCGCTTGGCTGGCTCGTACCTACGTTTCGTTCTGCCCAGTTCGGCAGCGGCCACGGGCCGGTGGGTTGGTTTGGTACACGATTTCCGTCGGGTTAATAAGTCACATCGATTCCGTTCCTCGCTAGCGGCGGCAGGAGGCGCCAATCTAGTGAGTGGATCGGATCAGAGTAATGGTGATGCTGCTGCTACTACTATAATTAGCAGTACTATTGCTAGTACCTTCTACTAGCTCCCCCGTGGATCTATTAATCTTGGCACAGTACTTCTGTACGTACGTCTCGTCACATGAACTTTCCGGTGGTGTCCATTAATGGTGACACCGCCCCCCGCATACAGACCAATGTTCGGCTTCGTGGAGTCACGGCGCGGACACCCAGCAAGCATCGCCTTCGCTGCTCTGCTCCCAGGTCCCAACAACCTGACGTCCGATATGGCGGTGTGTTTGGTCCGCGTTCAGAGTACCTCTCCCCTTTGAACAGGGACAGCGAGTTCAAAGGGGGATCAATGATCAATCCCCCGTGGTGTCCTCCCTGCTAGTACTACGCCCGCGACACGCGCATCCTGCCACGTTGTCGTGCCGGCGGACCGTGTGACGCCACAGGCGGCGGACGCGGCCTTCGCTTGCCTTGACCCCATCGTCCGAGCGCTGGCCTCTCCAAGTACAGTGAAGCCAACGGCGCGGTGGTTAACCTATTCGCACTCGTGGATCACTATATAGAATCTCTAAATAAATATTACTAGTCTTTATATGTAACTTTAAAATATTTCTATCTTTACAATTTATTTGTCCGCACTCGTTCACCTCTAAATCAGACCTACATATCAATTATCACATATTTTATATTAGATAATACAACTATATTATATTTATATTATTTCATATAACTACTTGTGTTAATAATATTATATTTATAACTTATATAAATTCATTAAGTTTATTTTTTGCTTCATTTTCCTCTCTTTTTTGTTATTTTTCCATTTTCCCTTTCTTTTTCCCTCACTTCTTTTTTTGTTTCTTTTCTCCTGTAACGAGAAAAAATAAAGCACCAACTGGGCCCACATATAAGTCACGCAAGAGTCTTCTTCTTGCTCCATTGGGCAGTTTGGGCGGCAAGCACCACGTGGCCGCCGGCCACAGGGGAGCTACGCCCCTGCTCCTCTCCCCCACGCTATTCCCCTGGCTTCTACCCTTCCCATTTGCTTCCTCCTTCATTTTCTTCCTCGTTTTCTCTCTCCTCCTGTCGAAGTGTTCCGTCGACACTTCCCCCGGGCCTGGACAGGGCAGCCCGCGGAGGTTCTTTTTCGGAGGGGCTAGTCCTCTCGGAGGGTCTCGCGTTAGATGAAGGAGGATTGACACGAGGATTTTTACGTGGTTCAGGCCGCCGGAGCGTAAAATCCTACGTCCACGGGAGCTGTGTTGCTCAGAGCTTAGAACCGGAGTTCTAAGCTTGGAGACGAACTGAGTGTATAGTTGGGGTCGAAATGAGCCGAACCCTTTGTAACGTTGCCTACCCGAGCCTCTTATAGTTCAAGGCTCGGGCGGCTTACAAGGTGGGCCCTGGAGTCCGACAGGTGGCCCCGGGGTGATTTCCTGTCATCTGCCATATCTTGTAGTGAATGCTGGTAGTTGTCTCTGGCGAGGACTTCTTAGTCGTCGTCCTACCTTGTCCTGCCCGAGACGCAAGCTAGGCGTAGCGGTTGATGATGGCAGGGACGACAGGGCATGTCTTGTCGCTGTGTTTATTGGTGCACAGCCTCTGACACGGTGTGCCTGTCTTCACTGTGATGCGACTGGGCACAGCGCCTCCTGACAGGGGCGTGCTCCGCGTCTCCGCGTCTTGGGAAGGTGCGGGTCTTGAATATCTTGTACGGTAAAGGCATGGCGCGCCTTTACTCTTGCTGCCTACCGAGCCGGGGTGGGCAGCGCGGCTCTTCTGGCCATGTGGTGGGCTCAGAGCTCACCGCTGAGGAGTGGGGAGGTTCGGCCCCGCTGGACACGTGGCGCCCTCGGAGCTCACCCCTGCGGAGGGGGCGAGGTCCGACCTTCTAGCCATGTGGCGGGCTCGGAGCTCACCTCTGAGGAGAGGGGAGGTCCGGCCCCGCTGGACACGTGGCGCCTTCGGAGCTCACCCCCGCGGAGGGGGAGGTCCGGCTCTGCCAGCCACATGGCAGGCCCAGAGCTCACCTCTAAGGAGAGGGGAGGTCCGGCCCCGCTGGACACGTGGCGCTTTCGGAGCTCACCCCCGCGGAGGGGGGAGGTCCGGCTCTGCCGGCCACGTGGCAGGCCCGGAGCTCACCTCTGAGGAGAGGGGAGGTCCGGCCCCGCTGGACACGTGGCGCCTTCGGAGCACACCCCCACGGAGGGGGGAGGTCCGGCTCTGCCGGCCACGTGGTGGGCCCGGAGCTCACCTCTGAGGAGAGGGGAGGTCCGGCCCCGCTGGACATGTGGTGCCTTCGGAGATCGCCCCCACAGAGGGGGGAGGTCCGGCTCTTCCGGCCACGTGGCGGGCCCGGAGCTCACCTCTGAGGAGAGGGGAGGTCCAACCCCGCTGGACACATGGCGCCTTCGGAGCTCACCCCTGTGGAGGGGTGAGGTCCTTAGGCGGTTTTCTCCTGTGCGCGGGGGTACCCGGTATTGAGGATACCGACAGTGGCCCCCAGGCCCATCTTGGGGGAGATAACGATCCCGGGGTGGGGCCTTCACCTTTTATGCCCCACACACCTTCTTGGGGACTCCTTTTGACCGTTGCAAGAGCACGACCGGTCGTGGGGTGGCGTGACCCCTGCTTGATGGCTGCTTTAACTACGGCGGTTCCCAAGGCTGTCACTACTGCACGTGGCAGCGCCTTGTTAGGGACCTCCGGGTTGTCCGCTTGGGAGACTGACTTCTAGGTCCACCACCTATGTAGGACGACTTGGGCCCTCTTGTCATTGTTGCTGTAGCTTGGACCTGGGGCGTCTGCCCCGAGCGGCGCATACGAAGAGTTTTGAATTGCTTCTGGGAAGTTTAAAGGGTGCCCCTTTCGTATCGTGGGGTTCCCTTCCGCACATTCCCCCACACCTGAGCCTTCCGGATTCTTCCGTGCACCCAAGCCTTCTCTGCCTTCTGAGTTCTTGCCTCTTCGTCTTCGATGGCTTCCAGCCCGCCTTCACCGCGCATCGCCCGGACAAAGGACCTTGGGCCGGTGCGCCGGCTGCTGGGATGGCATTCTGAGGAGCAGAGGCGTTGTCTTCGGCGGGAATCTCTTCCCCTGCGTCTGGAGAGGGGGGAGACCGTCCTCTTCGTCGCCTACGCCTTGGCTGGGTTTGTCCTGCCGATTTCTTCTTTCTTCGTGACTCTGCTGGAGACTTATGGTCTTCAGCTCCATCATCTCTCTCTGAACTCCTTCGCATTGGCTACTGTCTTTGTGCACTTCTGCGAGATGTTCGTGGGGGTCCATGCTTCAGTGACGCTCTTCCGTCACTTCTTCTTGCTGCGGATGACTAGGCACAGCTCGAAGAACCAGATAGGCGCGTACTACTTCCAGACCGCTATAAGGATCTCAAGGTCTCCAAGTACCTTCTGCCCTTCAGTGCCTCGAGGTGGGAAGGCTGGAGGGATGACTGGGTGATCGTGAAGACTGATGAGCACGATCGCCTCCAGCTGCCGACCGAGGATCCATCCACCGGGCACCGCTTCTGGGAGGAGACCCCGGAGCTGGAGCTGGAGCCGGAGTACGCGCCAGTCCTAGAGCGGATCCAGTTCCTGGCGGAGCAGGGGCTGACATCCCTGATGGTGCTGGCGGACTTCCTGCCGCGCCGCCTTGCGCCGCTGCAGCAGCACAATCGTCCGACGTGGTACTACATCGACATGCATGACTGCACCAGGCTGTAGACGGGCTTAGGCTCTGATCCGTCCGTCCAGATGCTGAGGGAGATGGTGATGAGGGTGAGTAGTGACTTCCTCGATGACCACTCCCTAACCGTCCCAGCTTCCTGCCTCCCTCTCTTCATGGAGCCGACGTGGAGGTCGAAGCTGCTGTGGAGATACCGACCTTGGATGATATCGTCATCGCCGTGCGCCAGATTGGTGATGCTTCCCGGGGGATCTCGATCACCGAGGCTGACCTCTCTGGAGAGCGGCCCGAGGGGTCGGCCGATGCCCAACCCGCGTCGAGAAACGACAGAGCTCGGACTGTCGACAAGGGGAAGGGCAAGGCGTCGGCCTCTAGTTCGTCGAAGAGGAAGCGCTCCCGGTCTCCGCCGAGGGCGTTGTTCACACCGAGTCAGGGGACTGGAGTTCCCCCTCGCCCTTCACCAGGAGGCGTCGGCTCATCGGGCGGCGACCCAAAGAGGCCTATTGCAGGCTCGACAAGCGGCGGTGCCGAAAGGAGCGCAGCAGGGACTCAGCCGGGGGTGCATGCGCCCCGGCCTTCAGGTGCTTCAGGGGTTGGCACGACGAGTGGCGCTAGAGGTGTTGCCGGCGGGAACTCCGCTGCTACATCTCCCAGGGGGGCTCCGGGTGCACCCCCTGTTCCGCCAGTCCAGGTGCCTTCGGCGCAGGCCCCGGTGGCGACGGCAGGCTCCGGCAGCCCTACCCCGGCTCGGAAGCCAGGGCTTCATGCCCGTTGGAATGTCCGTGTCCCTCGGTAAGTTGTACCTTCCGGGACTAAGTACTTGCGTACTCTAGCTCTTCTTCTGTTCTTGTCATGAGGGTTCCCTGTGTTTGTAGGGACTCGTCGGCTGTCGTGGACGCGTCTGTTCCCCAGCCAACTTCGGATGGTAGGGGTCCAGTGCCGCCATGTGCGGATGCCACGACAGCTTCACCGACCCTCGTGCAGGTCCAGGCGTCTCCTCCTTCTGGCTCGGCAGGACCGGCTCCTGTGACAACGACGACACCTGCTCCTCCTCCTTCGCCAGCTCGGGAGCTGGTTGCTGGTGAAGACTCGTCGGAGCAGGCCGGTGGCGACCAGCCTTCGGGTGCTGGTGCAAGAGGAGCTGATGCGGGTCCTCACGTGGGCGATGAGCAGGAGCGCTTCGGGACCTCCCCTGCCTCAGTGCCGTCTTCCCCTGATCGGCACATCGTCATGGCTCCCCCGGAGGTTGCGGTGCCGGCGTCTCCTCCGTCGGATGACGACGTCATGGAGGAGGTTCGCGGTTCGGCTTCAGCTTTCGCTGCTCCACTGTCCCTGTCGGACACCATGGAGCAGGCCCAGTCCAGCGTCCGGCAGGTTCAGGCTGTGCTCGAGCGTGAGCGGGAGGTCTTGGCGGATGAGAGGGACCGCCTCCGCGGCTGGGGGCGGCTCTTGAAGCTGCAGACCCGGGAGGTCGAGGAGGAGCTCGACGCTAAGAGGGCGAGGCTTGATGCTGAGGAGGCGCTCCTCGATGTGCAGAGGAAAGCCGTCGAACGCCTAGGCACCTGTCGGTACCCTCAATATGTGGTACCGCCGCGCACAGGGGAAACTGCCTAAGGACCTCACCCTTCTCCGCAGGGAGAGCTCCGAAGGCGCCATGCGTCCAGCGGGGCTGGACAACCCTCTCCTCAGAGGTAAGCTCCGGGCCTGCCACGTGGCCAACTGAGCCGGACCTCCCCCCCCCCCCTCCGCGGGGAGAGCTTCGAAGGCTCCACATGTCCAACGGGGCCGGACCTCCCTCTCCTCAGAGGTAAGCTCCGGACCCGCCACGTGGCCAACTGATCCGGACCTCCCCCCTCCGTGGGGAGAGCTCCGAAGGCTCCACGTGTCCAGCGGGGCCAGACCGCCCTCTCCTCAGAGGAGAGCTCTGGGCCCGCCATGTGGCCAACTGAGCAGGACCTCCCCCCCCCCCCCCCATGGGGAGAGCTCCGAAGGCTCCACGTGTCCCATGGGGCCGGACCTCCCTCTCCTCAGAGGAGAGCTCCGGACCCACCACGTGGCCAGCAGAGTAGCGCTGCCTGCCCCCGCGCGGTAGGCAGTAGGAGTGAAGACGCGCCATACCTTGCCCGTACAAGGTATTCAAGACCCGCGCCTTCCCAAGGCGCGGAGACGTGGAGCACGCCTCTGTTAGGTGCCGTTGCGCCCAGTCGCATCGCAGTGAAGACTGGCGCGCCGCATCAGATCCTGCCCGCCAATAAACACAGCGACAAGACATCCCCTACCGCCCCTGCCAACCACTACGACTAGCTTACGGCATGGGCAGGGCGGCAGAACGAAGACTCGGAAGCCCTTGCCAGAGACAAGTACCGGCGTAACTGCAGATACGGTAGATGGCAGGCAATCTCCCTGGGACCACGTGTCGGGTCCCGGGCCCACCTTGTAAGCCACCCGAGCCTTGGACTATAAAAGGCTCGGGTAGGCAACGATAGCAAGGGTTCAACTTTTGCTCGACTCCCTCTAGCGGTTCGACATTTGCTCGACTCCCTCTAGCGGATCGACTCTTGGCACACTTACGCTCCAGCATCCGAGCACTTAGGTCATCCTCAAGCTCAGGACTCTGGTTCTGAGCAACCAGCAATACAACGAGCAACTCAGCTCACCGTGGACGTAGGGTATTACGCTCCGGCGACCTGAACCACGTAAAAATCCCTTTGTCAAGCTTCTCCCTCAATCGTCCCTAACGCTTAAGCTCTCCGTGAGTGACTAGCCCCTCCGAAAAAGAACCTCCGCGGGCTGCTCAGAGCAGGCCCGGGGGAAGTGTCGGCTACACACTTCGACATTTGGCGCGCCAGGTAGGGGGCTTTTCCCTTGCGCGACGAGCTTCTGCCGACGAAGATGACGAAGCTTCCTTCAGTGGCAAGCTCTCCCCGCCCACGTTCACGATGAACGGTGACCAGCAGGGACTACGTCTTGACACACTCAGGACGGAGTGTGTCGGTGCAAGCTGGGAGCCAGCAGCCGACTCCGGCAGCGCGGACTCCGGCAGCGCAGGCTCCAGCGAGCGTGAGATCCGCTGCAGCGCTGAGTGTCTCCCACGGGGGCGCACTAGCTGCAGCACGAGCGCTACTGCGCAATCCACCTACTGGGGACGCGCCTCAGTCAGCGACCGAGCAGTGGATTCGCGACGTAGACCGTCTCGTCGTCGCCAAAACCCTCAACTTCGGCGGGGACGACGTTCCGGTCAACCGGCTGTGTCGCTGATGCGCACGCCAACGGTTGACGGGCAGACGGCAGATTTCTGCTCCACCAGGCTCCCATCGGCAGACCTGAGGTCGGAGCTGGAACGACTCCACTTGGGCAAAGATGCCCAAGTGCTCATCGAGCGACGGCGAGAAAGGCGTCACAACCAAGAGGCCGGCGACAGCATGTCGACCGCCTCGACCCAGCCTGAGGCGCATACGTTCGCCACGCGATCTCTGCCCCAGGCATATGCCACGCAGCATATGCCCCAGCCAATGCCCTGCAAATGGTGCCCCCGGTCTATGGCGGAGCCTTGCCCATATCGGGGTATACGGTGCCGGCATCGAACGAAGCGTTCGCGGCACCAACACCTGCAGCAACAGGAGCAGAATGTGCAGCCCTGGCGCCACACCTTCGCTTCGCGAAGTGGCCGCGCAAGTTTCGGCCGCACCTGCCCGAGAAGTACGACGGCAGCGTCAACCCGGCGGAGTTCCTCCGGATCTACTCCACCGCTATCCTTGCTGCAGGAGACAAGGCCGTCATGGCCAACTACTTCCCCGTCGCCTTGACCGGCCCAGCCCGGTCTTGGCTCATGAATCTCCCCCAGGGTTCCATAACCTCCTGGGGAGAGCTCTGCCGGTAGTTCACTGCAAACTTCGGCAGCTCCTACACCCGGCCTGGCACGGAGCTCGACCTCCACGCCATCCAGCAACAACCTAGAGAGACGCTGCGCTCCTTCATCCAACGGTTCTCCCAGGTACGGAAGACCATCCCGCATATCCAAAATGCTTCTGTGGTGGTGGCGTTCCAGCAGGGTGTACGGGACAAGAAGATGCTTGAGAAGCTCGCGACCAGAGAGGTTCGCGACGTCTCAGAGCTCTTCAGCCTGGCGGACAAGTGCGCCAGGGCAGCAGAAGGGCGAAACTGGCATTCACAGCCAGCCTCCGAATCGGGAGCACAGCCCGGATCTGGTTCTGCTTCCCATGGAAGCAGCAAGAAGATCAAGAACCGGGGCGGTGGCAAGATGAAACCACCGACCGCAGCTCCCGTTGCTGCAGCAGCAGCACCCAGCGGAGCTCGGGGGCCACGCCCCGACAAAAGGCAGCGACAGTCACCAGCTCCAGATGGTGACCAAGGCGAGCTGTGCCCCGTGCACAACACCAGAAGCCATTCTGCTGCTGAGTGCCGAGAGATTCAGAAGCTCGCGGAGCGCTTCCACAAGGGGAAGCAACTGCATGCTGACACCCCTCCCTTCCGTCAAAGGGAGGACAAGCAGAAGGTTGACACCCAAGACAACATCGACCACCAGGTGGGGTTCCAGGAGCCTCAGAGCGCCGTGAAGGCAGTTCACAACCATGAGGACTCCAGTTCCAGCGACGACGAGCTGTGGTAGTAGCTCACTACGGCTACCTCACCTCGCAGATGCCTACACCAGCAAGCGTCCTCAAGATTTGTGGAGACTGCACTGCTGCGGTATCAGCCTTGGAAAAGCTCCAAGCAATTGCAGCAGCCGAAGCACCAGCCCCCGGCGGTGCAGAACCGGGCCAGCTCCACCCCGAGCGCACGTCTCTGTGCCTCAGCCTCACCTCCCGAGGGCCGCCCAGGATCCGTCAACCCCCTGTCAGCCTGAGCCAATGGAAGAAGACATCCTGGGTCCCCCAAGGAGAGTCCGGGCCCGCCTGCCTCTTGTCGGCCTGAGCCAATAGAGGAAGGTACCCCGGGGCTCCCGGGAGAAGCCGCGCAGGACCAGCTCCGGCGTGAAGATATCGACCTCGTCGACGAGTCACGATTACAAGAAACACTCCACAACGCACGGCCCCGGCTGGTGCTCCGGCACTATTGCCAAAGGACCAAGCGCGTCTGGGAGCTACAAGAAGGCGACCTGGTGCCGCGGCGCACACTTTCCCGCGAAGGACCTATAAACTCTCCCCCAGCCGGGAAGGTCCTTTCCGAGTCACGAAAGTTGCCGCCCCAGGTACATACGCCTCTCCACCAAGGATGGGATCCGCTCCCGAACCCTTGGAGCATGGAACATCACAGTAAGTTCTATCCCCTGAGCATTAGTAGAACGGGCCTTTTCCTTTCTGTAATAGATCCCATAGGCTCCAGGAACAGCGCTCGGAGCAGCTAAGCCTCAGGGGACGGTCCAGGACTACGTCCATCTTGGCCTGGTTTCGACCCCAAGCGCGTAGAGTCTTGCTTCCCTTCTTAATGGGGCGGGTCGTTGCCTCCATGTTCAACCTGCCTTCCTCCTATGGGCATTTACACAGAAACTGTTCTACCACGCTCTTGCTTATGTGCTCATTTAAATTACGCATTAATTTCTATGACCGCACTTTCCATGTATGCTCACCGTACATTTAGCTCCCCTTTCCCGCTCTCATCCATAGTCAGCATTTGCTATCCTACCAAAGGCGGTTGCGCTTGAGGCACCTGCCGATGGCCAGGGGGCCTTTCGGGCCTCCTCTAGTTAGGTGTTGCGGTGCCAGTTGGTCACCTCGAGGAAAGGCCTGCGCTGTGCATGGGAGGTCCAGGGTGCGTAGCCTGCTTTGCCGGTTCCGACCCAAGGCGTGCGCGCCCTACCCTTCGGAGGTTCAGGGGAGTACAACCGCTTTGCCTGGTTCCATACCGAAAGCCTGTGCACTCTGCTCCCCGGCGTATGGTCCGGTACTAGGGGCCGGATGATCGTACCCTGACCTCGGAGGGAGCCGGAGCCCCGACGCCTCGTGCACAGAATTGCCCAAGCCCCGTATACCGGACTAGGACCGTAAGCCAAATAAGACTAAGAGACGGGGAGGGAGAACCCCCCGAGGAGAATTACGCTTCCTCTAACTGTGTGCAGGATCTCCAGGTTTTAGCTATGGGGACCACACAAAGGGGGGGAGGGGAAGAGCTATCAACTACTCTAGCGCAAGACCGGAGGATTCGAGTCTCACCACTTCCGAAGGGGCGAGCCCCGAAGGCCCCACGTCTCTAGCGGTGCCAGACCTCCATCTTCTCAGAGGAGAGCTCCGGGCCCGTCACGTGGTCGGCAGATCCGGACCTCCCCGTTCTCACGGGGCGAGCTTCAGAGACCCCTGGGGCCCTTAACTCAATAAGGACCCGAGGAAGGTGTATGTGCAAGGCCTTAAGATTGGTGAAGACCTCTGAGTACCTTTCGGAGCTAATGACTCAGCCAGGCCAAGCCAAGAAGAAGATAAAAGAACACAAACACATGAAACAACAAGAGTCTATTCATTCAAGGCTCCACGAGCTGGACTACAGACTCGACAAAAGAAAAAAGAAAAGATACAAGCCCTAGGATTCCCCTGGCTCACGCCGGAACCTAGAGGTTACAAGGGTAGCCACGTCCCCGACTTCAGCCCTGGCGGCTTCCTCCCGCTCCGCGGTGGGGTCCTGTCTCGCTGGCTCTAGTGAGAAGGAGGGATCCCGGCTCTGGAAGTACGTCAACACATGCGTAGCAACATCCATCGCCAGACCCCGTCCCTCTGCCTCGAGCTCACCGGCGACCACCACTTCAAGCCTATTCAGCTTGGCGCCGATAGACTCAAGCGCGGGGATCACCTCGGCCACCTTCTACGCCGGGACTGTTGCCTTCACCGGGCTGAAGCCAAGGGGGACCAGGGCAGATCCTGCCTAGTCGACGAAGCTCGAGACCGCCCGGGCCTCGGAGGACCGCGAGGCCAGGAGCTCCGACACCTCGCGGCGGGCTGCCAGCAAGGCGTCAAGGCTCCCCTCGGAGAATTCCATCTCCTTGGCCGCTAGAGAGTCTTCCCGGAGCTAGAGGCTCTGGGCAAGCCACTCCAACTCCGAAGCCTGGAAGTCGGCAGCCAGCTCCCGGTCTAGGACCGCCTGGCGCTTCCGGGTCACTTGCTCCTCCCTTGCGACCAGATCGGCCTTCCGGGCATCCAGCTCTTTGGCTCGGGCCCTTAGGTCACCCTCGCCAGCCGCCAGCTGCGCGACGACCTTCTCTGCCTCAGCCGCCGCAGTGCGCTTCTGGTCCGCGATGGCGCACTCACGGTGCTCCAGCTTCAGACGCAGCCCCTCTAAAGCGGAAAGACGCTCATCGGCCTGAGCGTGAGACTCGCGGGCCTCCCGGTGGAGCCGCCGAGTCTCGGAGTCCAGGCAGTTGATGGCCCTCCTCTGACGGTCAAGGAGCGCCTCTATGACATCGAGCGACGCCCACCTCGAGTCAAGCTCCTCCCTGACCTCCTCGGTTCGCTCCTTCAAGAGGCGCCCCCAGGTGAGGAGGCGATCACTCTCTACTGCCTGCCCCTCCCGCTCTCGATCGAGCGCGGCCAGAACCTGCCGGGCGCTCGTCTGGGCGAGCTCAAGAGCGTCTGCCAGGGGCAGCGGGGCGGTAGAGGCCGAAGCTGCGCCCCCGACTTCCTCCATCACGTCGTCTTCAGGAGAAGTCGACGCTCCGGCAACCGGGATAAGGCGCTGATCAGGAGAAGCCGACACTAGGGCAGGCTCGCTCCCGGTACACCCCGGTTTGCTGCCCACTGCAGGGCCCGTGGCAGCTTCTCCCGCTTCGGCAACAGGAGGCGGGACACCGCCAGCCGGTCCCGCCGAACCTTCAGCGACAGTTGGCTCCTGAGCCGGTGAAGGGGGATGATCGGGAGGTGTCGCCACTGCCGCAGGAGCCGGGTCGACCGGTGGAGAAGGAACCTGCACCGGCTTGGCGGCCGCTGCGACCGTTTCGGCTCCCGGGCAATGCGGTGCAGATCCCCTATCAGTCGGGGATGGCCGAGAAACGGAAATGTTGCCGACACTTGAGGGGTCCCTGCAAACTTGGGAGACTCCCGAGTTAAGAAAAAAAGAAGACAATACAGGCTCTAGGACCTGGTAGACGTCACTTACCGAGGGACACGAGCGCTCCAACAGGCTCTGATCCCCGGCTTTCGAGCCGGGGTAGGTCCACTAGAGCCCGCCGTCGCCGCCGAGGGCTGCCCTGCAGTCGCCCGGACTGGCGGAGCAGGGGATGCTTCGGAAGGCCTCCTAGACGCTGATCCGGCTCCCGAGGCCCAGGGTGCCTGAGTTCTTGACTCGCCCCTGGGCATCGTCGCACCAGCACTCCCCCTCGAAGCTCCACCTCCTGAGGAAGGAGGACGCAACGCTCGGGGACCTTCAGTTCGTCGCCGCTCAAGAGGTGTCCCATCGGGATGATGAGCCCGAGGCCTCTTGGAGTCGCCACCGGACGGGGCGCCATCTCCAGAAGCAAGACGTGCAGGCGCCCTGGATCCCTGACTCGGCGTTGTCGGTACCTGAGATATGGGGTACCCCCGCGCACAGGGTAAAATGCCTAAGGTACTCGCCCTTCTCCGCAGGGAGAGCTCCGAAGGCGCCACGCGTCCGGCGGGGCCAGACCTCCCTCTCCTCAGAGGAGAGCTCCGGGCCCGCCACGTGGCATACAGAATCCGGACCTCCCCCTCCGTGGGAGAGAGGTCCGAAGACGCCACGCGTCCAGCGGGGCCGGACCTCTCTCTCCGCAGAGGAGAGCTCCGGGCCCGCCACGTGGCGTACAGAGGCCGGACCTCCCCCTCCGCGGGGAGAGGTCCGGAGGCTCCACGTGCCCCGCAGGCCGGACCCTTCTCACCTCAGAGAAGGGCTCCGGACCCGCCACGTGGCCAGAAGAACGGTGCTGCCTGCCCCCGAGCGGTAGGCGGCGGGCGTAAAGGCGCTCCTCACCTTGCCCGTACAAGGTATTCAAGGCCCGCGTCTTCCCAAGACGCAGAAACGCGGAGCACGCGTCTGTCAGGTGCCGTTGCGCCCAGTCGCATCACAGACTGACGCGCGGTGTCAGAACCTGCCAGCCAATAAACGCTGCGACAAGACATCCCATGCCGCCTGCGCCGTCATCAACCACTACGACTAGCACGCGGCATGGGCAGGGCGGCAAGATGAAGACTCAGAAGCCTTCGACCAAAGGCACCTACCGGCGTAACTACAGATACGGTAGATAACAAGCAATCTTCTCGGGACCACCTGTCGGGTCCCGGCTCCCCATGTAAGCCGCCCGAGTCTTGGACTATAAAAGGCTCGGGCAGGCGTCGATAGCAAGGGTTCGCACTTTGCAACTCATACGCTAGCCATACACTCTCAAGCTGTAACTCACACCCGAGCTCAGGCCTCCGGCCCTGAGCAGCAAGCAATACAGCGAGCTCCGTAGCTTGCCGTGGACGTAGGGTTTTACGCTCCGGCGGCCTGAACCACGTAAAACTCGCCGTGTCAAGCTCTCGCTAACTCGTCCATCCGCGCAAGCTTTCCGCTAGGAGACTAGCCCCGCCGAAAAAAGAACCTCCGCGGGCTGCCCAGTGCAGGCCCGGGGGAAGTGTCGATCGCACACTTCGACATTTGGCGCGCCAGGTAGGGGCGCTTTTCCTCTAGCGCGACGAGTTTCCGCCGACGAAGATGACCAAGCTTCCTTCAACGGCAAACTCTCCCCCTCCGCGTTCACGGCGAACCGTGACCACTGGGGAGTACATGTCGACACACTCAGGACGAAGTGTGTCGGCACGAGCGGGCAGCCAGCAGCCGACTCCGGCAACGCCGACTCCGGCTATGCAGGCCCCGACCAGCGTGAGGTCTTCTGCAGCGCTGAGCGTACACCATGGAGGTGCGCTAGCTGCAGCAAGAGCGCTGCTGCGCAACCCGCCTGCGGGGGATGCGCCCCATTCAGCGACCCAGCAATGGGTCCGCGAGGTGGACCGCCTCGTCGTCGCCGCCGTGAACCCTCGGTTTCGGCGAGGACGACGCCCAGGGCAACCGGCTGTGTCGCTGACGCGCACACCCACGGTTGACGGGCTAACGGCGGATTCCAGCTCCTCCAGGCTCCTGTCGACGGACCTGCGAAGGGAACTGGAACGGTGCCACTTGGGGCAGGACGCCCGGGTGTACCTCGAGCGACGCCGAGAAAGGCGTCGCAACCAGGAGGCAGGCGACAGCAGGTCGTCGGCCTCGACACAACCAGAAGGGAAGGTCTTCGCCATGCGAGCCCCGCCACAGGCATATGCTGCACAGCATATGCCACAACCATATGCGCCACAAGTAGCGGCCCCGGTCTATGGTGCAGCCTTGCCCATGCCGGGATACGCAGCGCCAGGTGCGAACCAAGTGTTCGCAGCGCCTATACCTGCCGCAGCAGGTGCAGGATGTGCGGCCCTTGCACCCCATCTTCACTTCGCAAGGTGGCCACGCAAGTTCCGCCCGCACCTGCCCGAGAAGTACGACGGCAGCGTCAACCCAGCGGAGTTCCTCCAGATCTACTCCACCGCCGTACTTGCCGCAGGAGGGGACGAGGCTGTCATGGCCAACTACTTCCCCGTCGCCTTGACCTGCCCAGCCCGGTCTTGGCTCATGAATCTACCTCAGGGGTCCATAACCTCCTGGGTTGAGCTCTGCCGGCAGTTCGTCGCCAACTTCAGCAGCTCCTACACCCGTCCCGGCACGGAGCTTGAGCTCCACGCCGTCAAGCAATAACCTGGGGAGTCGCTGCGCTCTTTCATCCAGCGGTTCTCTCAGGTGCGCAACACCATCCCACATATCCAAAGCGCCTCTGTGGTGGTGGCGTTCCGACAGGGTGTCCGGGACGAGAAAATGCTCGAGAAGCTCGCGACCAGAGAGGTCCGCGACGTCTCGGAGCTCTTCAGCCTGGCGGACAAGTGCGCCAGAGCAGCTGAAGGGCGGAACTGGCACGCACTGCCGACCTCCGAGTCAGGAGGGCAACCCGGGTCCGGTGCTGCTGCCTATGGGGGTGGCAAGAAGACCAAGAACCGGGGGGGGGGGGGGGTGGCAAGATGAAGTCACCATTCACGGCCCCCGTCGCCGCAGCTGCGACGACCAGTGGAGCTCGGGGGCCACGCCCTGACAAAAGGCAGTGGCAGTCACCGGCCCCAGACAGTGACCAAGGCGGGCTATGCCCCGTGCATGGCTCCTGCAACCATACTGCTGCCGAGTGTTGGGAGATCCAGAGGCTCGCAGAGCGCTTCCGCAAAGGAAGACAGCAGAGGGCTGAAGCACCGCCCTACCCTCAGAGGGATGGCAAACAGGAGGCCGGCGCCCCAGTCACCGCTGCCCATTAGGTGGGGTTCCAGGAGCCTCAGCGCGTCATAAAGACAGTGCATGGCGGTGAGGATTCCAGTTCCGACGGTGACGGGCCTGGGCGTTAGCCAACTACAGCACGCCTCCGTGCCTCGAACATACCTCTCGGGAGCCGCCTAAGGTCCGTCAACCCCTTGAAGGCCTTGCCAGAAGGGGAAGACGCCTTAGGTCATCCAAGGCGAGCCCGGGTCCACCTACCCCTTGAAGGCCTTAGCTAGAAGGGGAGAACTCCCCGGGGGCCCCCGAGGGAAGCCGCCCAGGGCCTGATCCAGCGTGAAGATAACAACCTCGAAAAGACTCGGCTTGCAGGGAACACCCCACAACGCACGGTCTCGACTAATGCTCTAAGCACTACCGCCAAAGAACCAAACGCGATGGGGGCCCGCAAGAAGGCAACCTGGTGAAGCGGCACGCTATATTCCAAGAAGGACCCATAAGCTCTCCCTCAGCAGGGAAGGTCCCTTCCGAATCATGAAAGCTGCCGCCCCAGGTACACATGCCTTTCAACCGAGAGTGGGATCCATTCCCAAAAAATCCTTGCCATGAAGCAACACTGTAAGTCCTACTTACTGAGCATCGGTAGAACAGGGTTATCCACTTCTGTAATAGACCCCATAGAATTTAGGAACAGAGCTTGGGGTAGCTAAGTCTCAAGGGACGGTACAGGACTACGTCCAGTTTAGCCTGGTTCCTACCCTAAGCGCGTAGAGTCTTGCTTCCCTTGTAGACGAGGCGGAACATTGCCCCCATGTACAGCCAGAATTCCACCTATGGGTACGAATACAGAGACCTGTTCTACTAAGCTCTCTCTCATGCGTTCATTTAAATTATGCATTAATTTTTTGATCGCACTATCTCTGTATGTTGATCGTACATCTAGCTCCCCCTCTCCTGCGCTCATCCATAGTCGGCATTTGCTATCCTACCGAAGGCGGCTGCGCTTGAGGCACCTGCCGATGGCCGAGTGAGTTTCTCGGGCCTCCCCCAGTCAGGTGTTGCGGTGCCAGTTGGTCACCTCCAGGAAAGGCCAGCGTTGTGCATGGGGGGTCTAGGGTGCGTATCCAGCTTAGCCGGCCCAGAGCCCAAAGCATGCGCATCCTGCCATCCGGAGGTCCAGGGGAGTACGTCCGCTTTGCCTGGTCATGAACCCAAAGCGCGTACACTCTGCTTCCCCAGCGCATGGCCCGGTACTAGGGATCGGACGACCGTACCCGGACCTCGGAGGGAGCCGGAGCTCCGGCGCCTCGTGCACAGAATTGCCCAAGCCCCGTATAGCGGGTCAGGACCATAAGACGAATAAGACTAAGAGACAGGAGGGGAGGACCCCCCGAGGAGAATTACGTTTCCTCTACCTATGTGCAGGACCTCCAGGTTATGGCAACAGGGACTGCATGAAGCGGGGGGAAAGGAGATACCAGCTACTCCGACCTAGGACTGGAAGGACCGGTACCTGCCCCTCCAGCAGGGGCGGAGCCCGGGGGCCCCACGTGTCCAGCGGGCCCGGAACTCTCTCCTTCCTTGAGGAGGGCTCTGGGCTCGCCACGTGGCAGGCAGGAACCGGACCTCCCCCCCCCCCCCCCCCCCCCCCTTAGTGGGAGGGCTCCGGAAGCCCTACGTGTTCAACATGGCCGGAGCTCCCGTCTCTTGAGGAGGAGCTCCGGACCCGCCACGTGGCAGGCGGATTTGGAGCCCCCCATAGGGCGAGGTTCGGAGACCTCCGGGGGCCCCTAACACGGTTAGGACCCGGGGAGGGTGTCTGTGCGAAGCTCCGAGATTGGAAATGGCCTCTGAGTACCTTGCGGAGCTAAGGACTCAGCCAGGCAAAGCCAAGAAGGAGAGAAAAAGCATCACAGACACAAGTATCCAAGAGAGTCAGATTAAACAAGGCTCCATGAGCTGGACTACAGACTCGATAAAAAAGGGAGAAACAAGTCCTAAGGACCTCCCGGCTCTCGCCAGAACCTTGCGGCTACAAGGGCGGCCACATCCTCAACTTCAGCCCTGGCAGCTTCCTCCCGCTCCGCGGCTGGGCCCTCTCTCGCTGGCTCTAGCGAAAAAGAGGGGTCGCGGCTCTTGAAGCATGCCAACACATGCGAAGCGACCTCTAAAGCTAAGCTGCGGCCCTCGGCCTCAAGCTCGCTGGCGACCACCGAGTCGAGCCTGTCCAGCTTGGCGCCGATCGACTCCAACGCAGGGATCACCTCTGCCACCTTCAGCGCGGGAGTCGCGGCCCTCACCGGACTGAAGCCAAGAGGGATCAGGGCGGACCCCGCTCGATCCACGAAGCTTGAGACCGCAAGGGCCTCGGAGGACCGCAAGGCGGAGAGCTCCTCCACCTCGCGGCGGGCCGCCTGCAGAGCCCCCAGGTTCCTCTCGGAGAATTCCTTCTTCTTGGCCGCCAGGGAACTCTCCCGAAGGTGGAGAGTCTTGGCTAGCCGCTCCAACTCAGCGGCTTTGAAGCCGGCAGTCAACTCCCGGTCCAAGACCGCCTGGCGATCATGGGAGACCTGTTCCTCCCTCAAGTCAAGGTCTGCCTTCAGAATCTCCGGCTCCTCCATCCGAGCTCGGAGGTCATCCTCGCCCGCGGCCAGCTGCGCGGCGACCCTCTCTGCCTCAGCTGCCACGGAATGCTCCCGCTCCTCAACGGCGAGTTCGCGGCGCTCCAACCGCTGCCGTATTTCCACAGCAGCAGAGAGACTCTCTTCGGCCCGGGCGTGTGCCTCCAGGGCCTCCCTGTTGATCCGCCGCGACTGGGTGTCCATGCGGTCGACAGCCCGCTTCATCCGGTCGACGAGCGCTTCCCTGAAGTCGAGCAACTCCCGCCTGGAGTCGAGCTCGCACTTAACCTTCGCGGTCCTCTCCCGCAAAAGGTTCCCCCAGATGAGGAGGCGGTCCCGTTCAACCGTATACTCCTCCCGCTCGCGCCCTAGCGCAGCCAAGACCTGCCGGACGCTCGACTCGGCAAGCGCGAAGGCGTCCGCCAGAGGCAATGGAGCAACAGAGGCTGGGGCAGTCCCTCCGACCTCCTCCATTACCTCATCCTCAGGAAGAGCCGACGCACCAGCAGCTGAGACGAGACGCCGATCAGGAGAAGCTGGCTCCGCGGCTCTGGCAGCCAGGCCAGCCGGGCTCTTTTCAGCTTCTGGCTCCTTGACCTGAGGAGAGGGACGAGCCGGGGAAGGCGGTGCTGGAGAAGAAGCCAGACCGCCTAGTGCAGGATCAACCTGTGCTGGTTCGGGGGCCACGGTTGCCGTCTCGGCAGGAAGAGACGACGCCGCCGCGTAGTCCGGGCACACCGGAACAGGAGAAGTCCGCGCTAACCTGGGGGCCGCGGCAGTTGCCCCTGGCACCGAGCGCATCGGCGCAGATTCCCCGCAAGACGGGGAAGGCCGGGAAGCGCGGACACTCCAGCGGGCTCTGAACCCCGACTTCCGAGCCGGGGTAGGACTTCCAGAGCCCGCAACCGTCGCCGACGACCGCTCCGCAGTCGCTTGGACTGGCGGAACAGGGGACGCCCCAGAGGCTTCCCCCAGCGCATCAACTCGGGGCCTCTTCGAGTCGACACCGGAGGGGGTGTCAGGCACCCCGGAATCCCGACTTGGCACCGACGCCGTTGCTGGAGGAGATCGAGCGCGTTTCTTCTCTGGCAGCGGGTTGGAAGCCATGGCAAGGGAGAACTCAAAAGCACAAGAGTCCGAGAAGAGATGCTGAGAAGTGCGAAGGGAAGCTGCAATGGGGGTAAGACCTCCTCTAAAAAGCTTCCCGGTGCAATTCCAAGCGATTCGGAACTCTTCGAATATCCCGCATCGGCGACCGCTTCGGTTCCTAGACTGAATGCTGATGACGGGTGGGCCCAAACCGCTTAGCTAAAGCGGTGGGGTCAAGGAGTCATCCTCCTGAGAAGATGAGCCGGCAAGGCACTTCGACGGTTCCCGAAGAAAGCGCTGCAACGTGCAGAAGTGGCAGCCTTGGGAACCGCCATAGTAAAAGCAATCATCAAGTGAGCGCACGCTCTCACGACCCCGCGGCCGTTCGTGCTCCGGCAGCGGCCAATTCGGGATTTAAAGAAAGTGCGCGGATCGGAAGAGACGGAGGTCCCACCTCGGGCTCGCTATCTCCCCCGAGATGGGCCCGGGGGCCACTGTCGGTACCTGAGATATGGGGTACCCCCGCGCACAGGGTAAAATGCCTAAGGTACTCGCCCTTCTCCGCAGGGAGAGCTCCGAAGGCGCCACGCGTCCGGCGGGGCCGGACCTCCCTCTCCTCAGAGGAGAGCTCCGGGACCCGCCACGTGACATACAGAAGCCGGACCTCCCCCTCCACGGGAGAGAGGTCCAAAGACGCCACGCGTCGAGCGGGACCGGACCTCCCTCTCCGCAGAGGAGAGCTCCGGGCCCGCCACGTGGCGTACAGAGGCCGGACCTCCCCCTCCGGGGGGAGAGGTCCGGAGGCTCCACGTGCCCCGCAGGCCGGACCCTTCTCACCTCAGAGAAGGGCTCCGGACCCGCCACGTGGCCAGAAGAACGGTGCTGCCTGCCCCCGAGCGGTAGGCGGCGGGCATAAAGGCGCTCCTCACCTTGCCCGTACAAGGTATTCAAGGCCCGCGTCTTCCCAAGACGCGGAAACACGGAGCTCACGTCTGTCAGGTGCCGTTGCGCCCAGTCGCATCACAGACTGACGCGCGGTGTCAGAACCTGCCAGCCAATAAATGCTGCAACAAGACATCCCATGCCGCCTGCGCCGTCATCAACCACTACGACTAGCACGCGGCATGGGCAGGGCGACAAGATGAAGACTCAGAAGCCTTCGACCAGAGGCAGCTACCGGCGTAACTACAGATACGGTAGATAACAAGCAATCTTCTCGGGACCACCTGTCGGGTCCCGACTCCCCTTGTAAGCCGCCCGAGTCTTGGACTATAAAAGGCTCGGTTAGGCGTCGATAGCAAGGGTTCGCACTTTGCAACTCATACGCTAGCCATACACTCTCAAGCTGTAACTCACCCCCGAGCTCAGGCCTCCGGCCCTGAGCAGCAAGCAATACAGCGAGCTCCGTAGCTCGCCGTGGACGTAGGGTTTTACGCTCCGGCGGCCTGAACCACGTAAAACTCGCCGTGTCAAGCTCTCGCTAACTCGTCCATCCGCGCAAGCTTTCCGCTAGGAGACTAGCCCCGCCGAAAAAAGAACCTCCGCGGGCTGCCCAGTGCAGGCCCGGGGGAAGTGTCGATCGCACACTTCGACAGGCGTGAACGCCGCCACCGGAGGAGACCGGGCGCATTTCTTCTCCGGAGGCAGGTTCGAAGCCATGGCAGACGGAAGCTCAAGGACAAGGAAGACAAGAGCGCAAGAGCTCAAGGAAGATGCAAGCGCTGGGAAGTGCGAAGGGAAGCCGCGATGCGGGTAAGATCTCCTTTTAAACTTCCAGGCGCGATTCAAAGCGATTTGAAACTCTTCGAATATGCCACTTGGACAACCGCTTCAGCTCTGAAACCAAGCGTCGATGACAAGTGGACCCAAGCCGTCCGGCTGAAGCGGTGGGCCAAGAAGTCAGTCTCCCAAGGAGACGAGCCGGCAAGACGCTTTGGCGGTTCCCGAAAAGGCGCTGCGACGTGCAGAAGTGGCAGCCTTGGGAACCGCCGCAGTAAAAGCAGCCATCAAGTGGGGCACACGCCCCCACAATCCTACGACTGTTCGTGCTCCATCAACGGTCAATGCGGGTCTTCGAGAAGGTGCGCGGAGTGGAAGAGACGGAGGCCCCACCTCGGGCTTGCTATCTGCCCCGAGATGGGCCCGGGGGCCACTGTCGGTACCCTCAATATGGGGTACCCCCGCGCATAGGGGAAACTGCCTAAGGACCTCGCCCTTCTCCGTAGGGAGAGCTCCGAAGGCGCCATGTGTCCAGCGGGGCCGGACAACCCTCTCCTCAGAGGAAAGCTCCGGGCTCGCCACGTGGCCAACTGAGCCTGACCTCCCCCCCTCCGCGGGGAGAGCTCCGAAGGCTCCACGTGTCCAGCGGGGCCGGACCTCCCTCTCCTGAGAGGTAAGCTCCGGGCCCGCCACGTGGCCAACTGAGCCGGACCTCCCCCCCTCCGCTTGAGAACTCCGAAGGCACCACGTGTCCAGCGGGGCCGGACCGCCCTGTCCTCAGAGGAGAGCTCCGGGCCTGCCACGTGGCCAACTGAGCCGGACCTCCCCCCTCCGCGGGGAGAGCTCCGAAGGCTCCACGTGTATCGCGGGGCCGGACCTCCCTCTCCTCAGAGGAGAGCTCCGGACCCGCCACGTGGCCAGCAGAGCAACGCTGCCTGCCCCCGCGCGTTAGGCAGCAGGAGTAAAGACGCGCCATACCTTGCCCGTACAAGGTATTCAAGACCCGCGCCTTCCCAAGGCACGGAGACGCGGTGCACGCCTCTGTCAGGTGTCGTTGCGCCCAATCACATTGCAGTGAAGACTGGCGCGCAGCGTCAGAGCCTGCCCGCCAATAAACACAGCGACAAGACATCCCCTGCCGCCCCTGCCAACCACTACGACTAGCTTGCGGCATGGGCAGGGCGGCAGAACTAAGACTCGGAAGCCCTCACCAGAGACAACTACCGGCGTAACTGCAGATACGGGAGATGGCAGGCAATCTCCCCGGGACCACCTGTCGGGTCCCGGGCCCACCTTGTAAGCCAACCGAGCCTTGGACTATAAAAGGCTCGGGTAGGCAACGATAGCAAGGGTTCGACTTTTGCTCGACTCCCTCTAGCGGATCGACTCTTGGCACACTTACGCTCCAGCATCCGAGCACTTAGGTCATCCTCAAGCTCAGGACTCCGGTTCTGAGCAACCAGCAAAACAACGAGCAACTCAGCTCACCGTGGACGTAGGGTATTACGCTCCGGCGGCCTGAACCACGTAAAAATCCCTGTGTCAAGCTTCTCCCTCAATCGTCCCTAACGCTTAAGCTCTCCGTGAGTGACTAGCCCCTCCGAAAAAGAACCTCCGCGGGCTGCTCAGAGCAGGCCCGGGGGAAGTGTCGGCTACACACTTTGACAGCACCGAGACCCGGGGGATCATGCAGGAGGCCCGCGAGGTCTATGATAGTGTCCAAGCCCGCTCCGACGCCAACGAGGAGATGCGGCTGCAGCTGGTGCGACGCGAGTGTGCCGTCGCGGAGCGGGAGCTCGCCGTGGCGACCAAAGAGAAGGAGGTCGCCGAGAAGCTGGAGGCGGGAGATGGCAACTTGAGGGCCAGGGCGGAGAGCTGGAGCTCCGGGAGGCAGCCTTGGCCAAAAGGGAGGAGCAGGTCGCCTAGGACCGGCAGGCGGTGCTGAACCGGGAGCTTGCTGCTGACTTCCGGGTATCGGAGTTGGAGCGGCTTGCCCGGGACCTCCAGCTCTGGGAGAACACTCTGGCAGCCAAGGAGAGGAGGTTCGCCGAGGAAGGACCCGGCACCCTGCTGGCGGCTCGCCAGGAGGTGGAGCAGCTCCGAGCTTCGTAGACCGTCGAGGCTCGGGGAGTCTGGAACTTCGTCTGCCAGGCGGAGTCTGCTCTAGTGCCTCTTGGCTTCAGCCCCGTGAGGACGGGGGCACCAACGCAAGAGGTGGTCCATGCGCTCCCGACACTTGATTCCATCAGCGCCAAGCTGGAGAGGCTGGAGGCCATGATTGCCGATGAGCTCGAGGCCGAGGGGAGGGGGTTGGCGAAGGAGGTCACCATGCACGTGCTGACGTGCTTCCGGAGCTGGGACTCCTCCGTCTCTCTGGAGCCGGTGGTGCAGGGCCCCGTCGTCGAGCGGGAGGAGGTCGCTAGGGCCGGAGTCGGAGACGTCACCGCCCTTGTCGCGTCTAGGTTCCAGCGGGAGGCCGGGGATTCCTAGGCGCTCCCCTTGTAGCTGGAGGGCCTTTGTATTTTTTATTTTCTGTCTGTAGACCAGCTCGTGGAGCTTTTGAATGAACGGATTTGTTGTCTTGTGCGCCTGCGCTTCTTTCTTTATTGGCTTGCCCTGCCCGAGCCCTTAGCTATGTAAGGGCCCCGGGAGGTCTCCACCGATCTCAAAGCATTACACAGGCACCTCCCTTGGGCCCTTGCTGACGTAAGGACCCAAGGGGTCTTGAGTTGGAGTTTGGAGCTCCGGTCTCAGGGTCCCCCCTGACCATCCCGAGCACGCCGGTGTTGGAGCTCTGGCGCCGGAGGTCCAGGGGGCCTCTCAGGAGGTCCTGCACACAAGTAGGGAAAAGGTAATTCTGCTCGGGGGCTCTCCCTTCCCTGTCTCTTAGTCTTTTTTGGCTTACAGTCCTGGCCTGGTATACGGGGCTTGGGCAATTCAGTGCGCCCGGCACCGGAGGTCCGGCTCCCTCCTTGGTCACGGTGCAACCGTCCAGCCCCTAGCACTAGACCGTAGCACTCGGGAGGCAGAGTGTGCACGCTTTGGGTACGGAACCAGGCAAAGCAGGCTACACACCCTGTACCCCCCGAGAGGTAGAGTGCGCACGCTTTGGGTACGGAACCAGGCAAAGCAGGCTACGCACCCTGGACCCCCTGGTTTGGCGTAGGTTTTTCCTAGAGGAGACCAACTGGCATCACAGTACCCAACTGGGGGAGGTCCGAGAGGCCCCCTGGCCTTTGGCAGGTACCTCAAGTATGACCGCCTTCGGCAGGATGGCAAATGCCGACTAGGTATGACAGTAGGAAAGGAGCGTCGAGTATACGATGAGCGTATACTGTCTTTGAGCATAGGGAGGTGATCATAAAAATTAATGCATAATTTAAATGAACACACAAGAGAGCATGGTAGGACATGGTTCTTTTCATTTATATACATCCATAGGAGGAAGACATGTTGTACATGAAGGCAACGACCCACCCCATTGTGATGGGGGGCAGGGCCTACGCGCTTAGGGTACGGAACCAGGCTAAGCTGGACGTAGTCCTGGACCACCACCTGGGGCTTAGTTGCTCCGAGCGCTGCTCCTGGGCTCTATGGGATCTTACAGAAAGAAGAAAAACCCACTTCTACTACTGCTCTAAGGATATAACTTACGGAGGTGTTCTATGTTCCAAGGGTTTGGGAGCGGGTCCCCATCCTCGGTAGCAAGGCGTACACACCCTGGGTGGTAGACTTTCGTGACTCGGAAGGGACCTTCCCAGCTGGGAGAGAGTTTGTTGGTCCGTTCTCGAGAAAGTATGCGCCGCAGCACAAGGTCGCCTTCCTTGAGCTCCCGAGCTTGCACGGACCTCTGGTGGTAGCACCGGAGCGCCTGCCGGTACCGTGTGTTGCGGAGCATTGCTTGCCATCTTGCCTCGTCGACGAGGTCGACGTCCTTACGCCAGAGCTGGTCCTGCGTGGCTTCGTCGTAAGCTCGGACACGGGGGGACCCCATGGTGACCTCCGGGGGAAGCACGGCTTCGGCCCCGTAGACCATGAAGAAGGGTGTCTCCCTGTGGCCCGGCTTTGGGATGCCCGGCTAGCCCACAGTGCGCACGGAAGCAAGTCCACCCACTTGGCACCATGCTTCTCCAAGCTGGCATAGGTGCGAGTCTTGAGGCCCCAAAGGATCTCGGCGTTGGCCCTCTCGACCTGCCCGTTGCTGTTTGGATGAGCAACGGAGGTATAGTACACCTGGATGCCAAGGTCTTCGCAGTACTCTTGGAACGCTGCACTGGTGAACTGGGTCCCGTTGTCGGTGATGATCCTATTCGGGACCCCGAACCTACAGGCGATCGACTTGATGAACTTGACTGCGGATTGATTGTTGATTGTGATGACTGGTGCAGCTTCCGACCACTTGGTGAACTTGTCGATGGCGACGTAGAGGTACCGGTTTCCCCCGACAGCTCTGGGGAAGGGCCCCATGATGTCCAACCCCCATACCGCGAACAGCCACGAGGGTGGGATCATCTGCAGCGTCTGCGTCGGTGTGTAGATCTGCTTGGCATGGAACTGGCACACCTTGCGTCTCTTGACCAGATTGACGGTGTACAAGAGAGCTGTCGGCCAGTAGAAGCCATGCCGAAAGGCTTTCCCAACCAGCGTGCGGGAAGATGCGTGGTTCCCGCACTCGCCTCCGTGGATCTCTGCGAGCAGGTTGCAACCTTCCTCCTGGGTTATGCACCGCAATATGATGCCGTTGGCGCCGCGCCGGTAGAGATCCCCTTCTACCAGCGTGTATCTCTTAGCCATCTGCACAATCCGTTCAGCGGATGCATGTTCATCAGGAAGGATGTTGTCTTTCAAGTAGTCCCGGATCTCCGTGATCCATGCATTAGGGCTGATTTGAGCTTCTGGATCTTGGGTGCTGGGTAGCACGGAGTCCCCAGTGACGCATACGGTCCTTGGCAGGCACCATGGTTGCAGGGCCGCCGGGACCGCCAGTTTTTAGGTGCTGGTCTCGCCCCCTTTGCCCGGTTCGGCAGGCCGGGCTTTGGGTCGCGACAACGTCCTTTCGAAGGCTCCTTCGGGCTCCAGGGCTCCGGTGGAGGCCTTCGTTGACAGTTCATCAACGACGGTGTTGTCGGCGCGCGGTACATTGCACAGGTCCAAGGATTCAAAGTCCTTCTCCAGCATCTGCACGTAGAGCAGATAGGCAGCTAATTGTGGGTCATTGCAGGAGCATTCAACCTTGACTTGCTTGATGATTAGCTGGGAGTCGCCCTTGAACAACAACTGTCGAACGCCGAGAGACAGCGCCGTCTTCAGGTCGAAGATGAGAGCTTCATACTCGGCCATGTTGTTGGTTGCCTTGAAGTTGGGGCGCGCCATGTACTTGAACTGCTCCCCCGTCGGCATGAGGAGCAGTACGCCGGCTCCGCCCCCCTGCTTCCGCGAGGAGCCGTCAAAGTAGAGCGTCTAGTGAGGCTTGGTGAACACCGGTGCCCGGGGCTCAGGTTCTCCGCCTTCAGGGCCCCCTAGGTTGGTTGGTGTTGGCGTCCACTCGGCCACGAAGTTAGCCAGTGCTTGGCTCTTGACTGCATGTCGTGGAGTCCAGCTCAAACTCCGCCAGCTCCGCTGCCCACTTGGCGACGCTGTCGGTCGCGTTGGGGCTGTGGAGGATGGTCCTCAGTGGGTTGGAGGTGACCACCGAGATCCGGTGGGCTTGGAAGTAGTGCCGGAGCTTCCTGGATGCCACGAGCACTGCATACAATAGCTTATGTACCTCCAGGTACCGGGTCTTGGCGTCGTGGAGGACTTCGCTGATGTAGTAGATGGGCGTCTGGATGTTCGGGACCCTCCCTGGGGGACCCGGTACATCTTCCTCCATTGGCACCGGACCCTAGGACCTCCTGTCCTCTGGGTCCGGGGCCACCTCCGGGAATGGGACCCGGAGACTTCTCGACCGTCTTGGACCTCCGGGAGGTCGTCTTTGACCTTTGGGGGGTCGTCTTGGACCTTCGGGAGGTCATCTTGGACCACCGGGAGGTCATCTTGGACCTTTGGGAGGTCGTCTGTGGTCTCTGGGGCCTGGGCCTCAAAGATCTCCTGGCTGCCAGGGCCCCCCATGGGGTCCGGACAGCCTTGGTGCTTGTCCTCTGCTGCAGGAGCAGGTTGTAGTGGTGAGGGGTCCGGCCGCTCTGCGACTAGGACCATGCTCACCACCTCTGTCATCGCCACGATGTAGAGAAGTAGGTGCTCACTAGGCTCAGGGGCTACCATGATGGGCAGCGTCGTCAGGTGTTGCCTCAACTCCTGAAATGCTTCTTCTGCTTCTTTGGTCCAAACAAATGGACCGGCTTTGCGCAGGAGCTTGAAGAAGGGAAGAGCCCGCTCAGCTAGCCTAGGTATGAACCGACTGAGCACAACTAGACATCCCGTGAGCTTCTGGACATCCTTGATGCGAACCAGGGGCCGCATCAGCTCGATGGCCTTGATCTTCTCTGGGTTGACCGCATTCCCTCGGTGTGAGACCAGGAATCCAAGGAGCTTTCTAGAGGAGACACCGAACACACATTTGTCCGGGTTTAGCTTAGTGCGCGTGGAGCGCAGTTTGTCAAAGACTAGAGCTAGGTTATCTAACAAGGATGCGCTCTGTCTGACTTTGACAACGATGTCATCGACATACACTTCTACTAAGTCTCGGATTAGCTCTCCAAATGTTTTATTCATAACGAGTACAGAAGTGGGGAGAGCATTTTTCAGACCATAAGGCATGGAGACATAACAATACAAGTTGTCTACTGTTATAAACTCAGTGTGTTCTTTATCTTCTCTAGACATTGGTATTTGGTGGAAGCCTGATTAGGCGTCTAGGAAGCACAACATATCACTGCCTGAAGTAGAGTTTACAATTTGATCTATTCTAGGGAGAGGGAATGTGTCGGTACCCTCGATATGGGGTACTCCCGCGCACAGGGGAAAATGCCTAAGGATCTCGCCCTTCTCCGCAGGGAGAGCTCCGAAGGCGCCACGTGTCCAGCGGGGCCGGACCTCCCTCTCCTCAGAGGAGAGCTCCGGGCCCGCCACGTGGCCAACAGCAGCCGGACCTCCCCCTCCGCGGGGAGAGCTCCGAAGGCGCCACGTGTCCCGCGGGGCCGGACCTCCCTCTCCTCACGGGAGAGCTCCGGGCCCGCCATGTGGCCGGCAGAAGCCGGACCTCCCCCCTCCGCGGGGAGAGCTCCGAAGGCACCACGTGTCCCGCGGGGCCGGACCTCCCTCTCCTCAGAGGAGAGCTCCGGGCCCGCCATGAGGCCAGCAGGACAACGCTGCCTGCCCCCGTGCGGTAGGCGGCGGGGGTAAAGACGCGCCATACCTTGCCCGTACATGGTATTCAAGGCCCAGGATGCCCGAGTGTTCCTCGAGCGACGACGAGAAAGGCGTCGCAGCCAAGACGCCGGCGACAGCATGACGTCAGCCTCGACCCTGCCCGAGGCGCAGACTTTCGCCACACGATCTCTGCCCCAGGCATACGCCGCGCAGCATATGCCACAGCCATATGCCCTGCAAACGGCACCCCCGGTCTATGGCGCAGCCTTGCCCATACCGGGGTACACAGTGCCAGCAGCGAACCAAGCGTTCGCGGCACCAACGCCTGCAGCAACCGGAGCAGGATGTGCGGCCCTGGCGCCCCACCTTCGTTTCGCGAGATGGCCGCGCAAGTTTCGGCCGCACCTGCCCGAGAAGTACGATGGCAGCGTCAACCCGACGGAGTTCCTCCAGATCTACTCCACCGCTGTCCTTGCTGCAGGAGGGGATGAGGCTGTCATGGCCAACTACTTCCCCGTCGCCTTGACCGGCCCAGCCCGGTCTTGGCTCATGAACCCCCCAGGGTTCCATAACCTCCTGGGGAGAGCTCTGCCGGCAGTTCACCGCAAACTTCGGCAGCTCCTACACCCGGCCTGGCACGGAGCTCGACCTCCATGCCGTCCAGCAACAACCTAGAGAATCACCTGGAGAATCGCTGCGCTCCTTCATCCAGCGGTTCTCCCAGGTACGCAACACCATCCCACATATCCAAAATGCTTCTGTGGTGGTGGCGTTCCGGCAAGGCGTCCGGGTCAAGAAGATGCTTGAGAAGCTCGCGACCAGAGAGGTCCGCGACGTCTCAGAGCTCTTCAGCCTGGCGGACAAGTGCGCCAGAGCAGCAGAAGGGCAGAACTGGCACTCTCTGCCAGCCTCCGAGTCAGGAGGACAGCCCGGATCTGGCGCTGCTTCCTATGGAAGCAGCAAGAAGACCAAGAACCGGGGCAGTGACAAGATGAAGTCACCGGCCGTGGCTCCCGTTGCCGCAGAAGTGGCGCCCAGTGGAGCTCGGGGGCCGCGCCCAGACAAAAGGCAGTGACAGTCACCAACCCCAGATGGTGACCAAGGCGAGCTATGCCCCGTGCACGGCAGCAGTCGCCATACTGCTGCCGAGTGCCGGGAGATTCAGAAGCTCGCGGAGCGCTTCTGCAAAGGGAAGCAGCTGCGAACTGATGCCCCACCCTTCCGTCAAAGGGAGGGCAAGCAGAAGGCCGACGTCCCAGACAGCGTCGACCACCAAGTGGAGTTTCAGGAGCCTCAGCGCGTCGTGAAGGCGGTGCGCAACCATGAGGACTCCAGCTCCAGCGATGACGAGCGTCGAAAGAGGCTCTATGTCATCTACGGCTGGTCTGCTGACCCCTCGTCTCGAAGCGCAGTTAAGACTCTGCGCCGAGCAGTAGCATCGGTGGCTCCACTCCCAGGTGCCGTGCTGCACCTCAAGTGGATGGGAACCCCCATCAGCTTCGATGCCACCGACTGTCCCAGGAACATGGCTGGGGCCGGCCAACTACCGCTCTTGGTAGCGCCCACCATCGCCAACGTGAGGATGTACCACGTTTTGGTAGATGGCGGAGCTGGGCTGAACCTCATCAGCCGCGCAGCTTTCCAGAAGCTGCAGATCCCGATGGCCAAGCTCACCCCATCGAGCCCGTTCTCAGGGGTAGGGCCGGGACAAGTCGTCCCCTATGGCAACATCAGCCTTCCGGTGACCTTTGGGGCACCGGACAGCTATCAGACAGAGTACATTCTGTTCGACGTAGCGGAGATCGACCTCCCATTCAACGCCTGTCGAAGTGTGTGGTTGACACTTCCCCCGGACCTGCTCTGGGCAGCCCGCGGAGGTTCTTTTTCGGAGGGGCTAGTCGCTTGCCGAGAGCTTAAGCGTAGGGACGAGTGAGGGAGGAGCTTGACACAGCGAGTTTTACGTGGTTCGGGCCGCTGGAGCGTAAAACCCTACGTCCACGGCGAGCAGAGGTGCTCACTGTATTGCTTGTTGCTCAGAACCGGAGTCCTGAGCTTGAGGGTGAGTTATGCCTAGGGTGTGAGTTGCTGGAGTGCGAACCCTTGCTAACGTTGCCTACCCGAGCCTTTTATAGTCCAAGACTCGTGTGGCTTACAAGGGGGGCCCGGGACCTGACAGGTGGTCCCGGGGAGATTTCCTGCTGATTATCGTATCCGCAGTTATGTCGGTAGTTGTCTCTGACGAAGGCTTCCGAGTCTTCGTCTTGCCGCCCTGCCCATGCCGCATGCTAGTCGTAGTGGTTGATGATGGCGGGGGCGGCAGGGGATGTCTTGTCGCTGTGTTTATTGGCTGGCAGGTTCTGACACTGCGCGCCAGTCTGCGATGCGACTGGGCGCAACGGCACTTGACAGAGGCGTGCTCCGCGTCTCCGCGTCTTGGGAAGGCGCGGGCCTTGAATACCTTGTACGGGCAAGGTATGGTGCGTCTTTACGCCCGCTGCCTACCGCTCGGGGGCAGGCAGCACTTGTCGGTACCCGCGATATGGGGTACCCCCGCGCAGGGGAAAATGCCTGAGGATCTCGCCCTTCTCCGCAGGGAGAGCTCCGAAGGCGCCACGCGTCCAGCGGGGCCGGACCTCCCTCTCCTCAGAGGAGAGCTCCGGGCTCGCTACGTGGCCTACAGAAGCCGGACCTCCCCCATCCGCGGGGGAGAGGTCCGAAGGCGCCACATGTCCAGCGGGGCCGGACCTCCCTCTCCTCAGAGGAGAGCTTCGGGATCGTCACGTGGCCGACAGAAGCCGGACCTCCCCCTCCGCGGGGAGAGGTCCGAAGGCTCCACATGTCTTCCGGGGCCGGACCTCCCTTTCCGCAGACGAGAGCTCCGGGCCCGCCACGTGTCCAGCAGAACAGCGCTGCCTGCCCCCGAGCGGTAGGCAGCGGGCGTAAAGACGCCCCATACCTTGCCCGTACAAGGTATTCAAGGCCCGCGCCTTCCCAAGACGCGGATACGCGGAGCACGCCTCTGTCAGGTGCCGTTGCGCCTAGTCGCATCACAGACTGGTGCGCGGTGTCAGAACCTGCCAGCCAATAAACACAGCGACAAGACATCCCCTGCCGCTCCCGCTGTCATCAACCACTACGACTAGCATGCGGCATGGGCAGGGCGGCAAGACGAAGACTCAGAAGCCTTCGCCAGAGACAACTACCGACATAACTGCGGATACAATAGTCGGTAGGCAATCACCCCGGGACCACCTGTCGGGTCCCGGGCCTCCCTTGTAAGCCACACGAGCCTTGGACTATAAAAGGACCGCGTAGGCGACGTTAGCAAGGGTTCGCACTCCAGCAACTCACACCCTAGGCATAACTCATCCTCAAGCTCAGGACTCCGGTTCTGAGCAACAAGCAATACAGCGAGCACCTCTGCTCACCGTGGACGTAGGGTTTTACGCTCCGACGGCCCGAACCACGTAAAACTAGCCGTGTCAAGCTCCTCCCTAACTCGTCCCTACGCTTAAGCTCTCCGCAAGCGACTAGACCCTCTGAAAAAGAACCTCCGCGGGCTGCCCAGAGCAGGTCCAGGGGAAGTGTCGACCACACACTTCGACATTTGGCACGCCAGGTAGGGGGCTTTTCCCTTGCGCGATGAGTTTCTGCCGACGAAGATGACCAAGCTTCCTTCAGCGGCAAGCTCTCCTCCCCCACGTTCACGGCGAACCGTGACCAGCGGGGAATACGTGTCGACGCACTCAGGACGGAGTGTGTCGGCGCAAGCTGGAAGCCAGCAGCCGACTCCGGCAACGCCGACACCGGCAATGCAGGCTCCAACCAGCGTGAGATCTTCTGCAGCGCTGAGCATTCCCCACGGGGATGCGCTAGCCGCAGCAAGAGCGCTACTGCACAATCCGCCTGCTGGGGACGCGCCTCAGGCAGCAACCCAGCAGTGGATTCGCGAGGTAGACCGTCTCGTCGTCGCCGCCGCAAACCCTCGACTTCGGCGGGGACGACGCTCCGGCCAACCGGCTGTGTCGCTGACGCGCATGCCAACGGTTGACGGGCAGACGGCGGATTCTAGCTCCACCAGGCTTCAGTCGACGGACCTGAGGACAGAGCAGGAACGGTGCCACTTGGGCCAGGATGCCTGGGTGTACCTCGAGCGACGTCGAGAAAGGCGTCGCAACCAAGAGGCTGGCAACAGCATGTCGTCAGCCTCGACCCACTCTGAGGTGCAGACCTTCGCCACGCGATCTCTGCCCCAGGCATACGCCGCGCAGCATATGCCACAGCCATATGCCCTGCAAACGGCGTCCCCGGTCTATGGCGCAGCCTTGCCCATACTGGGGTACACTGTGCCAGCGGCGAACCAAGCGTTCGTGGCACCAACGCCTGCAGCAGCAGGGGCAGGGTGTGCGTCCCTGGCACCCCACCTTCGCTTCGCGAGGTGGTCACGCAAGTTTCGGCCGCACCTGCCTGAGAAGTACGACGGCAGCGTCAACCCGGCGGAGTTTCTCCAGATCTACTCCACCGCCGTACTTGCCGCAGGAGGGGATGAGGCCATCATGGCCAACTACTTCCCCGTCGCCTTGACCGGCCCAGCCCGGTCTTGGCTCATGAACCTCCCCCAGGGTTTGATAATTTACTGGGGAGAGCTCTGCCGGCAGTTCACCGCCAACTTCGGCAGTTCCTACACCCGGCCTGGCACGGAGCTCGACCTCCACGCCATCCAGCAACAACCTGGGGAGTTGCTGCGCTCCTTCATCCAGCGGTTCTCCCAGGTGCGGAACACCATCCCACACATCCAAAACGCTTCTGTGGTGGTGGCGTTCCGGCAAGGCGTTCGGGACAAGAAGATGCTCGAGAAGCTCGCGACCAGAGAGGTCCGCGACGTCTCAGAGCTCTTCAGCCTGGCGGACAAGTGCACCAGAGCAGCCGAAGGGCGGAACTGGCACTCACTGCCAGCCTCCGAGTCAGGAGGGCAGCCTGGGTCTGGCGCTGCCTCCTATGGAGGCAGCAAGAAGGCCAAGAACCGGGGCAGTGGCAAGATGGAACTGCCGGCCGCGGCCCCCATTGCCGCAGCAGCGGCACCCAGTGGAGCTCGGGGGCCGCGCCCCGACAAGAGGCAGCGACAGTCACTAGCCCCAGAAGGTGACCAAGACAAGCTATGCCCCGTGCACGGCAGCTGTCGCCATACTACTGCCGAGTGCCGAGAGATTCAGAAGCTCGCGGAGTGCTTCCGCAAAGGGAAGCAGCAGCGGACTGATGCTCCACCCTTCCGCCAAAGGGAGGGCAAGCAGAAGGTCGACGCCCCAGACAGCGTCGACCACCAAGTGGGGTTCCAGGAGCCTCAGCGCGCCATGAAGGCGGTGCGCAACCATGAGGACTCCAGCTCCAGTGATGATGAGCGTCGAAAGAAGCTCTACGTCATATACGGCGGGTCCGCCGACCCCTCGTCCCGAAGCGCAGTTAAGACTCTGTGCCGAGCGGTAGCGTCGGTGGTTCCACTCCCAAGTGCCGCACCGCACCTCAAGTGGATGGGAACCCCCATCAGCTTTGACGCCACCGACTGCCCCAGGAACATGGCTGGGGCCGGCCAACTACCGCTCTTGGTAGCACCCACCATCGCCAACGTGAGGATGTACCACGTTTTGGTAGATGGCGGAGCTGGGCTGAACCTCATCAGCCGTGCAGCTTTCCAGAAGCTGCAGATCCCGATGGCCAAGCTCACCCCATCGAGCCCGTTCTCAGGGATAGGGCCGGGACAGGTCGTTCCCTACGGTAGCATCAGCCTCCCGGTGACCTTCGGAGCTCCGGACAGCTATCGAACAGAATACATTCTGTTCGACGTAGCGGAGATCGACCTCCCCTTCAACGCCATAATCGGCAGGCCAGCCCTGTACCGATTCTTGGCACTAGCCCACTACGGCTACCTCGTCTTTAAGATGCCTACACCAACAGGCGTCCTCAGGATTCATGGAGACCGCACTGCTGCAGTGTCGGCCTTGGAAAAGCTCCAAGCGCTTGCAACAGCTAGAGCACCAGCCCCTGGCAGTGCAGAACCAGACCAGCTCCACCCGAGTGCATGCCACCGTGCCTCCACCGCAGCACCCCGTGTGCAGCCCCTCGACGAGGGTGACGGCCCCTTAAAGATCGTCCAAGTCGGCGCCGAAGCCACCAAGACCACCCGGGTAGCCGGGGGTCCTGGATAGCAAATAGGAAGGCGCGCTCGTCACCTTCCTCCGGCACAACGTCGACGTGTTTGCATGGCAGCCATCACAGATGCCGGGGATCCCTAGGGAGGTGATCGAGCACCACTTAAAGGTCTTCCCCGACGCCCGGCCAGTTCAACAGAAGCCCCGCAAGCAGTCCATCGAGCAGCAAAACTTCATTCGCGAAGAAATCAAGAAGCTGCAGGACGCTGGCTTCATACGGGAAGTCCACCACCCCTGGTGGTTGGCGAACCCCGTCGTTGTCCCGAAGGCCGGTGGGAAGCTCTGGATGTGCATCGACTACACCAGTCTCAATAAGGCATGTCCCAAAGATCCATTCCCTCTCCCTAGAATAGATCAAATAGTAGACTCGACATCAGCCTGCGATATGTTGTGCTTCCTAGACGCCTACTCGGGTTTCCATCAGACCCCCATGTCTAGAGAAGATGAAGAGCACACCTCCTTCATCACAGTAGATGTCCTGTATTGTTATGTCTCTATGCCTTATGGCCTAAAGAATGCTCTCCCCACCTTTGTACGTGCAATGCACAAAACCTTTGGAGAGTTAATAAGAGACTTAGTTGAGGTGTACGTCGATGACATCGTTGTCAAGGTCAGGCATAGTTCATCTTTGTTAGATAACCTAGCCTTAGTTTTTGACAAATTGCGCTCCACGCGCACCAAACTGAACCCCGACAAATGTGTGTTCGGTGTATCCCCTGGGAAACTCTTAGGATTCCTGGTCTCGCACCGGGGAATTGAGGCCAACCCAGAGAAGATCAAGGCCATCGACTTGATGCGGCCTCCTGCCCGCGTCAAAGATGTCCAGAAACTCACGGGATGCCTAGCCACGCTGAGTCGGTTCATACCGAGACTAGCAGAGTGGGCGCTCCCCTTATTTAAGCTCCTGCGCAGATCCGGTCCATTTGCCTGGACTGACGAAGCAGAAGAGGCTTTCTAGGAGTTGAAGCGACTCCTGACGACCCTACCTATCATGGTAGCCCCCGAGCCCGGAGAGCATCTGTTGCTCTACATCGCGGCGACAACTGAAGTGGTGAGTATGGTCCTCGCCGCAGAGCGGCCGGACCTCTCATCTTCACAGCCTGCTCCGGCAGCAGAAGACAGACGCCAGGAAACCCCGCAGGTCCAAGACGGTCTCTCGGACCTCCAAGACAACCTCCCGGAGGTTCAGGGCGGCCTCCCCCACCCCCAAGACAACCTCCCGGGGGTCCAGTGGGACCCCCGTGGGCCCAACGGGACCTCCCGGAGATCCAGCAGACCCCCCGGAGCTCCCGGAGATCCAGCGGGGCCCCCCGGAGGGCCAAGATGGCTTAAGAGCCGCCGAGTTCCAACTCCCGGAGGCCCCCCTGGACCCACTCACCTCCAGCGGGACAGGGCCAATGGATGAAGACCTCTCACACCTAAGAGAGAGGGTTTGAACCATCCAGAGGCCTGTCCACTACATCAGCGAGGTCCTTCACGATGCCAAGTCAAGGTACCTAGAAGTCCACAAGCTGCTGTATGCAATGCCCGTGGCGTCTAGGAAGCTCCGCCACTACTTTCAGGCCCACCGGGTCTCAGTAGTCACCTCCTATTTGCTGAAGACGATCCTTCACAGCCCCCATGCTACTGGCAACGTCGCTAAATGGGCAGCGGAGCTGGCGGAGTTTGAGCTGGACTTCCTTCCTCGCCATGCAGTCAAAAGCCAAGCGCTGGCTGACTTCGTGGCAGAGTGGACACCAACGAAGGCTGACCCAGGGGGCCACGAAGACGGTGAACTAGAGCACCGAGCTCCGGTCTTCACCGAGCCCCACTGGATGCTCTTCTTCGACGGCTCCTCGCGAAAGCAGGGGGCCGGTGCCGGCGTACTGCTTCTCATGTCATTGGGGGAGCAGTTTGGGTACATGGTGCGTCTCAATGTCAAGGCAACCAACAACATGGTAGAGTATGAAGCACTCATCTTTGGCCTACAGACAGCCCTGTCTCTGGGCGCTCGCCAGTTGTTGGCAAAGGGCGACTCCCAGCTGGTTATCAAGCAAGTTAAGGGCGAATGCTCCTGCAATGACCCACAGCTAGCTGCTTATCTGCTTCACGTGCAGATGTTGGAGAAAGACTTCCTTGCCTTGGACCTGCGCCACGTACCGCGCGCTGGCAATGCCGCGGCTGACGACCTTTCAACGAAGGCTTCCACCGGAGCCCCTGTGCCCGAAGGAGTCTTCGAGAGGACGTTGCTGTGGCCCACAGCCCGGCCCATCGAGCCGGGCGAAGGGGGCTGGACCAGCACCTCGAAGCTGGCGGTTCCGGCGGCCCTGCAGCCATGGATGCCGCCATGGATCGTAAGCGTCACTGGGGACTCCGTGCAACCCAGTGCTCAAGATCCAGAAGCTCAAGTCAGACCCGATGCATGGATCACGGAGATCCGGGACTACTTGAAAGACAACATCCTCCCTGATGAACATGCAACCGCTGAACAGATCGTGCGTATGGCTAAGAGATACGCACTGGTAGAAGGGGATCTCTACCGGCGTGGCACCAACCACGTCCTATTGCGGTGCATAACCCAGGGGGAAGGCTGCGACTTGCTCGCTGAGATCCATGGAGGCGAATGTGTGAGTCACTCTTCCTCACGCACGCTTGTCGGTAAAGCCTTCCGGCATGGCTTCTACTGGCCGATAGCACTCCAGGATGCCGTCAAGCTGGTCGAGAGCTGCAAGGTGTGCTAGTTCCACGCCAAGCAGATCCATACACCGGCTCAGGCGGTACAGATGATCCCACCCTCATGGTCATTTGCCGTATGGGGGTTGGACATCCTGGGACCATTCCCCAGAGCCGTCAGGGGATTCCGGTACCTCTATGTCGCCATCGACAAGTTTACCAAGTGGCCGGAAGCCACACCAGTTGTCACCATCAACAAGCAATCAGCAGTAAAGTTCATCAAGTCGATTGTCTGTCGGTTCGGGGTCCCGAACAGAATCATCATCGACAACGGGACCCAGTTCACCAGCGCAGCCTTCCAAGACTACTGCGAAGACCTCGGCATCCAGGTGTGCTATGCCTCTGTTGCTCACCCAAAGAGCAATGGGCAAGTCGAGAGGGCCAACGCCGAGATTCTCCAGGGCCTCAAGACCCGCACCTATGCCAGCCTGAAGAAACATGGTGCCAATTGGGTGGATGAGCTTCCGAGCACACTATGGGCTAATCGGACATCCCAGAGCCAGGCCACCGGAGAGACACCCTTCTTCATGGTGTATGGGGCCGAAGCTGTGCTCCCCCCAGAGATCACCATGAAGTCTCACCGCGTCCGAGCTTATGACAAAGCCGCGCAGGACAACCTCCGGTGCGGAGACATCGACCTCGTCGACGAGGTCCGATTGCATGCAGCACTCCGTAACGCACGGTACGGACAAGTGCTCCGCCGCTACCACCAGAGGTCTGTGCGTGCCCGGGAGCTGCAGGAAGGCGACCTGGTGCTGCGGCGCATACTTTCTCGTGAAGGGACCCAGAAACTCTCCCCTAGTTGGGAAGGTCCCTTCCGAGTCACAAAAGTATGCCGCCCCGGGTGCGTACGCCTTTCCACCGAGGGTGGGGATCCGCTCCCGAACCCCTGGAACATCGAACACCTCCGTAAGTTCTACCCCTAGAACAGTAGCAGGACAGGTTCTTCTTTCTAATAGATCCCATAGAGTCCCGGAGCAGCGCTCGGAGCAGCTAAGTCTCAGGGGACGGTCCAGGACTACGTTCAGCTTTTCCTGGTTCCGACTCCAAGCGCGTAGAGTCTTGCTCCCCTTTTTAATGGGACGGGTCGTGGCCTCCATGTTTAGCCTGTTTTCCGCCTATGGAAATTTATAGGGAAAGAACCTGTCCTGCTTTGCTCTTCCTTTATGCTCATTCAAATTATGTACTAATTTTTATGACAGCGCTTCCTGGGTATGTTCACCATACACCCAATCCCCTTTTTCCCATTCTCAACTCTAGTCGGCATTTGCTATCCTTCCTGGGGCGGTCGCGATTGGGGGACCTGCCGATGGCCAGGGGGCCCCGAGCCCCCGGCACGTAGTGCACCGAAATTCCCAAGCACCGTGCACCGAATTCGGATTGTAAGCCAAATAAGACTATGAGATCGGAAAGGGGGGGAGCCCCAAGGAGAATTACGTTTCCCTTGTTTGTGTGCAGGACCCTCCAGCCTTGGCTTCTCGCAGGAGTATGGTAGGAGTACCCAAACAGTTGGCCATGCCTACCAGGGGGCCGCTACGGACCGTGCAAAACCGGAAGATCCGGACCTCGCCCCCTCAGCAGGGGCGGGCCCCGGAGGCCCCACGTGTCCAGCGGGGTCGGGGCTCCTGCCTCCTCAGGAGGGGCTCCGGACCCGCCATTTGGCAGGCAGAAGCCGGACCTCCCCCCTCCGCGGGGAGAGGTCCGAAGGCTCCACGTGTACTGCGGGGCCGGACCTCCCTCTCCTCAGAGGAGAGCTCCGAGCCCGCCACGTGGCCAGCGGATATGGACCTCCCTGTCCTCGTGGGGCGGCTCCGGAGACCTCCGGGGCCCTTAATTCGGTAAGGACCCGGGGAAGGTGTCTGTGCAGATCCTCGAGATTGGTAAAGGAATATGAGTACCTTACGGAGCTAGGGGCTCGGCCAGGAGAAGCCAAGAAGAAGACAAGGGCATCATAGGCACGAGGGGTCATAAGAGTCTATGTATTAATGGCTCCATGAGATGGACTACAGACTCGATAAAAAAGAAAGAAACAGGCCCTACGGTTCCCGTGGCACGTCCAGAACCTAGAGGCTGAGAGAACGGCCACGTCCCCAACTCCAGCCCTGGCGGCGTTCTCCTGCTCCGTGACCCGAACACAGGGATCATCTCGGCCATCACCAGCGCAAGGGCCGGTGTCATCAAGGACGCTTCTGAAGCCCCCACCGCCGTTTCAGCAGTTTCTTTGGAGACTCCTCTGACCCGGGCACAGGAATCATCTCGGCCACCACCAGCGCAAGGACCGGTGTCATCAAGGATGCTTCTGAAGCTCCCTCCGCCGCTTGAGCAGTTTCCTTGGAGACCCTGCCACCTGGAGTCCTCCTTGGTGCTTCAGCAGCTTCTTTGGAGACTCCTCCTCCTGAAGGCTCCTCGACGTGTCAGCAGTTTCTTTGGAGACTCCGCCACTTGAGGAGAAGGGACGCAACGCCAGGGAACCCCCAACCAGTCGTCGCTCAAGAAGAGTCCAGTCGGGAAGATAAACCTGGGGCCTCTTGGAGGCGTCACCTCCAGAGGCAAGGCATGCAGGCTCCCTGGATCCCTGACTTGGTGCAGAAGCCGCCGCTGGAGGACATCGAGAGCGGTTCCCCTCCGAAGGTGGGTTGGAAGCCATGGCGAGGGAGGGCTCAAAGACAAGAAGACAAAGGCACAAGAGTCCAAGGAAAAGCGCTGGGAAGTGTGAACGGAAGCTGCAATGCGGGTAAGATCCCCTTTTAAAACTTCCCAGATGCGATTCCAAATGACCTGAAACTCTTCGAATACGCCGCATCGTCAACCGCATCGGCTCCAAGACCGAGGGCCGATGACAGGTGGGCCCAAGCTGCCCAGCTAAAGCGGTGGGTCAAGGAGTCAGCCTCCCAAGAAGACGAGCCGGCAAGGCACTCCGGCAGTTCCTGAAGAAAGCGCCGCAACGTGCAGAAGTGGCAGTCTTGGGAACCGCCGCAGTAAAAGCAACCATCAAGTGGGCGCACACTCCCACGATCCCACGACTGTTCATGCTCCGGCAGCGGTCAATGCGGGACTTAGAGAAAGTGCGTGGAACAAAAGATACGGAGGTCCCACCTCGGGCTCGCTATCTCCCCCGAGATGGGCCCGGGGGCCACTGTCGGTACCCGTGATATGGGGTACCCCCGCGCACAGGGGAAAATGCCTGAGGGTCTCGCCCTTCCGCAGGGAGAGCTCCGAAGGCGCCACGCGTCCAGCGGGGCCGGACCTCCCTCTCCTCAGAGGAGAGCTCTGGGCTCGCCACGTGGCCTACAGAAGCCGGACCTCCCCCCTCCGCGGGGGAGAGGTCCGAAGGCGCCACGTGTCCAGCGGGGCCGCACCTCCCTCTCCTCAGAGGAGAGCTCCTGGCCCGCCATGTGGCCGACAGAAGCCGGACCTCCCCCTCAGCGGGGAGAGGTCCGAAGGCTCCACGTGTCTTCCGGGGCCGGACCTCCCTCTCTGCAGAGGAGAGCTCCGGGCCCGCCACGTGTCCAGCAGAACAGCGCTGCCTGCCCCCGAGCGGTAGGCAGCGGGTGTAAAGATGCCCCATACCTTGCCCGTACAAGGTATTCAAGGCCCGCGCCTTCCCAAGACGCGGAGACGTGGAGCACGCCTCTGTCAGGTGTCGTTGCGCCCAGTCACATCACAGACTGGCGCGCGGTGTCAGAACCTGCCAGCCAATAAACTTAGCGACAAGACATCCCCTGCCGCTCCCGCCGTCATCAACCACTACGACTAGCATGCGGCATGGGCAGGGCGGCAAGACGAAGACTCAGAAGCCTTCGCCAGAGACAACTAGCGACATAACTGCGGATACAATAGTCGGCAGGCAATCACCCCGGGACCACCTGTTGGGTCCCGCCCCCCCCCCCCTTGTAAGCCACACGAGCCTTGGACTATAAAAGGCTCGGGTAGGCGACGTTACCAAGGGTTCGCACTCCAGCAACTCACACCCTAGGCATAACTCATCCTCAAGCTCAGGACTCCGATTCTGAGCAACAAGCAATACAGCGAGCACCTCTGCTCACCGTGGACGTAGGGTTTTACGCTCCGACGGCCCGAACCACGTAAAACTCGCCGTGTCAAGCTCCTCCCTAACTCGTCCCTACGCATAAGCTCTCCGCAAGCGACTAGCCCCTCCGAAAAAGAACCTCCGCGGGCTGCCCAGAGCAGGTCCGGGGGAAGTGTCGACCACACTCTTCGACAGCGCTGTTCTGCTGGACACGTGGCAGGCCCAGAGCTCTCCTCTGAGGAGAGGGAGGTCCGGCCCCGCAGGACACGTGGAGCCTTCGGACCTCTCCCCGCAGAGGGGGGAGGTCCGGATTTGGTCGGCCACGTGGCGGGTCCAGAGCTCTCCTTTGTGGTGGGGGAGGTCCGGCCCCGCTGGACATGTGGCGTCTTCGGCACTCTCCCCACGGAGGGGGGAGGTACGGCTGCTGCTGGCGACATGGCGGGCCCGGAGCTCTCCTCTGAGGAGAGGGAGGTCCGGCCCCGCTGGACACGCGGCGCCTTCGGAGCTCTCCCTGCGGAGAAGGGCGAGATCCTTAGGCATTTTCCCCTGTGCACGGTTGTACCCCATATCGCGGGTACCGACAGTGGCCCCCGGGCCCATTTTGGGGGGAGATAGCGAGCCCGAGATGGGGCCTCCGTCTCTTCTGTTCCGTGCATTTTCTCTAAGTCCCGCATTGACCGCTGCCGGAGCACGAACAGTCGCGGGATCGTGGGAGTGTGCGCCCACTTGATGGTTGCTTTTACTGCGGCGGTTCCCAAGGCTGCCACTTCTGCACGTTGCGGCGCTTTCTTCGGGAACCACCAGAGCGCCTTGCCAGCTCGTCTTTTTGGGAGACTGACTCCTTGGCCCACCGCTTCAGTTGGGCGGCTTGGGTCCACCTGTCATCGGCGCTCGGTCTTGGAGCCGAAGCGGTTGCCGATGCGGCGTATTCGAAGAGTTTCGAATCGCTTGGAATTGCACCTGGGAAGTGTGAAATGAAGCCACAACGTGGGTAGGTTCCCTTTATAAGGCTTCCAGCACTTGCACCTTCGTTGAGTCTCTACGACCTTGTCTTCTCCCATGGCTTCTAACCCGCCTTCGGAGGAGGATCGCTCTCGATTTCCTCCGGCGGCGGCTTCTGCACCAAGTCAGGGATCCAGGGAGCCTGCATGCCTTGCCTCTGGAGGTGACGCCTCCAAGAGGCCCCGGGTTTATCATCCCGACTGGACTCTTCTTGAGCGACGACTGGCTGAGGGTTCCCAGGCGTTGCGTCCTTTCTCCTCAAGTGGTGGAGTCTCCAAAGAAACTGCTAACACGTCGAGGAGGCTTCAGGTGGAGGAGTCTCCAAGGAAGCCGCTGAAGCACCAAGGAGGATTCCAGGCGGCAGAGTCTCCAAGGAAACTGCTCAAGCGGCGGAGGGGGCTTCAGAAGCATCCTTGATGACACCGGCCCTTGCGCTGTTGATGGCCGAGATGATCCCTGTGCTCGGGTCAGAGGAGTCTTCAGGGAAGTTGCATCCTCTCTCCTCAGGCGGTGGAGTCTCCAAAGAAACTACTAACACGCCGAGGAGGACCCCAGGCGGCAGAGTCTCCAAGAAAATTGCTGAAGCGGCGGAGGGGGCTTCAGAAGCATCCTTGATGACACCGGCCCTTGCGCTGGTGATGGCCGAGATGATCCCTGTGCTCGGGTCACGGAGCGGGAGAACGCCGCCAGGGCTGAAGTTGGGGACGTGGCCGTTCTCGCAGCTTCTAGGTTCTACACGTGCCAGGGGAACTCTAGGGCTTGTTTCTTTCTTTTTTATCGAGTCTGTAGTCCAGCTCATGGAGCCATGAATACATAGACTCTTATGACCCTTCGTGCCTGTGATGCCCTTGTCTTCTTCTTGGTTTCGCCTGGCCGAGCCCTTAGCTCCGCAAGGTACTCATAGGCCTTCACCAATCTCGAAGCTCTGCACAGACACCTTCCCCGGGTCCTTACTGTATTAAGGGCCCCGGAGGTCTCCGGAGCTCGCCCCATGAGGACGGGGAGGTCCGGATCTGCCGGCCACGTGGCGGGCCCAGAGCTCCCCTTTAAGGAGAGGGAGGTCCGACCCCGTGGGACACGTGGAGCCTTCTGAGCTCCCCCCCGGGAGAGGGAGGCCCGACTTCTGCCAGCCACGTGGCGGGTCTGGGTCCCCTCCTGAGGAGGCGGGAGCTCCGGCTCCGCTGGACACGTGGGGCCTTCGGAGCTCCCCCCCAGAGGGGGAGGTCCGGCTTCTGCCGGCCACGTGGCGGGTCCGGAGCCCCTCCTGAGGAGGCGGGAGCCCCGGCCCCGCTAGACACATGGGGCCTCCGGGGCCCGCCCCTGCGGAGGGGGGGGTCCGGATCTCCCGATTTTGTGCGGTCCGTAGCGGCCCCCTGGTAGGCGTGGCCAACTGTTTGGATACTCCTACCATACTCCTGCGGGAAGCCAAGGCCGGAGGGTCCTGCACACAAACAAGGGAAACGTAATTCTCCTTGGGGCTCCCCCCTTTCCGATCTCATAGTCTTATTTGGCTTACAATCCCGATTCGGTGCACGGTGCTTGGGAATTTCGGTGCACGACGTGCCGGGGGCTCGGGGCCCCCTGGCCATCGGCAGGTCCCCCAAGCGCGACCGCCCCAGGCAGGATAGCAAATGCCGACTAGAGGTGAGAATGGGAAAAAGGGGACTGGGTGTATTGGTGAACATACCTAGGAAGTGCGGTCATAAAAATTAATACATAATTTGAATGAGCATAAAGGAAGAGCAAAGCAGGACGGGTTCTTTCCCTATAAATTTCCATAGGCGGAAAACAGGCTAAACATGGAGGCCACGACCCGTCCCATTAAAAAGGGAAGCAAGACTCTACGTGCTTGGAGTCGGAACCAGGCAAAGATGAACGTAGTCCTGGACCGTCCCCTGAGACTTAGCTGCTCCGAGCGCTGTTCCGGGACTCTATGGAATCTGTTAGAAAGAAGAAACTATCCTGCTACTGTTCTAGGGGTAGAACTTACGGAGGTGTTCGATGTTCCAGGGGTTCGGGAGCGGATCCCCATCCTCGGTGGAAAGGCGTACGCACCCGGGGCGGCATACTTTCGTGACTCGGAAGGGACCTTCCCAACTAGGGGAGAGTTTGTGGGTCCTTTCGCGAGAAAGTATGCGCCGCAACACCAGGTCGCCTTCCTGCAGCTCCCGGGCATGCACAGACCTCTGGTGGTAGCGGTGGAGCGCTTGTATGTACCGTGCGTTACGGAGTGTTGCATGCAATCGGACCTTGTCGACGAGGTTGATGTCTCCGCGTCAGAGGTTGTCCTGCGCGGCTTCATCATAAGCTCAGACGCGGTGAGACTTCATGGTGATCTCTGGGGGAAGCACATCTTCGGCCCCATACACCATGAAGAAGGGTGTCTCTCCGGTGGCCCGGCTCTGGGATGTCCGGTTAGCCCATAGTGTGCTCGGAAGCTCATCCACCCAATTGGCACCATGTTTCTTCAGGCTAGCATAGGTGCGGGTCTTGAGGCCCCGGAGTATCTCAGCGTTGGCCCTCTCGACTTGCCCATTGCTCTTTGGGTGAGCAACAGAGGCATAGCACACCTGGATGCCTAGGTCTTTGCAGTAGTCTTGGAAGGCTGCGCTGGTGAACTGGGTCCCGTTGTCGGTGATGATTCTGTTCGGGACCCCGAACCGACAGATAATCGACTTGATGAACTTTACTGCGGATTGCTTGTTGATAATGACAACTGGTGCGGCTTCCGGCCACTTGGTGAACTTGTCGATGGCGACATAGAGGTACCGGAATCCCCCGACGGCTCTGGGGAATGGTCCCAGGATGTCCAACCCCCATACGGCAAACAGCCATGAGGGTGGGATCATCTGTACCGCCTGAGCCGGTGTATGGATCTGCTTGGCGTGGAACTGGCACGCCTTGCAGCTCTCGACCAGCTTGACGGCATCCTGGAGTGCTGTCGGCCAGTAGAAGCCATGCCGGAAGGCTTTACCGACAAGCGTGCGTGAGGAAGAGTGACTCCAACATTCACCTCCATGGATCTCAGCGAGCAAGTCGCAGCCTTCCCCCTGGGCTATGCACCGCAATAGGACATGGTTGGCGCCACGCCGGTAGAGATCCCCTTCTACCAGCGCGTATCTCTTAACCATACGCACGATCCGTTCAGTGGTTGCATGTTCATCAGGGAGGATGTTGTCTTTCAAGTAGTCCCGGATCTCCGTGATCCATGCATCGGGTCTGACTTGAGCTTCTAGATCTTGAGCACTGGGTTGCACGGAGTCCCCATTGACGCTTATGATCCTTGGCGGCATCCATGGCTGCAGGGCCGCCGGGACCGCCAGCTTCGAGGTGCTGGTCCAGCCCCCTTCGCCCGGCTCAGCGGGCCGGGCCGTGGCCGCAGCAACGTCCTCTCGAAGAGTCCTTCGGGCACAGGGGCTCCGATGGAAGCCTTCGTTGAAAGGTCGTCAGCTGCGGCATTGCCAGCGCGCATTACGTGGCGCAGGTCCAAGGCGAGGAAGTCTTTCTCCAACATCTGCACGTGGAGCAGATAAGCAGCTAGCTGTGGGTCATTGCAGGAGCATTCGCCCTTAACTTGCTTGATAACCAGCTGGGAGTCGCCTTGTGCCAACAACTGGCGAGCGCCCAGAGATAGGGCTGCCTGTAGACCAAAGATGAGTGCTTCATACTCTGCCATGTTGTTGGTTGCCTTGAAATTGAGACGCACCATGTACCCAAACTGCTCCCCCGATGGCATGAGAAGTAGTACGCCGGCACCGGCCCCTTGCTTTCGCGAGGAGCCGTCGAAGAAGAGCATCCAGTGGGGCTCGGTGAAGACCGGAGCTCGGTGCTCTGGTTCACCGTCTTCGTGGCCCCCTGGGTCAGCCTTCATTGGTGTCCACTCTGCCACGAAGTCAGCCAGCGCTTGGCTTTTGACTGCATGGAGAGGAAGGAAGTCCAGCTCGAACTCCGCCAGCTCCGCTGCCCATTTAGCAACGTTGCCAGTCGCATGGGGGCTGTGAAGGATCGTCTTCAGCGGATAGGAGGTGACTACTGAGACCTGGTGGGCTTGAAAGTAGTGGCGGAGCATCCTGGACGCCACGAGCACTGCATACAGCAGCTTGTGGACTTCTAGGTACCTTGTCTTGGCATCGTGAAGGACTTCGCTGATGTAGTAGACAGGCCTCTGGATGGTTCGAACCCTCTCTCTTAGGTCTGAGAGGTCTTCATCCATTGGCCCTGGCCCGCTGGAGGTTAGTGGGTCTAGGGGGGCTTCTAGGAGTTGGAACTCAAAGGTTCTTAAGCCATCTTGGCCCTCCGGGGGGCCCCGCTGGTTCTCCGGGAGCTCCGGGAGGTCCTGCTGGATCTCCGGGAGGTCCCGTTGGGCCCCCGGGGGTCCCACTAGACTCCCGGGAGGTTGTCTTGGAGGTCCGGGAGGCCGCCCTGGACCTCCGGGAGGTTGTCTTGGAGGTCCGGGAGGCCGTCTTGGACCTGCAGGGTTTCCTGGCGTCTGTCTTCTTCTGCCGGAGCAGGCTGTGAAGACGAGAGGTCCAGCCGCTCTGCGACGAGGACCATACTAACCACTTCAGTTATCGTCGTGATGTAGAGCAACAGATGCTCTCCGGGCTCGGGGGCTACCATGATAGGTAGGGTCGTGAGGAGTCGCTTCAACTCCTAGAAAGCTTCTTCTGCTTTGTCAGTCCAGGCAAATGGACCGGATCTGCGCAGGAGCTTAAAGAAGGGGAGCGCCCGCTCTGCTAGTCTCGGTATAAACCGACTCAGCGCGGCTAGGCATCCCGTGAGCTTCTGGACTTCTTTGATGCGGGCAGGAGGCCGCATCAAGTCGATGGCCTTGATCTTCTCTGGGTTGGCCTCAATTCCTTGGTGCGCGACTAGGAATCCTAAGAGTTTCCCAGAGGATACACCGAACACACATTTGTCAGGGTTCAGCTTGGTGCGCGTGGAGCGCAATTTGTCAAAAACTAAGGCTAGGTTATCTAACAAGGATAAACTCTGCCTGACCTTGACAACGATGTCATCGACATACACCTCAACTAAGTCTCTTATTAACTCTCCAAAGGTTTTGTGCATTGCACGTACAAAGGTGGGAGAGCATTCTTTAGGCCATAAGGCATAGAGACATAACAATACAGGCCATCTACTGTGATGAAGGAGGTGTGCTCTTCATCTTCTCTAGACATGGGGATCTGATGGAAACCCGAGTAGGCGTCTAGGAAGCACAGCATATCACAGCCTGATGTCGAGTCTACTATTTGATCTATTCTAGGGAGAGGGAATGGATCTTTGGGACATGCCTTATTGAGACTGGTGTAGTCGATGCGCATCCGGAGCTTCCCACTGGCCTTCAGGAGAACGACGGGGTTCGCCAACTACCGGAGATGGTGGACTTCCCGTATGAAGCCAGCGTCCAGCAGCTTCTTGATTTCTTCGCGGATGAAGTTTTGCCGCTCGTTGGACTGCTTGTGGGGCTTCTGTTGAACTGGCCGGGCATCGGGGAAGACCTTTAAGTGGTGTTCGATCACCTCCCTAGGGATCCCCGGCATCTACGACGGCTGCCATGCAAACACGTCGACGTTGTGCCGGAGGAAGGTGACGAGCGCGCCTTCCTATTTGCTATCCAGGCCCCCGGCTACCCGGTGGTCTGGGTGGCATCGGCGCCGATTTGGACGATCTTTAAGGGGACGTCGCCCTCGTCGAGGGGTTGCACACGGGGTGCTGCGGTGGAGGCACGGTGGCGTGCACTCGGGTGGAGCTGGTCTGGTTCTGCACTGCCAGGGGCTGGTGCTCTAGCTGTTGCAAGCGCTTGGAGCTTTTCCAAGGCCGACACTGCAGCAGTGCGGTCTCCACGAATCCTGAGGACACCTGTTGGTGTAGGCATCTTCAAGACGAGGTAGCCGTAGTGGGCTACTGCCATGAATCGGTACAGGGCTGGCCTGCCAATTATGGCGTTGAAGGGGAGGTCGATCTCCGCCACGTCGAACAGAATGTATTCTGTCCGATAGCTGTCCGGAGCTCCAAAGGTCACCGGGAGGCTGATGTTGCCGTAGGGAACGACCTGTCCCAGCCCTACCCCTGAGAACGGGCTCGACGGGGTGAGCTTGGCCATCGGGATCTGCAGCTTCTGGAAAGCTGCACGGCTGATGAGGTTCAGCCCAGCTCCGCCATCTACCAAAACGTGATACATCCTCACGTTGGCGATGGTGGGCGCTACCAAGAGCGGTAGTTGGCCGGCCCCAGCCATGTTCCTGGGGCAGTCGGTTGCATCAAAGCTGATGGGGGTTCCCATCCACATAAGGTGCGGTGCGGCACCTGGGAGTGGAGCCACCAACGCTACCGCTCGGCGCAGAGTGTTAACCGCGCTTCGGGACAAGGGGTCGGTGGACCCACCGTATATGACGTAGAGCTTCTTTCGATGCTCATCATCACTGGAGCTGGAGTCCTCATGGTTGCGCACCGCCTTCACGGTGCGCTGAGGCTCCTGGAACCCCACTTGGTGGTCGACGCTGTCTGGGGCGTCGACCTTCTGCTTGTCCTCCCTTTGGCGGAAGGGTGGAGCATCAGTCCGCTGCTGCTTCCCTTTGCGGAAGCGCTCCGCAAGCTTCTGAATCTCCCGGCACTCGGCAGTAGTATGGCGATAGCTGCCGTGCACGGGGCATAGCTTGTCTTGGTCACCTTCTGGGGCTGGTGACTGTCGCTGCCTCTTGTCGGGGCACGGCCCCCGAGCTCCGCTGGGTGCCGCTGCTGCGGCAACGGGAACCGCGGCCGGTGGCTTCATCTTGCCACTGCCCCGGTTCTTGGCCTTCTTGCTACCTCCATAGGAAGCGGCGCCAGATCCAGGCTGTCCTCCCGACTCGGAGGCTGGCAGTGAGTGCCAGTTCCGCCCTTCTGCTGCTCTGGCGCACTTGTCCGCCAGGCTGAAGAGCTCGGAGACATCACGGACCTCTCTGGTCGCGAGCTTCTCAAGCATCTTCTCGTCCCGGACACCCTGCCGGAACGCCACCACCACAAAAGCACTTTGAATGTGCGGGATGGTGTTGCGTACCTGGGAGAACCGCTGGATGAAGGAGCGCAGTGATTCCCCAGGTTGTTGCTTGATGGTGTGGAGGTCAAGCTCCGTGCCTAGACGGGTGTAGGAACTGCCGAAGTTGGCAACGAACTGCCGGCAGAGCTCTCCCCAGGAGGTTATGGAGCCCTGGGGGAGGTTCATGAGCCAAGACCAGGCTGGGCCGGTCAAGGTGACGGGGAAGTAGTTGGCCATGACGACCTCATCCCCTCCTGCGGCAAGTACGGCGGTGGAGTAGATCTGGAGGAACTCCGCTGGGTTGACGCTACCGTCGTACTTCTCGGGCAGGTGCGGCCGAAACTTGCGCGGCCACCTCGCGAAGCGAAGGTGGGGCGCCAGGGCCGCACATCCTGCCCCTGTTGCTGCAGGCGTTGGTGCCGCGAACGCTTGGTTCGCTGCTGGCACAGTGTACCCCGGTATGGGCAGGGCTGCACCATAGACCGGGGGCGCCGTTTGCAGGGCATATGGCTGTGGCATATGCTGCGTGGTGTATGCCTGTGGCAGAGATCGTGTGGCGAAGGTCTACGCCTCAGACTGGGTCGAGGCTGACATCATGCTGTTGCCAGCCTCTTGGTTGCGACGCCTTTCTCGACGTCGCTCGAGGTACACCCGGGCATCCTGGCCCAAGTGGCACCGTTCCAGCTCTGTCCTCAGGTCCGTCGACTGAAGCCTGGTGGAGCTGGAATCCGCCGTATGCCTGTCAACCATTGGCGTGCGTGTCAGCGACACAGCCGGTTGGCCGGAGCGTCGTCCCCGCCAAAGTCGAGAGTTTGCGGTGGCGACGACGAGACGGTCTACCTCGCGAATCCACTGCTGGGTCGCTGTCTGAGGTGCGTCCCCAATAGGTGGATTGCACAGTAGCGCTCTTGCTGTAGCTAGCGCATCCCCGTGGGGAACGCTCAGCGCTGCAGAAGATCTCACGCTAGTTGGAGCCTGCATTGCCGGAGTCGGCTTTGCCAGAGTCGGCTGCTGGCTTCCAGCTTGCGCCGACACACTCCGTCCCGAGTGTGTCGACACATATTCCCCGCTAGTCACGGTCCGCCGTGAACGCGGGGGAGGGGAGCTTGCCGCTGAAGGAAGCTTCGTCATCTTCGTCGGCGGAAACTCGTCGTGCAAGGGAAAAGCCCCCTACCTGGTGACACGACCCCAAGGTCCTGTCGAGCCAGGATCACGCTGAGGGGTGCTGCGTTGCACAGCACCGTATAACACACGTCAAAGGTACAAAGCGGAAGCGGAAATTTATTACATAACAGGTTTATGAACATGTTTACATCAAAATAAGTTTAGTCTACACTCGCGGGCGTAGACTATGCATCAAGTCCATGTTCAGCCCTTGAACGTGTCCTTGCTAGCACACACGCACACTAACTCTGCGGCGTGCACGACTCCCACTCGACGGGGTTCCCCTCCTGGGGTTCCGTCTCCTCTTCGGGAGTCCCTTCCTCATAGAACCCTGCAAAAGCTTCAAACACAAGCAGTGAGCATGAAGGCTCAGCAAGTCTGACCCGTCTCACCTAAACATAGAACTTCTACATGAGGGGATGATGGGTATATGAGGTAAAATCATTTGCAAAGGACTCGCCTAATTAGTGGAACCTTACTTTCAAGTTTTAGCAGCAGGTAGTGGAGAACCTTACGCTGAGGCACATGAGAGAGCCGCAATCAAACAAGAAACACATTTCTCTCATGTGCTTTGCCCAAAGTTGAAATGAACTTTAGTTAGCTCTAAACTACAGCAAGTCATTAGCAATCAAGTCCATCTTTCAATCAGCAACATTTTAACATGTAACTAGCCTGTTCTTTCTACGTCACGGTACAGTGAACAAGTAGTACTCACTGACCGCGAGGGACGGCGATTATAATCGATTTACACCTGCAGGGTTACCCGAATAACCCGTCACGTACGCCCGTACTCGATGTTGCCTACAACAACCATCACGGACGCCGTACACAACCACCTTTCGCCCGTCAGCCAAATATTGAACCGGTCCCATCGTCCCGAGCAAGAGGTCTCTGCACGCGCATCTCAGTGCCGCCAGCCGATTTACACCTCAAGCTTTCAACCTACCCTCTGAACGACGGGCAATGCCTCAATACCGAGCTACCCGAGTTACATCGGTTTCCCGGTTCCCATATAGCCGGTAGGTCTTCGGTACTGTTCTAGCTTGTCCAACAGGCCCGCACATGGCTCGGTCCTCAATCGACGCAAGTGGAGCTACAGCACACAGGCCCCAAAGTCCTGCTGCCCTTACCCTCCACTTGGTCTCATTTTCTTGTCATGTGTTTCGTGTGCTATCACTACCCGAGTCGAGTGCCTCTAGCCTATGCTCGTGAGTAGTTCCAACTACTCGACTTGTACCGAATCCTACTCTATCATAGCAATGCAGTAGCTAACGGGGTTTGCAATCCTAAACCCAACCCATGGTTCTCTTGGCTATGCAGTGGGGCTTCCAAACAAGACTCTAATGCAAAGAATAAAGTAAACAAGTATGTGCTCAAAACAATAAAAATTTGTAAAAAGGTTAATGCAAACCGGAGCTTGCCTTGCTGCTCTTGGTCGTAGGCTAGCTGCTCCTCCAGAGTTACGAAGTCTAGGACTTTGGGTTCCTCCTCGACCTTAGCGACTACATGATAAGAGAGGTACATGTATTAATTTGAATGCATTTGTATTAAGTTTGCACTTGTGAAGCTTATAAGTCCCACTAGACATACTCAATGACTGTGAAACTTTTACTATGGCTTGGTTACAACCTAAATAGAGACTTGGTCAAGTTTTAGTTGCAGCAAAGCTCATTTGAGCCCTCCACAACTAATTATGTCCTTGACCTTAATTGGAACTCTTAGGGTGTTCTAGGGATTTTCATGAAACAAACTATGAATTTCTGAAAACTAGATTTTCAGAGGGTTCTAATGGAGTTGGTCTCACTTAATTTGGAAGTTCCTAGCTAAAGATATGAGCTAAACAATTTCAGAGAAAATTCTGAAAATGTTTCTGAACATTTTCTATTTTCTCTGAAACAGTTTCATTAATCACACCATTAGGTGGAATGAATGAGCTCCAATGGGTCTGAAATTTTTATGGTCGTTCAAGGATAATTTGGTGAACATCCTAGCAAAATTTCAGAATTTTCCTCCAAAGGATTCTCCAGTTAAAATTCCAAACAGTTTAAATTTTTTGAGGAATTAATCCTGGAGAATTAAGGAATTTCATGAAGTGAAACTTGATTTGCCGGAAAGTACTCAGAGAGCTGAATCCAGCAAAATTTGGTTCACTCAATTTGGAGCTTTCTAGCCAAAGTTATGAGGATTTGAAGTTTGAAAGAATTCTGAAAATTGGGGAAAAAGTTTAAACTCTCGGGGGCCCGCGGGGACACGTGTCGAGCGCGGAGGTGTCCGGCACACCGGAGATACCACACGTGTCGAGCGCGGAGGTGTCTGGCACACCGGAGCTCACAGGGTATTTGCACGCCAGCACAGCAGATCCCGGCCGCAGCCGGATCCCGATTCAAAATATCGGTCGCTGACAGCTGGGGTCCACCCCTTTCTTCAACCTCGCGACGCCCGCGCTCCGCCGCCGAGGAACCTCGCCGGAGAGCTCGCCGCCGGCTTCGGTAAAGCTCCAAACATCATGATTTTGGCCGCCTCTGCCTATTTCTACTGAAACTCGGGAAAGGCTGTGTTGGGCTGTCACCATGCGACCTAGGCCGGAAATCGGGATTTCTACTGAAACTCGAAGAACAGCGGTTTCCCTCCACGGTTCTTCGTGGTTCTTGATCCTATGGATCCGCACGGGCTACTAGAAGTGATCCTCTCCGTGAGAGGATGAGTGAGGCAGTGTGGTTTACGAATTTCTCGGATCAGTACCGACCTCACTTTTGCACACCGTCGCGAAAATATGAAATTCTGGCCGGAGCAGTGCTTGTCACGCCGCCGGAGCTTGCGGAAAAGAAAGAGGGGTTGAAGGCGAAACTCTTTGCTGTTTACAGCTTCGTGAACGGTGGGCTGTGGTGGCCGGAAGAGCTGTTCCCGCAGCGGCGGCTCGAGCTGAACCGGCAGAGACAAGATCGCCGCAGTGGAGCTCGGGGAAGACCGCGCAGGGTCTGGAACCGATGCGAGGGCGTTGGAGATGGCTTGGCGCACCCGGTGCTGGTCTCAGATCGCCGGGAGGTTCACTGGATCGGCCGGGCGATGAGGAACCGAAGTTTCACTCCGGCGGCGAGGTGTTTCGGCGTTTTGGGTGGAAGTGCGACGAGGCAGCGATGGAAAGCACCGGTGACCGCTCGGGCGGGTAGATAAAGACCCAGGGAGTCGGTTCCGCGGCTGAGATCGGCAAGCAGCTGGTGGCTTCGCCGTTTCTTCGCCGTGGCGGCAGCTGCAGCGCGCGCGGTTAACCGAGCTGAGTCCTCAGTCGGTTTCTTTTGCTTCAGTGGCTGACATGTGGGTCCCACCCCGGGGTTTTAACCTCTGAAATTCACTCCTAATCACTGTTGTAAACAGTGAGCCCCAAAATACCCATGGTGATTCAAATTATTCACCCATGAGCCATTTGAATTGAGTAGAATTCAAATGGGGTTTTGTTTGAATGAATTTCAGCACAAATTCAGTTTTGAAATTCAAATAAAGTTTGAATTTCCCCCGCTTAGCTCCTGTCAAGATCAACTCCAAATGGAGTGAAAATTGGTGTGTGGGCTCACAAAAATGTGCTGAGTAAGAATATGCCTCTCACTTTTAAATTCATGGGATAAAAACAGTTTGAATTTGAATATGGTTTCAAACTGCCCTCTTTCTAGCTATACCCAAAATGACCTCAAAAAGGTTTTGAATTTGGGTGAAACTTGGCAAGGACATCCTTAGCAAAGTGTAGGAGTTTTCATATGTCCAGCCCACCTATATCACATGTGGGAAATACCACTTTTGCAATGTGCGAGTTAGTTTTCTAATGAGCATGTTGATGGTGGTTACTTGCTCTTCATTTGTGTTCATCATCTTTCCTCAAATGAGGTGTGTGGTGTGGTGATGAACACTTCAATTTTGTGTCAAAAACTGAGGCCCTTGCATTCCTCCCCCTTAAAAGAATCTCGTCCCGAGATTATAAGGTGAAAATGAGAGAGAGGACGGTGGAAAAATTACCGGATAAGCGACGTGAAAAAGTCGGGGTAGTTAGAGCGAAGGAATTCTTCGCTCTCCCATGTCGCTTCGTCCATGGGGTGATTACTCCATAGAACCTTGTAGAACCACAACGTACGGTTGCATGTGGTTCAGGCCTTTTCATCAATAATCTGCACCGGTTCCTCTCGATAGGTGAGATCCGGTTGCAGTTCTTCAATGTCTTCCAGCTGAACGGTAGTTGATAGCTTGAGACACTTCCTCAGCTGGGAAATGTGAAAGACGTCGTGCACACCGGGAAAGTGCTTCTGGTAATTTCAGCCGGTATGCCACTGATCCACATCTTTCGGTAATCTGGAATGGACCGATGAATCGGGGTGCCAACTTTCCTCTCACCCCAAATCTGTTTACGCCCTTCATCGGAGACACCCGTAGGTATACGTGATCTCCAACTTCGAATTGTAATGGGCGCCTTCTCCGGTCCGCATACTGTTCTGACGGAATTGAGCGGCTTTTAGGTTTGCTTGAATCAGTCGAACCTTTTCTTCCGCGTTGTTGACAAGGTCAATCCCGAAGGTAACCCTTTCGCCAGACTCACACCAGTTCAATGGTGTGCGGCGTTTCCTACCGTATAGCGCCTCATAAGGCGCCATCTTGATGCTGGCTTGGTACCCATTATTGTACGAGAACTCGGCTAACGGTAAGTGATTATCACAATTCTTGCCGTGGTTGATAGCGCAAGCTCGTAGCATGTCTTCTAGGATCTGATTTACCCGCTTCGTTTGCCCATCCGTCTGCGGGTGGTATGCTGAACTACGGATCAGCTTCATCCCCAAGGAAGCGTGTAGCTGCTCCCAAAAATGGGACACAAATAAAGTGCCCCGATCCGATATGATGGTACGGGGTACGCCGTACAAGCATAGGATCCGTGAGATGTACAGTTCAGCGTACTTCTTGGCGTTGTAGTTGGTGTTGACCGGGATGAAATGGGCAACTTTGGTGAGCCGATCGACGATCACCCACACAGAATCATGTTTCTGCAAGGTGGTGGGTAAACCAACGATGAAATCCATGCTCACGTCCTCCCACTTCCAGGCAGGAACGCCCAGTGGTTGTAGCAGTCCCGGTTTCCGCATATGGTCTGCCTTCACCCTTCGACATGTATCGCACTCGGACACGTATTTTGCAGTCTCTCGCTTCATCCGTGTCCACCAAAACTTGCTTCTGAGTTTTTGATACATTTTGTTGCTGCCGGGGTGAATAGAAAACTTTGACAAGTGGGCCTCATCAAAGATTTTCTTCCGTAATTCCGGGTTTCGGGGTACGACGATCCGGTCCTTGAACCATAGGACGCCGTCTCCGTCCTTCCGGAAACATTTCAGCTCCCCACTGTCTACACGTCTCCGCAAATGTGACATGCCCTTGTCATTCTTCTGGGCTGCCGCTATCTCTTCACGGATGGTGGGGATCAACGCTAGGTTGTAAAGAGCTCCGTGTGGAATCACATGTAGTGGTGGTTCGCTCTCTTCCAACGGTGTGATGGTCAGATTATTGACGTGTGACTTGCGGCTCAGCGCATCTGCCACTACGTTTGCCTTGCCCGGATGATAATGGATCTCTATTTCGTAATCCTTTATCAGTTCTAACCATCTTCATTGCCTCATGTTCAGCTCCTTCTGAGTGAATATGTACTTGAGGCTTTTGTGGTCGGTATATAAATGTACGAGGTTACCGAGTAGGTAGTGCCTCCACATTTTCAGTGCAAGTACCACGGCAGCGAGCTCCAAATCGTGAGTTGGATAATTCTGCTCATGGTTTCTAAGCTGCCGTGATCCATACGTGACCACTCTTCGGTCTTGCATCAGCACACATCCAAGCCCAATGCCGGATGCATCGCAGTACACATCGAACGGTTTTGTGGTGCCTGGCTGCGCCAAAACCGGTGCTGATGTCAGGTGCTTGACTAAAGCCTTGAATGCTGCTTCACATGCTGGACTCCAAACATATTTGGTAGCCTTCTTCAGCAGCTCTGTCATTGGCTTGGCAATCTTCGAGAAGTTCGGAATGAACCTCCGATAATATCCCGCGAGTCCGAGGAAACTCCGTACCTCGTGAACAGTTCTCGGGGATTTCCAATTCAGCACTTGAGTGATCTTGCTCGGGTCCACAGCGATACCCTCCGCTGAGATGATATGCCCGAGGAAAGGAACTTGCGATATCCAAAACTCGCATTTGCTGAATTTTGCGTATAACTTGTGATCCCGTAGCCGTTGCAAGACTATACGCAGATGCTTCTTGTGATCCTCCTCCGACTTGGAATATACCAGAATGTCGTCGATGAAGACCACGACAAACTTGTCCAGCTCCGGCATGAATACCGAGTTCATCAAGTACATGAAGTGAGCTGGAGCATTGGTGAGGCCGAAGGACATGACCAGGTACTCATAAAGTCCGTATCTTGTCGAGAAAGCCGTCTTCGGAATGTCCTCAGCCCTTATCTTAATCTGATGGTACCCGGATCTTAAGTCCATTTTGGAAAAGATCTTCGCTTCGACCAACTGATCAAACAACATGTCGATCCGTGGCAACGGGTACTTGTTCTTGATGGTTACGGCATTTAATGGACGATAGTCCATGCAAAGCCGTAACGTCTCATCCTTCTTCTTGACAAATAATGCCGAACAGCCCCATGGTGAGGAGCTCGACCTAGTAAAACCCTTCTCCAGAAGGTCCGTGAGCTGAGTCTTCAGTTCAGCCAACTCCTTGGGCGCCATCTTGTACGGCCTTCGAGATATTGGCATGGTTCCCGGTGCCAGTTCAATCTTGAACTCCACCTCTCTATCGGGTGGCGTCCCCGGCAAATCATCCGGGAATACGTCAGGGAACTCTCGGACCACTGGGATATCTTCCAATCTGATGGTTGTGGCTTGATAGACACTTGGAAGTTTTATTTCTGGACTGTCCAGAAATAATGAGTGAGAACCGTGCACCTCTGAGTTTAAGTGCACGACTCGAAGGACGGTGTCTAAAACAGCGCCGTGGTGGGTTAACCATGACATCCCTAGGATGACATCGACCTTCTGTCCCTCTAAGATAATGAGGGACGTGGGGTACACTCTATCCGCTAAGCATAATGGTGCTTTGGAAACCATTATGCTTGCTGAAATCTTCCCACCCGGTGAACAAATTAAATATGGACTATCGGTGGGTAGTATTGGCAAGCTGTGTTTAGCAATGAAAGCTTGGCTAATAAAATTATGCGTGGCGCCTGAATCAAACAGTACTATAGCGGGATGCTGGTGGAGTTGGAACATACCCGCAAGGATTGGCCCGCCCTCCGGCACGTCCTCAATGGCAAGCTGGTGGACGGTGCCGGGCCTAGGGTTTGCCCGCCGCGCATTAGTAGGGTTCCGGGGTTGATTCCTCCCCCGAAACTGCGGTGCCACTCCGCCGCCTTGCCTCTCCGGGCAACTGCTTGCGAAGTGTCCTGCACGACCACACTTGTAACATGTGGCCGCTGCTGGTGTAGTGCTCGAGGGACGAAAGCCCGGCATGCGTTGCTGAGGTGCAAACGCACGCGGCATCGCCCGCTGCTGCTGTTGTTGTTGCGGTGGTACTGGCAGTGCCGGCCTGAATGCCGGTGAAGAGTACGGTCGACTGCGGAACGGCATCGACCGCTGTGGTGGTTGCCAGCGTGGACCTGATGGTGGGCGATTCACCATCCGAAACTTCTGAGAAGGACCGCCTCCTTCTCCGCTGCTTTGCGGCGCGCTTCGCTTTCGCTCTGCCGCCGCCAACTCCTTACCGGAGTCCTCCTGAACAATCGCAGCATCAATGATGTCGTTGAGGCTGCCGCGATTGAACATCGCCAACTTGTCCTTCAGGAGCGGGTTAAGCCCCTGGTAAAAGTGGTCCCGCCACTTCTCGTCAGTATCTGCGTGATATGACGCGTAAAGCGCGAGATCGTTGAACGCCCTGGAGTATTTCAGCATGTTCCTGCTCCCTTGTTGCAGGTGTAGGAATTCCTGCGTCTTCCTCTTCATCAAATCTGGCGGTATATGATAGGCCCTGAAGGCCGTCCGAAACTCCGTCCAGGTCATCACTCGGTCGGTGGGCTGTGAAGAACAGAAGTTGGCCCACCACGCGCTCGCAGATCCTTGGAGCTGCTGGACCGCAAACTGAGTCTTGCGCTGCTCGCTTATCTGGAGCAGCCCGAACTTCATCTCTATGGCGCGGAGCCAGTTGTCCGCGTCAAGTGGTTCATCCGCCCTTGAGAATACCGGGGGATGAGTAGCCAGGAAGTCGGAGTAGGAGCTCTGTTGGCGCTCCTCACGATCTTGACGTCTCTCTGGGCGAGATGTATTGACGATAAGCGTTTGCAGCAACTCTGTGTGCTGCTGATGTGAACCCGCCATTGCAGCGACGATGTCGGCCAATGTAACCGTTGGTAGTGGCGGTGGCGGTGTTTGCTGTTGCTGTTGCTGTTGCTTCTGCTGTTGTCCCGAGGAGTCCTCGGGAGGTGGTTGGGAGGTCTCTCCCCCTTGACTGGTACCCCCAACATCAGGGTTGGCACGAGTACGCGTCATTCTGAAATTCAAAACAGCAGCGATTAGTACATGTCTTACTTAAAATTCCATTTGTAACAGTAGGTATTGAAGTGACACATGATTAATTTGCACAACATTCACATATATTGATAAAGCATAAACTTTATACAAGATACATTATTCTCGGGTCTCCAAGAAGTCGTGCTCATGTCGTCACCACCTATACATACGCTACTGTCTACACGACATGTCACCGATTACAAAAGTTGGGTTACGCTACCCTAGCTGCCCTACTTGGCAACCGTAACCCCCTACTCGGAGTAGAACTCGACCTCCTGTGGGTCGACCTCCTCCGGTACCTCTGCTGGTGGCTCTGGATCTACCACCTCTTCTCCCATCCCGGGTTCTCCCATTACTGGAAGGCCCAAGACCACCGGTATGCCCAATACCGGAGGTACGAGGTCCTGCAAAGCATGCACCTCGTCCATAGCCTGGTTGTAATCTTATTCCCAGCCTTGCCCTTCCTCAATAGTGTCGTCTCGCTCTTGAGCAAGGTCCTCGTTCTGCTGGGTCAGATTCTGTACCAGTTCTTGCAATGCTGCATGTCAACACGGCTCTTTTTCCTTGCCTTCTTCAGACGATGCAACTGATTGTGCTGTTCATTCAGTCGCTTGATCGTCGGAAGGAGCACATTGCGGAGTGCGCTGTGAGCACTCTCGAAATGGTCTCCACGCCTCTTGCTCTCCTTGAGTTTTGTGGCGAGATGCTCCGTATGAACAGCTTGCCTGTCCATCACGGTGTTTCCCGCCCTCATCTGGAGGCTAAGGTTTGCCTCCGCGGGGTTGTACCTTGGGCAACTCGGGTCCGTTGCCTCCAGGTACCTCTCTTCCCACACATGCTGAACCGTCCCTCCACCGGAACGAGCGCGTACGGAGTGCCCTCCATAGCCTGCACGTGTAGTTGGCAGAAACGTGACATGGTTTCACAGGCTGCCACTTGCCACATCCCTTCCGGTTGTCTTCCTCTCACCGTGACGGTGAACGGCACCCAACCGGGTGGCATTGGTCCTGCAGGGATCTCGACATGGATCGTCCACGTCTTGTTCCCCTCTTCGCCTTCTTCTTTGGCGAAGTATTGCGGCATCTGGTTGTACCCGAAATACTGGAGCATTTGCCACAATGCTTCCGGGTAGCCGCTGCGGTGAGAACAGTGGGACACCACCCACCCGTTCTCCAATTATTTATCTGCTGTCATCTGTAAAAATATATTTGAGAAATGTCAAATATTTATTTAAACAGTAAACTTCTGAGTTATAACATAAGACATGTCATTGAACCCATAAAACTTGGAAACACAGTTCAAATTTTAAACAAATTTGACTGCTGACCTGCTGTTCCCATGACAGCCCTGACCCGTTTCCATTTCAACCTGATTTAGGCCATGCTAAAGGCAAAACCAATTCTTGAGCTCAACATAAAAGTTAAAGCTACCTTCAATAGATTTCCAGAAAGTATTTTCTTGGCCTAAGATCTGTCCTGGTTCAAAAGTTATGAGATGTCAAAGGTAACAGAATTTCTGGAGAAATCTGGACAGCACCTCCCTGCTTTAGGTACTGATTTGATCCAAGAATTCCAGTTAATTCTGTTCCTAATCTGACAAATCTTTATGTTACAAAATTGTAACCCATCTCATAAGATTTCTAGAACTACTTCATTTTCTATTTTTGGATTTTTATGCAGGAAGTTATGCTTAATTTACAGAGAGTTTACAGAGAGTCTTTGCTCTGCCCTGTTTTCTGGACAGTTTCAACTCTACTGCATTTTTCGATTGGTTAAGGGATGAAACACCTCTGGACCTCAACATAAAAGTTGTAAAACTCTTCCAAATCTTTCCATAAATGTATCATATAACCCCAACCTCGAAAGAACTCAACCTCTAACCTCTGATTAACTTCAGCCTTGATTCAGCTGAAAACAGAGTGCTCTGTCTTTAACAACCTATAAGTTGAAAACTTGTTAACTTTGAATATCCTGTTCAAGGGAAGGATTTACATCAAGTTTTACTACTTTAGATCAAAATCTTCAAGTTTTACATGAAGTTGTTCATTTAATGGGGTGTGACGTCGATGTGTCACCAGATTATGTTGGTACTACGTCCTCACAAAAAAAACTTATACCGGACTTAGCCGGCTTCGTTATTTCAGTGGCACTAAACGTCACTCGCACACGGATGCTACACGTCTACCATTTCGTGGTCAGGCTACCTGCAGGAAACTCAAACAATCGTCAGACTCGGCTGCACACCGAGCCCGGAAGCCATACAGTTCGTACACCCGGCCGTCATCACTCGCCCGGATGTTCTCAAGCCAAACACGCCTTGAGTTACGTGTTCACGTTTCAGACCACGTGACGGGGTCTCCCAAGTTGCACCACGCACGCTAGGGACAGACGTTGCTCGAATACCCCAAACGACATGAAGAGTCGTAGAGGATATCAAAGCGGGTCGGGTTACCTGCCACCCGTGGGGCTCCACCCTTCAGCTTGTGCGCACTGGTGGACAGCGCTTACGTGCACCCCCCAGAACATACACGTCCCGAGATGCACGATTTTCCGACATAATCAAACAGTTAATATGCCACTTTCTATATGCTAATAACATCCTTATACGGGCTACTAACTCGTTCCTCACTAGATTTTTGAAAAAGATGACCTTTGTAGTGCGCTAAACCTCAAGCGAGCTCTGATACCAGCGCTGACACGACCCCAAGGTCCTGTCGAGCCAGGATCACGCTGAGGGGTGCTGCGTTGCACAACACCGTATAACACACGTCAAAGGTACAAAGCAGAAGCGGAAATTTTATTACATAAACAGGTTTATGAACATGTTTACATCAAAATAAGTTTAGTCTACACTCGCGGGCATAGACTACGCATCAAGTCCACGTTCAGCCCTTGAACGTGTCCTTGCTAGCACACACGCACACTAACTCTGCGGCGTGCATGACTCCCACTCGACGGGGTTCCCCTCCTGGGGTTCCGTCTCCTCTTCGGGAGTCCCTTCCTCATAGAATCCTGCAAAAGCTTCAAACACAAGCAGTGAGCACGAAGGCTCAGCAAGTCTGACCCGTCTCACCTAAACATGGAACTTCTACATGAGGGGATGATGGGTATATGAGGTAAAATCATTTGGAAAGGACTCGCCTAATTAGTGGAACCTTACTTTCAAGTTTTAGCAGCAGGTAGTGGAGAACCTTACGCTGAGGCACATGAGAGAGCCGCAATCAAACAAGAAACACATTTCTCTCATGTGCTTTTCCCAAAGTTGAAATGAACTTTAGTTAGCTCTAAACTACAGCAAGTCATTAGCAATCAAGTCCATCTTTCAATCAGCAACATTTTAACATGTAACTAGCCTGTTGTTTCTACGTCACGCTATAGTGAACAAGTGGTACTCACTGACCGCGAGGGACGGCGATTATAATCGATTTACACCTGCAGGGTTACCCGAATAACCCGTCACGTACGCCCGTACTCGATGTTGCCTACAACAACCATCACGGACGCCGTACACAACCACCTTTCGCCCGTCAGCCAAATATTGAACCGGTCCCATCGTCCCGAGCAAGAGGTCTCTGCACGCGCATCTCAGTGCCGCCAGCCGATTTACACCTCAAGCTTTCAACCTGCCCTCTGAACGACGGGCAATGCCTCAATACCGAGCTACCCGAGTTACATCGGTTTCCCGGTTCCCATATAGCCGGTAGGTCTTCGGTACTGTTTTAGCTTGTCCAACAGGCCCGCACACGGCTCGGTCCTCAATCGACGCAAGTGGAGCTACAGCACACAGGCCCCAAAGTCCTGCTGCCCTTACCCTCCAGTTGGTCTCATTTTCTTGTCATGTGTTTCGTGTGCTATCACTACCCGAGTCGAGTGCCTCTAGCCTATGCTCGCGAGTAGTTCCAACTACTCGACTTGTACCGAATCCTACTCTATCACAGTAATGCAGTAGCTAACGGGGTTTGCAATCCTAAACCCAACCCACGGTTCTCTTGGCTATGCAGTGGGGCTTCCAAACAAGACTCTAATGCAAAGAATAAAGTAAACAAGTATGTGCTCAAAACAATAAAAATTTTGTAAAAAGGTTAATGCAAACCGGAGCTTGCCTTGCTGCTCTTGGTCGTAGGCTAGCTGCTCCTCCGGAGTTACGAAGTCTAGGACTTCGGGTTCCTCCTCGACCTTAGCGACTACATGATAAGAGGGGTACATGTATTAATTTGAATGCATTTGTATTAAGTTTGCACTTGTGAAGCTTATAAGTCCCACTAGACAGACTCAATGACTGTGAGACTTTTACTATGGCTTGGTTACAACCTAAATAGAGACTTGGTCAAGTTTTAGTTGCAGCAAAGCTCATTTGAGCCCTCCACAATTAATTATGTCCTTGACCTTAATTGGAACTCTTAGGGTGTTCTAGGGATTTTCATGAAACAAACTATGACTTTCTGAAAACTAGATTTTCAGAGGGTTCTAATGGAGTTGGTCTCACTTAATTTGGAAGTTCCTAGCTAAAGATATGAGCTAAACAATTTCAGAGAAAATTCTGAAAATGTTTCTGAACATCTTCTATTTTCTCTGGAACAGTTTCATTAATCACACCATTAGGTGGATTAAATGAGCTCCAATGAGTCTGAAATTTTTATGGTAGTTCAAGGATATTTTGGTGAACATCGTAGCAAAATTTCAGAATTTTTCTCCAAAGGATTCTCCAGTTAAAATTCCAAACAGTTTAAACTTTGAGGAATTAATCCTGGAGAATTAAGGAATTTCATGAAGTGAAACTTGATTTGCCGGAAAGTCCAGAAAATTTGGTTCACTCAATTTGGAGCTTTCTAGCCAAAGTTATGAGGATTTGAAGTTTGGAAGAATTCTGAAAATCGGGGAAAAAGTTTAAACTCTCGGGAGCCCGCGGGGACACGTGTCGAGCGCGGAGGTGTCCGGCACACCGGAGATACCACACGTGTCGAGCGCAGAGGTGTCCGGCACACCGGAGCTCACAGGGTATTTACGCGCCAGCACAGCAGATCCCGGCCGCAGCCGGATCCCGATTCAAAATATTGGCCGCTGACAGCTGGGGTCCACCCCTTTCTTCAACCTCGCGACGCCCGCGCTCCGCCGCCGAGGAACCTCGCCGGAGAGCTCGCCGCCGGCTTCAGTAAAGCTCCAAACTTCATGATTTTGGCCGCCTCTGCCTATTTTCTCTCGGGGAACAGGATTCTTGGGCCAGCTCGCCATGAAAATGGCCGCCACATGGTCGGTGACGAGCCGCAGCCTCGGGAGAACTTCGGTCGCGTTGTCCACCCTCCCTAGCACCTCCCCCGATCAAGCTAAGGGTCGTCGAGCATCAGTAGACCATCGGAAAGGTCAACATGAGCTCTACGGAGCTCGGGAAAGGCTGTGTTGGGCTGTCACCGTGCGACCTAGGCCGGAAATCGGGATTTCTACTGAAACTCGAAGAACAGCGGTTTCCCTCCACGGTTCTTCGTGGTTCTTGATCCTATGGATCCACACGAGCTACTAGAAGTGATCGTCTCCATGAGAGGATGAGTGAGGCAGTGTGGTTTACGAATTTCTCGGATCAGTACCGACCTCACTTTTGCACACCGTCCGGAGCAGTGTTTGTCACGCCGCCGGAGCTTGCGGAAAAGAAAGAGGGGTTGAAGGCAAACCTCTTTGCTGTTTACAGCTTCGTGAACGGTGGGATGTGGTGGCCGGAAGAGCTGTTCCCGCAGCGGCGGCTCGAGCTGAACCGGCAGAGACAAGATTGCTGCAGTGGAGCTCGGGGAAGACCGCGCAGGGTCTGGAACCGATGCGAGGGCGTTGGAGATGGCTTGGCGCACCCGGTGCTGGTCTCCGATCGCCGGGAGGGTCACTGGATCGGCCGGGCGATGAGGAACCGAAGTTTCACTCGGGCGGCGAGGTGTTTCGGCGTTTTGGGTGGAAGTGCGACGAGGTAGCGATGGAAAGCGCCGGTGACCGCTCGGGCGGGTAGATAAAGACCCAGGGAGTCGGTTCCGCGGCTGAGATCGGCAAGCAGCTGGTGGCTTCGCCGTGGCGGCAGCTGCAGCGCGCGCGGTTAACTGAGCTGAGTCCTCAGTCGGTTTCTTTTGCTTCAGTGGCTGACATGTGGGTCCCACCTGGGGTTTTAACCTCTGAAATTCACTCCTAATCACTGTTGTAAACAGTGAGCCCCAAAATACCCATGGTGATTCAAATTATTCACCCATGAGCCATTTGAATTGAGTAGAATTCAAATGGGGTTTGGTTTGAATGAATTTCAGCACAAATTCAGTTTTGAAATTCAAATAAAGTTTGAATTTCCCCTGCTTAGCTCCTGTCAAGATCAACTCCAAATGGAGTGAAAATTGGTGTGTGGGCTCACAAAAATGTGCTGAGTAAGAATATGCCTCTCACTTTTAAATTCATGGGATAAAAACAGTTTGAATTTGAATATGGTTTCAAACTGCCCTCTTTCTAGCTATACCCAAAATGACCTCAAAAAGGTTTTGAATTTGGGTGAAACTTGGCATGGACATCCTTAGCAAAGTGTAGGAGTTTTCATATGTCCAGCCCACCTATATCACATGTGGGAAATACCACTTTTGCAATGTGTGAGTTTGTTTTCTAATGAGCATGTTGATGGTGGTTACCTTCTCTTCATTTGTGTTCATCATCTTTCCTCAAATGAGGTGTGTGGTGTGGTGATGAACACTTCAATTTTGTGTCAAAAACTGAGGCCCTTACACCTGGCGCGCCAAATGTCGAAGTGTGTGGTCGACACTTCCCCCGGACCTGCTCTGGGCAGCCCACTGAGGTTCTTTTTCGGAGGGGCTAGTCGCTTGCGGAGAGCTTAAGCGTAGGGACGAGTGAGGGAGGAGCTTGACACGGCGAGTTTTACGTGGTTCGGGCCGCCGGAGCGTAAAACCCTACGTCCACGGCGAGCAGAGGTGCTCGCTGCATTGCTTGTTGCTCAGAACCGGAGTCCTGAGCTTGAGGGTGAGTTATGCCTAGGGTGTGAGTTGCTGGAGTGCGAACCCTTGCTAACGTTGCCTACCCAAGCCTTTTATAGTCCAAGACTCGTGTGGCTTACAAGGGGGGCCCGGGACCCGACAGGTGGTCCCGGGGAGATTGCCTGCCGACTATCGTATCCGCAGTTATGTCGGTAGTTGTCTCTCACGAAGGCTTCCGAGTCTTTGTCTTGCCGCCCTGCCCATGCCGCATGCTAGTCGTAGTGGTTGATGACGGTGGGGGCGGCAGGGGATGTCTTGTCACTGTGTTTATTGGCTGGCAGGTTCTGACACTGCGCGCCAGTCTGCGATGCGACTAGGCGCAACGACACCTTACGGAGGCGTGCTCCGCGTCTCCGCGTCTTGGGAAGGTGTGGGCCTTGAATACCTTGTACGGGCAAGGTATGGTGCGTCTTTACGCCCGCTGCCTACCGCTCGGGGGCAGGCAGCGCTGTTCTGCTGGACACGTGGCGGGCCCAGAGCTCTCCTCTGAGGAGAGGGAGGTCCGGCCCCGCAGGACACGTGGAGCCTTCAGACCTCTCCCCGCGGAGGGGGGAGGTCCGACTTCGGTCGGCCACGTGGCGGGTCCGGAGCTTTCCTCTGTGGTGGGGGAGGTCCGGCCCCGCTGGACACGTGGCGCCTTCGGTGCTCTCCCCATAGAGGGGGGAGGTCCGTCTGCCGCTGGCCACGTGGTGGGCCTGGAGCTCTCCTCTGAGGAGAGGGAGGTCCGGCCCCGCTGGACACACGGCGCCTTTGGAGCTCTCCCTGCGGAGAAGGGCGAGATCATTAGGCATTTTCCCCTGTGCGCGGGGGTACCCCATATCGCGGGTACCGACAATGCCATAATCGGCAGGCCAGCCCTGTACCGGTTCATGGCAGCAGCCCACTACGACTACCTCGTTGTCGAAGTGTGTGGTCGACACTTCCCCCGGACCTGCTCTGGGCAGCCCGCGGAGGTTCTTTTTCGGAGGGGCTAGTCGCTTGCGGAGAGCTTAAGCGTAGGGACGAGTTAGGGAGGAGCTTGACACGACAAGTTTTGCGTGGTTCGGGCCGCCGGAGCGTAAAACCCTACGTCCATGGTGAGCAGAGGTGCTCGCTGTATTGCTTGTTGCTCAGAACCGGAGTCCCGAGCTTGAGGATGAGTTATGCCTAGGGTGTGAGTTGCTGGAGTGCGAACCCTTACTAACGTCGCCGACCCGAGCCTTTTATAGTCCAAGGCTCGTGTGGCTTACAAGGGGGGCCCGGGACCCGACAGGTGGTCCCGGGGTGATTGCCTGCCGACTATTGTATCCGCAGTTATGTCGGTGGTTGTCTCTGGCGAAGGCTTCTAAGTCTTCATCTTGCCGCCCTGCCCATGCCGCATGCTAGTCGTAGTGGTTGATGACGGCGGGAGCGGCAGGGGATGTCTTGTCGCTGTGTTTATTGGCTAGAAGGTTCTGACACCGCGCGCCAGTCTGTGATGTGACTGGGCGCAACGGCACCTGGCAGAGGCGTGCTCCGCGTCTACGCGTCTTGGGAAGGCGCGGGCCTTGAATACCTTGTACGGGCAAGGTATGGAGCGTCTTTACGCCCGCTGCCTACCGCTCGGGGGCAGGCAGCGCTGTTCTGCTGGACACGTGGCGGGCCCGGAGCTCTCCTCTGAGGAGAGGGAGGTCCGGTCCCAGAGGACACGTGGAGCCTTCGGACCTCTCCCCGCGGAGGGGGAGGTCCGGCTTCTGTCGGCCACGTGGCGGGCCCGGAGCTCTCCTCTGAGGAGAGGGAGGTTTGGCCCCGCTAGACACATGGCGCCTTCGGACTTCTCCCCCGCGGAGGGGGGAGGTCCGGCTTCTGTAGGCCACGTGGTGAGCCCGAAGCTCTCCTCTGAGGAGAGGGAGGTCCGGCCCCGCTGCACGCGTGGCGCCTTCGGAGCTCTCCCTGCGGAGAAGGGCGAGATCCTCAGGCATTTTCCCCTGTGCGCGGCGGTACCCCATATCATGGGTACCGACAGTGTCCCCCGGGCCCATCTCGGGGGAGATAGCGAGCCCGAGGTGGGACCTCCGTCTCTTCTGTTCCACGCACTTTCTCTAAGTCCCGCATTGACCGCTGTCGGAGCATGAACAGTCATGGGATCGTGGGAGCGTGCGCCCACTTGATGGTTGCTTTTACTGCGGCGGTTCCCAAGACTGCCACTTCTGCACGTTGCGGCGCTTTCTTGGGAACCGCCAGAGTGCCTTGCCGGCTCGTCTTCTTGGGAGGCTGACTCCTTGACCCACCGCTTCAGCTGGGCAGCTTGGGCCCACCTGTCATCGGCGCTCGGTCTTGGAGCCGATGCGGTTGCCGATGCGGCGTATTCGAAGAGTTTCGGGTCATTTGGAATCACATCTAGGAAGTTTTAAAAGGGGATCTTACCCGCATTGCGGCTTCCCTTCGCACTTCCCAACGCTTTTCCTTGGACTCTTGTGCCTTTGTCTTCTTGTCTTTGAGTTTCTGCGACCCTGTCTTCTCCTATGGCTTCTAACCCACCTTCGGAGGGGAATCGCTCTCGATGCCCTCCGGCGGCGGCTTCTGCACCAAGTCAGGGATCCAGGGAGCCTGCATGCCTTGCCTCTAGAGGTGACGCCTCCAAGAGGCCCCGGGTTTATCATCCCGACTGGACTCTTCTTGAGCGACGACTGGCTGGGGGTTCCCAGGCGTTGCGTCCCTTCTCCTCAAGTGGCGGAGTCTCCAAAGAAACTGCTGACACATCGAGAAGCCTTCAGGCGGAGGAGTCTCTAAAGAAGCTGCTGAAGCGCCAAGGAGGACTCCAGGCGGCAGGGTCTCCAAGGAAACTGCTCAAGCGGCGGAGGGGGCTTCAGAAGCATCCTTGATGACACCGGTCCTTGCGCTGGTGGTGGCCGAGATGATCCCTGTGCCCGGGTCAGAGGAGTCTCCAAAGAAACTGCTGAAACGGCGGTGGGGCCTTCAGAAGCGTCCTTGATGACATCGGCCCTTGCGCTGGTGATGGCCGAGATGATCCCTGTGTTCGGGTCACGGAGCAGGAGAACGCCGCCAGGAATGGAGTTGGGGACGTGGCCGTTCTCGCAGCCTCTAGGTTCTGGACGTGCCAAGGGAACCGTAGGGCCTGTTTCTTTCTTTTTTATCGAGTCTGTAGTCCAGCTCATGGAGCCATGAATAAATAGACTCTTATGACCCCTCGTGCCTGTGATGCCCTTGTCTTCTTCTTGGCTTCTCTTGGCCGAGCCCCTAGCCCCGTAAGGTACTCATAGGCCTTTACCAATCTCGAGGGTCTGCACAGACACCTTGCCCGGGTCCTTACCGAATTAAGGGCCCCGGAGGTCTCCGGAGCCGCCCCACGAGGATGGGGAGGTCCAGATCCGCTGGCCACGTGGTGGGCTCGGAGCTCTCCTCTGAGGAGAGGGAGGTCCGGCCCCGCAGGACACGTGGAGCCTTCAGACCTCTCCCCGCAGAGGGGGGAGGTCCGACTTTGCCCGCCACGTGGCGGGTCCGGAGCCCCTCCTGAGAAGGCGGGAGCCCCGGCCCCGCTGGACACGTGGGGCCTCCAGGGCCCGCCCCTGCTAAGGGGGCGAGGTCCGGATCTCCCGGTTTTGTGCGGTCCGTAGCGGCCCCCTGGTAGGCGTGGCCAACTATTTTGGGTACTCCTACCATACTCCTACGGGAAGCCAAGGCCGTAGGGTCCTGCACACAAACAAGGGAAACGTAATTCTCCTTGGGGCTCCCCCCTTTCCGATCTCATAGTCTTATTTGGCTTACAATCCTGATTCCGTGCACGGTGCTTGGGAATTTTGGTGCACGACGTGCCGGGGGCTCGAGGCCCCCTGGCTATCGGCAGGTCCCCCAATCGCGACTGCCCCAGGCAGGATAGCAAATGCCGACAAGAGTTGAGAATGGGAAAAAGGGGACTGGGTGTATGGTGAACATACCCAGGAAGCGTGGTCATAAAAATTAATACATAATTTCAATGAGCATAAAGGAAGAGCAAAGTAGGACAAGTTCTTTCCCTGTAAATTTCCATAGGCGGAAAACAGGCTAAACATGGAGGCCACGACCCGTCCCATTAAAAAGGGAAGCAAGACTCTACGCGCTTGGAGTCGGAACCAGGAAAAGCTGAACGTAGTCCTGGACCGTCCCCTGAGACTTAGCTGCTCCGAGCGCTGCTCCGGGACTCTATGGGATCTATTAGAAAGAAGAACCTGTCCTGCTACTGTTCTAGGGGTAGAACTTACGGAGGTGTTCGATGTTCTAGGGTATGCTGAGAGCGTGTGCACTCAAAAACAATTGGAGTTGGGATAATAACTTACCGTATGCGGAGTTTTCCTATAACAACAGCTATCAGGCTAGTATGAAGATGTCACCGTTTGAAGCTTTGTATGGGAGGAAGTGCAGAACTCCCCTATTTTGGAACCAAACGGGGGAAAGTAAAGTGTTTGGTCCCGAAGTACTACAAGAAGCCGAGGCGAAAGTGAGGGAAATTCGCAACAACTTGAGGATAGCACAGACACGACAAAAGAGCTATGCCGATGTTCGGAGAAGAGAGCTCGTTTTCAACGTGGGAGACTATGTCTATCTCAAGGTGTCCCCTATCCGAGGACTTCGTCGGTTCAAGGTGAAAGGGAAGTTGTCACCTCGATACATCGGACGCTTTCAAGTGATGGAGAGGAAAGGCGAAGTGGCGTATCAACTAGAATTATCGGCTCGCCTATCGGATGTGCACAATGTATTCCATGTGTCACAGCTCAAGAAATGTCTGAGAACGCCTGAAGAGGTGTTACCCATGAATGAGATTAACGTAGCTGAGGATTTGTCTTATGCGAACAACCATCCAAGATTTTGGAAACAATGGAACGCCTCACCAGAAATAAAAGAATCCGGATGTGCAAGGTGCAGTGGAAGCATCACTCGGAAGAGGAAGCCACCTGGGAGCGAGAAGATGAGCTTAAGGCACAATTTCCGGAATTGTTTTCTTAGAACCACCAATCTCGAGGACGAGATTTCTTTTAAGGGGGGTAGAGCTGTAATACCCCAAAATCCTGTTAAGAGGGGAATTTAAAATTTATTGGACGTATTGCATGTGTTGCGAAAATTCAAATTCAAACTGGAATTCAAATTAAACTCAAAACAGAAATGAAAAAGAAAAAAATAAACCTTCCCGGCCAGTGGGCCGAAACCCACCAGCTGGCCCACCCAAACCCCGCGCCAGCCCGCAGCCGCGCGCCCGCGCACCTCTCGCAGACAGGCAGGACTCACCTGTCATCCCCGACCTCCCGCTCGTCCGAACCCGGGACCCCTCCGCGCAAGCACCCGATCGAAACAAACCCGGAAAACCGCGCGTTCCCAGCCGAATTCTGGTTCCGGAGGACTCCAACTCGATCTAAACTAACACGCCGCCCTCCCCGTCTATAAAAACCCCGGCATCGTCCCGTTTTTCCCCCACGATCCGCCGTTTTTCTCTCCGGTGAGAACCCGGGTTTCTCCGGCAAATTCTGCTTCATCTTCGCTCGGGATTTCTGATCTAACTCGCTGGTCTTGATCCACCGCCTCCGGGGAACCGCGCAGGTGCAGAAAACTCGGTGGTTTGCGGCTCAAACACAGCGCCGACGAGCCTCGCCGTGAATTCACCTCGGACCTCGTCGCCGACCGCTTTCTAGGACCTCCAAGCTCAAGAAAACCCCCGACCTCCCCTCTACCGATCTATGTCATAAAATCACAGTTTTAGGAAGAATTGACGAAGATCCGAAACTCTTCGGCGAGATCGCCGCCTCCCGCCGCCGTGCGCCGCCGGGCAGCGCCGCCCGCGCTCGATCAGAGCAACGTGGCCGCTTGTGCGACATCTATTTTAAATCGCATGGTAGAATTTAAATCCCCGCGTACCGGTTCGACGTTATAATCTCAGCCGTCTATTTTAAATCGGACGGTCCACGTCAGCCCCGCGTTATAAAGGCCGGGATTCTTACGTGCTACCCCCTGGGGTTCTCGGAAAATACGAGCTAGCCCCGGAAACTTCTGATCTAGCCCCTGGAACTTCAGGAAATCATGTAAATTCATTTAAAAATCAGTTTTAGCCGCTGGACTTAATAAAAATTTGGAAAAACCCTTCTGATATGTGTAGTTAGACCCCTGGAAATTCTTAAAATAATATAATAGACCCTGTAGTGGGGTGAGTTTACCTTTTTAACCCTATGTGATATTAAATTTAGGAATTTGACTATGTGATGGGTATTTAAGATTTAAAAGATGGGACAAACACATTGTAAATTAAAATTAAAAACTTTCCTAGTACTTGGAAAACTTTGGAGTGAGATAAAAATAGATTTTTGGCTGAAATGAATCTGTTTAACTGATTATTCACATTTATTAGTAATAGGGACACATTTTTAAGTAGAGAATAATTCTGAAAATTAGTAAAATAAATGTAAAATAGTCACATCAGAGGAGAAGTTCAAAAATATATTATTTAATATTTTAGACCCAAAACCTATTCTGTTTAGATGAGGTGTCTTACTATTTTCATAATAAAGTGCACATTTAGGCATAGGAAATAAATCTGAAAATATAGCAAGCTAGGTATAAATAACTAGAAAATGATAAAGGAAGTTTCCAAAATCCAAAGAATTCAGTTTAGTGTTGGTAGAAGGTCTGAAGACACATTTGGAGTAGGAAAATACCCTCCATGCCCACTTGGTAGCTAAAAGGTGTGTCAATTGAATATAAGGAATTTATTTAAATTGGAAACTCAAATATTGTATACAAACATAAATATGAATACAAAAGTAGAAATCATATGCACATGTTTAAAAGTGCATGTAAGCCAAAATCAACACACATAGAGTAACCACAACACATAGAAATGAGAATGGCTTTCATAAATGTGAGTGTGTGGTTTGTATGAAGTGGAAGTGTGAACTATGTCTTATGAATTGTTGTTTTCTTTTGCTATGTGTGATGGTATGAGTAGAACCTGCTCCAGAGCAAGTTCTTCCTTTCCAAGATCAGGACTACCCATTCCAAGAGCAGCAGGAAGAAGACAAGTGTCCTTGACCACTTTGATCCTATACTAGGATGTGTAGATAGAATTATTTGCATTGTCAATTGAAAATATGAAACCCATGCTAGGATGTTTCCCTAGAATTGCATTACCTTGTTTCCTTGTAGCTTGGGTTGGGATTCATTTTATCATGTCATTTATTATTATGCATATGCTTAGCCATGCTTAGAATGGGATATTTGGGATATGAGATCATCAGTTTATTTTACCATACTCTTGAATGAGATATTGTGAGTTATGTAGAGGTAGGGATCAAGGCAACTTGGATGTTTTGGTTGGTGCTGGGTGCACGAGACTCGGGTTTGTGTTTAGTACTTGCCTGGATCCTAAGGACCGGTTCATGGAGCATGTAACCTGGCTTTACCGTGCCAACCACATGTTGAGATGGGGCAGCTTGGCCAATTAATTAGGTGTACCCCGGCGTAGTATGGGTGTGTTGTATGGTGCGGGGAATAGGTGTTAGCTGGACTACCATATGAACCGCAAGGCTCAAGAGGGGGCCACTGCAGCGGGGTTGGAGCCTCTTGTATGCTGTTAGGGGTGAAACCTCAGTGGGCCCACGCTCGTCGGGAATCCCTTTGTAAAGGCTTCGTAGTGATCTCCTGATTACACACCTGGGAAGTGTGAATGTGGTTCATCGCCACTGGCATAATGGAGGTTCTTTTAGTCCACCCGGCAACGGGGGATGAAATCACTACATGTGGGTACAGTGGTGCAAACTCTGCAGAGTCAAAACTATCATGACAGCCGTGCTCACGGTCAAGAGCGGCTTGGACTTATTCATGAGTAGAGGAGTGATGGTTTTGGAAGTTAAGGATGTTAAGCGGGGAGCTTAACATTGAAAATGATGTTATGGTTATTTGATTTTGATGATGGGATGGGAGATTGGGACCATTTCACCTGTGTAGTAATGTAGGTGCTTAATAAGCTAAGGTGATAGGTATTAATTACGTAGTGCTTTAACCATGAGTTCAACCTCTCCTTGCTCTAGCCATGCATGACATAACTTTCCCACACTTGCTGAGTACCATCGGTACTCAACCTTGCATATTTGTTGGTTTATATTGCTGCTCAGGTCAAGATAATGAAGTGGTGTTCAATGATCAAGACTTTGGACCCGAAGAAGGTTTCTAGGTTCATGGAGTCCCCCGGGCAACGCCTGTAACAAAGCCCACAAGAATAATATTCCGCTGCTGTTTTATTTACTTGTTATGAACTTATTATCGTCCATCGAGACATATGCTATGTAAGACTTATTTATATTCGACACCTGGCTTGTAATAAATGATGCTTCACTATTTGTCATCACATGTATGAGAAAATGATCCTGGCATACATGTGATATTCACTCGGTTATTCTTCGGAGAAACCGGGTGTGACAGAAGTGGTATCAGAGCCAGGCTGCCCGTAGGAACGTGGACCTAGGTAGCAATGGACGTATTTAAGGGCCCAATTTTCTTAAAAACTATTTTACAAGGTGTGTGTTGAAAAGTGTTATTTAATGGAGTCACTTTCTTCATCTTACCCCAACTTACATTCAGAATAGGATTTTTGTTTAAAAGTTTATCTAACCTAAGTTTAAATGCTTTCTGTTTTAGATGGTTCGCATGATTCACACCGCTTGCAAGTCCACAGGAGGGAGAGTTCCCATAGTTGCCCTTGCCCAAAGAGAGGAGAGCTGTCCGGTGACGTACCTTTCCTACGGATTGGCAGTAGGAGGCTTGTTGCGCCGTCTTCGACGTATGCTCTAACCCGCCGGCAATACGGGCAAGCTAATCATACACTATAGCTCCACCAGGACCATCCGGGAGAAGCGGGAAGAATGGATTTTAGAGATGAGGATTATCCATGAAAATCAGCTGCTTAAGATCCACCGCTCTCCAGCTTGTCGAGCGACACAAGTCGATGCGGAGAAGGATGTCACCTGGGAGGCCATCACCTGCCAGAGTCACATCTATCGTCGACACCTGGACAGGACTGAGTACATGTATGTCCTCCAGCGCGAGAGTGGTACAACGGAGTACAAGTACCCGCCAGTGCAGCAGGGGACTTCCCATGAGCACATGGACCTGTGCTTGGAGGATGCTTCTATGCTTAGCACTCGGTTGCAGGAGTGTCAGCAGGAGCTTCAGGATGTTCGTGACACCCTGAAGGAAACCCAGGCGTTGCTTCGATCCTGCTTGAGGGCGAGAGAGAGAGAGGAGATGGGAATGAACTGTGTGTCACCGTGAATGACACATGGACTCCTGACTCCCCAGATCGCCGGGCGATCAGGCGTCGTCGCACTTCTCCACCAGCAGCTTCCCCACCCAAAGCGGAGTCAGAAGGCAGCCGCAATAATGAGGAAGATCCCGAGGAGCCAGCTCAGTGATACGAGTAGTGTAGAGTCCTTCCCTTAGTTTAGCAGGATGTCGAGTAGTCGAGTCGTTATCTTAGTTAATGGTGTGTTAATGCTTGGTGTGTGACGTGAGTTGTGGAAGCCATGAGCAATTGTCCACAGCCTCGTCTTCAGATTGTTTTGCTTTGGTGTGTGAACCCACATGAAATAATAGTGCATTTATTTTTGTATGAGATATGAACCCTAAGAAAGGATAACAAAGCCTCAACACTTCAAAGTAAAAACAAGTGAAAGTAGTAAGATAATACGCAATGCCTTAAATTAACATTTGGTTGATCATGCTAGATGGCCGGAAGAGGCAAGGGTCGTGCTGCCAACCCCGCCAACAACAATGATGAGGCCTGCAACCCTCATCCTTCTGGGAGCCAAGACAGGGGTGGACACCGTGAGGGAGTTGATCCCATCCACCAAATGCTTGAAAATCAAAATCAGCTTATCCAGAACCTGACTCAAGTGGTGGCCAACTTGCATCAAGTTCCACCTCCACAAGCTGCACCACGCCAACCAAGGTTGAGTGAGTTTCTAGGAACTCAACCTCCGAAGTTTGCAAGTGCTGCTGAACCTCTGGAGGCAGATGACTGGCTAAAGACCATTGAGAGCAAGAAGAGGATCATACAGTGCCAAGGGTATGAGAGGGTGCTGTTTGCCTCTCATCAATTGCATGGACCTGCTGCTGATTGGTGGACCGCTTACGTGGCCGCCCATCATGACCCTGAGAACATCACTTGGGAAGAGTTCAAGCGTAGCTTCCACAACCATTACATACCAAGGGGTGAACTCAAAAACAAGAGGAAGAAGTTCTTGGGGCTGCAGCAAGGAAACATGACTGTGAGGGAATACCTCACTAAATTTACTCAACTCTCCCGTTATGCCCCACGGGACATAGAGACTGATGAGCAGAAACAGGATTGTTTCGTGGAAGGACTTACCGCAGAAATGCAGTGTGCAATGTCCTCCAACGAGTATGAAAGCTTCCAAAAGATGGTGGACAGAGCATTTGTGGTAGAAAGGAAGCTGAAGGCCTTGGAAAATGAGAACAAGAGGAAGGTCGGGTGGTCACACCAAGCCTCAGGGAGCAACACCCGCCCACGTCTGATGCAGCAACCCACAGGGCAGACGAACCGTGCTGTGGTACCCTACTCAGCACCAAGAGGGTACAACCCGAACTACAGGCCTCCGGCAGCACCAGCACAGCCACAACGTCAGTTTGTACAGCAGCCTCGCCCCGCATATCCACCTCGACCAGCAGTACAAGAACCTCCAAACCAACCCCAAGACAACAAAGGCCAGGCACCTAAGGTTGGGGTGCAATGTTTTAACTGTGGTGAAGTGGGGCACTACGCCCATAAGTGCCCAAAGAAGAAGCCCGCGCAGCCACAACAGCAGAATGTAATGAGAGGACGGGTGAACCACGTCACCATGGAGGAAGCGCAAGAGGCACCTGACGTGGTAGTTGGTAAGTTTCCTGCCAATTTACACATTGCAACCCTGTTGTTTGATTCTGGTGCTACCCACTCGTTCATTGCCCAAGGGTTTGTTAACAAACATGATCTAGCAACAACACAAATGAACCATATGCTAGCAGTAAACTCTCCAGGTGGAGAAATAAGGACAAGACAAGTGTGTCCCAAGGTTAACCTAGACATTAATGGGGTAGTATTTACCGCTAACCTCATAGTGATAGATTCACAAGGGATAGATATTATTTTGGGTATGGATTGGTTGACCAAACATAAGGAAATCATCCATTGTTTGACCAGAACGGTGGAACTAACTCACCCTAGTGGCATAAGAGTAAAGTTCATAACAATACAAGAGCCTAGGAGGGACATTAAATTAAATCAAGTGGAGGTGAAAGTGGAGGAGATCAGGACCATCAGGGAATATCCAGATGTTTTTCCGGAGGAGTTGCCAGGTATGCCTCCTGATCGTGAAGTGGAATTCGCAATTGAGCTAGTGCCTAGAACATCCCCGATATACAAGAGACCTTATCGGATGGACTCCAAGCAGCTGGGAGAACTCAAGGATCATTTGAGAGAACTGACGGAGAAGGGGTATATTCGTCCTAGTTCCTCACCATGGGGAGCTCCAGTGATATTTGTGCCCAAGAAGGACGGAACCCAAAGGTTGTGCGTAGACTACCGTGCCTTGAATGAAGTAACCATCAAGAACAAGTACCCATTACCCCGCATTGAAGACTTGTTTGATCAGTTGAGGGGAGCTTGTGTGTTCTCGAAAATTGATCTCAGGTCGGGATACCACCAACTTAAGATAAGGCAAACTGATATTCCAAAGACAGCTTTCGTATCTCGCTACGGACTGTATGAATACACTGTCATGCCATTCGGGCTAACTAATGCCCCGGCATACTTCATGTATCTCATGAACAAGGTGTTCATGGAATATCTGGACAAATTTGTGGTGGTTTTCATAGATGACATTCTCGTCTTCTCCAAGGATGAAGAGGAACATGAGAAACATCTAAGGTTGGTGTTGCAGAAGCTGAGAGAACACCAACTATATGCCAAGTTGAGCAAGTGTGAGTTTTGGCTGAAGAGAGTTCCCTTCTTAGGACATATAATCTCGGAGGGAGGAATCTCCATAGATCCCGCCAAAATCGAGGATATACAGAAGTGGAAGACCCCTGAGAATGTCGGGGAAGTTTGAAGCTTCTTGGGATTGGCTGGATACTATCGACGGTTTATTGAGGGATTCTCTAAGATCTCGAGACCCCTCACCAAACTGTTGGAGAAGGGAATCACATTCACATGGACGCCGCAGTGCGAGACGAGTTTTCAGGAGTTAAAGAAAAGATTGACAACAACCCCAGTGCTAGTTATGCCAGATATGCAGAAGAACTTTACGGTGTACTGCGATGCCTCTTGAAACGGGTTGGGATGTGTTCTCATGCAAGAAGGGCATGTCGTGGCTTATGCATCCCGGCAGCTCCGGAAGCACGAGAAGAACTATCCTACACATGACCTAGAACTGGCCGCAGTGATACACGCGTTGAAAATTTGGCGGCACTACTTGATGGGGAAGAGGACAGAGATATATACGGATCATAAGAGTTTAAAGTACATTTTCACACAGCCAGATCTCAATCTCAGACAAAGGATATGGTTAGAGCTAATCAATGACTTTGATGTGGGCATCAACTATCATCCTAGGAAAGCAAACGTCGTGGCAGATGCTTTAAGTCGGAAAGTGCAGGTCAATAAGTTGAGCTTGAAGGACATGCCTGCAGAATTGAAGGACGAGGTTATATGGCTCAATCTATGCCTTGTGAATAGTGGTGAAGCCATCGCCATGGAAGTGGACTCCACACTAGAGCGAGAAATACGCGAGGGTCAAAAGGATGACGAGAAGATACAAGAAATCAGGCAACTCATCAAGGAAAATAAAGCCCCTGGTTTCAGAGAGGATGAACAAGGAACGGTGTGGCACGGGAAAAGAATCTGTGTGCCAGAAGTAAAGAAAATCCGTGAATTGATTTTGAAGGAGGCTCGCGATTCTGACTATTCCATTCATCCTAGGAGTACGAAGATGTACCAGGACCTCAAGAGCAGGTATTGGTGGTATGGCATGAAGCGAGATGTCGTGGAACATGTTGCCCTATGTGACACATGCCAGTTGGTGAAAGCAGAACATCAATGACCCGTGGGATTATTGCAACCACTCAAAGTGCCTGAATGGAAATGGGAAGAAATCGGTATGGATTTCATAGTGGGATTGCCTAGGACCCAATCAGGATATGATTCAATATGGGTCATCATCGACAAGCTAACCAAGGTAGCTCATTTCATCCCCGTGAAAGAAAGCTACAGCGGATCCAAATTGGCAGAATTGTACATGTCAAGGATCGTGTGTTACCATGGAGTGTCAAAGAAGATAGTGTCGGATCGAGGGACACAGTTCACCTCAAGGTTCTGGCAGAAGTTGCATGAAACCATGGGAACGCATCTGAATTTCAGCTCTGCCTATCATCCCCAAACTGACGGGCAGACGAAAAGGACCAATCAGATTCTTGAGGATATGCTGAGAGCGTGTGCACTCAAAAACAATTGGAGTTGGGATAAGAACTTACGGTATGCGGAGTTTTCCTATAACAACAGCTATCAGGCTAGTATGAAGATGTCACCGTTTGAAGCTTTGTATGGGAGGAAGTGCAGAACTCCCCTATTTTAGAACCAAATGGGGGAAGTAAAGTGTTTGGTCCCGAAGTACTACAAGAAGCCGAGGGGAAAGTGAGGGAAATTTGCAACAACTTGAGGATAGCACAGACACGACAAAAGAGCTATGCCGATGTTCGGAGAAGAGAGCTCGTTTTCAACGTGGGAGACTATGTCTATCTCAAGGTGTCCCCTATCCGAGGACTTCGTCGGTTCAAGGTGAAAGGGAAGTTGTCACCTCGATACATCGGACCCTTTCAAGTGCTGGAGAGGAAAGGCGAAGTGGCGTATCAACTAGAATTACCGGCTCGCCTATCGGATGTGCACGATGTGTTCCATGTGTCACAGCTCAAGAAATGTTTGAGAACGCATGAAGAGGTGTTACCCATGAATGAGATTGACGTAGCTGAGGATTTGTCTTATGCCGAGCAACCATCCAAGATTTTGGAAACAATGGAACGCCTCACAGAAATAAAAGAATCCGGATGTGCAAGGTGCAGTGGAAGCATCACTCGGAAGAGGAAGCCACCTGGGAGCGAGAAGATGAGCTTAAGGCACAATTTTCGGAATTGTTTTTTTAGAACCACCAATCTCGAGGACGAGATTTCTTTTAAGGGAGGTAGAGCTGTAACACCCCAAAATCCTGTTAAGAGGGGAATTTAAAATTTTTTGGATGTATTGCATGTGTTGCAAAATTCAAATTCAAACTGGAATTCAAATTAAACTCAAAATAGAAATGAAAAAGAAAAAGAAAAAGAAAAAAATAAACCTTCCCAGCCAGTGGGCCGAAACCCACCAGCCGGCCCACCCAAACCCCGCGCCAGCCCGCAGCCGCGCGCCCGCGCACCTCTCGCAGACAGGCAGGATCCACCTGTCATCCCCGACCTCCCGCTCGTCCGAACCCGGGACTCCTCCGCGCGCGCACCCGATCGAAACTAACCCGGAAAACCGTGCGTTCCCAGCCGAATTCTGGTTCCGGAGGACTCCAACTCGATCTAAACTAACATGCCGCCCTCACCCGTCTATAAAAACCCCGGCATCGTCCCGTTTTTCCCCCACGATCCGCCGTTTTTCTCTCCGGTGAGAACCCGGGTTTCTCCGGCAAATTCTGCTCGATCTTCGCTCGGGATTTCTGATCTAACTCGCTGGTCTTGATCCACCGCCTCCGGGGAACCACGCAGGTGCAGAAAACTCGGTGGTTTGCGGCTCAAACACAGCGCCGACGAGCCTCGCCGTGAATTCACCTCGGACCTCGTCGCCGACCGCTTTCCAGGACCTCCGAGCTCAAGAAAACCCCCGAGGTGAGATCCCCGACCTCCCCTCTACCGATCTATGTCATAAAATCACAGTTTTAGGAAGAATTGTCGAAGATCCGAAACTCTCCGGCGAGATCGCCGCCTCCCGCCGCCGTGCGCCGCCGGGCAGCGCCGCCCGCGCTCGATCAGAGCGACGTGGCCGCTTGTGCGCCGTCTATTTTAAATCGCATGGTAGAATTTAAATCCCCGCGTACTGGTTCGACGTTATAATCAAAGCCGTCTGTTTTAAATCGGACGGTCCACGTCAGCCCCGCGTTATAACGCCGGGATTCTTACGTGCTACCCCCTAGGGTTCTCGGAAAATACGAGCTAGCCCCGGAAACTTCTAATCTAGCCCCTGGAACTTCAGGAAATCATGTAAATTCATTTAAAAGTCAGTTTTAGCCCCTGGACTTAATAAAAATTAGGAAAACCCCCTCTGATATGTGAGAGTTAGACCCCTGGAAATTGTTAAAATAATATAATAGACCCTATAGTGGGGTGAGTTTACCTTTTTAACCCTATGTGATATTAAATTTATGAATTTGACTATGTGATGGGTACTTAAGATTTAAAAGATGGGACAAACACATTGTAAATTCAAATTAAAAACTTTCCTAGTACTTGGAAAACTTTGGAGTGAGATAAAAATAGATTTTTGGCTGAAATGAATCTGTTTAACTGATTATTCACATTTATTAGTAATAGGGACACATTTTTAAGTAGAGAATAATTCTGAAAATTAGTAAAATAAATGTAAAATAGTTCACATCAGAGGAGAAGTTCAAAAATATATTATTTAATATTTTAGACCCAAAACCTATTCTGTTTAGATGAGGTGTCTTACTATTTTTATAATAAAGTGCACATTTAGGCATAGGAAATAAATCTGAAAATATAGCGAGCTAGGTATGAATAACTAGAAAATGATAAAGGAAGTTTCCACAATCCAAAGAATTCAGTTTAGGATTGGTAGAAGGTCTGAAGACACATTTGGAGTAGGAAAATACCCTCCATGCCCGCTTGGTAGCTAAAAGGTGTATCAATTGAATATAAGGAATTTATTTAAATTGGAAACTCATATATTATATACAAACATAAATATGAATACAAAAGTAGAAATCATATGCACATGTTTAAAAGTGCATGTAAGCAAAAATCAACACACATAGAGTAACCACAACACATAGAAATGAGAATGGCTTTCATAAATGTGAGTGTGTGGTTTGCATGAAGTGGAAGTGTGAACTATGTCTTATGAATTGTTGTTTTCTTTTGCTATGTGTGATGGTATGAGTAGAACCTGCTCCAGAGCAAGTTCTTCCTTTCCAAGATCAGGACTACCCATTCCAAGAGCAGCAGGAAGAAGGCAAGTGTCCTTGACCACTTTGATCCTATACTAGGATGTGTAGATAGAATTATTTGCATTGTCAATTGAAAATATGAAACCCATGCTAGGATGTTTCCCTAGAATTGCATTACCTTGTTTCCTTGTAGCTTGGGTTGGGATTCATTTTATCATGTCATTTATTATTATGCATATGCTTAGCCATGCTTAGAATGGGATATTTGGGATATGAGATCATCAGTTTATTTTACCATACTCTTGAATGAGATATTGTGAGTTATGTAGAGGTAGGGATCAAGGCAAGTTGGATGTTTTGGTTGGTGCTGGGTGCACGAGACTCGGGTTTGTGTTTAGTACTTGCCTGGATCCTAAGGATCGGTTCATGGAGCATGTAACCTGGCTTTACCGTGCCAACCACATGCTGAGATGGGGCAGCTTGGCCAATTAATTAGGTGTATCCCTGGCGTAGTATGGGTGTGTTGGATGGTGCGGGGAATAGGTGTCAGCTGGACTACCATATGAACCGCAAGGCTCACGAGGGGGCCATTGCAGCGGGGTTGGAGCCTCTTGTATGCTGTTAGGGGTGAAATATCAGTGGGCCCACGCTCGTCGGGAATCCCTTTGTAAAGGCTTTGTAGTGATCTCCTGGCTACACACCTGGGAAGTGTGAATGTGGTTCGTGGCCACTGGCATAATGGAGGTTCTTTTAGTCCACCCGGCAACGGGGGATGAAATCACTACATGTGGGTACAGTGGTGCAAACTCTGCAGAGTCAAAACTGTCATGACAGTCGTGCTCACGGTCAAGAGCGGCTTGGACTTATTCATGATTAGAGGAGTGATGGTTTTGGAAGTTAAGGATGTTAGGGAGCTTAACATTGAAAATGATGTTATGGTTATTTGATTTTGATGATGGGATGGGAGATTGGGACCATTTCACCTGTGTAGTAATGTAGGTGCTTAATAAGCTAAGGTGATAGGTATTAATTGCGTAGTGCTTTAACCATGAGTTCAACCTCTCCTTGCTCTAGCCATGCATGACATAACTTTCCCACACTTGCTGAGTACCATCGGTACTCAACCTTGCATATTTGTTGGTTTATATTGCTGCTCAGGTCATGATAATGAAGTGGTGTTTAATGATTAAGACTTTGGACCCGAAGAAGGTTTCTAGGTTCATGGAGTCCCCCGGGCAACACCTGTAACGGAGCCCACAAGAATAATATTCCGCTGCTGTTTTATTTACTTGTTATGAACTTATTATCGTCCATCGAGATATATGCTATGTAAGACTTATTTATATTCGACACCTAGCTTGTAATAAATGATGCTTCACTATTTGTCATCACATGTATGAGAAAATGATCCTGGCACACATGTGATATTCACTCAGTTATTCTTCGGAGAAACCGGGTGTGACAGTCAGCCTTCGTTGGTGTCCACTCTGCCACGAAGTCAGCCAGCGCTTGGCTTTTGACTGCATGGCGAGGAAGGAAGTCTAGCTCAAAATCCGCCAGCTCCGCTGCCCATTTGGCGACGTTGCCGGTCGCATGGGGGCTGTGAAGGATCGTCTTCAGCGGATAGGAGGTGACTACTGAGACCCGGTGGGCCTGAAAGTAGTGGCGGAGCTTACTGGACGCCACGAGCACTGCATACAGCAGCTTGTGGACTTCTAGGTACCTTGTCTTGGCATCGTGAAGGACCTCGCTGATGTAGTAGACAGGCCTCTGGATGGTTCAAACCCTCTCTCTTAGGTCTGAGAGGTCTTCATCCATTGGCCCTGGCCCGCTGGAGGTGAGTGGGTCCAGGGGGGCTTCCGGGAGTTGGAACTCGGAGGCTCTTAAGCCATCTTGGCCCTCCGGGAGGCCCCGCTGGTTCTCTGGGAGCTCCGAGGGGTTCTGCTGGTTCTCCGGGAGGTCCCGTTGGGCCCCCGGGGGGTCCCACTGGACCCTCGGGAGGTTGTCTTGGGGGTCCGGGAGGCCGCCCTGGACCTCCGGGAGGTTGTCTTGGAGGTCCGGGAGACTGCCTTGGACCTGCGGGTTTTCCTGGCGTCTGTCTTCTGCTGCCGGAGCAGGCTGTGAAGATGAGAGGTCCGGCCGCTCTGCGGCGAGGACCATACTCACCACTTCAGTTGTCACCGCGATGTAGAGCAACAGATGCTCTCCGGGCTCGGGGTGTACCATGATAGGTAGGGTCATCAGGAGTCGCTTCAACTCCTGGAAAGCCTCTTCTGCTTCATCAGTCCAGGCAAATGGACCGGATCTGCGCAGGAGCTTAAAGAAGGGGAGCGCCCGCTCTGCTAGTCTCGGTATAAACCGACTCAGCGCGGCTAGGCATCCCGTGAGTTTCTGGACATCTTTGACGCGGGCAGGAGGCCGCATCAAGTCGATGGCCTTGATCTTCTCTGGGTTGGCCTCAATTCCCCGGTGCGAGACCAGGAATCCTAAGAGTTTCCCAAAGGATACACCAAACACACATTTGTCGGGGTTCAGTTTGGTGCGCGTGGAGCGCAATTTGTCAAAAACTAAGGCTAGGTTATCTAACAAAGATGAACTCTGCCTGACCTTGACAACGATGTCATCTACGTACACCTCAACTAAGTCTCTTATTAACTCTCCAAAGGTTTTGTGCATTGCACGTACAAAGGTGGGGAGAGCATTCTTTAGGCCATATGGCATAGAGACATAACAATACAAGCCATCTACTGTGATGAAGGAGGTGTGCTCTTCATCTTCTCTAGACATGGGGATCTGATGGAAACCCGAGTAGGCGTCTCGGAAGCACAGCATATCGCAGCCTGATGTCGAGTCTACTATTTGATCTATTCTAGGGAGAGGAAATGGATCTTTGGGACATGCCTTATTGAGACTGGTGTAGTCGATGCACATCCGGAGCTTCCCACCGGCCTTCGAGACAACGACGGGGTTCGCCAACCACCGGGGGTGGTGAACTTCCCGTATGAAGCCAGCGTCTAGCAGCTTCTTGATTTCTTCGCGAATGAAGTTTTGCCGCTCGATGAACTGCTTGTGGGGCTCCTGTGGAACTGGCCGGGCGTCGTGGAAGACCTTTAAGTGGTGCTCGATCATCTCCCTGGGGATCCCCGGCATCTGTGACGGCTGCCATGCAAACACGTCGACGTTGTGCCGGAGGAAGGTGACGAGCACGCCTTCTTATTTGCTATCCAGGCCCCCCGGCTACCCGGGTGGTCTGGGTGGCTTCGGCGCCGACGTGGATGATCTTTAACGGGACGTCGCCCTCGTCGAGGGGCTGCACACGGGGTTCTGCGGTGGAGGCACGGTGGCGTGTACTCGGGTGGAGCTGGTCTGGTTCTACACTGCTAGGGGCTGGTGCTCTAGCTATTGCAAGCGCTTGGAGCTTTTCCAAGGCCGACACTGCAGCAGTGCGGTCTCCACGAATCTTAAGGACGCCTGTTGGTGTAGGCATCTTCAAGACGAGGTAGCCGTAGTGGGCTACTGCCATGAATCGGTACAGGGCTGGCCTGTCGATTATGGCGTTGAAGGGGAGGTCGATCTCCGCTACGTCGAACAGAATGTATTCTGTCCGATAGCTGTCCGGAGCTCCGAAGGTCACCGGGAGGCTGATGTTGCCGTAGGGAACGACCTGTCCCGGTCCTACCCCTGAGAACGGGCTCAACGGGGTGAGCTTGGCCATCGGGATCTGCAGCTTCTGGAAAGCTGCACGGCTGATGAGGTTCAGCCCAGCTCCGCCATCTACCAAAACGTGGTACATCCTCACGTTGGCGATGGTGGGTGCTACCAAGAGCGATAGTTGGCCGGCCCCAGCCATATTCCTGGGGCAGTCGGTGGCGTCAAAGCTGATGGGGGTTCCCCTCCACTTGAGGTGCGGTGCGGCACTTGGGAGTGGAGCCACCGACGCTACCGCTCGGCGCAGAGTCTTAACTGCGCTTCGGGACGAGGGGTCGGCGGACCCGCCGTATATGACGTAGAGCTTCTTTCGACGCTCATCATCACTGGAGCTGGAGTCTTCATGGTTGCGCACCGCCTTCACAGCGCGCTGAGGCTCCTGGAACCCCACTTGGTGGTCTACGCTGTCTGGGGCGTCAACCTTCTGCTTGCCCTCCCTTTGGCGGAAGGGTGGAGCATCAGTCCGCTGCTGCTTCCCTTTGCGGAAGCGCTCCGCGAGCTTCTGAATCTCCCGGCACTCGGCAGTAGTATGGCAACAGCTGCCGTGCACGGGGCATAGCTTGTCTTGATCACCTTCTGGGGCTGGTGACTGTCGCTGCCTCTTGTCGGGGCGCGGCCCCCGAGCTCCACTGGGTGCCGCTGCTGCGGCAACAGGGGCCGCGGCCGGCAGTTCCATCTTGCCACTGCCCCGGTTCTTGGCCTTCTTGCTGCCTCCATAGGAGGCAGCGCCAAATCCGGGCTGCCCTCCAGACTCGGAGGCTGGCAGTGAGTGCCAGTTCCGCTCTTCGGCTGCTCTGGCGCACTTGCCGGCCAGGCTGAAGAGCTCTGAGACGTCGCGGACCTCTCTGGTCGCGAGCTTCTCGAGCATCTTCTTGTCCCGAATGCCTTGCCAGAACGCCACCACCACAGAAGCGTTTTGGATGTGTGGGATGGTGTTCCGCACCTGGGAGAACCGTTGGATGAAGGAGTGCAGCGACTCCCCAGGTTGTTGCTGGATGGCGTGGAGGTCGAGCTCCGTGCCAGGCCGGGTGTAGGAACTGCCGAAGTTGGCGGTGAACTTGTAGGATCGAAGAGCACGTGAAAAGCTACCAGAGGGGGGTGAATGGTAGATTAAAACTTTTCGCAGCGGAAACAACAAAAACCCCTTAGCAAAAATCAATCGGTTAAAGAAACCGTGTGTGCAAGTGTTTTCAAACGTTTTCAACCGTGACAAATCAAGTTGAGAGGTAGAGAATCAAGTCACGGATCTAATGCAACAAGAATCACTTGAAAACACGAAGTAAAACTTGAGATACGATCAAAACATTAAACGAAGATCAATCTGTTCTACCCGATATAAAACAGATCTGCAATGCTGCAAAGAAACTCGTGTATATCAAAAACTACAGATCTGAAGCTCGTGAAAACTTCACAGATGATATATAATTGAGTTGTGAAGACAACCCAAAAAGAATCACGTCAATCGGATCTGTAAAACTCGAGTTATGAACAAAACACCGAATCAACGTCGGTCTGTCCAGAAACTCAGCGATAAAGACTTGACGAAAAACAAGTCGGACGAACAAGGCACAAAAGCTCCTCGAAACTATGAACTTTATTCAATAGAAACACAAGAGGAACAGCCCAAAGTTCTCTACCCACGAGAGCTCTGGCCTCCCTTGCTTTTATAGCCAGCCCCCAGGCTAAACAATCCAATCTAGAACTCCTACTCCTAATTGGACTCGTATCCTAACTTACCATAACTGCTCAGGACTCTCCTATTCGCAGATAGAAGCAATCGTGAGACTTCCAAACACCTTAGGAACGTCCTAAACATTCCTAAAACAACTCAACTTCGTGCCTAGCATGAAATCCTATCATAACCAACTCAAATCTTCCATATTTGAGCCATATCCGACTCAGCCTCAGCCTGAGTACGCAATCCAGCTGGTTGGACCTTTCCGACCAATTCTTTACGTCCACTTCTCTTCATCACACCTTGGAACAATGTTGCCACATCCATGCACTCCTTGCACACGTGCAAACACCTTCCAACGACGTACACGCAACCTTCATATGCACTGCCCTTGATCCAAACATGCTGCGCGACCTCTCGATCAACTCAACCACAGCTCCTCCTGAACTTGGTTGTTGGGACCTCATATCCTCCCTGAGACTAGTCCAAGGATCCCGTAACCAGCCATGTCTTGAACTCAAGCAACACCTGCACATGAATAAATAACCAATTCTTCTGAGCACAAGTCCTCGACTTGACTCACGTTAGTTCGAAAACCACAACACCTTACATGAGCACGTCACATAAGCATGTTGCAAACCATATCAAATGATAACAGCCATAACCACCAAAACACACCAAAAACTTAGCAAATTAATACTAAGCAAACCTTCCCATAAAGCAAGTTTGAAACATTTCGAGTTAAAAGCAAAAACAAGACGCTGCAGTTCTACGAGTTGAACTTCATGGGAGCTCCCTAAAAACAAGCTCCGGACCTCACAGAAGCTCTCCGGACCTTGCAGGAGCTCTCCGGACCTTGCGTCGGACCTTGCCAACACTTGGCGGACCTAACAAAGAACTTGTCGGACCTTGCCACAGAAGAATGTTTTGGCAATATTCAAAACTTTGAATGTTAATGCTAACTTTTATCCTAATTGCCAATGTATTCAGCACACATAGGTCTCACAATCTCCCCCTTGATGAATGCATTGGCAACACCAATTAAAATCCGAACATCGGCTTATGAAAAGTTTTGAAAATCTTTGAAAACTCATTTCTCCCCCTTTATTAATTTCTCCCCATTTTTTAAAATCAGAGAAGGAAGAAAGTGTATAACATATGCAAAGTGTAAAAAAATCTCTCCTTATACATATTTCTCCCCCTTTGACAATGTATTCAGCAAGGTTCAAAAGAGAAATTTTTAAATGTTATGAGCATATTATAACATATACATACAAAACAAAGCTCATCCAAGTCATACTATCAGGTTACTTACACTATCACATCAATGAGATACATAAAGTAGTGTAAGCCATGCTAGAGATCAAATGTATTTTTCAGTTTAAGCAAGTCATGATCTCCCTTACTCAACTATTTCAAAACCTGAAAACATGACACTTGTTGCTGCATTTTTATTATTCATAATCATTTAAGGCACAAAGTTGATCATATGATATTTGCAAGAGATTATATGCTGCATCAGCCTTATTCTAACCAACCAAGCCAAGCCTATGTCATTTGACAATCAGAAGCTTAAGGACATGGTTTTAGTCATACACAATTCCTTCCAAGTTCATATCTTAGTGCAATGATAAGCAATCTCAAAAGAAGAAGTGCGATGCATGCATATTCTCTTGATCTTTTCTCAAATTTTTATTTGAAAACTCAACATGTGAGCTGATCACTTGATTAAATTTTTATGATTAAAAGCACTTATGAGCACGCAACAAGTTCAAAACAGCAAGAAAGTTTGATCATGACCAGATTTAGTGTAAGTAATTGTTCCAATTACTAGTCATGGCAAAAACTACAAAATGTATAACATGAGTAATGTAGTAAGAACTTTTAGCCCGTAAAAGGAATCACAAAGTCATATATGTATGAAATACTATGCTCATATTATTTTAGTTTCAGATTCACACATAGACTTTCAAAGTTTCAAAAACTCCCCCTCAATTTAAGCCATGAGGATGCATAACCCCTATTTCACTACGAATGAAACAAAAACGAGTGAAATCCAAAGGTTTTGTAAAAATATCAGCCAATTGTTGTTCGGTATCGACATGGTGAAGCACAATGTTTCCTTTTTCAACATTATCACGAAGAAAGTGTTACCTAATGTCAATGTGCTTAGTTCTAGAGTGTTTCACGGGGTTTTTAGCAATACAATTGCACTAGTGTTATCACAAAACAGTGGAACACTATCTAAATCAACCCCATAGTCCTTAAGTGTTTGAACAATCCAAAGAATTTGTGAGCAAGCGCTAGCCGCAGCTACATATTCAAATTCGGCCGTGGATTGTGCAACTGAACTTTGTTTTCTAGAGGACCAAGCAACAAGTGAATTACCAAGAAAATGACAAGCACCCAAAGTACTTTTCCTATCAATCCTACAACCCCCAAAATCAGCATCCAAAAAAGCTTTCAAAGAAACGGTTGAGGAAGAAGGAAGAAAAATGCCAAATTCTTGAGTTCCATGTAGGTACCTGAGAATCCTTTTGATGGCTTGGCGATGTGAAGCACGTGGAGAAGCTTGAAAACGTGCACAAAGACATACGCTGAATTGTATGTCCGGTCTTGACGCTGTGAGATACAAAAGTGATCCAATCATACTTCTGTATTCTTTTTTATCGACCGGGTCACCATCTTCGTCAAGTTCAAGTGTTGTTGCTGTTCCCATTGGTGTCCGAAGAGGCTTGCATTTGTCCATGTTGAAGCGCTTAAGAAGGTCCTTTGTATACTTAGTTTGATGCACAAAAGTTCCTTCTTTTGTTTGCTTGATTTGCAGCCCCAAAAAGTATGTGAGTTCTCCCATCATACTCATCTCAAATTCTGAACTCATCATAGCTGAAAACTTGGACACGAAATCATGAGAAGCACACCCAAAGATAATATCATCCACATACACTTGAATGAATAATGAGTCATTGCCATGCTTAAGTACAAAAAGAGTTTTATCAACCTTTCCCATGGTAAACCCCTTTTCAAGTAAGAATGTTTTTAACCTATCATACCATGCTCTAGGGGCTTGTTTTAGACCGTACAAGGCTTTGGACAGTTTGTAAACATGATTAGGAAAATTTGGATTTTCAAAACCCGGTGGCTGCTTAACATAAACCTCCTCCTCTATGTAGTCATTAAGAAAAACACTTTTAACATCCATTTGATATAACTTGGAACCTTTAGATGCAGCAAATACTAATAAAATTCTTATAGCTTCTAATCTAGCAACAGGAGCAAATGTTTCATCAAAATCTAGACCTTCAATTTGAGTGAAACCTTGAGCAACCAACCTAGCTTTATTCCTAACCACAACCCCATCCTCACTTTGCTTATTTTTAAATACCCATTTAGTTCCAATTAATGTGTGACTTTGAGGTGGAGGTACAAGTTTCCAAACATTATTTCTTTCAAAATTTTCTAACTCTTCTTGCATGGCATTAATCCAAGATTCATTAGTGAGAGCGTGTGATATATCCTTGGGTTCAAAAGAAGCAACAAAAGCAGAATGAGCATGAGAGTTTGGATCACAAAACCTGGACCGAGTGACTCGTTCATGCAAGCTTCCAATGATTTGTTGTGGAGGATGACTTTTGAGTACTCGGAGGGTAGTAGACACTTCACAAGCACCTTCTTCTTCATGTTCGGACCTTTTATTAGGAGAGCTTGTTGATTGAGGAAGGTCCGAACCAGCAGTAGTTACTGTTGGTGCTGGTTGTGGTGCAAAATCAGCAGCTTGATCGTTATTTATTTCCGAGTTTTCGGGCAGCAGCACCACTTCTTCATCTTCTTTAATAAAAATACTCCCCCCTGCGGATATGGATCCGGACCTGCAATATTGGAGCTAGTACTTGGGCTAGCTTCATCAAAAGAAACCTCGCAAGTCTCCACAATTTTGTTAGTGTCAAGTAAAAGCACACGGTAGCCTCTAATATGAGATGGATAACCAAGAAACATGCCATCAACAGATCTAGCTTCAAATTTATCAAGATTACCATGTTTCTTAACAAAGCATTTGCAACCAAAAACCCTAAAGTGTGTAACACTAGGCCTATGTCCAAACCGGAGCTCATATGGGGTTTTTCCAAGCTTAGCACGCAAGAAAACACGATTTGAGACATAACAAGCGGTTGCAATTGCATCAGCCCAAAAATTCCTAGGAGTTTGATATTCATCAAGCATAGTCCTAGCCATCTCAACTAAGGTCCTGTTCTTTCTTTCTACGACACCATTTTGTTGTGGTACATAGGGTGAAGAGTATTGATGATCTATTCCATTTTCAGCACAAAAAGTGATCAAAGGATTGGTTTTTAAATTCAGTTCCGTTATCACTTCTAATTGCTTTTAATGATCCTGGGTGATCAATAGATAATCTAAGAAATAAAGTTCTAAGATGACTAAAAGCTTCATTCTTAGATGCCATAAAATAAACCCAAGAATATCTGGAATAATCATCAACAATCAAAAGCACATACCATTTACCTCCGAAGGATTGAACACGTGCCGGACCTACTGTGTCAAGATGTAAAAGTTGTCCCAGGTCAGCTGTCATGGTCATTGTGAGAGGAGCATGTGAACCTGCAACAAACTTAGCATGTCTACAAGAAGATCACACAATATCATTGTCCTTTTTAGCTTCGGCAGCCCACGTATGCGATCGAGAGCACTAACACGAGTGAGATGATCAAAGCCTATGTGACCAAGTCTACGATGCCAAAAATATAGATCCTTTGTATCATTAGCAACTAGACACCGATGCTTAGAAGTTGACAAATCAAAATCAGCTTTAAAAACTCTTCCAAACCTAGACATGTTAAACAAAAGCTCACCTTTTGAATCTACAACCTTGCAGCAATTTTTAGCAAAGCTAACCTCTAGATTTTCATCTAGCAATTGTGAAACCGAAAGCAAGTTATATTTCAAACTTTTAACAAGTGCCACATCTTTCAAAGTGTAGAGATTGTTTACTCTAACCGAACCTTTAGCAATTATGGGAGTAGAAGAGTTATCGGCGAAAGTAACATTTTCTACACGTGACACAAAAGAGAGAGAGGAGAACCATTCTTTGTTACCGGTCATGTGGCGTGAGCAACCTGAATCCACAATCCAAATGTTCTCCTTCCTCAAACGTGAAACCTACACAGCAGCACAATACGTCGATGACTCAATACTGGGGTTAGTTAAAATACTTTTAGGAATCCAGTACTGAGTCACACGACGTCCAGCAGGAATAACACGCGAAAGCTGAGTAGGTACAGCAGGTTTATGAGCCAAACATTGAAAATTTTTGTTCCCAACTACTGACTTAGAAGATGTGTTATATGTAGCACAAAAAACAGTAGGTCCGGGAGCAAGTTTTTGACTCATTACAGCAGGTTGCAAGCTCCGAACATTCGGTCTAGCAGATTTTGCTTGGTTGTTATGTGATCTAGCAAGTATTCTTTGTTTCTTATCGTGTTTAGCTAGTCTATAACAAAAATCCATGACATGACCATCTCTACCACAGTAGGTACAATGAAAAATAACCTTATTATCATGTCTAGATGAGCAAGCAATACGTTTATTAGAACCCGAATGGGACAGTACTCCTGCAGATTTGAAAATCACCTCTTTTTGTCTAGAAGCTGTTTGAACCAAACCGCTTCCTAATGACTTTATAACTTTAGGTGGGTGTGCCTTAGCATGAGCATGAGAATTAAAACCTAAACCAGTTTTATCATTACAAGACTTGGAAGAATTCAGCAGCAAGTTTAGGTTCTTATTTGCATTAGAAAACCGATCTAGTGTCCTATGCATGTCATCAAGTTTATTGGACAGATCAAAGCAGTTTTCACATGAAGTTTTTCCTTTTAGTTTGCAATTTGAACAATATTTAACTTCATGCACACGTAAAGCATTGTTCAAAATAGAAATCTCATTCATAGCATCATTTAGTTTCTTATTCAGATCATCACATGAAGAACAATGCAAATCAATTGTAGAACAACAAGCATCTTTCAAATTTTTATCATTAAGTGCAGCAAGCTCTTTGTTCTTTTCAATTTCAAGTTCAATTTTATCAAGTGTAGATGCGTGTGCACTTCTGAAAGAGGATAATTGTTCATAAATCAAATCACATGAGGAACAAGAATCATCACTAGGGATCAAAGTTTTAAACGATTAATTTCAGATTCTAGTTATTCAATTTTAACAGCATTGTTCCTAAGTTTTTTATCCTTTTTCTTTAATATAACAGTGGCACGAGAAATAGCATCGCACATTTCTTCGCAAGTGGGACATACCTCTTCATCGTCGCTGTTGTGTTCTGCCTCCTCGGAGCTTGAACTTGACTTGCTCGCCATGCAGCACATATTTGCCATAGCTTCTTCATCTTCATCACTACCGGTGTCCATATCACTTGAGCCGAAATCTTGAAGTGCAGAGATCATACTATGCACTATGTTGCGCATTGATAAATCTTTCTTCTTCTTATTCTTTGCAAATGATTTCTTCGGCCTTGTTTGCTTTTCTTCACGTGAAGTCGGACCTGAAAGGTTAGGGCACTCCGTACAAAAATGTCCTGTCTTACCACATTCAAAACATCGTTGAGGTCAGGAGCTTCCTCTCCTTCTAGTTCTCACATTTTGCAATGCTTTTGAGAACCGAGTAGAGATGAGTGCAAGCTCCTCCCCTGGAAACTCTTCAACCTATTCAAGGGTTAGAGAGGACAGCAAAGAGAGTGCACCACTAGATGATGATTGACTAGAACTAGACATGTCACGTTGCGAAACAAATGCAATAGACTTGTTGGGGTTTTTACGTGAGATGATGTCAATTTCATGAGTTTTCAATTTAGAATAAAGCACGTCTAAAGTAAGAGAACTCATGACAGTAGATTCACGAATAGATGTAACTTTCATCTCCCAAATTGACATATCTAATGCTCCTAACAATTGTCTAGCATTTTCAGCATCTGAAAAGTTAACATTGACACTACGCAAGTTGCTGAGAATTTTATTAAAGCGAGCAAAAAGGTCGTCAATTGACTCACCGGGTTGCATCTCAAAACCCATGTATTCTTTCTTGAACATATCTTGCCTTACCTCCTTGATCGTATTGGATCCTTCATGGTAGTCACAAAGAGTTTTCCAAACATCATATGCAGATCGGAGGTGTGCAACACGGTCGAAGTCGCTTTGAGTCAATCCTTGGATGATCAAGTTGCGAGCCTTGTTGTTGTTGTCAACATCTCTCATGTTCGCAGCCGTAACTTGATCGTTGGGTGGTACATCGAAGTTCAGGTAGACCTTTTCCCATATGGCGAAGCCTTGCGCCTGTATGTAGGCCTCCATCCGCGCCTTCCAAACCTGAAAATCGATGCCATTGAACACACAAGGTTTTGCGGAGTACTTCTCCATGATGGTTAGTCAAAACACGTGCAAATCACAAATATTAGAGCATCTTGGCTCTGATACCAATTGTAGGATCGAAGAGCACGTGAAAAGCTACCAGAGGGGGGGTGAATGGTAGATTAAAACTTTTCGCAGCGGAAACAACAAAAACCCCTCAGCAAAAATCAATCGGTTAAAGAAACCGTGTGTGCAAGTGTTTTCAAACGTGTTCAACCGTGACAAATCAAGTAGAGAGGTAGAGAATCAAGTCATGGATCTAATGCAACAAGAATCACTTGAAAACACACAGTAAAACTTGAGATACGATCAAAACATTAAACGAAGAGCAATCTGTTCTACCCGATATAAAACAGATCTGCAATGCTGCAAAGAAACTCGTGTATCTCAAAAACTACAGATCCGAAGCTCGTGAAAATTTCACAGATGATATATAATTGAGTTTTGAAGACAACCCAAAAAGAATCACATCAATCTGATCTGTAAAACTTGAGTTATGAACGAAACACCGAAGCAACGTCGGTCTGTCCAGAAACTTGGCGAGAAAGACTTGACGAAAAACAAATCGGACGAACAAGGCACAAAAGCTCCTCGAAACTATGAACTTTATTCAATATAAACACAAGAGGAACAGCCCAAAGTTCTCTACCCACGAGAGCTCTGGCCTCCCTTGCTTTTATAGCCAGCCCTCGGGCTAAACAATCCAATCTAGAACTCCTACTCCTAATTGGACTCGTATCCTAACTTACCATAACTGCTCAGGACTCTCCTATTCGCAGATAGAAGCAATCGTGAGACTTCCAAACACCTTAGGAACGTCCTAAACATTCCTAAAACAACTCAACTTCGTGCCTAGCAAGAAATCCTATCATAACCAACTCAAATCTTCCATATTTGAGCCATATCCGACTCAGCCTCAGCCTGAGTACGCAATCCAGCCGGTTGGACCTTTCCGACCAATTCTTTACGTCCACTTCTCTTCATCACGCCTTGGAACAATGTTGCCACATCCATGCACTCCTTGCACACGTGCAAACACCTTCCAACGACGTACACGCAACCTTCATATGCACTGCCCTTGATCCAAACATGTTGTGCGACCTCCCGATCAACTCAACCACAGCTCCTCCCGAACTTGGTTGTTGGAACCTCATCTCCTCCCTGAGACTAGTCCAAGGATCCCGTCACCAGCCATGTCTTGAACTCAAGCAACACCTGCACATGAATAAACAACCAATTCTTCCGAGCACAAGTCCTCGACTTGACTCACGTTAGTTCGAAAACCACAACACCTTACATGAGCACGTCACATAAGCATGTTGCAAACCATATCAAATGATAACAGCCATAACCACCAAAACACACCAAAAACTTAGCAAAAAACATTGCGAGTTAAAAGCAAAAACAAGACGCTGCAGTTCTACGAGTTGAACTTCACGGGAGCTCCCTAAAAACAAGCTCCGGACCTCACAGAAGCTCTCCGGACCTTGCAGGAGCTCTCCGGACCTTGCGTCGGACCTTGCCAACACTTGGCGGACCTAACAAAGAACTTGTCGGACCTTGTCACAGAAGAATGTTTTGGCAATATTCAAAACTTTGAATGTTAATGCTAACTTTTATCCTAATTGCCAATGTATTCAGCACACATAGGTCTCACAGAACTGCCGACAGAGCTCTCCCCAGGAAGTTATGGATCCCTGGGGGAGGTTCATGAGCCAAGACCAGGCTCGGCCGGTCAAGGCGACGGGGAAGTAGTTGGCCATGACGGCCTCATCCCCTCCTGCGGCAAGTACGGCGGTGGAGTAGATCTGGAGAAACTCCGCCGGGCTGACGCTGCCGTCGTACTTCTCGGGCAGGTGCGGCCGAAACTTGCACGGCCACCTCGTGAAGCGAAGGTGGGGCGCCAGGGCCGCACACCCTGCCCCTGCTGCTGCAGGCGTTGGTGCCGCGAACGCTTGGTTCACCTCTGGCACAGTGTACCCCGGTATGGGCAAGGCTGCGCTATAGACCGGGGACGCCGTTTGCAGGGCATATGGCTGTGGCATATGCTGCGTGGCGTATGCCTGGGGCAGAGATCGCGTGGCGAAGGTCTGCGCCTCAGGCTGGGTCGAGGCTGACGTCATGCTGTCGCCAGCCTCTTTGTTGCGACGCCCTTCTCGACGTCGCTCGAGGTACACCCGGGCATCCTGGCCCAAGTGGCACCGTTCCAGCTCTGTCCTCAGGTCCGTCGACTGAAGCCTGGTGGAGCTGGAATCCGCCGTCTGCCCGTCAACCATTGGCGTGCGCGTCAGTGACACAGCCGGTTGGCCGGAGCGTCGTCCCCGCCGAAGTCGAGGGTTTGCAGCGGCGACGACAAGACGGTCTACCTCGCGAATCCACTGCTGGGTCGCTGCCTGAGGCGCGTCCCTAGCAGGCGGATTGCGCAGTAGCGCTCTTGCTGCAGCTAGCGCATCCCCATGGAGAACGCTCAGCGCTGCAGAAGATCTCACGCTGGTTGGAGCCTGCATTGCCAGAGTCGGCTGCTGGCTTCTAGCTTGCACCGACACACTCCGTCCTGAGTGCGTCGACACGTATTCCCCGCTGGCCACGGTTCGCCGTGAACGCGGGGGAGGAGAGCTTGCCGCTGAAGGAAGCTTGGTCATCTTCGTCGGCAGAAACTCGTCGCGCAAGGGAAAAGCCCCCTACCTGGCGCGCCAAATGTCGAAGTGTGTGGTCGACACTTCCCCCGGACCTGCTCTGGGCAGCCCGCGGAGGTTCTTTTTCGGAGGGGCTAGTCGCTTGCGGAGAGCTTAAGCGTAGGGACGAGTTAGGGAGGAGCTTGACACGGCGAGTTTTACGTGGTTCGGGCCGCCGGAGCGTAAAACCCTACGTCCACGGTGAGCAGAGGTGCTTGCTGTATTGCTTGTTGCTCAGAACCGGAGTCCTGAGCTTGAGGATGAGTTATGCCTAGGGTGTGAGTTGCTGGAGTGCGAACCCTTGCTAACGTCGCTGACCCGAGCCTTTTATAGTCCAAGGCTCTTGTGGCTTACAAGGGGGGCCCGGGACCCGACAGGTGGTCCCGGGGTGATTGCCTGCCGACTATTGTATCCGCAGTTATGTCGGTAGTTGTCTCTGGCGAAGGCTTCTGATTCTTCGTCTTGCCGCCCTGCCCATGCCGCATGCTAGTCGTAGTGGTTGATGACGGCGGGAGCGGCAGGGGATGTCTTGTCGCTGTGTTTATTGGCTGGCACGTTCTGACACCGCGCGCCAGTCTGTGATGTGACTGGGTGCAACGGCACCTGACAGAGGCGTGCTCCGCGTCTCCGCATCTTGGGAAGGCGCGGGCCTTGAATACCTTGTACGGGCAAGGTATGGAGCGTCTTTACGCCCGCTGCCTACGCTCGGGGGCAGGCAGCGCTGTTCTGCTAGACACGTGGCGGGCCCGGAGCTCTCCTCTGAGGAGAGGGAGGTCCGGCCCCGGAGGACACGTGGAGCCTTCAGACCTCTCCCCGCGGAGGGGGAGGTCCGGCTTCTGTCGGCCACATGGCGGGCCTGGAGCTCTCCTCTGAGGAGAGGGAGGTCCGGCCCCGCTGGACATGTGGCGCCTTCGGACCTCTCCCCCGCGGAGGGGGGAGGTCCGGCTTCTGTAGGCCACGTGGCGAGCCTGGAGCTCTCCTCTGAGGAGAGGGAGGTCTGGCCCCGCTGGACGCGCGGCGCCTTCGGAGCTCTCCCTACGGAGAAGGGCGAGATCCTCAGGCATTTTCCCCTGTGCGTGGGGGTACCCCATATCGAGGGACCGACACTCGTCTTGAAGATGCCTACGTCAACAGGCATCCTCAGGATTCGTGGAGACCGCACTGCTGCAGTGTCGGCCTTGGAGAAGCTCCAGGCACTTGCGACAGCACGAGCACCAGCCCCTGGCAGTGCGGAACCAGACCGGCTCCACCCGAGTGCACGCCACCGTGCCTCTGCCGCTGCACCCCGTGTGAAACCCCTCGACGAGGGCGACGTCCCCCTGAAGGTCGTCCAAGTCGGCGCCGACGCTGCCCAGACCACCTGGGTAGCCGGGGGCCTGGATAGCAAATAGGAAGGCACGCTCATCACCTTCCTCCAGCACAACGTCGACGTGTTTGCATGGCAGTCGTCGCAGATGCCGGGGATCCCTATCAAGGTGATTGAGCACCACTTGAAGATCTTCCCCGACACCCGGCCAGTCCAACAGAAGCCTCGCAAGCAGTCCATCGAGCGGCAGAACTTCATCCGAGAAGAGATCAAGAAGCTGCTGGATGGTGGCTTCATACGGGAAGTCCACCACCCTCGGTGGTTGGCGAACCCCGTCGTTGTCCCGAAGGCCGGTGGGAAGCTCCAGATGTGCATCGACTACACCAGTCTCAATAAGGCATGTCCCAAAGATCTATTCCCTCTCCCTAGAATAGATCAAATAGTAGACTCGACATCAGGCTGCGATATGCTGTGCTTCCTAGCCGCCTACTCGGGTTTCCATCAGATCCCTATGTCTAGAGAAGATGAAGAGCACACCTCCTTCATCACAGTAGATGGCCTGTATTGTTATGTCTCTATGCCTTATGGCCTAAAGAATGCTCTCCCCACCTTTGTACGTGCAATGCACAAAACCTTTGGAGAGTTAATAAGAGACTTAGGTGAGGTGTATGTCGATGCAATCGTTGTCAAGGTCAGGGAGAGTTCATCCTTGTTAGATAACCTAGCCTTAGTCTTTGACAAATTGCGCTCCATGCGCACCAAGCTGAACCTCGACAAATGTGTGTTCGGCGTATCCTCTAGAAAACTCTTAGGATTCCTGGTCTCACACCGAGGAATTTAGGCCAACCCAGAGAAGATCAAGACCATCGACTTGATGCGGCCTCCCGTCCGCATCAAAGAAGTCCAGAAACTCACGGGATGCTAGCAGAGCAAGCGTTCCCCTTCTTTAAGCTCCTGCGCAAATCCGGTCCATTTGCCTAGACTGATGAAGCAAAAGAAGCTTTCCAGGAGTTGAAGCAACTCCTGATGACCCTACCTATCATGGTAGCCCTCGAGCCCGGAGAGCATTTGTTGCTCTACATCGCGGCGACAACTGAAGTGGTGAGTATGGTCCTCGTCGTAGAGCGGCCGGACCTCTCGTCATCACAGCCTGCTCCGGTAGCAGGAGACAGACGCCAGGAAACCCCGGAGGTCCAAGACGGCCTCCCAGACCTCCAAGACAACCTCTCGGAGGTCCAGGACGGCCTCTCGGACCTCCAAGACAACCTCCCGGAGATCCAGGGCGGACCCCCGGACCTCCAAGACAACCTCCCGGAGGTCCAACGGGACCCCCAGGGGGCCCAACGGGACCTCCCAGAGATCCAGCGGGACCTCCTGGAGCTCCCGGAAAACCAGCGGGACCTCCCGGAAGGCCAAGGCGGCTTAGGAGCCTTCGAGTCCCAACTCCCAGAAGCCCCCCTAGACCCACTCACCTCCGGCAGGCCTGAGCCAATGGATGAAGACCTCTCTGACCTGAGAGAGGGTCCGAACCATCCAGAGGCCTGTCTACTACATTAGCGAAGTCCTCCATGATGCCAAGACAAGGTACCTGGAGGTCCACAAGCTGCTGTATGCAGTGCTCGTGGCGTCCAGGAAGCTCCGCCACTACTTTCAGGCCCACCGGGTCTCGGTGGTCACCTCCTATCCGCTGAAGGCGATCCTTCACAGCCCCCATGCGACTGGCAATGTCGCTAAATGGGCAGCGGAGCTGGCGGAGTTTGAGCTGGACTTCCTTCCTCGCCATGCAGTCAAGAGCCAAGCGCTGGCTGACTTCGTGGCTGAGTGGACGCCAACGAAGGCTGACCCAGGGGGCCACGAAGACGGTGAACCAAAGCACCAAGCTCCGGTCTTCACCAGGCCTCACTGGACGCTCTTCTTCGACGGCTCCTCATGAAAGCAGGGGGGCCGGTGCCGGCGTACTGCTTCTCGTGCCATCGGGGGAGCACTTTGGGTACATGGTGCGTCTCAATTTCAAGGCAATCAACAACATGGCAGAGTATGAAGCACTCATCTTTGGCCTACAGACAGCCCTGTCTTTGGGTGCTCGCCAGTTGTTGGCACAGGGCGACTCCCAGCTGGTTATCAAGCAAGTTAAGGGTGAATGCTCCTGCAATGACCCACAGCTATCTGCTTATCTGCTCCACGTGCAGATGTTGGAGAAAGACTTCCTCGCCTTGGACCTGCGCCATATACCGCGCGCTGGCAATGCCGCAGCTGATGACCTCTCAACGAAGGCCTCCACCGGAGCCCCTGTGCCCGAAGGAGTCTTCGAGAGGACGTTGCTGCGGCCCACAGCCCGGCCCGCCGAGCCGGACGAAGGGGGCTGGACCAGCACCTCGAAGCTGGCGGTCCCGGTGGCCCTGCAACCATGGATGCCGCCAAGGATCGTAAGCGTCACTAGGGACTCCGTGCAACCCAGCGCTCAAGATCCAGAAGCTCAAGTCAGACCCGATGTGTCAGGGCCTCAGTTTTTGACACCTATTTGAAGTGTTCATCACCACACCACACACCTCATTTGAGGAAAGATGATGAACACAAATGAAGAGAAAGTAACCACCATCAACATGCTCATTAGAGGACAAACTCACATATTGCAAAAGTGGTATTTTCCACATGTGATATAGGTGGGCTGGACATATGAAAACTCCTACACATTGCTAAGGATGTCCATTCCAAGTTTCACCCAAATTCAAAACCTTTTTGAGGTCATTTTGGGAATAGCTAGAAAGAGGGCAGTTTGAAACCATATTCAAATTCAAACTGTTTTTGTCCCATGAATTCAAAAGTGGGAGGCATATTCTTATTCAGCACATTTTTGTGAGCTCACACACCAATTTTCACTCCATTTGGAGTTGATCTTGACATGAGCTAATGTAAAAGCCCAAGAAAAGAGACTTGCAAAAACTTTCTCACCTCACAACACCACAGTTTTTATTGTGGACACCTTAGGAAATGTTGTGAAGAGCAAGTAACCTCCATCAAAAAAATGATTAGAGGGGAAAGCCTTCACTTTCACAAAGTAGGGTTTCTACACATGAACATGAGAGGTTGAGCTCGCCCCTAGGATTTAAAAAGTCTTGGGAAGGTTCAGTCCAAAGCTCTTACAAATTCAACACTTTTTGAGGCACTTTTGGGTTATTTCAAAAAGAGGCCAATTTGAATGTAAATTCAAATTGCAGCAACTTTCATCACCCAAATTCAAAAGTTAGCTCCATATTTATACTCAGCACATTTTTCTGAGTAAACCCACCAATTTTCATCTCCATTGGAACTCATCTTGTCAAGAGCTAAATTTGCAAGAATTCAAAACTAAATTTGAATTTCAGTTTAAATATGAAGCAAATTTAATCAAACAAAGTTTGAATTTGAGAATTCAAATTCAAACAAAGACTTGGGAGCTAAGTCTCACATTAAATTGTGAGTAGCTGGTGGGATAATTAGCAAAAACAGAAAAGAAATATTAGGGAAAAAGAAGAAAGGGGGAGGCCCACAGGTCAGTGGCACACACGAGGAGCAGTCGGTTGCTGCAGCCGACCTCGACTTCGCGCGCAAGCAAGGGAACGGCGGCGAGCCACCGAGGCAGCAATCGGCCACCTCACAGTGCCAAACCGCGGCTTAAAGGCCAGCGCACAGCCCACGTCGCCTTCCTCCTGCTTTCCAAACGAGAACCCCCCCTACCGCGCTTCTTTCTCGGTTCCACGCGAGCACAGGAACGCCGCCCTCTCTGATCGCCGGCGTCTGGCCAGCACAGGCGCGCTCGTGCCCGACGAGCAACACAAGAAAGGACCGCCTAAAGGTGCTGATTCTTCTAGTCCCTACCGTTCTTCATTTCATGCGCTGTCGAGGGAGTATTTCGCCGGGAAAGCTTCGGGTGTCTTGAGACCGAGCTCCCACAAAATCCCAAAATTCGAGGGGGTTAGCTCATCACCGGGCAAACCGAGTCACGCACACGCTCTATACACTGTCACGACCACCTAGGATCGAAAACCAGTAAGAACCGTGGGCTAGGTTTACGGTTCTTTGAAGTTTTCTGAAACACAGCCGATATCCGGCCTAGGTCGCCGATGAGGTCGTAGTTACCGCTGTTTTCACGGGGATCGGTGTCCATGTCCGTGACCAGCAGGTGTAAGCGGAGCTCCCCGAGCAAACCGCATCGAAAAAGGTGCATGGGAGGCCGAGTTGGACGTCGCCGGTGAGCTCCCGGCCGCTGTTGCCGTCGGGAGCACTGTTCCGGTGGTTGTCAAGTTCTGGGGAGGGCACCACCGTGTTCCTCAGGCCGAGATAGGCACTGGCGGCGAGATTCAGCAAGCTCCGAGGACCGGAACCCCTCTCCGGCGAGAGCTCCGGCGAGCTGGGCGGCGGGGTCGCGCGGGGGGCCGGAGAAAGACGAAGGGGTAGGTCCCACGCGTCAGCGGCTGGAGATAAATGGGTGGGATTCTCTGTGGTCCGGGATCCAGTGTGGCCGCGGGGGAAGGAGTCTATGGCCCCGTGAGGCTCGGCTCCAGCGGTCGACACGTGTGCGTGGACCCACCCGCAGGATTTAAACATTTTTAGAATTTCCAGTTTTATTGCAAACATTAGAACCCCATAACTTTTGCTAGGAAACTCCAAATTTAGTGATTCAAATTGGGTTGGATTCATGTTGCCTAGCTCGGTCCAGATATACAACCCAATTTGTATGAAACCCATTAATTAATTCGGAAAATTCTTTAAACTTTTCAGCAAAAGAATTTTAGGGGGAGTTTGGTTCATCCAAAAATCCCCAAATTTTGCCAGAATGTTCTTTAGGACATTAGTAAACCCCTGTAAAAGTTTCAGACCATTTGGAGTTGATTTGGTCAGAGCAATTCAAATTGGAAGGTGCTGTGTTCATTTGAATACAGAAACAATTTCAGAGATTTTCCAAAACTTGGAAATTCAGTTCTGGGCAATTCTTAACTCCAAAAAACTCTATGAGCTATAATTGAAATTGTAGTTCACTAAGTTGGGCATGAGCAGGGGTATGACCTCAGAATTAATTCTTCCTTGCTTATTTGCTAAGAGAATTATTCTGAGCAAACCACTCCATGAAAAGTGCTAGTGTTGGGTCCAGAGAGTTTTCTTATGACAAGGAACTCACACAAAAATTCTCAGCTCCATTGGAGCTCTGGATCACCCCTGTCCTGTTTAACCACTTGAGGGATTAATATGGAAAAGGAGGAAGACCACTTAGCATTTAACCACGGGGATTAAGTCTAAGCCAAACCACCAACACTCAGTTCACCTTTAAATTCTTAAACAAGGTTCCAGATGTTAGAGGTTGTTTATTAGTACTAATAGTAGAAGTCTTACCCTAAACTCACATTTGCATCTAAATTAACATGTAGTGTTTCATTAACGTGTAGCCGTTGAAGAAGAGACTCCGGAAGTGCTGGACTTCCTTCTTCCGGACGAAGAACTAACTCCTGACCAGCAGCAACAAGGCAAGCCCCGGTTTGCATTAACCTTTTATAAGTCTTACTTTGTTTACACGTGTCATATGAAGTATGTATGTGCATTAGGTATAGGATGAATGAAACCCCACTTGCATAACCAAAGGTTCCTAAAAGAGTGAGGGTAGTGTCAAGGACCTCGAGTAGACAGGCTATGCTTAATGAGTCATAGGGCTTCGGTACAAGTCAAGTAGTTGGAATCTACTCGCGAGATAGGCTTGGGACACAGGGGTTCGGTTGAGTGATGTGAGATCACTATAGTAATGAAAATGAGACTAGGCAGGGGCTAGGGCGCAGCAAGAGGAAGTCTTGTGTGCACAGCCATGCCCGTGTCGATTGAGGACCGATCCGTGTGCGGCCCTGCTGAACAAGTATTGAACGTACCGAAGGCATATCGGATATATGGGCCCCGATAAACCGATGTAGCCTAAACCTCCGGGCGTCGAGGCATAGCACACCGATTTATAGGTGTAGGTTGAGGGCAGCAAGGTGGAAATCTGCCAACGGGCATAGAGAGATGCTCCGTGTGGGGAACCTCCTGCTCGTTTTGGTGCGACCGGTTTGACGTTTGGGCTGTTGGGTGAAAGGTTGTCCCGTACGACATCGAGTGAGCGTGCTGTGCAGCTCCACGGGTGGGCGTACGTGACGTGCTCTTTGGGTTTTCCCTGCAGGTGTATATCGAGTCGATTCGCCATCCCTCGCCGTGACGAGTACCGCTTGTTCACTGTGTCGTAACGTAGACTAATGAATGAAATGTTATGATTCAATATTGTTGTTATGATATAATTGTATTGCTACATGTGTGCCACCAAATATTGCTTACTAAATTTCAACTTCATGAATGGTTAACTTGTTGCTAAAAGATGAATTAAGGATGAACTTGTAGGCGTGTCCATTTGCTGCAATATTACTACCCTATGTCATTGTAGCCCTCATGTAGAGTTTCATGCTTAGGTGAGTGGGTTAAGTCTTGCTGAGCCTTCGTGCTCACGGTTGCTGCTTAAGTGTTTTTCAGGTGAGGAGCCACCCACGGACTCGGAGTACGAGTCCACCGGCGAGGGTTACCCTCCGTCGGGGACCACGGCTGAGTGGGAGCCATACACGCCGCGCTGAGCTGAGGATTGCAGCTAGTGTGGGTTGCCCTAGGGCTGGGCAACCACTTTTGCTAGATAGGCGGGCGTGAGTTATATAAAAGAAACTTCCGCTGTGTAATAAAAGACCCTAGTTTGTAACTGAGAAGTGTACTATTTTGTACATTCAGTTTGTTTTTCCCATGTAATATAATGTGTTCTTATGACGTGTGCTGTCGGGTGTCGCATCGCGCGGCACCACCCTCTGCGATCCTGGATGAGCGGATTCCGGTCCGCCACAGCCTGGTATCAGAGCTGCAGTGGGGATAGCACAGTACTTAAGGACTGCATTATGGGGGAAAACTTAGGTATACGGTGAGGATTCGGTAGCTGCCCAAGTAAGGACTATACTAGCATAGTTACTTAAAGTGGCAAAGACTAACCTATGTGTTATAATTCTGAATTTCAATTATGTAACGACGCACCTACGCTCTGGTAAGTATGGTAAGGAACGCCACAGAAAGCGGTTCAATTTCGGTTAGCTCTCCCTGACGAGGAACGTGGTTCAGGGATTGATCTCACAGCTTGGTGTGAGACGTCAATATGAACCTCTTGGACTCTTCATGTCCCTGAGTTCATATGCAACGCTGATCCCTAGCGTGCATTAGGCAAGTAAGTGGAGACCCCATCGCGTGGTCAGTAACGCGAGAGTGTGTTCGTCTGGAAATAGCCCAGGAGGACATACGCAGCGCTTGCCATCGGCATGCCCTGCCGGGCAGTAGGCGGTATCTGTTGGGTTGATAACATTCCCAACCGTGACGACCCGTTCATGACCAACTCGGGTTCCCCGTCGTGTGGTGTTGAAACACGATCACGTACTGTCGAAGTGTGCGATCGACACTTCCCCCGGGCCTGCACTGGGCAGCCCGCGGAGGTTCTTTTTTCGGAGGGGCTAGTTCCTAGCGGAGAGCTTGCGCGGATGGACGAGTTAGTGAGAGCTTGACACGGGAAGTTTTACGTGGTTCAGACCGCCAGAGCGTAAAACCCTACGTCCACGGCGAGCTATGGAGCTCGCTGTATTGCTTGCTGCTCAGGGCCGGGGGCCTGAGCTTGGGGGTGAGTTACAGCTTGAGAGTGTATGGCTAGTGTATGAGTTGCAAAATGCGAACCCTTGCTATCGGCGCCTACCCGAGCCTTTTATAGTCCAAGACTCGGGTGGCTTACAAGGGGGCCGGGACCCGACAGGTGGTCCCGGGAAGATTGTCTATTATCTACGGTATCTGTAGTTACGCCGGTGGTTGCCTCTGGTCGAAGGCTTCTGAGTCTTCATTTTGCCGCCCTGCCCACGCCGCGCACTAGTCATAGTGGTTGATGACGGCGCAGGCAGCATGGGATGCCTTGTCGCGGCGTTTATTACCTAGCAGGTTCTGACACCGCGCGCCAGTCTGTGATGCGACTAGGCGCAACGGCACCTGACAGGCGCGTGCTCCGCGTTTCTGCGTCTTGGGAAGACGCGGGCCTTGAATACCTTGTACGGGCAAGGTGAGGAGCGCCTTTACGCCCGCTACCTACCGCTCGGGGGCAGGCTGCACCGTTCTTCTAGCCGCATGGCGGGTCCGGAGCTCTTCTCTGAGGAGAGGGAGGTCCGGCCCCGCTGGACGCGTGGCACCTTCGGACCTCTCTCCCGCGGAGGGGGTGGTTCGGCTTCTGCATGCCATGTGGCGGGCCCGGAGCTCACCTCTGAGGAGAGGGAGGTCCGGCCCCGCTGGACGCGTGGCGTCTTCGGACCTCTCTCCCGCGGAGGGGGAGGTCCGGCTTCTGTATGCCACATGGCGGGCCCGGAGCTCTCCTCTGAGGAGAGGGAGGTCCGGCCCCGCCAGACGCGTGGCGCCTTCGGAGCTCTCTCTGCGGAGAAGGGCAAGCACCTTAGGCTTTTCACCCTGTGCGCGGGGGTACCCCATATCTCAGGTACCGACAGTGGCCCCCGGGCCCAACTTGGGGGAGATAGCGAGCCCAAGGTGGGACCTCTGTCTCTTCCGATCCGCGCACTTTCTCTAAGTCCCGACTTGGCCGCTGCCGGAGCACGAACGGCCGCAGGGTCGTGAGAGCGTGCGCTCACTTGATGATTGCTTTTACTGCAGTGGTTCCCAAGGCTGCCACTTCTGCACGTTGCGGCGCTTTCTTCGGGAACCGCCGAAGGGCCTTGCCGGCTCATCTTCTCAGGAGACTGACTCCTTGACCCCACCGCTTTAGTTAAGCGGCTTGGGCCCAGCTTTCATTGGCGCCCAGTCTCGGAGCCGGCGAGGTCGCCGATGCGATGTTTCCGGAGGTTTTCGAATTACCTCGAACCATCCCTGGAAAGTTTTAAAAGGTGATCTCACCCGCATCGCGGATTCCCTTCGCATTGCGCTCGTACTTCCCTTGAATTCTTGCGCCCCGGCTCTCCTGCCCTTGCGCCTTCTTTCGCTATGGCTTCCAACTTGCTTCCGACGCGCCTCGTTCGCTCCTCCGAGCTCGGGCCAGTGCGCAGGCTGCTGGTCTGGCACTCGGAAGAGCAGAAGCATCGGCTCCGCCGAGGATCTCTTCCCCTGGTCCTGGGAAAGGGGAGACGGTCTTCTTCACCGCTTATGCTCTGGCGGGGTTCGTTCCGCCGATTTCTTCCTTCTTCGTCACCCTGCTGGAGACATACGGTCTCCAACTCCACCATCTCTCCCCCAACTCCCTCGCAATGGCCGCAGTTTTTGTCCACTTCTGCGAGATGTTCGTGGGGGTGCACGCCTCCGTGACGCTCTTCCGCCACTTCTTTGTGCTGCGTACGACCGGACGCGGCTCAAAGACTCAGATGGGGGCGTATTACTTCCAGCATCGCTGCAAAGACCCCAAGGTCTCCGGATACCTCCTGCCCTTCAGCGCATCAAGGTGGGAGAACTGGAGGGAGAGCTGGGTGGTAGTGCAGACCGATGAGCACGATCGCCTACAACTCCCAACCGCCAGCCCAACCACCGATCGCCGCTTCTGGGAGGAGATCCCTGAGCTGGAGCAGGAGTACACTCCGGTCTTGGAGCGGATCCGGTTCTTGGCCAACGAGGGGCTGACGTCTCTAATGGTGCTGATGGACTTTGTGTCACGCCGCATTGCTCCCTTGCAGCAACGCAGCCGCCCAGCGTGGTACTACACCAGTAAGCAGGACTGTACCAGGCTGGAGAGAGGCCCCGACTCTGTCCCTTCCGACGAGGAGCTGGAGGAGATGGTGAGCAAGGTGAGCGGTGACTATATTCCTAGCGGCGTCCCCGTCCTTCCGCCTTCTGCCACCCCCCTCTTCTTGGAGCCTCAGAGGAGGTCAGAGCTCCTGCGGAAGATGCCAAACCTTGATGATATCGGGATTGCCGTTCGTCAGGTCGGGGATGCCTTCCGGGGCATCACCATTCCAGGAACCGAGCACCCCGAATCAGGGCATGAGGCTTCCACTGCTGCCAAACCTTCCCCCAGAGCCGACGGAACCCAAGCCGCCGATAAAGGGAAAGGAAAAGAGCCGGCCCCCGGGCATCTAGAGAAAAAACGCGCTCGGTCTCCTCCGAGGGTGCCACCTGTGCCAATCCAGGGTGCCGGAGCTACCTTGCTTCCATCTCCCGGAGGTGCTGGTCCATCGGGTGGCGACCCGAAGAGGTCCTGAGTGTCCCTCCCCGGTGGGTCTCTCCCTAGACAGCAGCCGTCCGAATCAGCCCAAGTATCTCGCCATCCTCCCTCGAGCGGCGGGGCTCCCAGTACGGATGTTGGTGGGGCGACGCCAGCGAGCGCGCCGGAGGTCCAGGCGTCCCATTCCGCGACCGTTCCAGCCGCTGGTCCTGGTAGTTCAGCTACAGCCCAGAGGCCAGTGCAGCAAGCTCGCTGGAGCGCTCATGCCGCTCAGTAAGTGTTATTCTTTCTGACTTATAGGAGTAGAGCTCCTGCCTCTTCTCTTATTCTGAGGGCTTCTTCTTCTTTGCAGGGACCGACCGGCTGCCAGGGGCGGGCCTCTTATCCGGCCGCCTTCAACAAGCGGGGGCTCCGCGCCTCGGCACCTGGGGGCCGCGGCGGCCCCCATAGCTCCCAAATCGACGGGGGCAGTGGCCTCAGTGGCCGCATCTGCTCCTACCCGCCCTCCTTCACCAGCCCAGAAGCCAGGTCTTGAGACCGGGAGGGTCGCTGTAGGTGTGCCTGCTGGCCCCCTGGCCTGCTTAGGACAGCGCCCCCCCATAGCTGCCGAGGCGCCGGCACTCCCGCCGGTCTTGGACTCGTCCGGGGGGTCCAGCGGCGTGACTCCTGCTCCCCCTGCTCCGGTACCCGTGTGGGACGCCATGGAGCGTGCCCAGACCAGCTCCCGGCAGCTCCAATCTGCCTTTGAGCAGGAGCGGAAGGCATTGGCCGGCGAGAGGGACCGCCTTCTCAGCTGGCAGCAGCGGGCCCGGGCGGACCTCGACTCAAGGCAGTCAAGGCTTGAGGCCATGAGTGCTCTGCTTGGCGCCCAGAAGAAGGCCATTAGCCGCTTGGAGCTAGAGGCCCAGCGGGTTCGTGCCACCTACCCCGAGGCTCTGGCCAAAGCTGAAGCCAAAGCCAAGGAGTGTTCCGCTGCCGCGGAGGAGTTGCAGCTGCAGGTAGCCCGTCAGGAGCATGCCGTCGCTGATCGGGAACACGCTGCTGCGGACGAGGAGGAGAAGACCACCGCTCGGATGAGGGCCAAGGTGAAGGAGCTAAGGGCTCGGACTGAGGAGTTGGAGCTCCGTGAGTCGGCTGTCGCCGCGAGGGAGGAGCAGTCTTCCAAGGAGCTTCAGGCGGTGATGGATCGCGAGCTAGCGGCCCGCCAAGAGGTAGAGAGGCTCCAGTCCCTGCGGACTGCCGAGGCCCAGGCGGTCTGGCACTTCATTGCTAAGGCGGGATCCACCTTGGCTCCTCTTGGTTTTAGCCCTGTGCAGGTGGAGACCCCAGCACGGCCGGTGTCCGAAGCGGCCCCAGCCCTTGAGTCTCTCGGCGACGAGCTAGGTCGGCTTGAATCAATGATCGCCGACGAGCTGGAAGCGGAAGGTCGGGGCCTTGCGAAGGAGGTTGCGATGCACGTTCTGTCGTGCTTCGTTAGCCGAGACCCTTCCTTTTCCCTGGGGCCGGTCCGTTTAGGACCCATCGCCGACCAGGAGGAAGCTGCCAGGGCCGAAGTCGAGGACTTAGCTGCCCTCGTGGCCTCTAGGTTTCATCGGGAGTCCGGGGACCCCTAGGCACCCGCCCTCGTGTCCACAAGGCCCTGTACTTCCTTTCTTTATTTTTGTTGAGTCTGTAGCCCAGCTCGTGGAGCCTTTGTATGGACAGACTCCTGTTTCTTTCTGTGTCTGCATGCCCTAGTCTTCTTCTTGGCCTTTCCTGACCGAGACCTTAGCTCCGCAAGGGCTCGGAGGCCTTGACCAATCTCGAAGCTCTGCATGGACACCTTGTCCGGGTCCCCACTGTATACTAAGGGTTCCGGAGGTCTCCAGGACCCGCCTCACGAGATCGGAGGGGGGTCCGAGCCTGTTGGTCACGTGGCGGGCCCGGAGCTCCTGCCTGGGAGGAGATTCGGGCCTGCAGGGCATGTGGAGGTCCCGGGCCTCTCCCTGCAGACCACGCGGTGATCCCAGAGCTCCCCTCGAAGAGGTGGGAGGCCCGGCCCTGCCGGACACGTGGGGCCTTTGGACCCCACCCCTGCGAGGGCTAGCCCTTTGATCTTACCTTAGGGTTTTTGGCCTACCGCGATCCCGTAGCGGCCCCCTGGTAGGTGCGTTCTATTGGGTGGATGCGCCTACCATACTCCTGCGGGGAGCTGAGGCTGAGAAATCCTGCACATAAGGAAAAAGTAATTCTCCTTGGGGGCTCCCCCCTCTATTCCTTAGTCATATCTGCAGCAAATTCCGACTAAAGATGAAAATGAGAAGAGGGAATTGAACACATAGTGAGCACGCGTTAGTAGGGTAATCATAGAAATTTAATAAGTAAATTAAATGAGTACCAAAGAAGAGCAACGTAGGGTGGGCTTCTTTTCATATAAATTTCCATACGGGGGAAGGAGGGCCGCATATGTAGGCCACGACCCACTTCAAGGGAAGCAAGACTCTACGCGCTTGGGGTCGGAACCAGGCGAAGCTGAACGTAGTCCTGGACCGTCCCCTGAGGCTTAGTTGCTCCAAGCCCGGTTCACGGACTTTTATGGAAATTACTACGAAAAGAAAGGCCTGCCTGATTGTTGCTCTAGGGGTAGAACTTACAGCGGTGTTCCGTGTTCCGAAGGTTCGGGAGCGGGTCCCTGTCTTCGGTTCTGGGGAATGGTCCCAGGCCCGGGATGTCCAGCCCCAGTACGGCAAATGGCCATGCGGGCTGGATCATCCGTACCGTCCAAGCCGGTGTATGGATCTGCTTGGCATGGAACAGGCATGCCTAGCAGCTCTCGACCAGCTCGACGGCATCCTGGAGTGTTGCCGGCTAGTAGAAGCCATGCCGAAAGGCTTTACCGACAAGCGTGCGTGAGGAAGAATGACTCCCACATTCGCCTCCATGGATCTCAGCGATCAAGTCGCAGCCTTCCCCCTGGGTTATGCACCGCAATAGGATGTGGTTGGCGCCACGTCGGTAGAGATCCCCCTCTACCGCCATGTGTCTCTTAGCCATACGCGCAATCCGTTCAGCGGATACACGTTCATCAGGGAGGATATTGTCTTTCAAGTAGTCCCGGACCTCCGTGATCCATGCATCGGGTCTGACTTGAGCATCTGGATCTTGAGCGCTGGGTTGCACGGAGTCCCCAGTGACGCTTATGATCCTTGGCGGCGCTCATGGCAGCCGGGACCGCCAGCTTCGAGGTGCTGGTCTAGCCCCCTTCGCCCGGCTCGGCGGGCCGGGCTGTGGGTCGCGGCAACGTCCTCTCGAGGCCCCCTTCAGGCACAGTGGCTCCGGTGGCAGTGGGGGCCCTCATTGAAAGGTCGTCAGCTGCGGCCTTGCTAGCGCGCGGTACGTGGTGCAGGTCCATGGCGAGGGGGTTTGTCTCCGCCGTCTTGGTTGATAACCAGACTGGGGATCGCCCTGAACCAACGACTAGCGAGAAGGATGAGCACTCCATACTCTGCTATGGTGTTGGCTGCCTTGGAATTGAGACGCGCCACATACCCAGACTGCTCCCCCGATGGCATGAGGAACAGTACGCTAGCATCGGCCCCCTGCTTTCGCGGGGAGCCGTGGGCGAACATCATTTGACGAGTCCTGATGAAGGTCAGGGCCCAGGGTCCTGTTTCATCGTCTTCATGGCCCCCTGAGCGTGCGTCTACTTCAGCCACAAGTGAACTAATGCTCGGTTAATGTCTGTATGGCGGGAAAGGGAACCTAGATCAAATTTCAGTAGCTCCGCCGCCCATTTGGCGGCATCGCCCGCCGCATGGAGCTGTGAGGGATAGCTTTTAGCCTGGGGAGATCGCCGGGTGCCCGACACTCGGGGGTCCTCACGCTGCTTTGGACCTCGCGGGAAGCTCCGCTGTCGTCCCGGGGGCTCCGGGAGGTTGTGTCAGGGATCCGAGGTCTGGTCTTCTGGTGCTTGCTTCTTGGTAGCGGAACAGGTTACTGTGGTATGGGGTTAAATCCATTGCGTGAAAACCAGAAATTCGCGGGACCCCTAGCTATGCCGAGTCGGCTTACGCAGGGATTAGTAGGTAGGGGGCGCCCTTCAACTACTTCAGACACAGGGGTCTGATGGGAGCCCTAGCAAGCATTTGGGAAGCGCAGCATATCACAGCCTGGTATCGAGTCTACTATTTGCTCTATCAGCCGAAGAGAAAATAAGTCTTTAGGACATGCCTTATTGAGACTGGTGTAGTGGATGCGCTTCCGGAGCTTCTCGCCGGCCCTCGGGATAATAACACGGTTTGCCAAGCGCCGGGAGTGGCGGACCCTCCGTCTCGTCGGACGGCTGGACGTCGGGAAAGACCTTCAAGTAATGCTCCATCACCTCCCTGGGGTTCTCTGGCCTCGGTGATGGCTGTCATGCAGCACATCGACCTCATGCCGGAGGGGGGCAACGAGCGCGCCTTCCTATATGCTACCCGGGCCCCCGGCTACCCGGGTGGTCTGGGTGGCATCGGCGCTGATTCGGATGAGCCTTGTGGGTACGTCGTCCTCATCAAGGGTTTGCACGCGGGGTGCGGCGGTAGAGGCACGGTGGCGTGCACTTGGGTGGAGCTGGTTTGGTCCTGTACTGCCGAGGGCTGGCGCTCTAGTTGCTGTAAGCGCCCGAAGCCTTTCCAAGGCTAATACTGCGGCAACACGGTCTCCACAACCTTGGGGACGCCTGTTGGTGTAGGCATCTTCAAGACAAGGTAGCCGTAGTGGGCTATTGCCATGAATCGGTACAGGGCTGGCCTACCGATTGTGGCATTGAAGGGGAGGTCAGTCTCGGCCATGTCGACCAGAATGTACTCCGTCCGGTAGCTTCCCGGTGCCCCAAAGGTCACCGGGAGGCTGATGCGGCCGTAGGAAACGACCTGTCCCGGCCCTACCCCTGAGAACGGGCTTGATGGGGCGAGCTTGGCCATCGGGATCTGCAGCTTCTGGAAGGCTGCGTGACTGATGAGGTTCAGTCCAGCCCCACCATCCACCAAAACGTGGTACATCTTCACGTTGGCGATGGTAAGGGCCACCACGAGCGGTAGTTGGCCGGCCCCAGCCATGTTCCTGGGGCAGTCGGTGTCATCGGAGCTGATGGGGGTTCCCATCCACCTGAGGTGCGGTACTGCACCTGGGAGGGGAGCCACCGACGCTACCGCTCGTCGCAAGGCCTTAGCCATGCTTCTGGTCAGGGGGGTCAGCGGACCCGTTGAAGATGTCACAGGGCATCTTCCAGTGCTCGTCGTCACTGGAGATGGAGCTTCCATGATTGCGCGCTGCCTTTGCGGCGCGCCGGAGCTCCTGGAAATCCACCTGGCGGTCGTCGCCGTCTCGGGCCTCGACCTTCTGGTTGCCCTCCCTTACTATAGGATGGGGCATCAGCTAGGGGCTGCTTCCCCTTCCGGAAGCGCCCCGTGAGCTTCTGGATTTCCCAGCCTCTGGAGGAATTCCGCCGGGTTGATGCTGCCGTCGTACTTCTCAGGCGAGAGTGACCGAAACTTGCGCGGCCATTTTGTGAAGCGAAGGCGGGGCGCGAGGGCCGCACACCCCGCTTCTGTCGCCGCAGGTTCTGATGCCACGAATGCTTGGTTCGCGCTGAGCATCGCATGCTCCGGCGGCCATACACAGGACATACGACTGTGGCATATTGAGTAGCAGCGCTCTTCGCTGCAGCTAGCGCACCTTCACTAGGTACACCCAGCGCTACTGAAAACCTGACGCTGGTCGGAGCCGGCATTGCCGGGGTCGGCGCTGCCAGAGCCGGTTGCTGGATCCCAGTGCAGGTATCGGCGCCGTGAACGCCTGGTCCTCCGCTGGCACAGTATGCCCCGGTATGGGCAAGGCCGCTCTATAGACCGGGGACGCCGTTTGCAGGGCATATGGTTGTGGCATATACTGCGCGACGTATGCCTGGGGCAGAGCCCACGTAGCGAAGATCTGCCCTTCAGGCTGGGTCGAGACCGACGTCAAGACGGTCTACCTCGCGAATCCACTGCTGGGTCGCCGCCTGAGGCGCGTCCCCAGCAGGTGAATTGCGCAGTAGCGACCTTGCTGAGGCTAGCGCACCCCCACCGGGTACGCCCGGCGCTACTGAAGGCCTGACGCTGGATGGAGCCTGCATTGCCGGGGTCGGCGCTGCCAGAGCCGGTTGCTGGCTCCCAGCTTGCCTTGTCACACTCCGTCCTGAGTGTGTCATCATGTACTCTCCCCTGTGGTCACGGTTCGCCGTGACCGCGGAGAGGGAGAGTTTGCCGCTGAAGGAAGCTTGGTCATCTTCGTCGGCGGAAACTCGCCGCGCTAGGGGAAAAGCCCCCTACCTGGCGCGCCAAATGTCGAAGTGTGCGATCGACACTTCCCCCGGGCCTGCACTGGGCAGCCTGCGGAGGTTCTTTTTTCGGAGGGGCTAGTTCCTAGCGGAGAGCTTGCGCGGATGGACGAGTTAGTGAGAGCTTGACACGGGAAGTTTTACGTGGTTCAGGCCGCCGGAGCGTAAAACCCTACGTCCACGGCGAGCTATGGAGCTCGCTGTATTGCTTGCTGCTCAGGGCCGGGGGCCTGAGCTTGGGGGTGAGTTACAGCTTGAGAGTGTATGGCTAGTTTATGAGTTGCAAAATGCGAACCCTTGCTATCGACGCCTACCCGAGCCTTTTATAGTCCAAGACTCGGGTGGCTTACAAGGGGGGCCAGGACCCGACAGGTGGTCCCGGGAAGATTCTCTATTATCTACCGTATCTGTAGTTACGCCGGTGGTTGCCTCTGGTCGAAGGCTTCTGAGTCTTCATTTTGCCGCCCTGCCCACGCCGCGCACTAGTCATAGTGGTTGATGACGGCGCAGGCGGCATGGGATGCCTTGTCGCGGCGTTTATTACCTGGCAGGTTCTGACACCGCGCGCCAGTCTGTGATGCGACTGGGCGCAACGGCACCTGACAGGCGCGTGCTCCGCGTTTCCGCGTCTTGGGAAGACGCGGGCCTTGAATACCTTGTACGGGCAAGGTGAGGAGCGCCTTTACGCCCGCTGCCTACCGCTCGGGGGCAGGCTGCACCGTTCTTCTAGCCACGTGGCGGGTCCGGAGCTCTTCTCTGAGGAGAGGGAGGTCCGGCCCCGCTGGACGCGTGGCGCCTTCGGACCTCTCTCCCGCGGAGGGGGTGGTCCGGATTCTGCATGCCACGTGGCGGGCCCGGAGCTCACCTCTGAGGAGAGGGAGGTCCGGCCCCGCTGGACGCGTGGCGTCTTCGGACCTCTCTCCCGCGGAGGGGGAGGTCCGGCTTCTGTATGCCACGTGGCGGGCCCGGAGCTCTCCTCTGAGGAGAGGGAGGTCCGGCCCCGCCAGACGCGTGGCGCCTTCGGAGCTCTCTCTGCGGAGAAGGGCGAGCACCTTAGGCATTTTCACCTTGTGCGCGGGGGTACCCCATATCTCAGGTACCGACACGTACCTTGAGACGTGACCTAACTCAAGGACGGCCGTATGGAAATGATACGGGCGTTTGTATTTACTTTTAAATATGGTACTGCCTGAAATGGAAACAAAACCCTTGAGTTCACCGCTATTGTGTGGTCTTTTGCAGGTACTAACCACGTATGTATCCGTGTAGAAAACGTGTGCGAGAGACCGTTTAGTGCCACATTTGAGACGTATATGCCGGTATAATCCGGATAGGTTTTTCTTTTGTGAGGAACGTAGTACCGAGATATTGTAGGCATATGCATGGAAATATTGATAACGAGGAACTAAAATCATTAGGTTCAACAATTTAGACCCTGGTTGGGTATAAGAAGGGGATAGTGGAGTAGGATAGCCAACAGGGCTGAAAAACAGAGTGCTCTGTTTTGGGCAGCAAGTTTGCTGATCTTCAACAGGGCATAACTCACAGGTAGTTTAGCCCAGGGAGGTGTGCTATATAGTTCTGGAAAGGTATTCAAGTACTCTACAACTTTGTTGTAGACTTCCAGAGCTGAAACTCGCCTTAAGATGGCTGAAATCCCAGAGGAATGTAAACTGTCCAGAACCAGGGCAGAGTAAAACATCCTCTGAACTGATCTGTTTTCGAACATAACTCCCAGTAGAAAAATCTAAAATTGTCATATAATACATCCTTAGAAAGAGTAGAAGATGTGTGACATCTTTGCAATTCGAAGTTCCTGAAATTTCAGCACAGAATTTAGTGGAAATCAGGGTTGAAAACAGCCACTTTCCAGGGAGGTGCTGTTAAAATTCTTCCAGAAATTCTGCTGACTTTGAATTAGCATAACTTTTTAACCAGGGCGGATCTGGGGGCAATTGAATACTCGTTGGGGAGATACGGAAATTAACTTTAACTTTGGTATTCAACTTAAGTCATGAAAATGCTCAGAACCAGATCAAAACTTGGAATAGGTAGAAACTGGTCATTCTGACAGAAGAATGACAGTTGAACTCATTGGAGAGGGTGTTGTACCCTAAGGGTGGTATACGTGATGACAACATGATAGTAATGTCTCGTAGTGACCAAACCTAGTTATGTTGAGCTTCCAAAGTGGAGGTTCATCAAGTTGGATTAAACTAACTTGTGTTTGGTCTGGTAATGGTGTAGCTTGTGCAAAGTTATTACACTATCTACTTACGAGATGTATCGCATGTTTTCATTGTCATTATGTTTTACACCTATTTCATTTAGACTGCATGCACTCTGTTGCAGGACTGATGCTATTGTCGTATGGTTGCAGATGGTTCGCACTAGGACCACGCACGAGGTTGGTGGCTCTAGCCAAGGTGGAGGCGATGACTCCCAGCCACCGGCCTACGACAGCACCCCGCAGCAGCAGCCACCACCGCCGCCTCCGCTTACTCTAGCGGATGTGATAGCGGCACTAGTGGGAGGTCGTGAGGAGCAGACCGACCTGCTCCGCACGATCGTGCAGAATACGTCCCAGGCGGGGGGACGTCAAGAGCGAGGGCCTCGTGAGCCCCGCGAAGTGTCATACTCGGATTTCATGAGTACGCACCCTCCAGTGTTCACCGAAACTGAAGAACCACTGGAGGCTGACAACTGGCTGCGGACCATCGAGTCCAAGTTTGGGCTGCTCCAGTGTACGGAGCGGCAGAAGACCCTGTTCGCAGCACAGCAGCTCCACGGTGCCGCTGGTGTGTGGTGGGCGAATTATGTCGCCTCACGTCCGGCTGGCCATGCCGTGGAATGGCAAGAGTTCCGGGAGGCGTTCCGCGCCTATCACATCCCTCCCGGAATAATGAAGAGGAAGTTCCAAGAATTTTTGGAACTGAAGCAGGGCGGGAGGAGTGCCCACGACTACTCCCGTGCCTTCAACCATCTGGCGCAGTATGCGTCAGACTACATCTCCATGGAGGAGAAGAAAAGGGAGCACTTCTATCGGGGGTTACACCCCGAAATGAAGACCCACCTCGTACAGTGGAACCGCGGCACATTCAACGACTTAGTCAATGCCGCGATAATGCAAGAGGATGCTCAGAGGGAATTGGCAGCTGAGCAGCGGAAGCACAGAGCTCCACCCAACGGTGGGAGTGGCGCTCCCCAGAAGTACCGTATGGTGTATCGGACACCATCCGGGCAGCAGTGGCGTCAACCGGCGCGACCTCAACAGTTCGGGGGACGTTCGTTCCAAGCACCCCCGTTCTGTCCGCCGATGCCACCACCAAGACAGCAGCAGCAGCAGACGGTACCCCGGGCGTTTCAACCGCCACAACGCGCCCCGGGTTTCCGTCCACCGATCAGAGGGGGACCACCCCGTTTCACCTGCTTCACGTGTGGCCAGGCGGGCCACTTCACGAAGGACTGTCCCCAGGGGCAGCAGAGCAGCGGGCAAGCCCAGTTCCAGGGCGGTGCTCGAGGCCGACCTCCGGTGAAGAAGGTTGGTCAACGGACTGGGGGTGTCCGCAACCTCGACAGTGAGGACGCCCCAGAGGGAGACAACGTGCTGGCGGGTACGTTTACTCTCAACAATCAAGCCATCGTCATATTATTTGATTCTGGTGCAACCCACAGCTTTATAAGTGCATCCTATGTGGCTAAACATCAATTGCAAGTCTTCCCAACCGACTGCACTTATATGATTTGCTCACCGGGAGGGAAGATTTCAGCTAATATGATGATTCCAAAGGCCCCTCTGTGCTTAGGTGGGAAACTATATCCCACCACCTTGATAATCCTTATGGGACAAAAGATTGATGCAATCTTAGGGATGTCATGGCTACAATACCATGGCGCTGTCCTAGAGACTCGGACACGGACGGTTCACTTAAATTCTCCTTTCCACCGTCCACATTCCATGGTGTTAGACACGCCAGTCCGGGAAGTTTTAGCAATTAATAACGCTGAAGCTCTCAAGTTAGAAGACATCCCCGTAGTCCGGGAGTATCCTGATGTGTTCCCGGATGATCTTCCAGGCATGCCACCTGAGCGGGATGTCGAGTTTAAGATTGAACTTGCACCCGGGACTACGCCCATATCACGGAGACCATACAAGATGGCTCCAAATGAGCTGGCTGAACTGAAAGAACAGCTCAATGATCTGTTGAGCAAGGGTTTCATTAGGCCGAGTTCCTCGCCTTGGGGATGTTCAGCGCTGTTTGTAAAGAAGAAGGATGAAACCCTGAGGCTGTGTGTGGACTACCGGCCGCTCAACGCCATAACCATCAAGAATAAGTACTCACTGCCCCGTATTGACATCTTGTTTGATCAACTTGTGGGGCAAGTGTATTCTCAAAGATGGACCTTCGCTCTGGATATCACCAGATCAAGATCCGGGCGGAGGATATCCCGAAGATGGCGTTCTCGACGAGATACGGCTTATATGAATATCTCGTCATGTCCTTTGGTCCCACAAATGCTCCAGCCCATTTCATGTATCTCATGAACTCGGTGTTCATGCCGGAGCTGGACAAGTTCGTGGTAGTGTTCATCGACGATATCTTGGTTTACTCCAAGACAGAAGCCGAGCATGCCGAACACTTACGGATCGTTCTTCAACGATTGCGAGACCACAAGCTCTACGCCAAGTTCAGCAAATGCGAATTTTGGATCAGCCAAGTGCCATTCTTGGGACATATCATCTCAGCTGAAGGCATTGTGGTTGACCCAAGTAAAATAGAGCAAGTGTTGAAATGGAAAGCTCCCACTTCAGTTCATGAAGTCAGAAGCTTCCACGGGTTAGCGGGATACTACCAGAGATTCATTCCAAGCTTCTCCAAGCTCGCTAAGCCGATGACAGAGTTGCTGAAGAAAGGGACGAAATATGTTTGGAACACGGCGTGTGAAGGAGCGTTCCGAACATTGGTGAAGCACCTCACAACAGCCCCGGTGTTAGCTCAGCCGGAAACAACAAAGCCCTTCGACATGTATTGTGACGCGTCCGGTATTGGGCTTGGCTGCGTGTTGATGCAGGAAGGACGTGTGGTCGCTTATGGCTCACGCCAACTTCGGAACCATGAGCAGCATTATCCCACTCATGATCTTGAGCTTGCTGCAGTGGTGTTGGCGCTGAAAATGTGGAGGCACTATCTCCTGGGGAACTTGGTGCATCTCTACACCGACCACAAGAGCTGGAAATACATTTTCACCCAGAAGGAGCTGAACATGAGGCAACGGAGGTGGTTAGAATTAATCAAGGACTATGAAATTGAGATTCACTACCACCCCGGCAAGGCGAATGTGGTTGCCGACGCGCTGAGTCGGAAATCACATGTCCATCACCTCACCATTACACCGGTGGAGGAGGAAGAGCCAAGTTTATACTTGGTTCCTTATGGATCGCTGTACAACCTTGCCCTCATCCCTACTATTAGGGAGGACATCATTGCAGCTCAGAAGACGGATAGAGGCATGGCACATCTCCGGAGACGGATAGACAATGGAGAGATTAAATGTTTCCGGAAGGATGATGAGGGGACGCTATGGTTCAACGACCACATAGTCATACCCCGGGACATGGAACTGAGGAAGAAAATCCTCGACGAAGCCCACTTGTCTAAATACTCCATTCATCCGGGCAGCAACAAAATGTACCAAGATTTGAAAAAGAAATTTTGGTGGACACGGATGAAGCGGGAGGTAGCGAAGTACGTATCCGAATGTGATACATGCCGACGAGTGAAGGCTGATCACATGAAGAAATCAGGGCTGTTGCAACCCCTGAAGATTCCGGCATGGAAATGGGAAGATGTGAGCATGGATTTCATTGTGGGATTACCCCTAACATCCAACAAGCATGATTCCATATGGGTAATCATTGATCGGTTAACCAAGACGGCTCACTTCATTCCGGTGAATACACGTTACAATGCCGGCAAATATGCGGAGCTATACATAGCAAAGATTCTATGCCTATACGGGGTACCCAAGACCATTATCTCAGATCGAGGTGCATTATTTGTATCTCGCTTTTGGGAGCAGCTACACGCTGCATTGGGTACTAAGTTGATCAGGAGCTCCGCTTATCACCCTCAAACAGATGGCCAGACAGAGAGGGTGAATCAAGTTCTAGAAGACATGTTGAGAGCATGTGCCATCCACCATGGTAGGAACTGGGATGATCACCTACCATTGGCGGAATTCTCGTACAACAACGGCTATCAGGCGAGTATCAAGATGGCACCCTATGAAGCTCTCTACGGTCGTAAATGCCGCACCCCACTAAATTGGTGCGAGTCCGGTGAAAGGGTCACATTCGGGGTTGATGTGGTGAACGACGCCGAAGAGTACGTTCGGACCATTCAAGCCAATTTGAAGGCCGCTCAATCCCGACAGAAGAGCTACGCTGATAAGAGGCGTAGACCATTGCACTTTGACGTCGGGGAACACGTGTACCTCCGCGTGTCTCCAATGAAGGGCGTGCACCGGTTCGGTGTGAAGGGGAAGCTCGCTCCCCGTTTTATTGGACCCTACGCTATCACCGAGAAGTGTGGATCAGCGGCGTATCGATTGGAACTACCGGCATCTCTTACGGGTGTCCATGATGTTTTCCATGTTTCGCAACTGCGAAAATGTTTGAAGCATACAGCTGCTGTTCCTACCGAAGACATCGGCGAGTTGAAACCGGATTTAACATATGATGAGTATCCGGTGGCCATTCTTGATGAGAAAGCCCGAACCACGCGTAGCAGAACGTTGTGGTTCTACAAAATACTCTGGAGTAACCACACCGCCGAAGAAGCGACGTGGGAGAGTGAGGAGTTCCTTCACTCAAATTACCCGGAGTTCATGGCTTCTCAACACGGGTAAGTCCCTATTACATCGCTATCTCTTCTTTTGTAATCTCGGGATGAGATTCTTTTAAGGGGGGAGGGATGTAAAAGCCCAAGAAAAGGGACTTGCAAAAACTTTTCTTCACCTCACAACACCACAGTTTTTATTTTGGACACCTTAGGAAATGTTGTGAAGAGCAAGTAACCTCCATCAAAAGAATGATTAGAGGGGAAAGCCTTTACTTTCACAAAGTAGGGTTTCTACACATGAACATGAGAGGTTGAGCTCGCCCCTAGGATTTAAAAAGTCTTGGGAAGGTTCAGTCCAAAGCTCTTACAAATTCAACACTTTTTGAGGCACTTTTGGGTTATTTCAAAAAGAGGCCAATTTGAATGTAAATTCAAATTGCAGCAACTTTCATCACCCAAATTCAAAAGTTAGCTCCATATTTATACTCAGCACATTTTTCTGAGTAAACCCACCAATTTTCATCTCCATTGGAACTCATCTTGTCAAGAGCTAAATTTGCAAGAATTCAAAACTGAATTTGAATTTCAGTTTAAATATGAAGCAAATTTAACCAAACAAAGTTTGAATTTGAGAATTCAAATTCAAACAAAGACTTGGGAGCTAAGTCTCACATTAAATTGTGAGTAGCTGGTGGGATAATTAGCAAAAACAGAAAAGAAATATTAGGGAAAAAGAAGAAAGGGGGAGGCCCACAGGTCAGTGGCACACACGAGGGGCAGTCGGTTGCTGCAGCTGACCTCGACTTCGCGCGCAAGCAAGGGAACGGCGGCGAGCCACCGAGGCAGCAATCGGCCACCTCACGGTGCCAAACCGCGGCTTAAAGGCCAGCGCACAGCCCACGCCGCCTTCCTCCTGCTTTCCAAACGAGAACCCCCCTACCGCGCTTCTTTCTCGGTTCCGCGCGAGCACAGGAACGCCGCCCTCTCTGATCGCCGGCGTCCGGCCAGCACAGGCGCGCTCGTGCCCGACGAGCAACACAAGAAAGGACCGCCTTAAGGTGCTGATTCTTCTAGTCCCTACCGTTCTTCATTTCATGGGCTGTCGAGGGAGTATTTCGCCGGGAAAGCTTCGGGTGTCTTGAGACCGAGCTCCCACAAAATCCCAAAATTCGTGGGGGTTAGCTCATCACCGGGCAAACCGAGTCACGCACACGCTCTATACACTGCCACGACCACCTAGGATCGAAAACCAGTAAGAACCGTGGGCTAGGTTTACGGTTCTTTGAAGTTTTCTGAAACACAGCCGATATCCGGCCTAGGTCGCCGATGAGGTCGTAGTTACCGCCGTTTTCACGGGGATCGGTGTCCATGTCTGTGACCAGCAGGTGTCAGCGGAGCTCCCCGAGCAAACCGCATCGAAAAAGGTGCATGGGAGGCCGAGTTGGACGTCGCCAGTGAGCTCCCGGCCGCTGTTGCCGTCGGGAGCACTGTTCCGGTGGTTGTCAAGTTCTGGGGAGGGCACCACCGTGTTCCTCAGGCCGAGATAGGCACTGGCGGCAAGATTCAGCAAGCTCCGAGGACCGGAACCCCTCTCCGGCGAGAGCTCCGGCGAGCTGGGCGGCGGGGTCGCGCGGGGGGCCGGAGAAAGACGAAGGGGTAGGTCCCACGCATCAGCAGCTGGAGATAAATGGGTGGGATTCTCTGTGGTCCGGTATCCAGTGCGGCCGTGCGGGAAGGAGTCTGTGGCCCCGTGAGGCTCGGCTCCAGCGGTCGACACGTGTGCGTGGACCCACCCGCAGGATTTAAACATTTTTGGAATTTCCAGTTTTAGTGCAAACTTTAGAACCCCATAACTTTTGCTAGGAAACTCCAAATTTAGTGATTCAAATTGGGTTGGATTCATCTTGCCTAGATCGGTCCAGATATACAACCCAATTTTTATGAAACCAATTAATTAGTTCTGGAAAATTCTTTAAAGCTTTTCAGCAAAAGAATTTTAGGGGGAGTTTGGTTCATCCAAAAATCCCCAAATTTTGCCAGAATGTTCTTTAGGACATTAGTAAACCCCTGTCAAAGTGTCAGACCATTTGGAGTTGATTTGGTCAGAGCAATTCAAATTGGAAGGTGCTGTGTTCATTTGAATACAGAAACAATTTCAGAGAATTTCCAAAACTTGGAAATTCAGTTCTGGGCAATTCTTAACTCCAAAAATGCTAGGAAAATTCATGCAAACTCTATGAGCTATAATTGAAATTGTAGTTCACTAAGTTGGGCATGAGCAGGGGTATGACCTCAGAATTAATTCTCCCTTGCTTATTTGCTAAGAGAATTATTCTGAGCAAACCACTCCATGAAAAGTGCTAATGTTGGGTCCAGAGAGTTTTCTTATGACAAGGAACTTACACAAAAATTGTCAGCTCCATTGGAGCTCTGGATCACCCCTGTCCTGTTTAACCACTTGAGGGATTAATATGGAAAAGGAGGAAGACCACTTAGCATTTAACCAGGGGGATTAAGTCTAAGCCAAACCACCAACACTCAATTCACCTTTAAATTCTTAAACAAGGTTCCAGATGTTAGAGGCTGGTTATTAGTACTAATAGTAGAAGTCTTACCCTAAACTCACATTTGCATCTAAATTAACATGTAGTGTTTCATTAACGTGTAGCCGTTGAAGAAGAGACTCCGGAAGTGCTGGACTTCCTTCTTCCGGACGAAGAACTAACTCCTGACCAGCAGCAACAAGGCAAGCCCCGGTTTGCATTAACCTTTTATAAGTCTTACTTTGTTTACACGTGTCATATGAAGTATGTATGTGCATTAGGTATAGGATGAATGAAACCCCACTTGCATAACCAAAGGTTCCTAAAAGAGTGAGGGTAGTGTCAAGGACCTCGAGTAGACAGGCTATGCTTAATGAGTCATAGGGCTTCGGTACAAGTCGAGTAGTTGGAATCTACTCGCGAGATAGGCTTGGGACACACGGGTTCGGTTGAGTGATGTGAGATCACTATAGTAATGAAAATGAGACTAAGCAGGGGCTAGGGCGCAGCAAGAGGAAGTCTTGTGTGCGCAGCCCTGCCCGTGTCGATTGAGGACCGATCCGTGTGTGGCCCTGCTGAACAAGTATTGAACGTACCGAAGGCATATCGGATATATGGGCCCCGATAAACCGATGTAGCCTAAACCTCCGGGCGTCGAGGCATAGCGCACCGATTTATAGGTGTAGGTTGAGGGAAGCAAGGTGGAAATCTGCCAACGGGCATAGAGAGATGCTCCGTGTGGGGAACCTCCTGCTCGTTTCGGTGCGACCGGTTCGACGTTTGGGCTGTTGGGTGAAAGGTTGTCCCCTACGACATCGAGTGAGCGTGCTGTGCAGCTCCACGGGTGGGCGTACGTGACGTGCTCTTTGGGTTTTCCCTGCAGGTGTATATCGAGTCGATTCGCCGTCCCTCACGGTGACGATTACCGCTTGTTCACTGCGTCGTAACGTAGACTAATGAATGAAATGTTATGATTCAATATTGTTGTTATGATATAATTGTATTGCTACATGTGTGCCACCAAATATTGCTTACTAAATTTCAACTTCATGAACGGTTAACTTGTTGCTAAAAGATGAATTAAGGATGAACTTGTAGGCGTGTCCATTTGCTGCAATATTACTACCCTATGTCATTGTAGCCCTCATGTAGAGTTTCATGCTTAGGTGAGTCGGTTAAGTCTTGCTGAGCCTTCGTGCTCACGGTTGCTGCTTAAGTGTTTTTCAGGTGAGGAGCCACCCACGGACTCGGAGTACGAGTCCACCGGCGAGGGTTACCCTCCGTCGGGGACCACGGCTGAGTGGGAGCCGTACACGCCGCGCTGAGCTGAGGAGTGCAGCTAGTGTGGGTTGCCCTAGGGCTGGGCAACCACTTTTGCTAGATAGGCGGGTGTGAGTTGTATAAAAGAAACTTCCGCTGTGTAATAAAAGACCCTAGTTTGTAACTGAGAAGTGTACTATTTTGTACATTCAGTTTGTTTTTCCCATGTAATATAATGTGTTCTTATGACGTGTGCTGTCGGGTGTCGCATCGCGCGACACCACCCTCTGCGATCCTGGATGAGCGGATTCCGGTCCGCCACAGCCTGGTATCATAGCTGCAGTGGGGATAGCACAGTACTTAAGGACTGCATTATGGGGGAAAACTTAGGTATATGGTGCGGGGCCCATGAGCAGGAGTTTAAACTTTTCCCCGATTTTCAGAATTCTTCCAAACTTCAAATCCTCATAACTTTGGCTAGAAAGCTCCAAATCGAGTAAACCAAATTTTGTTGGATTCAGCTCTCTGAGAACTTTCCAGCAAATCAAGTTTCAGCTCATGAAAATCCTTATTTCTCCAGAATTAATTCCTCATAGTTTAAACTGTTTGGAATTTTAACTGGAGAATCCTTTGGAGGAAAATCCTGAAATTTTGCTGGGATGTTCACCAAAATATCCCTGAACTACCATAAAAATTTCATACCCATTTGATCTCAGTTGATCCACCTAATGCTGTGATTAGTGAAACTGTTCCAGAGAAAATAGAAAATGTTCAGAAACATTTTCAGAATTTTCTCTGAAATTGTTTAGCTCATATCTTTAGCTAGGAACCTTCAAATTAAGTGAGACCAATTCCATTAGAACCCTCTTAAAATCTAGTTTTCAGAAAGTCATAGTTTGTTTCATAAAAATCCCTAGAACATCCTAAGAGTGCCAATTAAGGTCAACTACATGATTAATTGTGGAGGGCTCAAATGAGCTTTACTGCAAATAAAACTTGACCAAGTCTGTACATAGGTTATAACCAAGCCACAGTAAAAGTTTAACAGTCATTGGGCTTGTCTAGTAAGAGTTATAGACTTCACAAGTTTAAAAGTTAATACAAATGCATTTAAATTAATACATGTACTGCTTCTATCATGTAGTCGCTAAGGTTGAGGAGGAACCCGAAGTCCTAGACTTCGTTACTCCGGAGGAGCAGCTAGCCTACGACCAAGAGCAGCAAGGCAAGCTCCGGTTTGCATTAACCTTTTACAAGCTTTATTGTTTTGAGCACATACTTGATTACTTTATTCTTTGCATTAGAGTCTTGTCTGGAAACCCAACTGCATAGCCAAGAAAACCATGGGTTGGGATTAGGATGGCAAACCCTGTTAGCTACTGCAATGCTAAGATAGAGTAGAATTCGGTACAAGTCGAGTAGTTGGAACTACTTGCGAGCATAGGCTAGAAGCACTCGACTTGGGTAGTGATAGCACATGAAACACATGGCAAGAAAAGGAGACCAAGCAGAGGGTAAGGGCAGCAGGACTTTGGGGCCTGTGTGCTGTAGCTCCGCTTGTGTCGATTGAGGACCGAGCCGTGTGTGGGCCTGTTGAACAAGCTAGAACAGTACCGAAGACCTATCGGCTATATGGGAACCGGGAAACTGATGTAACTCGGGTAGCTGGGTATTGAGGCATTGCCCGTCGTTCAGAGGGTAGGTTGAGAGCTTGAGGTGTAAATCGGCTGGCGGCACGGAGATGCGCGTGCAGAGACCTCTTGCTCGAGAGGATGGGACTGGTTCAATATTTGGCTGATGGGCGAAAGGTGGTTGCGTACGGCGTCCGTGATGGTTGTTGTAGGCAACATCGAGTACGGGCGTACGTGACGGGTTGTTCGGGTAACCCTGCAGGTGTAAATCGATTATAATCGCCGTCCCTCACGGTCAGTGAGTACCACTTGTTCACTGTACCGTGACGTAGAAAGAACAGGCTAGTTACATGTTAAAATGTTGCTGATTGAAAGATGGACTTGATTGCTAATGACTTGCTGTAGTTTAGAGCTAACTAAAGTTCATTTCAACTTTGGGCAAAGTACATGAGAGAAATGCGTTTCTTGTTTGATTGCGGCTCTCTCATGTACCTTAGCGTAAGGTTCTCCACAACCTGCTGCTAAAACTTGAAAGTAAGGTTCTACTAATTAGGCGAGTCCTTGCAAATGATTTTTACCTCATGTAACCCACCACCCCTCATTTAGAAGTTCCATGTTTAGGTGAGACGGGTCAGACTTGCTGAGCCTTCGTGATCACTGCTTGTGTTTGAAGCCTTTGCAGGGTTCTATGAGGAAGGGACTCCCGAAGAGGAGACGGAACCCCAGGAGGGGAACCCCGTCGAGTGGGAGTCGTGCACGCCGCAGAGTTAGTGTGCGTGTGTGCTAGCAAGGACACGTTCAAGGGCTGAACGTGGACTTGATGCGTAGTCTACGCCCGTGAGTGTAGACTGGAACTATTTTGGTGTAAACATGTTCATAAACTTGTTTATGTAATAAAATTCCACTTCCGCTTTGTACCTTTGACGTGTGTTATCCGGTGCTGTGCAACGCAGCACCCCTCAGCGTGATCCTGGCTCGACAAGACCGTTGGGGTCGTGTCAGTGTGGTATCAGAGCTCGCTTAAGGTTTAACGCACTACAAAGGTCACCTTTTTTGAAAATCCAGTGAGGAACGAGTTAGTAGCCCGTATAAGGATGTTATTAGCATATAGAAAGTGACATATTAACTTATTTGATTATGTCAGAAAAATCGTGTATCTCGGGACGTTTATGTCTTGGGGGGTACACGTAAGCGCTGTCCACCAGTGCGCACAAGCTGAAGGGTGGAGCCCCACGGGTGGCAGGTAACCCGACCTGCTTTGATATCCTCTACGACTCTTCATGTCGTTTGGGGTATTCGAGCGACGTCTGTACCTGGCGTGCGTGGTGCAACTTGGGAGACCCCGTCACGTGGTCTGAAACGTGAACACGTAACTCAAGGCGTGTTTGGCTTGAGAACATCCGGGCGAGTGATGACGGCTAGGTGTACGAACTGTATGGATTCCGGGCTCGGTGTGCAGCCGAGTCTGATGATTGTTTGACTTTCTGCAGGTAGCCTGACTACGAAACGGTAAACGTGTAGCATCCATGTGCGAGCGACGTTTAGTGCCACTGAATTAACGAAGCCGGCTAAGTCCGGTATAGGTTTTTCTTTGTGAGGACGTAGTACCGACATGCTCTGGTGACGCATCGACGTCACACCCAACTAAATGAACAACTTCATTGTAAAAACTCGAAGGTTTTGATCCAAAGCAGTAAAACTTTGCTGTACCCTCTTCCTTTAATCAGGATGTTCAAAGTAAACAAGTTTTCAACTTATAGGTTGTTAAGGACAGAGTACTCTGGTTTCAGCTGAATGAGGGCTGTAGTTAAACAGAGGTTAGAGGTTGAGTTATTTCGAGGTGAGGGTCATATGATACATTTCTGGAAAGCTTTGGAAGAACTTTACAACCTTTCTGTTGAGGTGCAGAGGTGTTTCATCCCTTAACCAATCGAAAAATGCAGTAGAGTTGAAACTGTCCAGAAAATAGGACAGAGTAAGACTCTCTGTAAACTCTCTGTAAATTAAGCATAACTTCCTGCTTAAAAATCCAAAAATAGAAAAATGAGGTAGTTCTGGAAAGCTTATGAATGGGTTACAACTTTGTAACAGAAAGTTTTGTCAGATTAGGAACAAAATTAACTGGAATTCTTGGATCAAATCAGTACCTATAGCAGGGAGGTGCTGTCCAAATGTTCCCAGAAATTCTGTTAACTTTGACATCTCATAACTTTTGAACCAGGACAGATCATAGGCCAAGAAAATAATTTCTGGAAAGCTATTGAAGTTAGCTTTAACTTTGATGTTGAGCTCCAGAACTAGTTTTGTCTTTAACATGGCCTAAATCAGGTTGAAATGGAAACTGGTCAGGGCTGTCATGGGAACAGCAGATCAGCAGTCAAATTTGGTTAAAATTTGAACTATGTTTCCAAGTTTTATGGGTTCAATGACATGTCTTATGTTATAACTCAGTGGTTTACTGTTTAAATAAATATTTGACATTTCTCAAATATATTTTTACATATGACAGCAGATAAACAGTTGGAGAACGGGTGGGTGGTGTCCCACTGTTCTCACCATAGCGGCTACCCGGAAGCATTGTGGCAAATGCTCCAATATTTCGGGTACAACCAGATGCCGCAGTACTTCGCCAAGGAAGAAGGCGAAGAGGGGAACAAGACATGGACGATCCATGTTGAAGTCCCTACAGGACCTACGCCACCCGGTTGGGTGCCGTTCACCGTCACGGTGAGAGGAAGACAACCGGAAGGGATGCGGCAGGTGGCAGCCCGTGACACCATGTCACGTTTCTGCCAACTACACGTGCAGTCTATGGAGGGCACTCCATACGCGCTCGTTCCGGTGGAGGGACGGGCTCAGCATGTGTGGGAAGAGAGGTACCGGGAGGCAACGGACCCGAGTTGCCCAAGGTACAGCCCCGCGGAGGCAAACCTTAGCCTCCAGATGAGGGCGGGAAACGCCGTGATGGACAGCCAAGCTGTTCATACGGAGCATCTCGCCACAAAGCTCAAGGAGAGCACGATCCGTGGAGACCATTTCGAGAGTGCTCACAGCGCACTCCACAATGTGCTCCTTCCGACGATCAAGCGACTGAATGAACAGCACAATCAGTTGCGTCGTCTGAAGAAGGCATGGAAAAAGAGCTGTGTTGACATCGCGGCATTGCAAGAACTGGTACAGAATCTTACCCAGCAGAACGAGGACCTTGCTCAAGAGCGAGACGACGCTATTGAGGAAGGGCAAGGCTGGGAAAAAGATTACAACCAAGCCATGGACGAGGTGCATGCATTGCAGGACCTCGTACCTCCGGTGTTAGGCGTACCGGTGGTGTTGGGCCTTCCAGCAATGGGAGAACCCGGAATGGGAGAAGAGGTGGTAGATCCAGAGCCACCGGCATAGGTACCGGAGGAGGACGACCTGAAGGAGGTCGAGTTCTACTCCGAGTAGGGGGTTACAGTTGCCATGTAGGGCAGCCAGGGTAGTGTAACCCAACTTTTTTAATCAGTGACATATCGTGTAGACAGTAGCGTATGTATAGGTAGTCACGACATGAGCACGACTTCTCGGAGACCCGAGAATAATGTATCTTGTGTAAAGTTTATTCTTTATCAATATATGTGAATGTTGTGCAAATTATTCATGTGTCACTTCAATACCTACTGTTGCATATGGAAATTTTTAAGTAAGACATGTGCTAATTGCTGCTGTTTTGAATTTCAGAATGACGCGTACTCGTGCTAACCCGGACGTTGGGGGTACTAGTCAAGGGGGAGAGACCTCCCAACAGCCTCCCGAGGACTCCTCGGGACAGCAGCAGCAACAGCAAACACCGCCACCGCCACTGCCAACGGTTACATTGGCCGACATCGTCGTGGCAATGGTGGGTTCACATCAGCAGCACACGGAGTTGCTGCAAACGCTTATCGCCAATACGTCTCGCCCAGAGAGACGTCAAGACCGTGAGGAGCGTCAATAGAGCTCCTACTCCGACTTCCTGGCGACTCATCCCCCTGTATTCTCAAGGGCAGATGAACCTCTTGACGCGGACAACTGGCTCCGCGCAATAGAAATGAAGTTCGGGCTGCTCCAGATAAGCGAGCAGCGCAAGACTCAGTTCGCGGTCCAGCAGCTCCAAGGATCTGCGAGCGCGTGGTGGGCCAACTTCTGTGCTTCACAGCCCACCGACCGAGTGATGACCTGGACGGAGTATCGGACGGCCTTCAGGGCCTATCATATACCGCCAGGTTTGATGAAGACGAAGACACAGGAGTTCCTGCACCTGCAGCAAGGGAGCCAGAACGTGCTGGAATACTCCAGGGCGTTCACCGATCTCGCGCTCTACGTGTCGTATCACGCAGATACTGACGAGAAGCGGCGGGACTACTTTTACCAGGGGCTTAACCCGCTCCTGAAGGACAAGTTGGCGATGTTCAATCACGGCAGCCTCAACGACATCATTGATGCTGCGATTGTTCAGGAGGACTCCGGCAAGGAGTTAGCGGCGGCTGAGAGAAAGCGAAGCGTGCCGCAGAGCAGCGGAGAAGGAGGCGGTCCTTCTCAGAAGTTTCGGATGGTGAATCACCCACCATCAGGTCCACGCTGGCAGCCACCACAGCGGTCGATGCCGTTCCGCAGTCGGCCGTACTCTTCACCGGCATTCAGGCCGGCACTGCCAGTACCACCTCCGCAACAACAGCAGCAGCGGGCGATGCCGCGTGCGTATGCACCTCAGCAACGCATGCCGGGCTTTCATCCGCCGAGCCCTACACCAGCAGCGGCTACATACTACAAGTGTGGTCGTCCAGGACACTTCGCGAGCAGTTGCCCGGAGAGGCAAGGCGGCGGAGTGGCACCACAGTTTCCGGGGAGGAATCAACCCCGGAACCCTACTAATGCGCGGCGGGCAAACCCTAGGCCCGGCACCGTCCACCAGCTTGCCATAGAGGACGTGCCGGAGGGCGAGCCAATCCTTGTGGGTATGTTCCAACTCCACCAGCATCCCGCTATAGTACTGTTTGATTCAGGCGCCACGCATAATTTTATTAGCCAAGCTTTCATTGCTAAACACAGCTTGCCAATACTACCAACCGATAGTCCATATTTAATTTGTTCACCGGGTGGGAAGATTTCAGCAAGCGTAATGGTTTCCAAGGCGCCATTATGCTTAGCGGGTAGAGTGTACCCCACGTCTCTCATTATCTTAGAGGGACAGAAGGTCGATGTCATCCTAGGGATGTCGTGGTTAACCCGCCACGACGCTGTTTTAGACACCGTCTTTGAGTCGTGCACTTAAACTCAGAAGTGCACGGGTCTCACTCTTTATTTCTGGACAGTCCAGAAATAAAACTTCCAAGTGTCTATCAGTCCACAACTATCAGATTGGAAGATATTCCAGTGGTCCGAGAGTTTCCTGACGTATTCCCGGATGATTTACCGGGAATGCCACCCGATAGAGAGGTGGAGTTCAAGATTGAACTTGCACCGGGAACCATGCCAATATCCCGAAGGCCGTACAAGATGGCGCCCAAGGAGTTGGCTGAACTGAAGACTCAGCTCACGGACCTTCTGGAGAAGGGTTTTATTAGGCCGAGCTCCTCGCCATGGGGCTGTTCGGCGTTATTTGTCAAGAAGAAGGATGAGACGTTGCAGCTTTGCGTGGACTATCATCCATTAAATGCCATAACCATCAAGAATAAGTACCCGTTGCCACGGATCGACATGTTGTTTGATCAGTTGGTCGAAGCAAAGATCTTTTCCAAAATGGACTTAAGATCCGGGTACCATCAGATTAAGATAAGGGCTGAGGACATTCCGAAGACGGCTTTCTCGAAGAGGTACGGACTTTATGAGTACCTGGTCATGTCCTTCGGCCTCACCAATGCTCCAGCTCACTTCATGTACTTGATGAACTCGGTATTCATGCCGGAGCTGGACAAGTTTGTCGTGGTCTTCATTGATGACATCCTGGTATATTCCAAGTCGGAGGAAGATCACAAGAAACATCTGCGTATAGTCTTGCAACGGCTGCGGGATCACAAGTTATACGCGAAATTCAGCAAATGCGAGTTTTGGATATCGCAAGTGCCTTTCCTCGGGCATATCATCTCAGCGGAGGGTATTGCTGTAGACCCGAGCAAGATCACTCAAGTGCTGAATTGGAAATCCCCGAGAACTGTTCACGAGGTACGGAGTTTCCTCGGGCTCGCGGGATATTATCGGAGGTTCATTCCGAACTTCTCGAAGATTGCCAAGCCAATGACAGATCTGCTGAAGAAGGCTACCAAATATGTTTGGAGTCCAGCATGTGAAGCAGCATTCAAGGCTTTAGTCAAGCACCTGACATCAGCACCGGTTTTGGCGCAGCCAGACACAACAAAACCGTTCGATGTGTACTGCGATGCATCCGGCATTTGGCTCGGATGTGTGCTGATGCAAGACCGAAGAGTGGTCGCGTATAGATCACGGCAGCTTGGAAACCATGAGCAAAATTATCCCACTCACGACTTGGAGCTTGCTGCCGTGGTACTTGCACTGAAAATGTGGAGGCACTACCTACTCGGTAACCTCGTACATTTATATACCGACCACAAAAGCCTCAAGTACATATTCACTCAGAAGGAGCTGAACATGAGGCAGCGAAGATGGTTAGAATTGATAAAGTATTACGAAATAGAGATCCATTATCATCCGGGCAAGGCAAACATAGTGGCAGATGCGCTCAGCCGCAAGTCACACGTCAACAATCTGACCATCACACCGTTGGAAGAGAGCGAACCACCACTACATGTGATTCCACACGGAGCTCTCTACAACCTAGCTTTGATCCCCACCATCCGTGAAGAGATAGCGGCAGTCCAGAAGAATGACAAGGGCATGTCACATTTGCGGAGATGTGTAGACAGTGGGGAGCTGAAATGTTTCCGGAAGGACGGAGACGGCGTCCTATGGTTCAAGGACTGGATCGTCGTACCCCGTAACCCGGAATTACGAAAGAAAATCTTTGATGAGGCTCACTGTCAAAGTTCTCTATTCACCCCGGCAGCAACAAGATGTATCAAGAGCTCAGAAGCAAGTTTTGGTGGACACGGATGAAACGGGAGACTGCAAAATACGTGTCCGAGTGTGATACATGTCGAAGGGTGAAGGCAGACCATATGCGGAAACCGGGACTGCTGCAACCACTGGGCATTCCTGCCTGGAAGTGGGAGGACGTGAGCATGGACTTCATCGTCGGTTTACCCACCACTTTTCAAAAGCATGATTCTGTGTGGGTGATCATCGATCGGCTCACCAAAGTTGCCCATTTCATCCCAGTTAACACAAACTACAACGCCAAGAAGTACGCTGAACTGTACATCTCACGGATCCTATGCTTGTACGGCGTACCCCGTACCATCATATCGGATCGGGGCACTTTATTTGTGTCCCGTTTTTGGGAGCAGCTGCACGCTGCCTTGGGGACGAAACTGATCCGTAGTTCAGCATACCACCTGCAGACGGATGGGCAGACGGAGCGGGTAAATCAGATCTTAGAAGACATGCTACGAGCTTGCGCTATCAACCACGGCAAGAATTGGGATGATCACTTGCCGTTAGCCGAGTTCTCGTACAATAATGGGTACCAAGCCAGCATCAAAATGGCACCTTACGAGGCGCTATACGGAAGAAAATGCCGCACACCACTGAATTGGTGTGAGTCTGTCGAAAGGGTTACCTTCGGGATTGACCTCGTCAACAACGCGGAAGAAAAGGTTCGACTGATTCAAGCAAACCTAAAAGCCGCTCAATCCCGTCAGAAACAGTATGCGGACCGGAGAAGACGCCCATTACAATTCGAAGTTGGAGATCACGTATACCTACGGGTGTCTCCTATGAAAGGCGTAAACAGATTTGGGGTGAGAGGAAAGTTGGCACCCCGATTCATCGGTCCATTCCAGATTACCGAAAGATGTGGATCAGTGGCATACCGGCTGAAATTACCAGATGCACTTTCTGGTGTGCACGACATTTTTCACATTTCCCAGCTGAGGAAGTGTCTCAAGCTATCAACTACCGTTCAGCTGGAAGACATTGAAGAACTGCAACCGGATCTCACCTATCGGGAGGAACCGGTTCAGATTATTGATGAAAAGGCCCGAACCACACGCAACCGTACGTTGTGGTTCTACAAGGTTCTATGGAGTAATCACTCCATGGACGAAGCGACATGGGAGAGCGAAACATTTCTTCGCGCTAACTACCCCGACTTTTCCACGTCGCATATTCGGTAATTTTCCACCATCCTCTCTCTCATTTTCACCTTATAATCTCGGGACGAGATTCTTTTAAGGGGGGAGAATGTAAGGGACTCAGTTTTTGACACCTATTTGAAGTGTTCATCACCACACCACACACCTCATTTGAGGAAAGATGATGAACACAAATGAAGAGCAAGTAACCACCATCAACATGCTCATTAGAGAACAAACTCACATATTGCAAAAGTGATATTTTCCACATGTGATATAGGTGGGCTGGACATATGAAAACTCCTACACATTGCAAAGGATGTCCATGCCAAGTTTCACCCAAATTCAAAACCTTTTTGAGGTCATTTTGGGAATAGCTAGAAAGAGGGCAGTTTGAAACCATATTCAAATTCAAACTGTTTTTATCCCATGAATTCAAAAGTGGGAGGCATATTCTTATTCAGCACATTTTTGTGAGCTCACACACCAATTTTCACTCCATTTGGAGTTGATCTTGACATGAGCTAAGTGGGACAAATTCAAACTTTATTTGAATTCAAAACTTAACTTGTGCTGAAATTCATTCAAACCAAACCCAATTTGAATTCTACTCAATTCAAATGGCTCATGGGTGAATAATTTGAATTACCAGGGGTAGTATGGGGCTCACTGTTTACAACAGTGATTAGGAGTAAATTTCAGAGGTTAAAATTGGAAGTGGGACCCACATGTCAGCCACTACTTCAAAACAAACCGACTGAAACACAGCTCACTCGGTTCCCGGGTGCAGTGCGCGCGCGCCACCGGGGGGCAGCCGACGCCAGATCCTGCTGCGTGCCCCAAGCCGGAGACCAGTCACCGGGCTTCTTATCCCCTCTCCGGCGTGCTCCCATTACCCATTCCCCGAGCTACCGACGCACTCGGCCTGTTCTTCCACCGCAACCCCCGCCGCTCGAGCTCACGCTTGATCAAGTCCGATCACTCGCGAGCACAGCCTCCTCCACAGCAAAACGGCACCGGGAGATCATGAGCAACCTCCTATACCCTGTGTTGGCCAGTGAGCAAGCGTGCTCGAGCTATACCAAACCGTTTCTCCGGCGGACCGAGCATCGCCGCCGATCGGGCTCTCGTGGACAGCACAACACAGCCGTTGTCACGTCCTCTTCTCTACACAAGAAAGGTGTGTGATTGTATGTAGATGGAATAGCCAAAAGCCGTTTGGCGATTGATCAACCCTCGGCCGAGAATTTCCAAATTTATTCTTGATCAGTTCATAAGGACCGCGCTCATCTTCGGGTGAAATTCGTGCTCTATACGCGAGGGTTGGACAAGCTCGTTACCTAGTAGCGTCTAGGCACGATAGCGCCCACGCTCGAACTGGAATCAGAGAAAACCATCGAGAATCAGCCATGATATGGCCGTTTTCCCCGCCGCCATGGCTGAGCACCTCGGCTCACCGTCGAGAGCATAGTTGCTGGTATTTCTAGCTTCCACCCAGCCCTGGTTCGTGTTCCCCATGCTCTACAGATGCTCTCTGCCTGATTTCCGATCGATTTGGTGCACGGGAGAGCGGGACCGACCTCACCGGAACCCTAGCAGGTGCTGTCACCGGTGCGCACGGGTTTCTGGTCATCGCCGGCGGCCGGCGATCCCACCATCGAGTCCAGGGGGTCAGTAAAGGGGCAGACGGCGAGTTTCAGGCCGGGGGGTGGCCGGGAACTCAATTCTGGCAAAGGTCGCCGGAGATCGCCGCCGCCACGCAGTTGGCGCGAGGAGGAAGACGACGCACTGTGTGCGGGGCCCACGAGCAGGAGTTTAAACTTTTCCCCGATTTTCAGAATTCTTCCAAACTTCAAATCCTCATAACTTTGGATAGAAAGCTCCAAATCGAGTTAACCAAATTTTGTTGGATTCAGCTCTCTGAGCACTTTCCAGCAAATCAAGTTTCAGCTCTTGAAAATCCTTATTTCTCCAGAATTAATTCCTCATAGTTTAAACTGTTTGGAATTTTAACTGGAGAATCCTTTGGAGGAAAATCCTGAAATTTTGCTGGGATGTTCACCAAAATATCCCTGAACTACCATAAAAATTTCAGACCCATTTGAGCTCAGTTGATCCACCTAATGGTGTGATTAGTGAAACTGTTCCAGAGAAAATAGAAAATGTTCAGAAACACTTTCAGAATTTTCTCTGAAATTGTTTAGCTCATATCTTTAGCTAGGAACCTTCAAATTAAGTGAGACCAATTCCATTAGAACCCTCTGAAAATCTAGTTTTCAGAAAGTCATAGTTTGTTTCATAAAAATCCCTAGAACACCCTAAGAGTGCCAATTAAAGTCAAGTACATGATTAATTGTGGAGGGCTCAAATGAGGTTTACTGCAACTAAAACTTGACCAAGTCTGTACCTAGGTTATAACCAAGCCACAGTAAAAGTTTCACAGTCATTGGGCTTGTCTAGTAAGAGTTATAGACTTCACTAGTTTAAAAGTTAATATAAATGCATTTAAATTAATATATGTACTGCTTCTATCATGTAGTCGCTAAGGTCGAGGAGGAACCCGAAGTCCTAGACTTCGTTACTCCGGAGGAGCAGCTAGCCTACGACCAAGAGCAGCAAGGAAAGCTCCGGTTTGCATTAACCTTTTACAAGCTTTATTGTTTTGAGCACAAACTTGATTACTTTATTCTTTGCATTAGAGTCTTGTCTGGAAAGCCAACTGCATAGCCAAGAAAACCATGGGTTGGGTTTAGGATGGCAAACCCCGTTAGCTACTGCAATGCTAAGATAGAGTAGGATTCCGTACAAGTCGAGTAGTTGGAACTACTCGCGAGCATAGGCTAGAAGCACTGGACTCGGGTAGTGATAGCACATGAAACACATGGCAAGAAAAGGAGACCAAGCGGAGGGTAAGGGCAGCAGGACTTTGGGGCCTGTGTGCTGTAGCTCCGCTTGTGTCGATTGAGGACCGAGCCGTGTGCGGGCCTGTTGAACAAGCTAGAACAGTACCGAAGACCTACCGGCTATATGGGAACCTGGAAACTGATGTAACTCGGGTAGCTTGGTATTGATGCATTGCCCGTCGTTCAGAGGGTAGGTTGAGAGCTTGAGGTGTAAATCGGCTGGCGGCACGGAGATGCGTGTGCAGAGACCTCTTGCTCGGGACGATGGGACCGGTTCAATATTTGGCTGACGGGCGAAAGGTGGTTGCGTACGGCGTCCGTGATGGTTGTTGTAGGCAACATCGAGTACGGGCGTACGTGAGGGGTTGTTCGGGTAACCCTGCAGGTGTAAATCGATTATAATCGCCGTCCCTCACGGTCAGCGAGTACCACTTGTTCACTGTACCGTGACGTAGAAAGAACAGGCTAATTACATGTTAAAATGTTGCTGATTGAAAGATGGACTTGATTGCTAATGACTTGCTGTAGTTTAGAGCTAACTAAAGTTCATTTCAACTTTGGGAAAAGTACATGAGAGAAATGCGTTTCTTGTTTGATTGCGGCTCTCTCATGTACCTTAGCGTAAGGTTCTCCACAACCTGCTGCTAAAACTTGAAAGTAAGTTTCTACTAATTAGGAGAGTCCTTGCAAATGATTTTTACCTCATGTAACCCACCGCCCCTCATTTAGAAGTTCCATGTTTAGGTGAGACGGGTGAGACTTGCTGAGCCTTCGTGCTCACTGCTTGTGTTTGAAGCTTTTGCAGGGTTCTATGAGAAAGGGACTCCCGAAGAGGAGACGGAACCCCAGGAGGGGAACCCCGTCGAGTGGGAGTCGTGCACGCCGCAGAGTTAGTGTGCGTGTGTGCTAGCAAGGACACGTTCAAGGGCTGAACGTGGACTTGATACGTAGTCTACGCCCGTGAGTGTAGACTGGAACTATTTTGGTGTAAACATGTTCATAAACTTGTTTATGTAATAAAATTCCGCTTCCGCTTTGTACCTTTGACATGTGTTATCCGGTGCTGTGCAATGCAGCACCCCTCAGCGTGATCCTGGCTCGACAAGACCGTTGGGGTCGTGTCACGATGCATGGATCACGGAGATTCGGGACTACTTGAAAGATAACATCCTCCCTGATGAACGTGTATCCGCTGAATGGATCGTGCGCATGGCTAAGATATACTGTCGGTACCCTCAATACCGGGTACCCCCGCGCACAGCGTAAAACTTCCTAAGGACCTCGCGTACCACATCGGGGCGAGGTTTGAAGGCGCCACGTGTCCATCGGGGCCGGAACGCTCCCCCTCCCCTCGGAGGATAGCTCCGGGCCTGCCGCGTGGCCCAGGAGGCCGGACCTCGCCCCCTCCGCAAGGGCGAGCTCCGAAGGCGCCACGTGTCCGGCAGGGCCGGGGCTCTCCTCTCCTCAAAGGATAGCTCCGAGCCTACCACGTGGCCCGGAAGACCGGACCTCGCCCCCTCCACGGGAGTGAGCTCCGAAGGCTCCACGTGTCCAGCGGAGCCGGAGCTCCCCCTCTCCTCAAAGGAGAGCTCCGGGTCCGACACATGGCCAGCAGAGCAGTGCTGCCGCCCGGCGCGGTAGGCAGCAGGCGTAAAGGCGCACCATACCTTGCCCGTACAAGGTATTCAAGGCCCGCGCCTTCCCAAGACGCGGAGACGCGGAACACGCCTCTGTCAGGTGCCGTTGCGCCCAGTCGCATCACAGACTGGCGCGCAGTGTCAGAACCTATCAGCCAATAAACACAGCGACAAGACATCCCCTGCCGCCCCCGCCGTCATCAACCACTACGGCTAGCTTGCGGCATGGGCAAGGCGGCAGAACGAAGACTCGGAAGCCTTCGCCAGAGACAACCACCAACATAACTGCGGACACGATAGTCGGCATGAAATCTCCCCGGGACCACCTGTCGGGTCCCGGGCCCACCCTTGTAAGCCACACAAGCCTTGGACTATAAAAGGCTCGGGTAGGCAACGTTAGCAAGGGTCCGCACTCCAGCAACTCACACCCTAGGCTTAACTCATCCTCAAGCTTAGGACTCCGGTTCTAGGCAACAAGCAATACAGCGAGCACCTCTGCTCACCATGGACGTAGGGTTTTACGCTCCGGCGGCCCGAACCACGTAAAACTCGCCGTGTCAAGCTCCTCCCTCACTCGTCCCTACGCTTAAGCTCTCCGCAAGCGACTAGCCCCTCTGAAAAAGAACCTCCGCGGGCTGCCCAGAGCAGATTTGGGGGAAGTGTTGACCACACACTTCGACATTTGGCGCGCCAGGTAGGGGGCTTTTCCCTTGCGCGACGAGTTTCCGCCGACGAAGATGACGAAGCTTCCTTCAGCGGCAAGCTCTCCTCCCCCGTGTTCACGGCGGACCGTGACTAGAGGGGAATACGTGTCGACACACTCAGGACGGAGTGTGTCGGCACAAGCTGGAAGCCAACAGCTGACTCCGGCAACGCCGACTCCGGCAATGCAGGCTCCAGCCAGCATAAGATCTTCTGCAGCGCTGAGCGTTCCCCACGGGGGTGCGCTGGCTACAGCAAGAGCGCTACTGCGCAATCCACCTGCTGAGGACGCGCCCCATTCAGCGACCCAACAGTGGATTCGCGAGGTAGACCGTCTCGTCGTCGCCGCCGCAAACCATCGACTTCGGCGGGGACGACGCTCCGGCCAACCGGCTTTGTCGCTGACGCGCACGCCGACGGTTGACGGACAGACGCCGGATTCCAGCTCCACCAGGCTTCCGTCGATGGACCTGAGGACTGAGCTGGAACGATGCCACTTGGGCCAAGACGCCCGAGTGTTCATTGAGCGACGATGAGAAAGGCGTCGCAGCCAAGAGGCCGGCGTCAGCATGACGTCTGCCTCAACCCTGCCTGAGGCGCAGACTTTTGCCACGCGAACTCTGCCCCAGGCATACGCCACGCAGCATATGCCACAGCCATATGCCCTGCAAACGGCGCCCCCGGTCTATGGCGCAGCCTTGCCCATACCGGGGTACACTGCGCCAGCAGCGAACCAAGCGTTCGTGGCACCAACGCCTGCAGCAACAGGAGCAGGATGTGCGGCCCTGGCGCCCCACCTTCGCTTCGCAAGGTGGCCGCGCAAGTTTCGGCCGCACCTGCCCGAGAAGTACGACGGCAGCGTCAACCCGGTGGAGTTCCTCCAGATCTACTCCACCGCCGTCCTTGCTGCAGGAGGGGACGAGGCCGTCATGGCCAACTACTTCCCCGTCGCCTTGACCGGCCCAGCCCGGTCTTGGCTCATGAACCCCCCCAGGGTTCCATAACTTCCTGGGGAGAGCTCTGCCGGCAGTTCATTGCCAACTTCGGCAGTTCCTACACCCGTCCAGGCACGGAGCTTGACCTCCACGCCATCAAACAACAACCTGGGGAATCACTGCGCTCCTTCATCCAGCGGTTCTCCCAGGTACGCAACACCATCCCCCACATCCCGAATGCTTCAGCGGTGGTCGCATTCCGACAAGGTGTGAAGGACAAGAAGATGCTCCAGAAGTTGGCCACCAGGGAGGTGCAAGACACCTCGGGGCTCTTCAGCCTGGCGGACAAGTGCGCCTGTCGGTACCCGCGATATGGGTACCCCCGCGCACAGGGGGAAAATGCCTAAGGAACTCACCCTTCTCCGCAGGGAGAGCTCCGAAGGCGCCACGTGTCCGGCGGGGCCGGACCTCCCTCTCCTCAGAGGAGAGCTCCGGGCCCGCCATGTGGCATACAGAAGCCGGACCTCCCCCTCCGCGGGGGAGAGGTCCGAAGGTGCCACATATCCGGCGGGGCCGGACCTCCCTCTCCTCAGAGAGGAGCTCCGGGCCCGCCACGTGGCCGATAGAAGCCGAACCTCCCCCTCCGCGGGGAGAGGTCCGAAGGCTCCACGTGTCCCGCGGGGCCGGACCCCCCCTCTCCTCTGAGGGGGGCTTCGGGCCCGCCATGTGGCCAGCAGAACGGCGCTGCCTGCCCCCGAGCGATAGGCAGCGGGCGTAAAGACGCCCCATACCTTGCCCGTACAAGGTATTCAAGGCCCGCGTCTTCCCAAGACGCGGAGACGCGAAGCACGCCTCTGTCAGGTGCCGTTGCGCCCAGTCGCATCACAGACTAGCACGCGGTGTCAGAGCTTGCCAGCCAATAAACACAGCGACAAGACATCCCATGCCGCCCCCGCCGTCATCATCCACTACGACTAGCATGCGGCATGGGCAGGGCTGCAAGACGAAGACTCAGAAGCCTTCGCCAGAGACAACTACCGGCATAACTGCAGATACGGTAGATAACAGTCAATCTCCCCGGGACCACCTGTCGGGTCCCGGGCCCCCCTTGTAAGCCACCCGAGTCTTGGACTATAAAAGACTCGGATAGGCGACGTTAGCAAGGGTTCGCACTCTAGCCATTCACCCCCAAGCTGTAACTCATCCTCAAGCTCAGGACTCCGGTTCTGAGCAGCAAGCAAAACAGCGAGCTCCATAGCTCGCCGTGGATGTAGGGTTGTACGCTCCGGCGGCCTGAACCACGTAAAACTCGCCGTGTCAAGCTCTTACTAACTCGTCCATACGCTGAAGCTCTCCGCAAGGGACTAGCCCCACCGAAAAAAAGAACCTCCGCGGGCTGCCCAGTGCAGGCCCGGGGGAAGTGTCGACCGAACACTTCGACATTCGGCGCGCCAGGTAGGGGGCCTTTCCCTTGCGCGACGAGTTTCCGCCGACGAAGATGACCAAGCTTCCTTCAGCGGCAAACTCTCCTCCTCCGCGTTCGCGGCGAACCGTGACCAGCAGGGAGTACATGTCGACACACTCAGGACGGAGTGTGTCGGCACAAGCTGGTAGCCAGCAGCCGACTCCGGCAACGCCGACTCCGGCAATGCAGGCTCTGACCAGTGTGAGATCTTCTGCAGTGCTGAGCGCACACCATGGGGGTGCGCTAGCTGCAGCAAGAGCACTACTACGCAACCCACCTGCTGGGGATGCGCCCCATTCAGCGACCCAACAGTGGGTCCACGAGGTGGACCGCCTCGTCGTCGCCGCCGCGAACCCTCGGTTTCAGCGAGGGCGACGCCCCGGTCAACCGGCTGTGTCGCTGACGCGCACGCCAACGGTTGACGGGCAGACGGCGGATTCCATCTCCTCCAGGATCCCGTCGACGGACCTGAGAAGGGAGCTGGAACGGTGCCACTTGGGCCAGGATGCCCGCGTGTACCTCGAGCGACGTCGAGAAAGGCGTCGCAACCATGAGGCTGGCGACAGCATGACGTCAGCCTCGACCCAGCCTGAAGGGCAGATCTTCACCACGCGAGCCCTGCCCCAGGCATACGCCGCACAGCATATGCCACAACCATATGCACTGCAAGCGGCGCCCCCGGTCTATGGTGCAGCCTTGCCCATGCCGGGGTACACGGTGCCAAGGGCGAACCAAGCGTTCGCAGTGCCAATACCTGCGGCAACAGGAGCAGGATGTGCGGCCCTTGCACCCCACCTTCACTTCGCGAGGTGGCCACGCAAGTTTCGGCCGCACCTGCCCGAGAAGTACGACGGCAGCGTCAACCCGGCGGAGTTCCCCCAGATCTACTCCACCGCCGTACTTGCAGCAGGAGGGGATGAGGCTGTCATGGACAACTACTTCCCCATCGCCTTGACTGTCCCAGCCCGGTCTTGGCTCATGAATCTCCCTCAGGGTTCCATAACTTCCTGGGGAGAGCTCTGCCGGCAGTTCGTTGCCAACTTCGGCAGCTCCTACACCCGCCCCGGCACGGAGCTTGACCTCCACGCCGTCAAGCAACAACCTGGGGAGACGCTGCGCTCTTTCATCCAGCGGTTCTCCCAGGTACGCAACACCATCCCGCATATTCAAAGTGCCTCTGTGGTGGTGGCGTTCCGGCAGGGTGTCCGGGACGAGAAAATGCTTGAGAAGCTCGCGACCAGAGAGGTCCGCGACGTCTCTGAGCTCTTCAGCCTGGCGGACAAATGCGCCAGAGCAGCTGAAGGGCGGAACTGGCACTCTCTGCCGACCTCCGAGTCAGGAGGACAGCCCGGGTCCGGCGCTGCTGCCTATGGGGGTGGCAAGAAGGCCAAGAACCGGGGGAGTGGCAAGATAAAGTCATCGTTCACGGCTCCCGTTGCCGCAGCAGCGACGACTAGTGGAGCTCGGGGGCCATGCCCCGACAAAAGGCAGCGGCAGTCACCGGCCCCAGATAGTGACCAGGGCGGGCTATGCCCCGTGCATGGCGCCGGCAACCATACTGCTGCCGAGTGCTGGGATATCCAGAGGCTCGCAGAGCGCTTCCGCAAAGGAAGACAGCAGAGAGCTGAAGCACCGCCCTACCCTCAGAGGGATGGCAAGCAGAAGGTCGATGCCCCAGTCAGCGCCGCCCATCAGGTGGGGTTTCAGGAGCCTCAGCGTGTCATAAAGACAGTGCATAACGGTGAGGACTCCAGCTCTGATGGTGACGGGCCGGGGCGGTAGCCGGCTGTGGCTACCGTCCCGGGTCAGTGGAGGCTGCACTCTTGCGGCATCAACCTTGGAGAAGCCCCAAGTAGTCGCAGCAGCCCAAGCACCGATCACAATGATGCAAGGTCGGGCCAGCCTCACCCGAGAGCACGCCTCTGTGCCTCGGACATACCTCCCGGGGGCCGCCCAAGGTCTGTCAACCCCTTGAAGGCCTTGCCAGAAGGGGAAGACGCCTTAGGTCATCCAAGACGAGCCCGGGTCCACCTACCCCTTGAAGGCCTTAGCCGGAAGGGGACAACTCCCCGGGAGCCCCCAGGAGAAGCTGCGCAGGACCTGATCCAGCGTGAAGATGACAGCCTCGTCGACGAGACTCGGCTGCAGGTAACATCCCACAACGCACAGTCTTGGCTGATGCTCTAAGCACTACCGCCAAAGAACCAAACGCGTCAGGGACCTGCAGAAGGGCAACCTGGTGTCGCGGCACGCTCTTTCCTGAGAAGGACCTATAAACTCTCCCCAGCAGGGAAGGTCCCTTCCGAATCATGAAAGCTGCCGCCCCAGGTACACATGCCTTTCAACCGAGTGTGGGATCCGTTCCCAAAACCCTTGGCATGGAGCAACACTGTAAGTCCTACTCCTAGAGCATTAGTAGAACAGGGTCATTCCCTTCTGTAATGAATCCCATAGAATTTAGGAACAGAGCTTGGGGCAGCTAAGTCTCAAGGGACAGTACAGGACTACGTCCAGTTTAGCCTGGTTCCGACCCTAAGCGCGTAGAGTCTTGCTTCCCTTGTAGACGAGGCGGAACATTGCCTCCATGTACAGCCAGAATTCCACCTATGGGCATGAACACAGAAACTTGTTCTACTTAGCTCTCTCTCATGCGCTAATTTTAATTATGCATTAATTTTTATGATCGCACTATCTATGTATGTTCATCGTACATCTAGCTCCCCCTCTCCCGCGCTGATCCATAGTCAGCATTCGCTATCCTACCGAGGGCGGCCGCGCTTGAGGCACCTGCCGATGGCTGAGTGAGTCTCTCGGGCCTCCCCCAGTCAGGTGTTGCGGTGCCAGTTGGTCACCTCCAGGAAAGGCCTGCGTTGTGCATGGGGGGTCCAGGGTGCGTATCCCGCTTAGCAGGCCACGAGCCCAAAGCGTGCGCATCCTGCCCTCCGGAGGTACAGGGGAGTACAACCGTTTTGCCTGGTCATGAACCCAAAGCACGTGCACTCTGCTTCCCCAGCGCACGGCCCGGTACTAGGGATCGGACGACCGTACCCGGACCTCGGAGGGAGTCGGAGCTCCGGCGCCTCGAGCACAGAATTGCCCAAGCCCCGTATAACAGATCAGGATCGTAAGATGAATAAGACTAGGAGACGGGAGGGGAGGACCCCCCGAGGAGAATTACGTTTCCTCTGCCTGTGTGCAGGACCTCCAGGTTACGGCAACGGGGACTGCATGAAGCGGGGGGAAAGGAGCTACCAACTACTCCAGCCTAGGACTTGAAGGGCCGGGTCCCGCCCCTTCAGCAGGGGCGAGGCCCGAAGGCCCCACGTGTCCAGCGGGCCCGGAGCTCCCGCCTCCCCTGAGGGGGGCTCCGGACTCGCCACGTGGCAGGCGGAAACCGGACCTCCCCCCCCCCCCGGTGGGAGGGCTCCAAAAGCCCTACGTGTCCAGCAGGGCCAGAGCTCCTGCCTCCTGAGGAGGGGCTCCGGACCCGCCACGTGGCAGGCAGATCTGGAGCTCCCCATAGGGCGAGATCCGGAGACCCCCGGGGGACCCTAACACAGTTAGGACCCGGGGAAGGTGTCTGTGCAGAGCTCCGAGATTGGAGAAGGCCTCTGAGTACCTTGCGGAGCTAAGGACTCAGTCAGGCAAAGCCAAGAAGGAGAGAAAAGGCATCACAGACACAAATATCTAAAAGAGTCAAACTATGCGAGGCTCCATGAGCTAGACTACAGACTCGATAAAAAGGGAGAAACAAGTCCTAAGGACCTCCCGGCTCACGCCGGAACCTAGCGGCTACAAGGGCGGCCACATCCTTGACTTCAGCCCTGGCAGCTTCCTCCCGCTCCGCGGCTGGGCCCTCTCTCGCGGGTTCCAGGGAGAAAGAGGGGTCGCGGCTCTTGAAGCATGCCAGCACATGCGAGGCGACCTCTAAGGCTAGGCCGCGTCCCTCGGCCTCAAGCTCGCTGGCGACCACCGAGTCTAGCCTGTCCAGCTTAGCGCCGATCGACTCCAGCGCGGGGATCACCTCCGCCACCTTCAACGCAGGAGCCGCTGCCCTCACCGGACTGAAGCCAAGAGGGATCAGGGCGGACCCCGCTCGATCAACGAAGCTTGAGACCGCATGAGCCTCGGAGGACCGCAAGGCTGAGAGCTCCTCCACCTCGTGGCGGGCTGCCTGCAGGGCCTCTAGGTTTCTCTCGGAGAATTCCTTCTCCTTGGCCGCTAGGGAACTCTCCCGAAGGTGGAGAGTCTTGGCGAGCTGCTCCAACTCAGAAGCCTTGAAGTCGGCGGCCAACTCCCGTTCCAAGACCGCCCGGCATTCGCGGGAGACCTGTTCCTCCCTCAAGTCGAGGTCTGCCTTCAGAATCTCTAGCTCCTCGATCCGAGCTCGAAGGTCATCCTCGCCCGCCGCCAGCTGCGCGGCGACCCTCTCCGCCTCGGCTGCCATGGAACGCTCCCGTTCCTCAACGACGAGTTTACGGTGCTCCAACCGCTGCCGTATCTCCTCAGCGGCAGAGAGTCTCTCCTCGGCCCGGGTGTGTGCCTCCAGGGCCTCCCTGTTGATCCGCCGCGATTCGGCGTCCATGCGGTTGACAGCCCGCTTCAGCCGGTCGAGGAGCACTTCCCTGAAGTCGAGCAACTCCTGCCTGGAGTCGAGCTCGCTCTTGACCTTCGCGGTCCGCTCCCGCAAAAGGTTCCCGCAGGTGAGGAGGTGATCCCGTTCAACTGTATACTCCTCCCGCTCGTGACCTAGTGCGGCCAAGACCTGCCGGATGCTCGTCTCGGCAAGCGCGAAGGCATCTGCCAGGGCCCACTGCCATCACTGACGGCCGCTCCACAGTCGCTTGAACTGGTGGAGCAGGGGATGCCCCAGAAGGTCCCCTCAACGCATCAGCCTGGGGCCTCTTTGAGTCGCCACCGGAAGGAGTGCCAGGAACCCCAGATTCCCGACTTGGCACAGACGCCGCCGCTGGAAGAGATCGAGCGCGCTTCTTCTCTGGTGGCGGGTTGGAGGCCATGACGAGGGAGGACTCAAGGGCAAGAGGGCAAAGGCACAAGAGTCCAAGAAGAAACGCTGGGAAGTGTGAAGGGAAGCCGCAATGCGGGTAAGATCCCCTCTAAAACCTTCCCAGGTGCAATTCCAGGCGATTCGGAACTCTTCGAATACGCCGCATCGGCAACCGCTTCGGCTCCTAGACCGAGCGCCGATGACAGGTGGAACCAAGCCGCCCGACCGAAGCGGTGGGTCATGGAGTCAGTCTCCTAAGAAGACAAGCCGGCAAGGCACTTCGGCGGTTCCCGAAGAAAGCGCCGCAACGTACAGAAGTGGCAGTCTTGGGAACCGCCGCAGTAAAAGCAACCATCAAGTGGGCGCACGCTCCCACGATCCCGCGGCGGTTCGTGCTCCGGCAGCGGTCAATGCGGGACTTAGAGAAAGTGCGCGGATCAGAAGAGACGGAGGTCCCACCTCGGGCTCGCTATCTCCCCCGAGATGGGCCCGGGGGCCACTGTCGGTACCCGTGATATGGGGTACCCCCGCGCACAGGGGGAAAATGCCTAAGGAACTCGCCCTTCTCCGCAGGGAGAGCTCCAAAGGCGCCACGTGTCCGGCGGGGCCGGACCTCCCTCTCCTCAGAGGAGAGCTCCGGGCCCGCCACGTGACGTACAATAGCCGGACCTCCCCCTCCGCGGGGGAGAGGTCCGAAGGTGCCACGTATCCGACAGGGCCGGACCTCCCTCTCCTCAGAGAGGAGCTCCGGGCCTGCCACGTGTCCGACAGAAGCCGAACCTCCCCCTCCGCGGGGAGAGGTCCGAAGGCTCCACGTGTCCCGCGGGGCCGGACCCTCTCTCCTGTGAGGGGGGCTCCGGGCCCGCCATGTGGCCAGCGGAACGGCGCTGCCTGCCCCCGAGCGATAGGCAGCGGGCGTAAAGATGCCCCATACCTTGCCCGTACAAGGTATTCAAGGCCCGCTCTTCCCAAGACGCGGAGACGCGGAGCACGCCTCTGTCTGGTTCCGTTGCACCCAGTCGCATCACAGACTGGCGCGCGGTGTCAGAGCCTGCCAGCGAATAAACGCAGCGACAAGACATCCCATGCCGCCCCCGCCGTCATCATCCACTACGACTAGCATGCGGCATGGGCAGGGCTGCAAGACAAAGACTCAGAAGCCTTCGCCAGAGACAACTACCGGCATAACTGCAGATACGGTAGATAACAGTCAATCTCCCCCAGGACCACCTGTCGATTCCCGGGCCCTCCTTGTAAGCCACCCGAGTCGTGGACTATAAAAGACTCGGGTAGGCGACGTTAGCAAGGGTTCGCACTCTAGCCATTCACCCCCAAGCTGTAACTCATCCTCAAGCTCAGGACTCCGGTTCTGAGCAGCAAGCAAAACAGCGAGCTCCATAGCTCGCTGTGGACGTAGGGTTTTACGCTCCGGCGGCCTGAACCTCGTAAAACTCGCCGTGTCAAGCTCTTACTAACTCGTCCATACGCTGAAGCTCTCCGCAAGGGACTAGCCCCACCAAAAAAAAGAACCTCCGCGGGCTGCCCAGTGCAGGCCCGGGGGAAGTGTCGACCGAACACTTCGACAGCGCCGGAGCAGAAGACGGGCGTCATTGGCACTCACTGCCAGCTTCCAAAGCCGGAAGACACCCCGAAGATGGCGGAGTTCAAGCTGAGCTCCCGACCACGTCGGACAGTCAAGAGCCAAGCACTGGCTGACTTCGTGGCTGAGTGGACACCAACGAAGGCTGACCCAGGGGGCCGCGAAGACGGTGAACCAAAAAACCGAGCTCCGGTCCTCACCGGGCCTCACTGGACGCTCTTCTTCGACGGCTCCTCGCGAAAGCAGGGGGCCGGTGCCGGCGTACTGCTTCTCATGCCATCGGTGGAGCAGTCTGGGTACATGGTGTGTCTCAATTCCAAGGCAACCAACAACTTGGCAGAGTATGAAGCACTCATCTTTGGCCTAAAAGACAGTCCTGTCTCTGGGCGCTCGCCAGTTGTTAGCGCAGGGCGACTCCCAGCTAGTTATCAAGCAAGTTAAGGGTGAATGCCCCTGCAATGACCCACAGCTAGCTGCTTATCTGCTCCACGTGCGGATGTTGGAGAAAGACTTCCTCGCCTTGGACCTGCGCCATGTACCGCGCGCTGGCAAGGCCGCAGCTGACGACCTCTCAACGAAGGCCTCCACCGGAGCCCCCGTGCCCGAAGGAGTCTTCGAGAGGACGTTGCTGTGGCCCACAGCCCGGCCCGCCGAGCCGGGCGAAGGGGGCTGGACCAGCACCTCGAAGCTGGCAGTCCCGGCGGCCCTGCAGCCATGGACGCCGCCAAAGGATCGTAAGCGTCACTGGGGACTCCGTGCAACCCAGCGCTCAAGATCCAGAAGCTCAAGTAGTCCCGATGCATGGACCACGGAGGTCCGGGACTCCTTGAAGGACATCCTTCCTGATGAACGTGCATTCGCTGAACGGATTGTGCGGATGGCTAAGTGCTACGCGCTGGTATCTTTACTGGCGTGGCGCCACGGCATCCTATTGCGGTGCATAACCCAGGAGGAAGGCTGCGACTAGCTTGCAGTAGTCCACGGAGGCGAGTGCTGGGAATGCTCATCGTCCCGCACGCTGGTCGGTTAAGCCACCCGGCATGGCTCCTACTGATCGAGAGCCACCTGGACGCCGTCAAACCGGTTAGGAGATGCAATGCGTGCCAGGTCCACGCTAAGCAGACCCACACAACCAGTGCAGATTCGCACCCAAAGCCGTCGGGGGATACCGGCTCCTCTATGTCGAGGGCCAGCCGGACTTCCCACGGCCGGGTCACGGGAACTACCCCCCTACATGGTATGCAGGGCTGAAGCCATGCTTCCCCCTGAGATCACCATGGGGGTCCCCCCGTGTCTGAGCGTACGACGAAGCCACGCATGACCCGCTCTGCGTGAGGACATGGCGCTCCGACGCTACCCCAGTAAGTTCACCATGCTTACTTAGGTGTTTTTTTAAATTACGTATTAATTTATATGATCACCTTCCCACGCTCTAGACAGTGTACATCCATTGTACACTCGGTTCCTCTTTCCTGCGCTCTTGCATAGTCGATATTTGCCATCCTGCCGAAGGCGGTAGTGCTTGGGGTACCTGCCAGAGGCCCGGGGGCCTTTCGGACCTCCCCCTGTAAGGGTACTGTACCGCCAGTTGGTCTCCTCCGAGAAAAGACATACGTTAGACCGGGGGGTCAGGAGCCTTCCTTTGCCCGGTCCTGCACCCAAAGCATGCGCACTCTGCCCCCCAGCGCTACGGTCTGAGTACCAGGGTGCCGGACAGTTACACCCTGAATGGGGCTGGGGGCCAGACCTCCGGGACCAAGTGCACTGGATTACCCAAGCCCCGTATTCTGGCCCGGGACAGTAGGCCAAATGAGACTAAGGGATAGGAAAGGGAGGACTTTTGAGCACTACCGGACTCCGCCCCCACAGCTGGGCCGAGCTCCGAGGCCAGCCCTCGCCCTCCTTTCAGAGGCGAGCGCTGATGCCGGACCTCGCGCCCTTCGCTGGCCTGAGCTCCGATGACTTCCGGACCTCCGCCCCGCAGCTGGGCCGAGCTCCGAGGCCAGCCCTCACCCTCTTTTCAGAGGTGAGCGCTGATGCCGGACCTCACGCCCTTCGCTGGCCTGAGCTCCGATGACCTCCGGACCTCACGCCCTTCGCTGGCCTGAGCTCCGATGACCTCCGCCCCCCACAGCTGGGCCGAGCTCCGAGGCCATCCCTCGCCCTCCTTTCAGAGGTGAGCGCTGATGCCGGACCTCACACCCTTTCGCTGGCCTGAGCTCCGATGACTTCCGGATCTCCGCCCCCCACAGTTGGGCCGAGCTCCGAGGCCAGCCCTCGCCCTCCTTTCAAAGGCGAGCGCTGATGCCGGACCTCACGCCCTTCGCTGGCCTGAGCTCCGATGACTTCCGGACCTCCGTCCCCCACAGCTGGGCCGAGCTCCAAGGCCAGCCCTCGCCCTCCTTTCAGAGGCGAGAGCTGATGCCGGACCTCACGCCCTTCGCTGGCCTGAGCTCCGATGACTTTCGGACCTCACGCCCTTCGCTGGCCTGAGCTCCGATGACCTCCGGACCTCACGCCCTTCGCTGGCCTGAGCTCCGATGACCTCCGGACCTCACGCCCTTCGCTGGCCTGAGCTCCGATGACTTCTGGACCCCGCCCCCCACAGCTGGGGCGAGCTCCGAGGCCAGCCCTCGCCCTCTTTTCAGAGGCGAGCGCTGATGCCGGACCTCACGTCCTTCGCTGGCCTGAGCTCCGATGGCTTCCGGACGTCACGCCCTTCGCTGGCCTAAGCTCCGATGACTTCCGGACCTCCGCCCCCCACAGCTGGGCCGAGCTCCGAGGCCAGCCCTCACCCTCCTTTTAGAGGCGAGCGCTGATGCCGGACCTCACGCCCTTCGCTGGCCTGAGCTCCGATGACCTCCGGACCACACGCCCTTCGCTGGCCTGAGCTCCGATGACTTCCGAACCTCCGCCCCCCACAGCTGGGCCGAGCTCCGAGGCCGGCCCTCGCCCTCCTTTCAGAGGCGAGCGCTGATGCCGGACCTCACGCCTCACAGCTGGGCCGAGCTCCGATGCCAGCCCTCGCCCTTCTTTCAGAGGCGAGCCCTGATGCCGGACCTCACGCCCTTCGTGGGCCTGAGCTCCGATGACTTCCGGACCTCCGCCCCAACAGCTGGGCCGAGCTCCGATGCCAGCCCTCGCCCTCCTTTCAGAGGCGAGCGCTGATGCCGGACCTCACGCCCTTCACTGGCCTGAGCTCCAATGACTTCCGGACCTCCGCCCGACGGCTGGGCCGATCTCCGAAGCCAGCCCTCGCACTCCTTTCAGAGGCGAGCCTTGATGCCGGACCTCACGCCCTTCATGGGCCCGGGCTCCGATGACTTCCCGGACAAACCCTTTTCTCAGAGGCGAGCTCCGAGGCCGGACCTACCCCTTTCACAAGGGCAGAGCTCCGACGCCAGGCTTCACCCTCTTCTCAGAGGCTAAACTCGAAGCCGTCAAGACCCTGCCAGCACAGGGAGTACTCAATACAAGAAAGTGCGCGGGTAGAAGAAGGCCCCACCTCGGGCTCGTTACCTCCCTCGAGGTGAGCCCGGGGGCCACTGTCGGTAGCCTCAATACCGGGTACCCCCGCGCACAGCGTAAAACTTCCTAAGGACCTCGCGTACCTCATCGGGGCGAGGTTTGAAGGCGCCACATGTCCAGCGGGGCCGGAACGCTCCCCTCCCCTCGGAGGATAGCTCCGGGCCTGCCGCGTGGCCCAGGAGGCCGGACCTCGCCCCCTCCGCAAGGGCGAGCTCTGAAGGCGCCACGTGTCCGGCAGGGCCAGGGCTCTCCTCCCCTCAAAGGATAGCTCCGAGCCTACCACGTGGCCCGGAAGACCGGACCTCGCCCCCTTCGTGGGGGTGAGCTCCGAAGGCTCCACGTGTCCAGCGGAGCTGGAGATCCCCCTCTCCTCAGAGGAGAGCTCCGGGTCCGACACGTGGCCAGCAGAGCAGTGCTGCCGCCCAGCGCTGTAGGCAGCAGGCGTAATGGTGCACCATACCTTGCCCGTACAAGGTATTCAAGGCCCGCGCCTTCCCAAGACGCAGAGATGCGGAGCACGCCTCTGTCAGGTGCTGTTGCGCCCAGTCGCATCACAGACTGGCGCGCAGTGTCAGAACCTGCCAGCCAATAAACACAGCGACAAGACATCCCCTGCCGCCCCCGCCGTCATCAACCACTACGGCTAGCTTGCGGCATGGGCAAGGCGGCAGAACGAAGACTCGGAAGCCTTCGCCAGAGACAACCACCAACATAACTGCGGATACGATAGTCGGCAGGAAATCTCCCCGGGACCACCTGTCGGGTCCCGGGCCCCCCCTTGTAAGCCACACGAGCCTTGGACTATAAAAGGCTCGGGTAGGCAACGTTAGCAAGGGTTCGCACTCCAGCAACTCACACCCTAGGCATAACTCATCCTCAAGCTCAGGACTCCGGTTCTAGGCAACAAGCAATACAGTGAGCACCTCTGCTCACCGTGGACGTAGGGTTTTACGCTCCGGCGGACCGAACCACGTAAAACTCGCCATGTCAAGCTCCTCCTTCACTCGTCCCTACTCTTAAGCTCTCCGCAAGCGACTAGGCCCTCCGAAAAAGAACCTCCGCGGGCTGCTCAGAGCAGGTCCGGGGGAACTGTCGACCACACACTTCGACAGATACGCGCTGGTAGAAGGGGATCTCTACAGGCGTGGCGCCAACCACGTCCTATTGCGATGCATAACCGAGGGGGAAGGTTGCGACTTGCTCGCTGAGATCCATGGAGGCGATTGTGGGAGTCACTCTTCCTCACGCACGCTTGTCGGTAAAGCCTTCCGGCATGGCTTCTACTGGCCGACAGCACTCCAGGATGCCTTCAAGCTGGTCGAGAGCTGCAAGCCGTGCCAGTTCCACGCCAAGCAGATCCATACACCGGCTCAGGCGGTACAGATGATCCCGCCCTCATGGCCGTTCGCCGTATGGGGGTTGGACATCTTGGGACTATTCCCCAGAGATGTCGTGGGATTCTGGTACCTCTACGTAGCCATCGACAAGTTCACCAAGTGGCCGGAAGCCACACCCGTCATCACCATCAACAGGCAGTCTGCAGTAAAATTCATCAAGTCCATCGTCTGCCGGTTTGGGGTCCCGAACAGAATCATCACTGACAACGGGACCCAGTTCACCAGCGCAGCGTTCCAAGAATACTGCGAAGACCTTGGTATCCAGGTGAGCTATGCCTCCGTTGCTCACCCAAAGAGCAACGGACAGGTTGAGAGGGCCAACGCCGAGATTCTTCGGGGCCTCAAGACCCGCACCTATGATGGCTTGAAGAAACATGGCGCCAAGTGGGTGGACGAGCTTCCGAGCATACTATGGGCTATCCGGACATCCCAGAGCCGGGCCACCGGAGAGACACCCTTCTTCATGGTGTATGGAGCCGAGGTTGTGCTTCCCCTAGAGATCACCATGAAGTCTCACCGTGTCCGAGCTTACAACGAAGCCGCGCAGGACAACCTCCAGCGTGAAGACCTCGACCTCGTCGACGAGGTCTGATTACATGCAGCACTCCGCAATGCACGATACAGACAAGTGCTCCGGGGCTACCACCAAAGGTTTGTGCGTGTCCGGGAGCTGCAGGAAGGCGACCTGGTGTTGCGGCGCATACTTTCTCGCGAAGGGACCCACAAACTCTCCCCCAGCTGGGAAGGCCCCTTCCGAGTCACGAAAGTGTGCCGCCCCAGGTGCGTACGCCTTTCCACCGAGGATTGGGATCCGCTCCCGAACCCCTGGAACATCGAACACCTCCATAAGTTCTACCCTTAGAGCAATAGTAGGACATTCTCTTCTTTTTAATAGATCCCATAGAGTCCAGGAATAGCGCTCGGAGCAGCTAAGTCTCAGGGGACGGTCCAGGACTACGTTCAGCTTGGCCTGGTTCCGACCCTAAGCGCGTAGAGTCTTGCTTCCCTTTTAAATGGGGCGGGTCACTGCCTCTATGTTTAGCCTTCCTTCCTCCTATGGGAGTTTATAGGGAAAGAACCTGTCCTACTGTGCTCTTCCCTTGTGCTCATTTAAATTACGTATTAATTTTTATAACCGCACTTCCTGGGTATGTTCACCATACACTCAGTCCCCTTCTCCTATTCTCGCCTCTAGTCGGCATTTGCTATCCTTCCTGAGACGGTCACGTTTGAGGTACCTGCCGATGGCCAGGGGGCCCAAGCCCCCGGCACGTCGCGCACTAGAGTTCCCAAGCACCGTGCACCGGATCAGGATTGTAAGCCAAATAAGACTATGAGATCGGGAAGGGGAGAGCCCCAAGGAGAATTACGTTTCCCTTATTTGTGTGCAGGACCCTTCGGCCTTGGCACCCCGCAGAAGTATGGTAGGAGTACCCGAGCAATTGGCCACACCTACCAGGGGGCCGCTACAGGGCCGCGCAAGACCGAGAGATCCGGACCCCCTCCCCCTCCGCAGGGGCAGGCTCCAGAGGCCCCACGTGGCCGGCAGAGCTGGGTCTCGCCCACTCCTCAGGGGTCAGCTCCGAAGGTTCCACGTGTCCCACGGGGCCGGGCCTCCCTCCCCTCAGAGGGGAGCTCCGGGCCCGCCACGTGGCCGGCAGATCCGGACCTTCCCATCCTCATGGGGCGATCTCCGGAGACCTCCGGGGTCCTCAATACAATAAGGACCCAGGGAAGGTGTCTGTGCAGAGCTTCGAGATTGGTGAAGGCCTCTGAGTACCTTGCGGAGCTAAGGGCTCGGCCAGGCGAAACCAAGAAGAAGACAAGCATAACAGGCACAAAAGGTCACAAGAGTCTATTTATTCATGACTCCATGAGTTGGACTACATACTCAAAAAAAAATAAAAATAAAGAGAAGAGTCCTAGGGTTCCCCTGGCACATCCAGAACCTAGAAGCTACAAGAGCGGCCACGCCCCCGACTTCAGCCCTGGCGGCGTCCTCCCGCTCTGCGACTCGAGCGTGGGTATCACCTCGGCCACCACCAGCACAAGGGCCGCTGTCATCAAGGGCCCTAGAGCCGACGCCACCGACAGCTGCCCTGCAGTCGCTTGAACTGACGGAGCAGGGGATGCTTCTAAAGCCCCCTCCGCCGCTTCAGCAGTTTCCTTGGAGACTCCACCGGTTGAAGTCCTCCTCGGCGCTTCAGCAGTTTCCTTGGAGACTCCTCCGCCTGAAGCCCTCCTTGGCGCGTCAGCAGTTTACTTGGAGACTCCACCGCTTGAAGCCTTCCTCGACGCATCAACAGTTTCCTCGGAGACTCCACCGCCTGAGGAGGGAGGACGCAACGCCTGGGAACCTTTAGCCTGTCGTTGCTCAAGAAGAGTCCCGTCGGGTTGATGAACCTGAGGCCTCTTGGGGTCACCATCGGATGGGGCGCCATCTCAAGAAGCAGGGCGCGCAGGCTCCCTGGATCCCTGACTCAGCGCAGACGCCGCTGTCAGAGGAGATCGAGCGCGCTCCTCCTCCGAAGGCGGGTTAGAAGCCATGGCAGAAGACAAGGCCGCAGGGACTCAAGGAAGGTGCAAGCGCTAGGAAGTCTTATAAGGGGAGCCTACCCGCTTTGTGACTTCCCTTCGCACTTCCCAAGTGTGATTCCAAGCGATTCGAAACTCTTCGAATACGCCGCATGGGCAACCGCTTCGGCTCCAAGATCGAGCGCCGATGACAAGTGGACCCGAGTCGTCTAGCTGAAGCAGTGGGCCAAGAAGTTAGTCTCCCAAGGAGACGAGCTGGCAAGGCGCTTCGGCGGTTCCCGAAAAAGCGCCGCAACGTGCAGAAGTGGCGGCCTTGGGAACCGCCGCGGTAAAAGCAACCATCAAGTGGGCGCACACTCCCATGATCCCGCGACTGTTCGTGCTCCAGCAACGGTCAATGTGGGACTTAGAGAAAGTGCGCGGAACGGAAGAGACGGAGGCCCCACCTCAGACTCGCTATCTCCCCCAAGACGGGCCCGGGGCCACTGTCGGTACCCTCGATATGGGGTACCCCCGCGCACAGGGGAAAATGCCTAAGGATCTCGCCCTTCTCCGCGGGGAAAGCTCCGAAGGCGCCACGTGTCCAGCGGGGCCGGACCTCCCTCTCGTCAAAGGAGAGCTCCGGACCCGCCACGTGGCCAGCAGCAGCCGAACCTCCTCCCTCCGTGGGGAGAGCTCCGAAGGTGCCACGTGTCCCGCGGGGCCGGACCTCCCTCTCCTCAGGGGAGAGCTCCCGGCCCGCCACGTGGCCGGCAGAAGCCGGACCTCCCCCCTCCGCGGGGAGAGCTCCAAAGGCGCCATGTGTCCCGCGGGGCCGGACCTCCCTCTCCTCAGAGGAGAGCTTCGGGCCCGCCACGTTGCCAGCAGGACAACGCTGCCTGCCCCCGCGCGGTAGGCGGCGGGCGTAAAGACACGCCATACCTTGCCCGTACATGGTATTCAAGGTCCGCACCTTCCCAAGACGCGGAGACGCGGAGCACGCCTCTGTCAGGTGCCGTTGCGCCCAGTCACATCGCAGACTGGCGCGCCGTGTCAGAGCCTGCCCGCCAATAAACACAGCAACAAGACCTCCCCTGCCGCCCCTACCGTCATCAACCACTACGACTAGCTTGCGGCATGGGCAGGGCGGCAGAACAAAGACTCGGAAGCCTTCGCCAGAGACAACTACCGGCATAACTGCAGGTAAGGTAGACAGTAGGCAATCCACCCGGGACCACCTGTCGGGTCCCGAGCCCCCCTTGTAAGCCACTCGAGCCTTGGACTATAAAAGGCTCGGGTAGGCAACGTTAGCAAGGGTTCGAACTCTGGGAATTCACATCCTAGGCATTACTCACCCTCAAGCTCAGGACCCTGGGTTCTGAGCAACAAGCAATACAGCGAGCACCTCTGCTCATCGTGGACGTAGGGTTTTACGCTCCGGCAGCCTGAACCACGTAAAACTCGCCGTGTCAAGCTTCTCCCTCACTCATCCCTAACGCTTAATCTCTCCGCAAGTGTCTAGCCCCTCCGAAAAAGAACCTCCGCGGGCTGCCCTGAGCAGGTCCGGGGGAAGTGTCGACCACACACTTCGACAGAATGGATCTTTTGGGCATGCCTTATCGAGACGGGTGTAGTCGATGCACATCCGAAGCTTCCCGCTGGCCTTCAGGATGACAACAGGGTTTGCCAACCACCGGGGGTGGTGGACCTCCCGTATAAATCCAGCATCGAGCAGCTTCTTGATCTCTTCACGGATGAAGTTCTGCCACTTGATGGACTGCTTCCGGGGCTTTTGCTGGACCGGTCGAGCATTGGGGAAGATCTTCAGATGGTGCTCGATCACCTCCCTAGGGATCCCGGGCATCTGTGACGGTTGCCATGCAAACACGTCGACGTTGTCTCGGAGGAAGGTGATGAGCGCGCCTTCCTATTTGTTGTCTAGGCCCCCGGCTATCCGGGTGGTCTAGGCAGCTTTGGGGCCGACTTGGATGACCTTCAGGGGGACGTCGCCTTCGTCGAGGGGTTGGTTGCACTCGAGGTGCAGAGGTCAAGGCACGGTGGCGTGCACTCGGGTGGAGCTGGCCCGGTTCTGCGCCGCCAAGGGCAGGTGCTCGGGCTGCCGCAAGTGCTTGGAGCTTCTCCAAGGCTGACACTGCAGCAGTGCGGTCTCCACGGATCCTGAGGACGCCGGTGGGTGTAGGCATCTTCAGGACGAGGTAGCCATAGTGGGCTACCGCTATGAACCAGTACAGGGCCGGTCTGCCTATGATGGCGTTGAAGGGGAGGTCGACCTCCGCCACGTCGAACAGAATGTATTCTGTCCTGTAGTTGTCCGGTGCTCCGAAGGTCACCAGAAGGCTGATGTTCCCGTACAAGATGATTTGTCCCGGCCCTACCCCTGAGAACGGGCTCGACGGGGTGAGCTTGGCCATGGGAATCTGCAGCTTCTGGAAAGCTGCGCGGCTGATGAGGATGAGGCCGGCCCCACCATCCACCAGTACGTGGTACATCTTCACGTTGGTGATGGTGGGAGCTACCAAGAGAGGTAGTTGTCCAGCCCCAGCCAAGTTCTTGGGGCAGTCAGAGGCGTCGAAGCTGATGGGGGTCCCTACCCACTTGAGGTGTGGCGCTGCTCTGTGGGTAGGAGCCACCGACGCCACTGCTCGGCGCAGGGTCTTGACTGCGTTCTGGGGCAAGGGGTCCGAGGACCCTCCGTAGATGACGTGGAGCGCCTTCCTGTGCTTGTCTTCTCCATAGTTGGAGTCCCCACGGTTGTGGACCGTCTTCACGGCGTGTTGGGGCTCCTGGTACCCTATCTCTTGGTCGCCGTTGTTCCGGGCGTCGACCTTCTTCTTGCCCTCCCTCTGGCGGAAGGGAGCACCATCTGCACGCGGCTGCTTCCCCTCGCGAAAGCGCTCCGCGAGCTTCTTGATCTCCTGGCACTTACCAGCAGTGTGGCTCCTGGTGTTGTGTACCGGACACGGCTCTCCACAGTTGCGACCATCGGGTGACTGCCGTGGTCTCTTGTCGGGGCGTGGCCCCCGAGCTCCGCCTGGTGCTGCAGCTGCAGCAACGGGAGCTCCGGCCGGCGGCTTGAACTTGCCACCACCCTTCTTCTTGCTATTCTTGCTGCTCCCCTGGGAGGCAGCGCTAGCTCCGGGCTGCCCTCCTGCTTTGGAGGCTGGCTGTGAGTGCCAGCTGCGCCCTTCTACTGCTTTGGCGCACTTGTCCGCTAGGCTGAAGAGCTCCGAGACGTCGCACACCTCCCTGGTGGCCATCTTCTCGAGCATCTTCTCGTCCCTCACACCCTGTCGGAATGCAAACACCACTGATGCATTCTGGATGTGGGGGATGGTGTTGCGCACCTGGGAGAACCGCTGGATGAAGGAGCGCAGGGATTCTCCAGGTTGTTGTCGCATGGCGTGGAGGTCCAGCTCCGTGCCGGGACGGGTGTAGGAGCTGCCGAAGTTTGCCGTGAACTGTCGGCACAGCTCTCCCCAGGAGGTTATGGAACCCTGGGGGAGGTTCATAAGCCATAACCGGGCCGAGCCGGTCAAGGCGACGGGGAAGTAGTTGGCTATGACGGCCTCATCCCCTCCTGCCGCGAGGATGGCAGTGGAGTAGATCTGCAGGAACTCTGTAGGGTTGACGCTGCCGTCGTACTTCTCCGGCAGGTGTGGCCTGAACTTGTGTGGCCACACCGCAAAGCGAAGGTGGGGCGCCAGAGCCGCACACCCCGCTCCTGCCGCTGCAGGTCCTGGTGCCATGAACCCTTGGTCCGCTGTTGGCACGGTGTACCCCGGCATGGGCAATGGTGCACCATATACCGGGGCGCCACCTACAAGGCATATGGCTGCTGCATATGCTGCGTGGCGTACGCCTAGCGCAGAGGTCGCATGGCGAACGTCTGCAGCCCAGGCTGAGTCGAGGCAGTCGACATGCTGTAGTCGGCCTCGTGGTTGCGACACCTCTCCTGCCGTCGCTCGATGGTCACGCGGGCATCCTCGCCCAAGTGACGTTGCTCCAGCTCTCAGGTCCGCCATTGGGAGCATGGTAGAGCGGGAGTCTGCCATCTGCCCGTCAACCGTTGGCGTGCGCAACAGCGACACATCCGGTTGACCTGGGCGTCTTCCCCGCCGCAACGGAGGGTTGATGGCGGTGACGACAAGGTGGTCCATGTCGTGGATCCACTGCTGGGTGGCCCCCTGGGGAGCGTCCACAGCAGGTGGATTGTGCAGGAGCGCTCGTGCTGCAGCTAGCGTACTCACTTGAGTGGCACTCCGCGCCGCAGCAGATCTTGAGGTTGCAGGAGTCCGCGTTGTTGGTGTCCGACGCGGGCTCCCAACCTGTCCTGACACACTCCTCCCTGAGTGCGTCGAGACATAGGCTTCGCTGGTCATCGTTCGCCGGGAACGAGGGCGAGGAGAGCTTGCCGCTTAAGGAAGTTTGGTCATCTTTGTCGGTGAAGACCCGTCGCGAGAGGAAAAAGCCCCCTACCTGTCGCGCCAAATGTCAAAGTGTTCCGTCGACACTTCCCACGGGCCTGCTCAGGGCAGCCCGCGGAGGTTCTTTTTCGGAGGGGCTAGTCCTCTCAGAGGGTCTCGCATTGGATGAAGGAGGATTGAGACAAGGATTTTTACGTGGTTCGGGCCGCCGGAGCGTAAAACCCTACGTCCACGGGAGCTATGTTGCTCAGGGCTTAGAACCGGAGTTCTAAACTTGGAGACGAACTGAGTGTATAGTCGGGGTCGAAATGAGCCGAACCCTTTGTAACGTTGCCTACCCGAGCCTTTTATAGTTCAAGGCTTGGGCGGCTTACAAGGTGGGCCACGGAGCCCGACAGGTGGCCCCGGGGTGATTTTCTGCCATCTACATATCTTGCAGTGAATGATGGTAGTTTTCTTTGGCGAGGGCTTCTTAGTCGTCATCCTGCCGCGTCCTGCCTGTGCAGCTAGGCGTAGCGGTTGATGATGACAGGGACGGCAGGGCATGTTTTGTCGCTGTGTTTATTGGTGCATATCCTCTGACACGGCGTGACTGTCTTCACTATGATGCGACTGGGCACAGCGCCTCCTGACAGGGGCGTGCTCCGCGTCTTGGGAAGGCACGGATCTTGAATGTCTTGTACGGTAAAGGAATGGCTAGCCTTTACTCTTGCTGCCTATCAAGCCGGAGTGGGCAGTGCGGGCTTTTGGCCACGTGGCGGGCTCGGAGCTCACCTCTGAGGAGAGGGGAGGTCCGGCCCCGCTGGACATGTGGCACCTTCGGTTCTCACCCCCACGGAGGGGGGAGGTCCGGCTCTGCCAGCCACGTGGCGGGCCCGGAGCTCACCTCTAAGGAGAGGGGAGGTCCGGCCCCGCTGGACACGTGGTGCCTTCGGAGCTCACCCCCACGGAGGGGGGAGGTCCGGCTCTGCCGGCCACGTGGCGGGCCCGGAGCTCACCTCTGAGGAGAGGGGAGGTCTGTCGAAGTGTGCGGTCGACACTTCCCCCGGACCTGCACTGGGCAGCCTACGGAGGTTCTTTTTCGGAGGGGCTAGTCACTTGCGGAGAGCTTGAGCGTAGGGACGAGTTTGGGAAGAGCTTGACACGGCGAGTTTTACGTGGTTCGGGCCGCCGGAGCGTAAAACCCTACGTCCACGGCGAGCTGAGGTGCTCGCTGTATTGCTTGTTGCTCAGAACCGGAGTCCTGAGCTTGAGGGTGAGTTACACCTAGGGTATGAGTTGCTGGAGAGCGAACCCAGGGTGCAAATGGCTAGAGTGCGAACCCTTGCTAACGTCTCCTACCCGAGCCTTTTATAGTCCAAGGCTCGCGTGGCTTACAAGGGGGGGGGGGGGCGTGACCCGACAGGTGGTCCCGGGGAGATTGCCTGCCGACTATCGTATCCGCAGTTACGTCGGTAGTTGTCTCTAGCGAAGGCTTCTGAGTCTTTGTCTTGCCGCCCTGCCCATGCCGCCTGCTAGTCGTAGTGGTTGATGACGGCGGAGGCGGTAGGGGATGTCTTGTCGCTATGTTTGTTGGCTGGCAGGTTCTGACACCGCGCGCCAGTACGTGATGCGACTGGGTGGAACGGCACCTAACAGAGGCGTGCTCCGCGTCTTGGGTAGGCGCAGGCCTTGAATACCTTGTACGGGCAAGGTATGGGGCGTCTTTACGCCTGCTGCCTACCGCTCTGGGGGGGGGGGCGGCGGCAGCGCTCCTCTGCTGGACACGTGGCGGGCCCAGAGCCCACCTCAGAGAAGAGGGAGGTCCGGCCCCGCAGAACACGTGGAGCCTTCGGACCTCTTCCCGCGGAGGGGGAGATCCGGCTCCTGTTGGCCACATGGCGGGCCCGGAGCTCTCCTCTAAGGAGAGGGAGGTCCGGCTCCGCTGGACACGTGGCGCCTTCGGACCTCTCCCCGGCGGAGGGGGAGGTCCGGCTTATGCAGGCCATGTGGCGAGCCCGGAGCTCTCCTCTGAGGAGAGGGAGGTCCGTCCCCGCTGGACGTGTGGCGCCTTCGGAGCTCTCTCTGCGGAGAAGGGTGAGATCCTTAGGCGTTTTCCCCCGTGCGCGGGGGTACCCCATATCGCGGGTACCGACAGTGGCCCCTAGGCCCATTTTGGGGGAGATAGCGAGCCCGAGGTGGAACCTCCGTCTCTTCTGTTCCGCGCACTTTTCTCTAAGTCCCGCATTGACCGCTGCCGGAGCACGAACAGTCGCAGGATCGTGGGAGCGTGCGCCCACTTGATGGTTGCCTTTACTGCGGCGGTTCCCAAGACTGCCACTTCTGCACATTGCGGCGCTTTCTTCGGGAACCGCCGGAGTGCCTTGCCGGCTCGTCTTCTTGGGAGACTGACTCCTTGACCAACCGCTTCAGCTGAGCAACTTGGGTCCACCTGTCATCGGTGCCCGGTCTCGGAGCCAATGCGGTTGCCGATGCGGCATATTCGAGGAGTTTCAAATCGCTTTGACTTGTACCTGGAAGGTGTGAAAGGAAGCCGCAACGTGGGTAGGCTCCCCTTATAAGGCTTCCAGCACTTGCACTTTTCTTGAGTCTTTGCGGCCTTGTCTTCTCCCATGGCTTCTAACCCGCCTTCAGAGGGGGATTGCGCTCGCTCTCCTTCGAAGGCGGCGTCTGCACCAAGTCAGGGACCCAGGGGGCCTGCATGCCTTGCCCCTGGAAGTAACGCCTCCAAGAGGCCTCGTGTTCATCATCCCGACTGGACTCTTCTTGAGCGACGACTGGCTGAGGGTTCCAAGGCATTGTGTGCTTTCTCCTGAAGTGGTGGAGTCTCCAAAGAAACTGCTGACATGTCGAGGAGGCTTCAAGCGGAGGAGTCTCCAAGGAAGCTGCTGAAGCACCAAGGAGGACTCCAGGCGGCAGAGTCTCCAAGGAAACTGCTCAAGCGGTGGAAGGGGCTTCAGATGCACCCTTGATGATAGCGGCCCTTGCGCTGGTGATGGACGAAATGATCCCTGCGCTTGGGTCATGGGAGTCCTCAGGGAAGCTGCGCCCTATCTCCTCAGGCGATGGAGTCTCCAAAGAAACTGCTGACGCGCCGGGGAGGACTCCAGGTGGCAGAGTCTCCAAGAAAACCGCTGAAGCAGCAGAGGGGACTCCAGAAGCATCCTTGATGACGCCGGCCCTTGCGCTGGTGATGGCCGAGATGATCCCTGTGCTCGGGTCACGGAGCAGGAGAACGCCGCCAGGGCTGAAGTTGGGGGCATGGCCGTTCTCGTAGCCTTTAGGTTCCGGCGTGACCTTAGGACTTGTCTCTTCCTTTTATCGAGTCTGTAGTCCAGCTCATGGAGCCATGAATACATATACACTTGTGGCCCTTCGTGCCTGTGATGCTCTTGTCTTTGTCTTGGTTTCGCCTGGCCGAGCCCTTAGCTCCGCAAGGTACTCATAGGCCTTCACCAATCTCGAAGCTCCCCATGTTAGGACAGTCTCTTCTTTCTTTTTATCGAGTCTGTAGACCAGCTCGTGGAGCCATGAATAAATAGACTCTCTTGAATGTTTGTGCCTGTGATGCTTTTTGTCTTCTTCATGGTTTTGCCTGGCTGAGTCCTTAGCTCCGCAAGGCACTCAGAGGCCTTTACCAATCTCGAAGCTCTGCACAGGCACCTTCTCCGGGTCCTTGCTGTATTAAGGACCCCGGAGGTCTCCAGAGCTCGCCCCATGGGGAGGTCCGGATCTGCTGGCCACGTGGCGGGTCTGGAGCCCCTTCTGAGGAGGTGGGAGCTCCGGCCCCGCTGGACACGTGGGGCTTTCAGAGCACCCCTCAGGGGGGAGGTCCGGTTTCTGCCAGCCACGTGGCGGGTCTGGAGACCCCCTCTGCGAGGCGGGAGCTCTGGACCCGCTGGACACGTGGGGCCTTCGGCCTCGCCCCTGTGGAAGGGGCAGGACCCGGACCTTCCGATCCTATGCTGGAGTAGTCAGTAGCTCCTTGCCCCCCGCTTCATGCAGCCCCCGTTGCTGTAACCTGGAGGTCCTGCACAAAGGTAGAGGAAACGTAATTCTCCTCGGGGGGTCCTCCCCTCCCGTCTCTTAGTCTTATTCGACTTACAATCCTGATCCGTCATACGGAGCTTGGGCAATTAAGTGCGTGAGGCGCCGGGGCTCCGGCTCCCTCCAAGGTCCGGGTACGATCGTCCGATCCCTAGTACCGGACCGTGCGCCGGGGAAGCAGAGTGCACAGGCTTTGGGTACTGTCGAAGTGTTCGGTTGACACTTCCCCCGGGCCTGCACTGGGCAGCCCGCGGAGGTTCTTTTTTTGGAAGGGCTAGTTCCTAGCGGAGAGCTTGCGCAGATGGACGAGTTAGTGAGAGCTTGACACGGAGAGTTTTACGTGGTTCAGGCCGCCGGAGCGTAAAACCCTACATCCACGGCGAGCTATGGAGCTCGCTGTATTGCTTGCTGCTCAGGGCCGGGGGCCTGAGCTTGGGGGTGAGTTACAGCTTGAGAGTGTATGGCTAGCGTATGAGTTGCAAAATGCGAACCCAGGGTGCGAATGGCTAGAGTGTGAACCCGTGCTAACGTCGCCTACCCGAGCCTTTTATAGTCCAAGACTCGGGTGGCTTACAAGGGAGGCCGGGACCCGACAGTTGGTCCCGGGGAGATTGACTGATATCTACCATATCTGCAGTTATGCCGATAGTTGTCTCTGCCGAAGGCTTCTGAGTCTTCGTCTTGTAGCTCTGCCCATGCCGCATGCTAGTCGTAGTGGATGATGACGGCGGGGGCGGCATGGGATGTCTTGTCGCTGCGTTTATTGGCTGGCAGCCTCTGACACTGCACGCCAATCTGTGATGCGACTGGGCGCAACGGCACCTGACAGAGGCGTGCTCTGCGTCTCCGCGTCTTGGGAAGGCGCGGGCCTTGAATACCTTGTACGGGCAAGGTATGGGGCGTCTTTACGCCCGCTGCCTATCGCTCGGGGGCAGGCAGCGCCGTTCTGCTGGCCACGTGGCGGGCCCGGAGCCCTCCTCAGAAGAGAGGGGGGTCCGGCCCCGCAGGACACGTGGAGCCTTCGGACCTCTCCCCGCGGAGGGGGAGGTTCGGCTTCTGTTGGCCACGTGGCGAGCCCGGAGCTCCTCTCTGAGGAGAGGGAGGTCCGGCCTCTCCGGACACGCGGCACCTTCGGACCTCTCTCCCACGGAGGGGGAGGTCCGGCTTCTGTATGCCACATGGTGGGCCCGGAGCTCTCCTCTGAGGAGAGGGAGGTCCGGCCCCGCTGGACGCGTGGCGCCTTCGGAGCTCTCCCTGCGGAGAGGGGCGAGATCCTTAGGCATTTTCCCCTGTGCGCGGGGGTACCCCATATCGAGGGTACCGACAGGTACGGAACCAGGCAAAGCGGCTGTACTCCCCTGGACCTCCGGAGGGCAGGATGCGCATGCTTTGGGCACAGAGCCTGCTAAGAGGGATACGCACCCTGGAGCCCCCATGCACGGCGCAAGCCTTTCCTGGAGGTGACCAACTGGCAACGCAACACCTGACTGGGGGTGGCCCGAGAGACCCACTTGGCCATCGGCAGGTGCCTCAAGCACAGTCGCCTTCAGTGGGATAGCAAATGCTGACTATGGATGAGCGCGGGAGAGAGGGAGCTAGATGTACGATGAACATACATAGAGAGTGCGATCATAAAAATTAATGCATAATTTAAATGAGCACATGAGAGAGAGCGAAGTAGAACAGGTTTCTGTGTTAATGCCCATAGGTGGAAGTCAGGCTGTACATGGAGGCAATGACCCGCCTCGTCAAGAAGGGAAGCAAGACTCTACGCGCTTAGGGTCGGAACTAGGCTAAGCTGGACGTAGTCCTAGACTGTCCCTTAAGACTTAGCTGCCCCAAGCGCTGTTCCTAGACTCTATGAGATTTATTACAGAAGGGTATGACCCTGTTCTACTAACACTCGGGGGGTAGGACTTACAGTGTTGTTCCATGCCAAGGGTTTTGGGAACGGATCCCATACTCGGTTGAAAGGCATGTGTACCTGGGACGGCAGCTTTCGTGACTCGGAAGGGACCTTCCCGACTGGGGGAGAGTTTATAGGTCCTTCACGGGAAAGTGCGTGCCGCGGCACAAGGTTGCCTTCCTGCAGGTCCCTGACGCGTTTGGCCTTTTGGCGGTAGTGCTAGAGCAGCAGCCGAGAACGTGCGTTTTGGGGTGTCACCTGCAGCCGAGCCTCGTCGACGAGGTTGTCATCTTCACGCTGGATCAGGTCCTGCGCGGCTTCTCCTGGGCGCCCTGGGGAGCTCTCCCCTTCTGGCTAAGGCCTTCAAGGGGTAGGAGGACCCGGACTCTTCTTGGGAGACCCAAGGCGTCTTCCCCTTCTGGCAAGGCCTTCAAGGGGTTGACAGACCCTAGGCGGCCCCCAGGAGGTATGACCGAGGCATGGGGGCGTGCACTCGGGTGGAGCTGGCCCGGTTCTGCACCATCGGGGCTGGTGCTTGGGCTGCTGTGACTACTTGGAGCTCCTCCAAGGTTGATATCGCAGCAGTGCAGTCTCCACTGAGGTTGTCATCTTCACGCTGGATCAGGTCCTGCGCGGCTTCTCCTGGGCGCCCCGGGGTACCCTCCCCTTCTGGCTAAGTCCTTCAAGGGGTAGGTGAACCCGGACTCTTCTTGGGAGACCCAAGGCGTCTTCCCCTTCTGGCAAGGCCTTCAAGGGGTTGACAGACCCTGGGTGGCCCCCCGGAGGTACGGCCGAGGCACAGAGGCGTGCTCTCGGGTGGGGCTGGCCCGGTCCTGCACCGTTGGGATTGGTGCTTGGGCTGCTGCGACCACTCGGAGCTTCTCCAAGGTTGATGCCGCAGCAGTGCAGCCTCCACTGACTTTTCGGGGTACCCACAGTTGGCTACCGCCCCAGCCCATCACCATCGGAGCTGGAGTCCTCACCGTTGTGCATTGTCTTCATGACGCGCTGAGGCTCCTGAAACCCCACCTGGTGGCCGGCGCTGACTGAGGCGTCGACTTTCTGCTTGCCCTCCCTCTGAGGGAGGGACGGGGTCTCGGCTCTCTGCTGCCTTCCTTTGCGGAAGCGCTCTGCGAGCCTCTGGATATCCCAGCACTCGGCAGCAGTATGATTGCTGGTGCCATGCACGGGGCATAGTCTGCCCTGGTCACCATCTGGGGCTGGCGACTGCCGCTGCCTTTTGTCGGGGCGTGGCCCCCGAGCTCCACTGGGTGTCGCTGCTGTGGCGACGGGAGCCGCGGTCGATGACTTCATCTTGCCACTCCCCCGGTTCTTGGCCTTCTTGCCACCTCCATAGGAAGCAGCGCCGGACCCGGGCTGCCCTCCTGACTCGAAGGCTGGCAGAGAGTGCCAGTTCCGCCCTTCGGCTGCTCTGGCGCACTTGTCTGCCAGGCTGCAGAGCTCAGAGACGTCGCGGACCTCTCTGGTCGCGAGCTTCTCAAGCATTTTCTCGCCCCGGACACCCTGCCAGAACGCCACCACCACAGAAGCACTTTGAATATGCGGGATGGTGTTGCGTACCTGGGAGAACCGCTGGATGAAGGAGCGCAGTGATTCCCCAGGTTGCTGCTTGACGGCGTGGAGGTCAAGCTCTGTGCCGGGACGGGTGTAGGAGCTGCCGAAGTTGGCGACGAACTGCCCGCAGAGCTCTCCCCAGGAAGTTATGGAACCCTGGGGGAGGTTCATGAGCCAAGACCGGGCTGGGCCGGTCAAAGCGACGGGGAAGTAGTTGGCCATGACGGCCTCATCCCCTCCTGCGGCAAGTACGGCGGTGGAGTAGATTTGGAGGAACTCCGCTGGGTTGACGCTGCCGTCGTACTTCTCGGGCAGGTGCGGCCGGAACTTGCGTGGCCACCTCGCGAAGCGAAGGTGGGGTGCCAGGGCCGCACATCCTGCCTCTGTTGCCGCAGGTGTTGGTGCCGCGAACGCTTGGTTCGTCGTCGGCACGGTGTATCCCGGTATGGGCAAGGAAGCTCCATAGACCGGGGGCGCCGTTTGCAGGGCATATGGTTGTGGCATATGCTGCGCGGCGTATGCCTGGGGCAGAGATCGCGTGGTGAAGATCTGCTCTTCAGGCTGGGTCGAGGCCGACGTCATGCTGTCGCCAGCCTCTTGGTTGCGACGCCTTTCCCGACGTCGCTCGAGGTACACCCGGGCATCCTTGCCCAAGTGGCACCGTTCCAGCTCTGTCCTCAGGTCCGTCCACGGAAGCCTGGTGGAGCTGGAACCCGCCGTCTGCCCGTCAACCGTTGGCGTGCGCGTCAGCGACACTGCCGGTTGACCGGAGTGTCGTCCCCGCCGAAGTCGAGGGTTTGCGGCGGCGACGACGAGGCGGTCTACCTCGCGTATCCACTGCTGGGTCGCTGAATGAGGTGCGTCCCCAGCAGGTGGATTGTGCAGTAGCGCTCTTGCTGCAGCTAGCGCACCCCTGTGGGGTACGCTTAGCGCCGCAGAAGATCTCACACTGGATGGAGCCTGCATTGCCGGAGTCGGCGTTGCCGGAGTCGGCTGCTGGCTACCAGCTTGCGCCGACACACTCCGTCCTGAGTGCGTCGACACGTATTCCCCGCTGGTCACGGTTCGCCGTGAACGCGGGGGAGGAGAGTTTGCCGCTGAAGGAAGCTTCGTCATCTTCGTCGGCAGAAACTCGTCGCGCAAGGGAAAAGCCCCCTACCTGGCGCGCCAAATGTCGAAGTGTGCGGTCGACACTTCCCCCAGACCTGCACTGGGCAGCCCGCGGAGGTTCTTTTTCGGAGGGGCTAGTCACTTGCGGAGAGCTTGAGCGTAGGGACGAGTTCGGTAAGAGCTTGACACGGCGAGTTTTACGTGGTTCGGGCCACCGGGGCGTAAAACCCTACGTCCACGGCGAGCTGAGGTGCTCGCTGTATTGCTTGTTGCTCAGAACCGGAGTCCTGAGCTTGAGGGTGAGTTACACCTAGGGTATGAGTTGCTGGAGAGCGAACCCAGGGTGCAAATGGCTAGAGTGCGAACCCTTGCTAACGTCGCCTACCCGAGCCTTTTATAGTCCAAGGCTCGCGTGGCTTACAAGGGGGGCCGGGACCCGACAAGTGGTCCCGCGGAGATTGCCTGCCGACTATTGTATCCGCAGTTACGTTGGTAGTTGTCTCTGGCGATGGCTTCTGAGTGTTCGTCTTGCTGCCCTGCCCATGCCGCCTGCTAGTCGTAGTGGTTGATGACGGCGGAGGCGGTAGGGGATGTCTTGTCGCTGTGTTTATTGGCTGGCAGGTTCTGACACCGCGCGCCAGTCCGTGATGCGACTGGGCGCAACGGCACCTGACAGAGGCGTGCTCTGCGTCTCCGCGTCTTGGGAAGGCGCGGGTCTTGAATACCTTGTACGGGCAAGGTATGGGGCGTCTTTACGCCCGCTGCCTACCGCTCGGGGGGGGGGGGTGGGGGGCAGCGCTCCTCTGATGGACACATGGCGGGCTCGGAGCCCTCCTCAGAGAAGAGGGAGGTCCGGCCCTCCAGGACACGTGGAGCCTTCGGACCTCTCCCCGTGGAGGGGGAGGTCCGGCTCCTGTTGCCACGTGGCGGGCCCGGAGCTCTCCTCTGAGGAGAGGGAGGTCCGGCCCCGCTGGACACGTGGCGCCTTCGGACCTCTCCCCGGCGGAGGGGGAGGTCCGGCTTATGCAGGCCACGTGGCGAGCCCGGAGCTCTCCTCTGAGGAGAGGGAGGTCCGGCCCCTGTGGCGGACCGGAATCCGCTCATCCAGGATCGCAGAGGGTGGTGCCGCGCGATGCGACACCCGACAGCACACGTCATAAGAACACAATATATTACATGGGAAAAACAGCTGAAACTGTACAAACAAGTACAAACTTCAGTTACAATTATTGTTCTATTACACAGCGGAAGACTACACTATACAACTCACGCCCGCCTATTTAGCAAAAGTCGGTTGCCCAGCCCTAGGGCAACCCACACTAGCTGCACGTCTCAGCTCAGCGCGGCGTGTACGGCTCCCACTCAGCCGTGGTCCCCGACGGAGGGTAACCCTCGCCGGTGGACTCGTACTCCGAGTCCGTGGGTGGCTCCTCACCTGAAAAACACTTAAGCAGCAACCGTGAGCACGAAGGCTCAGCAAGGCTTAACCGACTCACCTAAGCATGAAACTCTACATGAGGTATACCAAGACATAGGTTGGTAGCATTTCAGCAAAACGACACGCCTACAAGTTCATCCTTAGTTCATCTTTTAGCAACAAGTTAACAGTTCATGAAATCTGAAATTTAGTAAGCAGTGTTTGGTGGCACTTATGTAGCAATACAATTATATCAATCAGCATCATTGAATCAACATATTTCATCCATTAGTCTACGTTACGACGCAGTGAACAAGCAGTACTCGTCACCGCGAGGGACGGCGAATCGACTCGATATACACCTGCAGGGAAAACCCAAAGAGCACGTCACGTACGCCCACCCGTGGAGCTGCACAGCACGCTCACTCGATGTCGTACGGGACAACCTTTCACCCAACAGCCCAAACGTCGAACCGGTCGCACCGAAACGAGCAGGAGGTTCCCCACACGGAGCATCTCTCTATGCCCGTTGGCAGATTTCCACCTTGCTGCCCTCAACCTACACCTATAAATCGGTGTGCTATGCCTCGACGCCCGGAGGTTTAGGCTACATCGGTTTATCGGGGCCCATATATCCGATATGCCTTCGGTACGTTCAATACTTGTTCAGCAGGGCCGCACACGGATCGGTCCTCAATCGACACGGGCAGGGCTGCGCACACAAGACTCTCTCTTGCTGCGCCCTAGCCCCTGCCTAGTCTCATTTTCATTACTAAAGTGATCTCACATCACTCAACCGAACCCGTGTGTCCCAAGCCTATCTCGCGAGTAGATTCCAACTACTCGACTTGTACCGAAGTCCTATGACTCATTAAGCATAGCCTGTCTACTCGAGGTCCTTGACACTACCCTCACTCTTTTAGGAACCTTTGGTTATGCAAGTGGGGTTTCATTCACCCTATACCTAATGCACAATCATACTTCACATGACACATGTAAACAAAGTAAAACTTTTAAAAAAGGTTAATGCAAACCGGGGCTTGCCTTGTTGCTGCTGGTCAGGAGTTAGTTCTTCGTCCGGAAGGAGGAAGTCCAGCACTTCCGGAGTCTCTTCTTCAACGGCTACACGTTAATGAAATACTACATGTTAATTTATATGCAAAAGTGAGTTTAGAGTAAGACTTATACTATTGGTTCTAATAACCAGCCTCTAATACCTGGAACTTTGTTTAAGAATTTAAATATGAACTGGTGTTGGTGGTTTGGCTTGGACTTAATCACATGGTTGAATGCTAAGTGGTTTTTCCCCTTTTCCATTTTAATCCCTCAAGTGGGTAAACAGGACAGGGGTGATCTAGAGCTCCAATGGAGCTGAGAATTTTTGTGTGAGTTCCTTGTCACAAGCAAACTCTCTGGACCAAACCTTAGCACTTTTCATGGAATGGTTTGCTCAGAATAATTCTCTTGGCAAATCAGCAAGGAAGAATTAATTCTGAGGTAATACCCCTGTTCATGCTCAACTTAATGAACTACAATTTATATTATAGCTCATAGAGTTTGCATGAATTTTCCTAGCATTTTTGGAGTCAGGGTTTGCCCAGAATTGAATTTCCAAGTTTTGGAAATTCTCTGAAAATGTTTCTGCATTCAAATGAACACAGCACCTTCAAATTTGAATTGCTCTGACCAAATCAACTCCAAATGGTCTGAAACTTTTACAGGGGTTTACTAATGTCCTAAAGAACATTCTGGCAAAATTTGGGGATTTTTGGATGAACCAAACTCCCTCTAAAATTCTTTTGCTGAAAAGCTTTAAAGAATTTTCCAGAATTAATTAATGGGTTTCATACAAATTGGGTTGTATATCTGGACAGAGCTAGGCAAGATGACTCCAACCCAATTTGAATCCCTAAATTTGGAGCTTCCTAGCAAAAGTTATGGGGTTCTAAAGTTTGCACTAAAACTGGAAATTCCAGAAATGTTTAAATCCTGCGGGTGGGTCCACGTACACGTGTCGACCGCTGGATCCGAGCCACACGGGGCCACAGACTCCTTCCCGCGCGGCCGCACTGGATCCCGGACCACAGAGAATCCCACCCCTTTATTTCCAGCCGCTGACGCGTGGGGCCTACCCCTTCGTCCTCCTCCGGCCACCCGCGCGACCCCGCCGCCAAGCTCGCCGGAGCTCTCGCCGGAGACGGGTTCCGGTCCTCGGAGCTTGCTGAATCTCGCCGCCAGTGCCTATCTCGGCCTGAGGAACACGGTGGTGCACTCCCCAGAACTTGACAACCACCGGAACAGTGCTCCCAACGGCAACAGCGGCCGGGAGCTCACCGGCGACGTCTAACTCGGCACCCCACGCACCTTTTTCGATGCGGTTTGCTCGGGGAGCTCCGCTGACACCTGCTGGTCACGGACATGGACACCGATCCTCGTGAAAACGGCGGTAACTATGACCTCACCGGCGACCTAGGCCGGATATCGGCTGTGCTTCAGAAAACTTCAAAGAACCGTCAACCTAGCCCACGGTTTTTACTGGTTTTTGATCCTAGGTGGTCGTGGCCGTGTATAGAGCGTGTGCATGACTCGGTTTGCCCAGTGATGAGCTAACCCCCACGAATTTTGGGATTTTGTGGGAGCTCGGTCTCAAGACACCCGAAGCTTTCCCGGCGAAATACTCCCTCGACAGCCCATGAAATGAAGAACGGTAGGGACTAGAAGAGTCAGCACCTTAAGGCGGTCCTTTCTTGTATGGCTCGTCGGGCACGAGCGCGCCTGTGCTGGCCGGACGCCGGCGATCAGAAAGGGCGGCGTTTCTGTGCTCGCGCGGAAACGAGGAAGGAACTCGGTAGGGGGGTTCTCGTTTGGAAAGCAGGAGGAAGGCGGCGTGGGCTGTGCGCTGGCCTTTAAGCCGCGGTTTGGCACTGTGAGGTGGCCGATCGCTGCCTCGGTGGCTCGCCGCCGTTCACTGTCTCGCGCGCGAAGTCGGGGTCGGCTGCAGCAACCGACTGCCCCTCCAGTGTGCCACTGACCTGTGGGCCTCCCCCTTTCTCCTTTTCCCCTAATATTTCTTTTCTGTTTTTGTTAATTATCCCACCAGCTACTCACAATTTAATGTGAGACTTAGCTCCCAAGTCTTTGTTTGAATTTGGATTCCCAAATTCAAACTTTGTTTGGTCAAGTTTGCTTCATATTCAAACTGAAATTCAAATTCAGTTTTGAATTCTAGCAAATTTAACTCTTGACAAGATGAGCTCCAATGGGGCTGGAAATTGGTGGGTTTACTCAGAAAAATGTGCTGAGTGTAGATATGGAGCTAACTTTTGAATTTGGATGATGAAAGTTGCTGCAATTTGAATTTACACTCAAATTGGCCTCTTTTTGAAATAACTCAAAAGTGCCTCAAAAAGTGTTGAATTTGCATGAGCTTTGGACTGAACCTTCCCAAGACTTTTTAAATTCTAGGGGTGAGCTCAACCTCTCATGTTTAAGTGTAGAAACCATACATTGTGAAAGTGAAGGCTTTCCCTTCTAATCACTCCTTTGATAGAGGCCACTTGCTCTTCACAATATGTCACAATCTACACACAACAAAACTGTTGTGTTGTGAGGTGCATAAAAGTTTTTGCAAGTCCCTTTTCTTGGGCTTTTACATCCCTCCCCCCTTAAAAGAATCTCGTCCCGAGATTATAAAAGAAGAGATAGCAATGTAATAGGGACTTACCCGTGTTGAGAAGTCATGAACTCCGGGTAATTTGAGCGAAGGAACTCCTCGCTCTCCCACGTCGCTTCTTCGGCGGTGTGGTTGCTCCAGAGTATTTTGTAGAACCACAACGTTTTGCTGCGTGTGGTTCTGGCTTTCTCATCAAGAATTCCCACCGGATATTCATTATATGTTAGATCCGGCTTCAGCTCGCCGATGTCTTCGGTAGGAACAGCAGTTGTATGCTTCAAGCATTTCCGCAGTTGCGAAACATGGAAAATATCATGGACACTAGTCAGAGATGCCGGTAGCTCCAATCGATACGCTGCTGGTCCACACTTCTCGGTGATAGCGTAGGGTCCAATGAAACGGGGAGCGAGCTTCCCCTTCACACCGAATCGGTGCACGCCCTTCATTGGAGACACGCGGAGGTACACGTGTTCCCCAACGTCAAAGTGCAACGGTCTACGCCTCTTATCAGCGTAGCTCTTTTGTCGGGATTGAGCGGCCTTCAAATTGGCTTGAATTGTCCGAACGCGCTCTTCGGCGTCGTTCACCACATCAACTCCGAATGTGACCCTTTCACCGGACTCGCACCAATTTAATGGGGTGCGGCATTTACGACCGTAGAGAGCTTCATAGGGTGCCATTTTGATACTCGCCTGATAACCGTTGTTGTACGAGAATTCCGCCAATGGTAGGTGATCATCCCAATTCCTACCATGGTGGATGGCACATGCTCTCAACATGTCTTCCAGGACTTGATTCACCCTTTCTGTCTGACCATCGGTCTGAGGGTGATAGGCGGAGCTCCTGATCAACTTAGTACCCAATGCAGCGTGTAGCTGCTCCCAAAAGCGAGATACAAATAATGCACCTCGATCTGAGACAATGGTCTGGGGTACCCCGTATAGGCAGAGAATCTTTGCTATGTATAGCTCCGCATATTTGCCGGCATTGTAACGTGTATTCACCGGAATGAAGTGAGCCGTCTTGGTTAACCGATCAACGATTACCCATATGGAATCATGCTTGTTGGCTGTTAGGGGTAATCCCACAATGAAATCCATGCTCACATCTTCCCATTTCCATGCCGGGATCTTCAGGGGTTGCAGCAGCCCTGATTTCTTCATATGGTCAGCTTTCACTCGTCTACACGTATCGCACTCGGATACGTACTTAGCTACCTCCCGCTTCATCCGCGTCCACCAAAATTTCTTTTTCAAATCTTGGTACATTTTGTTGCTGCCCGGATGAATGGAGTATTTAGACAAGTGAGCTTCATCGAGGATCTTTTTCCTCAACTCCATATCCCGGGGTACGACTATGCGGTCATTGAACCACAACGTCCCCTCACCATCTTTCCGGAAACATTTAATTTCTCCAATGTCTATCCGTCTCCGGAGATGTGCCATGCCTTTATCCGTTTTCTGAGCTGCAATGATGTCCTCCCTAATAGTAGGGATGAGGGCAAGGTTGTACAGCGATCCATAAGGAACCAAGTATAGACTTGGCTCTTCCTCCTCCACCGGTGTAATGGTGAGGTGATGGACATGCGATTTCCGACTCAGCGCGTCGGCAACCACATTCGCCTTTCCGGGGTGGTAATGGATCTCAATCTCATAATCTTTGATCAGTTCTAACCACCTCCTCTGCCTCATGTTCAGCTCCTTCTGGGTGAAAATGTATTTCAAGCTCTTGTGGTCGGTGTAGAGATGCACCAAGTTCCCCAGGAGATAGTGCCTCCACATTTTCAGCGCCAACACCACGGCAGCAAGTTCAAGATCGTGAGTCGGGTAGTGCTGCTCATGGTTCCGAAGTTGGCGTGAGCCATAAGCGACCACACGTCCTTCCTGCATCAACACGCAGCCCAGCCCAATACCGGACGCGTCACAATACACGTCGAAGGGCTTTGTTGTATCCGGCTGAGCTAACACCGGGGCTGTGGTGAGATGCTTCACCAATGTTCGGAACGCTCCTTCACACGCCGTGTTCCAAACATATTTTGTCCCTTTCTTCAGCAACTCTGTCATCGGCTTAGCGAGCTTGGAGAAACTTGGGATGAATCTCCGATAGTATCCCGCTAACCCGAGGAAGCTTCTGACTTCATGGACTGAAGTGGGAGCTTTCCATTTCAACACTTGCTCTATTTTACTTGGGTCAACCGCAATGCCTTCAGCTGAGATGATATGTCCCAAAAATGGCACTTGGCTGATCCAAAATTCGCATTTGCTGAACTTGGCGTAGAGCTTGTGGTCTCGCAATCGTTGAAGAACGATCCGCAAGTGTTCGGCATGTTCAGCTTCGGTCTTGGAGTAAACCAAGATGTCGTCGATGAACACTACCACGAACTTGTCCAGCTCCGGCATGAACACCGAGTTCATGAGATACATGAAATGGGCTGGAGCATTTGTGAGACCAAAGGACATGACGAGATATTCGTATAAGCCGTATCTCGTCGAGAATGCCGTCTTCGGGATATCCTTCGCCCGGATCTTGATCTGGTGATATCCAGAGCGAAGGTCCATCTTTGAGAATACACTTGCCCCCACAAGTTGATCAAACAAGATGTCAATACGGGGCAGTGGGTACTTATTCTTGATGGTGACAGCGTTGAGCGGCCGGTAATCCACACACAGCCTCAGGGTCTCATCCTTCTTCTTCACGAACAGCGCTGAGCATCCCCAAGGCGAGGAACTCGGCCTAATGAAACCCTTGCTCAACAAATCATTGAGCTGTTCTTTTAATTCAGCCAGCTCATTTGGAGCCATCTTGTATGGTCTCCGTGATATGGGCGTAGTCCCGGGTGCAAGTTCAATCTTGAACTCGACATCCCGCTCAGGTGGCATGCCCGGAAGATCATCCGGGAACACGTCGGGATACTCCCGGACTACGGGGATGTCTTCTAACTTGAGAACTTCAGCACTATTAATTGCTAAAACTTCCCGGACTGGCATGTCTAACACCATGGAATGCGGACGGTGGAATGGAGAATTTAAGTGAATCGTCCGTGTCCGAGTCTCTAGGACAGCGCCATGGTATTGCAGCCATGACATCCCTAAGATTGCATCAATCTTTTGTCCCATAAGGATTATCAAGGTGGTGGGATATAGCTTCCCACCTAAGCACAAAGGTGCCTTTGGAATCATCATATTAGCTGAAATCTTCCCTCCCGGTGAGCATATCATATAAGTGCAGTCGGTTGGGAAGACTTGCAGTTGATGTTTAGCCACATAGGATGCACTTATAAAGCTGTGGGTTGCACCCGAATCAAATAATATGACTATGGCTTGATGGTTGAGAGTAAACGTACCCGCCAGCACGTTGTCTCCCTCTGGGGCGTCCTCATTGTCGAGGTTGCGGACGCCTCCAGTCCGCTGACCAACCTTCTTCACCGGAGGTCGGCCTCGAGCACCGCCCTGAAACTGGGCTTGCCCGCTGCTCTGCTGCCCCTGGGGACAGTCCTTCGCAAAGTGGCCCGCCTGGCCACACGTGAAGCAGGTGAAACGGGGCGGTCCCCCGCTGATCGGTGGACGGAAACCTGGGGCGCGTTGTGGCGGTGGAAACGCCCGGGGTACCGTCTGCTGCTGCTGCTGTCTTGGTGGTGGCATCGGCGGACGGAACGGAGGTGCCTGAAAGGGACGTCCCCCGAACCGTTGCGGTCGCGCCGGTGGTTGCCACTGCTGCCCGGATGGTGTCCGATACACCATACGGTACTTCTGGGGAGCGCCACTCCCACCGCTGCTAGGTGGAGCGCTGCGCTTCCTCTGCTCAGCTGCTAACTCCCGCTGAGCGTCCTCTTGCATGATGGCGGCATTGACTAGATCGTTGAATGTGCCGCGGTTCCATTGTACGAGGTGGGTCTTCATTTCGGGATGTAACCCCCGATAGAAGTGCTCCCTCTTCTTCTCCTCCGTGGAGATGTAGTCTGACGCATACTGCGCCAGATGGTTGAAGGCACGGGAGTAGTCGTGGGCACTCCTCCCGCCCTGTTTTAGTTCCAAAAATTCTTGGAACTTTCTCTTCATTATTCCGGGAGGAATGTGATAGGCGCGGAACGCCTCCCGGAACTCTTGCCATTCCACGGCATGGCCAGCCGGACGTGAGGCGACATAATTCGCCCACCATGCACCAGCGGCACCGTGGAGCTGCTGTGCTGCGAACAGTGTCTTCTGCCGCTCCGTACACTGGAGCAGCCCTAACTTGGACTCGATAGTCCGCAGCCAGTTGTCCGCCTCCAGTGGTTCTTCAGCTTCGGTGAACACTGGAGGGTGCGTACTCATGAAATCCGAGTACGACACTTCGCGGGGCTCACGAGGCCCTCGCTCTTGACGTCCTCCCGCCTGGGACGTATTCTGCACGATCGTGCGGAGCAGGTCGGTCTGCTCCTCACGACCTCCCACCAATGCTGCTATCACATCCGCTAGAGTAAGCGGAGGCGGCGGTGGTGGCTGCTGCTGCGGGGTGCTGTCGTAGGCCGGTGGCTGGGAGTCATCGCCTCCACCTTGGCTAGAGCCACCAACCTCGTGCGTGGTCCTAGTACGAACCATCTGCAACCATACGACATTAACCATCAGTCCCGCAACATTTTGCATGCAGTCCAATAGAACTGGGCGGAAAAACATTATGACAACAAAACATGCGAAATATCTCGTAAGCAGATAATGTAATAACTTTGCACAAGCTACACCATTACCAGACCAAACACAAGTTAGTTTAATCCAACTTGATGAACCCCCTCTTTGGAAGCTCACCATAACTGGGTTTGGTCTCTACGAGACATTATTATTGCGTTGTCATCACGTATAACACCCTTAGGGTACAACACCCTTTTCAATGAGTTCAACTGTCATTCTTCTGTCAGAATGACCAGTTGCTACCTATTCCAAGTTTTGATCTGGTTCTGGGCATTTTCATGACTCAAGTTGAATACCAAAGTTCAAGTTAACTTCAGTATCTTTCCAACGAGTACTCATTTTGCCCCCAGATCAGCTTTGATTAAAAAGTTATGTTAATTCAAAGTTAGCAGAATTTCTGGAAGAATTTTAACAGCACCTCCCTTGGAAGTGGCTGTTTCAAATCCTGATTTCCACTAAATTCTGTGCTGAAACTTCAGAAACTTTGAATTGCAAAGATGTCAAACATCTTCTACTCTTTCTAAGGATGGATTATATGACAATTTTAGATTTTTCTACTGGGAGTTATATTTGAAAAACAGATCAGTTCAGAGGATGTTTTACTCTGCCCTGGTTCTGGACAGTTTACATTCCTCTGGGATTTCAGCCATCTTAAGGCGAGTTTCAGCTCTGGAAGTCTACAACAAAGTTGTAGAGGACTTGAATACCTTTCCAAAACTATATAGCACACCTCCCTGGGCTAAAAGACCTGTGAGTTATGCCCTGTTGAGGATCAGCAAACGTGCTGCCCAAAACAGAGCACTCTGCTTTTCATACTTTTGGCTATACTGCTCCACTATCCCATTCTTATACCCAACCAGGGTCCTAAATGTTGAACCTATAGATTTTAATTCTTTGTTATCATTATTCTCATGCATATGCCTACCATATCTCGGTACTACGTTCCTCACAAAAGAAAATCCTACCCGGATCATACCGGCATATACGTCTCAAATGTGGCACTAAACGGTCTCTCGCACACGTTTTCTACACGGATACATACGTGGTTAGTACCTGCAGAAAACCACACAATAATGGTGCACTCAATGGTTATTCATTTCAGGCAGTTCCATATTTGAAAGTAAATACAAACGCCCGTATCATTGTCATACGGCCGTCCTTGAGTTAGGTCACGTCTCAAGGTACGTGATCGTGTTTCAACACCACACGACGGGGAACCCGAGTATGTCATGAACGGGTCGTCACGGTTGGGAATGTTATCAACCCAACAGATACCACCTACTGCCCTGCAGGGCACGCCGATGGCAAGCGCTGCGTATGTCCTCCTGGGCTATTTCCAGACGAACACACTTTCGCGTTACTGACCACGCGATGGGGTCTCCACTTACTTGCCTAATGCACGCTAGGGATCAGCGTTTCATATGAACTCAGGGACATGAAGAGTCCAAAAGGTTCATATTAACGTCTCACACCAAGCTGTGAGATCAATCCCTGAACCTCGTTCCTCGTCAGGGAGAGCTAACCGAAATTGAACCGCTTTCGGTGGCGTTCCTTACCATACTTACCAGAGCGTAGGTGCGTCGTTACATAATTGAAATTCAGAATTATAACACATAAGTTAGTCTTTGCCACTTTAAGTAACTATGCTAATATAGTCCTTACTTGGGCAACTACCGAATCCTCACCGTATACCTAAGTTTTTCCCATAATGCAGTCCTTTAGTACTGTGCTATCCCCACTGCAGCTCTGATACCAGGCTGTGGCGGACCGGAATCCGCTCATCCAGGATCGCAGAGGGTGGTGCCGCGCGATGCGACACCCGACAGCACACGTCATAAGAACACAATATATTACATGGGAAAAACAGCTGAAACTGTACAAACAAGTACAAACTTCAGTTACAATTATTGTTCTATTACACAGCGGAAGACTACACTATACAACTCACGCCCGCCTATTTAGCAAAAGTCGGTTGCCCAGCCCTAGGGCAACCCACACTAGCTGCACGTCTCAGCTCAGCGCGGCGTGTACGGCTCCCACTCAGCCGTGGTCCCCGACGGAGGGTAACCCTCGCCGGTGGACTCGTACTCCGAGTCCGTGGGTGGCTCCTCACCTGAAAAACACTTAAGCAGCAACCGTGAGCACGAAGGCTCAGCAAGGCTTAACCGACTCACCTAAGCATGAAACTCTACATGAGGTATACCAAGACATAGGTTGGTAGCATTTCAGCAAAACGACACGCCTACAAGTTCATCCTTAGTTCATCTTTTAGCAACAAGTTAACAGTTCATGAAATCTGAAATTTAGTAAGCAGTGTTTGGTGGCACTTATGTAGCAATACAATTATATCAATCAGCATCATTGAATCAACATATTTCATCCATTAGTCTACGTTACGACGCAGTGAACAAGCAGTACTCGTCACCGCGAGGGACGGCGAATCGACTCGATATACACCTGCAGGGAAAACCCAAAGAGCACGTCACGTACGCCCACCCGTGGAGCTGCACAGCACGCTCACTCGATGTCGTACGGGACAACCTTTCACCCAACAGCCCAAACGTCGAACCGGTCGCACCGAAACGAGCAGGAGGTTCCCCACACGGAGCATCTCTCTATGCCCGTTGGCAGATTTCCACCTTGCTGCCCTCAACCTACACCTATAAATCGGTGTGCTATGCCTCGACGCCCGGAGGTTTAGGCTACATCGGTTTATCGGGGCCCATATATCCGATATGCCTTCGGTACGTTCAATACTTGTTCAGCAGGGCCGCACACGGATCGGTCCTCAATCGACACGGGCAGGGCTGCGCACACAAGACTCTCTCTTGCTGCGCCCTAGCCCCTGCCTAGTCTCATTTTCATTACTAAAGTGATCTCACATCACTCAACCGAACCCGTGTGTCCCAAGCCTATCTCGCGAGTAGATTCCAACTACTCGACTTGTACCGAAGTCCTATGACTCATTAAGCATAGCCTGTCTACTCGAGGTCCTTGACACTACCCTCACTCTTTTAGGAACCTTTGGTTATGCAAGTGGGGTTTCATTCACCCTATACCTAATGCACAATCATACTTCACATGACACATGTAAACAAAGTAAAACTTTTAAAAAAGGTTAATGCAAACCGGGGCTTGCCTTGTTGCTGCTGGTCAGGAGTTAGTTCTTCGTCCGGAAGGAGGAAGTCCAGCACTTCCGGAGTCTCTTCTTCAACGGCTACACGTTAATGAAATACTACATGTTAATTTATATGCAAAAGTGAGTTTAGAGTAAGACTTATACTATTGGTTCTAATAACCAGCCTCTAATACCTGGAACTTTGTTTAAGAATTTAAATATGAACTGGTGTTGGTGGTTTGGCTTGGACTTAATCACATGGTTGAATGCTAAGTGGTTTTTCCCCTTTTCCATTTTAATCCCTCAAGTGGGTAAACAGGACAGGGGTGATCTAGAGCTCCAATGGAGCTGAGAATTTTTGTGTGAGTTCCTTGTCACAAGCAAACTCTCTGGACCAAACCTTAGCACTTTTCATGGAATGGTTTGCTCAGAATAATTCTCTTGGCAAATCAGCAAGGAAGAATTAATTCTGAGGTAATACCCCTGTTCATGCTCAACTTAATGAACTACAATTTATATTATAGCTCATAGAGTTTGCATGAATTTTCCTAGCATTTTTGGAGTCAGGGTTTGCCCAGAATTGAATTTCCAAGTTTTGGAAATTCTCTGAAAATGTTTCTGCATTCAAATGAACACAGCACCTTCAAATTTGAATTGCTCTGACCAAATCAACTCCAAATGGTCTGAAACTTTTACAGGGGTTTACTAATGTCCTAAAGAACATTCTGGCAAAATTTGGGGATTTTTGGATGAACCAAACTCCCTCTAAAATTCTTTTGCTGAAAAGCTTTAAAGAATTTTCCAGAATTAATTAATGGGTTTCATACAAATTGGGTTGTATATCTGGACAGAGCTAGGCAAGATGACTCCAACCCAATTTGAATCCCTAAATTTGGAGCTTCCTAGCAAAAGTTATGGGGTTCTAAAGTTTGCACTAAAACTGGAAATTCCAGAAATGTTTAAATCCTGCGGGTGGGTCCACGTACACGTGTCGACCGCTGGATCCGAGCCACACGGGGCCACAGACTCCTTCCCGCGCGGCCGCACTGGATCCCGGACCACAGAGAATCCCACCCCTTTATTTCCAGCCGCTGACGCGTGGGGCCTACCCCTTCGTCCTCCTCCGGCCACCCGCGCGACCCCGCCGCCAAGCTCGCCGGAGCTCTCGCCGGAGACGGGTTCCGGTCCTCGGAGCTTGCTGAATCTCGCCGCCAGTGCCTATCTCGGCCTGAGGAACACGGTGGTGCACTCCCCAGAACTTGACAACCACCGGAACAGTGCTCCCAACGGCAACAGCGGCCGGGAGCTCACCGGCGACGTCTAACTCGGCACCCCACGCACCTTTTTCGATGCGGTTTGCTCGGGGAGCTCCGCTGACACCTGCTGGTCACGGACATGGACACCGATCCTCGTGAAAACGGCGGTAACTATGACCTCACCGGCGACCTAGGCCGGATATCGGCTGTGCTTCAGAAAACTTCAAAGAACCGTCAACCTAGCCCACGGTTTTTACTGGTTTTTGATCCTAGGTGGTCGTGGCCGTGTATAGAGCGTGTGCATGACTCGGTTTGCCCAGTGATGAGCTAACCCCCACGAATTTTGGGATTTTGTGGGAGCTCGGTCTCAAGACACCCGAAGCTTTCCCGGCGAAATACTCCCTCGACAGCCCATGAAATGAAGAACGGTAGGGACTAGAAGAGTCAGCACCTTAAGGCGGTCCTTTCTTGTATGGCTCGTCGGGCACGAGCGCGCCTGTGCTGGCCGGACGCCGGCGATCAGAAAGGGCGGCGTTTCTGTGCTCGCGCGGAAACGAGGAAGGAACTCGGTAGGGGGGTTCTCGTTTGGAAAGCAGGAGGAAGGCGGCGTGGGCTGTGCGCTGGCCTTTAAGCCGCGGTTTGGCACTGTGAGGTGGCCGATCGCTGCCTCGGTGGCTCGCCGCCGTTCACTGTCTCGCGCGCGAAGTCGGGGTCGGCTGCAGCAACCGACTGCCCCTCCAGTGTGCCACTGACCTGTGGGCCTCCCCCTTTCTCCTTTTCCCCTAATATTTCTTTTCTGTTTTTGTTAATTATCCCACCAGCTACTCACAATTTAATGTGAGACTTAGCTCCCAAGTCTTTGTTTGAATTTGGATTCCCAAATTCAAACTTTGTTTGGTCAAGTTTGCTTCATATTCAAACTGAAATTCAAATTCAGTTTTGAATTCTAGCAAATTTAACTCTTGACAAGATGAGCTCCAATGGGGCTGGAAATTGGTGGGTTTACTCAGAAAAATGTGCTGAGTGTAGATATGGAGCTAACTTTTGAATTTGGATGATGAAAGTTGCTGCAATTTGAATTTACACTCAAATTGGCCTCTTTTTGAAATAACTCAAAAGTGCCTCAAAAAGTGTTGAATTTGCATGAGCTTTGGACTGAACCTTCCCAAGACTTTTTAAATTCTAGGGGTGAGCTCAACCTCTCATGTTTAAGTGTAGAAACCATACATTGTGAAAGTGAAGGCTTTCCCTTCTAATCACTCCTTTGATAGAGGCCACTTGCTCTTCACAATATGTCACAATCTACACACAACAAAACTGTTGTGTTGTGAGGTGCATAAAAGTTTTTGCAAGTCCCTTTTCTTGGGCTTTTACAGCCCCGCTGGACGCGTGGCGCCTTCGGAGCTCTCCCTGCAGAGAAGGGTGAGATCCTTAGGCATTTTCTCCCGTGCGCAGGGGTACCCCATATCGCGGGTACCGACAAGGTCCGACCCCGCTGGACACGTGGCACCTTCGGAGCTCACCCCCACGGAGGGGGGAGGTCCGGCTCTGCCTGCCATGTGGTGTTCCCGAAGCTCACCTCTGAGGAGAGGGAAGGTCCGGCCCCGCTGGACACGTGGCGCCTTCGGAACTCACCCCCACAGAGGGGGGGGAGGTCCGGCTCTTCCGGCCACGTGGCTGGCCCGGAGCTCACCTCTGAGGAGAGGGGAGGTCCGACCCTGCTGGACACGTGGTGCCTTCTGAGCTCACCCCTGCGGAGGGGGTGAGGTCCTTAGGCGGTTTTCTCCTGTGCGCGGGGGTACCCGGTATTGAGGGTACCGACACCTCCATTGTTAGAGCTCCGTCAATCTCCAACTAAGGGCATCTCCACCCAAAACCGACCGCATGCCGATCTTACAATCAACGAGGTGAACCTGTCCTCTTTTTTTATTTCATTTCCTCATTTGTTTCGAGCGCAAGAGCTCGTCGAAGTCCGGTCAAAAACTATCTCGCCACCGGCGAGCTTCGGCCTTTGAAGCTGCATGGGACCTCAAAATGAGATGCCATCACCGTGCTCTTCATCTTTGTCTCATCTGTTGGCCACGCCATCGCTCAAAGCGAACTCCTGCGAGCCGGCCGACCATGGCTGCCATGGCCAGGAGCTCGAGCTCCTGCTCAGCTCCTGTGCGCTGGCTGGGCCTAGCTTGGGCAGCCCACCAGCAGCCTGCAGCTGTTTGCCATTTTCCCACGTTTTTCTTTATTTCAGAATTAGCTACTCCTTGTAAAATACGTAGTAAATTGTAGAAAACTCAGAAAAATGTGAAACAAGTTTTGTTAGCTTCCTAATAATCATATATACACAATGGAACACAAAAATCAATATGTTCATGCAGTGTGGAATTATTATGAATTTTGCATGATTAATATATTAAAAATCTTTACCTTATATATATATATATATCTACAAAAATCATATTATTTTGCAAACATGTTCACCTATAGTATACCTATTTTCAGAACAAATTTAGCTCCATGATTCTGTGTAGTTAAGTAGAAAATAGTTTAATAGTATATTTCCCCATTTTAATCATGATAAATTATTTATTGCATGAAAAACTCTGAAATTTTGTCAATACCTTCGTGAACAATGTAGTAATCTAAATTAAAACTTGTAAGATCATTCTAGCATGTAACACCCTCAATTTCATATTGATGCATTGCATATAGAAAAAAATTATAAAAGAAATAGAAATGGGAAAGAATCATAAAAATGGGAGAACGATAGCTGAAAAGAGTCAATTCCAATTCACCGAGGAGCGCCATCGACATTTCCCGCGGCCTGCTGGCCACGTGGCGCCTTCGGAGCTCATCCCCGCGGAGGGGGTGAGGTCCGGCACTGCTGGCCACGTGGCAGGCTCGGGGCTCGCCTCAGGAGAAGGGGCAAGGTCCGACCCCGCTGGACACGTGTTGCCTTCGGAGCTAGTCTCTACGGAGAAGCGAGGCTCAGCCCCGCGGGACACGTGTTAACTTCGGAGCTAGTATCTGCGGAGAAGCGAGGCTCAGCCCTGCGGGACACGTGGCGCCCGCGGAGCTTACCCCTGCGGAAGGGATGAGGCCCGACCCCGAGGGAAACGTGTCACCCTCAGAGCTTGTCTCCGAGAGGTCTGGCCCGCTGGACACGTTTCACCCTTGGAGCACGCCTCCGAGAGGTCCGATCCCGCTGGACACGTGTCACCCTCGGAGCTCGTCTCAGAGAGGTCCGGCCCGCTGGACACATGTCACATCAGGGCACGCCTCCGAGAGGTCTGACCATGCTGGACACGTGTCGTCCTCGGAGCTCACTTCTGAGGAGAAGGGAGGTCCGACGCTGCTAGACACGTGTCGTCCTCGGAGCTCACCTCCGAGGAGAAGGGAGGTCCGGCATTGCTGGACACGTGGTACTCTCGGAGCCCACCTCCGAGGAGAGGGAAGGTCCGGCACTGACACATGGCGCCCCCAGAGCTTGCCTCTGAGGGAGTGGGAGGTCCCGCCCGCCTGACACGTGGCGCACGCGGAGCTCGCCTCTGAAGAGAGGGGAGGTCCCGCCCGCCAGACACATGGCGCACACGGAGCTCGCCTCTGAAGAGATGGGAGGTCCCGCCCCGCAAGACATGTGGTGCACACGGAGCTCGCCTCTGAGAAAAAGGGAGGCCCCGCCCCGCTGGACGCGTGGCAGGTCTGGAGCTCACCTCTGAGGAGAAGCAAGGACCGGCCCCCGCTGGATACGCGGCACCTCCGGAGCTCACCCTGTGGAGGTGACGAGATCCTTAAGTGGTTTTTCTCCTGTGCACGCGGGAATACCCGGAACATAGGAAACCGACACAGTTTCCTCGTTGCTACTGTACCAAATCAATTGGAGATAAGTTGTTAAGATCGAAAACAAATTGAACAGGACTCTTATTTGAAATCCAATCGGAGTGGGACTCTTCTTTCACCCCTTATAAATAGAACCCAAAACCCCCTGGCCACAACCACGTACCTATTTTCCACCTCCCGAGTCGACGACTTGGAGGTTCTAGCTCCCAACTCGCCGAGTTATACCCCTTCGCCGGAGTTCAGCCACCAGTGAGCCCGCCGACGAGCGCCGTCACGCCTCGCCGTCGCTGCTGCCATTGCTAGGAGGAAGGCCCCACCACCAAAGAGAAGTGAGGTAGGTCTTCGTACCCATCTTACGACCTTGTCACGGTTTCTTCACATCTGTTTTCTTTGTTCCCTTCGAACACAAGCTGTTTCGTATGGCAGATCACGTGTTGATCGGTTTTTGATGGTGTAATTGATCTAGATCTTGAGTCAAGATCATCACCATGTCCACACTTGATCCTTACATCCCTGTTCATCATAAAACCCCATGCAAGCCATTAAGACATACAAGAACACATACAAACTAGTTTAATAAAACTGCACCATAGGATCTACACCATTGCATCTTGAGTAGAGTTTGTGCATGATGTTTGATTGTTGTAAATCTTGTATGTGCGTGATCGTAAGTAGAAGGACAAGCTCAGGAAGCCATCTACGAAGAACTACAGCACCGAGACTTCGAGACACGTGAGCAGCAAGAGCCACAGGAGCAAGGCAAGTGCCCCTTGACCATATTGATCCCATGTTTTGGAAACTATTTTGTTTGCGAAAACATGTATGCTTGAGTCAACTTGATGGGACACCCTTTAATAGGAGTTTACTAGTTTTGTTAACCATCCTTGTCACCGGGAATGTTGATGAGTCGGGTATGGTCGTTTTTGCTTTTTGCTTCGCTTAGCTTACGGGTTACGGGAAGCCGAGATAGAACATGTCTAGCTACTGCACTCATATGAATAATCATAATGAGAACTTGATAATGAGCATAGAATCGGGGGATATCTAGGCAAGCTTGGTTCGTGGATATGGTAGAATGAGATGGTGGTTTACATGCCGTAGATCTAAGGACCGGTTCATGCCAGCACATGCCAGGAAAACAGTGCCACCACAAGGCCAAATATGGGTGCGGCTTAGCTGACTAATTAGGTAAGTTGCTAGATTGTTATGGACCGTGGAAGGCGCGGGGAATGGGAATGGATAGAGGACTGCCCTGGGAACTGCATGGCACAAGAGGGGCCCGTAGGTGGGAGAATGGTGATTCAAGTCTCCTGGTGAAACCTTAGTGAGTCCATACATCTAGTAGCCCCTTTGTAAAGGCTATTTTGTGATCTCTTGGCCATACACCGACGGTTGTGTACTGGTATAATGGAGGTTCTGCAGTGTAACACCCTCATCTCAGGTGTCAGCATATGTTCATGTTTTATGAAGAGGAAACATTTTAAGAAAAGAAGGAACAGAGAAAAATATCAAAAGGATAGCCAATAAGAGCCGAATTCCGCTCTCAAAAAGCGTCGAAGACAACTTACCGCGGCCGCTGGCCACGTGGCGTGTTCGGAGCTCGTCCCTGCGTGGTGGGGAGAGGTCCGCCGCTAAAATAGCTACGTGGCAGGTTCGGGACTCATGTCCGCAAAAGGGGGGAGGTCCGACCCTGGGGGACACGTGTTGCTCTCGGAGCTTTCCTCTGCGGAAGAAGCAAAGGCATTTCCGCAGGACACATGTCACCTTCGGAGCTAGTATCACGGAAATCAGAGGACCGGTCGCACGGGATACGTGTCGATCTCGGAGCTCACCTCCGAGAGGTCCGGTTCTATCGGACACGTGTCGCCACCGGAGCTTATCTCCGGGAGGTCTGTCGCTGCTGGACACGTGTCGACCTCGGGGCATGTCCCTGAAGAAAGAAGAGAGGAAAGACCGGCGCCAACACGTGGCGTGCGCGGAGCTCACCTCCAAAGGAGGGGGAGGTCTTGCTCGTTGACACGCGGCACGATCGGAGCTCATCTCTGCGGAGAAGGAGATACCAGGCCCCGGAAGGACACGTGGAGCCTCCGGAGCTCATCACCGCGAAGGTAACGAGTTCTGGAGCGGCTGTTACGCGTAGGAATACCGGTACGAAAAGGAAACCGACCTGAATTCCACAACGTTACCACACCAAATCAACCAAAGATAAGATGATAGGATCCAACGACGATCTGAATAAGACTCTTATTCGGGATACAAATCCAACGACGATCTGAATAAGACTCTTATTTGGGATACAATCAGATTAGGACCCTTCTCTTCCCGATTATAAATAGAACCCAGAACCTCTGGCCGAAACCACAAAATTCTTTTCCAACTCTTGAGCCGACGACTTAGAGCCCTAGCCCTAACTCGCCGAGTAAACCATCACCGGAGTACAGCAGGGAAGATCGCCGGAGGAAGCCCAACGATCTGGGGAGGACCTCGAGACCGAGAAGAACGTAAGGTAGGTCTCCAATACCACCTTACGACATCGTTGTGTTTTCTTTGCATCTCTTCTTTGATTCCTTTCGAACAGAAGCCTTCTCGTGGATAGATCACTTGATGATCAGGTTGATCTAAAGACAAGATCATCGCCACATCCACCTTTGATCCGAACACCTCTGTCCATGCAAGCCATGCAAGAACACGTACGAACCAATCTAATAAAACTAAGCATAGGATAGCATGCATGTGCATCATCGCATCTAGTTTAACGTTTGTGCATGATATTGATTGCTGTGAATCTTGTATGCACGTGATCCTACATAGCAGGACAAGCTCAAGGAGCTGTCTACGACGAACTGCAGCAACAATGTTTTGAGATCCAAGAACAACCGGAACCGCAAGAACAAGGCAAGTGCTCCTTGACCATGTTGATCCTATGTTTTGGGTAAAATTATTTTGTTTTGTGAAAAGGTGTGTGTGCTGAGTCAAACATGATGGGAAACCCTTTTTTATAGGAGTTTACTAGTTTTGGTTGAACCACCCTTGTCGCCAGGGAAGTTTATGAGTCGGGTATGGTTTTTGCTTTATGCTTCGCTGAGTCTATGGGGTTGGGAAGCGAGATAGATGTGTCTAGCTAACTGCAGTCGTAATGATAATGAGAAACTGATGAGGTTAATGAACAAGGATCAGAGGGGGATCTAGGAAAGCCTGGGTTTGTGAATGAGGTAGCATGAGATGGTGGTTTACTTGCCGTAGATCTAAGGACCGGTTCATGCATGCACATGCCAGGATAACAGTGCCACCATAAGGCCAAGTATGGGTGCGGCTTAGCTGAGTAATTAGGTAAAGTTGCTAGAGTGTTATGGACTGTGGAAGGCGCGGGGAATGGGAGTCGAGTGAGGAGTGCCCTGGGAACTGCATGGCACAAGAGGGGGCCCGTGGGTGGGAGAATTGGAGATTCTAGCCAGCCGGTGAAACCTTAGTGAGTCCATACATCTAGTAACCCCTTTGTAAAGGCTATTTTGTGATCTCTTGACCGTACACCGACGGTTGTGTACTGGTATAATGGAGGTTCTGCAGTCGCCGACGGGTGACAAAATCACAAACTTGTGGGTAAAGAGGTGCAAACTCTGCAGAGTCTAAAACTATCATGATAGCCGAGCTTACGGTACGAGTTCCTGGCTAAACTGCCATGATTAGTTGGGATGGTTATTGGGAAGGTTCTTGGTTATGATTGTTGATTATGGTTATGGTCTGTTTTTGGACGGTTGAGTCCGTGTGATAAGATGGTTGCATGACTGTTGAGTCATGGCAGCGAAACTGGTCTCGGTGTGAGACAAAGTTGTTTATGAGATAAGATGGTAGCGAATATGTGAAGGTATTCGTTAGATGGTAGCGAATACGAGGAGGTATTCGTGAGTGAGAATGAGGTTGGTTAATGTTCGGGTGGAACATGGAAAGCGATGGAGGTATGTTGGTAATTTAATACATGCTGGGATTACATTCATCTAAAGTTAAGTTGCTGTTTTATCATGGTTTTTTTATAAATCTGCTTTTCTGCAAATAAGCCTTTTCATACCTACCTTGTTTATGAGCTGCATATCATGTGTTTTTCCGCACTTGCTGAGTACATCATTGTACTCAAACTTGCATTATTATCTCCTCATCAGCAGTAGGAGAAGACTACTATGAAGACCAAGTGGAGCATGAGGACGTGTGATCTATTCTCAACCTTGCCTGTGGAAGAAGTAGAGATGGAGCCACTTCTGCTTAGATTTGTTTCCGCATTAGCTAAATTGCTTCCGCGTTAGAATAAAGACTTCCGCTGCGTAGAAATAAAACTTCCGCCGTGAGCATGAGTCCAAGACTCATGATGTATTCTAATAAACTTTGTTATTCGTGGTAATATATAATCTGAAATCAGTTCGTGGAACGTATGTATATGTGTGATGAACATCCTGGGCACACATATACATTAGTTCTCGGTTCCGTGGTTTTTCCACAGAATTGAGGGTGTCACATGCAGTCGCCGACGGGTGACGAAATCACAAACTTGTGGGTAAAGTGGTGCCACCTCTTAAGAGTGTAAAACTATCATGATAGCCATGCTTACGGTCACAAGAGCCTGGCCAACTCACATGATTAGATGGAAACTTGGGATGGTTATTTGGTTATGGTTATGGTATGGTTACTGGGATTGGTTTCGGGGCTGTTGAGTCATGACAATGAGTTTTGGTTTTCGGTTATATGATTATGAGAGGGATATGAACATGAGATGGTTATTATGAGCATGAGAGAAAGATTAACGGTAGGTTGAGACATGAAAAGTGGTGAATCATGAAGGAGGTATGTTACTGTTTTATTTAAATATATGTTGGGATTAAATTCACTTAAAGATAGTTGCTATTTTTATCATGTTTGTGAAAAAAACTTAGCTTTCGGCAATGAGCCTTTTTATTCCCTACCTTGCTGTAAGCTACATGTCATACTTTTCCCGCACTTGCTGAGTACGACATGTACTCACCCTTGCATTATCATACAAACATTAGCAACAGGAGAGGAGTTTTTCAAAGATCATGTAGAGTACTAGGCGTGCGAACTACCGTCAACTTGCCTGTGGAGTTGGAGATGGAGCCGCTGCTGTTTAGTTGCTTCCGCTATCATTTAGAGACTTCCGCTGCTAGAATAACTTAGATACTTCCGCTGCAAGAATAAAGTTAGAGATTCATGTAATAAAGTACTTAAACCCTATTATTCATTGTTATATTCTGAATTCAGTTTGTGGATTACATGTGTATGTGTGATGAACATCCTGGGCACACATATGCATTAGCTGGGTTTCGTGTTCTACGGGACTGGGTGTCACAAATTGGTATCAGAGCCACGTTGACCGTAGGACGCAAGCCTAGGTAGAAGTCACAGATTTGCATCAGAGCCACATTGACCATAGGACGCAAGCCTAGGTAGAATGCACAGATTGGCATCAGAATCTCATTGACCGTAGGACGGAAGCTTAGGTAGAATGGACACCCTAAAACACATAGGAACACCCCTCTAAACTGCTATTTTTGAAAAATTGCTTGCTGCTGCACTTTACTTGTCAATACAGCCAACACAAGGTGCTATTTTCAAGCCCCTCCTTGTCTCTTCTTTTGGACAACAACACCTTTGCTTTCTTGCTCCATAACTTCTGAAGTTTTGGAGTTATTTATTCTTTCTCTAAAGTTTTTCATGTCCTATAGATGCCGGTGATCCGGAGCATAAGCACTCGTTCACCACCACGTGGGAGCGCACTTAACCCCATTGAGGTGTCCGATGGACCATCCCTGTCACACGGCGAGAACAGCACCAGTTCACATGATTAAGTTTAGGACTCCCATTGAATAAGCGTGAAAAGGAGAGTGGTGTGTTGAACTTTTGTGATGATTGCTTGTGTTTGTGTGCTTAGTGTGAGTTGTGACACGCTTCGGCGAGGGTCCACATCCACACATAGTAGAGAGATGTGAGGTGCTTTCGGCACTTGTTCACATCCTCATTAATAAAATAAGTTATTTAGTTCATACCCCTTGATGCATATAGTTAGGGGGATCAACCTAAATTTCTATTCTATCCAACTCTCTCTCACAGATGGTGAGGGAAAATGCCAGCCGTCAAAGGAGGAACGTTTGTGGCAACCATGAACCACAAGAGGATGACCACGTTGAAGTTTCTGAAAATGACAACTCCGGGGCTGGTGCAAACAACCTTGAATGGTTGATGGCTATGCAGAACCAGCTCTGCAAACTATGATACAAACTTTGGGTCAGCTGCAAGCCAACAACCATAACAACCCTAACCCCGTTCCTGCACCCCCACCGCCACCACCGCCACCACCGCCGGCTCACAACAGATTGGGAGAGTTCATGAGGACTCGACCACCTACTTTTGCACAAGCTAATGATCCCATGGAGGCCGACGATTGGTTGAAATCCATGGAAAAGAAGCTTGCTATAGTTTAGTGCAATGATCGGGAGAAAGTTCTCTTTGCATCGCACCAACTTATGGGAGCAGCCGCTGACTGGTGGGATGCTCTTTGCAATGCTCATGACATCCAGGAGACAATCACTTGGACTAAGTTCAAGGAGAGTTTCCGCTCTCATTACATCCCTGTTGGAGTCATGATGATTAAACGGCAAGAGTTCGAAGGTCTCCACCAAGGAAAGAAGAGCATGGATGAGTACCTCAACAAGTTCACGCAGCTTTCAAGGTATGCTCCAGAAGACGTCAACTCGGATCAAAGGAAGCAATACTTGTTCATGAGAGGGTTGAACAACGAGATCCAAGTTCAGCTGTTCAACAACGACTATGCAAACTTCCAGAAGCTTGTTGACAAAGCTATAGTGGTTGAGAAAAAGATCCGTGAGATCGAGCACGAGGGCAAGAGGAAGATGCCATACCAGCCACAAGGGAGCAATGTACGTCCCCGTTTCATGCCCCCAGCTGCACCGCAGTATGGCTTGTCCGCTTCTACTTTTCGCCCTAATCAACCACCACAGCAACGTCCTATTATGCAAACACCCCGTATGCATTTGCCTCCTGCGCCCCGTCCCAACATGGGCGCATATGCTCAAAACCACCCCTGCCCTAACGTTCCTGCTGTCTTGGGCAACAAGGCAAGTTTTTCATGCGGAGGGACGGGACACTTTGCAAGTCAGTGCCCGAGGAAAGGCCTTGGACAGCCAAGCAACACGCCCAAGCATAACCCACGGCCAAATGGAGGAGCTAATCAAGGCAATTGTGGGCAGCAGAACTTCGCTCGTGGCAACGTGAATCATGTCTCCGCTGAGGAAGCACAACAGGCTGAGGATGTCGTGATTGGTATGTTCTTTGCCAACTTCAACCCAGCCACTGTTTTATTTGATTCCGGAGCATCGCATTCATTCATATCATCCAAGTATGTTGCCAAGTATAATCTGCCCATATCACACATGAAATATACTATGTTGGTTAATTCTCCCAGAGGAGAGATGAGGACTAATATAGTATGTCCAAAAGTAAACCTTAAAATAAGGGGGGTAGACTTCCTTGCCAACCTTATTGTCTTGGATTCTCAAGGGCTTGATATAATATTGTGAATGGATTGGTTAAGCAAGCACAACGGAGTAATCCAATATGCTGAGAGGAGCGTGCAGTTGACAAATGAGCACGGTACTCGTATTGAGTTCGAGTTAGCCCAACCGGCAATCGAGAAGGCATCGTTGAACCACGTCAAAGAAGCAACATTGGAAAGCATTCCGGTGGTTCAAGAATATTCGGACGTGTTCCCGGAAGAACTTCCAGGTATGCCACCTGACCGGGACATTGAGTTTGCCATTGATTTAGTACCTGGAACTGCACCTATAGCGAAGAGGCCATATAGGATGCCCGTTAATGAACTAGTGGAACTAAAGAAGCAAATTCAGGAGCAGCTAGAAAAGGTTTTTATACGCCCAAGCTCGTCACCATGGGGAGCCCCCGTGCTCTTCGTAGACAAGAAGGATGGAACCCAAAGGATGTGTGTGGATTATAGGTCTCTCAATGAGGTGACGATCAAGAATAAATACCCACTGCCCCGTATAGAGGATATGTTCGACCAAATGAATGGTGCCCGAGTTTTCTCCAAGATTGATCTTCGGTCGGGATACTTCCAGCTGAAGATTAAGCCCTCCGATATACCCAAGACTGCATTTCTAACACGGTATGGTTCATATGAATATACCATTATGTCTTTTGGGTTAACGATTTCACCTGCATACTTCATGTACCTCTAGGTCTTCATGGAGTACTTGGACAAGTTCGTCGTGGTTTTCATCGACGATATCATGGTGTATTCAAAACGCGAGGAAGAACATGAAGAACACTTGAGATTGACATTGCAGAAACTGCGAGAGCATCAATTGTATGTCAAGTTCAGCAAGTGTCAATTCTAGCTAAAGGAGATATCATTCCTAGGCCACATCATCTCCGAGGAAGGAGTATCGGTTGATCCCAGAAAAGTGGGAGATGTTCTGAAGTGGAACCAACCACAGAATGTGAGGGATATTCGGAGTTTCCTTGGGATAGCTGGATACTACCGCTGGTTCATCAAGGATTTCTCCAAGATAGCAAAGCCTATGACTGAATTGCTAATGAAGGGAAAAGCATTTTAGTGGACACAAGCGTGTCAAGAAATCTTTGAGGAGCTCAAGAAAAGGCTAACCACAGCACTAGTTTTGGTATTGCCGGACGTGAGCAAGAGTTTTGACATATATTGTGACGCATCAAGACGAGGGCTTGGATGTGTGCTCATGCAAGAAGGACAAGTGGTAGCCTATGCATCGAGACAACTAAAGAAACACGAGCTGAATTATCCCACACATGACTTGGAACTTGGAGCCGTGGTGCATACATTAAATATTTGGAGACATTATATCCTTGGCCACCGATGTGAGATCTATACGGATCACAAAAGCCTCAAGTACATATTCACCCAAACGGATTTGAATTTGAGGCAACATCGATGGTTGGAACTCATCAAGGATTATGATGTTGGAATCAACTATCACCCCAAAAAGGCCAATGTAGTAGCTGATGCATTCAGCCGAAAGGGAGCATGTCACCAACTCACGGTTCCGGAGCTACCACCCGAGCAGTGCAAGGAGTTCGAACGGTTACATCTCAGGTTCTTGAACGAGATGGAAGTGATGGAACTCCATTCTTCGCTGGAACAAGAGATAAGAGATGGCCAAGCAACGGATGAGGAAATCAAGGAGATCAAGGAAAGAATCCAACAAGGCATAGAAAAGGACTTCAAGGAAGACGAGAAGGGTACGCTTTGGTTAGGAAAAAGGATTTGTGTGCCTAACGTGAAGCACATCCGTGACACGATATTAAAGGAGGCACAGGACTCACCTCATTCCATACATTCCGGCAGTACAAAGATGTACAAGGACCTGAAAACTTGGTATTGGTGGGATGGTATGAAAAGGGACATAGCTGAGTATGTTGCCTTATGCGATACGTGCCAACGGGTGAAGGCCGAACATCAAAGACCCGCTCGACTGTTGCAACCATTGAAAGTACCCGAGTGGAAGTGGGAAGACATCAGCATGGATTTCATCGTCAGATTACCACGTACTCGGTCAGGTTACGACTCCATCTGGGCTATTGTGGACCGATTGACAAAAACAGCCCATTTTCTTCCTGTTCAAACCACGTACCACGTCGTAGAACTAGCCGAGCTGTACACGGAGCAAATCGTGTGTCGTCATGGAGTTCCGAAGAAGATAGTTTCAGATCGAGGTACCCAATTTACCTCTAGGTTCTGGAAGAAGCTGCATGAAGCTATGGGTACATGACTGGATTTCAGCTCCGCTTATCACCCGCAAACCGACGAGCAAACTGAGAGGACAAACCAGATTTTGGAAGACATGTTGAGAGCCTGCGCCTTGAAACATGGGTGTAGTTGGCATAGGAGCTTGCCGTATGATAAGTTCTTATACAATAACAGCTATCAAGCCAGCTTGAAGATGTCACCTTTCGAAGCATTGTATGGTAGACGGTGTAGAACGCCGCTGTTCTAGAATGAGACCGGAGAGAACCAAGTGTTTGGGCCTGAAGTGTTGCAAGACGCCGAGAAGCAAGTCCAAACAATACGTGAGAACTTGAAGGCTGCTCAGTCATGACAAAAAGTTATGCGGACAATAGGCGAAGAAAGTTGACCTTCGAAGTAGGAGACTTCGTGTACCTTAAGGTATCGCATATCCGTGGCCAACGCGTTTCAACGTCAAAGGCAAGTTAGCACCTCGCTACATCGGGCCATTTAAGATTTTGGGCAAGCGAGGAGAGGTAGCTTATCAACTAGAGCTCCCAACGCACCTCTCCGATGTGCATGACGTGTTTCACGTATCCCAACTCAAGAAGTGCTTGAGAGTACCAAAAGAACAAGTACCAATGGATGAGCTCGAGCTTCAAGGGGATCTGACCTATGTAGAGCACCCTGTCCAAATTTTGGACGTGAAAGAAAGGGTCACGAGGAACAAAGTGATCCGTTGGTGCAAGGTACAATGGAGCCATCACACGGAAGCCGAAGCTACATGGGAGCGTGAGGAAGACCTCAAGGCAGAATTCCCTCATCTATTCTCTACTTTATCAAATCTCGAGGGCTAGATTCAGTTTAAGGGGGTAGGTTTGTAACACCCTCAATTTCATATTCATGCATTGCATATAGAAAAATAATATAAAAGAAATCGAAATGGGAAAGAATCATAAAAATGGGAGAACGATAGCTGAAAAGAGTCAATTCCAATTCGCCGAGGAGCGCCGTCGACACTTCCCGCGGCTTGCTGGCCATGTGGCGCCGGGGTGAGGTACGGCACTGCTGGCCACTTGGCAGGCTCGGGGCTCGCCTCAGGAGAAGGGGCGAGGTCCGACCCCGCTGGACACGTGTTGCCTTCGGAGCTAGTCTCTGCGGAGAAGCGAGGCTCAGCCCGGCGGGACAGGTGGGGCCCGCGGAGCTCACCCCTGCGGAAGGGATGAGGCACGACCCCGCGGGACACGTGTCACCCTCGGATCTCGTCTCCGAGAGGTCCGGCCCACTGGACACGTGTCACCCTCGGAGTACGCCTCCGAGAGGTCCGACCCTGCTGGACACGTGTCACCCTCGGAGCTCGTCTCCGAGAGGTCCGGCTCGCTGGACACGTGTCACCCTCGGAGCACGCCTCCGAGAGGTCCGACCCTGCTGGACACGTGTTGTCCTCGGAGCTCACCTCCGAGGAGAAGGGAGGTCCGATGCTGCTGTACACGTGTCGTCCTCGGAGCTCACCTCCGAGGAGAAGGGAGGTCCGACATTGCTGGACACGCGGTACTCTCGGAGCCCATCTCCGAGGAGAGGGAAGGTCCGGCACTGACACGTGGCGCCCCTAGAGCTTGCCTATGAGGGAGAGGGAGGTCCCACATGCCAGACATGTGGTGCACGCGGAGCTCGCCTCTGAAGAAAGGGGAGGTCCCGCCCGCCAGACACATGGCGCACGCGGAGCTCGCCTCTGAGAAAAAGGGAGGCCCCGCCCCGCTGGACGCGTGGCAGATCCGGAGCTCGCCTCTGAGGAGAAGCAAGGACCGGCCCCTGCTGGACACGTGGCGCCTCCGGAGCTCAACCTATGGAGGTGACGAGATCCTTAAGCGGTTTTTCTCCTGTGCGCGCGGGAATACCCGGGACTGAGGAAACCGACACAATTTCCACGTTGCTACCGCACCAAATCAATTGAAGATAAGTTGTTAAGATCCAAAACAAATTGAATAGGACTCTTATTTAAAATCCAATCGGAGTGGGACTCTTCTTTCACCCCTTATAAATAGAACCCAAAACCCCCTGGCCGCAACCACGTACCTATTTTCCACCTCCCGAGTCGACGACTTGGAGGTCCTAGCTCCCAAATCGCCGAGTTACACACCTTCGCCGGAGTTCAGCCACCGGTGAGCCCGCCGACGAGCGCCGTCACGCCTCGCCGTCGCTGCTGCCATTGCTAGGAGGAAGGCCCCGCCACCAAAGAGAAGTGAGATAGGTCTTCGTACCCATCTTACGACCTCGTCGCGCTTTCTTCGCATCTGTTTTCTTCGTTCCCTTCGAACAGAAGCTGTTTCGTAGGGACAGATCACGTGTTGATCGGTTTTTGACGGTGGAATTGATCTAGATCTTGAGTCAAGATCATCACCACGTCCACACTTGATCCTTACATCCCTGTTCATCATAAGACCCCATGCAAGCCATTAAAACATACAAGAAAACGTACAAACTAGTTTAATAAAACAGCACCAAAGGATCTACACCATTGCATCTTGAGTAGAGTTTGCACATGATGTTTGATTGCTGTAAATCTTGTATGTGCGTGATCATGAGTAGAAGGACAAGCTCAGGAATCCATCTACGAAGAACTACAGCACCGAGACTTCGAGACACGTGAGCAACAAGAGCCATAGGAGCAAGGCAAGTGCCCCTTGACCATATTGATCCCATGTTTTGGAAACTGTTTTGTTTGTGAAAACATGTATGCTTGAGTCAACTTGATGGGACACCCTTTAATAGGAGTTTACTAGTTTTGTTAACCATCCTTGTCACCGGGAAAGTTGATGAGTCGGGTATGGTCGTTTTTGCTTTTTGCTTCGCTTAGCTTATGGGTTACGGGAAGCCAAGATAGAACATGTCTAGCTACTGCACTCATATGAATAATGATAATGAGAACTTGATAGTGAGCATAGAATCGGGGGAGATCTAGGCAAGCTTGGTTCGTGGATGTGGTAGAATGAGATGGTGGTCTACTTGTCGTAGATGTAAGGACCGGTTCATGCCAGCACATGCCAGGAAAACAGTGCCACCACAAGGCCAAATATGGGTGCGGCTTAGCTGACTAATTAGGTAAGTTGCTAGATTGTTATGGACTGTGGAAGGCGCAGGGAATGGGAGTCGAGAGTGGACTGCCTTGGGAACTGCATGGCACAAGAGGGGGCCCGTAGGTGGGAGAATGGTGATTCGAGACTGTTGGTGAAACCTTAGTGAGTCCATACATCTAGTAGCCCCTTTGTAAAGGCTATTTTGTGATCTCTTGGCCATACACCGACGGTTGTGTACTGGTATAATGGAGGTTCTGCAGTCGCCGATAGGAGACGAAATCACAAACTTGTGGGTAAAGTGGTGCCACCTCTTAAGAGTGTAAAACTATCATGATAGCCGTGCTTACGGTCACAAACGTCTGGCCAACTCACATGATTAGATGGAAACTTGGGATGGTTATTTGGTTATGGTTATGGTATGGTTACTTGGATTGGCTTCGGGACGTTTGAGTCATGACAATGAGTTTTGGTTTTTGGTTATATGATTATGAGATGGATATGAACATGAGATGGTTATTATGAGCATGAGAGAAAGATTAATGTTTGGTTGAGACATGAAAAGTGGTGAATCATGAAGGAGGTATGTTGCTGTTTTACTTAAATATATGTTGGAATTAAATTCACTTAAAGGTAGTTGCTGTTTTTATCATGTTTGTGAAATAAACTTTGCTTTCTGCAATGAGCCTTTTTATTCCCTACCTTGCTGTAAGCTACATGTCATACTTTTCCCGCACTTGCTGAGTACGATATGTACTCACCCTTGCATTATCATACAAACATCAGCAACAGGAGAGGAGTACTTCGAAAACCATGTGGAGTACTAGGCGTGCGAACTACCGTCAACTTGCCTGTGGAGTTGGAGATGGAGCCGCTGCTGTGTGACGCCCCTGTTCTGAGAGAGAACCTCTCGGAACTGAGACTGATGCATATGTGTGCCCAGGATGTTTATCACACATACACATATAATCCACAAACTGAATTTCAGAATAATACCACGAATAACAAGGTTTATTACAATGTCTCATGAGTCTTGGACTCATTCTAGCAGCGGAAGTCTTATCTTAGCAGCGGAAGTATTATTCTAGCAGCGGAAATCTTTATTCTAGCAGCGGAAGTCTTCTAAAACTATTGTGGAAGCAACTAAGCGACGGTGATTCGAATCAATAACACCCGGACTACACGACACGTACGCCCGTACTCGACGTTGTCTACAACAACCATCACTGACGTCGTACGTGGCAGCCTTTCCCCCGTTTCACTCCCGCTGAATCGATCAAGTCGCCCCGTACAGTAGCTACTCTCATGGTGCACCTAACGACATGAGATGTCATGAGAATATTCCCCACATACTGCACACCGGCCGTCCGCCTGAGGCGACCCGAAAAGTCCCAACGACAGCTTCCCGAGGTACATCAGTTTACTGGGTCTCATATAGCCAGCATGAGTCCGGTACACAACTCAACCTTGTTCAACAGGGCCGCATACGGATTGGTCCTTGATCGACACGGACAGGTCTACAGCACCCAGGCCCCTATGTCCTGCTGCCCCTACAACCTTCCGGTCTCAACTTTAACTTGCTAATTCATTTATGAACCAATCCCGTATGCCCCTGTTGTTCCTGAAACTGCGAGTAGCATCTCACCACTCGACTTCTACCGAACCGTACTTAAGCATGGCAGTTCTACACGGTGAAAGACACATGCCCAATACTCCATGGGTCATTTGACTATGCAAGGGGAGTATCAAACACTAGACCTAATGCACAATTCACATCCTGACCGAAAGTGAATACAAAACAAAAACTTAACAGTTGTTAAATGCAAACCGGAGCTTGCCTGTTTTGCAGGGTAGTCGTATATAAACAGTTAGTGTCCTTGCTGATCCACCCTTGGTTCTCCGGAGCTTGATCCACTTCAATGAATCACTCCTTTGAATCCCCTTCGTTGGGGTTCCTATTGACATGCATATGCATATGCATATGTTTTGTAGACTGTAATGGAAAGAAGTTATAGAATTCATTTCTTAGGTACAGAGGTCGTGTGGAAAAGCCAAGAATGGTTTGGTTGCCTCTGTCGTGCAAAGAAACAGACTTAAACTAAATTGACCTTAAGGCCTTAGCTATACTCTAATTATTTCCCCTAATGAACATAATAGATAAACTGAAAAGATTTGAGTGCAACTGAAGAACAAGAACTCCAATGGCCTCAAAACCTTTACAGCAGGTTCTATACTACCTAAGGATTTAGCTTGCCGAATTGCAGCTAATGTGGAGTCATATTGTGTCCTCCATAATTCTCACAATATCTCTTATGTATTTTTCCCTATACATAAGTAGGAAGACTAAGAACAGGGAGTTCAAGGACTCATATTGGGCTTATAATTTACATGTGAGTTCTTGATCACATGAAAGTAGTCTGGTCCAAAACTCAGCCCTTTTACTTGAGTAGTTCTCCCAGAACAATTCTTTAAGCATTTGTACTCAAAAGAATTAATTCTGAAGTAATGTGCATTTTCATGCCCAATTAAGTGAACTACAATTCCAAGTATGTCTCGGAGAGCTTTCCTAAATTTTCCTATGAATTTTGGAGCTATGTATTGCTCAGAATCGATTTTTGAAGTGGGAAACATTTTCTGAAAATGTTTCTGGACTCTTTTGAACACAGTAGTTTGCATTTAGCAAATTCCTAATCAAATGATCTTCACATGAGCTGAAAATTTGCTAGTAGGTCAACACCATGCTAAAGAATATTCTGGCAAAATTTGGGGATTTTTGGATAAACCAAACTCCCTCAATAATTCTTTTTCAGAATATCTTCAAAGAATTTTCCAGAATATAATATTAACTTTCATACAAATATGAGTTCATATTTGGATAGAACTCAGATAGATGAATCCAACCCAAGTGGAATCACTCAAATTGGAGGTTTCTACCAGGAGCTACGAATTTCCAAAGATTTAGCCAACTCTGGAATTGTTTTCCTACAGAAAATCCGGCTGGACCCACTGTTTTGAATCCCAGCCAATAGAAACAAAGCCACACCGGGGCCACGGGGTTTTGCGCGCCAGCACACGGGATCCCGGCCACACCCAATCCCGGATTTGAATTCTGAGCTGCTGACAGCCGGGGCCCATGCTTCATCTTCTTCCTCCGGCTCCTCTCTCGCGCCCGCGCGCTCCCCCTCATCGGAGCAACCGGAAGCTCGCCGGACCGGCGTTCCCGGCCACTATACAAACCCGGACTCGCCGCCAGGGGGTTTAGGGCACCGAGGAACACGGTGGTGGGGTCTGCTTGGGCTGCCGGCAGCCGGAAACTGGCCGGCGACGTGTAACTGCCTCTGTGGTGGTTCGGCAGCGTCACCCGAGGTCTCTAGCCCTCCAAAACCTGTGCCGACGAGCCCTACAGCACCAGCGCACCTCTAGGAATGTCGGCACGACCTTAAAGTAGCTCGGGAATGGCTGTAAATGGGTTGTCGTCGTGCGACCGAATGGGTCCGCCATGAACAACCCAAGAAGAGCTCGAATTCCGTCGGTCTGAGGCGTTTTCGTGCTAGGGATGCAAAAGCGAAAGTGTCACCGGCTAGTCCAGATGCTATGTGCAAAGTTTGATGACCTGCAGAGGATGGGAGAGGAGGAAATTTTAGGAACGGTACCGGGAGCTCGCTGTGAAGCTGTCAGGACAAATTCTTCAAATTGGCCATCGATGCTTCACGGAACGGCCGGAGCTTTGGCTGAGAGAAGCACCGAACCAGCACGCATCCGTAGCTGTGATCGCTCGGCCGTGAAACCCCCTGTGGAGGGCTGTCCACGAGCACCCGATCACGTTCTTGAGCTAGGTCGCCGCGGCGGCGTTTGTTTTCGGGCAACGGAGGCCGTAGCTTTCTTGCTTTCGGTTCAGGGAGGTAGAGGCCGAGCTCGCGGCGATGTTCAGTAGCTCGGGGGAAGGATGAGCGCTGTGGTTTTGCCGTTTCTTTGATCGGACCGAGAGGCAGAGGGGAGGAGCTCGGGTTGCTCGGCGTTCTCGCGAGAGAGGAAAGCAAATGAGCTTTGCTTCGGCCAGGGGGGGGTGATCAAGCCGCTGAACCGCCTCTGGGCGCCGTGCGTGGGGGAAGGAAACAGCTGGTGGCGCTGCCGAGCCTCCCAGTGGCTCCACGGTGGGAGCTGCTCGTGGCTCACACGCTGATCGATAAATTTTCCCACTGAGGCTTAGACTTAGGGTGCAAGGCTACCTCTTTAGCTCTATGACCTGTGGGTCCCACTCCACAATTACCTCCCAAATATCTTCTCAAGCTGATCTCCTTAATTCCCAGAATTCTAAGTTTCAAAAAGGTGGGCTGGAATTCGAATTCTTCAAATTCAGTTTGAATTTGCTTGCCAAACTTGAATTTGGTTGAAATTTGCCAATTCTTCTCTTTAACTCCTTTTTGAGCCCACCCTACAAATGAAAAGTTTGTGATAAAACTTCTCCCTATAATTCCAACTATAGGGCTGCATGTTTATTCAAAGTTATTGGTCACCACATGTGTGAACTTTGAATCTCGAATCTGATTTTTAAACTTACATGCAAAGAGGTATTTAACTCCTTATTGGTTCAACACTTTTAAATAAAAAGGTGAGCCTCATTTTGGATGGTCATCCATGTATTACTTTGCATGAAGAAAAGTTTTAGCAAGTCCCATTTTTCATGTCTTTGCCACACATATGAACTCAAACCTTAGTTTTTATTCATACACATTTTTGGGACTTTTACAATCATCATGCACAAACTATACTTTAAGATGCAATGATGCATATGCATGTTAATCCTATGATGCAGTTTAGTTTGTACGTTGTCGAACTGTGTGGTCGACACTTCCCCCGGACCTGCTCTGGGCAGCCCGCGGAGGTTCTTTTTCGGAGGGGCTAGTCGCTTGCGGAGAGCTTAAGCGTAGGGACGAGTTAGGGAGGAGCTTGACACGGCGAGTTTTACGTGGTTCGGGCCGCCGGAGCGTAAAACCCTACGTCCACGGTAAGCTGAGGTGCTCGCTGTATTGCTTGTTGCTCAGAACCAGAGTCCTGAGCTTGAGGATGAGTAATGCCTAGAGTATGAGTTGGTGGAATGCGAACCCTTGCTAACGTCGCCTACCCGAGCCTTTTATAGTCCAAGGCTCGAGTGGCTTACAAGGGGGCGCCCGGGACCCGACAGGTGGTCCCGGGGAGATTGCCTGCCGACTATCGTATCTGCAGTTATGTCGGTAGTTGTCTCTGGCGAAGGCTTCTGAGTCTTCGTATTGCCGCCCTGCCAATGCCGCATGCTAGTCGTAGTGGTTGATGACGGCGGAGGCGGCAGGGGATGTCTTGTCGCTGTGTTTATTGGCTGGCAGGTTCTGACACCGCGCGCCAGTCTGTGATGCGACTGGGCGCAACGACACCTGACAGAGGCGTGCTCCGCGTCTCCGCGTCTTGGGAAGGAGCGGGCCTTGAATACCTTGTACGGGCAAGTTATGGGGCGTCTTTACGCCCGCTGCCTACCGCTCAGGGGCAGGCAGCGCTGTTCTGCTGGACACGTGGCGGGCCCGGAGCCCTCCTCAGAGGAGAGGGGGTCCGGCCCCGTAGGACACGTGGAGCCTTTGGACCTCTCCCCGCGGAGGGGGAGGTCCGGCTTCTGTCGGCCACGTGGCGGGCCCGGAGCTCTCCTCTGAGGAGAGGGAGGTCCGGCCCCGCTGGACACGTGGCACCTTTGGACCTCTCCCCCGCGGAGGGGGGAGGTCCGGCTTCTGTAGGCCACGTGGCGAGCCCGGAGCTCTCCTCTGAGGAGAGGGAGGTCCGTCCCCGCTGGACCCCTGGCGCCTTCAGAGCTCTCCCTGCGGAGAAGGGCGAGATCCTCAGGCATTTTCCCCTGTGCGCGGGGGTACCCCACATCGCGGGTACCGATAGTGGCCCCCGGGCCCATCTCGGGGGAGATAGCGAGCCCAAGGTGGGGCGTCCGTCTCTTCTGTTCCGCGCACTTTCTCTAAGTCCCACATTTACCGCTGCCGGAGCACGAACAGTCGTGGGGTTGTGGGAGCATGCGCCCACTTGATGGTTGCTTTTACTGCGGCGGTTCCCAAGACTGCCACTTCTGCACGTTGCGGCGCTTTCTTCGAGAACCGCCGGAGTGCCTTGCCGGCTCGTCTTCTTGGGAGGCTGACTCCTTGACCCACCACTTCAGCTGGGCAGCTTGGGCCCACCTGTCATTGGCGCTCGGTCTTGGAGCTGATGCGGTTGCCGATGCGGTGTATTCGAAGAGTTTCGGGTCGTTTGGAATTGCATCTGTGAAGTTTTAAAAGGGGATCTTACCCGCATTGCGGCTTCCCTTCGCACTTCCCAGCGCTTCTCCTTGGACTCTTGTGCCTTTGTCTTCTTGTCTTTGAGCCCTCCCTCGCCATGGCTTCCAACCCGCCCCCAGAGAAGAAGCGCGCTCGATTTCCTCCAGTGGCGGCATCTGTGCCAAGACGGGGATCTAGGGTGCCTGCATGCCTTGCCTCTGGAGGTGACGCCTCCAGGAGGCCCCGGGTTTATCACCCCGACTGGACTCTTTTTGAGCGACGACTGGCTTGGGGTTCCCAGGCGTTGCGTCCCTTCTCCTCAAGTGGTGGAGTCTCCAAAGAAACCGCTGACACGTCGAGGAGCCTTCAGGCGGAGGAGTCTCCAAAGGAGCTGCTGAAGTACCAAGGAGGACTCCAGGCGGCAGAGTCTCCAAGGAAACTGCTCAAGCGGCGGAGGGGGCTTCAGAAGCATCCTTGATGACACCGGCCCTTGCGCTGGTGGTATCCGAGATGATCTCTGTGCCCGGGTCGGAGGAGTCTCCAAAGAAACCGCTGAAGCGGCGGTGGGGGCTTCAGAAGCGTCCTTGATGACACCGGCCCTTGCGCTGGTGATGGCCGAGATGATCCCTGTGTTCGGGTCATGGAGCAGGAGAACACCGCCAGGGCTGAAGTTGGAGACGTGGCCATTCTTGCAGCCTCTGGGTTCTGGACGTGCTAGGGGAACCGTAGGGCCTGTTTACCTTTTTTTTCGAGTCTATAGTCCAGCTCATGGAGCCATGAATACATAGACTCTTATGACCCCTCGTGCCTGTGATACCCTTGTCTTCTTCTTGGCTTCTTCTAGCCGAGCCCCTAGCTCCGTAAGGTACTCATAGGCCTTCACCAATCTCGAGGGTCTGCACAGACACCTTCCCCGAGTCCTTACCGAATTAAGGGCCCCGGAGGTCTCCGGAGCCGCCCCACGAGGACGGGGAGGTCCAGATCCGCTGGCCACGTGGCGGGTTCGGAGCTCTCCTCTGAGGAGAGGGAGGTCCGGCCCCGTAGGACACGTGGAGCCTTCGGACCTCTCCCTGTGGAGGGGGGAGGTCCGGCTTCAGCCCGCCACGTGGCGGGTCCGGAGCCCCTCCTGAGGAGGCGGGAGCCCCGGCCCTGCTGGACACGTGGGGCCTCCGGGGCCCGCCCCTGCTGAGGGGGGGGGGCGGGGTCCGGATCTCCCGGCTTTGCGCGGTCCGTAGCGGCCCCCTGGTAGGCGTGGCCAACTGTCTGGGTACTCCTACCGTACTCCTGCGGGAAGCCAAGGCCGGAGGGTCCTGCACACAAACAAGGGAAACGTAATTCTCCTCGAGGCTCCCCCCTTTCCGATCTCATAGTCTTATTTGGCTTACAATCCTGATTCGGTGCACGGTGCTTGGGAATTTCGGTGCACGACGTGCCGGGGGCTCGGGGCCCCCTGGCCATCGGCAGGTCCCCCAATCGTGACCGCCCCAGGCAGGGTAGCAAATGCCGACTAGAGTTGAGAATGGGAAAAAAGGGGACTGGGTGTATGGTGAACATACCCAGGAAGCGCGGTCATAAAAATTAATACATAATTTGAATGAGCATAAAGGAAGAGCAAAGCAGGACAGGTTCTTTCCCTATAAATTTCCATAGGCGGAAAACAGGCTAAACATGGAGGCCACGACCCGTCCCATTAAAAAGCAAAGCAAGACTCTACGCGCTTGTAGTCTGTGATGCGACTGGGCGCAACGGCACCTGACAAAGGCGTGCTCTGCGTCTCCGCGTCTTGGAAAGGCGCGGGCCTTGAATACCTTGTACGAGCAAGGTATGGGGCATCTTTACGCCCGCTTCCTACCGCTCGGGGGCAGGCAGCGCTGTTCTGCTGGACACGTGGCAGGCCCGGAGCCCTCCTCAGAGGAGAGGGGGGTCCGGCCCCGCAGGACACGTGGAGCCTTCGGACCTCTCCCCGCGGAGGGGGAGGTCCGGCTTCTGTCGGCCACGTGGCGGGCCCGGAGCTCTCCTCTGAGGAGAGGGAGGTCCTGCCCCGCTGGACACGTGGCGCCTTCGGACCTCTCCCCCGCGGAGGGGGGAGGTCCGGCTTCTGTAGGCCACATGGCGAGCCCGGAGCTCTCCTCTGAGGAGAGGGAGGTCCGGCCGCGCTGGACACGTGGCGCCTTCGGAGCTCTACCTGCGGAGAAGAGCGAGATCCTCAGGCATTTTCCCCTGTGCGCGGGGGTACCCCATATCGCAGGTACCGACATACGTGTTCTTGCATGGCTTGCATGGGTTTTACGATGAACAGAGTGTGAGGACCCCGCCGTCCCGATCACTCACGGGGACGGGATACCTCGCCCGGGAATCGCATTGGGTGGTGTCGTGCGATGCGGCACCCAACAGCACACATAATAAAGCATCATATTACATAAATCAAGCAGAAACTTACAAAGTTTTGACTTTACAAATACTTCTCAAAATAAACTACAGCGGAAGACTATTACAACTCACGTCTCATATCTATGCTAAGCAACAGAGAAGGTGTCCAGCCCGCGGAACCTTCTCACTAGCAACACTATCACAGTAGCAGCGGCAGGGGTTGCCCTGAGTTCACCACTCGGATAGTTCCGAATCTCCTTAGGCACCCGTACATCTCAGCATACAGTTATTTCCTGCAAAACAACTAGTGCAGTATCTGTGAGCACGAACCTCAGCAAGACTGACCCGTCACCCTAGTCATGAAACTCTATATGATGGAAATAGAGGGCTGATTATAGCATTTTTCATAAACGATGAACTTGAGCTAAAGAAGAGTCCTTACTTCCAGTTTTAATCAACTTTTATAGACCTCGCGCAACTTACATCGAGACTCCACAATCAAACAAGAAACGCTTCATCTCGATGTCACTTGCCCGAGGTGAAAGTAACTTTAGTGAACTACCCTAGACTCATACAGACCTTGCGCCATCAATGTCGAGACTCCACAATCAAACAAGAAACGCTTTGCCTCGACGCTTCTAGCCCAAGGTGGAAATTAAATTTAGTGAAGTGTTGATCGTTCCTCATCTCCATTATGAGGATTACCCACGAAGCATATTAAATATTCCCCGGTTTATTACTACGTCACGACGCAGAGAACAAGTATGCTCACTACCGCGAGCGACGGTGATTGCAATCAAAAACACTCGGCTGACATGACACGTACGCCCGTACTCGACGTTGCACACAGCAACCGTCACTGACGTCGTACGTGGGACCTTTCACACGACACCCAAATGTCGAACCGGTCCCACCGACTGGGATTAAGTCTCTCTACGGCAAACCCTCGTAGAGCAGACTTCTCTATCCTTTCAGCATCGGCATCAGACGGTGAGGTATGCCTCGACACCCAGGTTAACATGTTACATCGGTTTCCTGGGTCCCATATTGCCAGTATGCATCCGGTACACAACTCATACTTGCCCAACGGGCCGCACACGAGAACGGGCCTTAATCGACTCAGACATAGACTAGGCTCACAGGACCACGTCCTTGACCCTCCATCCACTGCACGGTCTCCATTCCCACTATGAGGATCAATTCCCAACTCTTCCGATTGATCCCCCTAAATCCCTGTTCACGAGTAGGAATCTGCCCACTCGAGGTTTGCTTCTTTTAATCCACTTTTGTTGAGATCAGCAGTTATAATTACTTGATAACATATCCTACATTGAACTCCAGGGTTTTCTGGGTCATGCATTTGGGGTTTCATACCATCTAGACGTAATGCAATAAATATAATGCTAGACGTATGAAGTGAATACAAATAAAAACTTGTAAATTTGATGCAAACCGGGGCTTGCCTTTGTTTTGCAGGTGACTTATATATATGCAGTTAGTGAAGACCACTTGGTGCTTGATCAACCTCTTTCCTCTTTCCTTGATTTCTACTCCGATGACTTCAACTCCTCCACGTAGATACTACACGTGATGAATATGCATATCGTTTAATTGTAAAGACTTTGCTACAAGCCCTACTAACAAATTTTCAAAACTGGAACTCTGTTTAAGGATTTAAAATGATACTGGTGCTAGTGGTTTAGGTTTGGATCTAAGCATATGATTAAAGGCTAAGTGGTTTTCCCCCTCTTCTATATTGATCACTTAAGGAGGTTAAAAAGAACAGGGGTGACCCAGGGCTCCAATGGGGCTGAGAATTTTCATGTGACTTCCTTGTCACAAGAAAGTCCTCTGGCCCAAAAATTAGCACTTTTCATTGAGTGGTTTGCTCAGCATAATTTTCCAAGCAATTAAGCAAAGAAGAATTAATTCTGAGATCCCACCCATGTTCATGCAAAAATTAGTGAACCACAATTTCAATTATAGCTCATAGAGTTTTCATGAATTTTCCTAGCATTTTTGGAGCTAAGGAATAGCTAGAACTGGATTTCCAAGTTTTGGAAATTCTCTGAAATTGTTTTCTGTATTCATTTGAATACAGAAACATAAAATCAGAATTAACCTAACTAAATCAACTCCAAATGAGTTGAGAATTTAACAGTTTTTCACTAATACCCTAAATACTATTCTGGATAAAATTTGAGGATTTTTGGATTAACAAAACTCCCTCTAAAATTCTTTTGCTAGAAAGCTTTAAAGAATTTTTACAGAATTAAATAAAGGGTTTCATAAAAATTGGGTTCTACATTTGGATAGTACTCTATCAGAGGAATCCAACAAAATTTGTTTCACAATTTTTGGATTCTCCTGCCCAAAGTTGTAGCTATTCAAAGTTTGAACTGAAAACTGAAATTCCCCAAAATGTTCAAATACTGGCTGTGGGTCCGGGGACAGGTGTCACGCGTCGGGGCAAGCCACACGGGGCTACTGAGTATTTCCCGTGCCTCCACACGCGATCCCCACGCCACAGCCGATCAAAGACTAAAACATCCGTCGCTGACCTGCGGGACCCACCGGGTCATCTCCTACCTCCGGCCGAACAAAACTCGCGGCGGCGCCCTCCGACGAGCCTCACCGGAACGACCTTACCGGCCACCTCCCGGCCCCTTGCTCGCCGCCCCTCCATATTCTGACCTGCTGAACACGTTGGGAGGCTTGCCGGCGGCCATAGATCGCCGGAAAACCTTGCACATCGGGGTCAGCAACGATTAGGGTTCCGGCGAGCCGGTGCAAGGCGAATTGTCCACCAAACGATCGATTCTTTGTCTCTAGAGCACCAGGGGAACGTGTAGCCGCTAGAATTAGCCCCCAAAACCATCAGCGAGCACTCTAACCCCGTCGTCACCGTGCGGCCGACTTGGCCCGGAAATTTTTCCGTGGCAAAAACGTGGAATTCTCACCCTACCCTTAATTTCTCAACCTAGGATCGAGGGAGGAGGTACTCTAGCTATAGGGGAAACTTCTGTGCGAAGTGTGACGCAAAACCATCAAGAATCAACACCGAATTTCACAATTTCTTACCTCGGGGTCGTTTTGGCCGCCCGAGAGTAATTCCCGAAATTATCCTCCGAGGAGCAACGGCTTGGACTGAGCTTCGGGGAGGAGTAGCTAGGATCACCGGCACACCGCTGAGTGAGCTCGCTTGGGCTTGACTTGCCGCGGTTCAGGCTGTCCACGGCGACCGGGCTCGTGTTCTTCACCATTCAACACGGAAGCAACGACACTCTACCGGTTTTCGGTAGACACGAGCATGAGGCTGTGGTGAGACACTGCTAGCAGTCTAGAGCACGCTTGGACAATGCTTTTTGCTGTGGAGCTCATGACCCAACGGCAACCGGCGGTGGTGTGCGATCGGGAGAACCGAACGGGCGCCGCTGCTTGAGGGAGGGCAAAAGAACAGAGCGATGCAAGCTACGGTGAAGAGAAGAATTCGTGTTGTGCCACACGCGTGAGAGATAAGGGCGAGGTGGCTCTCGGAACAGCAGGAGGTGGCGGCGGTGACCGTGGCCCGAGCTGCTCGGTGTCGCCCGGGGAGAAGTTTCCTCGATGGAGTGAAAGACAGAGGAGACTTAGGGTGCAAGTCTAATACCACTATGACTTGTGGGTCCCACTGCCCCCTTCTTATCCCATATCATTTTTCTCACAATTATCTCCACAGTTTGACAAATAATCCATCCAAATGTTTAAAAATTGGAAACTGAGCTCATTTGACAAGTTTGGACAAATTCCATGCAAATTCAAATGTTCATTTGAATTCTTTGCCCATTTGACTCCCTTTGGAAAAATGGGCAGCAAGACTTTTCAAAAATTAATGAAACTCTGCCTCCCCACTAATTTGGACCTAAGGAATCCAAATATGCCACTTGATCCTTGTGTTAGCTGCTGCAAACAATAGTTTGGACACAACAGTTTTGAATTTCTCATTGTGTCCTTCCCTCACTTGAAGTTTGAATTTACCTTTAGTCCATCTCTGATTTTTAAACCCTTCCCTTGCACTTGAGCTCTTCATTTCTGGGGTTTTAATCTACATGAGGTCCATCCATGCAGCAACCCTAAGTTTGTTTAGAAGAATTCTCACCAATGTTATCATATGTGGGAAAAAGTTTCAACTAAGCCCCTTTTTCATACACATGACTCCAACATTTGTGCAAACTCATGTTTTTTTGTATTCACATTTTTGGGACCTTTACAATCCTCCCCCCTTAAAAGAATCTCGTCCTGAGATTACAAAAGAAAGATGAGGCGGAAGGTAATTACAACAACTACGACAAAAGTTCCGGATAGTTCTTGTGGAGGTAATCTTCACTTTCCTACGTCGCTTCTTCCGGTGTGTGATTACTCCACAGGATTTTGTAAAATTTCAAAGCCCGATTTCGAGTGATCCGGCTCTTTTCGTCGATAATCTTGATGGGCTTCTCAGTGTAGGTGAGGTCCGGTTGCAATACTTCCATGTCTTCCGAAAGGATGTCCGTCGGTTTCTTCAAACACTTTCTCAAGTGTGAGACATGGAAGATGTCGTGGATGCCCGATAAGGATGGCGGCAGCTCCAAACGATAGGCTACCGGCCCACACCGTTCTGTAATAAGGAACGGACCTACAAAGCGAGGAGCTAGCTTTCCCTTGACCCCGAATCGATGAATTCCCTTCATCGAGGATACTCGGAGATAGACGTGATCTCCGACTTCAAAACTCAAGGGTCGGCGGCTGTGGCGGACCGGGATCCGCTCATCCAGGATCGCAGAGGGTGGTGCCGCGCGATGCGACACCCGACAGCACACGTCATAAGAACACAATATATTACATGGGAAAAACAGCTGAAACTGTACAAACAAGTACAAACTTCAGTTACAATTATTGTTCTATTACACAGCGGAAGACTACACTATACAACTCACGCCCGCCTATTTAGCAAAAGTCGGTTGCCCAGCCCTAGGGCAACCCACACTAGCTGCACGTCTCAGCTCAGCGCGGCGTGTACGGCTCCCACTCAGCCGTGGTCCCCGACGGAGGGTAACCCTCGCCGGTGGACTCGTACTCCGAGTCCGTGGGTGGCTCCTCACCTGAAAAACACTTAAGCAGCAACCGTGAGCACGAAGGCTCAGCAAGGCTTAACCGACTCACCTAAGCATGAAACTCTACATGAGGTATACCAAGACATAGGTTGGTAGCATTTCAGCAAAACGACACGCCTACAAGTTCATCCTTAGTTCATCTTTTAGCAACAAGTTAACAGTTCATGAATCTGAAATTTAGTAAGCAGTGTTTGGTGGCACTTATGTAGCAATACAATTATATCAATCAGCATCATTGAATCAACATATTTCATCCATTAGTCTACGTTACGACGCAGTGAACAAGCAGTACTCGTCACCGCGAGGGACGGCGAATCGACTCGATATACACCTGCAGGGAAAACCCAAAGAGCACGTCACGTACGCCCACCCGTGGAGCTGCACAGCACGCTCACTCGATGTCGTACGGGACAACCTTTCACCCAACAGCCCAAACGTCGAACCGGTCGCACCGAAACGAGCAGGAGGTTCCCCACACGGAGCATCTCTCTATGCCCGTTGGCAGATTTCCACCTTGCTGCCCTCAACCTACACCTATAAATCGGTGTGCTATGCCTCGACGCCCGGAGGTTTAGGCTACATCGGTTTATCGGGGCCCATATATCCGATATGCCTTCGGTACGTTCAATACTTGTTCAGCAGGGCCGCACACGGATCGGTCCTCAATCGACACGGGCAGGGCTGCGCACACAAGACTCTCTCTTGCTGCGCCCTAGCCCCTGCCTAGTCTCATTTTCATTACTAAAGTGATCTCACATCACTCAACCGAACCCGTGTGTCCCAAGCCTATCTCGCGAGTAGATTCCAACTACTCGACTTGTACCGAAGTCCTATGACTCATTAAGCATAGCCTGTCTACTCGAGGTCCTTGACACTACCCTCACTCTTTTAGGAACCTTTGGTTATGCAAGTGGGGTTTCATTCACCCTATACCTAATGCACAATCATACTTCACATGACACATGTAAACAAAGTAAAACTTTTAAAAAGGGTTAATGCAAACCGGGGCTTGCCTTGTTGCTGCTGGTCAGGAGTTAGTTCTTCGTCCGGAAGGAGGAAGTCCAGCACTTCCGGAGTCTCTTCTTCAACGGCTACACGTTAATGAAATACTACATGTTAATTTATATGCAAAAGTGAGTCTAGAGTAAGACTTCTACTATTAGTTCTAATAACCAGCCTCTAATACCTGGAACTTTGTTTAAGAATTTAAATATGAACTGGTGTTGGTGGTTTGGCTTGGACTTAATCACATGGTCAAATGCTAAGTGGTTTTCCCCCTTTTTCCATCTTAGTCCCTTAAGTGGGTAAACAGGACAGGGGTGATCTAGAGCTCCAATGGAGCTGAGAATTTTTGTGTGAGTTCCTTGTCACAAGAAAACTCTCTGGACCAAACATTAGCACTTTTCATGGAGTGGTTTGCTCAGAATAATTCTCTTGGCAAATCAGCAAGGAAGAATTAATTCTGAGGTAATACCCCTGTTCATGCTCAACTTAATGAACTACAATTTCTATTATAGCTCATAGAGTTTGCATGAATTTTCCTAGCATTTTTGGAGTCAAGGTTTGCCCACACTACAGGAAAAACGATCATTGACGACGGCCAGATTTATTGTCGACGGGGCCGTCGTCTTTAATTTTATTGACGACGGCTAGGAAAAGCCGTCGTCAATAACATAGTTATTGACGACAGCTGAGCGAGTGCCGTCATCAATAAATAATTGACGACGGTGCCCGTCGTCTTCAACTTAATTCGGGCCCACCCGAGGAGTTATTGACGACGGTGACCTAGCACCGTCGTCAATAACACAGTTATTGACGACAGCTGAGCGAGCACCGTCGTCAATAAATAATTGACGACGGTGCCCGTCGTCTTTAACTATTATTGACGACGGTGACCTAGCACCGTCGTCAATTACCGGACATATAACCCGTGCGCGAGCCGGGAGGCGGCCACAGTGCCGCCTCCCGACTCGCGCCGCGCGATCAGTCGTGTCGCCCTCCCCGCCGTTCCCCGCCGCTGCCGCCGGTCGCCGCCGCCGCCGGTCGCCGCCGCCGCCGCCGGTCCCCGCCGCCGCCGGTCCCCGCCGCCGGTCCCCGCCGCCGGTCGCCGCCTTCCATCTCGCACCGGTCGCCGCCGCCGCCGTCCCCCGGTCGCCGCCGCCCGTCCCCGCCACCGCCGCCGCCCGTCTCCGGCCGAGGTAAGTCCCCTCCCCTCCCCTCCGGCCTCTCCCCGAGTTTGATACCGCAATAAGCGCAATGAGGGCATGCATCACGCCGGCCGGGGCTTCATATGATCTAAAATACAAGTGGTTGATCAATTGACTAATAAATCAAATGCCAACCCATTATCTGGTTGCAATTTAAAAACATGAAGTGACAACATTTGGCCAGACTAGTTTGACAGGAAATTTGAGGTGCTTTAGTACTACTATCTACAACTTTACCTTTTCAGAGAGGAATGTTCCCAGCAAAGAGCCACCAAGAAGCTGCAGCAAGTGCTGTACACGTATACGAATGTACAGTCAAAGTTCAGTATGCTCATAGATTTTTCACAATTTATAATATATAGTTAGGGGTTGTACCAATTGTAGAGAAAAATGATTTATCACCCCATTCAGCAACGAAAACCAAGACAAATGTGCTAGCAAATGTACTGGCAGCAGACACGACCCCTGCCCCATTTCCAGAAAATTTGGAAACTGCTAGCTCAGCCTGCAATTTTCAACAGAGTTTTATATAAAAATTAGAAACATCTTCAGGGCCATGACAAACATTCTACTAAATATAGATTTAGTAATTTTCTCGTAGTGTAAGTTGTGTGCATTTCTTTTTGCAAAGTTTCTTTTCAGACAATGATATGGTAGTCATGCCAAGTATCAAAATTCAAAAGAAGGGTTTCATTGAAAGCAAAACATAATAAAAGGAGAACGGATTGGACTATTCTGTATGCTTTTAGGTATATTGAACCATTACTCAAAAAATAGAAAAAAATGTACATTGAACCAGAAAAAAGATATGACTTCAGGGTGTCCGGGATACAAAACATTATATGAAAGTAGGATGAACATAATACTCTAAGGTATAATCATATTTAGGAGGTAAAAATTTTAGGTGATATATATGCATGAAAGGAAATTTCCTTGCATCTAGATTGATAATATATGTGGAATTCAATATATTTAATTAGCATAAGTACTTAAAATGATGTTCTCGGCACATCTTTAATAGGTCTACCTCCTCTTGCTCCTCATTGATCTTTTCATCATCACCTGAAGCTGCATCAAGTAATGTAGTGACCCCATAATAGACCTATAATCCATTAAAGTTTGTCATGAATAGCAAAGCATGTTTTAACCTTAAAGAATGCAAGATTAGTAACAACACACCCCTTTCACAAATCTGAGCATATATTTTAATTTACCCAACAAAATGCAAGATATTGTCCTTACCAAGAGACCAGCAGCAGCGACATCATCAATAGGGAAATCAGTACCACCAAAGCTGCATGTAATAATAGGTTCAGTAAATAAGGGCAGCCAATAGAAGCACTTCCTGTACAGTGAGGATAATTACCTGAATGGAATGATGCCATCAACATAGTGAAATGCTCGACCAAGAACTACAGATATGACAGTCATTACCCTGTCAATGACTCAGGAAATGAAACTCGTTTATGTAATGCCAGATATCCATGTTCATGTATGTACTAGAAGCGCATACAACCTGTGACAGCATTAATGTTCATCCTACTTTCAGTCATGCATGTCCCAACAACAAGAAGTAGATCTAGACGGATCACAAGGAGTTGACACTACCGCCGCTCGACGCGCCCCGCCCCGAGCCCCGCCTTGCTGTGCCGCCCGGCCCCGCCCCAAGCCCTGCCCTGCCGCGCTGTCCGACCTTAGTTGATTAATTGTTTAATTAGTATTGTAATTGATTATTGTTTAATTAATACTTTGATTGTGTGATTAGTTACTATATGTAAATAAATGGGTTTCGGCCCGGTCCGGCCTGACACGACCCATTTAGGGTCTGTCACGGCTCATTTAGTGGTAATGTATTAGTCGAGACAGGCACGGAGGACGGCAAGCTCCCGCGCGTGGACGGCGGGCCCAGACGGTGCGGTTTCATCTTTGACCCACTTACGACGGGGCATAACGTACGACGGCTAACCCTAAAGGCGTCGTAAGATAATTGCAGGCCCCAACGGGACATAACTTAGGACGGCTGGCCCACTTCTTTGTCTCTCGTTCTTTCCTTCTCTCTCGTTCTTTCCTCTCTCTCTTTTAAATGACTCAAAAATGAAAGATTGACGTAAACCTATACAACATGCGTCACCCGTTTCGAACGGGCCCTTCTCACATGTGTTACGCATGTGAGGCGTGTACGTTCGGAATTGTCCCTTTTTGGACAGCCTGGGAGTGACCGAGGGGGCGTGGCATGTGATGAAACGCGGGTTTAGATCTAGACGAGATTTCGACGGCATAACCCTGTTGTTCTCTGCTGCACCATTTTCGGGCGTGCAGTGGAGAACAGCGGGGTTATGCTGCCGAAATTTCGTTCGGATCCATACCACGCGTCTCGTCGTGAGCACGCTCCGCTCGATCACTCTTGGGTGGGTTTAGGACCTATCCTTTCCAATAGATGTAGGGCCGTGACATAAATAAATTATAAAGTAACTATAATTTCCTTGACATTAAACTGCAGATTCAAACATGGGTGAGGATCGTAGTTGGATGTATACCGGTTGGAAGAACAGTTCTGGTGGTCACTCGGATGAGTGGTTCGCAAAGACAGATGCTTTTGTAGATCGAGCGTTTTCATTGTCAAAGATCGATAAGGTGCGGTGCCCATGTACGAAATGTCAAGGTGCAAAGTGTTGGGACAAAGTGAATTTGGCGTTTCACTTATGTCGATACGGTTTCATGCAAGATTATGAGGTGTGGACCTTTCATGGTGAGACATCTTCTCAACCCTTACAAGTTTCAGATGAGGATGACAACACGGGGGTCGATAGGATGGACGAGATGCTTGATGCTATAAATCCTGAATTGATGGAGGATCCTCCTCCAACGGAGGTTGAAGCGTTTTTCACGCTTCTCAAAGCTTCAGAAGAGCCGTTGCATGAACACACCGAAGTGACGCTCCTTACTTTCATGACTAGATTTATGGCCATTAAGTCTAAGTATTTCTTCTCCAATAACTGCTACAACGATCTTATCAAATTGATCAGCGATATCCTTCCACAACCACATAAAGTGCCTAAAGATATGTATCAGTCTAAGAAGTTGATTTCTGGTCTAGGTATGAAATATGAGAAGATTGATATGTGTCTAGACAATTGCATGCTTTTTTGGAGAGAGCATGCCAACGAGAACAAGTGCTTAAAATGTGGTAAAGCGAGATTTGTCGAAGTTGTTAATGACGACGGTTCAAAAGTAATGACTCAAGTCGCACGGAAGCAGCTTCGCTACTTGCCTGTCACACCTAGGTTCAAGCGTTTGTTTCTATCTAAAAAAACTGCTAGACACATGAGGTGGCATAAAGAAGGTGTACGTGAGAACAACAGCATGATGGTGCACCCGTCGGACGGTGAGGCATGGAAGGCGCTTGACCACTTCGATCTAGATTTCGCCAATGACGCGAGAAATATTCGCTTTGGGTTGGCGACAGATGGCTTCTCACCGTTTAGTACAAACGCCACACCATACTCATGTTGGCCCGTGTTCGCTATTCCGTACAACTTACCACCATCGCTTTGTATGAAGTATGAGTTCATGTTCCTATGCCTTATTGTACCAGGACCGGATCATCCTGGTTCACGACTGAACGTGATGATGCAGCCATTGATTGAAGAGTTCAAAATGTTATGGACAGGAGTTGAAGCGTACGACTGTTATAGAAAACAGAAATTCAACCTTCGAGCTGCGTACTTGTGGTCTATTCATGATTTTCCAGCTTACGGCATGTTTTCTGGCTGGAGCACTCATGGTCGATTGACATGTCCAATATGTGCTTCGGACACGGATTGTTTTCGTCTAATTCATGGTGGCAAGATATGCTACTTTGATTGTCATAGACGTTGGTTACCGCCAAATCACGTGTTTAGGCAACAGAGAAATGCCTTCAGGAAGGGTACCATTGTAAAAAAGGGACCACCACAACGTCTGAACGGGTCGGAAATTGTTAAACAGCTCAATAATCTAGTGCCAGATGAAGGTCGTCCTGGATATTTTGTTGGTTACGGAGAGGATCACAATTGGACTCATATATGTGCACTATGGGAGTTACCGTATATGAAGTCTTTAATTCTAATGCATAACATTGATGTCATGCACCAGGAACGTAACATGGGCGAATGCATCATAAGCACGTGCTTGGATATGACGGGAAAAACAAAAGACAATATAAAAGCTCGGAAGGATTTGGCAGAGGTTTGTAACCGACCAAGTCTTGAGCTCTCCGAAGCTGGTGGCAAACCACGAGCTTGTTTCTGCCTTCGACCAAAAGAAAAGAAAGAAGTCTTCAAGTGGTTGAAACAGTTGAAGTTCCCAGACGGTTATGCTGCTAGCCTGAGAAGAGCCGTTAATGTTAAGACTGGAAATCTTACTGGTTTGAAGAGCCATGATTATCACATAATCATGGAAAGACTTCTGCCGGTTATGTTTCGAGGCTATCTTGACGATGAGGTTTGGAAAGTGTTAGCCGAGCTTAGCTATTTTTATAGACAGCTTTGTGCTAAAGAAATCAAAAGGGAGATGATGGAGAAGTTGGAAAAAGAGATACCCGTGCTTTTATGTAAGATGGAAAAAGTATTTCCTCCAGGGTTCTTCAATCCAATGCAACACCTTCTAATCCATCTTCCATATGAAGCTAAAGTAGGTGGCCCTGTTCAATATAGGTGGATGTACCACATTGAAAGAGCACTCAGATGTCTAAAACCGATGGTTCGTAATAGGGCAAGGGTTGAAGGATGCATCGCCGAAGCATTTACACTTCAGGAGATAGGATACTTTTCAAGTGTCTACTTTGCAGAAGAACACAATATTAATGCATCGGTGTTACGGTATAATATGGCTGAAGCAACCTCTTGTAGCGAACTCTCACTTTTTCAAACGAGAGGCACCACTGTTGGTAGTGGCACGAGCTATGATGCTTCAGCAGATGAAAAGACAGCTGCTTTGTTATACATGTACGCTAACATAGATGGGATGGACAATTTTTTTCAGTAAGTGGTTGTTCAACATCTATACAAATTTGTGTGGTGTGTTATACATCTACACCAATAATTCTTTTTTGTCCTGATTTAGTGAGTTCGATCGACAAAATTGGAAGTCTAAGCAGCAACCTACTAGCAAGCAAATACAAACAATGCGACACTATGGAGTAAATGGAGGACCTAACTTCCAAACGTGGTTTCGAAATCATGTAACGTTTTCCTTGTCTTGTTCCTCTTATTAATTATGTTCATAGCATAAAATAGTCTTCTTACTTCATATGTTGGACAGTGCAAGACACAAGTCGGTGTTCATGAAGATTTGCGACAACTGTCCAACGGATCCATTAAAGTTAAACTCTTCGGTCGATATGATGTCAATGGGTTTCGATTCCGTTCAACTCAATTTGAAGCTCAACGTCCTCTAAGGGCAACATCAAACACCGGAGTTGTGACAAGGGCCGCCGATGCCGAAGGACATGAAACTAATTTCTATGGGATCATAAAGAAAATCCTAGAATTTAGTTTTGCCGGGAATAAAGACCTTAAAGTAGTCTTCTTTGACTGTGATTGGTTTGATAATAACAATGGAACTCGACAAAACCAATTTGGCATGGTAGAAGTCAAACACAAGGACCGACTACGAGGCTACGACACCTTTGTCCTTGCACACCAAGTCGAACAAGTGTACTATCTACAATATCCGTGCGAAAAACTTAGTGCATGGTGGGTTGTACAAAAGGTGAATCCTCGTGAGCGGTTATATACACCGGACAATACTGGTTACATTGATGAGGCAGATGTTGTTTACCAAGAAGAAGAGTTGCCGGATTCTTTTGTCGTTGAGCCTGGTCTACGACTCGATGAATTAGTTGGAGATGCACAAGATGTACAGACTCATATTGTGAAAAAACGAAAACGGCGAACAACCATGACAAAAGATCGATGGTCCGGTTTACGAAGTAGAGTACATGATCGTGATACTGATGAATTTTGAAATTAAGTACAAGTATCGTTTCTTCCATCTCTTCTTTCGTCTTCTATATTTTCCTTTAAATTCATTATCAAATTTCCTTTCATCAGGATGTCATCGAGCAGTAGACGACGGGGGACGCGGGGCTTTCTGCCCCCGAGAGCAGACTCTGTTTTCCAGGGCTGTCAGTCTAGCAATGGTAGACTGTCTCAGCTGTTGGGCCTCGACAGAGGCCAGGGGTCACGAGAGCGGTCACGACAGGTAAAGAATAATTAATTACATAAATTATATAAATAACTTTCTTAAATCTATATTACCAATCTTCAAATTTTTAGGACGACTCTACGTCTGAGGAGACAGAGGTCAGGGGTCCTCTTCAGACACCACAGGTTTCGGAGCCTGTTACAGATCCTGCTTCGGATCCTCTTCAGGTTCCGGCACCGCAGGATTCAGACCCTGCTTCAGAGCCTTCCACAGAGCCTGATGTGGAGCCGGCTCCACAGCGGCGTTACAGGAGGAGCCACTACGTGGCTCCTCCTCCGGTTCCTGCACGGCCAGAAGATCGGGTCGTTATTCGTCCGGTTGGCGATAGGTAAGTAAATCTATAACAAATCAATTTAGATATTTTAACACTTATATATGTACTAATTGAGAATCGTGTATTAGGTCTTGGGCCGATGACTCGTTCACGGGTCAAGGACGCCACCGCCAGGTCAACGCTGTCCTGGGTCAGCTCATCCGTTGTCACTACCCCGGTCTAGTGAACGGACGGGCTGCTACGTCTTGGGACGATTACGCTACGGCCCAGGACATTACCTACGGCAACCACCAGGAGCATGTGTGGCATGAATTCATGGTAAGCAAATCGTCTATTTGTTAAATGCGAACCTATTATATGTTAAGTACATTAACTTGTATATTTCTACTTGTAGAAATATTACCGTTTGGAGGACGAGGCCCAGCTGGATCACGCTCGCCTGGTCTTCAACAACAACGCTAGGAAGCTCCTGACGCAGTCGATTTCAACGGCTCGTATTCAGGCTACGAAGGCGTACTATAAGTTGCATCCGGACGAGGGTGAGCCGGGGCAGTTTAGGGATGTGGCGGACAAGTACTTGACGGAGGCACAGTACGCAGAGGTAAATTCTTTATTTTACTTTGCTTCATTATCCAATTTTCATCAATGTTTTCATCCAACAACAAATGTGTGCAGGTCAGCGTACCGTGGCTTGAGTCCTGTCCGGACGCCTACAGTTCCCTGTGTGCTCGTTGGGCGAGCCAGGGCTTCCAAGGCGTGTCGATGACCCGCCGACAGAGTCGAGGGACGGACGGGAAACACCGTCTTGGCGGGGACGGCTACGTACGCCTTGCTAAACGGATGGTAAGTGATACTCGAATTATATTCTAGTTAATTTCTATCGCTACCATTATGCTAACACGTATCGATAGGAGCGCGAGATCGGTCAGGAGCCGACCGCTATCCAGGTGTGGAGGAGGGGTCACATGGGAAGTGACCCCTCACAGCCTGATCAGCTGTCTTCTCAGACAGCGACAGAGACGTTGGTGAGTTCTTTAGTTGACTTAATTGTATTATCTTTAAAACTTCTGATGACTTTAATTTTCTGTATTTTCAGGAAAAGTATGGGGAGGAGGTGCGGAGGCTTCGAGGCGACGATTACGATTGGCAGAACTCGCCGATCGTACCTGAAGCCGCCTATGCAAGCGGTGGCGGTAAACCTCACGGCCGGTGAGTTCTGTTGTTTTCATTTACTTTCATTAACTTCGAGATATGAAACTTTAATACTCTTACTTCGTTGTGTAGGTTGGCCATCTTCGATGGAGTAGTAGACTCGAGGGAGGCGCGGTCTTACTCGAGGGCCTCTTCATCGCAGGGTGGATCCAGCAGGCGTGGCAGCCGTGATCTGGAGCTCCAGAGTGTCCAGGAGGAGCTCCAGAGGACGCAGGAAGCGCTGAGGCTCGCGAACGAGAGGCAGGCAGCCGAGCTCCGGGCTAGGGACGAGTATCAACACTCGTACATGCTACAGCTGCAAGCTGCCATGCAGGTAAGTTCAGATCAATGTACTCAACGTTTCTAATATATAAATGACATGTATAATAATTTACTTCATATTTGCAGGCTATGGCCACAGGACAACCCGTTGTCTTTCCTCAGTGGGCGCCGCCACCGATACAGCTACCACAGGGGCCGACGTCAGGAGCACAGGTACAAAATTTCTCATAATAGCTGCAACTAGTTAAATTTGCTCAAATTTAGTTGAATTTGATCAAACTTACTTAAACTTAGAGAAAACTAGTTAAACATCCTCAAACTTACTCAAACATAGCCAAAACTTTTTGAACTAGCTCAAACACAAACACTACTAGTCCATACTTCTCAAACTTAGTAAAATATGAGCAAACTTACTCAAACATAGCCAAATCTAGCTAACTTGCTCAATTTTAACTTGTAATGAGTTTATTTAATCATATACACATTTGTGAACTTCTAATTTGTCTACCTATACATGTACATCATAGGGATCGGCGACACGGGCTCAGGAAACTCCATCCCCTCAGCAACCAGCGTTTGGACGAGCGCACGACGACTTCCTGGACTCCGGTGGCAGCGGTCGGGGTAGCGTAGGGTAGTGTGGCGTGCGTATAGTGTTTTTGTGCCTGCCTGTGATGTATGTTTTAATTGCCTGTGATCTGGCCATCGAGCCAGGGCTGGCCTCGAAGCCAGGGCAGGATTTTCTGTTTTTTTAAAAAAAATTGAAAAGCTTATTGACGACGGTTTCTGGTACTTGGCCGTCGTCAATAAGCCACTAGTATTGACGACGGCCAGGTACCAGAAACCGTCGTCAATAAGCAATTGTTATTGACGACGGCCTAGTGTAAACCGTCGTCAATAAGCCTCGGTTACTGACGACGGTTTCCTGGCCGTCGTCAATAAGCTTATTGACGACAGCCTAATTTAGCTGTCGTCAATAAGTTTATTGACGACAGCTAGATTTAGCTGTTGTCAATAAATTTATTGACGACGGTTACCGTCGTCAATAAACTTATTGACGACTAATAATTGACGACAGCTCAAAACCGTCGTCTATAAGCTTTTACCGTCGTCAATAACTTATTGACGACGGTAGTGCCCTTATTGACGACGGTTTCCGGCCGTCGTCTATAGTCCCGATTCCTGTAGTGCCAGAATTGAATTTCCAAGTTTTGGAAATTCTCTGAAAATGTTTCTGCATTCAAATGAACACAGCACCTTCAAATTTGAATTGCTCTGACCAATTCAACTCCAAATGGTCTGAAACTATTACAGGGGTTTACTAATGTCTTAAAGAACATTCTGGCAAAATTTGGGAATTTTTGGATGAACCAAACTCCCTCTAAAATTCTTTTGCTGAAAAGCTTTAAAGAATTTTCCAGAATTAATTAATGGGTTTCATACAAATTGGGTTGTATCTCTGGACAGAGCTATGCAAGATGAATCCAACCCAATTTGAATCACTAATTTTGGAGCTTCCTAGCAAAAGTTATGCAGTTCCAAAGTTTGAACCAATTCTGGAATTCAAATTAATTCGGGAAAAGTTCAAACTCTGCCTGTGGGTCCACCCTACACGTGTCAACCGCCGGACTCGCGCCACACGGGGGCCACAGACCCCTTCCCGCGCCACCACATGGAATCACACGCCACAGCTGATCCGGGGTTTTAATCTTCAGCTGCTGACACGTGGGCCCGGTGGGTCTTCTTCCTCCTCTCGCTCCCGCGCCTCCCCCTCGCCGGCGCTGTACTGGAGCTCGCCGGACTCAGCTTCCCGGCCACCTCTCGGCCGGAGACTCGCCGCCTGGGGGTTTTCAGGGTCGGGGAACAAGTCTATGGGGTTGGCTCGGGCTGCCGGTGGCCGGAAGTAGGCTGGCGACGAGCCGCGGCCTTCGGTGATGATCGGCACCGCCGCCCGAGCACATCAGCCCGCCAAAAGCTCGGCGGATCCGCTCTAAAGCATCAGTGGAGGTCAGGAAATCTCGGCGTGGCCTCAACCTGGCTCGGAAACGACGGCAAACCGGTTGTCACCGTGCGCCCGCGTGTTCCCGCCATGGCCGCCGACCGAAAAGCTCGAAATTAGCTGTAACTACGGCGTTTCTAGCTAGGGTTGTGGAGGGAAAAGGTTCCCTATCCTCTCTAGTTCTGGTGTGCGCAAAATGAACAACTTTAACCGAGAATTGAGCGTAAATTTCCACAGTTCTTACCCGCGGTCCGGTTTTCCTCGTCCGAGGGGAAAACTTGAAATTCCGAAGCTACGTCGCACGGATTGCTCTGGAATTTGGAGAGGAGCAGCGCAGGGAGTTGGCGCACCTTGGGGCGCTCTTGCTCAGTCGTGAAACTGGTTGGTGTGAGCTGCCCACGGGAGCACCTTTGCTCGGTTCTCACCGGCGGCCACGAAAACGTGGTTTCTCTCGGTGGGTAGTGGTTCACTTGACCGGAAGTGATGCGGGTAGTGCGTGGGAGGTCTGAGGATATATGTTTGCTGCGCTGCCGGCGTTGGTACACGAGGGACGATCGCTCCTGAGTGAGTCGATCACAGCGGCGGCTCCTCGGCGTTTTGTCGTGCGAGAGGGCGGTGACTGGGGGTCGGCCCGTGGTCGTGGCGAGCTGGGGCACGGCTGGGAGTTACTGCGCCCGCACAAGGAGCTCGCCAGCGCGCGAGGGGCGAGCAGGAGGTGGCGTCCGGCGTTTTCACGGCGTGTCGCGTGGAGCCTCGGCTCTGTTCCGAGTGCAATACTTAGCCCCTAAGGCTGTTGACTATTGTGCCATTTTAACTCTCCCAATGACATGTGGGACCCACTTGTCAGTGCTCCCCCACCCCTCAAAAGATCTCCAAAGCTTAGCCAGAGATGAATCCAAATATTTGGAGTTTGAAACTGACCTACATTTGTATGGTTGAGCTCATTTCCCCCAAATTCAAATAAATATTTGAATTCTTGGCATATTTGGACCCTTTTTGGAAAAATGGGTAGCACATCTTTTTGAAAATTTCTGAACTTTGCCTCCCCACTAATTTGGACCTGAGAAATCCAATTATGCACTTTGATACTTGGTTTAGCTGCTGAAATCCTGAGTTTGAATGCAACAGTTTGGAAACACACTCTCATGTGTGATCACATGTGTATAATTTTTCCCATGTTGTGAGAGTGTAAGTTTCCCCTCTAACCACTTCTTTGATAAAGGTTACTTGCTCCTCCCATCCCTTACCAGCCATCCACAACAAGAGCTGAGGTGTGGTGAAGTGAAGAAAAGTTTTTGCAAGTCCCATTTCTTGGGCTTTTACATCCCTCCCCCCTTAAAAGAATCTCGTCCCGAGATTATAAAAGAAGAGATAGCGATGTAATAGGGACTTACCCGTGTTGAGAAGCCATGAACTCCGGGTAATTTGAGCGAAGGAACTCCTCGTTCTCCCACGTCGCTTCTTCGGCGGTGTGGTTACTCCAGAGTATCTTGTAGAACCACAACGTTCTGCTACGCGTGGTCCTGGCTTTCTCATCAAGAATTCCCACCGGATATTCATCATAAGTTAAATCCGGTTTCAGCTCGCCGATGTCTTCGGTAGGAACAGCAGTTGTATGCTTCAAGCATTTCCGCAGTTGCGAAACATGGAAAATATCATGGATACCAGTCAGAGATGCCGGTAACTCCAATCGATACGCTGCTGGTCCACACTTCTCGGTGATAGCGTAGGGTCCAATGAAACGGGGAGCGAGCTTTCCCTTCACACCGAATCGGTGCACGCCCTTCATTGGAGACACGCGGAGGTACACGTGTTCCCCAACGTCAAAGTGCAACGGCCTACGCCTCTTATCAGCGTAGCTCTTCTGTCGGGATTGAGCGGCCTTCAAATTGGCTTGAATTATCCGAACGCGCTCCTCGGCGTCGTTCACCACATCAACCCCGAATGTGACCCTTTCACCGGACTCGCACCAATTTAATGGGGTGCGGCATTTACGACCATAGAGAGCTTCGTAAGGTGCCATTTTGATACTCGCCTGATAACCGTTGTTGTACGAGAATTCCGCCAAGGGTAGGTGATCATCCCAGTTCCTACCATGGTGGATGGCACATGCTCTCAACATGTCTTCCAGGACTTGATTCACCCTTTCTGTCTGACCATCGGTCTGAGGGTGATAGGCGGAGCTCCTGATTAACTTAGTACCCAATGCAGCGTGTAGCTGCTCCCAAAAGCGAGATACAAATAATGCACCTCGATCTGAGACAATGGTCTTGGGTACCCCGTATAGGCATAGAATCTTCGCTATGTATAGCTCCGCATATTTGCCGGCATTGTAACGTGTATTCACCGGAATGAAATGAGCCGTCTTGGTTAACCGATCAACGATTACCCATATGGAATCATGCTTGTTGGCTGTTAGGGGTAATCCCACAATGAAATCCATGCTCACATCTTCCCATTTCCATGCCGGGATCTTCAGGGGTTGCAACAGCCCTGATTTCTTCATGTGATCAGCTTTCACTCGTCTACACGTATCACACTCGGATACGTACTTAGCTACCTCCCGCTTCATCCGCGTCCACCAAAATTTCTTTTTCAAATCTTGGTACATTTTGTTGCTGCCCGGATGAATGGAGTATTTGGACAAGTGAGCTTCATCGAGGATCTTTTTCCTCAACTTCATATCTCGGGGTACGACTATGCGGTCATTGAACCACAGCGTCCCCTCATCATCTTTCCGGAAACATTTAATCTCTCCATTGTCTATCCGTCTCCGGAGATGTGCCATGCCTTTATCCGTTTTCTGAGCTGCAATGATGTCCTCCCTAATAGTAGGGATGAGGGCAAGGTTGTACAGCGATCCATAAGGAACCAAGTATAGACTTGGCTCTTCCTCCTCCACCGGTGTAATGGTGAGGTGATGGACATGCGATTTCCGACTCAGCGCGTCGGCAACCACATTCGCCTTGCCGGGGTGGTAATGGATCTCAATCTCATAATCTTTGATCAGTTCTAACCACCTCCTCTGCCTCATGTTCAGCTCCTTCTGGGTGAAAATGTATTTCAAGCTCTTGTGGTCGGTGTAGAGATGCACCAAGTTCCCCAGGAGATAGTGCCTCCACATTTTCAGCGCCAACACCACGGCAGCAAGTTCAAGATCGTGAGTCGGGTAGTGCTGCTCATGGTTCCGAAGTTGGCGTGAGCCATAAGCGACCACACGTCCTTCCTGCATCAACACGCAGCCCAGCCCAATACCGGACGCGTCACAATACACGTCGAAGGGCTTTGTTGTATCCGGCTGAGCTAACACCGGGGCTGTGGTGAGATGCTTCACCAATGTTCGGAACGCTCCTTCACACGCCGTGTTCCAAACATATTTTGTCCCTTTCTTCAGCAACTCTGTCATCGGCTTTGCGAGCTTGGAGAAGCTCGGAATGAACCTCCGGTAGTATCCTGCTAACCCGAGGAAGCTTCTGACTTCATGGACTGAAGTGGGAGCTTTCCATTTCAACACTTGCTCTATTTTACTTGGGTCAACCGCAATGCCTTCAGCTGAGATGATATGTCCCAAGAATGGCACTTGGCTGATCCAAAATTCGCATTTGCTGAACTTGGCGTAGAGCTTGTGGTCTCGCAATCGCTGAAGAACGATCCGTAAGTGTTCGGCATGCTCGGCTTCTGTCTTGGAGTAAACCAAGATATCGTCGATGAACACTACCACGAACTTGTCCAGCTCCGGCATGAACACCGAGTTCATGAGATACATGAAATGGGCTGGAGCATTTGTGAGACCAAAGGACATGACGAGATATTCGTATAAGCCGTATCTCGTCGAGAACGCCGTCTTCGGGATATCCTCCGCCCGGATCTTGATCTGGTGATATCCAGAGCGAAGGTCCATCTTTGAGAATACACTTGCCCCCACCAGTTGATCAAACAAGATGTCAATACGGGGCAGTGGGTACTTATTCTTGATGGTGACGGCGTTGAGTGGCCGGTAATCCACACACAGCCTCAGGGTCTCATCCTTCTTCTTCACGAATAGCGCCGAGCATCCCCAAGGCGAGGAACTCGGCCTAATGAAACCCTTGCTCAACAGATCATTGAGCTGTTCTTTCAGTTCCGCCAGCTCATTTGGAGCCATCTTGTATGGTCTCCGTGATATGGGCGTAGTCCCGGGTGCAAGTTCAATCTTGAACTCGACATCCCGCTCAGGTGGCATGCCCGGAAGATCATCCGGGAACACATCAGGATACTCCCGGACTACGGGGATGTCTTCTAACTTGAGAACTTCAGCATTATTAATTGCTAAAACTTCCCGGACTGGCGTGTCTAACATCATGGAATGCGGACGGTGGAATGGAGAATTTAAGTGGACCGTCCGTGTCCGAGTCTCTAGGACAGCGCCATGGTATTGCAGCCATGACATCCCTAACATTGCATCAATCTTTTGTCCCATAAGGATTATCAAGGTGGTGGGATATAGTTTCCCACCTAAGCACAGAGGTGCCTTTGGAATCATCATATTAGCTGAAATCTTCCCTCCCGGTGAGCATATCATATAAGTGCAGTCGGTTGGGAAGACTTGCAATTGGTGTTTAGCCACATAGGATGCACTTATAAAGCTGTGGGTTGCACCAGAATCAAATAATATGACGATGGCTTGATGGTTGAGAGTAAACGTACCCGCCAGCACGTTGTCTCCCTCTGGGGCGTCCTCATTGTCGAGGTTGCGGACGCCTCCAGTCCGCTGACCAACCTTCTTCACCGGAGGTCGGCCTCGAGCACCGCCCTGGAGCTGGGCTTGCCCGCTGCTCTGCTGCCCCTGGGAACAGTCCTTCGCAAAGTGGCCCGCTTGGCCACACGTGAAGCAGGTGAAACGGGGCGGTCCCCCACTGATCGGTGGACGGAAACCTGGGGCGCGTTGTGGCGGTGGAAACGCCCGGGGTACCGTCTGCTGCTGCTGCTGTCTTGGTGGTGGCATCGGCGGACGGAACGGAGGTGCCTGAAAGGGACGTCCCCCGAACCGTTGCGGTCGCGCCGGTGGTTGCCACTGCTGCCCGGATGGTGTCCGATACACCATACGGTACTTCTGGGGAGCGCCACTCCCACCGCTGCTAGGTGGAGCGCTACGCTTCCTCTGCTCAGCTGCTAACTCCCGCTGAGCGTCCTCTTGCATGATGGCGGCATTGACTAGGTCGTTGAATGTGCCGCGGTTCCATTGTACGAGGTGGGTCTTCATTTCGGGATGTAACCCCCGATAGAAGTGCTCCCTCTTCTTCTCCTCCGTGGAGATGTAGTCTGACGCATACTGCGCCAGATGGTTGAAGGCACGGGAGTAGTCGTGGGCACTCCTCCCGCCCTGTTTTAGTTCCAAAAATTCTTGGAACTTTCTCTTCATTATTCCGGGAGGAATGTGATAGGCGCGGAACGCCTCCCGGAACTCTTGCCATTCCACGGCATGGCCAGCCGGACGTGAGGCGACATAATTCGCCCACCATGCACCAGCGGCACCGTGGAGCTGCTGTGCTGCGAACAGTGTCTTCTGCCGCTCCGTACACTGGAGCAGCCCGAACTTGGACTCGATAGTCCGCAGCCAGTTGTCCGCCTCCAGTGGTTCTTCAGCTTCGGTGAACACTGGAGGGTGCGTACTCATGAAATCCGAGTACGACACTTCGCGGGGCTCACGAGGCCCTCGCTCTTGACGTCCTCCCGCCTGGGACGTATTCTGCACGATCGTGCGGAGCAGGTCGGTCTGCTCCTCACGACCTCCCACCAATGCCGCTATCACATCCGCTAGAGTAAGCGGAGGCGGCGGTGGTGGCTGCTGCTGCGGGGTGCTGTCGTAGGCCGGTGGCTGGGAGTCATTGCCTCCACCTTGGCTAGAGCCACCAACCTCGTGCGTGGTCCTAGTACGAACCATCTGCAACCATACGACATTAACCATCAGTTCCGCAACATTTTGCATGCAGTCCAATAGAACTGGGCGTAAAAACATTATGACAACCAAACGTGCGAAATATCTCGTAAGTAGATAATGTAATAACTTTGCACAAGCTACACCATTACCAGACCAAACACAAGTTAGTTTAATCCAACTTGATGAACCCCCTCTTTGGAAGCTCACCATAACTGGGTTTGGTCTCTACGAGACATTAGTATCGCCCTTAGGGTACAACACCCTCTCCAATGAGTTCAACTGTCATTCTTCCGTCAGAATGACCAGTTGCTACCTATTCCAAGTTTTGATCTGGTTCTGGGCATTTTCATGACTCAAGTTGAATAACAAAGTTAAAGTTAACTTTAGTATCTTTCCAACGAGTATGCATTTGCCCCCAGATCAGATTTGGCTAAAAAGTTATGCTAATTCAAAGTCAGCAGAATTTCTGGAAGAATTTTTAACAGCACCTCCCTTGGAAGTGGCTGTCTTCAACCCTAATTCTCCCTAATTTCTGTGCTGAAACTTCAGAAACTTTGAATTGCAAAGATGTCACACATCTTCTACTCTTTCTAAGCGTGTATTATATGACAATTTTAGATTTTTCTACTGGGAGTTATATTTGAAAAACATATCAGTTCAGAGGATGTTTTACTCTGCCCTGGTTCTGGACAGTTTACATTCCTCTGGGATTTCATCCATCTTAAGGCGAGTTTCAGCTCTGGAAGTCTACAACAAAGTTGTAGAGTACTTGAATACCTTTCCAGAGCTATATAGCACACCTCCCTGGGCTAAAAGACCTGTGAGTTATGCCCTGTTGAAGATCAGCAAACATGCTGCCCAAAACAGAGCACTCTGTTTTTCAGTCTCTTTTGGAACTACACTCATCACCATCCCATTCTTATACCCAACCAGGGTCCTAACTGTTGAACCTATAGATTTTAATTCTTTGTCATCATTATACTCATGCATATGCCTACAATGCCTCGGTACTACGTTCCTTACAAAAGAAAATCCTAACCGGTTCATACCGGTATATACGTCTCAAGTGTGGCACTAAACGGTCTCTCGCACACGTTTTCTACACGGATACATACGTGGTTAGTACCTGCAGAAAACCACACAATAATGGTGCACTCAATGGTTATTCATTTCAGGCAGTTCCATATTTGAAAGTAAATACAAACGCCCGTATCATTGTCATACGGCCGTCCTTGAGCTAAGTCACGTCTCAAGGCACGTGATCGTGTTTCAACACCACACGACGGGGAACCCGAGTATGTCATGAACGGGTCGTCACGGTTGGGAATGTTATCAACCCAACAGATACCACCTACTGCCCTGCAGGGCACGCCGATGGCAAGCGCTGCGTATGTCCTCCTGGGCTATTTCCAGACGAACACACTTTCGCGTTACTGACCACGCGATGGGGTCTCCGCTTACTTGCCTAATGCACGCTAGGGATCAGCGTTTCATATGAACTCAGGGACATGAAGAGTCCAAGAGATTCATATTGACATCTCACACCAAGCTGTGAGATCAATCCCTGAACCATGTTCCTCGTCAGGGAGAGCTAACCGAAATTGAACCGCTTTCGGTGGCGTTCCTTACCATACTTACCAGAGCGTAGGTGCGTCGTTACATAATTGAAATTCAGAATTATAACATATAAGTTAGTCTTTGCCACTTTAAGTAACTAGTCTAATATAGTCCTTACTTGGGCAACTACCGATTCCTCACCGTACACCTAAGTTTTTTCCCATAATGCAGTCCTTTAGTACTGTGCTATCCCCACTGCAGCTCTGATACCAGGCTGTGGCGGACCGGGATCCGCTCATCCAGGATCGCAGAGGGTGGTGCCGCGCGATGCGACACCCGACAGCACACGTCATAAGAACACAATATATTACATGGGAAAAACAGCTGAAACTGTACAAACAAGTACAAACTTCAGTTACAATTATTGTTCTATTACACAGCGGAAGACTACACTATACAACTCACGCCCGCCTATTTAGCAAAAGTCGGTTGCCCAGCCCTAGGGCAACCCACACTAGCTGCACGTCTCAGCTCAGCGCGGCGTGTACGGCTCCCACTCAGCCGTGGTCCCCGACGGAGGGTAACCCTCGCCGGTGGACTCGTACTCCGAGTCCGTGGGTGGCTCCTCACCTGAAAAACACTTAAGCAGCAACCGTGAGCACGAAGGCTCAGCAAGGCTTAACCGACTCACCTAAGCATGAAACTCTACATGAGGTATACCAAGACATAGGTTGGTAGCATTTCAGCAAAACGACACGCCTACAAGTTCATCCTTAGTTCATCTTTTAGCAACAAGTTAACAGTTCATGAATCTGAAATTTAGTAAGCAGTGTTTGGTGGCACTTATGTAGCAATACAATTATATCAATCAGCATCATTGAATCAACATATTTCATCCATTAGTCTACGTTACGACGCAGTGAACAAGCAGTACTCGTCACCGCGAGGGACGGCGAATCGACTCGATATACACCTGCAGGGAAAACCCAAAGAGCACGTCACGTACGCCCACCCGTGGAGCTGCACAGCACGCTCACTCGATGTCGTACGGGACAACCTTTCACCCAACAGCCCAAACGTCGAACCGGTCGCACCGAAACGAGCAGGAGGTTCCCCACACGGAGCATCTCTCTATGCCCGTTGGCAGATTTCCACCTTGCTGCCCTCAACCTACACCTATAAATCGGTGTGCTATGCCTCGACGCCCGGAGGTTTAGGCTACATCGGTTTATCGGGGCCCATATATCCGATATGCCTTCGGTACGTTCAATACTTGTTCAGCAGGGCCGCACACGGATCGGTCCTCAATCGACACGGGCAGGGCTGCGCACACAAGACTCTCTCTTGCTGCGCCCTAGCCCCTGCCTAGTCTCATTTTCATTACTAAAGTGATCTCACATCACTCAACCGAACCCGTGTGTCCCAAGCCTATCTCGCGAGTAGATTCCAACTACTCGACTTGTACCGAAGTCCTATGACTCATTAAGCATAGCCTGTCTACTCGAGGTCCTTGACACTACCCTCACTCTTTTAGGAACCTTTGGTTATGCAAGTGGGGTTTCATTCACCCTATACCTAATGCACAATCATACTTCACATGACACATGTAAACAAAGTAAAACTTTTAAAAAGGGTTAATGCAAACCGGGGCTTGCCTTGTTGCTGCTGGTCAGGAGTTAGTTCTTCGTCCGGAAGGAGGAAGTCCAGCACTTCCGGAGTCTCTTCTTCAACGGCTACACGTTAATGAAATACTACATGTTAATTTATATGCAAAAGTGAGTCTAGAGTAAGACTTCTACTATTAGTTCTAATAACCAGCCTCTAATACCTGGAACTTTGTTTAAGAATTTAAATATGAACTGGTGTTGGTGGTTTGGCTTGGACTTAATCACATGGTCAAATGCTAAGTGGTTTTCCCCCTTTTTCCATCTTAGTCCCTTAAGTGGGTAAACAGGACAGGGGTGATCTAGAGCTCCAATGGAGCTGAGAATTTTTGTGTGAGTTCCTTGTCACAAGAAAACTCTCTGGACCAAACATTAGCACTTTTCATGGAGTGGTTTGCTCAGAATAATTCTCTTGGCAAATCAGCAAGGAAGAATTAATTCTGAGGTAATACCCCTGTTCATGCTCAACTTAATGAACTACAATTTCTATTATAGCTCATAGAGTTTGCATGAATTTTCCTAGCATTTTTGGAGTCAAGGTTTGCCCAGAATTGAATTTCCAAGTTTTGGAAATTCTCTGAAAATGTTTCTGCATTCAAATGAACACAGCACCTTCAAATTTGAATTGCTCTGACCAATTCAACTCCAAATGGTCTGAAACTATTACAGGGGTTTACTAATGTCTTAAAGAACATTCTGGCAAAATTTGGGAATTTTTGGATGAACCAAACTCCCTCTAAAATTCTTTTGCTGAAAAGCTTTAAAGAATTTTCCAGAATTAATTAATGGGTTTCATACAAATTGGGTTGTATCTCTGGACAGAGCTATGCAAGATGAATCCAACCCAATTTGAATCACTAATTTTGGAGCTTCCTAGCAAAAGTTATGCAGTTCCAAAGTTTGAACCAATTCTGGAATTCAAATTAATTCGGGAAAAGTTCAAACTCTGCCTGTGGGTCCACCCTACACGTGTCAACCGCCGGACTCGCGCCACACGGGGGCCACAGACCCCTTCCCGCGCCACCACATGGAATCACACGCCACAGCTGATCCGGGGTTTTAATCTTCAGCTGCTGACACGTGGGCCCGGTGGGTCTTCTTCCTCCTCTCGCTCCCGCGCCTCCCCCTCGCCGGCGCTGTACTGGAGCTCGCCGGACTCAGCTTCCCGGCCACCTCTCGGCCGGAGACTCGCCGCCTGGGGGTTTTCAGGGTCGGGGAACAAGTCTATGGGGTTGGCTCGGGCTGCCGGTGGCCGGAAGTAGGCTGGCGACGAGCCGCGGCCTTCGGTGATGATCGGCACCGCCGCCCGAGCACATCAGCCCGCCAAAAGCTCGGCGGATCCGCTCTAAAGCATCAGTGGAGGTCAGGAAATCTCGGCGTGGCCTCAACCTGGCTCGGAAACGACGGCAAACCGGTTGTCACCGTGCGCCCGCGTGTTCCCGCCATGGCCGCCGACCGAAAAGCTCGAAATTAGCTGTAACTACGGCGTTTCTAGCTAGGGTTGTGGAGGGAAAAGGTTCCCTATCCTCTCTAGTTCTGGTGTGCGCAAAATGAACAACTTTAACCGAGAATTGAGCGTAAATTTCCACAGTTCTTACCCGCGGTCCGGTTTTCCTCGTCCGAGGGGAAAACTTGAAATTCCGAAGCTACGTCGCACGGATTGCTCTGGAATTTGGAGAGGAGCAGCGCAGGGAGTTGGCGCACCTTGGGGCGCTCTTGCTCAGTCGTGAAACTGGTTGGTGTGAGCTGCCCACGGGAGCACCTTTGCTCGGTTCTCACCGGCGGCCACGAAAACGTGGTTTCTCTCGGTGGGTAGTGGTTCACTTGACCGGAAGTGATGCGGGTAGTGCGTGGGAGGTCTGAGGATATATGTTTGCTGCGCTGCCGGCGTTGGTACACGAGGGACGATCGCTCCTGAGTGAGTCGATCACAGCGGCGGCTCCTCGGCGTTTTGTCGTGCGAGAGGGCGGTGACTGGGGGTCGGCCCGTGGTCGTGGCGAGCTGGGGCACGGCTGGGAGTTACTGCGCCCGCACAAGGAGCTCGCCAGCGCGCGAGGGGCGAGCAGGAGGTGGCGTCCGGCGTTTTCACGGCGTGTCGCGTGGAGCCTCGGCTCTGTTCCGAGTGCAATACTTAGCCCCTAAGGCTGTTGACTATTGTGCCATTTTAACTCTCCCAATGACATGTGGGACCCACTTGTCAGTGCTCCCCCACCCCTCAAAAGATCTCCAAAGCTTAGCCAGAGATGAATCCAAATATTTGGAGTTTGAAACTGACCTACATTTGTATGGTTGAGCTCATTTCCCCCAAATTCAAATAAATATTTGAATTCTTGGCATATTTGGACCCTTTTTGGAAAAATGGGTAGCACATCTTTTTGAAAATTTCTGAACTTTGCCTCCCCACTAATTTGGACCTGAGAAATCCAATTATGCACTTTGATACTTGGTTTAGCTGCTGAAATCCTGAGTTTGAATGCAACAGTTTGGAAACACACTCTCATGTGTGATCACATGTGTATAATTTTTCCCATGTTGTGAGAGTGTAAGTTTCCCCTCTAACCACTTCTTTGATAAAGGTTACTTGCTCCTCCCATCCCTTACCAGCCATCCACAACAAGAGCTGAGGTGTGGTGAAGTGAAGAAAAGTTTTTGCAAGTCCCATTTCTTGGGCTTTTACAGCGTCGCTGGTCCGCATAGCTCTTCTGGCGAGATTGAGCGGCCCTGAGGTTCTCTTGAATCAGCTGGACTCGCTCTTCGGCATCTTTTACAAGATCAATGCCGAAAATCACCCTCTCGCCAGATTCACACCAATTGAGTGGTGTGCGGCACTTCCTGCCATAAAGTGCTTCGTATGGTGCCATTTTAATACTGGATTTGTAGCCATTGTTATAAGAGAAGTCTGCTAATGGCAAATGGTTATCCCAGTTCTTTCCATGATCTATGGCACATGCCCTCAGCATATGCTCCAGAATCTGGTTCACCCTTTCAGTTTGACCGTCCGTCTGGGGATGGTATGCTGAGCTTCTGATTAACTTTGTTCCTAGAGATTCATGTAGTTGCTCCCAGAAACGAGCAACAAATATTGAACCTCGGTCCGATATGATGGTCTTGGGGACTCCATGTAAGCACACAATCCTTGAAAGATACAACTCTGCATATTGTCTAGTTGAAAATCTTGTACTCACTAGGATGAAGTGGGCTGATTTGTTAAGCGATCAACAATCACCCAAATGGAGTCATGCTTTCTGGACGTGAGAGGTAGTCCAACAATAAAATCCATGCTGATGTCCTCCCACTTCCATGCCGGAATACTTAATGGTTGTAGCATTCCTGCTTTCTTTATGTGGTCAGCTTTGACTCGCCGACATGTATCACACTCGGATACATACTTTGCAATTTCTCGCTTCATCCGAGTCCACCAAAATTTTGTCTTCAGGTCTTGATACATCTTATTGCTCCCTGGATGTATCGAATACTTGGACGTATGAGCTTCATCGAGGATTTTCTTCCTTAGCTTCAGGTTCCGGGGTACCACGATACGGTTGTTAAACCATAACACACCTTGTTCATCTTTCTGGAAACACTTCATTTTATCCTCCTTGATTCGTGCCCGGATTTTCCGCATTCCTTTATCCCTCTTCTGGGCTTGTACAATCTCTTCTCTAATGGTAGGAACCAGAGCAAGATTATACAATGCTCCATACGGAATCACCCGCAAGCTTGGTTTTTCATTCTCATCCGGAACAACTGACACGTTATTCACGTGGGATTTACGACTGAGTGCATCAGCCACCATGTTAGCTTTGCCCGGATGGTAATGGATCTCGAGCTCATAGTCTTTAATTAATTCCAGCCATCTCCGCTGCCTCATATTAATATCCTTCTGAGTGAATATATATTTGAGGCTCTTGTGGTCGGTGTAGAGGTGCACTAAATTTCCAAGTAAATAGTGCCTCCACATCTTCAACGCAAGCACCACCGCAGCAAGCTCTAGGTCATGAGTGGGGTAGTGCTGCTCGTGGTTGTGGAGTTGCCGAGACCCATACGCGATCACGCGTCTATCTTGCATCAAGACGCAGCCAAGTCCAATGCCTGAGGCATCACAATAAACATCAAATGGCTTTGTTGTATCCGGTTGGGCTAACACCGGTGCCGTTGTGAGATGTTTCTTCAATGTTTGAAATGCCTCTTCACAGGCCTCTGTCCACACATACTTGCTGCTCTTCTTTAGCAACTCTGTCATTGGTTTAGCCACCTTCGAGAAGCTGGGAATAAATCTCCGATAGTAACCCGCTAGCCCCAGAAAACTGCAGATTTGATGAACAGATGTTGGAGACTCCCACTTCAAGACTTGCTCAATTTTATTTGGATCCACGGCCACACCCTCTGCTGAAATAATGTGGCCTAAGAATGGTACTTTGCTGATCCAAAATTCACACTTGCTGAATTTGGCATACAGCTTATGTTCTCGTAGGCGTTGGAGCACAATATGGAGATGTTTGGTGTGCTCCTCCTCCGATTTGGAGTATACAAGAATGTCATCGATGAAAACCACGACGAACTGATCCAACTCTGGCATGAATACAGAATTCATGAGATACATGAAATGTGCGGGTGCATTTGTTAGCCCGAAAGACATGACTAGATACTCATAGAGCCCGTATCTAGTCGAGAAGGCCGTCTTCGGTATATCCTCCGCTCTGATCTTTATCTGATGATAACCAGACCGTAAGTCCATCTTGGAGAATACCTTGGCACCCACTAACTGATCAAATAATATATCGATCCGGGGCAACGGATATTTATTTTTGATCGTCACTGCATTCAGCGGCCGATAATCCACACATAATTGAAGTGACTCATCCTTTTTCTTCACAAAGAGGGCTGAACAGCCCCATGGCGATGAGCTTGGTCGGATGAACCCTTTGTCCATTAAGTCCTTTAGCTGTTCTTTCAGTTCAGCTAATTAGTTCGGAGACATTTTGTACGGCCTCCGAGATATTGGTGTGGTTCCCGGTGCTAACTCAATCTTGAATACCACATCCCTCTCAGGCGGCATCCCTGGAAGATCGTCGGGAAACACATCTGGGTACTCACGGACCACTGGAATATCCTCCAGTTTTGTGGTCACACTGTGGTATACCACTGGATTTTTGAAATCCACGGCTTCAAGTATGAGCGTTTGGAGACCGTAGATTGGAGAGTCCAAACTAACAATCCGTGGACCAATATCAAGAACAGCCCCGTGGTAGTTCATCCACGCCATTCCTAGAATCACGTCGATCTTCTGTCCCTCTAATACAATGAGGGTTGTGGGGTATAAGTTTCCACCTAAGCACAAGGGTGCTTTGATCACTACTTCATTAGCAGCTATATTCCCACCCGGTGAGCGAATGAGGTAGTGATCCTTGGGTGTAGAGGTGGAGAGCTCAGCTTTGCACACAAACAACCTGCTGATGAAATTGTGTGTAGCTCCAGAGTCAAATAATATTAACACGGGCAGTCCATTGAGGGTGAACATTCCCGCTAGCACAGGTGCCCCATCTGGCACATCCTCTAGAGCTGTATGATAAATGCACCCGGATTTTGGTGCCGTTCCCTGAAGCTGAGCACGGGGTTGATTTGTACCCTGCTTTGGTGTAGTTTCTTTGTGGCGTATCCTTTCTGGACACTTCCTGCTGATGTGACCCAAATAACCACACGTGAAGCACGGTTTCTCAGCCGGTTCCTGGTTGCTCTGTGCATGGACATTAGTGGTATTCTGCTGCGGCAAGAACACTTGAGGAGCAGAATAACGTGGCTGCCTATACCGTTGTTGCAGCTGTCCGAATTTAGAGTATTGGGACGAACGACCGGAATATTGCTGGAGTCGTCGAGCCGGCTGCATCAGCTGACAGTTCAAGGTACTGTCTACCACCCTGTATTTCTGCGGAGCACTACTGCTACTCTCCGGTGGTACATGGTTCTTTCTTTTCTCAGCCTGAACTTCCCGCTGAGCATCTTCAACCATGATGGCAGCACTCATCAATTCGTTGAAGTTCTTTCGATCAGCTAAAATGAGTCTCTCCTTTAGTTTGGGATTGAGGCTGCGGAAGAACCATTCACACTTTTGTGCTTCGGTGTTCACATGTTGAGGCGCGTACTGCGCCAGCTTGTTGAACACTCGCGAATGCTCGTATGCACCCCTGCCTCCTTGTTTTAAGGCCAGAAACTCCTCGAGTTTCCGCTGAATTATTCCGGAAGGAACATGATACGCGAGAAACGCCTTCCGAAATTCTGCCCATGAAACGTCATGTCCATCTGGTAAGGAGGCGAGTTGATTTGCCCACCATGCACTGGCGGACCCGTGAAGTTGTTGCGCTGCGTATAAAACCTTCTGCTGTTCGGTGCATTGAAGCAACCCGTACTTAGATTCAATGGTACGGATCCAGCTATCCGCCACCAGAGGATCCTCAGATTCAATGAAAACCGGTGGTTGAGTTGCCAAGAACTCAACATAGGAATTTAGTTGCGGTTGGCGCAAGTCTTCGTTTTGACATCCCCCTTGACGGGATGTATTTCTCACCAGGGTGCGGAGCAAGTCGGTTCGCTCATCGCTTGCACCCGTCATGGCAGCCAGAATGTCCGCCATTGTGACCGTGGGTGAAGGCCCTGGTGGAGGCTGCTGTTGCGGAGCTCGCTGCTCCCGCTGTGGAGAGTTATTACCACGACCACCACTGGAACCACCCACCTCACTCATGGAACGAGTTCGCACCATTCTGCAAATGCAAGAGTTCATTATCAGTTCAACACTATCACTTGATTTATTCCATAAACAAAGTAGTGTAACACTGATAATGAAACCTCAACATGTAAGCAAAAATGATTTAGGCGCAAACTGATGTATCTAACAGCAAGGATTTACAAGCCGACTGATTGGCCCTCAAACAGATCAGATTCTGACCCAGTTAAAAGCACTTTTGCAACTCAAGCTGAATATCAAAGTTAAAGTTAACTTTAATATCTTTCCAATGAGTATCCAAAGGCCTCCTAGGGATTTTTCTACAGGAAGTTATGGCTTAAAAACAGAAAGGTCCAGAGAGATTTTTGGTACTGTCCTGGTTCTGAACAGTTTGCCTTCAACTGGACTTTTCACCAACTAAACCTGTGATCTTGCTCTAGAGGTCTACAAGAAAGTTGTAGAACACTTGAAACTCTTTCCAGAACCGTATCATACACCTTAATTGGTTAAAACTACTCAGAGTTATGCTCTGTAAAAGTCCAGCAAGAATTTCTGCTAGAAACAGAGCACTCTGTTTTTGAAATCTTTGGAACTTAGACACTCTCTCATTTGAATCTTAGTTCAAAATAAGAGTTCAATAACTAATATTTGTTTCAAACTTCCATTTTTAGTTGAAAGTTAGCTCATGACTCATTTCTTTATAGGGAAGGAGTTATTAAGTGTAGTACGGTATCGATGCACCGTAAGAAGTATGTCGGTACTACGTTCCTCACCAAACGAGAATCCTAAACCAGCTTATACCGGCATATACGTATGATCAGTGGCACTAAGACGGTCTCTCGCACACGTGTACTACCCGGGATACTACGTGGTTGGTACCTGCAGAAGAACACTCAATAGTGGTGCACTCAAAGGTTGTTTCATTTCAGACAGTTCCATATTTGAAAGTAAATACAAACGCCCGTATCATTGTCATACGGCCGTCCTTGAGTTAAGTCACGTCTCAAGGTACGTGATCGTGTTTCAACACCACATGACGGGGAACCCGAGTATGTCATGAACGGGTCGTCACGGTTGGGAATGTTATCAACCCAACAGATACCACCTACTGCCCTGCAGGGCACGCCGATGGCAAGCGCTGCGTATGTCCTCCTGGGCTATTTCCAGCAGACCATACTGTCGCGTTACTGACCACACGATGGAGTCTCCACTTACTTGCCTAATGCACGCTAGGGATCAGCGTTTCATATGAACTCAGGAACATGAAGAGTCCAAGAGTTCATATTAACGTCTCACACCAAGCTGTGAGACCTTTCCCTGAACCACTTTCTTCGTCAGGGGAGCTAACCGAAATTGAACCGCTTTCGGTGGCGTTTCTTACCATTCTTACCAGAACGTAGGTGCGTCGTTACAGAATCAAAATTCAGAATTATAACACATAAGTTAGTTCTGCCACTTTAAGTAACTATACTACTATAGTCCTTATGTGGGCCTAATATCGTTTCCTCACCGTATCCTAAGTTTTTGTCGTAATACAATCCTTATTCCGTGTGCTATTACCAATGCGGCTCTGATACCATTCTGTGAGGACCCCGCCGTCCCGATCACTCACGGGGACGGGATACCTCGCCCGGGAATCGCATTGGGTGGTGCCGTGCGATGCGGCACCCAACAGCACACATAATAAAGCATCATATTACATAAATCAAGCGGAAACTTACAAAGTTTTGACTTTACAAATACTTCTCAAAATAAACTACAGCGGAAGACTATTACAACTCACGTCTCATATCTATGTAAGCAACAGAGAAGGTGTCCAGCCCGCGGAACCTTCTCACTAGCAACACTATCACAGTAGCAGCGGCAGGGGTTGCCCTGAGTTCACCACTCGGAGAGTTCCGAATCTCCTTAGGCACCCGTACATCTCAGCGTACAGTTATTTCCTGCAAAACAACTTGTGCAGTATCTGTGAGCACGAAGCTCAGCAAGACTGACCCGTCACCCTAGTCATGAAACTCTATATGATGGAAATAGAGGGCTGATTATAGCATTTTTCATAAACGATGAACTTGAGCTAAAGGAGAGTCCTTACTTCCAGTTTTAATCAACTTTTATAGACCTCGCGCAACTTACATCGAGACTCCACAATCAAACAAGAAACGCTTCATCTCGATGTCACTTGCCCGAGGTGAAAGTAACTTTAGTGAACTACCCTAGACTCATACAGACCTTGCGCCATCAATGTCGAGACTCCACAATCAATCAAGAAACGCTTTGCCTCGACGCTTCTAGCCCAAGGTGGAAATTAAATTTAGTGAAGTGTTGATCGTTCCTCATCTCCATTATGAGGATTACCCACGGAGCATATTAAATATTCCCCGGTTTATTACTACGTCACGACGCAGAGAACAAGTATGCTCACTACCGCGAGCGACGGTGATTGCAATCAAAAACACCCGGCTGACACGACACATACGCCCGTACTCGACGTTGCACACAGCAACCGTCACTGACGTCGTACGTGGCCACCTTTCACACGACACCCAAATGTCGAACCGGTCCCACCTACTGGGATTAAGTCTCTCTACGGCAAACCCTCGTAGAGCAGACTTCTCTATCCTTTCAGCATCGGCAACAGACGGTGAGGTATGCCTCGACACCCAGGTTAACATGTTACATCGGTTTCCTGGGTCCCATATAGCCAGTATGCATCCGGTACACAACTCAAACTTGCCCAACGGGCCGCACACGAGAACGGGCCTTAATCGACTCAGACATAGACTAGGCTCACAGGACCACGTCCTTGACCCTCCATCCACTGCCCGGTCTCCATTCCCACTATGAGGATCAATTCCCAACTCTTCCGATTGATCCCCCTAAATCCCTGTTCACGAGTAGGAATCTGCCCACTCGAGGTTTGCTTCTTTTAATCCACTTTTGTTGAGATCAGCAGTTATAATTACTTGATAACATATCCTACATTGAACTCCAGGGTTTTCTGGGTCATGCATTTGGGGTTTCATACCATCTAGACGTAATGCAATAAATATAATGCTAGACGTATGAAGTGAATACAAATAAAAACTTGTAAATTTGATGCAAACCGGGGCTTGCCTTTGTTTTGCAGGTGACTTATATATATGCAGTTAGTGAAGACCACTTGGTGCTTGATCAACCTCTTTCCTCTTTCCTTGATTTCTACTCCGATGACTTCAACTCCTCCACGTAGATACTACACGTGATGAATATGCATATCGTTTAATTGTAAAGACTTTGCTACAAGCCCTACTAACAAGTTTTCAAAAACTGGAACTCTGTTTAAGGATTTAAAATGATACTGGTGATAGTGGTTTAGGTTTGGATCTAAGCATATGATTAAAGGCTAAGTGGTTTTCCCCCTCTTCTATATTGATCACTTAAGGAGGTTAAAAAGAACAGGGGTGACCCAGGGCTCCAATGGGGCTGAGAATTTTCATGTGACTTCCTTGTCACAAGAAAGTCCTCTGGCCCAAAAATTAGCACTTTTCATTGAGTGGTTTGCTCAGCATAATTTTCCAAGCAATTAAGCAAAGAAGAATTAATTCTGAGATCCCACCCATGTTCATGCAAAAATTAGTGAACAACAATTTCAATTATAGCTCATAGAGTTTGCATGAATTTTCCTAGCATTTTTTGAGCTAAGGAATAGCTAGAACTGGATTTCCAAGTTTTGGAAATTCTCTGAAATCGTTTTCTGTATTCATTTGAATACAGAAACTTAAAATCAGAATTAACCTAACTAAATCAACTCCAAATGAGTTGAGAATTTTACAGGTGTTCTCTAATACACTAAAGACTATTCTGGCAAAATTTGAGGATTTTTGGATTAACCAAACTCCCTCTAAAATTCTTTTGCTAGAAATTTTTAAAGAATTTTTACAGAATTAAATAAAGGGTTTCATACAAATTGGGTTCTACATTTGGATAGTACTCTATCAGAGGAATCCAACAAAATTTGTTTCACAATTTTTGGATTCTCCTCCCCAAAGTTGTAGCTATTCAAAGTTTGAACTGAAAACTGAAATTCCCCAAAATGTTCAAATACTGGCTGTGGGTCCGGGGACAGGTGTCACGCGTCGGGGCAAGCCACAGGGGGCTACTGAGTATTTCCCGCGCCTCCACACGCGATCCCCGCGCCACAGCCGATCAAAGACTAAAACATCCGTCGCTGACCTGCGGGACCCACCGGGTCATCTCCTACCTCCGGCCGAACAAAACTCGCGGCGGCGCCCTCCGACGAGCCTCACCGGAACGACCTTACCGGCCACCTCCCGGCCCCTTGCTCGCCGCCCCTCCATATTCTGACCTGCTGAATACGTTGGGAGGCTCGCCGGCGGCCATAGATCGCCAGAAAACCTTGCGCACCGGGGTCAGCAACGATTAGGGTTCCGGCGAGCCGGTGCAAGGCGAATTGTCCACCAAACGATCGATTCTTTGTCTCTACAGCACCAGGGGAACGTGTAGCCACTAGAATTAGCCCCCAAAACCATCAGCGAGCACTCTAACCCCGTCGGCACCGTGCGGCCGACTTGGCCCAGAAATTTTTCCGTGGCAAAAACGTGGAATTCTCACCGTACCCTTAATTTCTCAACCTAGGATCGAGGGAGGAGGTACTCTAGCTATAGGGGAAACTTCTGTGCGAAGTGTGACACAAAACCATCAAGAATCAACACCGAATTGCACAATTTCTTACCTCGGGGTCGTTTTGGCCGCCCGAGAGTAATTCCCGAAATTATCCTCCGAGGAGCAACGGCTTGGACTGAGCTTCGGGGAGGAGTAGCTAGGATCACCGGCGCACCACTGAGTGAGCTCGCTTGGGCTTGACTTGCCGCGGTTCAGGCTGTCCACGGCGACCGGGCTCGTGTTCTTCACCATTCAACACGGAAGCAACGACACTCTACCGGTTTTCGGTCGACACGAGCATGAGGCTGTGGTGAGACACTGCTAGCAGTCTAGAGCACGCTTGGACAACGCTTTTTGCTGTGGAGCTCATGACCCAACGGCAACCGGCGGTGGTGTGCGATCGGGAGAACCGAGCGGGCGCCGCTTCTTGTGGGAGGGCGAAAAAACAGAGCGATGCAAGCTACGGTGAAGAGAAGAATTCGTGTTGTGCCACACGCGTGAGAGATAAGGGCGAGGTGGGTCTCGGAACAGCAGGAGGTGGCGGCGGTGACCGTGGCCCGAGCTGCTCGGTGTCGCCCGGGGAGAAGTTTCCTCGATGGAGTGAAAGACAGAGGAGACTTAGGGTGCAAGTCTAATACCACTATGACTTGTGGGTCCCACTGCCCCCTTCTTATCCCATCTCATTTTTCTCACAATTATCTCCACAGTTCGACAAATAATCCATCCAAATGTTTAAAAATTGGAAACTGAGCTCATTTCACAAGTTTGGACAAATTCCATGCAAATTCAAATGTTCATTTGAATTCTTTGCCCATTTGACTCCCTTTGGAAAAATGGGCAGCAAGACTTTTCAAAAATTAATGAAACTCTGCCTCCCCACTAATTTGGACCTAAGGAATCCAAATATGCCACTTGATCCTTGTGTTAGCTGCTGCAAACAATAGTTTGGACACAACAGTTTTGAATTTCTCATTGTGTCCTTCCCTCACTTGAAGTTTGAATTTACCTTTAGTCCATCTCTGATTTTTAAACCCTTCCCTTGCACTTGAGCTCTTCATTTCTGGGGTTTTAATCTACATGAGGTCCATCCATGCAGCAACCCTAAGTTTGTTTAGAAGAATTCTCACCAATGTTATCATATGTGGGAAAAAGTTTCAACTAAGCCCCTTTTTCATACACATGACTCCAACATTTGTGCAAACTCATGTTTCTTTGTATTCACATTTTTGGGACCTTTACACAGAGGTGTAAAGATCAATTGTGGACGTGGTGATGATCTCGTCACAAGATCTAGATCAAACCGATCAACACGTGATCTGTCCACGAAAAAGCTTTTGTTCAAAGGAATCGAAGAACAGATGCAAAGAAAACGCGATGATGTCGTAAGGTGGTATTGGAAACCTACCTTACTTCCTTCGGGTCCTTCCTCCTAGCAAGAACAGATCGTCGGCTCTCCTCTGGCGATGGCGATCGTGTCTGGGCTCGTCGGTGGTCCCACCGGTGGTCAAACTCCGGCGAAGGGGTTTAGCTCGGCGAGTTTGGGGGCTAGGGCTTCTAAGTTGTTGGCTTAGAAAAGATGTTACGACCAAGGGGTTGTTTCGGGTTCTATTTATAATCGGGAAGAGAAGAGTCCTAATCTGATTGGATTTCAAATAAGAGTCCTATTCAAACCATTTTTGAATCTTAACAACTTATCTTCAATTGATTTGGTGCGATAGCAACGTGGCATTCGTGTCGGTCTCCTTCCTTGTCGGTATTCCCGTGCATAGAGAAGCAAGAACTGCTTCAGATCTCGTTACCTCCGCGGTGATGAGCTCCGGAGGCTCCATGTGTCCTGCGGGAACCTGGGATCCCTCTTCCACAGAGACAAGCTCCGGTTGTGCCGCGCCAGGCGGGCGAGACCTCCCTCTTCCTCAGAGGCGAGCTCCACGTACACCACGTGTCAGTTCCGGACCTCCCCTCTCTTCGGAGGTGGCTCCGGGGTGCCACGTGTCCGTTCTGGACCTCCCCTCTCTTTGGAGGTGAGCTCCGAGAATGCCACGTGTCAAGCAGCGCCTATCTTCCTTACTTCTCGGAGGCGAGCTCCGAAGTCAACACGTGTCCAATAGTGACGGACCTCCCGGAGGTGAGCACCGAGGTCGACACGTGTACATCAGCATCGGACCTCCCGGAGATGAGATCCGGAAGTGACATGTGTCCGGTAGTGTCGGACCTCTCGGGGTTAGCTCCGAGAGCGACACGTGTCCTGCGCGGCTTGTCCTCTCTTTCTGCAGTGACTAGCTCCGAGGGCAACACGTGTCCTGCGGGCTGACCTCGCTCCTCCACAGTGGATAGCTCCGGGGGCAACACGTGTCCCACGGGGTCGGACCTCGCCCCTTCCGCAGAGATGAGCCCCGAGCCTGCCACGTAGCCACTTAGCGGCGGACCTCTCCCCTTTTGCGGGGATGAGCTCCGAAGGCGCCACGTGGCCAGCGGGCCACGGGAATTGTCTTTGGCGCTCTCTGTGGATTGGATTTGGCTCTTTTTGGCTATCTTTTTTATTCCTTTTCTGTTTCTAATTCGTTTAAAATGTTTTCTCTACATGAATTATGTATGCATACATGATTATGAAATTGAGGGTGTCACAAATCTACCCCCCTTAAATTGAATCTCGCCCTCGAGATTCCCTAGTGGAGAATAGATGAGGGAATTCTGCCTTAATGTCTTCTTCATTCCCATGTGGCTTCAGCTTCGGTGTGATGGCTCCATTGTACCTTGCACCAACGGATCACTTTGTTCCTCGTGACCCTTTCCTTCACGTCCAAAATTCGTACAGGGTGCTCTACATAGGTCAGATCTTCTTGAAGTTCAAGTTCATCCATTGGTACTTGCCCTTTAGGTACTCTCAAGCACTTCTTGAGCTGGGATACGTGAAACACGTCATGTACGTCGGAGAGGTGCGTTGGGAGCTCTAGTTGATAGCCTACTTCTCCTCGCTTGCTCAAAATCTTAAATGGCCTGATGTAGCGAGGTGCTAATTTGCCTTTGACGTTGAAACGTCGTTGGCCTCGGATAGGCGATACCTTAAGGTATACAAAGTCTCCTACTTCAAAAGTCAACTTCCTTCACCTATTGTCCGCATAGCCTTTCTGTCGTGACTGAGCAGTCTTCAAGTTCTCCCGTATTGTTTGGACTTGCTTCTCAGCTTCTTGTAACACTTCGGGTCCAAACACTTGGTTCTCTCCGGTCTCGTTCGAAAACAGTGGCGTTCTACACCGTCTGCCGTACAATGCTTCAAAAGGTGACATATTCAAGCTGGCTTGATAGCTGTTGTTATAGGAGAACTCAACATACGGCAAGCTCCTATCCCAACTACACCCACGTTTCAAGGCGCAAGCTCTCAACATGTCTTCCAAAATTTGGTTTGTCCTTTCGGTTTGTCCATCAGTCTGCGGGTGGTAGGCAGAGCTAAAATCCAATCGTGTACCCATAGCTTTCTGCAGCTTCCTCCAAAATCTAGAGGTAAACTGAGAACCCTGATCTGAGACTATCCTCTTCGGGACTCCATGGCGGCACACGATTTGTTCTATGTACAGCTCGGCTAGATCTGCCACACGATACGTGGTTTTAACAAGAAGAAAATGAGCTGTTTTCGTCAATCGGTCCACGATAATCCAGATGGAGTCGTAACCCGATCGAGTACGTGGCAATCCGACGATGAAATCCATACTGATGTCTTCCCACTTCCAGTCTGGTACCTTTAAGGGTTGCAACAGTCCAGTGGGTCTTTGATGTTTGGCCTTCACTCGTTGGCATGTGTCGCATAGGGCAACATACTCGGCTATGTCCCTCTTCATACCATCCCACCAATACCAAGTTTTCAGGTCCTTGTACATATTGGTACTTCCGGGATGTATGGAATAAGGTGCGTCATGTGCCTCCTTTAATATCGTGTTGCGGATGCGCTTCACGTTGGGCACATAAATCCTTTTTCCTAGCCAAAGCATACCCTTCTCGTCTTCCTTGAAGTCCTTCTCTATTCCTTGTAGGATCCTGTCGGTACCCTCGATACGGGGTACCCTCACGCACAGGGGGAAATGCCTAAGGACCTCTCCCTTCTCCGTAGGGAGAGCTCCGAAGGCACCACGTGTCCAGCGGGGCCGGACCTCCCTCTCCTCAGAGGAGAGCTCCAGACTCGCCACGTGGCCAGCAGAAGCTGGACCTCCCCCCTCCGTGGGGGGAGCTCCGAAGGCTCCACGTGTGCCGCGGGGCCGGACCTCCCTCTTCTCAGAGGAGACTTCCGGGCCCGCCACATGGCCAGCAGAAGCCGGACCTCCCCCCTCCACGGGGAGAGCTCCGAGGACTCCACGTGTCCCACGGGGCCGGACCTCCCTCTCCTCAGAGGAGAGCTCCGGGCTGTGGCGGACCGGGATCCGCCCATCCAGGATCGCAGAGGGTGGTGCCGCACGATGCGACACCTGACAGCACAAGTCATAAGAACACAATATATTACATGGGAAAATAACTGAACTGTACAAATTAGTACAAACTCCAGTTACAAAATATTATTTATCTTACACAGCGGAAGTCTACACTATACAACTCACGCCCGCCTATCTAGCAAAAGTCGGTTGCCCAGCCCTAGGGCAACCCACACTAGCTGCACGTCTCAGCTCAGCGCGGCGTGTACGGCTCCCACTCAGCCATGGTCCCCGACGGAGGGTAACCCTCGCCGGTGGACTCGTACTCCGAGTCCGTGCGTGGCTACTCACCTGAAAAACACTTAAGCAGCAACCCTGAGCACGAAGGCTCAGCAAGGCTTAACCGACTCACCTAAGCATGAAACTCTACATGAGGTGTACCATGACATAGGATAGTCATATTGCAACAAATGGACTCGCCTACAAGTTCATCCTTAGTTCAACTTTTAGCAACAAGTTAACAGTTCAGGAAACTGAAATTCAGTAGGCAATATTGGGTGGCACATAGGTAGCAATACAATTATATCAGAACAGCAATATTGAATCATAACATTTCATTCATTAGTCTACGTCACGACTCAGTGACCAAGTGGTACTCTTCACCGCGAGGGACGGCGAATCGACTCGATATACACCTGCAGGGAAACCCAAAGAGCACGTCACGTACGCCCACCCGTGGAGCTGCACAGCACGCTCACTCGATGTCGTACGGGACAACCTTTCACCCAGCAGCCCAAACGTCGAACCGGTCACACCGAAACGAGCAGGAGGTTCCCCACACGGAGCATCTCTCTATGCCCGTTGGCAGATTTCCACCTTGCTGCCCTCAGCCTACACCTATAAATCGGTGCGTTATGCCTCGACGCCCGGAGGTTTAGGCTACATCGGTTTATTGGGGCCCATATATCCGATATGCCTTCGGTACGTTCAAACTTGATCAGCGTGGGCCGCACACGGATCGGTCCTCAATCGACACGGACAGAGCTGCGCACACAAGACTCCCTCTTGCAGCGCCCCTAGCCTCTGCCTAGTCTCATTTTCATTACTAAAGTGATCTCACATCACTCAACCAAACCCGTGTGTCCCAAGCCTATCTCGCGAGTAGATTCCAACTACTCGACTTGTACCGAAGCTCTATGGAATATTAAGCATAGCCTTTCTACGCGAGGTCTTAGACACTACCCTCAATCTTATGGAAAATTTCTGGTCATGCAAGTGGGGTTCCATCCATCCTATACTTAATGCACATTCACACTTCATATGACACATGTAAACAAAGTAAAACTTATAAAAAGGTTAACGCAAACCAGGGCTTGCCTTGTTGCTGCTGGTCAGTAGTTAGCTCTTCTTCCGGAAGGAGGAAGTCCAGCACTTCCGGGGTCTCTTCTTCAGTGACTACACGTTTAATGAAATACGACATGTAAATTTAAATGCAATGTGTAACTTGAATACTTAACTATCAATAACTCTAGTTAGCCCTCCCCTTTGGTTCTGACATTTTTATTGTGGCTTGGTAGGGTCCTAACCAGAGTCTTGACCAAGTTTCATTTGAAACAAAGTTCATCTGAACCTTGTACAAATAAAAGCCCATTTGGTCAATATTTGAGCCTCTGAATAATTCCAGAGGTTTTCATGGCTTCAACCATTACTTTCTGGAAACTAGACTTTAAGATGGCTCTAATAGAATTGGTTTCATGTCATTTGAAGAATCCTACTGAAAGTTATGCCCTAATTAAGATTGGAGAAAATCTGAAAAATGTTTCTGTACATTTTTCTATTTTCTCAGGGCAGTTCTCCTAATCACCCCATTAGGGTAACTAAATTAACTTGGATGAGTCTGAAAATTTTATTGGGATTCAGAGATTTTCCAATGAACCTCTCAGCCAAATTTCAGAATTTTTCATAAAGTAGTTTTCCAGATAAATTTCCAAACAGTTTAAATTTTAGGGATTTAATTCTGGAAAACTATTCACTTTCATGAGCTGAATTTGGTATTGCTGGAAAGTACTCAGAATTCTGAGTTCAGCAAAATTTGGTTCATCGAATTTGGAGTTTCCTAGCCAAAGTTCTATGCATTTGAAGTTTGATCTAAAACTGGAAATTCCAAAAATATTTAAATCCTGCGGGTGGGTCCCACTCCTCGAGCCGGCCCACTCAGAATGCGGACACACCGCGGCCCACGGGGTTTTACCCGCGCTGCTGCACTGAATCCCGGCCGCAAACCGATCCCCGCGCGTGATCAGAGGCTGACCGGTGGACCCGGGCCCCCCCTTCGTCTACCTCGCGCTCTCCCGCAGCTCCCGCGACGGCGCCTCGCCGGAGCACTCGCCGCCGGGCATTTCACTGCCCGAACTTCGACGGAACTTGCCGCCTGTGCCTAACTCGACTCGGAGAACACGCTGGTGCCCTCACCAGGGCTTGACAACGGCCGGAACAGTGCTCCCGCCGGCAACAGCGGCCGGGAGCTCACCGGCGACGTCAAACTCAGCATCCCCTGCACCTTTTTCGATGTGGTTTGCTCAGGGAGCTCCGCTGACACCCGCTGATCATGGATATGGGTACCGATCTCTGTGAAAACAGCTGCAACTATGACCTCACCGGTGACCTAGACAGGAAATCAGCGCCGATGCAAAAAGCTCGAAGAACATCGCCCATACTCGATGAAACTCGATGATTTCTGATCTCAGAGACGTGTGGGCGAGTCTAGATCATGTCTTTAGCTTGGCCTAAGGAGTGGTGGCTTACTTGCTACGAATTTCAGGATTTCGCATGGTTCGGTTCTAAACACCCCGACACACTAATCCCCCAAATTCTTTGCTGACCGTGCGAGAGAGAGGGCGAGGTCAGTACGGTGGTGATCTGTACCTCGAGGCGGTTCTTTCTTGTGTTGCTCGTCGGGCACGAGAGTGCCTGGTTTGCTCAGACGCCGGCGACCAGAGAGCGGCGAGGAACAAGTTTGCGCGCGGAGGCGATTGTGGATGGGGGAACGCTGGGGCAGCCGGGGCACCGTGAAAACAGCCGAGCGGGCGTCGCGCTGGCGTGGTGACTCCGCGCTTTCACCGTGCGGTGGCCGCGTTGGGACGGGGTCGACCCTGTGCGCTGTCGCCCGTAGGAGTGTTCGACCTCGTGCCTGAGTCGGTTTGATCCCTGGGTGGCTGACCAGTGGGCCCTCTCCTCCCCTCTAATTCTTTCTCCCCCTTTCTTTTGTAAATATCCCAGCTACTGAACATTGAATGGGAGACTTAGCCCCCAAGTCTTGGTTTAAATTTGAATTCTCAAATTTGAACTGTGTTTGGCTAAATTTGCTGCATGTTTAAACTGAAATTCAAATTCAGTTTTGAATTCTTGCAAATTTAGCTCTTGACAAGATGAACTCCAATGAGGATGAAAATTGGTGGGCTTACTCAGAAACATGTGCTGAGTTTGAATATGAAGCTAACTTTTGAATTTGAGTGATGAAAGTTGCTGCAATTTGAATTTACATTCAAATTGGTCTCTTTTTCAAATACCCCCCAAAAGTGCCTCAAAAAGTGTTGGATTTGCATGAAATTTGGCTTGAACCCTCCCAAGACTTTTTTAGTTATAGGGGTGAGATCAACCTCTCATGTTCATGTGTCCAAATCCCACTTTGTGAAAATGAAGGCTTTCCCCTCTAATCACTCTTTTGATGGAGGTTACTTGCTCTTCACAATATTTCCTAAGATATCCACAATAAAAACTGTGGTGTTGTAAGGTGAAGAAAAGTTTTTGCAAGTCCCTTTTCTTGGGCTTTTACATCCCTCCCCCCTTAAAAGAATCTCGTCCCGAGATTACAAAAGAAGAGATAGTGATGTAATAGGGACTTACCCGTGTTGAGAAGCCATGAACTCTGGGTAATTTGAGCGAAGGAATTCCTTGCTCTCCCATGTCGCTTCTTCGGCAGTGTGGTTGCTCCAGAGTATCTTGTAGAACCACAACGTTCTGCTGCGCGTGGTCCTGGCTTTTTCATCAAGAATGGCCACCCGGATACTCATCATATGTTAAATCCAGTTTCAGCTCACCGATGTCTTCGGTAGGAACAGCAGCTGTATGCTTCAAACATTTTCGCAGTTGCGAAACAGGGAAAATATCATGGACACCAGCAAGAGATGCCGGTAGCTCCAATCGATACGCCGCTGGTCCACACTTCTCGGTGATAGCATAGGGTCCAATAAAACGGGGAGCAAGCTTCCCCTTCACACCGGACCGGTGCACGCCCTTCATCGGAGATACGCGGAGGTACACGTGTTCACCGACGTCAAAGTGCAACGGTCTACGCCTCTTATCAGCGTAGCTCTTCTGCCGGGATTGAGCGGCCTTCAAATTGGCTTGAATTGTCCGAACGCGCTCTTCGGCGTCGTTCACCACATCAACCCCGAATGTGACCCTTTCACCGGACTCGCACCAGTTTAATGGGGTGCGACATTTACGACCGTAGAGAGCTTCATAGGGTGCCATCTTGATACTCGCCTGATAGCCGTTGTTGTACGAGAATTCCACCAATGGTAGGTGATCGTCCCAGTTCCTACCATGGTGGATGACACATGCTCTCAACATGTCTTCTAATACTTGATTCACTCTCTCTGTCTGGCCATCTGTCTGAGGGTGGTAAGCGGAGCTTCTAATCAGTTTAGTACCCAAAGCAGCATGTAACTGCTCCCAAAAGCGAGATACAAACAATGCACCTCGGTCTGAGACTATGGTCTTGGGTACACCATGCAGGCATAGAATCCTGGCAATATATAACTCCGCATATCTGTTGGCATGGAAATGTGTATGCACGGGGATGAAGTGAGCTGACTTGGTTAGTCGGTCAACGATCACCCAAATGGAATCATGTTTGTTGGATGTTAAGGGTAATCCCACAATGAAATTCATGCTCACATCATCCCATTTCCATGCTGGAATTTTCAGGGGTTGCAGCAGCCCTGACTTTCTCATATGATCCGCCTTCACTCGTCTACACGTATCACACTCGGATATGTATTTCGCTACCTCCTGTTTCATCCGTGTCCACCAAAATTTCTTTTTCAAATCTTGGTACATTTTGTTGCTGCCCGGATGAATGGAGTACTTAGACAAGTGAGCTTCATCGAGGATCTTTTTCCTCAACTCCATATCCCGGGGTACGACTATGCGGTCATTGAACCATAGCGTCCCCTCATCATCCTTCCGGAAACACTTGATCTCTCCATTGTCTATCCGTCTCCCGAGATGTGCCATACTCTTATCATTCTTCTGAGCTGTAATGATGTCCTCCCTAATAGTAGGGATGAGGGCAAGGTTGTACAGCGATCCATAAGGAACCAAGTATAAACTTGGCTCTTCCTCCTCCATCGGTGTAATGGTGAAGTGATGGACATGTGGTTTCCGACTCAGCGCGTCGGCAACCACATTTGCCTTGCCGGGGTGGTAGTGAATCTCAATTTCATAGTCCTTGATTAATTCTAACCACCTCCTTTGCCTCATATTCAGCTCCTTCTGGGTGAAGATGTACTTCAAGCTCTCGTGGTCGGTGTAGAGATGCACCAGATTCCCCAGGAGATAGTGCCTCCACATTTTTAGCGCCAACGCCACGGCAGCAAGCTCAAGATCATGAGTCGGATAATGCTGCTCATGGTTCCGAAGTTGGCGTGAGCCATAGGCGACCACACGTCCTTCCTGCATCAACATGCAGCCGAGCCCAATACCGGACGCGTCACAATACACGTCGAAAGGCTTTGTTGTATCCGGCTGAGCTAAGACCGGGGCTGTGGTAAGATGCTTCACCAATATTTGGAATGCTCCTTCACACGCCGTGTTCCAAACATATTGCGTCCCTTTCTTCAGCAATTCTGTCATCGGCTTAGTGAGCTTGGAGAAGCTTGGAATGAATCTCCGATAGTATCCCGCTAACCCGAGGAAGCTTCTGACTTCATGGACTGAAGTGGGAGCTTTCCATTTCAGCACTTGCTCTATCTTGCTTGGGTCAACCGCAATGCCTTCTGCGGAGATGATATGTCCCAAGAATGGCACTTGGCTGATCCAAAACTCACACTTGCTGAACTTGGCGTAGAGCTTATGGTCTCGCAATCGTTGATAAACAATCTGCAAATGTTTGGCATGTTCAGCTTCCGTCTTGGAGTAAACCAAGATATCGTCGATGAACACTACCACGAACTTGTCCAGCTCCGGCATGAACACCGAGTTCATGTGATACATGAAATTGGCTGGAGCATTTGTGAGACCAAAGGACATGACGAGATATTCATACAATCCGTATCTCGTCGAGAAGGCCGTCTTCGGGATATCCTCCGCCCGGATCTTTATCTGGTGATATCCAGAGCGAAGGTCCATCTTTGAGAACACACTTGCACCCACAAGTTGATCAAACAATATGTCGATGCGGGGCAGTGGGTACTTGTTCTTGATGGTGACGGCGTTGAGCGGCCGGTAGTCCACACACAGCCTTAAGGTTTCATCCTTCTTCTTCACGAACAGCGTCGAGCATCCCCAAGGCGAGGAACTCAGCCTAATGAAACCTTTGCTCAACAGATCATTGAGCTGTTCTTTCAGTTCAGCCAGCTCATTTGGAGCCATTTTGTATGGTCTCCGTGATATGGGCGTTGTCCCGGGTGCAAGTTCAATCTTGAACTCGACGTTCCGCTCAGGTGGCATGCCCGGAAGATCATCCGGGAACACGTCGGGATACTCCCGGACTACGGGGATGTCCTCCAACTTGAGAGGTTCAGTATTGTTGATCACTGAAACTTCCCGGACTGGATTATCTAATAAGAGGGACTGCGGACGGTGTAATGGGGAGTTGAGGTGAACCGTCCGTGATAGGGTTTCCAGGACAGCGCCATGGTAACTTAGCCATGACATTCCCAAGATTGCATCAATCTTCTGTCCCTCAAGGATAATCATAGTGGTGGGATATATCTTCCCACCTAAGCACAGTGGTGCTTTCGGAACCATCATTGTTGCTGAAATCCTTCCTCCCGGTGAGCAGATCATATAAGAACACTCGGTTGGAAAGGCTTCCAGCTGATGCTTAACCACATATGATGCACTTATGAAGTTGTGGGTTGCACCAGAATCAAAAAGTATGATGATGGCTTGATGGTTGAGAGTAAACGTACCCGCCAGCACGTTGTCTCCCTCTGGGCCGTCCTCATTGTCGAGGTTGCGGACGCCTCCAGTCCGCTGACCAACCTTCTTCATCGGAGGTCGGCCTCGAGCACCGCCCTGAAACTGGGCTTGCCCGCTGCTCTGCTGCCCCTGGGGACAGTCCTTCGCGAAGTGGCCCGCCTGGCCACACGTGAAGCAGGTGAAACGGGGCGGTCCGCCGCTGATCGGTGGACAGAAACCCGGGGCGCGCTGTGGCGGTGGAAATGCCCAGGGTACCATCTGCTGCTGCTGTCTTAGTGGTGGCATCGGCGGTCGGAACGGGGGTGCTTGGAACGAACGTCCCCCGAACTGTTGAGGTCGCGCCGGTGGACGCCACTGCTGCCCGGATGGTGTCCGATACACCATACGATACTTCTAGGGAGTGCCACTCCCACTGCTGGGTGGAGCGCTGCGCTTCCGCTGCTCAGCTGCCAACTCCCGCTGAGCATCCTCTTGCATGATCGCGGCATTGACTAGGTTGTTGAAGGTTCCGCGATTCCACTGCACGAGATGCGTCTTCATTTCGTGGTGTAACCCCCGATAGAAGTGCTCCCGCTTTTTCTCCTCTGTGGAGATATAGTCTGACACGTATTGCGCCAGATGGTTGAAGGCACGGGAGTAGTTGTGGGCACTCCTCCCGCCCTGCTTCAGTTCCAAAAATTCTTGGAACTTCCTCTTCATGATCCCGGGAGGAATGTGATAGGCACGGAACGCCTCCCGGATCTCTTGCCATTCCACGGCATGGCCAGCCGGACGTGAGGCGACATAATTCGCCCACCACGCACCAGCGGCACCGTGGAGTTGCTGCGCTGCGAACAGAGTCTTCTGCCGCTCCGTACATTGGAGCAGCCCGAACTTGGACTCGATGGTCCGCAGCCAGTTGTCGGCCTCCAGTGGTTCTTCAGCTTCGATGAACACTGGAGGGTGCGTACTCATGAAATCCGAGTACGACACTTCCCGGGGCTCACGAGGCCCTCTATCTTGACGTCCCCCCGCCTGGGACGTATTCTGCACGATCGTGCGGAGCAGGTCGGTCTGCTCCTCACGACCTCCCACCAATGCCGCTATCACATCCGCTAGAGGAAGCGGAGGCGGCGGTGGTGGCTGCTGCTGCGGGGTGCTGTCGTAGGCCGGTGGCTGGGAGTCATCGCCTCCCGCTTGGCTAGAGCCACCAACCTCGTGCGTGGTCCTAGTGCGAACCATCTGCAACCACACGACAGGGAACCCGAGTATGTCATGAACGGGTCATCACGGTTGGGAATGTTATCAACCCAACAGATACCACCTACTGCCCTGTAGGGTACGCCGATGGCAAGCGCTGCGTATGTCCTCCTGGGCTATATCCAGACGAACACACTCTCGCGTTACTGACCACGCGATGGGGTCTCCACTTACTTGCCTAATGCACGCTAGGGATCAGCGTTTCATATGAACTCAGGAACATGAAGAGTCCAAGAGTTTCATATTGACGTCTCACACCAAGCTGTGAGACCAATCCCTGAACCACATTCCTCGTCAGGGGAGCTAACCGAAATTGAACCGCTTTCGGTGACGTTCCTTACCATTCTTACCAGAGCGTAGGTGCGTCTTTACATAATTGAAATTCAGAATTATAACACATAGTCTTTGCCACTTTAAGTAACTATGCTAATATAGTCCTTACTTGGGCAACTACCGAATCTCACCGTAAACCTAAGTTTTCCCATAATACAGTCCTTAAGTACTGTGCTATCCCCAATGCAGCTCTGATACCAGGCTGTGGCAGACCAGGATCCACCCATCCAGGATCGCAGAGGGTGGTGCCGCACGATGCGACACCTGACAGCATACATCATAAGAACACAATATATTACATGGGAAAACAATTGAACTGTACAAAGTAGTACAAACTCCAGTTACAAAATATTATTTATCTTACACAGCGGAAGTCTACACTATACAACTCACGCCCGCCTATCTAGCAAAAGTCGGTTGCCCAGCCCTAGGGCAACCCACACTAGCTGCACGTCTCAGCTCAGCGCGGCGTGTACGGCTCCCACTCAGCCGTGGTCCCCGACGGAGGGTAACCCTCGCCGGTGGACTCGTACTCCGAGTCCGTGGGTGGCTCCTCACCTGAAAAACACTTAAGCAGCAACCGTGAGCACGAAGGCTCAGCAAGGCTTAACCGACTCACCTAAGCATGAAACTCTACATGAGGTGTACCATGACATAGGATAGTCATATTGCAACAAATGGACTCGCCTACAAGTTCATCCTTAGTTCAACTTTTAGCACCAAGTTAACAGTTCAAGAAATTGAAATTTAGTAAGCAATATTGGGTGGCACATAGGTAGCAATACAATTATATCAGAACAGCAATATTGAATCATAACATTTCATTCATTAGTCTACGTCACGACTCAGCGACCAAGTGGTACTCTTCACCGCGAGGGACAGCGAATCGACTTGATATACACCTGCAGGTAAACCCAAAGAGCACGTCATGTACGCCCACCCGTGGAGCTGCACAGCACGCTCACTCGATGTCGTACGGGACAACCTTTCACCCAACAGCCCAAATGTTGAACCGGTCGCACCGAAACGAGCAGGAGGTTCCCCACACGGAGCATCTCTCTATGCCCGTTGGCAGATTTCCACCTTGCTGCCCTCAGCCTACACCTATAAATCAGTGCGTTATGCCTCGACGCCCGGAGGTTTAGGCTACATCGGTTTATCGGGGCCCATATATCCGATATGCCTTCGGTACGTTCAAACTTGATCAGCGTGGGCCGCACACGGATCGGTCCTCAATCGACACGGACTGGGCTGCGCACACAAGACTCCCTCTTGCTACGCCCTAGCCCCTGCCTAGTCTCATTTTCATTACTAAAGTGATCTCACATCACTCAACCGAACCCGTGTGTCTCAAGCCTATCTCGCGAGTAGATTCCAACTACTCGACTTGTACCGAGGTTCTATGGAATATTAAGCATAGCCTTTCTACGCGAGGTCTTAGACACTACCCTCACTCTCATGGAAAATTTCTGGTCATGCAAGTGGGGTTCCATCCATCCTATACCTAATGCACATTCACACTTCATATGACACATGTAAACAAAGTAAAACTTATAAAAAGGTTAATGCAAACCGGGGCTTGCCTTGTTGCTGCTGATCAGTAGTTAGCTCTTCTTCCGGAAGGAGGAAGTCCAGCACTTCCGGGGTCTCTTCTTCAGTGACTACACGTTTAATGAAATACGACATGTAAATTTAAATGCAATGTGTAACTTGAATACTTAACTATCAATAACTCTAGCTAGCCCTCCCCTTTGGTTCTGACATTTTTATTGTGGCTTGGTAGGGTCCTAACTAGAGTCATGACCAAGTTTCATTTGAAACAAAGTTCATCTGAACCTTGTACAAATAAAAGCCCATTTGGTCAATATTTGAGCCTCTGAATAATTCCAGGGGTTTTCATGGCTTCAACCATTACTTTCTGGAAACTAGACTTTAAGATGGCTCTAATGGAATTGGTTTCATGTCATTTGAAGAATCCTACTGAAAGTTATGCCCTAATTAAGATTGGAGAAAATCTGAAAAAATGTTTCTGTACATTTTTCTATTTTCTCAGGGCAGTTCTCTTAATCACACCATTAGGGTAACTAAATTAACTTGGATGAGTCTGAAACTTTTACTGGGATTCAGGGATTTTCCAATGAACCTCTCAGCCAAATTTCAGAATTTTCCATAAAGTAATTTTCCAGATAAAATTCCCAACAGTTTAAATTTTAGGGATTTAATTCTAGAAAACTAATCACTTTCATGAGCTGAATTTGGTATTTCTGGAAAGTACTCAGAATTCTGAGTTCAGCAAAATTTGTTTCATCGAATTTGGAGTTTCCTAGCCAAAGTTCTATGCATTTGAAGTTTGAACTAAAACTGGAAATTCCAAAAATGTTTAAATCCTGCGGGTGGGTCCCACTCCTCGAGCCGGCCCACTCAGAATGCGTCCACACCGTGGCCCACGGGGTTTTACCAGCGCTGCCACACCGAATCCCGGCCGCAAACCGATCCCTGCACGAGATCAGAGGCTGACCGGTGGACCCGGGCCCCCCTTCGTCTACCTCGCGCTCTCCCGCAGCTCCCGCGACGGCGCCTTGCCGGAGCGCTCGCCGCCGGGCGTTTCACTGCCCGAACTTCGACGGAACTTGCCGCCTGTGCCTAACTCGACTCGGAGAACACGCTGGTGCCCTCACCAGGGCTTGACAATGTAAAAGTCCCAAAACTTGTAAATAGAAAACTTGAGCTATGAATAAAGTTGAGTTTATATGCAAGAAATGGGACTTACAAAAACTTTTGTGTTACTCATGAAAGTGTTGGCATGTGCAATAAAACTCTAAATTTGGTTTGAACTAAGAGGGTCACTTCCAAAAAGAGGAGGGCCATCTCCAAAAAGGAAAATGCAAACTGATGTTTGAGAAGCTGTAATTGCAATAGCCAACTCAAAGATCAAAGGATATTTTTGAGTTTCTCAGGTCCAAATTATGGGGGAGCCAAGTTTTGAGAAAATTTGGGGGTGCTTTGATATGAATATCAAAGGAACTTGTGAATTCCATCCAAATTTGAATTTAAATTTGAAACTGTGGCACAAATTGTCAAATGGCAAATTGGGTTTTGAATTTGGACCCCTCACAGCTGAATTTGCAAGGTGTCAAAAGTTGGAGATCTTTTGGTGCTGAGGGGGGCTGTGGGCCCCAGATGTCATTGAGAGGAGAGATCAAAACTTACTGCCTAAGTCTTGCTCTCGGGTAACGCACGAGCGCGATCACCGCGCGGGCGCCACCGAGGCTAACCCGAAGCCACCGCCTCACCCGCCCTCGCGCGCTGGCGACCAGCTTACCGCCTCCCTCCCTACCTCGGCGTGATCTTTTTCCTCTGAACCGAGCCAACGGTGTTTCTCTTCTCCTCCTCGTGCCCGATAAACCCAGAGCTCGCCGCCGCTTCGGGTCTGACCGGAGGTGCATGCAAAACCAGCGCGCAGCACTGTCTGAGCCGCAAAACGGCAAGGCCTGATCGTCCTCCACTCCCTCAGCGCAAGAGCAGTCCGGTTCCGGCCTCCCTTCCCTAGCAAAGCTCGTTTCTGCGGCAACCGAACTGCACAGCAGCTCGTCGCTCCCGTGGACAGCGGAGTCTAGCGCCTTTTGTGACACCCTCGCCTCGGGTGTCAGCATATGATCATGTTCTATGAAGAGAAAATATTTTCATGAAAAATAGGAACAGAGAGAATTATCAAAAGAATAGCCAATAAAGCCCTCAGAGAGCGACGAAGGCAACTTTCGCGGCCAGCAGGCCACGTGGCGTGTTCGGAGCTCATCCCTGCAAAGCGGGGAGAGGCTGTCACCAAGCTGGCTACGTAGCAGGGGCTCGTCTCCGCAAAGGGGAGAGGTCCGATCCTGTGGGACACGTGTTGCCCACGGAGCTAGCCTCTGCAGAAGAAGCAAAGGCATTTCCGCAAGAACACGTGTCATCCTCGGAGCTAGTCCTCGCGGAAATCAGAGGACCAGTCGCGCGGGATACGTGTCGATCTCGGAGCTCATCTCTGAGAAGTCCGGATCTATCAAACACGTGTCGCCACCGGAGCTTATCTCCGGGAGGTCCGTCGCAGCTAAACACGTGTCGACCTCGGAGCCGTCCCTGAGTAAAGAAGAGAGGGAAGACCAGCGCCAACACGTGGCGTGCGCGGAGCTCACCTCCGAAGAAGAGGGAAGTCTCGCTCGTTTGACACGCGGCACAACCGGAGCTCGTCTCTGCAGGAAAGGAGACACCAGGACCCGGAGGACACGTGGAGCCTCCGGAGCTCATCGCCGCGAATGTAACGAGTTCTGGAGCGGTTTTTACGCGTAAAAATACCGGTACGCAACAGAAACCGATCTAAATTCCATGATGTTACTAAAGATAAGACGTTAGGATCCAACAAAGATCTGAATAAGACTCTTATTCGGGATACAATCAGATTAGGACTCTTCTCTTTTCGATTATAAATAGAACCCAAAACCTCTGGCCGAAACCACAAACTTCTCTTCCCGAGCCGACGACTTAGAGCCCTAGCCATAACTCACCGAGCAAACCATCGCCGAAGCGCAACAAGGGAGATCATCGGAGAAGAACCGAGCGGTCTGAGGAGGACCTCGAAGTCAAGAAGAACGTGAGGTAGGACTTCAATATCATTGTGTTCATCTCTTTGCATCTGTTCTTCAGTTCCTTTCGAACAGAAGCCTTCTCGTGGGCAGATCACTTGATGAACAGTTTGATCTAAAGACAAGATCATCGCCACGTCCACCTTTGATTCGAACACCTCTGTCCATGCAAGCCATGCAAGAACACACCAATCTAATAAAAATCATAGGATAGCATGCATGTGCATCATCGCATCTAGTTTAAGGTTTGCGCATGATATTGATTGCTGTGAATCTTGTATGCCCGTGAATCCTACCTAGCAGGACAAGCTCAGGAAGCTGTCTACGACGAACTGCAGCAACCAGGTTTTGAGAATCAAGAACAACCGGAACCGCAAGAGCAAGGCAAGTGCTCCTTGACCATATTGATCCTATGTTTCGGGTAAAACTGTTTTGTTTTGCGAAAAGGTGTGCGTACTGAGTCAAACGTGATGGGAAGCCCCTTTTATAGGAGTTTACTAGCTTTGATTAAACCACCCTTGTCGCCTGGGAAGTTTATGAGTCGGGTATGGTTTTGCTTTATGCTTCGCTGAGTCTATGGGAGTGGGAAGCGAGATAGATGTGTCTAGCTAACTGCACTCGTACTGATAATAAGTAACTGATGAGGTTAATGAATATGGATCGGAGGGAGATCTAGGCAAGCCTGGGTTTGTGAATGAGGTAGCATGATATGGTGGTTTTACTTGCCATAGATCTAAGGACCGGTTCATGCATGCACATGCCAGGATAACAGTGCCACCACAAGGCCAAGTATGGGTGCGGCTTAGCTGAGTAATTAGGTAAGTTGCTAGAGTGTTATGGACTGTGGAAGGCACGGGGAATGGGAGTCGAGTGAGGACTGCCCTAGGAACTGCATGGCACAAGAGGGGGCCCGTGGGTGGAAGAATTGGAGATTCTAGCCTGCCGTTGAAACCTTAGTGAGTCCATACATCTAGTAAACCCCTTTGTAAAGGCTATTTTGTGATCTCTTGACCATACACCAACGGTTGTGTACTGGTATAATGGAGGTTCTGCAGTCGCCGACGGGTGACGAAATCACAAACTTGTGGGTAAAGAGGTGCAAACTCTGCAGAGTCTAAAACTATCATGATAGCCGAGCTTACGGTCACGAGCACCTGGCTAAACTGCCATGATTAGTTGGGATGGATATTGGGATGGAAATGGGGATGGTTATTGGGAAGGTTCTTGGTTATGATTATGGGATTGGTTATGGTTTGGTTTGGGACTGTTGAGTCTGGGTGATGAGATGGTTGCATGACTGATGGGTCATGACATGAGATTGGTCTCGGTGTGAGATGAGGTTGTTTTACGAGGTGAGATGGTAGCGAATACGAGGAGGTATTCGTGAGTATGAATAAAGGATTGGTTAATGTTCGGATGGAACACAGGAAGTGATGGAGGTATGTTGGTAATTTAATACATGCTGGGATTACATCTAAAGTTAAGTTGCTGTTTTATCATGGTTTTACAAATCTGCTTTTCTGCAAATAAGCCTTTTATACCTACCTTGTTTATGAGCTGCATATCATGTGTTTTCCCGCACTTGCTGAGTACATCATTGTACTCAAACTTGCATTATTACTTCATCATCAGCAGCAGGAGAAGCCTACTATGAAGCTCAAGTGGAGCATTATGGCGTGTGATCTGTTCTCAACCTTGCCTGTGGAGGGAGTAGAGATGGAGCCACTACTGCTTAGTTTTGCTTCCGCATTAATTTTTGCTTCCGCATTAAAATAAAGACTTCCGCTGCATAGAAATAAGACTTCCGCTGTGAGCATGAGTCCAAGACTCATGAGATATTGTAATAAACCCTGTTATTCGTGGTAATATATGATCTGAATTCAGTTGTGGAATGTATGTGTATGTGTGATGAACATCCTGGGCACATATATGCATTAGTTCTTGGTTCCGTGGTTTTTCCACAGAACTGAGGGCGTCACAGACTGGTATCAGAGCCACGGGTTGACAGTAGGTCACATGCCTAGATAGAAACCTTAGATTGATATTAGAGCCACGGGTTAACAACGAATTATACCCCTAATTAGGAGTCACAGGTAGCTAAGCCACGCTGACCAAAGGAAGCATCCTAAGGTGAATAGCTTAGATTGTCCTTTAAACCCACCTTGACATAGGAAAGCATCCTTGAATAGGAGTTGTGTGGGCCCTGGTGATGATTATTTGTGATTGTGTGCTTAGTGTGAGTTGTGGGACGTCTCAAAAACATTGTGCATACCCATACGTAAGAAGAAAGAGGTGTGAAATGCTTCGGCACTTGATCACATCCTCATAAGGGCTAATATATATAGTCCAACTCACCTTGATGCATATAGTTGAAGGGACCTACCTAACCTTCTATTCTATTTCGTTCTCTCTCACAGATGGTGAGAGGAAACGCCGGCCGAAGGAACGTCCAGGAGGATGACCATGATGAAGTTCCTGCTAACCCAGGAGCTGGCGAAAACCGTCTGGAAAGGTTGATGGCCATGCAAAACCAGCTTATGCAAACCATGATCCAAACTTTGGGTCAGTTGCAGGCCAACCAAAACCCCGTTCCGGCACCACCGCCACCACCACCGCCGGCTCATAACAGGTTGGGAGAGTTCATGAGGACTTGACCACCCACCTTTGCTTAAGCTAGTGATCCCATGGAGGCCGATGATTGGTTAAAATCCATGGAGAAAAAGCTTGCCATTGTTCAGTTCAATGACCGAGAGAAGGTTCTCTTCGCGTCACACCAACTTACGGGAGCCGCTGCTGACTGGTGGGATGCCCTGAGCAACACTCATGACAACCCGGAGACAATCACTTGGACTGAGTTCAAGGAGAGTTTCCGCTCTCACTACATCCCTGCTGGTGTAATGATGCTCAAAAGGCAGGAGTTCGAAGGTCTCCGCCAAGGGCAGAAAAGTGTGAATGAGTATCTCAACAAGTTCATACAACTGTCCCGGTATGCCCCCGAAGATGTCAACTCAGATCAGAGGAAGCAGTACCTGTTCATGAGAGGGTTGAACAATGAGATCCAGGTTCAGCTCCTCAACAATGACTACGTAAGCTTCCAGAAGCTGATTGACAAGGCTATTGTGGTTGAAAACAAGATCCGAGAGATCGAGCGAGAGTGCAAGAGGAAGATGCCATACCAGCCCCAAGGGAGCAACGTACGACCTAGGTACATGCCCCCTGCCCCGCAGTATGGATCGACCACTCCTGCGTACCGCCCTGGTCAGCCACCACAGCAACAATTCGTTGCACCGGCACCTCGTGTGCCCATGCCTCGTGCGCCCCGACCTAGCAATGGTGCTCCTGTTCAAAACCCCCGCCCCAACATACCTGCTGCCGTAGGCAACAGGGCATGCTTTGCATGCGGGGAAGTAGGCCACTTCACTAACCAGTGCCCGAGGAGAGGCCCTGGACAGCAAGGTAACATGCCCAAGCAGAACCAGCGACCAAACGGAAGGGACAACCAAGGGAGCCGTGGACCGCAGAACTATGCTCGTGGCCACGTAAACCATGTCACTGCTGAGGAAGCACAACAGGCTGAGGACGTCGCAATTGGTATGTTCCTTGCCAACTCCAACCCAGCCACCATTTTATTTGATTCCGGAGCATCGCATTCCTTCATATCATCCAAATATGTTGCCAAATATCATCTACCCGTATCCCACTTAGAATGTGCTATGTTAGTTAATTCTCCCGGAGGAGAAATGAGGACTAATATAGTATGTCCTAAAGTAAGCCTTAAAATAAGGGGGTAGACTTCCTTGCCAACCTTATTGTCTTGGACTCCCACGGGATTGACATCATACTCGGAATGGATTGGTTAAGCAAGCACAATGGAGTAATCCAATGTGCTGAAAGGAGTGTGCAGTTGACAAACGAACACGGTATTCGTGTCGAGTTTGAGTCAGCCCAGCAAACAACCGAATGGGCAAATTTGAACCACGTCGAAGGAACAACATTGGACAGCATTCCAGTGGTTCAGGAATTTTTGGACGTGTTCCCGAAAGAGCTTCCAGGAATGCCACCTGACCGGGACATCGAGTTTGCCATAGAGTTGGTACCCGGAACTGCACCCATAGCCAAGAGACCCTATAGGATGCCCGTCAACGAGCTAGTTGAACTCAAGAAACAAATTCAAGAACAGTTGGAGAAGGGTTTTATCCGTCCAAGCTCGTCACCATGGGGAGCTCCCGTACTCTTCGTGGACAAGAAGGATGGAACCCAAAGAATGTGTGTGGACTACAGGTCTCTCAACGAGGTGACAATCAAGAATAAATACCCTCTGCCCCGTATAGAGGACCTGTTCGATCAAATGAAAGGAGCCCGAGTATTCTCCAAGATTGATCTTCAATCGGGATACTTCCAGCTGAAGATTAAGCCCTCTGATATACCTAAGACAGCCTTTCGGACATGGTATGGTTCATATGAATATACCGTTATGTCGTTTGGGTTGACAAATGCACCCGCATACTTCATGTACCTTATGAACAAGGTTTTCATGGAATACTTGGACAAGTTCGTCGTGGTTTTCATCGATGACATTATAGTGTATTCAAAAAGTGAGGAGGAGTATGAAGAACATCTGAGATTGACCTTGCAGAAGTTGCGCGAGCATCAATTGTATGCCAAACTCAACAAGTGTCAATTTTGGCAAAAGGAAATATATTTCCTAGGCCATATTATCTCCAAGGAAGGGGTATCGGTTGATCCGGAAAAGGTGAGAAATGTTCTGAAGTGGGACCAACCGAAGAGCTTGAGGGATATTCGTTGTTTCCTTGGGATGGCAGGATACTATCGGTGCTTCATTAAAGACTTTTCTAAGATAGCAAAACCTATGACGGAGTTGCTAATGAAGGGAAAAGTCTTTCAATGGACACAAGCCTGCCAAGAAAGTTTTGAGGAACTCAAGAAAAGGCTAACCACAGCACCAGTTCTGGTATTGCCAGACGTAAGCAAGAGCTTTGACATATATTGTGACACATCCAGACAAGGGCTCGGATGTGTACTCATGCAGGAAGGACAAGTGGTAGCCTATGCCTCACGACAATTAAAGAAGCACGAGCTTAACTATCCTACGCATGATTTGGAGTTAGCAGCAGTGGTGCATGCATTGAAGATTTGGAGACATTATATCCTTGGTCATCGATGTGAGATCTATACGGATCATAAAAGCCTCAAGTACATATTCACACAAACGGACTTGAATTTAAGGCAACGTCGATGGTTAGAACTCATCAAGGATTATGATGTGGGAATCAACTACCACCCCGGGAAGGCCAATGTAGTAGCCGACGCATTGAGCAGAAAGGGAGCATGTCACCAACTTACGGTTCAGGAGCTACCACCCGAACTACGTAAGGAGTTCGAACGGTTACACCTTGGATTTTTGAACAACATGGAAATAATGGAGATCCACTCTTCATTGGAGCAAGAGATAAGAGAGGGCCAAGCAACGGACGAGGAGATCGAGGAGATCAAGGAAAGAATCCGACAAGGGATAGAGAAGGATTTCAAGGAGGATGAAAAGGGTACGCTTTGGCTAGGAAAAAGGATTTGTGTGCCAAACATAAGACACCTTCGCGACATGATATTGAAGGAGGCACATGATTCACCCTATTCTATACATCCCGGAAGCACCAAAATGTACAAGAACTTGAAAACTTGTTATTGGTGGGATGGTATGAAGAGGGATATAGCCGAATACGTTGCCCTATGCGACACATGCCAATGGGTAAAGGCCGAACATCAAAAACCCGCTGGATTGTTGCAACCTTTGAAAATACCCGAATGGAAGTGGGAGGACATCAGTATGGATTTCATCGTCGGATTGCCACGTACTCAGTCGGGATACGGCTCCATCTGGGTCATTGTGGACCGATTGACGAAAACCGCCCATTTTCTCCCTGTAAAGACCAATTACAATGTTGCACAATTGGCAGAGTTGTACATGGAGCAGATCGTGTGCCGTCACGGAGTTCCGAGGAGGATTGTCTCGGATCGAGGTTCTTAGTTTACCTCTAGATTCTGGAGGAAGCTGCAGAAAGCCATGGGTACACGACTGGATTTTAGCTCCGCCTATCACCCACAAACAGATGGACAAACCAAAAGGACAAACCAAATTTTGGAGGACATGTTGAGAGCTTGCGCCTTGAAACGTGGGCATAGTTGGGATATGAGTTTACCGTATGCCGAATTCTCCTATAACAACAGCTATCAAGCTAGCTTAAAGATGTCGCCTTTCGAAGCCTTATATGGTAGACGGTGTAGAACGCCACTGTTCTGGAACGAGACTGGAGAGAACCAGGTGTTTGGACCCGAAGTACTACAAGAAGCTGAAAAGCAGGTCCAAACGATACGGGAGAACTTAAAGGCTGCTCAGTCACGACAGAAAGGCTATACGGACAATAGGCGTAGGAAGTTGACCTTTGAAGTAGGAGACTTCGTATACCTTAAGGTATCGCCTATCCGAGGCCAACGACGTTTCAACGTCAAAGGCAAGCTAGCACCTCGCTACATCGGACCATTTAAGATTTTGGACAAGCGAGGAGAAGTAGCCTATCAACTAGAGCTCCCAAACCACCTCTCTGACGTACATGACGTATTTCATGTATCCTAGCTCAAGAAGTGCTTGAGAATACCAGAGGAACAAGTGTCAATGGGAGAGCTTGAAATTCAAGAGGACCTGACTTACGCAGAACACACTGTCCGAATCTTGGACGTAAAGGAAAGGGTCACCCGGAACAAGGTGATTCGATGGTGCAAGGTACAATGGAGCCATCACACCGAAGCTGAGGCCACATGGGAGCGTGAAGAGGATATCAAGGCAGAATTCCCCCATCTATTTCCTACTAATGAATCTCGAGGGCGAGATTCAATTTAAGGGGGGTAGATTTGTGACACCCTCGCCTCGGGTGTCACCATATGATCATGTTTTATGAAGAGGAAACATTTTAATGAAAAATAGGAACAGAGAGAATTATCAAAAGAATAGCCAATAAAGCCCTCAGAGAGCGACGAAGGCAACTTCCGCGGCCAGCAGGCCACGTGGCGTGTTCTGAGCTCATCCCTGCAAAGCGGGGAGAGGCCGTCGCCAAGCTGGCTACGTAGCAGGGGCTCGTCTCCGCAAAGGGGAGAGGTCCGATCCTGTGGGACACGTGTTGCCCACGGAGCTAGCCTCTGTAGAAGAAGCAAAGGCATATCCGCAAGAACACGTGTCATCCTCGGAGCTAGTCCTCGCGGAAATCAGAGGACCAGTCGCGCGGGATACGTGTCAATATCAGAGCTCATCTCCGAGAAGTCCGGATCTATCGAACACGTGTCGCCACCGGAGCTTATCTCCAGGAGGTCCGTCGCAGCTAAACACGTGTCGACCTCGGAGCCGTCCCTGAGGAAAGAAGAGAGGGAAGACCGACGCCAACACGTGGTGTGCGCGGAGCTCACCTCCGAAGAAGAGGGAAGTCTCGCTCGTTTGACACGTGGCACAACCGGAGCTCGCCTCTGCAGGAAAGGAGACACCAGGCCCCGGAGGACACGTGGAGCCTCCAGAGCTCATCGCCGCGAATGTAACGAGTTCTGGAGCGGTTTTTATGCGTAAAAATACCGGTACACAACAGGAACCGATCTAAATTCCATGACGTTACTAAAGATAAGACGTTAGGATCCAACAAAGATCTGAATAAGACTCTTATTCGGGATACAATCAGATTAGGACTCTTCTCTTTTTGATTGTAAATAGAACCCAAAACCTCTGGCCGAAACCACAAACTTCTCTTCCCGAGCCGACGACTTAGAGCCTTAGCCCTAACTCGCCGAGCAAACCATCGCCGAAGCGCAACAAGGGAGATCATCGGAGAAGAACCGAGCGGTCTGAGGAGGACCTCGAAGTCAAGAAAAACGTCAGGTAGGACTTCAATATCATTGTGTTCATCTCTTTGCATCTGTTCTTCAGTTCCTTTCGAACAGAAGCCTTCTCGTGGGCAGATCACTTGATGAACAGTTTGATCTAAAGACAAGATCATCGCCACGTCCACCTTTGATCTGAACACCTCTGTCCATGCAAGCCATGCAAGAACACACCAATCTAATAAAAATCATAGGATAGCATGCATGTGCATCATCGCATCTAGTTTAAGGTTTGCGCATGATATTGATTACTGTGAATCTTGTATGCCCGTGAATCCTACCTAGCAGGACAAGCTCAAGAAGCTGTCTACGACGAACTGCAGCAACCATGTTTTGAGAATCAAGAACAACCGGAACCACAAGAGCAAGGCAAGTGCTCCTTGACCATATTGATCCTATGTTTCGGGTAAAACTGTTTTGTTTTGCGAAAAGGTGTGCGTACTGAGTCAAACGTGATGGGAAGCCCCTTTTATAGGAGTTTACTAGCTTTGATTAAACCACCCTTGTCGCCTGGGAAGTTTATGAGTCGGGTATGGTTTTGCTTTATGCTTCGCTGAGTCTATGGGAGTGGGAAGCGAGATGGATGTGTCTAGCTAACTGCACTCGTACTGATAATAAGTAACTGATGAGGTTAATGAATATGGATCGGAGGGAGATCTAGGCAAGCCTGGGTTTGTGAATGAGGTAGCATGATATGGTGGTTTTACTTGCCATAGATCTAAGGACCGGTTCATGCATGCACATGCCAGGATAACAGTGCCACCACAAGGCCAAGTATGGGTGCGGCTTAGCTGAGTAATTAGGTAAGTTGCTAAAGTGTTATGGACTGTGGAAGGCACGGGGAATGGGAGTCGAGTGAGGACTGTCCTAGGAACTGCATGGCACAAGAGGGGGCCCGTGGATGGGAGAATTGGAGATTCTATCCTGCCGGTGAAACCTTAGTGAGTCCATACATCTAGTAAACCCCTTTGTAAAGGCTATTTTGTGATCTCTTGACCATACACCGACGGTTGTGTACTGGTATAATGGAGGTTCTGCAGTCGCCGATGGGTGACGAAATCACAAACTTGTGGGTAAAGAGGTGCAAACTCTGCAGAGTCTAAAACTATCATGATAGCCGAGCTTACGGTCACGAGCACCTGGCTAAACTGCCATGATTAGTTGGGATGGATATTGGGATGGAAATGGGGATGGTTATTGGGAAGGTTCTTGGTTATGATTATGAGATTGGTTATGGTTTGGTTTGGGACTGTTGAGTCTGGGTGATGAGATGGTTGCATGACTGATGGGTCATGACATGAGATTGCTCTCGGTGTGAGACGAGGTTGTTTTACGAGGTGAGATGGTAGCAAATACGAGGAGGTATTTGTGAGTATGAATGAAGGATTGGTTAATGTTCGGATGGAACACAGGAAGTGATGGAGGTATGTTGGTAATTTAATACATGCTGGGATTACATCTAAAGTTAAGTTGCTGTTTTTATCATGGTTTTTCAAATCTGCTTTTCTGCAAATAAGCCTTTTATACCTACCTTGTTTATGAGCTGCATATCATGTGTTTTCCCGCACTTGCTGAGTACATCATTGTACTCAAACTTGCATTATTACTTCATCATCAGCAGCAGGAGAAGCCTACTATGAAGATCCAGTGGAGCATTATGGCGTGTGATCTGTTCTCAACCTTGCCTGTGGAGGGAGTAGAGATGGAGCCACTACTGCTTAGTTTTGCTTCCGCATTAATTTTTGCTTCCGCATTAAAATAAAGACTTCCGCTGCATAGAAATAAGACTTCCGCTGTGAGCATGAGTCCAAGACTCATGAGATATTGTAATAAACCCTGTTATTCGTGGTAATATATGATCTGAATTCAGTTGTGGAACATATGTGTATGTGTGATGAACATCCTGGGCACACATATGCATTAGTTCTTGGTTCCGTGGTTTTTGCACAGAACTGAGGGTGTCACACCTTTCAAGGCCAAGCAAGGACGTCCCCGGACGCGCCAGCGAGCCCTGCTGCTTCCACCCAAACCACAAGGCAAGCCGTGAACCACCGAGCGAGAATTCGGAAAAACTTCGCCGGCGGCCACCGGGTGACGTTCTGGTACGAATTCTCCAAATTCTCACTCCCTTCTCGTCTTTAGGTCACTAAACTGTGCTCAAAGGATCTAGACTCGAGGACGACCCGATCCCCTCCCCAATCATGGCTTGAAACCCCATATTAGCAGATCATTTTGAAGTTTCCGAGCGGCGATCATGGCGGGGACCCTCGGGCGCACGGTGAACCCCCACTTGCCGCCGTTTCCGAGCCACGTTGACGCCATGCCGAGCTAGCCCACCCTCTGCTGGTACTTTTAGGCGGTTCAGTTGAGCTGTTAGCGGGCTACAGGGGTCGGGCGACGGTGCCGATCATCACCGAAGGCCGCGGCTCGTCGCCGGCCTACTTCCGGCCACCGGCAGCCCGAGCCAACCCCGTAGACATGTTTCCCGACCCTGAAAACCCCCGGGCGGCGAGTAGCAGGCCGTGGGATGGCCGGAAAGTCAAGTCCGGCGAGGTCAGCACCGCGCCGGCGAGGGGGGTGGAGCGCGCGGGAAAAAGGGGGGCGGGAGGAAGAAGAAGCTGCTGGCCCCACTGGTCAGTGGCCGTGGCGGTCGACTGGTATTTGCTACGGCCACCCGATCAGCTGCGGCTACAGACTGGGCAGCTGTGGTCCGTGGTGTGGCTACAGCGAGGGACTGACACGTGTGCCGGTCAGAGTTTAAACTGTTTCCAATTCAGTTTGAATTACAAATTCAGCTCAAACTTTGGAACTGCATAACTTTTGCTAGGGAGCTTCAAAATTAGTGATTCAAATTGGGTTGGATTCAGGATGAAAAACTCTATCCAAATATGCAACCCAATTTGCATGAAAACCAATAGAAAATTCTGTAGAATTCTTTAAATCTTTTCAGCAAAAGAATTTTAGAGGGAGTTTGGTTCATCCAAAATTCCCCAAATTTTGCCAGGATATTCTTTAGGTTATTAGGAGACTCCTGTAAAAGTTTCAGCTCATTTGGGGGTTGATTTAATTAGGATAATTCTAATTCCAAGTTTCTGCATTCAAATAAATACAGAAACATTTTCAGAGAATTTCCAAAACTTGGAAATTCAGTTCTAGCCATTCCTTAGCTCCAAAAATCCTAGGAAAATTCATGCATGCTCCCTAAGCTGTGTATGAAATTGTAGTTCACTTGGATTTGCATAAAAGTGCAAGTTTAATCAGAATTAATTCCTTTATGCCTAAATGCTTAGGGAATTGTTCTGGGTGACCTAATCAGTGAAACATTCTGAATTTTGGTCCAGAGGACTTTCTTGTGACAAGGAACTCACAAGAAAATTTCCAGCTCCATTGGAGCCCTGGAACATTATATCTTGTTCAACCTTATTAGTTGATCCCCACCCAAGTGATGAAACCCCACTCATCACTTGATGATAGTGCTTAAAACAAACCCAAACCACTAGCACCAGTTTCATTGTAAATTCTTAAACAAAGTTCCGGTTTTAAAACTTGTCTTTAGCACTTGTTAGCAAAAGTTTTATAATTAAACATTTATACATATTCATAACGTGTAGTGGTTAAACGTGGATAAGTGAAGATTTGATCAAGGAGCAAGAAGGCAAGGATTAAGCTTCAAGTCATCATCAGCAACTAACTTCATCTTACCTGACTTAAGTCACCTGCAAAACCAAGGAAAGCCCCGGTTTGCACTTAAGTTATTTTCTAAAGTTTTTACTTTGTTCACTACTATGGGTCTCAGTTTGTATGTGCATTAGGTCAAGGATGTTTTATACCCCACTTGCATAAACAAAAATGAACCCTGAGGTCGAGGGTAGAATTGTGTCATCGATTTAGAATAAGGCCATGCTAAATAGACTAGGGCATCCGGTAGAAGACGAGTAGTTGGAAACTACTCGCGAGCTATAGTTCAGAATATCATAAGTGTGGTTGGGGAAGGAAGTAAACTAAAGTTTACATTTCTAAAGATGAGACCGGGCAGAGGGGTTAGGCTGCGACAAGACGAGGTCTTGGTCGAGTAGCTCTGCCTGTGTCGGTTAAGGACCGATGCGTATGCCGCATCCAGGAGCAAGTATTGAGTTGTGTACCGGATGCTTACTGATATATGGGAATGAGGAAACCGATGTACCAGGTTCACTGGATTGTAGAGGCGTACCACATCGTCTCGTTAGACCTATGAGCCCGAGACGGCGCGACAGGTTCTACAGTTTAGTGTCCTGAGAAAGGTTGCCACATACGACGTAATGAAGGACGCCAGAGTTGGGTCTTCAGAGGCGGGCGTATGTGTCGAGTTATCCGGGTAGTGTTTGATTCGAATCACCGTCCCTCGCGGTTATTGAGTACCGCTTGCTCCCATGTTGTGACGTAGTAATCAACTTGTGTGGAAACAGTTTGCAAAAAGTATAACTGCTGTTATGATTATGTTAAGTTGCATGAAAACCATGTTTGAAGTAGAGATAGAGCAAACTAAATTTATTTTTCACCTTGGGACAAGTAACATTGGAATGAAGCGTTTCTTGTTTGATTGTGGAGTTCCAATGTTGCTGATCGCAAGGTCACTACTATTATGGCTAAAATCTGAAAGTTATGGATGAACTCGTAGGTGAGTATTTTCGCAAATGACAGTCCTAAGTCTTAGGTTACTTTCATGTAGAGTTTCATGTCTTAGGAGAGACGGTTAAGTCTTGCTGAGCCTTTGTGCTCACTCTTGCTATATAAGTGGTTTTGCAGGTAAACATCAACGCTATAAAGAAGGTTGTCCAGTGAGACTCGGGAACTTCCGAGTCATGTCACACTTGGAGAACCTAGCCGCTGCCATGTCTTCGTGTTGCTAGCGAGAGGAGTCCGCGGGCTGGATCTCTCTCTCGAGTGCTTCTTAGATATTCATCGTGAGCTGTTTATAGACTTCCGCTGTAGCTATTTTGTGTAAATTATTTACAAAGAATAATTGTAAGATTCCGCTTTTGATTTATGTAATACTGTGTTCCTTATATGTGTGCTGTTGGATGCCGCACAACACGGCACCACCCAATGCGATTCCTCGGGCGAGGCGGCACGGCCCTGTGATCGGGGTCGGGCCCCCTCAGACAATGGCCGGAACAGTGCTCCCGCCGGCAACAGCGGCCGGGAGCTCACCGGCAACGTCAAACTCAGAATCTCCTGCACCTTTTTCAATGTGGTTTGCTCGGGGAGCTCCGCTGACACCCGCTGATCATGGATATGTGCACCGATCTCTGTGAAAATAGCTGCAACTACGACCTCACCGGTGACCTAGACCGGAAATCAGCGCCGATGCAAAAAGCTCGAAGAACATCGCCCATACTTGATGAAACTCAATGATTTCTGATCTCAGAGACGCGTGGGCGAGTCTAGATCATGTCTTTAGCTCGGCCTAAGGAGTGGTGGCTTACTTGCTACGAATTTCTGGATTTCGCATGGTTCAGTTCTAAACACCCCGACACACTAATCCCCCAAATTCTTTGCTGGCCGTGCGAGAGAGAGGGCGAGGTCAGTACGGTGGTGATCAGTACCTCGAGGCGGTTCTTTCTTGTGTTGCTCGTCTGGCACGAGAGTGCCTTGGTTGCTCGGACGCCGGCGACCAGAGAGCGGCGAGCAACAAGTTTGCGCGCGGAGGCGATTGTGGATGGGGGAACGCTGGGGCAGCCGGGGCACCGTGAAAACAGCCGAGCGGGCGTCTCGCTGGCGTGGTGACTCCGCACTTTCACCGTGCGGTGGCCGCGTTGGGACGGGGTCGACCCCGTGCGCTGTCGCCCGTAGGGGTGTTCGACCTCGTGCCTGAGTCGGTTTGATCCCTGGGTGGCTGACCAGTGGGCCCTCTCCTCCCCTCTAATTCTTTCTCCCCCTTTCTTTTGTAAATATCCCAGCTACTGAACATTGAATGGGAGACTTAGCCCCCAAGTCTTGGTTTAAATTTGAATTCTCAAATTTGAACTGTGTTTGGCTAAATTTGCTGCATGTTTAAACTGAAATTCAAATTCAGTTTTGAATTCTTGCAAATTTAGCTCTTGACAAGATGAACTCCAATGAGGATGAAAATTGGTGGGCTTACTCAGAAAAATGTGCTGAGTTTGAATATGAAGCTAACTTTTGAATTTGAGTGATGAAAGTTGCTGCAATTTGAATTTACATTCAAATTGGCCTCTTTTTCAAATACCCCCCAAAAGTGCCTCAAAAAGTGTTGGGTTTGCATGAAATTTGGCTTGAACCCTCCCAAGACTTTTTAAGTTCTAGGGGTGAGCTCAACCTCTCGTGTTCATGTGTCCAAATCCCACTTTGTGAAAATGAAGGCTTTCCCCTCTAATCACTCTTTTGATGGAGGTTACTTGCTCTTCACAATATTTCCTAAGATATCCACAATAAAAACTGTGGTGTTGTAAGGTGAAGAAAAGTTTTTGCAAGCCCCTTTTCTTGGGCTTTTACATGGGCCCGCCACGTGGCCAGCAGGACAATGCTGCCTGCCCCCGCGCGGTAGGCAGCGGGCATAAAGACGCACCATACCTTGTCCGTACGAGGTATTCAAGGCCCGCGCCTTCCCAAGACGCGGAGACGCGGAGCACGACTCTGTCAGGTGCCGTTGTGCCCAGTCGCATCACAGACTGGCGCGCCGTGTCAGAACCTGCCCGCCAATAAACACAGCAACAAGACATCCCCTACTGCTCCTGCCATCATCAACCACTACGACTAGCTTGCGGCATGGGCAGGACGGCATAACGAAGACTCGGAAGCCTTCGCCAGAGACAACTACCGGCATAACTGCAGATACTGTAGTCGGCAGGCAATCTCCTCGGAACCACTTGTCGGGTCCTGGGCCCCCCTTGTAAGCCACTCGAGCCTTGGACTATAAAAGGCTCGGGTAGGCAACGTTAGCAAGGGTTTGAACTCTGTGAACTCGCACTCTAGACATCACTCTCCCTCAAGCTCAGAACTCCGGTTCTGAGCAGCAAGCAATACAGCGAGCACCTCAGCTCACCGTGGATGTAGGGTTTTACGCTCCGGCGGCCTGAACCACGTAAAACTCGCCGTGTCAAGATTCTCCCTCACTCGTCCTTAACGCTGAAGCTCTCGGCAAGCGTCTAGCCCCTCTGAAAAAAGAACCTCCGCAGGCTGCCCAGAGCAGGTCCAGGGGAAGTGTCGACCACACACTTCGACAGATCCGTTCCTTGATCTCCTTGATCTCCTCATCCGTTGTTTGGACATATCTTATCTCTTGTTCTAATGAAGAGTGGAGTTCCATCACCCCCATCTCGTTCAAGAATCCGAGATGCAACCGTTCGAACTCTTTGCGCAGCTCGAGCGGTAGCTCCCGAACCGTGAGTTGGTGACATGCTCCCTTCCGGCTCAATGCATCGGCTACTACATTGGCCTTTCCGGGGTGATAGTTGATTCCAACATCATAATCCTTGATAAGTTCCAACCATCGACGTTGCCTCAAATTCAAATCCGTTTGGGTGAATATGTACTTGAGGCTTTTATGATCCGTATAGATCTCACATCAATGACCAAGGATATAATGTCTCCAAATCTTTAACGCATGCACCACGACTACTATTTCCAAGTCATGTGTAGGGTAATTGAGCTCGTGTTTCTTTAGTTGTCTCGAGGCATAGGCTACCACTTGTCATTCTTGCATGAGTACATCCAAGCCCTTGTCTGGATGCATCACAATATATGTCAAAGCTCTTGCTTACGTCCGGAAATACTAGAACCGGTGCTGTGGTCAGCCTTTTCTTGACCTCCTCAAAGCTTTCCTGGCACGCTGGTGTCCACTGGAACGCCTTCCCCTTCATTAGCAACTCCGTCATAGGCTTTGCTATCTTAGAGAAGTCCTTGATGAACCGGCTGTAGTATCCAGCCATCCCAAGAAAACTCCGAGTATCCCTCACATTTTGCGGTTGGTTCCAGTTCAGAACATCTCCCACTTTTCCGGGATCAACCGATACTCCTTCCTCGTAGATGATGTGTCCTAGGAACGATATCTCCTTTAGCCAAAATTGATACTTGCTGAGCTTGGCATACAATTGATGCTCTCGTAGCTTCTGCAATGTCAATCTCAAGTGTTCTTCATATTCCTCCTTGCTTTTCAAATACACCATGATGTCATCATTGAAAACCACGAAGAACTTGTCTAAGTACTCCATGAAAACCTTGTTCATGAGGTACATGAAGTATGCGGGTGCATTTGTTAACCCAAAAGACATAACGGTTGTCGGTACCCGCGATATGGGGTACCCCCGCGCACAGGGGAAAATGTCTGAGGATCTCGCCCTTCTCCGCAGGGGTTAGCTCCGAGAGTGACACGTGTCCCGCACGGCTGGTCCTCTCTTTCTGCAGTGACTACTCCGAGGGCAACACGTGTCCTGCAGGCTGACCTCGCTCCTCCGCAGAGGCTAGCTCCGGGGGCAACACGTGTCCCACGGGGTCGGACCTCACCCCTTCCGCAGAGACGAGCCCCGAGCCTGCCACTTAGCCAGTTAGCGGCGGACCTCTCCCCTTTTGTGGGGATGAGCTCCGAACGCGCCACATGGCCAGCGGGCCACAAGAATTATCTTTGGCGCTCTCTGTGGATTGGATTTGGCTCTTTTTGGCTATCTTTTTATTCCTTTTCTGTTTCCAATTCGTTTAAAATGTTTTCACTACATGAATTATGTATGCATAAATGATTATGAAATTGAGGGTGTCACATGCTGTTTAGTTGCTTCCGCTATCGTTTAGAGACTTCCATTGCTAGAATAAGTTAGAGACTTCGCTGCAAGAATAAAGTTAGAGATTCATGTAATAAAGTACTTAAACCCTATTATTCGTGGTTATATTCTGAATTCAGTTTGTGGATTACATGTGTATGTGTGATGAACATCCTGGGCACACATATGCATTAGCTGGGTTCCGTGTTCTACAGGACCAGGCGTCATATAGCAGGATTGTCACAGTTTTAGTGTGAAGATCTATTTTCATTATTAGTTTTTTGTTAATCATTGGTCCAATGTGATAAAATTAAGTTAGATTATGTCGTTATGTAAACATCAAAATAGGACCTCTGGCCCTGACATTGATCTAGTGATAATTCCTCATTGCTCGACGTTAACATAAAGTTCTACTATATGATGTTATTGTCATATCAATTATTATTGATATAGAAGTTATTTATCTTTTACAATAAAAGGGTACACCCAACAAAAATTTAATTTGGTTACGTTATTACCCTCATAAAAGTTGTTGCAGATTAAATACAAGACCATAATATTAAACTTCTCTTCATAAAACTTAAAGTTCTATCACATTACATAATCACATGTGTCGGTACCCTCAATATGGGGTACCCCCGCGCGCAGGGGAAACTGCCTAAGGACCTCGCCCTTCTCCTTAGGGAGAGCTCCGAAGGCGCCACGTATCCAGCGGGGCCGGACCTCCCTCTCCTCAGAGGAAAGCTCCGGGCCCGCCATCTGGCCAGCAGAGCCGGACCTCCCCCCTCCGCGGGGAGAGCTCCGAAGGCTCCACGTGTCCAGCGGGGCCGGACCTCCCTCTCCTCAGAAGAGAGCTTCGGGCCCGCCACGTGGCCAGCAGAGCCGGACCTCCCCCCTCCACGGGGAGAGCTCTGAAGGCTCCACGTGTCCAGCGGGGCCGGACCTCCCTCTCCTCAGAGGAGAGCTCTGGGCCCGCCACGTGGCCAGCAGGACGGCGCAGCCTGCCCCTGCACGGTAGGCAGCAGGCGTAAAGCCGCACCATACCTTGCGCGTACAAGGTATTCAAGGCCCGCGCCTTCCCAAGACGCGAAGACCCGTAGCACACCTCTGTCAGGTGCCGTTGCGGCCTGTCGCATCATAAACTGGCGCGCTGTCTCAGAGCCTGTCCGCCAATAAACACAGCGACAAGACATCTCCTGCTGCCCCTGCCGTCATCAACCACTACGACTAGCTTGCAGCATGGGCAGGGCGACAGAACGAAGACTCGGAAGCCTTCGCTAGAGACAACTACCGGCATAACTGCAGATACGGTAGATGGCAGGAAATCTCCCCGGGACCACCTGTCGGGTCCCGGGCCCCCCCCTTGTAAGCCGCTCGAGCCTTGGACTATAAAAGGCTCGGGTAGGCAACGTTAGCAAGGGTTCGCACTCCAGCAACTCACACCCTAGGCATAACTCATCCTCAAGCTCAGGACTCCGGTTCTAGGCAACAAGCAATACAGTGAGCACCTCTGCTCACCGTGGACGTAGGGTTTTACGCTCCGGCGGACCGAACCACGTAAAACTCGCCATGTCAAGCTCCTCCTTCACTCGTCCCTACTCTTAAGCTCTCCGCACAGGGGAAACTGCCTAAGGACCTCGCCCTTCTCCGTAAGGAGAGCTCCGAAGGCGCCACGTATCCCGCAGGGCCGGACCTCCCTCTCCTTAGAGGAAAGCCCCGGGCCCGCCACGTGGCCAGCAGAGTCGGACCTCCCCCCTCCGCGGGGAGAGCTCCGAAGGATTCACGTGTCCAGCGGGGCCGGACCTCCCTCTCCTCAGAGGAGAGCTCCGGGCCCGCCACGTGGCCAGCAGAGCCGGACCTCCCCCCTCTGCGGGGAGAGCTCCGAAGGCTCCACGTGTCCAGCGGGGCCGGACCTCCCTCTCCTCAGAGGAGAGCTCCGGGCCTGCCACGTGGCCAGCAGAACCGCACCTCCCCCCACCGCAGGGAGAGCTTCGAAGGCTCCACGTGTCCAGCGGGGCCAGACCACCCTCTCCTCAGAGGAGAGCTCCGGGCCCGCCACGTGGCCAGCAGAGCCACGCTACCTGCCCCCGTGTGGTAGGCAGCAAGAGTAAAGAAGTGACATACCTTGTCCGTACAAGGTATTCAAGGCCCGCGCCTTCCCAAGACGCGGAGACGCGGAGCGCGCCTCTGTCAGGTGCCATTGCGCCCAGTCACATCACAGTGAAGATTGGCACACCGCGTCAGAGGCTGTACGCCAATAAACACAGCGACAAGACATCCCCTGCCACCCCTGCCATCATCAACCACTACGCCTAGCTTGCGGCGTGGGCATGGCAGCAAGACGAAGGCTCAGAAGCCTTCGCCAGAGACAACTACCGGCGTCACTGCAGTATACGGTAGATGGCAGGCAATCTCCTCGGGACCACCTGTCGGGTCCCGGGCCCTCCTTGTAAGCCGCCTGAGCCTTGGACTATAAAAGGTTTGGGTAGGCGACGTTAGCAAAGGTTCGCTCCTCAGCCATTCACACCTGAGGGTTCGACTCCTTGCACACTTTGCTCAGCTCCCTCTAGGCATTCCAACACTCAGGTCATCCTCAAGCTCAGAACCCTGGTTCTGAGCACCAATCAATACAACGAGCACCTCTGCTCACCGTGGACGTAGGGTTTTACGCTCCGGTGGCCTGAACCACGTAAAAATCTGTGTCAAGCTTCTCCTTCCATCGTCCCTAACGCGTAAGCTCTCCGTGAATGACTAGCCCCTCCGAAAAAGAACCTCCGCGGGCTGCCCAGAGCAGGTCCGGGGGAAGTGTCAACAACTGTGACACCCTCATTTTTGGTTTCTGCATGTATTCATGTTTCATGTAGAGAAAACATTTTAAAAGAAGAGGGGACAGAGAAAGCATTAAAAAGATAGCCAAAAGAGCAAAAATCCAGTTCACCAAGAGTGCCGAAGACAACTCCCGCGGCCCGCTGGCCACGTGGCGCCTTCAGAGCAAATCTCCGCAGATGGGGAGAGGTCCACCGCTAAACTAGCTACGTGGCAGGCTCGGGGCTCATCTCCGCGAATGGGGAGAGGTCTGACCCCGCAGGACACGTGTCACCTTCGGAGCTAGTCACCGCGGAAATCAGAGGACCAAGTTCGCGGGATACGTGTTGATCTCGGAGCTCACCTCCGAGACGTACGGTTCTATTGGACACGTGTCACCGCCGGAGCTTATCTCCGGGAGGTCCGTCACTATTGGACACATGTCAACCTCGGAGCTCGTCTCTGAGAAGAAAGGAAGTATGGCGCTGTTAGGATACGTGGCACACCCGGAGCCACCTCCAAAGAGAGGGAAGGTCCGGCACTGACACGTAGCGTGCGCAGAGCCTGTGACGCCCTCAATTCTGTGGAATACCACGGAACCGAGAACTGATGCATATGTGTGCCCAGGATGTTCATCACACATACGCATATTTCCACAAACTGAATTCAGAATATATATAACCGCAAATAACAGAGTTTATTACAATGTCTCATGAGTCTTGGACTCATGCTCACAGCGGAAGTCTTATTTCTATGCAGCGGAAGTCTTCATTCTAAAGCGGAAGCAGTTTAACTAATGTGGAGTCAATTCTAGGCAACAATGGTTCCATCTCTACTCCATCCCCCACAGGCAAGGTTGAGAACATATCACACGCCTAATGCTCCACTTGGTCTTCATAATAATCTTCTCCTGTTGCTGATGATGAAATAATACTGCAAGTTTGAGTACAATGATGTACTCAGCAATTGCGGGAATATATGATATGTAGCTCATAACGAGGTAGGTATAAAAGGCTCATTGCAGAAAGCAGAGTTATTTATTAAACCATGATAAAACAGCAACTCATCTTTAAGTGAATGTAATCCCAACATGTATTAAAATACCAATCATATCTCCATTATGTTCATTACCTTCCATGTCACAACCAGTCATCAATCAACCTCATTTTTGCTCATGAATACCTCCTCGTATTCGCTACCATCTCACGAATACCATCTCATATTCGCTACCATTTCATCTCATAAAACAACTTTGTCTCCCACCGAGACCAACCTTGTTGCCATGACTCAATAGTAATGCAACCCATCCCATCACCCGGACTCAACAGTCCCAAAAACCAAACCAAAACCAAACCATCAAATCACAATATCCAATCTCCATCCCAACTAATCATGGAAGTTGGCGAGGAGCTCGTGATCGTAAGCTCGGCTATCAGGATAGTTTTAGACTCCGCAGAGTTTGCACCTCTTTACCCACAAGTTTGTGATTTTGTCCCCCGTCGGCGACTGCAGAACCTCCATTATACCAGTACACAACCGTCGGTGTATGGCCAAGAGATCACAAAATAGCCTTTACAAAGGGGCTACTAGATGTATGGACTCACTATGGTTTCACCGGCAGGCTAGAATCTCCAATTCTCCCACCCACGGGCCCCCTCTTGTGCCATGCAGTTCCCAGGGCAGTCCTCACTCGACTCCCATTCCCCGCGCCTTCCACGGGCCATAAAAATCTAGCAACTTATCTAATTACTCAGCTAAGCCGCACCCATACTTGGCCTTGTGGTGGCACTGTTATCCTGGCATGTGCTCGCATGAACCGGTCCTTAGATCTACGGCAAGTAAACCACCATCTCATGCTACCTCATTCACAAACCCAGTCTTGCCTAGATCTCCCTCCGATCCATGTTCGTTAACAACATCAGTTTCTCATTATCATTACGAGTGCAGTTAGCTAGACACATCTATCTCGCTTCCCAATCCCATGGACTCAGGAAGCATAAAAGTAAAAACCATACCCGACTCATAAACGTCCCTGGCGACAAGGGTGGTTTAACCAAAACTAGTAAACTCCTATAAAAAGGTTTCCCATCATGTTTGACTCAGCACTCACACCTTTTCGCAAAACAAAACAGTTTTTCCCAAAATATAGGATCAATATGGTCAAGGGGCACTTGCCTTGTTCTTGCGGTTCCGGTTGCTCTTGGATCTCGAAACCTTGTTGCAGTTCGTTGTAGACAGCTCCCTGAGCTTGTCCTGCTATACAGGATCACGCACATACAAGATCCACAGCAATCAATATCATGCACAAACTTTAACTAGATGTGATGATGTGTATGCATGCTATCCTATAATCAGTTTTATTAGATTGGTTTGTACGTGTTCTTGCATGGCTTGCATGGTTTTACGATGAACAGAGGTGTTCGGATCAAATGTGGACGTGGCGATGACCTTGTCCTTAGATCAACCCGATCAACAAGTGATCTGTCCACGAGAAAGCTTCTGTTCGAAAGGAATCAAAGAACAGATGCAAAGAAAACACAACGATGTCGTAAGGTGGTATTGGATACCTATGTTACGTTCTTCTCGGTATCGGGGTCATTCTCTGATCAGACAGATCGTTGGGGCTTTCTTCCGGCAATTTTCCTCGCTGAACTCCGGCGATGGCTTACTCGGCGAGTTGGTGCTAGAGCTCCAAGTCATCGGCTCAGGAGAAAAGAAGTTTGTGGTTTCGGCCAAAGGTTCTGGGTTCTATTTATAATCGGGAGAAGAAGAGTCCTAATCTGATTGTATTCCGAATAAGGGTCCTATTCATATTTTCTTTGAATCTTAGCAACTTATCTTTAATCGATTTGGTGCGGTAACATTGTAGAATTCGGGTCGGTTTCTCCTCTGTACCGATATTTCTACGCGTACAGAATCCAAAAACCGTTCCAGAACTCGTTACCTCCTCGGTGATGAGTTCCGGAAGCTCCACGTGTCTGGCGGGGCCTGGTCTCCCCTTTTTCCGCAGAGACGAGCTCCGGTTGTGCCGCGTGTCAAGCGAGCAAGACCTCCCTTCTCCTTCGGAGGTGAGATCCACGTGCGTCACGTATCCTGGCGGTCGGGACCTCCTCTCTTATTCGGAGGTGGCTCTGGGTGTGCCACGTATCCATTCCGGACCTCCCTCTCTTCGGAGGTGAGCTCCGTGAATGCCACGCGCCAAGTAGCGTCAGACTTTCCTTTTTTCCCAGAGACGAGCTCCGAGGTAAACACGTGTCCAACAGTGACGGACCTTGTAACAGCCCAAAATCCTGTTAAGAGGGGAATTCAAAAATTTTTTGGACGTATTGCATGGGCTGCAGAAATTCAAATTTAGTTGGAATTCAAATTCAAACCAGAAAAGAAATGGAAAAAGAAAAAGAAAAACGGAAAAAAAACCGGCCAGTGGGCCGAAACCCACCCAGCCGGCCCACCCCACCCCGCGCCAGCCCGCAGCCGCGCACCCCGTGTCCTTTCTCGCTGACATGTGGGGCCCGCCATTCTTCTTCCTCCTCGCGCCCACGCTCGGCCGCCCGGGACTCTTCTCTCCTCCGAATCAAAACCGCCCCGGATACTCGCGTATCCCAGCCGAATTTCGGTTCTGGACGACGCAAACTCGATCACAACCGAACGCCGCCCTTCCCCGGCTGTATAAACATCGGCACCTTCCCGATTTTCATCCATGATCAGCCGTTTTTCCTCCCGGTAAGAACCAGAGTTTCTCCGGCCAATTTCTCTCGATCTCCGCTCGGGATTTCTGATCTAACGCGCTGGTCTTGATCCACCGTCTCCGGGGAATCACGCAGGTGCCGAAAACTCGGTGGTTTGTGCTTCAAACACAGCGCCGACAAGCATCGCCGTGAATTCACCTCGGACCTCGTCGCCGACCGCCTTCCAGGACCTCCGAGCTCAAGAAAACCCCCGAGGTGAGATCCCCGACCTCCCCTCTACCGATCTATGCCATAAAATCCCAGTTTTAGGAAGAATTTTCGAAGATCCGAAGCTCTCCGGCGAGATCGCCGCCTCCCGCCGCCGCGCGCCGCCGGGCAGCGCCGCCCGCGCTCGGTCAGAACGACGTGGCCGCTTGTGCGCCGTTTATTTTAAATCGCACGGTAGAATTTAAATCCCCGCGTACCGGTTCGACGTTATATAATCTCAGCCGACTGTTTTAAATCGGACGGTCCACGTCAGCCCCACGTTATAAAGGCCGGGATTCTTACACGCTACCCCTCTGGGGTTCTCGGAAAATACGAGCTAGCCCCAGAAACTTCTGATCTAGCCCCTGAAACTTCAGAAATTCATATAAATTCAATTAAAAATCAGTTTTAGCCCCTGGACTAAATAAAAATTAGCAATAACCCTCTGTTATGTGTAGTTAGACCCTTGGAAATTTATAAAATAATATAATAGACCCTTTGATGGGGTAAGTTGGCCTTTTTAATCTTATATAGTATTAAATTTAGGAATTTGACTATGTAATTAAGATTTAAATTTAAAAAGGGTGAGGCACACACATTGTAAATTCAAGTTTAAACTTTACTAACAATTGGAAGGCTTTAGAATGAGATAAAAATAAATTTTAGGCTGAAATGAAATCTGTTTGGGTGTGTTCATGTTTATTAGATATAGAAACACAATTTTAGGCTGGGAGATAATTCTGAAAATTGGTAAAAGAAATGTAAAATGGTTCACATCAGAGGAGAAGTTCAAAAATATATTATTTACTATTTTATATCAGAACCTATTCTGTTTAGATGATGTGTCTTACTATTTTCATAATAAAGTTCACAATTAGGTATAGAAAATAAATCTTAAAGTATAGGAAAATAGGTATGCATAACTAGAAAATGATAAATGAAGTCTCCAAATCCAAAGATTTCAGTTTAGGATTTGGTGGAAGATCTGAAAACCCATTTGGAGTAGGAAAATACCTTCCATGCATACTTGGTAACTAAAATGTGTATCAATTGAATATAAGGAATTTATTTAAATTGGAAATTCATATATAGTATGCAAACATAAATATGAATACAAAAGTAGAAATCATATGCACATGTTTAAAAGTGCATGTAAGCCCAAAATCAACACACATAGAGTAACCACAACACACAGAAATGTGAATGGTTTTCATAAATGTGAATGTGTGGTTTGTATGAAGTGGAAGTGTGAACTATGTCTTATGGATTGTTGTTTTCTTTGCTATGTGTGATGGTATGAGTAGAACCTGCTCCAGAGCAAGTTTTTCCCTTCCAAGAACAAGACTTTCCATTCCCAGAGCAGCAGGAAGAAGGCAAGTGTCCTTGACCACTTTGATCCTATACTAGGATGTGTAGCTAGAATTATTTGCATTGTCAATTGGAATATGAGACCCATGTTAGGAAGTTTCCCTAGAATTGCATTACCATGTTTTCTTGTAGGTTGGGTTGGGAATTATATTATCATGTCATTTATTTATGCTTAGTCATGCTTAGAATGGAATAATTGGGATATGAGATCATCAATTTATTTACCTTACTCTTGAATTGAGATATCATGAGTTATGTAGAGGTAGGGATCGAGGCAAGTTGGATGATTTGGTTGGTGCTGGGTGCACGAGACTCGGGTTTGTGTTTAGTACTTGCCTGGATCCTAAGGACCGGTTCATGGAGCATGTAACCTGGCTTTACCGTGCCAACCACATGCTGAGATGGGGCAGCTTGGCCAATTAATTAGGTGTATCCCCGGCGTAGTATGGGTGTGTTGGATGGTGCGGGGAATAGGTGTCAGCTGGACTACCATATGAACCGCAAGGCTCAAGAGGGGGTCACTGCAGCGGGGTTGGAGCCTCTTGTATGCTGTTAGGGGTGAAACCTCAGTGGGCCCACGCTCGTCGGGAATCCCTTTGTAAAGGCTTCGTAGTGATCTCCTGGCTACACATCTGGGAAGTGTGAATGTGGTTCGTAGCCACTGGCATAATGGAGGTTCTTTTAGTCCACCCGGCAACGGGGGATGAAATCACTACATGTGGGTACAGTGGTGCAAACTCTGCAGAGTCAAAACTGTCATGACAGCCGTGCTCACGGTCAAGAGCGGCTTGGACTTATTTAGAGGATTGATGGCTTTGGAAGTTGAGGATGTTAAGCGGGGAGCTTAACATTGGAAATGATGTTACGGTTATTTGATTATGATGATGGGTTGGGAGATTGGGACCATTTCACCTGTGTAGTAATGTAGGTGCTTAATAAGCTAAGGTGGTAGGCAATAATTGCGTAGTGCTTCAACCATGAGTTAAACCTATCCTTGTTCTAGCCATGCATGACATAATTTTCCCACACTTGCTGAGTACCATCGGTACTCAATCTTGCATATTTGTTGGTTTATATTGCTGCTCAGGTCAAGAGTATGATGTGGGGTTTAATGATCAAGACGTTGGACCCGAAGAAGGTTTCTAGGTTCATGGAGTCCCCCGGGCAACGCCTGTGACGGAACCCACAAGATTTATATTCCGCTGCTGTTTTATTTACATGTTATGAACTTATTATCGTCCATCGAGACGTATGCTATGTAAGACTTATTTATATTCGACACCTGGCTTGTAATAAATGATGCTTCACTATTTGTCATCACATGTATGAGAGAATGATCCTGGCATATGACACGTCCCCATTGGTCCTGTCGAGCCAGGATCACGCTGAGGGGTGCTGCGTTGCACAGCACCGTATAACACACATCAAAGGTGCAAAGCGGAAGCGGAAGTTTTATTACATAAACAAGTTTATGAACATGTTTACATCAAAATAAGTTCAGTCTACACTCGCGGGCATAGACTAAGCATCAAGTGCACGTTCAGCCCTCGAACGTGTCCTTGCTAGCACACACGCACACTAACTCTGCGGCGTGCACGACTCCCACTCGACGGGGTTCCCCTCCTGGGGTTCCGTCTCCTCTTCGGGAGTCCCTTCCTCATAGAACCCTGCAAAAGCTTCAAACACAAGCAGTGAGCACGAAGGCTCAGCAAGTCTGACCCGTCTCACCTAAACATGGAACTTCTACATGAGGGTAATGGGTTGCATGAGGTAAAAATCATTTGCAAGGACTCGCCTAATTAGTAGAACCTTACTTTCAAGTTTTAGCAGCAGGTTGTGGAGAACCTTACGCTAAGGCACATGAGAGAGCCGCAATCAAACAAGAAACGCATTTATCTCATGTACTTTGCCCAAAGTTGAAAAGAACTTTAATTAGCTCTAAGCAACAGCATATCATTAACAATCAATGTCCGGCTTTCAATCAGCAACATTTTAACATGTAACTAGCCTGTTCTTTCTACGTCATGGTACAGTGAACAAGTGGTACTCACTGACCGCGAGGGACGGCGATTATAATCGATTTACACCTGCAGGGTTTCCCGAACAACCCGTCACGTACGCCCGTACTCGATGTTGCCTCCAACAACCATCACGGACGCCGTACGCGACTACCTTTCACCCGTCAGCCAAATATTGAACCGGTCCCATCGTCCCGAGCAAGAGGTCTCTGCACGCGCATCTCCGTGCCGCCAGCCGATTTACACCTCAAGCTCTCAACCTACCCTCTGAACGACGGGCAATGCCTCAATACCCAGCTACCCGAGTTACATCAGTTTCCCGGTTCCCATATAGCCGGTAGGTCTTCGGTACTGTTCTAGCTTGTTCAACAGGCCCGCACACGGCACGGTCCTCAATCGACACAAGCGGAGCTACAGCACACAGGCCCCAAAGTCCTGCTGCCCTTACTCTCCGCTCGGTATCATTTTCTTGCCATGTGTATCATGTGCTATCTCTACCCGAGCAATGTGCCTCTAGCCTATTCTCGCGAGTAGTTTCAACTACTCGACTTGTACCGAATCCTACTCTATCCTAGCAATGCAGTGGCTAACGGGGTTTGCAATCCTAAACCCAACCCATGGTTCTCGTGGCTATGCAGTGGGGCTTCCAAACAAGACTCTAGTGCACAGGATAAAGGAAACAAGTATGTGCTCAAAACAATAAAAATTTGTAAAAAGGTTAATGCAAACCGGGGCTTGCCTTGCTGCTCTTGGTCGTAGGCTAGCTGTTCCTCCGGAGTAACGAAGTCTAGGACTTCGGGTTCCTCCTCGACCTTAGCGACTACATGATATAAGAAACATATGTATCAATTTAAATGCATTTGTATTAACTTTGAAGTTGTGAAGTCTATAACCTTTGCTAGACAGACCTAATGACTATGAAACTTTTACTGTGGCTTGGTTACAACCTAAACAGGGACTTGGTCAAGTTTTAGTTGCAGCAAAGCTCAATTGAGCCCTCCACAATTAATTATGTCCTTGACCTTAATTAAAGGCTTTTAGGGTGTTCTAAGGATTTTCATGAAACAAACTATGACTTTCTGAAAACTAGATTTTCAGAGGGTTCTAATGGAGTTTGTCTCACTTAATTTGGAAGTCTCTAACTAAAGATGTGAGCTAAACAATTTCAGAGAAAATTCTGAAAATGTTTCTGAACCTTTTCTATTTTCTCTGGAACAGTTTCACTAATCACACCATTGGGTGGATTAAATGAGCTCAAATGGATCTGAAATTTTTATGGTAGTTCAAGGATATTTTGGTGAACATCTCAGCAAAATTTCAGGATTTTCCTCCAAAGGATTCTCCAGTTAAAATTCCTAACAATTTAAACTTTGAGGAATTAATTCTGGAGAAATAAGGAATTTCATGAAGTGAAACTTGATTTTCTGGAAAGTACTCAGAGATCTGAATCCAGCAAAATTTGGTTCACTCAATTTGGAGCTTTCTAGCCAAAGTTATAAGGATTTGAAGTTTGAAGGAAATCTGAAAATCGGGGAAAAGTTTAAACTCGCGCGTGGGCCCAGGGGACACGTGTTGCACGCCTAGGCGATGGCACACCGTGGCCCACAAGGATTTTGCGCGCCAGCACACCCGATCCTGGCCGCAGCCGGATCCCGATTAAAAATATCTCCCGCTGACAGCTGGGGTCCACCCCCTTCTTCAACCTCGCGGCACCCGCGCCCCGCCGCCGAGGGATCTCGCCGGAGAGCTCGCCGCCGGCTGCTGTACAGCTCCAAACTTCTCGATCCTGGCCGCCCCTGCCTACTTTTACTCGGGGAACAGGATCCGAGGGTCAGCTGCTTATGACAACGGCCGGAGCATGGTCGGCGACGAGCCGCTACCTCAGAACGACTTCGGCCATGTCGGCTGACTACCCTAGCACCTCAGCTACTTGGGAAATCGGTCGGGGAGCATCAGTGGACCTAAGAGAAGGTCGACATGAGCTCGAGGCAGCTCGGGGAAGGCCCGAAATAGGTCCTCACCATGCGCCCGATACCCCCCGTTCGTTCCGCCATTAGTAGACCTCAAATTACGCCGGGCACAGAGGTTCTCCGGCCCAGAGTTGTGAAGGCAACTTGTGCGTTACCGTGTCTAGCTCGTGTGAGAGCGGCCTGAGGCCCTCTAATCCTTTCTAGAGCATGAATTAAACACAATCGTACCCGAAGGTCGTTCTGCACACAGAAAGGGGAAAAGTGGAAATTCGCCGCCGGTGAGCAACCACTCGAGCTGTGGCTTGGGGATGAGCAGCACCGGTCACCTGCGCGTCCAAGGGTGCCTTGGCTCGGGCGTGACAACGCCCTGGTTGGGCTGTCCACGAGAGCCCGAGGTGCGGCGGTTCCAAGTTCCAATTTTGATCTTTCGGCACAGCCGATATCACTCGGTTTCAACCGAATTCTAGCAACGGGGAGGATGGAGGAAGGTCTCTAGTACCTTGCTGGGGCTCTGGAGTGGAAGGAGGGAGCTGCGATCGGTGTTCCCCGATCAAGTCCGAGCTGCGGAAGTTTTCGGCCGGCGCTGAGTTCTTGCGGGGAAGAACGACGGTGCCTCGGCCGAGGAGGGGGCAGGTGCCTTAAGAAGGCTCTGCACCGCCTCACGCCCGCGCGTGGGCAAGCAGCTGGTGGCGCGGCGGCTGGCCTCGGTGGCGATCACCGCTGCGGCTCGGCGACCCGAGTGAAAAAGTCTCAGTCGGTTTGATCTGAGCAGTGGCTGACATGTGGGTCCCACCTCCAGTTTTAACCTCTGAAATTTACTCCTAATCACTGTTGTAAACAGTGAACCCCATACTACCCTTGGCCATTCAAATTATTCACCCATGGGCCATTTGAATTGATCAAAGTTCAAACGAGGTTTGGTTTGAATGAATTTCAGCACAAGTTCAGTTTGAAATTCAAATAAAGTTTGAATTTCTCCCCCTTAGCTCATGTCAAGATCAACTCCAAATGGAGTGAAAATTGGTGTATGAGCTCACAAAAATGTGCTGAGTAAGAATATGCCCCCCACTTTTAAATTCATTGGATAAAAACAGTTTGAATTTCAATATGGTTTCAAACTACCCTCTTCCTAACTATACCCAAACTGACCTCAAAAAGGTTTTGAATTTGGGTGAAACTTGGCATGGACATCCTTAGCAAAGTGTAGGAGTTTTCATATGTCCAGCCCATCTATATCACATGTGGGAAATACCACTTTTGCAATGTGTGAGTTTGTTCTCTAATGAGCATGTTGATAATTGTTACTTTCTCTTCATTTGTGTTCATCATTCTTCCTCAAATGAGGTGTGTGGTGTGGTGATGAACACTGCAAATGGGTGTCAAAAACTGAGGCCCTTACATTCCTCCCCCCTTAAAAGAATCTCATCCCGAGATTATAAGGTGAAAATGAGAGAGAGGACGGTGGAAAATCACCGGATATGCGACGTGAAAAAGTCGGGGTAGTTAGCGCGAAGGAATTCTTTGCTCTCCCATGTCGCTTCGTCCATGGAGTGATTACTCCATAGAACCTTGTAGAACCACAACGTACGGTTGCGTGTGGTTCGGGCCTTTTCATCAATAATCTGCACCGGTTCCTCCCGATAGGTGAGATCCGGTTGCAGTTCTTCAATGTCTTCCAGCTGAACGGTAGTTGATAGCTTGAGACACTTCCTCAGCTGGGAAATGTGAAAGACGTCGTGCACACCGGAAAGTGCTTCTGGTAATTTCAGCCGGTATGCCACCGATCCACATCTTTCGGTAATCTGGAATGGACCGATGAAGCGGGGTGCTAACTTTCCCCTCACCCCAAATCTATTTACACCCTTCATTGGAGACACCCGTAGATATATGTGATCCCCAACTTCGAATTGTAATGGGCGCCTTCTCCGGTCCGCATACTATTTCTGACGGGATTGAGCGGCTTTTAGGTTCGCTTGAATTAGTCGAACCTTTTCTTCCGCGTTGTTGACAAGGTCAATCCCGAAGGTAACCCTTTCGCCAGACTCACACCAGTTCAATGGTGTGCGGCATTTTCTCCCGTATAACGCCTCGTAGGGCGCCATCTTGATGCTGACTTGGTACCCATTGTTGTACGAGAACTCGGCTAACGGCAAGTGATCATCCCAATTCTTGTCGTGGTCGATAGCGCAAGCTCGTAGCATGTCTTCTAGAATCTGATTTACCCGCTCCGTTTGCCCATCCGTCTGCGGGTGGTAGGCTGAACTACGGATCAGCTTCGTCCCCAAGGCAGCGTGTAGCTGCTCCCAAAAACGGGACACAAATAAAGTGCCCCGGTCCAATATGATGGTACGGGGTACGCCGTATAAGCATAGGATCCGTGAGATGTACAGTTCAGCGTACTTCTTGGCGTTGTAGTTGGTGTTGACCGGGATGAAATGGGCAACTTTGGTGAGCCGATCGATGATCACCCACACCGAATCATGTTTCTGTAAGGTGGTGGGTAAACCGACGACGAAATCCATGCTCACGTCCTCCCACTTCCAGGCAGGAATGCCCAGTGGTTGCAGCAGTCCCGGTTTCCGCATGTGGTCTGCCTTCACCCTTCGACATGTATCACACTCGGACACGTATTTTGCAGTCTCTCGCTTCATCCGTGTCCACCAAAACTTTCTTCTGAGTTCTTGATACATTTTGTTGCTGCCGGGGTGAATAGAAAACTTTGATAAGTGAGCCTCATCAAAGATTTTCTTCCGTAACTCCGGGTTTCGGGGTACGACGATCCGGTTCTTGAACCATAGGACGCCGTCTCCGTCCTTCCGGAAACATTTCAACTCCCCACTGTCTATACGTATCCGCAAATGTGACATGCCCTTGTCATTCTTCTGGGCTGCCACTATCTCTTCACGGATGGTGGGAATCAAAGCTAGGTTGTAGAGAGCTCCGTGTGGAATCACATAGAGTGGTGGTTCGCTCTCTTCCAATGGTGTGATGGTCAGATTATTGACGTGTGACTTGTGGCTCAGCGCATCTGCCACAACGTTTGCCTTGCCCGGATGATAATGGATCTCTATCTCGTAATCCTTTATCAGTTCTAACCATCTTCGTTGCCTCATGTTCAGCTCTTTCTGAGTGAATATGTACTTGAGGCTTTTGTGGTCGGTATATAAATGTACGAGGTTACCGAGTAGGTAGTGCCTCCACATCTTCAGTGCAAGTACCACGGCAGCGAGCTCCAAATCGTGAGTTGGATAATTCTGCTCATGATTTCTAAGCTGCCGTGATCCATACGCGACCACTCTTCGGTCTTGCATCAGCACACATCCGAGCCCAATGCCGGATGCATCGCAGTACACATCGAACGGTTTTGTTGTGTCTGGCTGCGCCAAAACCGGTGCTGATGTCAGGTGCTTGACTAAAGCCTTGAATGCTGCTTCACATGTTGGACTCCAAACATATTTGGTAGCCTTCTTCAGCAGCTCTGTCATTGGCTTGGCAATCTTCGAGAAGTTCGGAATGAACCTCCGATAATATCCCGCGAGTCCGAGGAAACTCCGTACCTCATGAACCGTCCTCGGGGATTTCCAATTCAGCACTTGAGTGATCTTGCTCGGGTCCACAGCGATACCTTCCGCTGAGATGATATGCCCGAGGAAAGGCACCTGCGATATCCAAAACTCGCATTTGCTGAATTTTGCGTATAACTTGTGATCTCGCAGCCGTTGCAAGACTATACGCAAATGTTTCTTGTGATCTTCCTCCGACTTGGAATATACCAGGATGTCGTCGATGAAGACCACGACAAACTTGTCCAGCTCCGGCATGAACACCGAGTTCATTAAATACATGAAGTGAGCTGGAGCATTGGTGAGGCCGAAGGACATGACCAGGTACTCATAAAGTCCGTACCTTGTCGAGAAAGCTGTCTTTGGAATGTCCTCCGCCCTTATCTTAATCTGATGGTACCCGGATCTTAAATCCATCTTGGAAAAGATTTTTGCTTCGACCAACTGATCAAACAACATGTCGATCCGTGGCAACGGGTACTTGTTTTTTATGGTTACGGCATTTAATGGACGGTAGTCCACGCAAAGCCGCAACGTTTCATCCTTTTTCTTGACAAATAATGCCGAACAGCCCCATGGCGAGGAGCTCGGCCTAATAAAACCCTTCTCCAGAAGATCCTGAGCTGAGTCTTCAGTTCAGCCAACTCCTTGGGCGCCATCTTGTACGGCCTTCGGGATATTGGCATGGTTCCCGGTGCAAGTTCAATCTTGAACTCCACCTCTCTATCGGGTGGCATCCCCGGCAAATCGTCCGGGAATACATCAGGGAACTCTCGGACCACCGGAATATCTTCCAATCTGATGGTCGTGGCTTGATAGACACTTAGAAGTTTTATTTCTGGACTGTCCAGAAATAATGAGTGAGAACCGTGCACCTCTGAGTTTAAGTGCACGACTCGAAGGACGGTGTCTAAAACAGCGCCGTGGCGGGTTAACCACGACATCCCTAGGATGACATCGACCTTCTGTCCCTCTAAGATAATGAGAGACGTGGGGTACACTCTACCCGCTAAGCATAATGGTGCTTTGGAGACCATTACGCTTGCTGAAATCTTCCCACCCGGTGAACAAATTAAATATGGACTATCGGTGGGTAGTATTGGCAAACTGTGTTTAGCAATGAAAGCTTGGCTAATAAAATTATGCGTGGCGCCTGAATCAAACAGTACTATAGCGGGATGCTGGTGGAGTTGGAACATACCCGCAAGGATTGGCTCACCCTCCGGCACGTCCTCAATGGCAAGTTGGTGGACGGTGCCGGGCCTAGGGTTTGCCCGCCGCGCATTGGTAGGGTTCCGGGGTTGATTCCTCCCCGGAAACTGTGGTGCCACTCCGCCGCCTTGCCTCTCCGGGCATCTGCTCGCGAAGTGTCCTGGACGACCACACTTGTAACATGTGGCCGCTGCTGGTGGAGTACTCGGTGGACGAAAGCCCGGCATGCGTTGCTGAGGTGCAAACGCACGCGGCATCGCCCGTTGCTGCTGTTGTGGTTGCGGTGGTGCTGGCAGTGCCGGCCGGAATGCCGGTGAAGAGTACGGCCGACTGCGGAACGGCATCGACCGCTGTGGTGGCTGCCAGCGTGGACCTGATGGTGGGCGATTCACCATCCGAAACTTCTGAGAAGGACCGCCTCCTTCTCCGCTGCTCTGCGGCGCGCTTCGCTTTCGCTCTGCCGCCGCCAACTCCTTGCCGGAGTCCTCCTGAACAATCGCAGCATCAATGATGTCGTTGAGGCTGCCGTGATTGAACATCGCCAGCTTGTCCTTCAGGAGCGGGTTAAGCCCCTGGTCGAAATGGTCCCGCCGCTTCTCGTCTGTATCCGCGTGATACGACGCGTAGAGCGCGAGATCGTTGAACGCCCTGGAGTATTCCAGCGCGTTCCGGCTCCCTTGTTGCAGGTGTAGGAACTCCTGCGTCTTCCTCTTCATCAAACCGGGCGGTATATGATAGGCCCTGAAGGCCGTCCGGAACTCCGCCCAGGTCATCACTCGGTCGGTGGGCTGGGAAGCACAGAAGTTGGCCCACCACGCGCTCGCGGATCCTTGGAGCTGCTGGACCGCGAACTGAGTCTTGCGCCGCTCGCTGATTTGGAGCAGCCCGAACTTCATCTCTATGGCGCGGAGCCAGTTGTCCGCGTAAAGTGGTTCATCCGCCCTTGAGAATACAGGGGGATGAGTCGCCAGGAAGTCGGAGTAGGAGCTCTGTTGGCGCTCCTCACGATCTTGACGTCTCTCTGGGCGAGACGTATTGGCGATGAGAGTCTGCAGCAACTCTGTGTGCTGCTGATGCGAGCCCGCCATTGCCGCGACAATGTCGGCCAATGTAACCGTTGGTAGTGGCGGTGGCGGTGTTTGCTGTTGCTGTTGCTGCTGCTGTCCCGAGGAGTCCTCGGGAGATGGTTGGGAGGCCTCTCCACCTTGACTGGTACCCCCAACGTCAGGGTTGGCACGAGTACGCGTCATTCTGAAATTCAAAACAGCAGCGATTAGCACATGTCTTACTTAAAATTCCACAAGCAACAGTAGGTATTGAAGTGACACATGATTAATTTGCACAACGTTCACATATATTGATAAAGTATAAACTTTATACAAGATACATTATTCTTGGATCTCTGAGAAGTCGTGCTCATGTCGTCACTACCTATACATACTCTACTGTCTACACGACATGTCACCGATTACAAAAGTTGGGTTACGCTACCCTAGCTGCCCTACTTGGCAATCGTAACCCCCTACTCGGAGTAGAACTCGACCTCCTGTGGGTCGTCCTCCTCCGGTACCTCTGCTGGTGGCTCGGGGTCTACCACCTCTTCTCCCATTCCGGGTTCTCCCATGGCTGGAAGACCCAAGACTACCGGTACGCCCAATACCGGGGGCACGAGGTCCTGCAAGGCATGCACCTCGTCCATAGCTTGGTTGTAGTCCTCTTCCCAGCCTTGGCCTTCCTCGATAGCGTCGTCCCGCTCCTGAGCAAGGTCCTCATTCTGCTGGGTTAGGGTCTGCACCAGCTCTTGCAACGCCGCGATGTCAACACGGCTCTTCTTCTTTGCCTTCTTCAGACGACGCAACTGATTGTGTTGTTCATTCAGTCGCTTGATCGTCGGAAGGAGCACATTGCGGAGTGCACTGTGAGCACCCTTGAAATGATCTCCACGGCTTGTGCTCTCCTTGATCTTGGTTGCGAGATGCTCCGTATGAACAGCTTGGCTGTCCATCACCGCGTTTCCCGCCCTCATTTGGAGGCTGAGGTTTGCCTCCGCGGGGTTGTACCTTGGGCAACTCGGGTCTGTTGCCTCCAGGTACCTTTCTTCCCACACATGCTGAGCTCGCCCCTCCACCGGAACGAGTGCGTATGGTGTGCCCTCCATAGCCTGCACGTGTAGTTGGCAGAAACGTGACATAGTGTCACGGGCTGCCACTTGCCACATCCCTTCCGGTTGTCTTCCCCTCACCGTGACGGTGAATGGCACCCAACTGGGTGGCGTAGGTCCTGTAGGAACCTCGACATGGATCGTCCACGTCTTGTTCCCCTCTTCGCCTTCTTCCTTGGCGAAGTATTGCGGCATCTGGTTGTACCCGAAATATTGGAGCATTTGCCACAATACTTCCGGGTAGCCGCTACGGTCAGAGCAGTGGGAAACTACCCACCCGTTCTCCAACCGTTTATCTGCTGCCATCTGTAAAAATATATTTGAGAAATGTCAAATATTTATTAAACAGTAAACCATTGAGTTATAACATAAGATATGTCCTTGAACTCATAACGCTTGGAAACATAGTTCAAATTTTTAAACAAATTTAACTGCTGATCTGCTGTTCCCATGACAGCCTTGACCAGTTTCCATTTCAATCTGATTTAGGCCAGGTTAAAAGCAAAACCAGTCCTGGAGCTCAACGTCAAAGTTGAAGCTAACTTCAATAGCTTTCCAGCCAGTATTTGCTTGACCTAAGATCTGTCCTGGTTCAAAAGTTATGAGATGTCAAAGTTAACAGAATTTCTGGGAACAATTGGACAGCACCTCCCTGCCTTAGGTACTGATTTGATCCAACAATCTCAGTTACTTCTGTTCCTAATCTGACAAAACTTTCTGTTACAAAGTTGTAACCCATCTCATAAGCTTTCCAGAACTACCTCATTTTCTACTTTTGGATTTTTAAGCAGGAGGTTATGCTTAATTTTACAGAGAGTCTACAGAGAGTCTTTACTCTGTCCTGTTTTCTGGACAGTTTCAACTCTACTGCATTTTTCGACTGGTTAAGGGATGAAACTGTAAAAGCCCAAGAAATGGGACTTGCAAAAACTTTTCTTCACTTCACCACACCTCAGCTCTTGTTGTGGATGGCTGGTAAGGGATGGGAGGAGCAAGTAACCTTTATCAAAGAAGTGGTTAGAGGGGAAACTTACACTCTCACAACATGGGAAAAATTATACACATGTGATCACACATGAGAGTGTGTTTCCAAACTGTTGCATTCAAACTCAGGATTTCAGCAGCTAAACCAAGTATCAAAGTGCATAATTGGATTTCTCAGGTCCAAATTAGTGGGGAGGCAAAGTTCAGAAATTTTCAAAAAGATGTGCTACCCATTTTTCCAAAAAGGGTCCAAATATGCCAAGAATTCAAATATTTATTTGAATTTGGGGGAAATGAGCTCAACCATACAAATGTAGGTCAGTTTCAAACTCCAAATATTTGGATTCATCTCTGGCTAAGCTTTGGAGATCTTTTGAGGGGTGGGGGAGCACTGACAAGTGGGTCCCACATGTCATTGGGAGAGTTAAAATGGCACAATAGTCAACAGCCTTAGGGGCTAAGTATTGCACTCGGAACAGAGCCGAGGCTCCACGCGACACGCCGTGAAAACGCCGGACGCCACCTCCTGCTCGCCCCTCGCGCGCTGGCGAGCTCCTTGTGCGGGCGCAGTAACTCCCAGCCGTGCCCCAGCTCGCCACGACCACGGGCCGACCCCCAGTCACCGCCCTCTCGCACGACAAAACGCCGAGGAGCCGCCGCTGTGATCGACTCACTCAGGAGCGATCGTCCCTCGTGTACCAACGCCGGCAGCGCAGCAAACATATATCCTCAGACCTCCCACGCACTACCCGCATCACTTCCGGTCAAGTGAACCACTACCCACCGAGAGAAACCACGTTTTCGTGGCCGCCGGTGAGAACCGAGCAAAGGTGCTCCCGTGGGCAGCTCACACCAACCAGTTTCACGACTGAGCAAGAGCGCCCCAAGGTGCGCCAACTCCCTGCGCTGCTCCTCTCCAAATTCCAGAGCAATCCGTGCGACGTAGCTTCGGAATTTCAAGTTTTCCCCTCGGACGAGGAAAACCGGACCGCGGGTAAGAACTGTGGAAATTTACGCTCAATTCTCGGTTAAAGTTGTTCATTTTGCGCACACCAGAACTAGAGAGGATAGGGAACCTTTTCCCTCCACAACCCTAGCTAGAAACGCCGTAGTTACAGCTAATTTCGAGCTTTTCGGTCGGCGGCCATGGCGGGAACACGCGGGCGCACGGTGACAACCGGTTTGCCGTCGTTTCCGAGCCAGGTTGAGGCCACGCCGAGATTTCCTGACCTCCACTGATGCTTTAGAGCGGATCCGCCGAGCTTTTGGCGGGCTGATGTGCTCGGGCGGCGGTGCCGATCATCACCGAAGGCCGCGGCTCGTCGCCAGCCTACTTCCGGCCACCGGCAGCCCGAGCCAACCCCATAGACTTGTTCCCCGACCCTGAAAACCCCCAGGCGGCGAGTCTCCGGCCGAGAGGTGGCCGGGAAGCTGAGTCCGGCGAGCTCCAGTACAGCGCCGGCGAGGGGGAGGCGCGGGAGCGAGAGGAGGAAGAAGACCCACCGGGCCCACGTGTCAGCAGCTGAAGATTAAAACCCCGGATCAGCTGTGGCGTGTGATTCCATGTGGTGGCGCGGGAAGGGGTCTGTGGCCCCCGTGTGGCGCGAGTCCGGCGGTTGACACGTGTAGGGTGGACCCACAGGCAGAGTTTGAACTTTTCCCGAATTAATTTGAATTCCAGAATTGGTTCAAACTTTGGAACTGCATAACTTTTGCTAGGAAGCTCCAAAATTAGTGATTCAAATTGGGTTGGATTCATCTTGCATAGCTCTGTCCAGAGATACAACCCAATTTGTATGAAACCCATTAATTAATTCTGGAAAATTCTTTAAAGCTTTTCAGCAAAAGAATTTTTAGAGGGAGTTTGGTTCATCCAAAAATTCCCAAATTTTGCCAGAATGTTCTTTAAGACATTAGTAAACCCCTGTAATAGTTTCAGACCATTTGGAGTTGAATTGGTCAGAGCAATTCAAATTTGAAGGTGCTGTGTTCATTTGAATGCAGAAACATTTTCAGAGAATTTCCAAAACTTGGAAATTCAATTCTGGGCAAACCTTGACTCCAAAAATGCTAGGAAAATTCATGCAAACTCTATGAGCTATAATAGAAATTGTAGTTCATTAAGTTGAGCATGAACAGGGGTATTACCTCAGAATTAATTCTTCCTTGCTGATTTGCCAAGAGAATTATTCTGAGCAAACCACTCCATGAAAAGTGCTAATGTTTGGTCCAGAGAGTTTTCTTGTGACAAGGAACTCACACAAAAATTCTCAGCTCCATTGGAGCTCTAGATCACCCCTGTCCTGTTTACCCACTTAAGGGACTAAGATGGAAAAAGGGGGAAAAACCACTTAGCATTTGACCATGTGATTAAGTCCAAGCCAAACCACCAACACCAGTTCATATTTAAATTCTTAAACAAAGTTCCAGGTATTAGAGGCTGGTTATTAGAACTAATAGTAGAAGTCTTACTCTAGACTCACTTTTGCATATAAATTAACATGTAGTATTTCATTAACGTGTAGCCGTTGAAGAAGAGACTCCGGAAGTGCTGGACTTCCTCCTTCCGGACGAAGAACTAACTCCTGACCCGCAGCAACAAGGCAAGCCCCGGTTTGCATTAACCCTTTTTAAAAGTTTTACTTTGTTTACATGTGTCATGTGAAGTATGATTGTGCATTAGGTATAGGGTGAATGAAACCCCACTTGCATAACCAAAGGTTCCTAAAAGAGTGAGGGTAGTGTCAAGGACCTCGAGTAGACAGGCTATGCTTAATGAGTCATAGGACTTCGGTACAAGTCGAGTAGTTGGAATCTACTCGCGAGATAGGCTTGGGACACACGGGTTCGGTTGAGTGATGTGAGATCACTTTAGTAATGAAAATGAGACTAGGCAGGGGCTAGGGCGCAGCAAGAGAGAGTCTTGTGTGCGCAGCCCTGCCCGTGTCGATTGAGGACCGATCCGTGTGCGGCCCTGCTGAACAAGTATTGAACGTACCGAAGGCATATCGGATATATGGGCCCCGATAAACCGATGTAGCCTAAACCTCCGGGCGTCGAGGCATAGCACACCGATTTATAGGTGTAGGTTGAGGGCAGCAAGGTGGAAATCTGCCAACGGGCATAGAGAGATGCTCCGTGTGGGGAACCTCCTGCTCGTTTCGGTGCGACCGGTTCGACGTTTGGGCTGTTGGGTGAAAGGTTGTCCCGTACGACATCGAGTGAGCGTGCTGTGCAGCTCCACGGGTGGGCGTACGTGACGTGCTCTTTGGGTTTTCCCTGCAGGTGTATATCGAGTCGATTCGCCGTCCCTCGCGGTGACGAGTACTGCTTGTTCACTGCGTCGTAACGTAGACTAATGGATGAAATATGTTGATTCAATGATGCTGATTGATATAATTGTATTGCTACATAAGTGCCACCAAACACTGCTTACTAAATTTCAGATTCATGAACTGTTAACTTGTTGCTAAAAGATGAACTAAGGATGAACTTGTAGGCGTGTCGTTTTGCTGAAATGCTACCAACCTATGTCTTGGTATACCTCATGTAGAGTTTCATGCTTAGGTGAGTCGGTTAAGCCTTGCTGAGCCTTCGTGCTCACGGTTGCTGCTTAAGTGTTTTTCAGGTGAGGAGCCACCCACGGACTCGGAGTACGAGTCCACCGGCGAGGGTTACCCTCCGTCGGGGACCACGGCTGAGTGGGAGCCGTACACGCCGCGCTGAGCTGAGACGTGCAGCTAGTGTGGGTTGCCCTAGGGCTGGGCAACCGACTTTTGCTAAATAGGCGGGCGTGAGTTGTATAGTGTAGTCTTCCGCTGTGTAATAGAACAATAATTGTAACTGAAGTTTGTACTTGTTTGTACAGTTTCAGCTGTTTTTCCCATGTAATATATTGTGTTCTTATGACGTGTGCTGTCGGGTGTCGCATCGCGCGGCACCACCCTCTGCGATCCTGGATGAGCGGATCCCGGTCCGCCACAGCCTGGTATCAGAGCTGCAGTGGGGATAGCACAGTACTAAAGGACTGCATTATGGGAAAAAACTTAGGTGTACGGTGAGGAATCGGTAGTTGCCCAAGTAAGGACTATATTAGACTAGTTACTTAAAGTGGCAAAGACTAACTTATATGTTATAATTCTGAATTTCAATTATGTAACGACGCACCTACGCTCTGGTAAGTATGGTAAGGAACGCCACCGAAAGCGGTTCAATTTCGGTTAGCTCTCCCTGACGAGGAACATGGTTCAGGGATTGATCTCACAGCTTGGTGTGAGATGTCAATATGAATCTCTTGGACTCTTCATGTCCCTGAGTTCATATGAAACGCTGATCCCTAGCGTGCATTAGGCAAGTAAGCGGAGACCCCATCGCGTGGTCAGTAACGCGAAAGTGTGTTCGTCTGGAAATAGCCCAGGAGGACATACGCAGCGCTTGCCATCGGCGTGCCCTGCAGGGCAGTAGGTGGTATCTGTTGGGTTGATAACATTCCCAACCGTGACGACCCGTTCATGACATACTCGGGTTCCCCGTCGTGTGGTGTTGAAACACGATCACGTGCCTTGAGACGTGACTTAGCTCAAGGACGGCCGTATGACAATGATACGGGCGTTTGTATTTACTTTCAAATATGGAACTGCCTGAAATGAATAACCATTGAGTGCACCATTATTGTGTGGTTTTCTGCAGGTACTAACCACGTATGTATCCGTGTAGAAAACGTGTGCGAGAGACCGTTTAGTGCCACACTTGAGACGTATATACCGGTATGAACCGGTTAGGATTTTCTTTTGTAAGGAACGTAGTACCGAGGCATTGTAGGCATATGCATGAGTATAATGATGACAAAGAATTAAAATTTATAGGTTCAACAGTTAGGACCCTGGTTGGGTATAAGAATGGGATGGTGATGAGTGTAGTTCCAAAAGAGACTGAAAAACAGAGTGCTCTGTTTTGGGCAGCATGTTTGCTGATCTTCAACAGGGCATAACTCACAGGTCTTTTAGCCCAGGGAGGTGTGCTATATAGCTCTGGAAAGGTATTCAAGTACTCTACAACTTTGTTGTAGACTTCCAGAGCTGAAACTCGCCTTAAGATGGCTGAAATCCCAGAGGAATGTAAACTGTCCAGAACCAGGGCAGAGTAAAACATCCTCTGAACTGATATGTTTTTCAAATATAACTCCCAGTAGAAAAATCTAAAATTGTCATATAATACACGCTTAGAAAGAGTAGAAGATGTGTGACATCTTTGCAATTCAAAGTTTCTGAAGTTTCAGCACAGAAATTAGGGAGAATTAGGGTTGAAGACAGCCACTTCCAAGGGAGGTGCTGTTAAAAATTCTTCCAGAAATTCTGCTGACTTTGAATTAGCATAACTTTTTAGCCAAATCTGATCTGGGGGCAAATGCATACTCGTTGGAAAGATACTAAAGTTAACTTTAACTTTGTTATTCAACTTGAGTCATGAAAATGCCCAGAACCAGATCAAAACTTGGAATAGGTAGCAACTGGTCATTCTGACGGAAGAATGACAGTTGAACTCATTGGAGAGGGTGTTGTACCCTAAGGGCGATACTAATGTCTCGTAGAGACCAAACCCAGTTATGGTGAGCTTCCAAAGAGGGGGTTCATCAAGTTGGATTAAACTAACTTGTGTTTGGTCTGGTAATGGTGTAGCTTGTGCAAAGTTATTACATTATCTACTTACGAGATATTTCGCACGTTTGGTTGTCATAATGTTTTTACGCCCAGTTCTATTGGACTGCATGCAAAATGTTGCGGAACTGATGGTTAATGTCGTATGGTTGCAGATGGTTCGTACTAGGACCACGCACGAGGTTGGTGGCTCTAGCCAAGGTGGAGGCAATGACTCCCAGCCACCGGCCTACGACAGCACCCCGCAGCAGCAGCCACCACCGCCGCCTCCGCTTACTCTAGAGGATGTGATAGCGGCATTGGTGGGAGGTCGTGAGGAGCAGACCGACCTGCTCCGCACGATCGTGCAGAATACGTCCCAGGCGGGAGGACGTCAAGAGCGAGGGCCTCGTGAGCCCCGCGAAGTGTCGTACTCGGATTTCATGAGTACGCACCCTCCAGTGTTCACCGAAGCTGAAGAACCACTGGAGGCGGACAACTGGCTGCGGACTATCGAGTCCAAGTTCGGGCTGCTCCAGTGTACGGAGCGGCAGAAGACACTGTTCGCAGCACAGCAGCTCCACGGTGCCGCTGGTGCATGGTGGGCGAATTATGTCGCCTCACGTCCGGCTGGCCATGCCGTGGAATGGCAAGAGTTCCGGGAGGCGTTCCGCGCCTATCACATTCCTCCCGGAATAATGAAGAGAAAGTTCCAAGAATTTTTGGAACTAAAACAGGGCGGGAGGAGTGCCCACGACTACTCCCGTGCCTTCAACCATCTGGCGCAGTATGCGTCAGACTACATCTCCACGGAGGAGAAGAAGAGGGAGCACTTCTATCGGGGGTTACATCCCGAAATGAAGACCCACCTCGTACAATGGAACCGCGGCACATTCAACGACCTAGTCAATGCCGCCATCATGCAAGAGGACGCTCAGCGGGAGTTAGCAGCTGAGCAGAGGAAGCGTAGCGCTCCACCTAGCAGCGGTGGGAGTGGCGCTCCCCAGAAGTACCGTATGGTGTATCGGACACCATCCGGGCAGCAGTGGCAACCACCGGCGCGACCGCAACGGTTCGGGGGACGTCCCTTTCAGGCACCTCCGTTCCGTCCGCCGATGCCACCACCAAGACAGCAGCAGCAGCAGACGGTACCCCGGGCGTTTCCACCGCCACAACGCGCCCCAGGTTTCCGTCCACCGATCAGTGGGGGACCGCCCCGTTTCACCTGCTTCACGTGTGGCCAAGCGGGCCACTTTGCGAAGGACTGTCCCCAGGGGCAGCAGAGCAGCGGGCAAGCCCAGCTCCAGGGCGGTGCTCGAGGCCGACCTCCGGTGAAGAAGGTTGGTCAGCGGACTGGAGGCGTCCGCAACCTCGACAATGAGGACGCCCCAGAGGGAGACAACGTGCTGGCGGGTACGTTTACTCTCAACCATCAAGCCATCGTCATATTATTTGATTCTGGTGCAACCCACAGCTTTATAAGTGCATCCTATGTGGCTAAACACCAATTGCAAGTCTTCCCAACCGACTGCACTTATATGATATGCTCACCGGGAGGGAAGATTTCAGCTAATATGATGATTCCAAAGGCACCTCTGTGCTTAGGTGGGAAACTATATCCCACCACCTTGATAATCCTTATGGGACAAAAGATTGATGCAATCTTAGGGATGTCATGGCTGCAATACCATGGCGCTGTCCTAGAGACTCGGACACGGACGGTCCACTTAAATTCTCCATTCCACCGTCCGCATTCCATGATGTTAGACACGCCAGTCCGGGAAGTTTTAGCAATTAATAATGCTGAAGTTCTCAAGTTAGAAGACATCCCCGTAGTCCGGGAGTATCCTGATGTGTTCCCGGATGATCTTCCGGGCATGCCACCTGAGCGGGATGTCGAGTTCAAGATTGAACTTGCACCCGGGACTACGCCCATATCACGGAGACCATACAAGATGGCTCCAAATGAGCTGGCGGAACTGAAAGAACAGCTCAATGATCTGTTGAGCAAGGGTTTCATTAGGCCGAGTTCCTCGCCTTGGGGATGCTCGGCGCTATTCGTGAAGAAGAAGGATGAGACCCTGAGGCTGTGTGTGGATTACCGGCCACTCAACGCCGTCACCATCAAGAATAAGTACCCACTGCCCCGTATTGACATCTTGTTTGATCAACTGGTGGGGGCAAGTGTATTCTCAAAGATGGACCTTCGCTCTGGATATCACCAGATCAAGATCCGGGCGGAGGATATCCCGAAGACGGCGTTCTCGACGAGATACGGCTTATACGAATATCTCGTCATGTCCTTTGGTCTCACAAATGCTCCAGCCCATTTCATGTATCTCATGAACTCGGTGTTCATGCCGGAGCTGGACAAGTTCGTGGTAGTGTTCATCGACGATATCTTGGTTTACTCCAAGACAGAAGCCGAGCATGCCGAACACTTACGGATCGTTCTTCAGCGATTGCGAGACCACAAGCTCTACGCCAAGTTCAGCAAATGCGAATTTTGGATCAGCCAAGTGCCATTCTTGGGACATATCATCTCAGCTGAGGGCATTGCGGTTGACCCAAGTAAAATAGAGCAAGTGTTGAAATGGAAAGCTCCCACTTCAGTCCATGAAGTCAGAAGCTTCCTCGGGTTAGCAGGATACTACCGGAGGTTCATTCCGAGCTTCTCCAAGCTCGCAAAGCCGATGACAGAGTTGCTGAAGAAAGGGACAAAAATATGTTTGGAACACGGCGTGTGAAGGAGCGTTCCGAACATTGGTGAAGCATCTCACCACAGCCCCGGTGTTAGCTCAGCCGGATACAACAAAGCCCTTCGACGTGTATTGTGACGCGTCCGGTATTGGGCTGGGCTGCGTGTTGATGCAGGAAGGACGTGTGGTCGCTTATGGCTCACGCCAACTTCGGAACCATGAGCAGCACTACCCGACTCACGATCTTGAACTTGCTGCCGTGGTGTTGGCGCTGAAAATGTGGAGGCACTATCTCCTGGGGAACTTGGTGCATCTCTACACCGACCACAAGAGCTTGAAATACATTTTCACCCAGAAGGAGCTGAACATGAGGCAGAGGAGGTGGTTAGAACTGATCAAAGATTATGAGATTGAGATCCATTACCACCCCGGCAAGGCGAATGTGGTTGCCGACGCGCTGAGTCGGAAATCGCATGTCCATCACCTCACCATTACACCGGTGGAGGAGGAAGAGCCAAGTCTATACTTGGTTCCTTATGGATCGCTGTACAACCTTGCCCTCATCCCTACTATTAGGGAGGACATCATTGCAGCTCAGAAAACGGATAAAGGCATGGCACATCTCCGGAGACGGATAGACAATGGAGAGATTAAATGTTTCCGGAAAGATGATGAGGGGACGCTGTGGTTCAATGACCGCATAGTCGTACCCCGAGATATGAAGTTGAGGAAAAAGATCCTCGATGAAGCTCACTTGTCCAAATACTCCATTCATCCGGGCAGCAACAAAATGTACCAAGATTTGAAAAAGAAATTTTGGTGGACGCGGATGAAGCGGGAGGTAGCTAAGTACGTATCCGAGTGTGATACGTGTAGACGAGTGAAAGCTGATCACATGAAGAAATCAGGGCTGTTGCAACCCCTGAAGATCCCGGCATGGAAATGGGAAGATGTGAGCATGGATTTCATTGTGGGATTACCCCTAACAGCCAACAAGCATGATTCCATATGGGTAATCGTTGATCGGTTAACCAAGACGGCTCATTTCATTCCGGTGAATACACGTTACAATGCCGGCAAATATGCGGAGCTATACATAGCGAAGATTCTATGCCTATACGGGGTACCCAAGACCATTGTCTCAGATCGAGGTGCATTATTTGTATCTCGCTTTTGGGAGCAGCTACACGCTGCATTGGGTACTAAGTTAATCAGGAGCTCCGCCTATCACCCTCAGACCGATGGTCAGACAGAAAGGGTGAATCAAGTCCTGGAAGACATGTTGAGAGCATGTGCCATCCACCATGGTAGGAACTGGGATGATCACCTACCCTTGGCGGAATTCTCGTACAACAACGGTTATCAGGCGAGTATCAAAATGGCACCTTACGAAGCTCTCTATGGTCGTAAATGCCGCACCCCATTAAATTGGTGCGAGTCCGGTGAAAGGGTCACATTCGGGGTTGATGTGGTGAACGACGCCGAGGAGCGCGTTCGGATAATTCAAGCCAATTTGAAGGCCGCTCAATCCCGACAGAAGAGCTACGCTGATAAGAGGCGTAGGCCGTTGCACTTTGACGTTGGGGAACACGTGTACCTCCGCGTGTCTCCAATGAAGGGCGTGCACCGATTCGGTGTGAAGGGAAAGCTCGCTCCCCGTTTCATTGGACCCTACGCTATCACCGAGAAGTGTGGACCAGCAGCGTATCGATTGGAGTTACCGGCATCTCTGACTGGTATCCATGATATTTTCCATGTTTCGCAACTGCGGAAATGCTTGAAGCATACAACTGCTGTTCCTACCGAAGACATCGGCGAGCTGAAACCGGATTTAACTTATGATGAATATCCGGTGGGAATTCTTGATGAGAAAGCCAGGACCACGCGTAGCAGAACGTTGTGGTTCTACAAGATACTCTGGAGTAACCACACCGCCGAAGAAGCGACGTGGGAGAACGAGGAGTTCCTTCGCTCAAATTACCCGGAGTTCATGGCTTCTCAACACGGGTAAGTCCCTATTACATCGCTATCTCTTCTTTTATAATCTCGGGACGAGATTCTTTTAAGGGGGGAGGGATGTAAAAGCCCAAGAAATGGGACTTGCAAAAACTTTTCTTCACTTCACCACACCTCAGCTCTTGTTGTGGATGGCTGGTAAGGGATGGGAGGAGCAAGTAACCTTTATCAAAGAAGTGGTTAGAGGGGAAACTTACACTCTCACAACATGGGAAAAATTATACACATGTGATCACACATGAGAGTGTGTTTCCAAACTGTTGCATTCAAACTCAGGATTTCAGCAGCTAAACCAAGTATCAAAGTGCATAATTGGATTTCTCAGGTCCAAATTAGTGGGGAGGCAAAGTTCAGAAATTTTCAAAAAGATGTGCTACCCATTTTTCCAAAAAGGGTCCAAATATGCCAAGAATTCAAATATTTATTTGAATTTGGGGGAAATGAGCTCAACCATACAAATGTAGGTCAGTTTCAAACTCCAAATATTTGGATTCATCTCTGGCTAAGCTTTGGAGATCTTTTGAGGGGTGGGGGAGCACTGACAAGTGGGTCCCACATGTCATTGGGAGAGTTAAAATGGCACAATAGTCAACAGCCTTAGGGGCTAAGTATTGCACTCGGAACAGAGCCGAGGCTCCACGCGACACGCCGTGAAAACGCCGGACGCCACCTCCTGCTCGCCCCTCGCGCGCTGGCGAGCTCCTTGTGCGGGCGCAGTAACTCCCAGCCGTGCCCCAGCTCGCCACGACCACGGGCCGACCCCCAGTCACCGCCCTCTCGCACGACAAAACGCCGAGGAGCCGCCGCTGTGATCGACTCACTCAGGAGCGATCGTCCCTCGTGTACCAACGCCGGCAGCGCAGCAAACATATATCCTCAGACCTCCCACGCACTACCCGCATCACTTCCGGTCAAGTGAACCACTACCCACCGAGAGAAACCACGTTTTCGTGGCCGCCGGTGAGAACCGAGCAAAGGTGCTCCCGTGGGCAGCTCACACCAACCAGTTTCACGACTGAGCAAGAGCGCCCCAAGGTGCGCCAACTCCCTGCGCTGCTCCTCTCCAAATTCCAGAGCAATCCGTGCGACGTAGCTTCGGAATTTCAAGTTTTCCCCTCGGACGAGGAAAACCGGACCGCGGGTAAGAACTGTGGAAATTTACGCTCAATTCTCGGTTAAAGTTGTTCATTTTGCGCACACCAGAACTAGAGAGGATAGGGAACCTTTTCCCTCCACAACCCTAGCTAGAAACGCCGTAGTTACAGCTAATTTCGAGCTTTTCGGTCGGCGGCCATGGCGGGAACACGCGGGCGCACGGTGACAACCGGTTTGCCGTCGTTTCCGAGCCAGGTTGAGGCCACGCCGAGATTTCCTGACCTCCACTGATGCTTTAGAGCGGATCCGCCGAGCTTTTGGCGGGCTGATGTGCTCGGGCGGCGGTGCCGATCATCACCGAAGGCCGCGGCTCGTCGCCAGCCTACTTCCGGCCACCGGCAGCCCGAGCCAACCCCATAGACTTGTTCCCCGACCCTGAAAACCCCCAGGCGGCGAGTCTCCGGCCGAGAGGTGGCCGGGAAGCTGAGTCCGGCGAGCTCCAGTACAGCGCCGGCGAGGGGGAGGCGCGGGAGCGAGAGGAGGAAGAAGACCCACCGGGCCCACGTGTCAGCAGCTGAAGATTAAAACCCCGGATCAGCTGTGGCGTGTGATTCCATGTGGTGGCGCGGGAAGGGGTCTGTGGCCCCCGTGTGGCGCGAGTCCGGCGGTTGACACGTGTAGGGTGGACCCACAGGCAGAGTTTGAACTTTTCCCGAATTAATTTGAATTCCAGAATTGGTTCAAACTTTGGAACTGCATAACTTTTGCTAGGAAGCTCCAAAATTAGTGATTCAAATTGGGTTGGATTCATCTTGCATAGCTCTGTCCAGAGATACAACCCAATTTGTATGAAACCCATTAATTAATTCTGGAAAATTCTTTAAAGCTTTTCAGCAAAAGAATTTTTAGAGGGAGTTTGGTTCATCCAAAAATTCCCAAATTTTGCCAGAATGTTCTTTAAGACATTAGTAAACCCCTGTAATAGTTTCAGACCATTTGGAGTTGAATTGGTCAGAGCAATTCAAATTTGAAGGTGCTGTGTTCATTTGAATGCAGAAACATTTTCAGAGAATTTCCAAAACTTGGAAATTCAATTCTGGGCAAACCTTGACTCCAAAAATGCTAGGAAAATTCATGCAAACTCTATGAGCTATAATAGAAATTGTAGTTCATTAAGTTGAGCATGAACAGGGGTATTACCTCAGAATTAATTCTTCCTTGCTGATTTGCCAAGAGAATTATTCTGAGCAAACCACTCCATGAAAAGTGCTAATGTTTGGTCCAGAGAGTTTTCTTGTGACAAGGAACTCACACAAAAATTCTCAGCTCCATTGGAGCTCTAGATCACCCCTGTCCTGTTTACCCACTTAAGGGACTAAGATGGAAAAAGGGGGAAAAACCACTTAGCATTTGACCATGTGATTAAGTCCAAGCCAAACCACCAACACCAGTTCATATTTAAATTCTTAAACAAAGTTCCAGGTATTAGAGGCTGGTTATTAGAACTAATAGTAGAAGTCTTACTCTAGACTCACTTTTGCATATAAATTAACATGTAGTATTTCATTAACGTGTAGCCGTTGAAGAAGAGACTCCGGAAGTGCTGGACTTCCTCCTTCCGGACGAAGAACTAACTCCTGACCCGCAGCAACAAGGCAAGCCCCGGTTTGCATTAACCCTTTTTAAAAGTTTTACTTTGTTTACATGTGTCATGTGAAGTATGATTGTGCATTAGGTATAGGGTGAATGAAACCCCACTTGCATAACCAAAGGTTCCTAAAAGAGTGAGGGTAGTGTCAAGGACCTCGAGTAGACAGGCTATGCTTAATGAGTCATAGGACTTCGGTACAAGTCGAGTAGTTGGAATCTACTCGCGAGATAGGCTTGGGACACACGGGTTCGGTTGAGTGATGTGAGATCACTTTAGTAATGAAAATGAGACTAGGCAGGGGCTAGGGCGCAGCAAGAGAGAGTCTTGTGTGCGCAGCCCTGCCCGTGTCGATTGAGGACCGATCCGTGTGCGGCCCTGCTGAACAAGTATTGAACGTACCGAAGGCATATCGGATATATGGGCCCCGATAAACCGATGTAGCCTAAACCTCCGGGCGTCGAGGCATAGCACACCGATTTATAGGTGTAGGTTGAGGGCAGCAAGGTGGAAATCTGCCAACGGGCATAGAGAGATGCTCCGTGTGGGGAACCTCCTGCTCGTTTCGGTGCGACCGGTTCGACGTTTGGGCTGTTGGGTGAAAGGTTGTCCCGTACGACATCGAGTGAGCGTGCTGTGCAGCTCCACGGGTGGGCGTACGTGACGTGCTCTTTGGGTTTTCCCTGCAGGTGTATATCGAGTCGATTCGCCGTCCCTCGCGGTGACGAGTACTGCTTGTTCACTGCGTCGTAACGTAGACTAATGGATGAAATATGTTGATTCAATGATGCTGATTGATATAATTGTATTGCTACATAAGTGCCACCAAACACTGCTTACTAAATTTCAGATTCATGAACTGTTAACTTGTTGCTAAAAGATGAACTAAGGATGAACTTGTAGGCGTGTCGTTTTGCTGAAATGCTACCAACCTATGTCTTGGTATACCTCATGTAGAGTTTCATGCTTAGGTGAGTCGGTTAAGCCTTGCTGAGCCTTCGTGCTCACGGTTGCTGCTTAAGTGTTTTTCAGGTGAGGAGCCACCCACGGACTCGGAGTACGAGTCCACCGGCGAGGGTTACCCTCCGTCGGGGACCACGGCTGAGTGGGAGCCGTACACGCCGCGCTGAGCTGAGACGTGCAGCTAGTGTGGGTTGCCCTAGGGCTGGGCAACCGACTTTTGCTAAATAGGCGGGCGTGAGTTGTATAGTGTAGTCTTCCGCTGTGTAATAGAACAATAATTGTAACTGAAGTTTGTACTTGTTTGTACAGTTTCAGCTGTTTTTCCCATGTAATATATTGTGTTCTTATGACGTGTGCTGTCGGGTGTCGCATCGCGCGGCACCACCCTCTGCGATCCTGGATGAGCGGATCCCGGTCCGCCACAGAAACACCTCTGGAACTCAACAGAAAAGTTGTAAAGCTCTTCCAAAGCTTTCCAGAAATGTATCATACGACACCAACCTCGAAAGAACTCAACCTCTAACCTCTGATTAACTCCAGCCTTGATTCAGCTGAAAACAGAGTGCTCTGTCCTTAACATCCTATAAGTTGAAAACTTGTTAACTTTGAATATCCTGTACAAGGGAAGGAGTTACATCAAGTTTTACTACTTTGGATCAAAACCTTCAAGTTTTTAAATGAAGTTGTTCATTTAATGGGGTGTGACGTCGATACGTCACCAGATTATGTTGGTACTACGTCCTCACAAAGGAAAAACCTATACCGGACTTAGCCGGCTTCGTTAGTTCAGTGGCACTACTCGTCACTCGCACACGGATGCTACACGTCTACCGTTTCGTGGTCAGGCTACCTGCAGAAACTCACACAATCATCAGACTCGGCTGCACACCGAGCCCGGAATCCATACAGTTTGTACACCCGGCCGTCATCACTCGCCCGGATGTTCTCAAGCTAACCACGCCTTGAGTTACGTGTTCACGTTTCGGACCACGTGACGGGGTCTCCCATGTTGCACCACGCACGCCAGGGACAGACGTTGCTCGAATACCCCAAACGACATGAAGAGTTGTAGAGGATACTAAAGCAGGTCGGGTTACCTGCCACCCGTGGGGCTCCACCCTTCAACTTGTGCGCACTGGTGGACAGCGCTTACGTGCACCCCCCAAGACATGAACGTCCTGAGATGCACGATTTTCCGACATAACAAATAGGTTAATAAGCCACTTTCTATATACTAATAACATCCTTATACGGGCTACTAACTCGTTCCTCACTGGATTTTTGAAAAAGAAGACCTTTGTACTGTGTTAAACCTCAAGCGAGCTCTGATACCACGCTGACACGTCCCCATTGGTCCTGTCAAGCCAGGATCACGCTGAGGGGTGCTGCATTGCACAGCACCGTATAACACACATCAAAGGTGCAAAGCGGAAGCGGAAGTTTTATTACATAAACAAGTTTATGAACATGTTTACATCAAAATAAGTTCAGTCTACACTCGCGGGCGTAGACTAAGCATCAAGTGCACGTTCAGCCCTCGAACGTGTCCTTGCTAGCACACACGCACACTAACTCTGCGGCGTGCACGACTCCCACTCGACGGGGTTCCCCTCCTGGGGTTCCGTCTCCTCTTCGGGAGTCCCTTCCTCATAGAACCCTGCAAAAGCTTCAAACACAAGCAGTGAGCACGAAGGCTCAGCAAGTCTGACCCGTCTCACGTAAACATGGAACTTCTACATGAGGGTAATGGGTTGCATGAGGTAAAAATCATTTGCAAGGACTCGCCTAATTAGTAGAACCTTACTTTCAAGTTTTAGCAGCAGGTTGTGGAGAACCTTACGCTAAGGCACATGAGAGAGCCGCAATCAAACAAGAAACGCATTTCTCTCATGTACTTTGCCCAAAGTTGAAAAGAACTTTAATTAGCTCTAAGCTACAGCATATTATTAACAATCAATGTCCGGCTTTCAATCAGCAACATTTTAACATGTAACTAGCCTGTTCTTTCTACGTCACGGTACAGTGAACAAGTGGTACTCACTGACCGCGAGGGACGGCGGTTATAATCGATTTACACCTGCAGGGTTACCCAAACAACCCGTCACGTACGCCCGTACTCGATGTTGCCTCCAACAACCATCACGGACGCCGTACGCGACTACCTTTCACCCGTCAGCCAAATATTGAACCGGTCCCATCGTCCCGAGCAAGAGGTCTCTGCATGCGCATCTCCGTGCCGCCAGCCGATTTACACCTCAAGCTCTCAACCTACCCTCTGAACGACGGGCAATGCCTCAATACCCAGCTACCCGAGTTACATCAGTTTCCCGGTTCCCATATAGCCGGTAGGTCTTCGGTACTGTTCTAGCATGTTCAACAGGCCCGCACACGGCTCGGTCCTCAATCGACACAAGCGGAGCTACAGCACACAGGCCCCAAAGTCCTGATGCCCTTACTCTCTGCTCGGTCTCATTTTCTTGCCATGTGTATCATGTGCTATCTCTACCCGAGCAATGTGCCTCTAGCCTATTCTCGCGAGTAGTTTCAACTACTCGACTTGTACCGAATCCTACTCTATCCTAGCAATGCAGTGGCTAACGGGGTTTGCAATCCTATACCCAACCCATGGTTCTCGTGGCTATGCAGTGGGGCTTCCAAACAAGACTCTAGTGCACAGGATAAAGGAAACAAGTATGTGCTCAAAACAATAAAAATTTGTAAAAAGGTTAATGCAAACCGGGGCTTGCCTTGCTGCTCTTGGTCGTAGGCTAGCTGTTCCTCCGGAGTAACGAAGTCTAGGACTTCGGGTTCCTCCTCGACCTTAGCGACTACATGATATAAGAAACATATGTATCAATTTAAATGCATTTGTATTAACTTTGAAGTTGTGAAGTCTGTAACCTTTGCTAGACAGACCTAATGACTGTGAAACTTTTACTGTGGCTTGGTTACAACCTAAACAGGGACTTGGTCAAGTTTTAGTTGCAGCAAAGCTCAATTGAGCCCTCCACAATTAATTATGTCCTTGACCTTAATTAAAGGCTTTTAGGGTGTTCTAAGGATTTTCATGAAACAAACTATGACTTTCTGAAAACTAGATTTTCAGAGGGTTCTAATGGAGTTGGTCTCACTTAATTTGGAAGTCTCTAACTAAAGATGTGAGCTAAACAATTTCAGAGAAAATTCTGAAAATGTTTCTGAACCTTTTCTATTTTCTCTGGAACAGTTTCACTAATCACACCATTGGGTGGATTAAATGAGCTCAAATGGATCTGAAATTTTTATGGTAGTTCAAGGATAATTTGGTGAAAATCTCAGCAAAATTTCAGGATTTTCCTCAAAAGGATTCTCCAGTTAAAATTCCTAACAGTTTAAATTTTGAGGAATTAATTCTGGAGAAATAAGGAATTTCATGAAGTGAAACTTGATTTTCTGGAAAGTACTCAGAGAGCTGAATCCAGCAAAATTTGGTTCACTCAATTTGGAGCTTTCTAGCCAAAGTTATAAGGATTTGAAGTTTGAAGGAAATCTGAAAATCGAGGAAAAGTTTAAACTCGCGCGTGGGCCCAGGGGACACGCGTCGCACGCCTAGGCGATGGCACACCGTGGCCCACAAGGATTTTGCGCGCCAGCACACCCGATCCTGGCCGCAGCCGGATCCCGATTCAAAATATCTCCCGCTGACAGCTGGGGTCCACCCCCTTCTTCAACCTCGCGACACCCGCGCCCCGCCGCCGAGGGATCTCGCCGGAGAGCTCGCCGCCGGCTGCTGTACAGCTCCAAACTTCTCGATCCTGGCCGCCCCTGCATACTTTTACTCGGGGAACAGGATCCGAGGGTCAGCTGCTTATGACAACGGCCGGAGCATGGTCGGCGACGAGCCGCTACCTCAGAACGACTTCGGCCATGTCGGCTGACTACCCTAGCACCTCAGCTACTTGGGAAATCGGTCGGGGAGCATCAGTGGACCTCAGAGAAGGTCGACATGAGCTCGACGCAGCTCGGGGAAGGGCCGAAATAGGTCCTCACCGTGCGCCCGATACCCCCCGTTCGTTCCGCCATTAGTAGACCTCAAATTACGCCGGGCACAGAGGTTCTCCGGCCCAGAGTTGTGAAGGCAACTTGTGCGTTACCGTGTCTAGCTCGTGTGAGAGCGGCCTGAGGCCCTCTAATCCTTTCTAGAGCACGAATTAAACAGAATCGTACCCGAAGGTCGTTCTGCACACAGAAAGGGGAAAAGTGGAAATTCGCCGCCGGTGAGCAACCACTCGAGCTGTGGCTCGGGGATGAGCAGCACCGGTCACCTGCGCGTCCAAGGGTGCCTTGGCTCGGGCGTGACAACGCCCTGGTTGGGCTGTCCACGAGAGCCCGAGGTGCGGCGGTTCCAAGTTCCGATTTTGATCTTTCGGCACAGCCGATATCACTCGGTTTCAACCGAATTCTAGCAACGGGGAGGATGGAGGAAGGTCTCTAGTACCTTGCTGGGGCTCTGGAGTGGAAGGAGGGAGCTGCGATCGGCGTTCCCCGATCAAGTCCGAGCTGCGGAAGTTTTCGGCCGGCGCTGAGTTCTTGCGGGGAAGAACGACGGTGCCTCGGCCGAGGAGGGGGCAGGCGCCTTAAGAAGGCTCTGCACCGCCTCACGCCCGCGCGTGGGCAAGCAGCTGGTGGTGCGGCGGCTGGCCTCGGTGGCGATCACCGCTGCGGCTCGGCGACCCGAGTGAAAAAGTCTCAGTCGGTTTGATCTGAGCAGTGGCTGACATGTGGGTCCCACCTCCAGTTTTAACCTCTGAAATTTACTCCTAATCACTGTTGTAAACAGTGAACCCCATACTACCCTTGGCCATTCAAATTATTCACCCATGGGCCATTTGAATTGATCAAAGTTCAAACGAGGTTTGGTTTGAATGAATTTCAGCACAAGTTCAGTTTGAAATTCAAATAAAGTTTGAATTTCTCCCCCTTATCTCATGTCAAGATCAACTCCAAATGGAGTGAAAATTGGTGTGTGAGCTCACAAAAATGTGCTGAGTAAGAATATGCCCCCCACTTTTAAATTCATTGGATAAAAACAGTTTGAATTTGAATATGATTTCAAACTGCCCTCTTCCTAACTATACCCAAACTGACCTCAAAAAGGTTTTGAATTTGGGTGAAACTTGGCATGGACATCCTTAGCAAAGTGTAGGAGTTTTCATATGTCCAGCCTATATATATCACATGTGGGAAATACCACTTTTGCAATGTGTGAGTTTGTTCTCTAATAAGCATGTTGATAATTGTTACTTGCTCTTCATTTGTGTTCATCATTCTTCCTCAAATGAGGTGTGTGGTGTGGTGATGAACACTGCAAATGGGTGTCAAAAACTGAGGCCCTTACAGCATACATGTGGTATTCACTCGGTTGTTCTTCGGAGAAACCGGGTGTGACAGGAAGTGGTATCAGAGCCAAGGTTGCCTGTAGGAACGTGGACCTAGGTAGAAATGGACGTATTTAAGGACCCTATTTTCTTAAAAACTATTTTTACAAGGTGTGGGTTGAAAAGTGTTATTTAATGGGCCACTTTATTCATCTTACCCCATCTTTTATTCAAAATAGGATTTTTGCTTAAAATCTTATCTAACTTAATTTTAAATGCTTTATGTTTTAGATGGTTCGCATGATCCGCACCACCCGCAAGTCCACCGGAGGGAGAGTTCCCGTAGTTTCCCTTGCCCTGAGAGAGGAGAACCGTCCGGTGACGTATCTCTCCTACGGATTGGCAGTAGGAGGCTTGTTGCGCCATCTTCGACGCATGCTCCAAGCCGCCGGCAACACGGGCAAGCTAATCATACACTATAGCTCCACCAGGACCATCCGGGAGAAGAGGGGAAAATGGAATTCAGAGATGAGGATTATCCACGAAAATCAGCTGCTCAAGATCCACCGCTCTCCAACTTGTCGAGCGACACAGGTCGATGCGGAGAGGGATGTCACCTGGGAGGCAATCACCTGTCAGAGTCACATCTATCGTCGTCACCTGGACAGGACTGAGTACATGTATGTCCTCCAGCGTGAGAGTGATACAACGGAGTACAAGTACCCGCCAGTTCAGCAGGGGACTTCCCATGAGCACATGGACTTGTGCTTGGAGGATGCCGCTATGCTCAGCACTCGACTGCAGGAGTGTCAGCAGGAGCTTCAGGATGTTCGTGGCACCCTGAAGGAAACCGAGGCGTTTCTTCGAGCCTTTTGAGGGCGAGAGAACGAGGAGATGGGAATGAACTGTGTGTCACCGTGAATGACACCTGGACTCCTGACTCCCCAGATCGTCGGGCGATCAGGCGTCGTCGCACTTCTCCACCAGCAGCCTCCCCACCCAAAGCGGGGTCAGAAGGCAGCCGCAATAATAAGGAAGATCCCGAGGAGCCAGCTCACTAATACGAGTAGTGTAGAGTCCTTCCCTTAGTTAGCAGGATGTCGAGTAGTTGAGTCGTTACCTTAGTTAATGGTGTGTTAATGCGTGGTGTGTGACGTGAGTTGTGGATGGCATGGGTGTTTGTCCACAACCTCGTCTTCAGGTTGTTTTGCTTTGTAGTGTGAACCCATATGAATTGAAAGTGCATTTATGTTCACGTAAGACATGAAATCCTCAGAAAATATGAATGAAATAAGTTCTCAAAATCTTAAAGTTTAAACAAGCAAAAACTGGTAAGTTAATACGTAATGCTTTAAAGGTGACATTTGGTTGACCAAACATAAAGGAATCATCCATTGTTCGACAAGAACGGTGGAACTAACTCACCCTAGTGGCACAAGAGTAAAGTTCATAACAATACAAGAGCCTAGGAGGGACATTAAATTAAATCAAGTTGAGGTGAAAGTGGAGGAGATCAGGATCATCAGGGAATCTCCAGATGTTTTTCCCGAGGAGTTGCCAGGTATGCCTCCTGATCGTGAAGTGGAATTCGCGATTGAGCTAGTACCTAGAACAGCTCCGATATACAAGAGACCTTATCGGATGGACTCCAAGCAGCTGTGAGAACTCAAGGATCATTTAAGAGAATTGACGGAGAAGGGGTATATTCGTCCTAGTTCCTCACCATGGGGAGCTCCAGTGATATTTGTGCCCAAAAAGGACGGAACCCAAAGGTTATGCGTAGACTACCGTGCCTTGAATGAAGTAACCATCAAGAACAAGTACCCATTACCCCGCATTGAAGACTTGTTTGATCAGTTGAGGGGAGCTTGTGTGTTCTCGAAGATTGATCTCAGGTCGGGATACCACCAACTTAAGATAAGGCAATCTGATATTTCCAAGACAGCTTTCGTATCTCGGTACGGGCTGTATGAATACACCGTCATGCCTTTCGGGCTAACTAATGCCCCGACATACTTCATGTATCTCATGAACAAGGTATTCATGGAATATCTGGACAAATTTGTGGTGGTTTTCATAGATGACATTCTCGTCTTCTCCAAAGATGAAGAAGAACATGAGAAACATCTAAGGTTGGTGTTGCAGAAGCTGAGAGAACACCAACTATATGCCAAGTTGAGCAAGTGTGAGTTTTGGCTGAAGAGAGTTCCCTTCTTAGGACATATAATCTCGGAGGGAGGAATCTCCGTAGATCCCGCCAAGATCGAGGATGTACAGAAGTGGAAGACCCCTGAGAATGTCGGGGAAGTTCGAAGCTTCTTGGGATTGGCTGGATACTATCGATGGTTTATTGAGGGATTCTCCAAGATCTCGAGACCCCTCACCAAACTGTTGGAGAAGGGAATCACATTCACATGGATGCCGCAGTGCGAGACGAGTTTTCAGGAGCTAAAGAAAAGATTGACAACAGCCCCAGTGCTAGTTATGCTAGATATGCAGAAGAACTTTTCGGTGTACTGCGATGCCTCTCGAAACAGGTTGGGATGTGTTCTCATGCAAGAAGGGCATGTCGTGGCTTATGCATCCCGGCAGCTCCGGAAACACGAGAAGAACTATCCTACACATGACCTAGAACTAGCCGCGGTGGTACACGCGTTGAAAATTTGGGGGCACTACTTGATGGGGAAGAGGACAGAGATATATACGGATCATAAGAGTTTAAAGTACATTTTCACACAGCCAGATCTCAACCTCAGACAAAGGAGATGGTTAGAGCTAATCAATGACTTTGATGTGGGCATCAACTATCATCCTGGGAAATCAAACATCGTGGCAGATGCTTTAGGTCGGAAAGTGCAGGTCAATAAGTTGAGCTTAAAGGACATGCCTGCAGAATTGAAGGACGATGTTATAAGACTCAATCTATGCCTGGTGAATAGTGGTGAAGCCATCGCCATGGAAGTGGACTCCACACTAGAGCAAGACATACGCGATGGTCAAAAGAATGACGAGAAGATACAAGAAATCAGACAACTCATCAAGGAAAATAAAGCCCCTGGTTTCAGAGAAGATGAACAAGGTACAGTGTGGCACGGGAAAAGGTCTGTGCGCCTGAAGTAAAGGAGATCCGTGAATTGATTTTGTAGGAGGCTCACGATTCTGACTATTCCATTCATCCTGGGAGTACGAAGATGTACTAGGACCTCAAGAGCAGGTATTGGTGGTATGGCATGAAGCGAGATGTTGCGGAACATGTTGCCCTATGTGACACATGTCAGTTGGTGAAAGCGGAACATCAACGACCTGTGGGATTATTGCAACCACTCAAAGTACCTGAATGGAAATGGGAAGAAATCGGTATGGATTTCATAGTGGGACTGCCTAGAACCCAATCAGGATATGATTCAATATGGGTCATTATCGATAGGCTAACCAAGGTAGCTCATTTCATTCCCGTGAAAGAAAGCTACAGTGGATCCAAATTGGCAGAATTATACATGTCAAGGATCATGTGTTACCATGAAGTGCCAAAGAAGATAGTGTCGGATCGAGGGACACAGTTCACCTCAAGATTCTGGCAGAAGCTACATGAAACCATGGGAACCCATCTGAACTTTAGTTCTACCTATCATCCCCAAACTGACGGGCGGACGGAAAGAACCAATCAGATCCTTGAGGATATGCTGAGAGCGTGTGCACTCAAAAACAATCGGAGTTGGGATAAGAACTTACCGTATGCGGAGTTCTCCTATAACAACAGCTATCAGACTAGTATGAAGATGTCACCATTTGAAGCTTTGTACGGGAGGAAGTGTAGAACTCCACTATTTTGGAACCAAACGGGGGAAAGCAAAGTGTTTGGACCCGAAGTACTACAAGAAGCCGAGGCGAAAGTGAGGGAAATTCGCAACAACTTGAGGATAGCCCAGACACGACAAAAGAGCTATGCCGATGTACGAAGAAGAGAGCTCGTTTTCAATGTGGGGGACTATGTCTATCTCAAGGTGTCCCCTATTCGAGGACTTCGTCGGTTCAAGGTGAAAGGGAAGTTATCACCTCGATACATCGGACCCTTTCAAGTTCTGGAGAGGAAAGGCGAAGTGGCGTATCAACTAGAATTACCGGTTCGCCTATCGGATGTGCATGACATATTCCATGTGTCCCAGCTCAAGAAATGTCTGAGAACACCTGAAGAGGTGTTACCCATGAACGAGGTTGACGTAGCTGAGGATTTGTCTTATGCCGAGCAACCATCCAAGATTTTGGAGACAATGGAACGCCTCACAAGAAATAAAAGAATCCGGATGTGCAAGGTGCAGTGGAAGCATCACTCGGAAGAGGAGGCCACATGGGAGCGAGAGACGAACTTAAGGCACAGTTTCCGGAATTGTTTTATTAGAACCACCAATCTCGAGGACGAGATTTCTTTTAAGGGGGGTAGAGCTGTAACACCCCAAAATCCTGTTAAGAGGGGAATTTAAAATTTTTTTGGACGTATTGCATGGGCTGCAGAAATTCAAATTTAGTTGGAATTCAAATTCAAATTCAAACCAAAATAGAAATGGAAAAAGAAAAAGAAAAACGGAAAAAAACCTGCCAGTGGGCCGAAACCCACTAGCCGGCCCACCCCACCCCGCGCCAGCCCGCAGCCACGCGCCCCGTTCCCTTTCTCGCTGACATGTGGGGCCCGCCATCCTTCTTCCTCCTCGCGCCCGCGCTCGGCCGGCCGGGACTCTTTTCTCCTCCGAATCAAAACCGCCCCGGATACTCGCGTATCCCAGCCGAATTTCGGTTCTGGACGACGCAAACTCGATCACAACCGAACGGCGCCCTTCCCCGGCTATATAAACATCGGCATCTTCCCGATTTTCACCCACGATCAGCCGTTTTTCCTCCCGGTGAGAACCAGAGTTTCTCCGGCCAATTTCTCTCAATCTCCGCTCGGGATTTCTGATCTAACGCACTGGTCTTGATCCACCGTCTCCGGGGAATCACGCAGGTGCTGAAAACTCGGTGGTTTGTGCTTCAAACACAGCGCCGACGAGCATCGCCGTGAATTCACCTCGGACCTCGTCGCCGACCACCTTCCAGGACCTCCGAGCTCAAGAAAACCCCCGAGGTGAAATCCCCGACCTCCCCTCTACCGATCTATGCCATAAAATCCCAGTTTTAGGAAGAATTTACGAAGATCCGAAGCTCTCCGGCGAGATCGCCGCCTCCCGCCGCCGCGCGCCGCCGGGCAGCGCCGCCCGCGCTCGGTCAGAACGACGTGGCCGCTTGTGCGCCGTCTATTTTAAATCGCACGGTAGAATTTAAATCCCCGCGTACCGGTTCGACGTTATAATCTCAGCCGACTGTTTTAAATCGGACGGTCCACGTCAGCCCCGCGTTATAAAGGCCGGGATTCTTACGCGCTACCCCCTGGGGTTCTCGGAAAATACGAGCTAGCCCCGGAAACTTCTGATCTAGCCCCTGGAACTTCAGAAATTCATGTAAATTCAATTAAAAATCAGTTTTAGCCCCTGGACTAAATAAAAATTAGCAATAACCCTCTGTTATGTGTAGTTAGACCCCTGGAAATTTATAAAATAATATAATAGACCCTTTGATGGGGTAAGTTGGCCTTTTTAATCTTATATAATATTAAATTTAGGAATTTGACTATGTAATTAAGATTTAAATTTAAAAAGGGTGAGGCACACACATTGTAAATTCAAGTTTAAACTTTACTAACAATTGGAAAGCTTTAGAATGAGCTAAAAATAAATTTTAGGCTGAAATGAAATCTGTTTGGGTGTGTTCATGTTTATTAGATATAGAAACACAATTTTAGGCTGGGAGATAATTCTGAAAATTGGTAAAAGAAATGTAAAATAGTTCACATCAGAGGAGAAGTTCAAAAATATATTATTTACTATTTTAGATCAGAACCTATTCTGTTTAGATGATGTGTCTTACTATTTTCATAATAAAGTTCACAATTAGGTACAGAAAATAAATCTTGAAGTATAGGAAAATAGGTATGCATAACTAGAAAATGATAAATGAAGTCTCCAAATCCAAAGATTTCAGTTTAGGATTTGGTGGAAGATCTGAAAACCCATTTGGAGTAGGAAAATACCTTCCATGCATACTTGGTAACTAAAATGTGTATCAATTGAATATAAGGAACTTATTTAAATTGGAAATTCATATATAGTATGCAAACATAAATATGAATACAAAAGTAGAAATCATATGCACATGTTTAAAAGTGCATGTAAGCCCAAAATCAACACACATAGAGTAAACACAACACACAGAAATGTGAATGATTTTCATAAATGTGAATGTGTGGTTTGTATGAAGTGGAAGTGTGAACTATGTCTTATGGATTGTTGTTTTCTTTGCTATGTGTGATGGTATGAGTAGAACCTGCTCCAGAGCAAGTTTTTCCCTTCCAAGAACAAGACTTTCCATTCCCAGAGCAGCAGGAAGAAGGCAAGTGTCCTTGACCACTTTGATCCTATACTAGGATGTGTAGCTAGAATTATTTGCATTGTCAATTGGAATATGAGACCCATGTTAGGAAGTTTCCCTAGAATTCCATTACCATGTTTCCTTGTAGCTTGGGTTGGGAATTATTTTATCATGTCATTTATTTATGCTTAGCCATGCTTAGAATGGGATAATTGGGATATGAAATCATCAATTTATTTACCTTACTCTTGAATTGAGATATCATGAGTTATGTAGAGGTAGGGATCGAGGCAAGTTGGATGATTTGGTTGGTGCTGGATGCACGAGACTCGGGTTTGTGTTTAGTACTTGCCTGGATCCTAAGGACCGGTTAATGGAGCATGTAACCTGGCTTTACCGTGCCAACCACATGCTGAGATGGGGCAGCTTGGCCAATTAATTAGGTGTAACCCCAGCGTAGTATGGGTGTGTTGGATGGTGCGGGGAATAGGTGTCAGCTGGACTACCAAATGAATCGCAAGGCTCAAGAGGGGGCCACTACAGCGGGGTTGGAGCCTCTTGTATGCTGTTAGGGGTGAAACCTCAATGGGCACACGCTCGTCGGGAATCCCTTTGTAAAGGCTTTGTATAGATCTCCTGGCTACACACCTAGGAAGTGTTAATGTGGTTCGTAGCCACTGGCATAATGGAGGTTCTTTTAGTCCACCTGGCAACGGGGGATGAAATCCCTACATGTGGGTACAGTGGTGCAAACTCTGCAGAGTCAAAACTGTCATGACAGCCGTGCTCACGGTCAAGAGCGGCTTGGACTTATTCATGATTAGAGGATTGATGGCTTTGGAAGTTGAGGATGTTAAGCGGGGAGCTTAACATTGGAAATGATGTTACGGTTATTTGATTATGATGATGGGTTGGGAGATTGGGACCATTTCACCTGTGTAGTAATGTAGGTGCTTAATAAGCTAAGGTGGTAGGCAATAGTTGTGTAGTGCTTCAACCATGAGTTAAACCTATCCTTGTTCTAGCCATGCATGACATAATTTTCCCACACTTGTTGAGTACCATCGGTACTCAATCTTGCATATTTGTTGGTTTATATTGCTGCTCAGGTCAAGAGTATAATGTGGGGTTTAATGATCAAGACGTTGGACCCGAAGAAGGTTTCTAGGTTCATGGAGTCCCCCGGGCAACGCCTGTGACGGAGCCCACAAGATTTATATTTCGCTGCTGTTTTATTTACATGTTATGAACTTATTATCGTCCATCAAGACGTATGCTATGTAAGACTTATTTATATTCGACACCTGGCTTGTAATAAATGATGCTTCACTATTTGTCATCATATGTATGAGAGAATGATCCTGGCATACATGTGGTATTCACTCGGTTGTTCTTCGGAGAAACCGGGTGTGACAGACCTCCCGGAGATAAGCTCCGGTGGTGACGCGTGTCCAATAGAACCGGACCTCTGATTTCCGCGGTGATTAGCTCCGAAGGTTACATGTGTCCTGCGGAACTGCCTTTGCTTCTTCCGCAGAGGCTAGCTCCGGGGGCAACACGTGTCCCACAGGGTCGGACCTCTCCCCCTTTGCGGAGATGAGCCCCGAGCCTGCCACGTAGCCAGTTCAGCGGCGGACCTCTCCCCACTTCGCAGGGATGAGCTCCGAACACGCCACGTGGCCACCGGGCCGCGAAAGTTGTCTTCGGCACTCTCTGGGAACTGGATTCGGCTCTTATTGGCTGTCTTTTTGATATTTTTCTCTGTTCCTACTTCTTTTAAAATGTTTTCTCTTCATGAAACATGAATATATGTAGAAACGAAAAATAAGGGTGTCACAAATCTAATCCCCTTAAATTGAATCTTGCCCTCGAGATTTGTTGGTAGAGAATAGATGAGGAAATTCTGCCTTAATGTCTTCTTCACGCTCCCATGTGGCTTCAGCTTCGGTGTGATGGCTCCATTGTACCTTGCACCATCGGATCACTTTGTTCCTGGTGACCCTTTCCTTTACGTCCAAAATTCGGACAGGGTGCTCCGTATAAGTCAGGTCCTCTTGAAATTCAAGCTCTTCCATTGGTACTTGCTCCTCCGGTACTCTCAAGCACTTCTTGAGCTGGGATACATGAAACACGTCATATACGTCGGAGAGATATGTTGGGAGCTCTAGTTGATAGGCTACTTCTCCTCGCTTGTCCAAAATCTTAAATGGTCCGATGTAGCGAGGTGCTAGCTTGCCTTTGACGTGAAACGTCGTTGGCCACGGATAGGCGATACCTTAAGGTATACAAAGTCTCCTACTTTGAAGGTCAATTTCCTTCGCCTATTGTCCGCATAGCCTTTCTGTCGTGATTGAGCAGCCTTTAAGTTCTCCCGTATCGTTTGGACTTGCTTCTCAGCTTCTTGTAGCACTTCGGGTCCAAACACCTGGTTCTCTCCGGTTTCGTTCCCAAACAGCGGCGTTCTACACCGTCTACCGTACAATGCTTCGAAAGGCGACATATTTAAGCTAGCTTGATAGCTTTTGTTATAGGAGAATTCGGCGTACGGTAAACTCCTATCCCAACTACGCCCACGTTTCAAGGCACAAGCTCTCAACATGTCCTCCAAAATTTGGTTTGTCCTTTCGGTTTGCCCATCGGTTTGTGGGTGATAGGCGGAGCTAAAATCCAGTCGTGTACCCATGACTTTCTGCAGCTTTCTCCAAAACCTAGAGGTAAACTGAGAACCTCGATCTGAGACTATCCTCTTTGGGACTACATGACGGCACACGATCTGCTCCATGTACAACTCGGCTAATTGTGCAACGTTGTACTTGGCCCTTATAGGGAGAAAATGGGCTGTTTTCATCAATCGGTCCACGATAACCTAGATGGAGTCGTAACCCGACTGAGTACGTGGCAATCCGACGATGAAATCCATACTGATGTCCTCCCACTTCCACTCTGGTACCTTCAAAGGTTGCAACAATCCAGCGGGTCTTTGATGTTCGGCCTTCATCCGTTGGCATATGTCGCATAGGGCAATGTATTCGGCTATATCCCTTTTCATACCATCCCACCAGTAACAAGTCTTCAAGTCCTTGTACATTTTGGTACTTCCGGGATGTATGGAATAGGGTGAATCATGTGCCTCTTTTAATATCATGTCGCGGAGGTGCTTCACGTTAGGCACACGAATCCTTTTTCCTAGCCAAAGCGTACCCTTCTCATCTTCTTTGCAATCCTTCTCTATTCCTTGTCGGATCCTTTCCTTGATCTCCTCATCTGTTGCTTGGCCATCTCTTATCTCTTGCTCCAATGAAGAGTGGATCTCCATCATTTCCATGTTGTTCAAGAATCCGAGGTGTAACCGTTCGAACTCCTTACGTAGTTCGGGTGGTAGCTCCCGAACCGTGAGTTGGTGACATGCTCCCTTTTGGCTCAATGCATCAGCTACTACATTGGCCTTCCCAGGGTGTTAGTTGATTCCAACATCGTAATCTTTGATGAGTTCCAACCATCGATGTTGCCTCAAATTCAAGTCCGTTTGTATAAATATGTACTTGAGGCTTTTATGATCCGTATAGATCTCACATCGATGACCAAGGATATAATGTCTCTAAATCTTCAATGCATGCACTACTGCTGCTAGCTCCAAGTCATGTGTAGGATAATTAAGCTCGTTCTTCTTCAATTGTCATGAGGCATAGGCTACCACTTGTCCTTCTTGCATGAGCACACATCCGAGCCCCTGTCTGGATGCGTCACAATATATGTCAAAGCTCTTGCTTACGTCAGGCAATACCAAAACCGGCAATGTGGTTAGCCTTTTATTGAGTTCCTCAAAACTTTCTTGGCATGTTGGTGTCCATCAAAAAGCTTTTACCTTCGTTAGCAACTCTGTCATAGGCTTTGCTATCTTAGAGAAGTCCTTAATGAAACGTCGGTAGTATCCAGCCATCCCAAGAAAACTCCGAATATCCCTCACGTTTTGCGGTTGGTCCCACTTCAGAACATCTTTCACTTTTCCGGGATCAACCGATACCCCTTCTTCGGAGATAATGTGGCCTAGGAACGATATTTCCTTTAGCCAAAATTGACACTTGTTAAGCTTGGCATACAATTGATGCTCACGCATTTTCTGCAAGGTCAATTTCAAATGTTTTTCATACTCCTCCTCACTTTTTCAATACACCTGTCAAAGTGTGTAGCCGACACTTCCCCCGGGCCTGCTCTGAGCAGCCCGTGGAGGTTCTTTTTCGGAGGGGCTAGTCACTCACGGAGAGCTTAGGCGTTAGGGACGATTGAGGGAGAAGCTTGACACAGGGATTTTTACGTGGTTCAGGCTGCCGGAGCGTAATACCCTACGTCCACGGTGAGCTGAGTTGCTCGTTGTATTGCTTGTTGCTCAGAACCGGAGTCCTGAGCTTGAGAGTGTAATATGTCGAATGGCTAAAGTGCGAACCGCTAGAGGGAGTCGAGCAAGAGTTGAACCCTTGCTAACGTTGCCTACCCGAGCCTTTTATAATCCAAGGCTTGGGCGGCTTACAAGGTGGGCCCGGAACCCGACAGGTCGTCCCGGTGAGATTGCCTACCATCTGCCACATCTGCAGTTACGCCGGTAGCTATCTCGAGCGAGGGCTTCCGAGTCTTTGTTCTGCCGCCCTGCCCATGCCGCAAGCTAGTCGTAGTGGTTGGCAGGGGTGGCAGGGGATGTCTTGTCGCTGTGTTTATTGGCGGGCAGGCTCTGACGCGGCGCGCCAGTCTTCACTGTGATGTGACTGGGCGCAACGGCACCTGACAGAGGTGTGCTCCGTGTCTCCGCGCCTTGGGAAAGCGCGGGTCTTGAATTCCTTGTACGGGCAAGGTATGGCGCGTCTTTACTCCTGCTGCCTACAGCGCGGGGGCAGGCAGCGCTGCTCTGCTGGCCACGTGGCGGGTCCGGAGCTCTCCTCTGAGGAGAGGGAGGTCCGGCCCCGCGGGACACGTGGAGCCTTCAGAGCTCTCCCTGCAGAGGGGGGAGGTCCGGCTCAGTTGGCCACGTGGCGGGCCTGGAGCTCTCCTCTGAGGAGAAGGAGGTCCGACCCTGCTGGACACGTGGAGCCTTCGGAGCTCTCCCCGTGGAGGGGGGGAGGTCCGGCTCATTTGGCCACGTGGCGGGCCCGGAGCTTACCTCTGAGGAGAGGAAGGTCCGGCCCCGCTTGACACGTGGAGCCTTCGGAGCTCTCCCCGCGGAGGGGGGGAGGTCCGGCTCAGTTGGCCACGTGGCGGGCCCGGAGCTTACCTATGAGGAGAGGGTTGTCCGGCCCCGCTGGACACATGGCGCCTTCGGAGCTCTCCCTGCGGAGAAGGGCAAGGTCCTTAGGCAGTTTCCCCTGTGCACGGGATTACCCCATATTGAGGGTACCGACAGTGGCCCCCGGGCCCATCTCAAGGGAGATAGTGAGCCCGAGGTGGGGCCTCCGTCTCTTCCACTCCGTGCACCTTCTTGAAGACCTGCATTGACCGTTGCCGGAGCACGAACAGTCGCGGGATCGTAGGGGCGTGTTGATAGGAGGATAAGTCCTGATCTTCCGAGAGGTAGGGTAAACTTGATTGGGTGGAGATCTCGACGTTGATGGTCCAAGGTTCCGAACGAACGAAACCCCGCAATCACTACACCACTGCTCCGTTGGTTATCACCCGTGTCACACGAATGACCTCGCCACGAAGGCTTATCCCTGCAAGCGCAATCAAGAACACAAGCAAGAACAGAGAAGTTGCAATCAAAACTGAATTGATCACGAATTTGCGGTCTCACAACCGATGATCGGTGACACTGTTCAATGACAGATTGTAACTAAGCAAAACCCAGCTGTTTGTGACGGCGGCTAGGGGGTATAAAGGAGGTGGAGGACGACCAGGGGGTTTCTGGGGTCGTGACCTAACCCTAAGACACGTACATAATGGACTTGGACTCGATACAAGGCCCAATGGCCCAACTAGGTGATGCAACACCCTGACAGACTCTAAACTTTATATTGTTTCGAAGTTTCCTGTCGACTCCGAGGGAATTTTGACGTGAGGCCAGTTCCAATGGCAATTTTATCCTCTCAGCTTTCCGTGCATATGTAGAACGTCAAAAACGGAGTCCGTATGCCTCCTGTGCATCCATTTTAAGGTGGACAGCTCCTGGGCCCGAGTTGGACTCGAGTTTGAGTTGGGCTCAGTCTCTAACTTCTTGTTGGCGTATTTTCTGGTCCTCCACGCCTCCAAACCCCTCTCCATGTATCTCCATGTCCTCTCCATGGTTCCTAATCATAATTAATCCATTAGGTAGCAACATACTCTCAAAATTCACATATAAAGAACTGTTCAGGAACGAGCTCACCTCTAAATTCAATTGCCGTGCTCGAGCTCTAGTAATTGGACCTTGCATGTCTACCATGTGAGTGTTGTGTATATCTGCAGGAGTGATGTCCACATCATCCTCCCCCTCTTGCATTGAAGTCGTCCTCGACTCAAGCTCATCTTCTTATCCCAAGTATGGCTTCAAATCTGAAACGTTAAATGTGGGACTAACCCCAAACTCGGGAGGCAACTCAAGTTTATATGCATTGTCATTTATCTTCTCAAGAACCTTAAAAAGTCCAGCAGCATGTGGCATGAGTTTGGACTTTCTCAAATCCGGCAACCTATCTTTTCTCAAATGAACCCACACCAAATCACCGGGTTCCAATTTTACCTCCTTCCTACCTTTACTAGCAGCAATGTGATACTTTTCATTCATTTTTTCAATTTGTAACTTAGTAGTTTCATGCAACTTAAGAATAAATTCAGAACGTTGTGTAGCATCTAAGTTCACAATTTCAGTATGTGGTAAAGGTAGCAAATCAATTGGAGCACGAGGATTGAAACCATAGACTACCATAAACGGACTTAACTTGGTTGTGGAGTGAATAGACCTGTTATAAGCAAACTCAATATGTGGCAAACACTCCTCCCACAACCTCAAATTGTCTTTCAAAACAGCCCGCAACATAGTAGATATGGTACGATTAACTACCTCCGTTTGCCCATCAGTTTGTGGATGACAAGTAGTAGAAAACAGCAACTTTGTTCCCAATTTATACCATAAAGTTCTCCAAAAGTGACTCAAAAACTTAGCATCCCTATCAGAAACAATAGTATTGGGAACACCATGCAAACGCACAACCTCATTAAAGAACAAATCAGCAACATGTGAAGCAGGTCTTGTGGCAGGGTATAAAATGAGTCATTTTAGAGAAACGATCAACAACCACAAAGACACTATCCCTCCCCCTCTTTGTTCTAGGCCATCCTAAAACAAAGTCAATAGAAATATCCTCCCAAGGTGCACTAGGAACCGGAAGAGGCATATAAAGACCATGTGGGTTAAGTCGAGACTTAGCTTTGTTGCATGTCGTGCAACGTGAAACGTAGCGCTCCACATCACGCCTCATTCGTTGCCAAAAGAAGTGAGCGGCCAGCACATCCTCTGTCTTTTTAACACCAAAATGTCCCATCAAACCACCTCCATGCGCTTCCTGCAACAAAAAAAGACGAACGGAGCTAGCTGGAACACATAGCTTGTTAGCACGGTAGAGAAGGCCTTCACACAGCAGGAATTTTTGCCACGTTCTTCCCTCTCTACAAGTTTCAAAGGCATCTTTGAAGTACAAATCAGTAGCATATAACCTCTTTATGGTTTCCAAACCAAAGATTTTATGAGAAAGTTGGGATAGTATGGTATAACGTCTAGATAAAGCATCGGCAATCACATTGTCTTTCTCTTTATTATGTTTAATGATGTAAGGAAATAATTCTATGAACTCAATCCATTTAGCATGACGTTTGTTCAGATTAGCTTGTCCTTTAAGATACTTCAAAGACTCATGATCTGAATGTATGACAAATTCTTTAGACCATAGGTAATGTTGCCAAGTTTGCAAGACACGCACTAAAGCATAAAGTTCTTTGTCATATGTAGAATAATTCAGCGAAGGCCCATGCAATTTTTCACTAAAGAAGGCAACAGGTTTACCTCCCTGAATTAGCACTCCTCCAATGCCAATGCCTCTCGCGTCACATTCAAGCTCGAAGGTCTTCTCAAAATCAGGAAGTTGCAGCAATGGTGTTTGTGTGAGCTTCGACTTGAGAACATCAAAAGCTTGTTGTTGTGCTGGTCCCCATAGAAACGGCACTCCATGCTTTGTCAACTCGTGGAGAGGTGCCGCAATGGTGCTGAAATACCGCATGAAACGCCGGTAGAAACCTGCAAGACCAAGAAAACTCCGAACCTGTGTGACCGTAGTCGGAAGTGGCCAGCTCGTGATGGCAACAATCTTTGCCTCGTCCACCTCAATGCCCTGCGAAGTAACAACATACCCAAGAAAAGACACACGATCGGTGCAAAAGGTGCACTTCTCAAGGTTACCATATAAACGTGCATCGCGCAAGACATTAAAAACAGCACGCAAATGTTCAAGATGCTCATCATATGACTTGCTGTAAATAAGGATATCATCAAAGTAAACCACCACAAATTTACCAATGAAAGCACGTAAAACCTCATTCATCAGCCTCATGAAAGTGCTGGGCGCATTAGTTAAACCAAATGGCATGACTAACCATTCATAAAGTCCAAATTTAGTTTTAAAAGCAGTTTTCCATTCATCACCTAAATCCATACGAATCTGATGATACCCACTACGCAAATCAATCTTGGAGAAAATAACAAAACCACTCAACTCATCAAGCATGTCATCCAATCTAGGAATAGGATAGCGATAACGAATGGTAATGTTATTGATGGCTCTGTAATCAACACACATGCGCCAAGTGCCATCTTTTTTTGGAACCAAAAGAACAGGAACAGAACAAGGACTATGACTCTCACGAATGTACCCGCGGTTCAGAAGATCTTGGACTTGTCACTGAATTTCCTTAGTCTCGTCGGGGTTGGTCCTGTAGGCAGCACGGTTTGGCAAGCTCTCCCCTGGAACCAAATCAATCTTGTGCTCAATGCCTCGCACAGGTGGTAATCCGGGGGTTATCCCTGATGGAAAAACATCCATATATTACTGCAAAAGGTTAGCAACAGCAGGTGGCAAGACAATGGATGTATCCTCAATGGAATTAAGCATGTCTGCACACTAAAGCATAGCAAGTTCTATTAGAAACATATAAATCACCAAGATCAGATTTAGTTGCAAGCAAAATAGGATTTTTCAGCTTAATAGGTTGCTGAATTTCAGAATTGAAAACACCCTTTTGCTTAGCATTATTCTTTTTCTCCTGCTCAAATTGTACAATTTCAGTGGGACTCATAGGCAGCAACACAATTTTCTTGCCCTTATGCATGAGAGTATACTTATTAGATCGACCATGGTGAATAGCATCAGTATCAAACTCCCAAGGACGTCCCAACAAAAGAGAACAAGCATCCATAGGTACCACATCAAAATCAGCAAAATCATGATAAGAACCAATGGAAAAATGTATCCTTGCTGTTTGTGTTACCTTAACCTTACCATTGTTGTTAAACCGTTGAATATGATAAGGGTGGGGATTCTCCCGTGTGGTCGAGCCAAGCTTCTTGACCACCTCAACATTCACCAAATTGTTGCAGCTACCACCATCAATGATGGTATGTACACGGCAGTCCTTGACGACGAGAAACATGTTGAAAAGGTTGTGACGTTGGCGGTTGTCGTCCTCTCGAACCGTGGCAATCAAAGCTCGCTGCACAATCAAAGTCCTATAGTTGTTTGTCGCAGATGTACCAAGAACCTCCTCAGCACCATCATCCGAACCTGAAATGTTAGTTGCAATAATATTTTCATCTTCATTATCAGAAGCACTAACATACCCACCATCAGCAGTGGAAATGATCGCCTGTTTGCTGGGGCAATCTCGCTGCATATGGCCAAGTCCCTGGCAGCGGTGGCACTTGATGTCGGAGCTGCGACTTGTCGAAGTGTTGGGCGCAGCCGCCTTTGCTGCAACACCTGGAGGCATCTGGGACTTGCTGTTATCTTGTCCCCGTGATGTAGAAGGTGTGATGCTGCTGCGTACAACACCCGTGGAGGGTGGTGTAGAGGCACGTACGCTCGAGGAGGGTGCTGCTTTGGATGGCACCGGAAATTGTCGTGGCGTGAAAGTGTTGTTCCGCCGCTGCTGTTGGCGACCCTGCACTTCTTTTTCTGCTAACATAGCAAGTTGAAATAAACGTTGAATAGAATGATATTCCTTGTAGTCAACTATGTACTGGATCTCACGCCGCAAGCCCCCATAAAACCTAACAATTTGGTCTTCCTGATCCTCAACTACGCCACAACGAAGCATACCTTTCTGCAACTCTTGGTAGTACTCTTGGACAGTCATGTCACCCTGATCAAAGCGTTGCAATTTCTTAAGAAGATCACGTCTATATGAAGGAGGAACAAACCTAGCGTGCATCTCTTCTTTTAACGCAGCCCATGTCTGTGGTGCATTACGTGTATTGACAAGTTCATTCCACCAAATTATAGCAAAATCTTTAAACTCACTAGTGGCTTGTCTAACTCTATGTCGCTCAGGAACAAGATGAGAGCTAAATTTTTGTTCTACCATCATCTCCCAATCCAAGTAAGTCTCAGCATCATAAGATCCATAAAATGTTGGAATAGAAAACTTAATCTTAGCATAAGGATCATTATCTTGTTCAGGAGCATGATGACGAGGTCTACCTCCCATACCTTGACGATTTCGTCGAGGGCGACGGCGCTGTTGTGCATCAACCTCATCGTTATTGAAGTCATCCTATGTGTCATAGTGAGCATGTGCATCACCATCAAGGATGATAGAGGGTGTAGCTTGTTGGGGAAGACGAGTCTCCATCTCGTCCAACCGTGTGGTCAGACCAGCAACACTTGTATGGAGCCTCTGAAAGGTGGCTGTTGTAGTGGTCTGGTAATTGTTGAAAGCTCCGGTCATTGCCCGCATCATGTCCTTTAGTTCCATATGGGACACGCACTCATTATCATCCAGAGGTGTAGAACCAGAGCTTTCCTGTCATTGTTAGTACAAAACATAAACGATGACAAAAAGATCGTGAAGAACCCTATTACTACGCTCTCCGAAGTGGGTGGAAAATCGATCAGTAAGATGCGTCTTACCCCGCTCTTACAAGTTTCTTACCAGCACTGCAGGTGGCCAACGGTGATCGGTGTGAACCAAGCAGAGAGTGGGTGTGATTGCAAAGGTTACCTGTTCTGCTCGAGAGAAGGTGGAGCTTGGAAGTCTCAAATGCAGTATATGTATGTGGCACGCAAGTTAGTAACAGATAGCAATGCTGAATAAGTGTCCAAAGAATTTCACCTAGTTGCTGGCCTAAGAATGTACTAGAACAGTTGTGGCAACAAGCAAGGACAAGGATGAATGATGATGAACAACAAGGATAATATCAGCAAGTATCCAGCACTCGCACAGAAATAGCACACCCCTTAGCCTCCTATTTTTGTCTTGAAGCACTAGTAGAAATCAAAATCTTTTTTTCTCTTTTTTTTGATATTTTTCTCAACCAGGGGCACAAGAATAGAAACAGCACCAAGTATTAGCTCAAACCGATGAAAGATGAGATCGGCACAAATTCAGGAGCGATTGGAAAAACTGGTGCTGGAAATTCGGAGTTCGAAACGAGGGCCTTCTTAATTTTTTTAATTTTTTTGAAAACGCCGTATGTGTACTTTTTTGAGACCTTTCTGGAAAAAAAATGCACCTCAATCGGAGTTACGAGCGAAAAGTTATGCCCGTTTTAAGGAGGATACCCCGAATCAGGTTTTGGTGGTGGTGGAAACTGCAACAGAAACGAATCGGTGGATGGAATTTTTTTGTAGATTGGTTTTTTGTAGATGGCAGCGGATGGAAGAAACAAAACTGAACCAAAACAAATCTAAACCAGCAACCAGACTCAACCTAGGACACGAACTCAGAACTACGGACTCTGAAACTAAATTGTGCAAAAGGTTGAGCGGGGGTTGTAGGTCAGGGAAACTAAAATTTTTTTTGTGGCTTTTTGTGGACGATAGGACTGAAACAAAATAAATCTAAAGGGCACACAAGTATACCTCACGGTGAACCTGGAAATCTGATACCAATTGATAGGAGGATGAGTCCCGATCTTCCGAGAGGTAGGGTAAACTTGATTGGGTGGAGATCTCGACGTTGATGATCCAAGGCTCCGAACGAACGAAACCCTGCAATCACTACACCACTGCTCCGTTGGTTATCACCCGTGTCACACGAATGACCTCGCCACGAAGGCTTATCCCTGCAAGCGCAATCAAGAACACAAGCAAGAACAGGGAAGATGCAATCCAAACTGAATTGATCACGAATTTGGGGTCTCACAACCGATGATCGGTGACACTGTTCAATAACAGATTGTAACTAAGAAAAACCCAGCTGTTTGTGACGGTGGCTAGGGGGTATAAAGGAGGTGGAGGACGATCAGGGGGGTGCTGGGGTCGTGACCTAACCCTAAGACATGTACATAATGGACTTGGATTCGATACAAGGCGCAATGGCCCAACTAGGTGATGCAACACCCTGACAGACTCTAAACTTTATATTGTTTCGAAGTTTCCTGTCGACTCCGAGGGAATTTTGACGTGAGGCCAGTTCCATTGGAAAGTTTATCCTCTCAGCTTTCCGTGCATATGTAGAACGTCAAAAACGGAGTCTGTATGCCTCCTGTGCATCCATTTTAAGGTGGACTGCTTTTGGGCCCGAGTTGGACTCGAGTTTGAGTTGGGCTCAGTCTCTAACTTCTTGTTGGCGTATTTTCTGGTCCTCTACACCTCCAAACCCCTCTCCATGTATCTCCATATCCTCTCCATGGTTCCTAATCATAATTAATCCATTAGGTAGCAACATACTCTCAAAATTCACATATAAAGAACTTTTCAGGAACGAGCTCACCTCTAAATAAAATTGCCGTGCTCGAGCTCTAGTAATTGGACCTTGCATGTCTACCATGTGAGTGTTGTGTATTTCTGCAGGAGTGATGTCCACATCACATGTGCCCCACTTGATGGCTGCTTTTACTGCAGCGGTTCCCAAGGCTGCCACTTTTGCACGTCGCAGCGCCTTTCCGGAAACCGCCGAAGCGTCTTGCCGGCTCGTCTCCTTGGGAGACTGACTTCTTGGCCCACCGCTTCAGCCGGACGGCTTGGGTCCACTTGTCATCGATGCTTGGTCTCGGAGCTGAAGCGGTTGTCCAAGCGATGTATTCGAAGGGTTTTGAATCGCTTTGAATCGCGCCTGGGAAGTTTAAAAGGGGATCTTACCCGCATCGCGGCTTCCCTTCACACTTCCCAGCGCTTGCATCTTCCTTGAGCTCTCGCCCTTGTCTTCCCTGTCCTTGAGCTTCCGTCTGCCATGGCTTCCAACCTGCCTCCGGGAAGAAACACGCCCAGTCTCCTCCGGCGGTGGCGTTTGCGCCAAGTCAGGGATCCAGGGCGCCCGCACGTCCTGCTTCTGGAGATGGTGCCCCGTCCGGTGGCGACTCCAAGAGGCCTCGGGCTCATCATCCCGATGGGACTCCTCTTGAGCGGCGACGGACTGAAGGTCCCCGGGCGTCGCGTCCTCCTTCCTCAGGAGGTGGAGCTTCGAGGGGGAGTGCTGGCGCGATGATGCCCAGGGGTGAGTCAAGAACTCAAGCGCCCCGGGCCTCGGGAGTCGGATCGGCGTCTAGGGGGGCTTCCGAAGCATCCCCTGCTCCGCTAGTCCGGGCGACTGCGGGGCAGCCCTCGGTGGCGATGGCGGGCTCTAGTGGACCTACCCCGGCTCGGAAGCCGGGGTTCAAGGCCCGTTGGGGCGCTCGTGTCCCTCGGTAAGTGACGTCTATCGGGTGCTAGAGCCTGTATTGTCTTCTTTTCTTAACTCAGGAGTCTCCCAAGCTTGCAGGGACCCCTCAAGTGTCAGCAACGTTTCCGTTTCCCGGCCATCCCCGACTGACAGGGGATCTGCGTCGCAGCGCCCGGGAGCCAAAACGGTCGCAGCGGCCCCCAAGCCGGTGGAGGTTCCTTCTGCGCCGGTCGGCCTGGCTCCTGCGGCAGTGGCGATACCTCCCGATCATCCCCCTTCACCGGCTCAGTAGCCGGCTGTCGCTGAAGGTTCGGCGGGACCGGCTGGCGGTGTCCCGCCTCCTATTGCCGAAGCGGGAGAAGCTTCCACGGACCCTGCGGTGGGCAGCGAACCGGGGCGTACCGGGAGCAAGCCTGCCCCAGTGCCGGCTTCTCCTGATCAGCGCCTTATCCCGGTTGCCGGAGCGTCGACTTCTCCTGAAGACGACGTGATGGAGGAAGTCAGGGGCGCGGCTTCGGCCTCTGCCGCCCCGCTGCCCCTGGCAGACGCTCTTGAGCTCGCCCAGACGAGCGTCCGGCAGGTTCTGGCCATGCTCGGTCGAGAGCGGGAGGGGCAGGCAGTAGAGAGGGATCGCCTCCTCACCTGGGGGCGCCTCTTGAAGGAGCGAACCGAGAGGGTCAGGGAGGAGCTTGACTCGAGGCGGGCGTCGCTCGATGTCATAGAGGCGCTCCTTGACCGTTAGAGGAGGGTCGTCAACCGCCTGGACTCCGAGACTCGGAGGCTCCACCGGGAGGCCTGCGAGTCTCACGCTCAGGCCGATGAGCATCTTTCCGCTTTGGAGGGGCTGCGTCTGAAGCTGGAGCGCCGTAAGCGCGCCATCGCGGACCAGGAGCACACTGCGACGGCTGAGGCAGAGAAGGTCACCGCGCAGCTGGCGGCTGGCGAGGGCGACCTAAGGGCCCGAGCCAAATACCTGGAGGCCCGGAAGGCTGATCTGGCCGTAAGGGAGGAGCAAGTCTCCCGGCAGCGCCAGGCGGTCCTGGATCGGGAGCTGGATGCCGACTTCCGGGCTTTGGAGTTGGAGCAGCTTGCCCAGAGCCTCCAGCTCCGGGAGGACTCTCTGGCGGCCAAGGAGAAGGAATTCTCCGAGGGGAGCCTTGATGCCTTGCTGGCAGCCCGCCGCGAGGTGTCGAAGCTCCTGGCCTCGCGGTCCTCCGAGGCCCGGGCGGTCTCGAGCTTCATCGACCAGGCGGGGTCCACCCTGGTCCCCCTTGGCTTCAGCCCGGTGAAGGCAGCGGCCCCGGCGCAGAAGGTGTCCGAGGTGATCCCCGCGCTTGAGTCTATCGGCGCCAAGCTGAACAGGCTTGAAGCGGTGGTCGCCGGTGAGCTCGAGGCAGAGGGACGGGGCCTGGCGATGGAGGTTGGTACGCGTGTGTTGGCGTGCTTCCGGAGCCGGGATCCCTTCTTCTCACTGGAGCCAGCGAGACAGGGCCCCACCGCGGAGCGGGAGGAAGCCGCCAGGGCTGAAGTCGGGGACGTGGCTTCCCTTGTAGCCTCTAGGTTCCGGCGCGAGCCAGGGGAATCCTACAGCTTGTATCTTTTCTTTTTCTTTTGTCGAGTCTGTAGTCCAGCTCGTGGAGCCTTCAATGAATAGACTCTTGTTGTTTCCTGTGTCTGTGTTTTTTTATCTTCTTCTTGGCTTGGCCTCGCCGAGTCCTTAGCTCCGCAAGGTACTCAGAGGTCTTCACCAATCTTGAAGCCTTGCACAGACACCTTCCTCGGGTCCTTATTGAGTTAAGGGCCCCAGGGATCTCCGGAGCACGCCCCGTGAGAACGGGGAGGTCCGGATCTGCCGACCACGTGGCGGGCCCGGAGCTCTCCTCTGAGAAGACGGAGATCCGGCCCCGCTGGACACGTGGGGCCTTCGGGGCTCGCCCCTTCGGAAGGGGTGAGACTCGGATCCTCCGGTCTTGTGCTGGAGTAGTCGATAGCTCTCCCCCCCCCCCTTCGTGTGGTCCCCGTAGCTAAAACCTAGAGATCCTGCACACATGTGGAGGAAGTGTAATTCTCCTCGGCGGGTTATCCCCTCCCCATCTCTTAGTCTTATTTGACTTACAGTCCTAGTCCGGTATACGGGGCTTGGGCAATTCTGTGCGCGAGGCGCCGGAGCTCCGGCTCCCTCCGAGGTTAGGGTACGATCGTCCGGCCCCTAGTACTGGACTGTACACCAGGGAAACAGAGTGCACAGGCTTTTGATATGGAACCAGGCAAAGCGGTTGTACTCCTCTGGACCTCCGAAGGGCAGGGCGCGCATGCTTTGGGTCGGAACCGGCAAAGCAGGCTATGCACCCTGGACCCCCCATGCACAGTGCAGGCCTTTCCTGGAGGTGACCAACTGGCACCGCAACACCTGAGTGAGGGAGGCCCGAAAGGCCCCCTGGCCATCGGCAGATGCCTCAAGCGCAACTTCCTTCGGTAGGATAGCAAATGCTCACTATGGATGAGAGCGGGAAAGGGGAACTAAGTGTACGGTGAGCATACATGGAAAGTGCAGTCATAGAAATTAATGCATAATTTAGATAAGCACATAAGCAAGAGCGTGGTAGAACAGGTTTCTGTGTAAATGCCCATAGGAGGAAGGCAGGCTGAACATGGAGGCAACGACCCGCCCCATTAAGAAGGGAAGCAAGACTCTACGCGCTTGGGGTCGGAACCAGGCCAAGCTGGACGTAGTCCTGGACTGTCCCCTGAGGATTAACTGCTCTGAGCGCTGTTCCTGGAGCCTATGGGATCTATTACAGAAAGGAAAAGGCATGTTCTACTAATGCTCAGGGGATAGAACTTACTGTGATGTTCCATGCTCCAAGGGTTCGGGAGCGGATCCCATCCTTGGTGGAGAGGCGTATGTACCTAGGGCGGCAACTTTCGTGACTCGGAAGGGACCTTCCCGACTGGGGAGAGTTTATAGGTCCTTTGCGGGAAAGTGTGCGCCGCGGCACCAGGTCGCCTTCTTGTAGCTCCCAGACGTGCTTGGTCCTTTGGCGGTAGTGCCGGAGCACCAGTCGGGGCCGTGCATTGTGGGGTGTTGCTTGTAATAGTGCCTCGTCGATGAGGTCGATATCTTCACGCCGGAGCTGGTCCTGCACGGCTTCTACCGGGAGCCCCGGGGTACCTTCCTCTATTGGCTCAGGCCGACAAGAGGCAGGCAGGCCCAGACTCTTCTTGGGGGACCCAGGATGTCTTCTTCCATTGCCTCGGGCCGAGGGGGTTGGCGGATCCTAGGCGGCCCCCGGGAGGTGAGGCCGAGGCACAGAGACGTGCGCTCGGGTGAAGCTGGCCCGATTCTGCACCGCCGGGGGCTGGTGCTTGGGCTGCTGCAATTGTTTGGAGCTTTTCCAAGGCTGATACCGCAGCAGTGCAGTCTCCACAGATCTTGAGGACGCTTTCCGGTGTAGGCATCTGCGAGGTGAGGTAGCCGTAGTGGGCTACTGCCACGGCTCGTCGTCACTGGAACTGGAGTCCTCGTGGTTGTGCACCGCCTTCACGGCGCGCTGAGGCTCCTGGAACCTCACCTGGTGGTCGACGTTGTCTTGGGTGTTGACCTTCTGCTTGCCCTCCCTTTGACGGAAGGGAGGGGCGTCAGCACGCAGTTGCTTCCCCTTGCGGAAGCGCTCCGCGAGCTTCTGAATCTCCCGGCACTCAGCATCAGTATGGCTGCTGGTGTCGTGCACGGGGCATGGCTCGCCTTGGTCACCCTCTGGAGCTGGTGACCGTCGCTGCCTTTTGTCGGGGCGTGGCCCCCGAGCTCCGCTGGGTGCTGCTGCTGCAGCAACGGGAGCTGCGGTCGGTGGTTTCATCTTGCCACCGCCCCGGTTCTTGATCTTCTTGCCACTTCCATGGGAAGCAGCGCCAGATCCGGGCTGTCCTCCTGATTCGGAGGCTGGTTGTAAATGCCAGTTCCGCCCTTCTACTGCCCTGGCGCACTTGTCCGCCAGGCTGAAGAGCTCTGAGACGTCGCGAACCTCTCTGGTCGCGAGCTTCTCAAGCATCTTCTTGTCCCGTACACCCTGCCGGAACGCCACCACCTCAGAAGCATTTTGGATATGTGGGATGGTGTTCCGTACCTGGGAGAACCGCTGGATGAAGGAGCGCAGCGTCTCTCCAGGCTGTTGCTGGATGGCGTGGAGGTCGAGCTCCGTGCCAGGCCGGGTGTAGGATCTGCCAAAGTTAGCAGTGAACTGCCGGCAGAGCTCTCCCCAGGAGGTTATGGAACCCTGGGGGAGATTCATGAGCCAAGACCGTGCTGGGCTGGTCAAGGCGACGGGGAAGTAGTTGGCCATGACGGCCTCGTCCCCTCCTGCAGCAAGGATAGCGGTGGAGTAGATCTGGAGGAACTCCGCCTGGTTGACGCTGCCATCGTACTTCTTGGGCAGGTGCGGCCGGAACTTGCGCGGCCACTTTGCGAAGCGAAGGTGTGGCGCCAGGGCCACACATCCTGCTCCTGTTGCAGCAGGTGTTGGTGCCGCGGACGCTTGGTTCGCTGCCGGCACCGTATACCCCGGTATGGGCAAGGCTGCGCCATAGACCGGGGGCACCATTTGCAGGGCATATGGCTGGGGCATATGCTGCGTGGCGTATGCCTGGGGCAGAGATCGCGTGGCGAACGCCTGCGCCTCAGGCTGGGTCGAGGTGGTCGACATGCTGTCGCCGGCCTCTTGGTTTCCACACCTTTCTCACCGTTGCTCGATGAGCATTCGGGCATCTTTGCCCTAGTGGCGTCGTTCCAGCTCCGATCTCAGGTCCGCCGATGGGATCCTGGTGGAGCAGGAATCTGCCGTCTGCCTGTCAACAGTTGGTGTGCGCGTCAGCGACACAGCCGGTTGACTGGGACGTCGTCCCGGCCGAAGTTGAGGGTTGGCGGCAGCGACGACGAGACGGTCTACGTCACGAATCCACTGCTGGGTCGCTGACTGAGGCGCGTCCCCAGTAGGTGGATTGCACAGTAGCGCTCGTGCTGCAGCTAGTGCACCCTGGAGACACTCAGCGCTGCAGCAGATCTCACGCTCGCTGGAGCCTGCGCTGCCGGAGTCGGCTGCTGGCTCCCAGCTTGCGCCGACACACTCCATCCTGAGTGTGTCGAGACGTAGTCCTTGCTGGTCACCGTTCGTCGTGAACGTGGGCGGGGAGAGCTTGCCGCTGAAGGAAGCTTCCTGTCGGCAGAAGCTCGTCGCGCAAGGGAAAAGCCCCCTACCTGGCGCGCCAAATGTCGAAGTGTGTAGCCGACACTTCCCCCGGGCCTGCTCTGAGCAGCCCGCGGAGGTTCTTTTTCGGAGGGGCTAGTCACTCACGGAGAGCTTAGGCGTTAGGTACGATTGAGGGAGAAGCTTGACACAAGGATTTTTACATGGTTCAGGCCGCCGGAGCGTAATACCCTACGTCCACGGTGAGCTGAGTTGCTTGTTGTATTGCTTGTTGCTCAGAACCGGAGTCCTGAGCTTGAGAGTGTAAGATGTCGAATGGCTAAAGTGCAAACCGCTAGAGGGAGTCGAGCAAAAGTTGAACCCTTGCTAACATTGCCTACCCGAGCCTTTTATAGTCCAAGGCCCGGGCGGCTTACAAGGTGGGCTTGGGACCCGATAGGTGGTCCCGGGGAGATTGTCTGCCATCTACCGTATCTGCAGTTACGCCGGTAGCTGTCTCTGGCGAGGGCTTCCGAGTCTTTGTTCTGCCGCTCTGCCCATGCCGCAAGCTAGTCATAGTGGTTGGCAGGGGTGGCAGGGGATGTCTTGTCACTGTGTTTATTGGCGGGCAGGCTCTGACGCGGCGCGCCAGTCTTCACTGCGATGTGACTGGGCACAACGGCACCTGACAGAGGCGTGCTCCGCGTCTCCGTGCCTTGGGAAGGCGCGGGTCTTGAATTCCTTGTACGGGCAAGGTATGGCGCGTCTTTACTCCTGCTGCCTACCGCGCAGGGGCAGGCAGCACTGCTCTGCTAGCCACGTGGTGGGTCCGGAGCTCTCCTCTAAGGAGAGGGAGGTCCGGCCCCGCAGGACACGTGGAGCCTTCGGAGCTCTCCCCACGGAGGGGGGAGGTCCGTCTCAGTTGGCCACGTGGCGGGCCCGGAGCTATCCTCTGAGGAGAAGGAGGTCCGGCCCCGCTGGACACGTGGAGCCTTCGGAGCTCTCCCCGAGAGGGGGGGAGGTCCGGCTCAGTTGGCCACGTGGCGGGCCCGGAGCTTACCTCTGAGGAGAGGGAGGTCCAGCCTTGCTAGACACATGGAGCCTTCGGAGCTCTCCCAGCGGAGGTGGGGAGGTCCGGCTCGGTTGGCCACGTGGCGGGCCCGGAGCTTACCTCTGAGGAGAGGGTTGTTCGGCCCCGCTGGACACATGGCGCCTTCGAAGCTCTCCTTGCGGAGAAGGGCGAGGTCCTTAGGCAGTTTCCCCTGTGCGCGGGGGTACCCCATATTGAGGGTACCGACAACACCATAATGTCGTCGATGAAAACCACGACGAACTTATCCAAGTACTCCATGAAGACCTTGTTCATAAGGTACATGAAGTATGCGGGTGCATTTGTGAACCCAAAAGACATGATGGTATATTCATACGAACCATACCGTGTTCGAAAGGCAGTCTTGGGTATATCAGAGGGCTTTATCTTCAGTTGGAAATATCCCGATCGAAGATCAATTTTGGAGAACACTCGGGCTCCTTTCATTTGGTTGAATAGGTCCTCTATACGGGGCAGAGGGTATTTGTTCTTGATTGTCACCTCGTTGAGAGACCTAGAGTCCACGCACATCCTTTGGGTTCCATCCTTCTTGTCTACGAAGAGCACAGGAGCTCCCCATGGTGACGAGCTTGGACGTATAAAACCCTTCTCCAACTGCTCTTGAATTTGCTTCTTGAGTTCTACTAGTTCATTGACGGGCGTCCTATAGGGTCTCTTTGCTATGGGTGCAGTTCCGGGTACCAAATCAATGGCAAACTCAATGTCCCGATCAGGGGGCATACCTGGAAGCTCCTCTGGAAACACGTCCGAGAATTCTTGAACCACTGGAATGTTGTCCAATGTTGCTCCTTCAACGTGGTTCAAGATTGCCTTTTCGGCTGTTTGTTGGGCTGACTCAAACTCGACACGAATACTGTGCTCGTTTGTCAACTGCACGCTTCTCTCAGCACATTGGATTACCCCATTGTGCTTGCTTAACCAATCCATCCCGAGTATTATGTCAATCCCTTGGGAATCCAAGACTAAGGTTGGGAAGGAAGTCTACCCCCCTTATTTTAAGGCTTACTTTCGGACATACTATATTAGTCCTCATTTCTCCTCCGGGAGAATTAACTAACATAGCACATTTTAAGTGGGATATGGGTAGATTATGCTTGGCAACATACTTGGATGATATGAAGGAATGTGATGCTCCAGAATCAAATAAGATGGTGGCTGCGTTGGAGTTGGCAAGGAACATACCAATTACGACGTCCTCAGCCTGTTGTGCTTCCTCAGCAGAGACATGGTTCACGTTGCCGTGAGCATAGTTCTGTTGTCCTCGATTTCCTTGATTGTCCCCTCCATTTGGTCGCGGGTTCTGTTTGGGCACATTGCCTTGCTGTACAGGGCCTCTCCTCGGGCACTTGTTCGCAAAGTGTCCTGTTTCCCTGCATGCAAAGCATGCCCTGTTGCCTACGGCAGCAGGTACGTTGGGGCGGGGGGTTTGAACAGGAGCGCCCATGTTAGGTCGGGGCACAGGAGGTATGGGCACACGAGGTGCTGGTGCAACGGGTCGTTGCTGTGGTGGCTGACTAGGGCGGTATGCAGGAGTGGTCGATCCTTACTGCGGTGTGGCCGGGGGCATGTACCGAGGTCATACGTTGCTCCCTTGGGGTTGGTATGGCATCTTCCTCTTGCACTCTTGCTCGATCTCTCGGATCTTGCTTTCGACTACTATAGCCTTGTCAACCATCTTCTGAAATATTGCGTAGTCATTGTTGAAGAGCTGAACCTGGATTTCATTGTTCAACCAGGTATTGCTTCCTCTGGTCTGAGTTGACATCTTCGGGGGCATACCGGGACAGTTGTGTGAACTTGTTGAGATACTCATTCACGCTTCTCTGTCCTTGGCGGAGACCTTCAAACTCCTGTCTCTTGAGCATCATTACACCAGCAGGGATGTAATGAGAGCGGACACTTTCCTTGAACTCAGTCCAAGTGATCGTCTCCGGGTCGACATGAGTGTTGCATAGGGCATCTCACCAGTCAGCGGTAGCTCCCATAAGTTGGTGCGACGCAAAGAGAACCTTCTCTCGGTCATTGCATTGCACTATGGCAAGCTTCTTCTCCATGGATTTCAACCAGTCGTCGGCCTCCATGGGGTCGTTAGCTTGAGCAAAGGTGGGTGGTCGAGTCCTCATGAACTCACCCAGTCTGTTATGAGCCGGCGGTGGTGGTAGTGGTGGTGCTGGAACAGGGTTGTTGTTGTTGGCCTGCAACTGACCCAAAGTTTGGATCATGGTTTGCATAAGTTGATTCTACATGGCCATCAACCGTTCCAAGTTGTTCTCACCAGCTCAGGGGTTAACAGGAACTTCATCATGGCCATCCTCTTGGTTGTCACGGACGTTCCTACAGCCGGTGTTTCCTCTCACCATCTGTGAGAGAGAACGAAATAGAGTAGAAGGTTAGAAGGTTAGGTAGATTCCCTCACTATATGCATCAAGGTGGGTTGGACTATATATATTAGCCCATATGAGGATGTTAACAAGTGCCGGAGCATCTCATACCTCTTCCTACTTATGTGTGGATATGGACAATGTTTTGAGACGTCCCACGACTCACACTAAGCACTCAATTCACAAACAATCATCACAAGGGCTCATACAACTCCTATTCAAGGCTTGTTTAATGGGGTCCTATATGGCTAAGGGTGTTGCCAATCTGTGATCCAACTATGGCTTCTCCTAGGATTGTATCCTATGTCAAGGTAGTTTCAAGGCTAATCTAAGCACCCTAGGCTTGCATCCTATGGTCAGCGCGGGTTAGCTACCAATCTGTGTCGGATACCAATCTGTGATCTATCTAAGTGTATAACCTACCATCAACCCTTGGTTCTGGTACTAATCTGTGATTGTATCTAGGTGTGTAATCTACCCTGATCTGTGGATTTTTATACCAATCTGTGTTTCCTATTTAGGCGTGTAACCCTCCGTCAACCGTGGCTCTGATACCAATCTGTAACGCCCTCAATTCTGTGGAATACCACGGAACCGAGAACTGATGCATATGTGTGCCCAGGATGTTCATCACACATACGCATATTTACACAAACTGAATTCAGAATATATATAACCACGAATAACAGAGTTTATTACAATGTCTCATGAGTCTTGGACTCATGCTCACAGCGGAAGTCGATACAGCGGAAGTCTTCATTCTAAAGCGGAATCAGTTTAACTAATGCGGAGGCAATTCTAGGCAGCAATGGCTCCATCTCTACTCCATCCCCCACAGGCAAGGTTGAGAACAGACACACGCCTAATGCTCCACTTGGTCTTCATAATAATCTTCTCCTGTTGCTGATGATGAAATAATAATGCAAGTTTGAGTACAATGATGTACTCAGCAAGTGCGGGAATATATGATATGTAGCTCATAACAAGGTAGGTATAAAAGGCTCATTGCAGAAAGCAAATTTATTTATCAAACCATGATAAAACAGCAACTCATCTTTAAGTGAATGTAATCCCAACATGTATTAAAATACCAATCATACCTCCATTATGTTCATTACCTTCCATGTCACAACCAGTCATCAATCAACATCATTCTTGCTTACGAATACCTCCTCGTATTCGCTACCATCTCACGAATACCATCTCGTATTCGCTACCATTTCATCTCATAAAAAAACTTTGTCTCCCACCGAGACCAACCTTGTTGCCATGACTCAACAGTCATGCAACCCATCCCATCACCCGGACTCAACAGTCCCAAAAACCAAACCATCCAATCACCATATCCAATCACCATCCCAACTAATCATGGAAGTTGGTCATGCGCTCGTGACCATAAGCTCGGCTATCATGATAGTTTTAGACTCTGCAGAGTTTGCACCTCTTTACCCACAAGTTTGTGATTTCGTCACCTGTCGGCGACTGCAGAACCTCCATTATACCAGTACACAACCGTCGGTGTATGGCCAAGAGATCACAAAATAGCCTTTACAAAGGGGCTACTAGATGTATGGACTCACTAAGGTTTCACCGACAGGCTAGAATCTCCAATTCTCCCACCCACGGGCCCCCTCTTGTGCCATGCAGTTCCCAAGGCAGTCCTCACTCGACTCCCATTCCCCGCGCCTTCCACGGTCCATAACAATCTAGCAACTTACCTAATTACTCAGCTAAGCCGTACCCATACTTGGCCTTGTGGTGGCACTGTTATCCTGGCATGTGCTCGCATGAACCGGTCCTTAGATCTACGGCAAGTAAACCACCATCTCATGCTACCTCATTCACAAACCCAGTCTTGCCTAGATCTCCCTCCGATCCATGTTCATTAACAACATCAGCTTCTCATTATCATTACGAGTGCAGTTAGCTAGACACATCTATCTCGCTTCCCAATCGCATGGACTCAGCGGAGCATAAAAGTAAAAAACCATACGCGACACATAAACTTCCCTGGCGACAAGGGTGGTTTAACCAAAACTAGTAAACTCCTATAAAAAGGTTTCCCATCATGTTTGACTCAGCACTCACACCTTTTTGTAAAACAAAACAGTTTTTCCCAAAATATAGGATCAATATGGTCAAGGGGCACTTGCCTTGTTCTTGCGGTTCCGGTTGCTCTTAGATCTCGAAACCTTGTTGCAGTTCGTCGTAGACAGCTCCCTGAGCTTGTCCTGCTATACAGGATCACGCACATACAAGATCCACAGCAATCAATATCATGCACAAACTTTAACTAGATGCGATGATGCATATGCATGCTATCCTATAATCAGTTTTATTAGATCGGTTTGTACGTGTTCTTGCATGGCTTGCATGGTTTTACGATGAACAGAGGTGTTCGGATCAAATGTGGACGTGGCGATGACCTTGTCCTTAGATCAACCTGATCAACAAGTGATCTGTCCACGAGAAAGCCTCTGTTCGAAAGGAATCGGAGAACAGATGCAAAGAAAACACAATGATGTCGTAAGGTGGTATTGGAGACCTACCTTACGTTCTTCTCGGTATCGGGGTCCTTGTCTGATCAGACAGGTCGTTGGGGCTTTCTTCCGGCAATTTTCCTCGCTGAACTCTGGCGATGTCTTACTCGGCGAGTTGGGGCTAGGGCTCCAGGTCGTCGGCTCAGGAGAAAAGAAGTTTGTGGTTTCAGCCAAAGGTTCTGGGTTCTATTTATAATCGGGAGAAGAAGAGTCCTAATCTGATTGTATTCCGAATAAGAGTCCTATTCAGATTGTCGTTGAATCTTAACAACTTATCTTTAATCGATTTGGTGCGGTAACATGGTGGAATTCGGGTCGGTTTCTCCTCTGTACCGATATTTCTACGCGTACATGACACGACCCCACGGTCTTGTCGAGCCAGGATCACGCTGAGGGGTGCTGCGTTGCACAGCACCAGATAACACACGTCAAAGGTACAAAGCGGAAGCGAAATTTTATTACATAAACGAGTTTATGAACATTTGTACATCAAAATAAGTCCAGTCTACACTCACGGGCGTAGACTACGCATCAAGTTCACGTTCAGCCCTTGAACGTGTCCTTGCTAGCACACACGCACACTAACTCTGCGGCGTGCACGACTCCCACTCGACGGGGTTCCCCTCCTGGGGTTCCGTCTCCTCTTCGGGAGTCCCTTCCTCATAGAACCCAGCAAAAGCTTCAAACACAAGCAGTTAGCACGAAGGCTCAGCAAGTCTGACCCGTCTCACCTAAACATGGAACTTCTACATGAGGGTTGATAGGTTACATGAGGTAAAAATCATTTGCAAGGACTCGCCTAATTAGTAGAACCTTATTTTCAAGTTTTAGCAGCAGGTTGTGGAGAACCTTACGCTAAGGCACATGAGAGAGCCGCGATCAAACAAGAAACGCATTTCTCTCATGTACTTTGCCCAAAGTTGAAAGTAACTTTAATAAGCTCTAAACTACAGCAAATCATTAACAAGCAAATTCCATCTTTCAATCAGCAACATTTTAACATGTAACTAGCCTGTTCTTTCTACGTCATGGTACAGTGAACAAGTGGTACTCACTGACCACGAGGGACAGCGATTATAATCTGTCGAAGTGTTCGGTCGACACTTCCCCCGGGCCTGCACTGGGCAGCCCGCGGAGGTTCTTTTTTCGGTGGGGCTAGTCACTTGCGGAGAGATTGAGCGTATGGACGAGTTAGTAAGAGCTTGACACGGCGAGTTTTACGTGGTTCAGGCCACCGGAGCGTAAAACCCTACGTCCACGGCGAGCTATGGAGCTCGCTGTATTGCTTGTTGCTCAGAACCGGAGTCCTGAGCTTGAGGATGAGTTACAGCTTGGGTGTGAATGGCTGGAGTCTAGCGTATGAGTTGCGAGAGTGCGAACCCAGGGTGCGAATGGCTAGAGTGCGAACCCAGGGTGCGAATGGCTAGAGTGCGAACCCTTGCTAACGTCGCCTACCCGAGCCTTTTATAGTCCAAGACTCGGGTGGCTTACAAGGGGGGGGGCCGGGACCCGACAGGTGGTCCCGGAGAGATTGATTGTTATCCACCGTATCTGCAGCTATGCAGGTAGTTGTCTCTGGCGAAGGCTTCTGAGTCTTGGTCTTGCAGCCCTGCCCATGCCGCATGCTAGTCGTAGTGGATGATGACGGTGGGGGCGGCATGGGATGTCTTGTCGCTGCGTTTATTAGCTAGCAGGCTCTGACACTGCGTGCCAGTCTGTAATGCGACTGGGCACAACGGCACCTGACAGAGGCGTGCTCCGCGTCTCCGCGTCTTGGGAAGATGCGGGCCTTGAATACCTTGTACGGGCAAGGTATGGGGCGTCTTTACGCCCACTGCCTATCGCTCGGGGGCAGGCAGCGCCGTTATGCTGGCCACGTGGCGGGCCCGGAGCCCTCCTCAGAGGAGAGGGGGGTCCGGCTCCGCAGGACACGTGGAGCCTTCGGACCTCTCCCCGCGGAGGGGGAGGTTCGGCTTCTGTCGGCCACGTGGCGAGCCCGGAGCTCCTCTCTGAGGAGAGGGAGGTCCTGCCCCGCCGGATACGTGGCACCTTCGGACCTCTCTCCCGTAGAGGGGGAGGTCCGGCTTCTGTATGCCACGTGGCGGGCCCGGAGCTTCCCTCTGAGGAGAGGGAGGTCCGGCCCCGCCAGACGTGTGGCGCCTTCGGAGCTCTCCCTGTGGAGAAGGGCGAGTTCCTTAGGCATTTTCCCCTGTGCGCGGGGTACCCCATATCGCGGGTACCGACAGTGGCCCCTAGGCCCATCTTGGGGGAGATAGCAAGCCCGAGGTGGGACCTCCGTCTCTTCTGATCCGCGCACTTTCTCTAAGTCCCGCATTGACTGCTGCCGGAGCACGAATGGCCGCGGGATTGTGGGAGTGTGCGCCCACTTGATGGTTGCTTTTACTGCGGCGGTTCCCAAGTCTGCTACTTCTGCACGTTGCGGCGCTTTCTCCGGGAACCGCCGAAGTGCTTTGCCGGCTTGTCTTCTTAGGAGACTGACTCCTTGGCCCACCGCTTCAGTTGGGCGGCTTGGGCCCACCTGTCATCGGCGCTCGGTCTTGGAGCCGAAGCGGTTACCGAAGCGGTTGCCGAAGCGGCGTATTCGAAGAGTTTCGAATCGCTTGGAATTGCACCCGGGAAGTTTTTTAGAGGGGATCTTACCCATATTGTGGCTTCTCTTCGCACTTCCCAGCGCTTTTCTTGGACTCTTGTGCCTTTGTCTTCTTCCTTTGAGTCCTCCCTCTTCATGGCCTCCAACCCGCCACCAGAGAAGAAGCGTGCTCGATCTCCTCCAGCGGCGGCGTCTGTGCCAAGTCGGGAACCAGGGGTGCCTGGCACTCCTTCCGGTGGCGACTCAAAGAGGCCCCGGGCTGATACGTTGAGGGGAGCTTCTGGGGCGTCCCCTGCTCCGCCAGGCCAAGCGACTGCGGAGCGGCCGTCGACGACGGCGGCGGGCTCTGGGAGTCCTACCCCGGCTCAGAAGTCGGGGTTCAGAGCCCGCTAGAGTGTCCGCGCTTCCCGGCCATCCCCGACTGGCGGGGAGTCTGTGCCGTTGCGCTCGGAAACCGGGACAGCTGTTGCGGCCCCCAAGCCAGCGCGAGCTTCTCCTGTTCCGGTGTGCCCGGACTCCGCGGCGGTGTCATCTCTTCCTGCTGAGACGGCCGCCGCGGCCCCTAGGCCAGCGCAGGTCGACCCTGCACCAGGTGGCCCGGCCTTTATTCCAGCGCCGCCTCCCCCGGCTCGTCCCTCTTCACATGTCAAGAAGCCAGAAGCTAAAGAGAGTCCAGCAGGTCTGGCTGCCAGAGCCCCGGCGCCAGCTTCTCCTGACCGGCGTCTCGTCTCGGTTGCTGGTGCATCGACTCCTCTTGAGGACGAGGTGATGGAGGAGGTCGGGGGGACTGCCCCGGCCTCTGCTGCTCCACTGCCCCTGGCGGATGCCTTCGCGCTTGCCGAGACGAGCGTCCGGCAGGTCTTGGCTGCACTTGGTCGCGAGCGGGAGGAGTATATAGTTGAACGGGATCGCCTCCTCACCTGGGGGAACCTTTTGCGGGAGCGGACCACGAAGGTCAAGAGCGAGCTCGACTCCAGGCAGGAGCTGCTCGACTTCAGGGAAGTGCTCCTCGACCGGCTGAAGCGGTCTGTTGACCGCATGGACACCGAATCACGACGGATCAACAGGGAGGCCCTGGAGGCACACGCCCGATCCGAGGAGAGCCTCTCTGCCGCTGAGGAGATACGGCAGCTGTTGGAGCGCCGTAAACTCGCCGTTGAGGAAATGGAGCGTTCCACGGCAGCTAAGGCGGAGAGGGTCGCTGTGCAGCTGGCGGCGGGCGAGGATGACCTTCGAGCTCGGATCGAGGAGCTAGAGATTCAGAAGGCTGACCTCGACATGAGGGAGGAACAGGTCTCCCGCAAACGCCAGGCGGTCCTGGATCGGGAGTTGGCCGCTGACTTCAAGGCTTCTGAGTTGGAGCGGCTCGCCAAGTCCCTCCACCTTCGGGAGAGCTCCCTGGCAGCCAAGGAGAAGGAATTCTCCGAGAGAAACCTAGAGGCCCTACAGGCAGCCCGCCGAGAGGTAAAGGAGCTCTCGGCCTTGCGGTCCTCCGAGGCGCATGCGATCTCAAGCTTCGTTGATCGAGCGGGGTCCGCCCTGATCCCTCTTGGTTTTAGTCCGGTGAGGGCAGCGGCTCCTGCATTGAAGGTGGCGGAGGTGATCCCCACGCTGGAGTCGATCCGCGCCAAGCTGGACAGGCTAGACTCGGTGGTCGCCAGCGAGCTTGAGGCCGAGGGACGCGGCCTGGCCCTAGAGGTCGCCTCACATGTGCTGGCATGCTTCAAGAGCCGCGACCCTTCTTTCTCCCTGGAGCCAGCGAGAGAGGGCCCAGCCACGGAGCGGGAGGAAGCTGCCAGGGCTGAAGTCGAGGATGTGGCCGCCCTTGTAGCCGCTAGGTTCCGGCGTGAGCCGGGGGGTCCCTAGGACCTGTTTCTCCTTTTTTATTGAGTCTGTAGTCCAGCTCATGGAGCCTCGCATGAATAGACTCTCTTGGATGTTTGTGTCTGTGATGCCTTTTCTCTCCTTCTTGGCTTTGCCTGGCTGAGTCCTTAGCTCCGCAAGGTACTCAGAGGCCTTCTCCAATCTCGGAGCTCTACACAGACACCTTCCCCGGGTCCTAACTGTGTTAGGGGCCCCGGGGGTCTCCGGATCTCGCCCTATGGGGAGGTCCAGATCTGTCGGCCACGTGGCGGATCCGGAGCCCCTCCTGAGGAGGCGGGAGCTCCGGTCCCTCTGGACACGTGGGGCCTTCGGGCCTCGCCCCTGCTGAAGGGGCGGGACCCGGTCCTTCCAGTCCTAGGCCAGAGTAGTTGGTAGCTCCTTTCCCCCCGCTTCGTGCAGTCCCCGTTGCTGTAACCTGGAGGTCCTGCACACAGGCAGAGGAAACGTAATTCTCCTCGGGGGGTCCTCCCCTCCCGTCTCCTAGTCTTATTCGGCTTACGATCCTGATCCGTTATACAGGTCTTGGGCAATTCTGTGCGTGAGGCGCCGGAGCTCCGGCTCCCTCCGAGGTCCGGGTACGGCCATCCGATCCCTAGTACCGGGCCGTGCGCCGGGGAAGCAGAGTGCACGTGCTTTGGTTTCATGACCAGGCAAAGCGGTTGTACTCCCCTGTACCTCCGGAGGGCAGGATGCGCACGCTTTGGGCTCGGGACCGGCTAAGCGGGATACGCACCCTGGACCCCCCATGCACAACGCAGGCCTTTCCTGGAGGTGACCAACTGGCACCGCAACACCTGACTGGGGGAGGCCCGAGAGACTCACTCGACCGTCAGCAGGTGCCTCAAGCGCAACCACCCTCGGTAAGATAGCGAATGCTGACTATGGGTGAGCGCGGGAGAGAGGGAGCTAGATGTACGATGAACATACATAGATAGTGCGATCATAAAAATTAATGCATAATTTAAATGAGCGCATGGGAGAGAGCAAAGTAGAACAAGTTTCTGTGTTCATGCCCATAGGTGGAATTCTGGATGTACATGGAGGCAATGATCCGCCTCATCTACAAGGGAAGCAAGACTCTACGCGCTTAGGGTCGGAACCAGGCTAAGCTGGACGTAGTCCTGTACCGTCCCTTGAGGCTTAGCTGCCCCAAGCGCTGTTCCTAGATTCTATGGGATTTATTACATAAAGAGATGAGCCTGTTCTACTAATGCTCGGGGAGTAGGACTTACAGTGTTATTCCATGCCAAGGGTTTTGGGAACGGATCCTACACTCGGTTGAAAGGCATGTGTACCTGGGGCGGCAGCTTTCGTGATTCGGAAGGGGCCATCCCAGTTTGGGGAGAGTTTATAGGTCCTTCTCGGGAAAGTGCGTGCCGCGACACCAAGTTGCCCTTCTGCAGGTCCCTGACACGTTTGGTTCTTTGGCGGTAGTGCTAGAGCAGCAGCCGAGACCGTGCGTTGTGGGGTGTTACCTGCAGCCGAGTTTCGTCGACGAGGTTGTCATCTTCACGCTGGATCAGGTCTCGCGCGGCTTCTCCTGGGCGCCCCCGGGGAGTTCTCCCCTTCTGGCTAAGGCCTTCAAGGGGTAGGTGGACCCGGGCTCGTCTCGGAAGACCTAAGGCGTCTTCCCCTTCTGGCAAGGCCTTCAAGGGGTTGACAGACCTTGGGCGGCCCCCGGGAGGTATGACCGAGGCACGGAGGCGTGCTCTTGGGTGAGGCTGGTCCGACCTTGCACCATTGTGATCGGTGCTTGGGCTGCTGCGACTACTTGGGGCTTCTCCAAGGTTGACGCCGCAGCAGTGCAGCCTCCTCTGACCGGGGATGGCAGCCACAGCCGGTTACCGCCCCGGCCCGTCACCATCGGAGCTGGAGTCCTCACCGTTATGCACTGTCTTTATGACACGCTGAGGCTCCTGAAACCCCACCTGGTGGGCGGCGCTGACTGGAGCGTCGACTTTCTGCCTGCCATCCCTCTGAGGGTGGAGCGGCGCTTCAGCTCTCTGCTGCCTTCCTTTGCGGAAGCGCTCCGCGAGCCTCTGGATATCCCAGCAGCAGTATGGTTGCCGGCGCCATGCACGGGGCATAGCCCGCCCTGGTCACTCTTTGGGGCTGGTGACTGCCGCTGCCTTTTGTCGGGGCGTGGCCCCCGAGCTCCACTAGTCTTCGCTGCTGCGGCGACGGGAGCCGCGGATGATGACTTCATCCTGCCACTCCCCCGGTTCTTGGCCTTCTTGCCACCTCCATAGGCAGCAGCGCCGGACCCGGGCTGTCCTCCTGACTCGGAGGTAGGCAGTGAGTGCCAGTTCCGCCCTTCAGCTGCTCTGGCGCACTTGTCCGCCAGGCTGAAGAGCTCAGAGACGTCGCGGACCTCTCTGGTCGCGAGCTTCTCAAGCATTTTCTCGTCCCGGACACCCTGCCGGAACGCCACCACCACAGAAGCACTTTGAATATGCGGTATGGTGTTGCGTACCTGGGAGAACCGCTGGATGAAAGAGCGCAGCGACTCCCCAGGTTGTTGCTTGATGGCGTGGAGGTCAAGCTCCGTGCCGGGACGGGTGTAGGAGCTGCCGAAGTTGGCAATGAACTGCTGGCAGAGCTCTCCCCAGGAAGTTATGGAACCTTGAGGGAGATTCATGAGCCAAGACCGGGCTGGGCCGGTCAAGGCAATGGGGAAGTAGTTGGCCATGACGGCCTCATCCCCTCCGACTGCAAGTACGGCAGTGGAGTAGATCTGGAGGAACTCCGCCGGGTTGACGCTGCCGTCATACTTTTCGGGCAGATGCGGCCAAAACTTGCGCGGCCACCTCGCGAAGTGAAGGTGGGGTGCAAGAGCCGCACATCCTGCCCCTGTTGCCGCAGGTATTGGTGCCGCGAATGCTTGGTTCGCATCTGGCACAGTGTACCCCGGTATGGGCAAGGCTGCTCCATAGACCGGGGACGCCGCTTGCAGGGCATATGGTTGTGGCATATGCTGCGCGGCGTACGCTTGGGGCAGAGCTCGCGTGGCGAAGATCTGCCCTTCAGGCTGGGTCGAGGCCGACGTCATGCTGTCGCCAGCCTCTTGGGTGTGACGCCTTTCTCGACGTCGCTCGAGGAACACTCGGGCATCTTGGCTCAAGTGGCACCGCTCCAGCTCTGCCCTCAGGTCCGTCGACAGAAACCTGGTGGAGCTGGAGCCCGCCGTCTGCCCGTCAACCATTGGCGTGCGTGTCAGCGACACAGCCGGTTGGCCGGAGCGTCGCCCTCGCTGAAACCGAGGGTTTGCGGCAGCGACGACGAGGCGGTCCACCTCGCGGACCCACTGCTGGGTCGCTGAGTGGGGTGCATCCCCAGCAGGTGGATTGCACAGTAGCGCTCTTGCTGCAGCTAGCGCACCCCCATGGTGTACGCTCAGCGCTGCAGAAGATCTCACGATGGTCGGAGCCTGCCTTGCCGGAGTTGGCGTTGCCAGAGTCGGCTTCTGGCTACCAGCTTGTGCCGACACACTCCATCCTGAGTGCGTCGACATGTACTCCCCGCTGGTCACGGTTCGCCGTGAACGCGGAGGAGGAGAGTTTGCCGCTGAAGGAAGCTTGGTCATCTTCGTCGGCGGTAACTCGTCGCGCAAGGGAAAAGCCCCCTACCTGGCGCGCCAAATGTCGAAGTGTTCGGTCGACACTTCCCCCGGGCCTGCACTGGGCAGCCCGCGGAGGTTCTTTTTTCGGTGGGGCTAGTCACTTGTGGAGAGCTTGAGCGTATGGACGAGTTAGTAAGAGCTTGACACGGCGAGTTTTACGTGGTTCAGGACGCCGGAGCGTAAAACCCTACGTCCACGGCGAGCTATGGAGCTCGCTGTATTGCTTGTTGCTCAGAACCGGAGTCCTGAGCTTGAGGATGAGTTACAGCTTGGGTGTGAATGGCTGGAGTCTAGCGTATGAGTTGCGAGAGTGCGAACCCATGGTGCGAATGGCTAGAGTGCGAACCCAGGGTGCGAATGGCTAGAGTGCGAACCCTTGCTAACGTCGCCTACTCGAGCCTTTTATAGTCCAAGACTCGGGTGGCTTACAAGGGGGGCCCGGGACCCGACAGGTGGTCCCGGGGAGATTGACTATTATCCACCGTATCTGCAGTTATGCCGGTAGTTGTCTCTGGCGAAGGCTTCTGAGTCTTCGTCTTGCAGCCCTGCCCATGCCACATGCTAGTCGTAGTGGATGATGACGGCGGGGGCGGCATGGGATATCTTGTCGCTGCGTTTATTGGCTGGCAGGCTCTGACACTGCACGCCAGTCTGTGATGCGACTGGACGCAACGGCACCTGACAGAGGCGTGCTCCGCGTCTCCGCGTCTTGGGAAGACGCGGGACTTGAATACCTTGTACGGGCAAGGTATGGGGCGTCTTTACGCCCACTGCCTATCGCTCGGGGGCAGGAAGCGTCGTTCTGCTGGCCACGTGGCGGGCCCGGAGCCCTCCTCAGAGGAGAGGGGGGTCCGGCTCCGCAGGACACGTGGAGCCTTCGGACCTCTCCCCGCGGAGGGGGAGGTTCGACTTCTGTCGGCCACGTGGCGAGCCCGGAGCTCCTCTCTGAGGAGAGGGAGGTCCGGCCCCGCCGGATACGTGGCACCTTCGGACCTCTCTCCCGTAGAGGGGGAGGTCCGGCTTCTGTATGCCACGTGGCAGGCCCAGAGCTCCCCTCTGAGGAGAGGGAGGTCCGGCCCCGCCGGACGCGTGGCGCCTTCGGAGCTCTCCCTGCGGAGAAGGGCGAGTTCCTTAGGCATTTTCCCCTGTGCGCGGGGGTACCCCATATCGCGGGTACCGACATAATCGATTTACACCTGCAGGGTTACCCGAACAACCCGTCACGTACGCCCGTACTCGATGTTGCCTACAACAACCATCACGGACGCCGTACGCAACTACCTTTCACCCGTTAGCCAAATGTTGAACCGGTCCAATCGTCCCGAGCAAGAGGTCTGTGCATGCGCATCTCAGTGCCGCCAGCCGATTTACACCTCGAGCTCTCAACCTACCCTCTGAACGACCAGCTATGCCTCAACACCCAGCTACCCGAGTTACATCAGTTTCCCGGTTCCCATATAGCCGGTAGGTCTTCGGTACTGTTCTAGCTTGTTCAACAGGCCCGCACACGGCTCGGTCCTCAATCGATGCAAGCGGAGCTATAGCACACAGGCCCCAAAGTCCTGCTGCCCTTACTCTCCGCTCGGTCTCATTTTTCTTGCCATGTGTATCATGTGCTATCTCTACCCGAGTCGAGTGCCTCTAGCCTATGCTCGTGAGTAGTTCCAACTACTCGACTTGTACCGAATCCTACACTATCTTAGCATGGCAGTAACTAACGAGGTTGTCAATCCTAATCCCAACCCATGGCTTTCTTGGCTATGCATTTGGGTTTTCAAACAAGACTCTAATGCAAAGAATCATAATACTCAAGTAAGTGCTCAAAACAGTAAAAATTTGTAAAAACGGTTAATGCAAACCAGGGCTTGCCTTGCTGCTCTTGGTCGTAGGCTAGCTGTTCCTCCGGAGTAACGAAGTCTAGAACTTCGGGTTCCTCCTCGACCTTAGCGACTACATGATAGAAGCAATACATGTATTAATTTAAATGCAGTTGTATTAACTTTTAATCTTGTGAAGTCTATAACTCTTACTAGACAAGCCAATGACTGTGAAACTTTTACTGTGGCTGGGTTACAACCTAAACAGAGACTTGGTCAAGTTTTAGTTGCAGCAAAGCTCATTTGAGCCCTCCACAATTAATCATGTACTTGACCTTAATTGAAGGCTTTTAGGGTGTTCTAAGGATTTTCATGAAACAAACTACGATTCTGAAAACTAGATTTTCAGAGGGTTCTAATGGAGTTGGTCTCACTTAATTTGAATGTTCCTAGCTAAAGATATGAGCTAAACAATTTCAGAGAAAATTCTGAAAATGTTTCTGAACATTTTCTATTTTCTCTGGAACAGTTTCACTAATCACACTATTAGGTGGATCAAATGAGCTCAAATGGGTCTGAAATTTTTATGGTAGTTCAGGGATATTTTGGTGAACATCCCAGCAAAATTTCAGGATTTTCCTGCAAAGGATTCTCCAGTTAAAATTCCAAACAGATTAAATTTTGAGGAATTAATTATGGAGAAATAAGGATTTTCACGAAGTGAAACTCGATTTGCTGGAAATTGCTCAGAGAGCTGAATCCAACAAAATTTGGTTCACTCGATTTGGAGCTTCCTAGCCAAAGTTGAGGATTTGAAGTTTGAATGGAATCTGAAAATCGGGGGAAAAGTTTAAATCTGCCGGGGCCCGCAGGGACACGTGTTGAGCGCCGAGGCGACAGCACACGGCGGCCCACAAGGTTTTTGCGTGCCAGCACACCTGGTCCTGGCTGCAGCCCGATCCCGATTTAAAATATTGGTCGCTGACAGATGGGGTCCACCCCCTTCTTCAACCTCCCGACGCCCGCGCTCTGCCGCCGGAGGACCTCGCCGGAGAGCTCGCCGGCAGCTTCTGTAAAGCTCCAAACTTCACGATCTTGGCCGCCCCTGCCTACTTTCACTCGGGGAACAGGATTCTGGGGTCAGCTCGTCATGACAACGGCCGGTACATGGTCGGCGACGAGCCGCCGCCTCGGAAAAACTTCGGCCATGTCGGCTGACTCCCCTAGCACCTCAACTACTCGAGGAACCGGTCGGGAAGCATCAGTGGACCTCAGGGAAGGTTGACACGAGCTCGAGGCAGCTCGGGGAAGGCCCGAAGTAGGTCCTCACCGTGCGCCCGATGCCTCCCGTTTGTTCCGCCGTTGGTAAACCTCGAATTACGCCGGGTACAGAGGTTCTCCGGCCAAAGGTTGTGAAGGCAACTTGCGCGTTACCTTGTCTAGTTTGTGTGAGAGCGGATTGAGGCCCTCTAATCCTTTCTAGAGTACGAATTCGCCGGAACCGCACCCGAAGGTCGTTCTGCACACAGAAAGGGGAAAACTGGAAATTCGCCGCCGGTGAGCAAACACTCGGGCTGTGGCTCGGGGGTGAGCAGCACCGGTCACCAGCGCATCCAAGGGTGCCTTGGCTCGGGCGTGACAATGCCCCGGTTGGGCTGTCCATGGGAGCCTGAAGTGCGGCGGCGTTAGGTCACCGGATTGAACTCTCGGTATAGCCGAGATCGACCGGTTTCAGCTGAATTCTAGCAGCAGGGAAGACGGAGGAAGGTTTCTAGTACCTTGCCGTGGCTCTGGAGGGGACGGAGAGGCGGTGATCAAGCTTCCCTGATCAGCTCCGAGTGATCGGCAGCGATGGCGCAGTTCTGATGCGAGGAAGCAGCAGAGTGTGCGGTGATCACTCCGAGCAGGGCGGTGGCGTAGATAAGGGGGCTGTGAGGCGGTTCAGCACGTCGGGGCGGCAAGCAGGTGGTGTCTCGGTTGCCTCTTCGCCGTGGCGGCTGCTCAGTCCGGCGCAAGAACCCGAGCTGGGTTTTCAGTCGGTTTGATTTGGAGTAGTGGCTGACATGTGGATCCCACTTCCAATTTTAACCTCTGAAATTTACTCCTAATCACTGTTGTAAACAGTGAGCCCCAAAATACCCATGGTGATTCAAATTATTCACCCATGAGCCATTTGAATTGGTTAGAATCAAATTGGGTTTGGTTTGAATGAATTTCAGCACAAGTTCAGTTTGAAATTCAAATAAAGTTTAAATTTGTCCCACTTAGCTCATGTCAAGATCAACTCCAAATGGGGTGAAAATTGGTGTGTGAGCTCACAAAAATGTGCTGAATAAGAATATGCCTCCCACTTTTGAATTCATGGGATAAAAACAGTTTGAATTTGAATATGGTTTCAAACTGCCCTCTTTCTAGCTATACCCAAAATGACCTCAAAAAGGTTTTGAATTTGGGTGAAATTTGGCATGGACATCCTTAGCGATGTGTAGGAGTTTTCATATGTCCAGCCCACCTATATCACATGTGGGAAACACCCCTTTTCCAATATGTGAGTTTGTTCTCTAATGAGCATGTTGATGGTGGTTACTTGCTCGTCATTTGTGTTCATCAACTTTCCTCAAATGAGGTGTGTGGTGTGGTGATGAACACTTCACATATGTGTCAAAAACTGAGGCCCTTACAGTACAGAATCCAAAAACCGTTATAAAACTCGTTACCTCCTCGATGATGAGCTCCGGAAGCTCCACGTGTCCGCCGGGGCCTGGTCTCCCCTTTTTCCGCAGAGACGAGCTCCGGTTGTGCCGCGTGTCAAGCGAGCGAGACCTCCCTTCTCCTTCGGAGGTGAGCTCCGCGTGCGCCATGTATCCTGGCAGTCGGGACCTCCTCTCTTATTCGGAGGTGGCTCCGGGTGTGCCACGTATCCATTCCGGACCTCCCTCCCTTCGGAGGTGAGCTCCATGAATGCCACGCGCCAAGTAGCGCCGGACTTTCCTTTTTCCCCAGGGACGAGCTCCGAGGTAAACACGTGTCCAACAGTGACGGACCTCCCAGAGATAAGCTCCGGTGACGACGTGTGTCCAATAGAACCGGACCTCTGATTTCCGCGGTGATTAGCTCCGAAGGTGACATGTGTCCTGCGGAACTGCCTTCGCTTCTTCTGCAGAGGCTAGCTCCAGGGGCAACACGTGTCCCACAGGGTCGGACCTCTCCCCCTTTGCGCAGATGAGCCCCGAGCCTGCCACGTAGCTAGTTCAGCGGTGGACCTCTCCCCACTTCGCAGGGATGAGCTCCGAACACGCCACGTGGCCAGCGGGCCGCGGAAGTTGTCTTCGGCGCTCTCTGGGAACTGGATTCGGCTCGTATTGGCTGTCTTTTTTATATTTTTCTCCGTTACTACTTCTTTTAAAATGTTTTCTCTTCATGAAACATGAATATATGCAGAAACCAAAAAATAAGGGTGTCACAGAGCCACCTCCGAATAGAGAGGAGGTCCCGACCGGCAGGATACGTGGCGCACGCGGAGCTCACCTCCGAAGGAGAGGGAGGTCTTGCTCGCTTGACACGCGGCACAACCGGAGCTCGTCTCTATGGAAAGGAGGAGACCAGGCCCCGGTTGACACGTGGAGCTTCCGGAGCTCATCACCGCGGAGGTAACGAGTTCTGGAGCGGTTTTTGGATTCTGTACGCGTGGAGATACTGGTACGAAGAGGAAACTGACATGAATTCCACAATGTTACCGCACCAAATCAACTAAGGATAAGTTGTTAAGATTCAACGACAATCTACATAGGACTCTTATTCAAAATACAATCAGATTAGGACTCTTCTTCTCCCGATTATAAATAGAACCCAGAACCCTTGGTCGAAACCACGAATTTCTTTTCCACCTCCTGAGCCGACGACTTAGAGCCCTAGCCCCAACTCGCCGAGTAAACCCATCGCCGGAGTTTGGTCGAGAGAGATCGCCGGAAGAGAGCCCCAGCGATCTGTCTGATAGGAGAAGGACCCCGAAACTAAGAAGAACATAAGGTAGGTCTACAATACCACCTTACGACATCATCGCATTTTCTTTGCATATGTTCTTTGATTCCTTTCGAACTGAAGCTTTTTCGTGAACAGATCACGTGTTGGTCGGTCTGATCTAGAGTCAAGATCATCGCCACGTCCACATTTGATCCGAACACCCCTGTTCATCATAAAATCCATGCAAACCATGCAACAACACATACAAACTGATCTAATGAAAACTGATCATAGGATAGCATGCATATGCATCATCGCATCTAGTTAAAGTTTGTGCATGATATTGATTGTTGTGAATCTTGTATGTGCATGATCACGTATAGAAGGACAAGCTCAGGGAGCCGTTTACGACGAACTGCCACAACAAGGTTTTGAGATCCAAGAGCAACCGGAACCGCAAGAACAAGGCAAGTGCCTCTTGACCATATTGATCCTATGTTTTGGGAAACTGTTTTGTTTTGCGAAAAGGTGTGTTTGTGCTGAGTCAAACATGATGGGAAACCCATTTATAGGAGTTTACTAGTTTTGGTTAAACCACCCTTGTCGCCAGGGATGTTTATGAGTCGGGTATGGTTTTAATTTATGCTTCACTGAGTCCATGGGATTGGGGAGCGAGATGGATGTGTCTAGCTAACTGCACTCGTAAGATTTATGAGGAACTGAGATTGTTAATGAACATGGGTCAGGGGGAGATCTAGGCAAGCCTGGGTTTGTGAATGAGGTAGAAAGAGATGGTGGTTTACTTGCCGTAGATCTAAGGACCAGTTCATGCGAGCACATGCCAGGATAACAGTGCCACCACAAGGCCAAGTATGGGTGCGGCTTAGCTGACTAATTAGGCAAGTTGCTAGATTGCTATGGACCATGGAAGGCGCGGGGAATGGGAGTCGAGTGAGGACTGCCCTGGGAACTGCATGGCACAAGAGGGGGCCCGTGGGTGGGAGAATTGGAGATTCTAACCTGCCGGTGAAACCTTAGTGAGTCCATACATCTAGTAACCCCTTTGTAAAGGCTATTTTGTGATCTCTTGGCCATACACCGACGGTTGTGTACTGGTATAATGGAGGTTCTGCAGTCACCGACGGGTGACGAAATCACAAACTTGTGGGTAAAGAGGTGCAAACTCTGCAGAGTCTAAAACTATCATGATAGCCAAGCTTACAGTCACGAGCGTCTGGCCAACTTCCATGATTAGTTGGATGGTTATTTTGGGATAGTTATGGTTATTGGTAATGGTTTGGTTTTGGTTTGGTTTTCGGGACTGTTGAATCCGGGTGATAAGATTGGTTGCATGACTGTTGAGTCATGGCAACGAGATTGGTCTCGGTGAGATGAGATGGTAGCGAATACGAGAAGGTATTCGTGAGCAAGAATGAGGTTGATTAATGTCTGGTTGGGACATGGAAGGTAATGAACATAATGGAGGTATGATTGGTATTTTAATACATGTTGGGATTACATTCACTTAAAGATAGGTTGATGTTTTATCGTGATTTTGATAAATAACTTTGCTTTCTGCAATGAGCCTTTTTATACCTACCTTGTTGTGAGCTACATAGCATATTTTCCGCACTTGCTGAGTACATCATTGTGCTCAAACTTCCATTATTATTTCATCATCAGCAACAGGAGAAGATTACTATGAAGACCAGGTAGAGCATTAGGCGTGTAATCTGCCCTCAACCTTGCCTGTAGGGTGCTTAAAATATTATCTCATTATTACTTATAGGTTTGTTCAAGGTATTCACATGGAGACCGAGTAAAGTGGAGTTAGGGTGCAACAAGACATGGGTCTTGTGTGCGGTAGCTTTCCTCGTGTCGGTTGAGGACCGAATCGAATGTGGCTTAGTTGATCAAGTTTGAATTGTACTAATCGCGTACTAGTTATATGAGAACTAGAAAATCGATGTAACTCAATGACAATGATTGTTGGACATTAAACTCCCCTCTTTGGATTCATGTGGGAGAGCATGGATATGGTGCTCGGGAGAGGAGATTTGAACCAACTCTAATTGTGTTGTGGTGAAAGTAAGTCACGTATGACTCCACGGGAGGGCGTACGTGACATGTAATTGGGTTTCTCCTGCAGGATGTAAATTGATTTAAATCGCCGTTCCTCACAGTTAATGAGTACACTTGTGATCACGTCACATCATAGTAAGAAATGAGCAAATGAGTTATTTATATGATGCTGAATTTTTTTAATATTGTATGCAAATCATGCGTGAATTAGTATAGGTTGGCACACCTTTATGTTTCTAATGAACCCACATAACTTGGCTAAAACATGAAGATAATGATCAATATCCTAGTGTTATTTCAGCAAATAAAAATCAGCCCCTTGAACCTTGCATGGTCTAGGAATTGGTTACGGAGAACCAAAAATTTGACGGGTAAGTCTTGCTGAGTATTAGTTGCTCAGGCTTTGTGGATTAAATTTTTGTTGCAGATGATTATCAAGGAAGCTTTTGTGACTGTTGTGGCAAGACGGTGTTGGAGGGTGAACCCCCGTTGGATGGGGCGGTCGAGTGGGTTCCCACCTCTCCATCGCACGGCCCGTGAAGGATGAAGCGTGTCTATGGGCCGACATGCTTCGGATTAGGCTAATGGCGTTGAGTGCGAGAACCTTCCACATATTTTCTATAAACTCGCTTTATTTTGATGTCATATGACACTATGGACTTGAACTATTGTAAGACATTAACTATGTTGGTGTAATATAAGTACATTGCATATGTTGTACTATTTGGTCATTTGCTTGCCAAATTGACACCGATGATCCTGGAATGACGGGTCATCCCGTAATTCGGGTGGTTCTGTCACAGCTGGCATCAGAGCCGGATCGCGATTTGTACAACATTAAATAGGCCTATTTTTTAAAAAACTATTTTCACAGTGATGACACATATTAGTGCAGCCCATATAAGGATGTTAGCGTGTAATCCAGGTGGCAAGCTAACTTTTATTTTATTGTTTTTACTTTATGTATTTTTATAATTATGTAACGACGCACCGATACTCAGATAAGAAGGTAAGTTTTTATTTATGATATTATACTGTCTGTGATGAATGTGTGTGTGTGTGTGAGGAATTTTCTGCAGGTACACTAACCACGTTACTTAGCACGTGTAGAAAACGACTAACTATGTCACGAGAGAACGTGTTGCCACCGAATTAACATATGGTCAATATATTTGACCTAATTTTTTATTTATGGTGAGAACGTGTAGGTCGAATCATATCATTGCATACATTCTCATTGAACTCCATTTAAGTCTGAAAACAGTTCCCATAATAGCAACTTTAAAAACCAATATACCTTAATTCTTTGTACTGAGCATCTCATCTAGATCACCCTGTGAACCTATTATGTCCTATTCTATAATATGTTCCATGGTCACGTGTCCAAATCATGACCTTAAATAATTTTAAATTGCTCCCAAAAACTTAATATTGTTCTGTTACTGAACGAGATTCCAGCACTCTTACTACCACTTGAGATTGCCATACAAACTGTTCTGTTAATCGGGTTGAGACAAATAAATATTCGTTGGAAGGATAAAATAGTCCTCTAGAAGTTTGGTGTTCAACAGTTTTCCCGGTTTCAGATCCAAATATTTTTTTATTAGCTTTTCCAATGGTTGTCATTATAGGACAAAAACCATCCACCGAAATATTTTGGAGCTAGTTTTTTTTGGTATGGTTAGTATATTTTATAATCTACCTAGGCTCTGAATTTTTGTTCTTAGAAAAAAGTTTAGAGTTAACTGCAGGGATGGTTTGACATTGTTTTCAAAACCTTCCCGCAGATGGCTGGTAAGGAGAATGCGGAGGAGATACGTGCTAAGGATGCACGCATTGCGGAGCTCGAGGAGCAAGCTCTAGCTTTAGATGAGAAGCTCCAGAAGGTTTTAGCAAAACTCGCTGAGCGTGAGGACCACATCCTCACTCTAAATCAGCAACTCCTAGAGCTTCAAGAGAGTAAAACTGACCTCCAAGATGAGTTTCAAGATGTTCTTGAGACGGCTCAATGGTTGGAACAACAGCTTATTGATACTAATGATGAGTTGATTGCGGCCAATGCCACCATCCAAAATCAGCAAGCCGCTTTGCTTGAGTCCAATGACAGCATCCAAAATCAACATGCTGCTATCAATGAACTCAAGGAAGAATTCGGTCAAGCTCACCAAGAGACCGAGCAACTTCTACTACAGCTCAATCTCGTGGTTGTCCCACCAGAAGGAGAAGAGGTAGGAGGAGAGGAAGGAGAAGGGGAAGCGGCGTCTGGACTTGACTATGAGGCCCCACCTTCTACTATGGATGAGGACATCAACTCGGATGCGGATAGCCATGTGCCACCACAACAGCCCTAGTAACTTTAGTAGTCAAGTTATGTATATAGCTCTCACGTTGCTTAGAAATGAACAACTAATGTATACAAGTCAAGATAGTGTGTCACGAATATATGCAGCCCTAATATGAGAATTAGCTGCATTCCCCTTAGGCTATTAATTTCGTGACCCCTCTTTTGTAACCAAACATCGTTGTATGACGGTTCTCATCAATGGCCGTATTTTGAGAAATGAAAACCGTTTTTTCTTTCATTGTTCAGATCTGAATTTTAATTTTTATCTGCACCATGTTGTGTTGTGGAACTTGTTAATCCTTGTGATAAGTTTCAACTAACGGTGCTCGAATTTTTGTGTGTCGCAGAATGGTGCGTACGTGAAACAACAATGAACCTGAGAACCCCAACGCTGAAGGATCTCTGCAACCTCCTCCCACGTTGGCTGCAGTCATCGCGTCCATCTTGGAATCTCGACATAAGCAGACGGAGTTGATGAGGTTGCTTGTTCAAAACACCACAGGTGCAGGAACTTCTCGTCAAGGACACCAGCCACAACAAGCTACATATGCGGATTTCTTGGCCACACACCCACCTCTATTCCATGACACGGTGGATCCTCTCGAGGTGGATCAGTGGCTTCATACTATTGAGTCCAAGTTTAGGCTTATCACTTGTGTGGATCACCAGAAGGCTCTCTTTGCCGCACAACAACTCCGTGGATCGGCTGGAGCTTGGTGGGAAAATTTACCAAGCTACTCTCACCGCAGGACATCAAGTTTCGTGGGAAGAATTCAAGACAGCTTTCCATATGCAACACATCCCCGCCGGGCTCATGACAAGGAAGCTTACGGAGTTCTTAAATTTGCAGCAAGGAAGTAGCTCCGTCCATGACTATTCTCGCAAATTCAACCACTTGGCTCAGTATGCTACTTACCATGTGGACACCGATGAAAAAAGGAAGGATTGCTTCTTCAAAGGGTTGCGCACAAAGCTTCAAGAATGGTTGGCTCTCCACCATTCCATGAATTTTACTGAACTTGTGAGCTCAGCTATTATGATAGAAGATGTCATCCGTACCCACAAAGAAGAAAAGAAGAAGAGGGTGATGACAGGGTCCTCAAGTCAAGGCCCATCGAAATACCGTCTGGCTGTTACCGCACCTACCGGTCAGAGGTACGCCTCTATGCCTCAATGGGGAAATCATCGTCCTTTACTGCAGCAGCCACAATCAGGACCTCGGCCATATCCACCGCAAGCTCCACAAGGTTTTCGTCCCCCATCATCGGGACCACAAAATGCAAGACCGGGATGTTCTTCTTGCTAAACTTGTGGTCATTCAGGACACTTCGCGAGGGATTGTCATGCTCAAACGCAGCAGCAAAATCCTCGCAATCCTCGCTCTCAAGCTTATCACAAGAATCAGCCACCAAAGGGTAATGGTCCAAAAACTGGTCAGGTGAACTATACCTCGGCCGAGGAAATTCCAGAAGGAGACCAAGTACTTGCGGGTATGTTTTCCATCTGCAGCCACCCTGCTATGGTTCTCTTTGATTCCGGTGCTACTCATAATTTTATAAGCTTGTCATATGTTCATAAATATGGATTGTCTACATCAATCAAAAAATCACATATGTCATCATCTCACCCGGTGGGAAAATAATTGCAAATCAAGAGATTCGATCCGCACCTTTGAATTTGAGAGGGAGGATTTATCTTTCAAACCTACTTGTTCCCAACGGACAAGGGATTGACGTGATTTTATGGATGCATTGGATGAACCACCATCATGCCGTAATATATGTATCTTCCCGGAGAATTCAGCTAGACTCTCCCTCTCATGGCCGTACAATTCTTCAACTCCCTATTTATCACATGACCAAATCTGAAATTAATCATGTGAGTGATAAAAAAAAATGGAATACATCCCAGTGGTGTGCAAATACCCAGATATTTTTCGCGATGAATTGCCGGGAATGCCTCCCGATCGGGGAGTAGAATTTCGAATTGAGCTTTTACCCCGTACTGCTCCTACCTCACGAGGACCTTGTAAAATGGTGCCAAATGAGTTGGCTGAGCTAAAAACTCAATTAAAAGACTTGATGGACAAGGGTTTTACTCGGCCAAGTTCATCACCGTGGGCTTGTCCTACTTTATTTGTGAAGAAGAAAGACAAGTCTCTATGGCTATGTGTTGATTATCGCCCTTTGAACGCCGTCACCATCAAGAACAAATACCCTTTACCTCGGATCGATATTCTTTTTGATCAATTGGTTGGTGCCAAGGTGTTCTCAAAAATTGACCTTCGCTTCGAGTATCATCAAATTAAAATTCGATCGGAGGATATTCCAAAGACGGTATTTTCTACTCGGTACGGCCTTTTATGAGTAATTAGTAATGTCATTTGGATTAACAAACGCTCCTACCTATTTTATATATTTGATTAATTCTGTCTTCATGCCGGAGTTGGACAAGTTCGCCATTATTTTCATCGATGACATTCTCATATAGTCCAAGTCTGAAGAAGAGCCTGCTGACCATCTCCACATCGTACTCCAACAACTACGTCACCATAAACTCTATGCTAAATTTAGCAAATGTGAATTTTGGTTACAAGAAGTACCTTTCTTGGGTCACATTATTTTAGCCAAAGGCGTCACTGTAGATCCGAGCAGGGTTCGAGATGTGTTGAATTGAAAGCCACCGAGAACCGTTTCGGAGGTTCGAAGCTTCCTTGGGCTTGCCGGATATCATCGAAGATTCATTCCAAACTTTTCAAAAATTTCCATGCCTATGACAGACTTGCTCAAGAAGGACACTAAATTTATATGGAATGATGTATGTGAAGAGGCATTCCAAACTCTCAAGAAGCACTTAACCACGGCCCCCCATGTTGGCTCAACCCGACATCACGAAGTCATTCGATGTGTATTCTGGTGCTTCCGGTACGGCCGTACGGGTTTGGGCTGCGTGTTCATGCAAGATGGCCAAGTTATTGCTTATTCTTCAAGGAAACTTCGTCCTCATGAAAAAACTATCCTACTCATGACTTGGAATTGGCTTCCGTGGTTCTAGCCTTGAAAATGTGGAGACATTACCTTCTCGGAAATCTCGTACACTTATATACGGATCACAAGAGTTTGAAATATATTTTCACTCAAAGTGATCTGAATATGAGGAAAAGAAGGTGGTTAGAATTAATCAAAGATTATGAATTTAAGATTCACTATCATCCGGGAAAAGCCAATGTAGTTGTCGACACCTTGAGTCGTAAATCTTATTGCCAAAATTGCCAAGTTGATGCTGAAATTTCTGCTCTCAAAGAGGAACCAAGTGTGAGATTAATACCACATGGAGCAATATACAACGTTGCATTTATTCCAACTATCCGGGAAGAAATTGTTGAGGCTCAAAGCAAGGATGTGGGAGTGGCAAAAATTAAAGAACGCCTCCATCAAGGTGAAGCACTCTATTTTCATGAAGATGATGAGGGTGTGCTATGGTTCAAGAACCGTTTGGTGGTGCCTAAAAAATCATGAGTTGCGTTGGAAGATTTTTTATGAGGCTCACTTGTCAAAATATTACATACACCTGGGTAGCAATAAAATGTATCATGATTTAAGACGCAAGTTTTGGTGGACACGTATGAAGAGGGAGATTGCTAAATATGTGTCAAAATGCGACATATGTCGGATGGTGAAGGTCGATCACCTACGTCCAGCAGGTCTCCTCCAAGCCCTGCATGTTCCAAATTGGAAGTGGGAATATATTAGCATGGACTTTATTATCAGATTACCTCCCACCTCTCGTCATCACGACTCCATATGGGTTGTTGTGGACCAGTTGACAAAATCAGCTCACTTTATACTGGTTCATACTCGGTATACCGCCCAAAAGTGTGCCGAGCTCCACATCGCCCATGTATTATGCTTGCACGGAGTTCCTAAGACCATCGTTTCTGATCGAGGAACACAATTTGTCTCTCGGTTTTGGGAACAATTGCATATGTGCTTGGGCACGAAATTAATTCAAAGTTCGGCATATCATCCTCAAACCGATGGTCAGACCAAACGTGTGAATCAAGTATTGGAAGACATGCTACGAGCTTGTGTTTTAAATAACACACAAAATTGGGATGAATATGTACCATTGGCGGAGTTCTCTTATAACAATAGTTATCAAGAGATCATCGGGATGTCTCCTTTTGAAGCTCTATATGGTCGACCATGCCGTACTCCATTGAATTGGTCTGCATCGGGCGAAAGGATAACTTTTGGTCCTAGTATAGTGGCTCAAGCTGACGAAAGAGTTCGGGTCATCCAAGCAAATTTGAAGGCCGCTCAGTCAAGCCAAAAGAGTTATGCAGACAAACTACGTCGACTGTTATCTTTTGAAATTGGGGATCATGTCTGTCTTCGTGTCTCTCCAACTAAGGGTGTACGAAGATTTGGAGTAAGAGGAAAGTTGACTCCTCGCTACATAGGACCTTTTCCAATCATTGGAAAATGTGTCCTTGTAGCCTATCGATTGGAATTACCGCGCAACTTATCTAGGGTTCACAATGTCTTTCACGTCTCACAGTTGAAGAAGTGTATGAAACCTTCAGTTGATAAGGTGGTTTCCGGTTTAGAGCATCTACAAGATGATCTTACATATTCCGAGCGTCCTATTAAAATTGTTTACTGCAAGGAAAGGGTTACTCGGAATAGTGTGAGCAATTTTTATAAGATCCAATGGAGTAACTACACCGAGCGTGAAGCTACATGGGAATTTGAAGAATTCATGCACATAAATTTATGGGATTTCCCTCTCTCTTAGGTATGTCTATTCAAGCCCTCCTCTTTAATTTGTAAATCTCAGGACGAGATTTCCTTAAGTGGGGTGGATTGTAACAAACAACACAAAAAAAACAAAGCACCAACTGGGCCCACATGTAAGTCACACAAGAGTCTTCTTCTTCCTCCATTGGGCAGTTTGGGCGGCTAGCACCACGTGGCCGGTGGCCATAGGGGAGCTGTGGCCTGCTCCTCTCCCCCACGCTATTCCCCTGGCTTCTCCCCTTCCCATTTGCTTCTCCTTCATTTTCTTCCCCGTTTTCTCTTCCTCCATTGTTGGAGCTCCGTCAATCTTCGGCTACGGGCATCTCCGCCCCCAAACCGATTGCATGCCGATCTTCTAGTCGGCGAGGTGAACCCCTCTCCTCTCGTTTTCATTTCATTTCCTCCTTTGTTTCGGGCACAAGAGCTCATCGAAGTCCGGTCAAAAACTATCTCGCCGTCAGCGTGCTTCGGCCTTTGAAGCTGCATGGGACCTCAAAATGGATTGCCCTCACCATGCTCTTCATCTTTGTCTCATCCATTGGCCACGCCGCCGCTTGGAGCGAACTCTGGCGAGCCGACCAGCAAAGGCCACCATGGCTAGGAGCTCGAGTTCCTGCTCATCTCCTGTGCGCTGGCTGGGACTCGCGTGGGCAGTCCACCAGCAGCCCACAGCTGTTTGCCATTTTCCCATGTTTTTCTTTATTTCAGAATTAGCTACTCCTTGTAAAATACATAGTAAATTGTAGAAAACTCAGAAAAATATGAAACAATTTTTTGTTAGCTACCTAATAATCAGATCTACACAACAGAACACAAAAATCAATATGTTCATGCAGTGTGGAATTATTATGAATTTGAGATTATTAATATATAAAAAATATTTACCTTAAATATATATCTCCAAAAATCATAATATTTTGCAAACATGTTCACCTATTGTATACCTATTTTCAGAACAAATTTAGATCCATGATTCTGTGTAGTTAATTAGAAATTTAATAGTATCTTTCCTATTTTAATCATGATAAATTATTTATTGCATGACAAACTCTGAAATGTTGTCAATACCTTCCTGAACAATGTAGTAACCAACATTAAAACTTGTAAGATCATTCTCATAGCAGGATTGTCACAGTTTTAGTGTGAGCATCTATTTCCATTATTAGTTCTTTTGTTAATCATTGGTCTAGTGTGATAAAATTAATTTAGATTATGTCGTTATGTAAACACCAAAATAGGACCTATCACCCTTACATTGATCTAGTGATAATTCTGCATTGCTTGACGTTAACATAAAGTTCTACTATATGATGTTATTGTCATATTAATTATTATTGAAATAGAAGTTATTTATTTTTTACAAGAAAAGGGTACGCCCAACAAAAAGTTAATTTGGTGAAGTTATTACCCTCAGAAAAGCTGTTGCAAATTAAATACAAGACCATAATATTAAACTTCTCTTCATAACACTTTAATTTATATCACATTACATAATCATATGTGCATTGCATTACATTTCAACATAGAAAACGACGGTGGCGACACAGTGATTGGAGGTGTTGTTGTGACTTTGGAGACTAACCCAACCATTCCTTTTGGGTGTGCTCCCAATCCACAAGCTCAAGGCAAGTCCCGGTGCACTCCCAAGTATTTCAAAAATTTTCCTTTAGTATCACATGATTGTAAGTCATGTATTGTGCATTACATATAGGATTTTATTGAAACCCAGCTGCATGTTACCCAAAATAATCCTATTATATGTTGTTTTAGATTGATATTAATGACTCGTTACGCTATGCTTAACTTTTCTAGCTATCGGTAGAAGTCGAGCGGATTGGAACCCGTTCGCGAGTTGTAGGGTGCTTGAAATATTATCTCATTATTACTTATAGGTTTGTTCATGGTATTCAAATGGAGACCGATCGAGCAAGATGCAACAAGACATGGGTCTTGTGTGCGGTAGCTTTGCTCGTGTCGGTTGAGAACCGAATCGAATGTGGCTTAGTTGATCAACTTTGAATTGTACTAATCACATACTAGTTGTATGGGAACTAGCAAACGGATGTAACTCAATGACAATGATTGTTGGACATTAAACTCCCCTCTTTGGATTCATGTGGGAGAGCATGGCTATGGTGCACCGGAGGGGAGATTTGAATTAACTCTAATTGTGTTGTGGTGAAAGGTTGTCGCGTACGACTCAACGGGAGGGCGTACAACTCCACGGGGGGGGGGGGGGGGGGGTACTTGACGTGTGATTGGTTTTCTCCTGCAGGATATAAATCGATTTAAATCGTCGTTCCTCACGATTAATGAGTACACTTGTGATCTCATCACATAGTAGTAAGAAATGAGCAAATGAGTTATTTATATGATGTTGAATTGTTTTAATATTGTATGCAAATCATGCGTGAATTAGTATAGGTTGGCACATCTTTATGTTTCTAATGAACCCACATAACTTGGCTAAAACATGAAGATAATGATCGATATCCTAGTGTTGTTTCAGCAAATAAAAATCAGCCCCTTGAGCCTTGCATGGTCTAGGAATCGGTTACGGAGAACCAAACATTTGACGGGTAAGTCTTGCTGAGTATTAGTTGCTCATACTTTGTGGATTAAATTTTTATTGCAGATGATTATCAAGGAAGCTTTTGTGATTGTTGTGTCAAGACGGTATTAGAGGGTGAACCACCGTCGGATGGGGCGGTCGAGTGGGTTCCCACCTCTCCATCACACGGCCCGTGAAGGATGAAGTGTGTCTATGGGCCGACATGCTTTCGATTAGTTGAGTGTGAGAACGTTTCTGCATATTTTGTATAAACACACTTTATTTTTATGTCATATGACACTATAGAATTGAACTATTACAAGACATAAACTATGTTGGTATAATATAAGTACTTTACCTATGTTGTACTATTTGGTCATTTTCTTGCCAAATTGACACCCGATGATCTTATAATGACGAGTCGTCTCGTAATTTGGGCGGTTCTTTCACATCTTCATTTCCTTTTTCCCTTTTCCTTTCCTTTCTTTTTTCCCTTTTTTCCTTTCCTTTCTTTTTTTCCCTTTTTCTTTCCTTTCTTCTTCTTCTTTTTCCTTCTTCCGTCTCGATCTTTCTTCCATGCGCTACATCAAGTTTTTTTTCTTTTCTTTTCTTTTCTTTTTATTTTTTCTCTTTTCACATTTCTCTCTCTTTTTTTCTTTTGTTCCTTTCTTTTTCCCTTCCCCCATTTTTTCCTTTTCCTTTTTTTCCTTTTTCCTTCTTCTTTTTCTTTTTCTTTTCTTTCTTCCTCTCCTCCCTTTCTTCCTTTATTTGTTCTTACAGGCGCTACAGAGCAATGCTCAATTTGCACAGGCAGAGGCCTGGATTTACAGGAGCGCTAAACAAAGCCGCTGCGGACGGCAGCTACGGCGCAGCCGCCGCATTTGGCGGAAGCGGAGACGGTTGAGGCCGCCGCTGCGAGCCGCCTTACACCACGTTCCGGTCACGGCAGGCAGGCAGGCATTATTGGGCGGGCGCGGCCCAGGACGGCAGATGAGCCGGTCCCCCGGCCCCCAGCGCAGCTGTTGCTGTTGTCCCGTTGCCCGCCACGGAAAAGGGGTGCATGGGCTGGCAACAAAAGCGACGCATGTGGCTACAGTCCTGGGGTCCTACGCGTGCAGCGGTGCCCCATGCGGGTGTGTGTGAATGTGTACTCTTACCGTCAAAATTGATATTATAGGAAATCAGAAAATTTCAATTTTATAAATGAAAATCTTTGGTTTTATATAAAGGGTTTTTGTCAAAATATTGTCTAAATCAGGGCTAATGATCTTTATTTCACAAAGTTTGGTGTTTAGATATTGTGTTTGCATGTTGTGGGCAGATTTATCAGGTATTTTGGCTGAATCACACTAAAGAAGCAAAGAAATACTTGGAGACGAGAAGATGAAACCAAATTGTTTATTTGAAGATTTTATGATGTAGCCCTTATCAATATGATTATTGATTAAGATGGACGAGTAGATCAATTGATTTGAAGTGCAGATTTGGGGATTATGCAGCAGGCTCACAAAAACGTAAAACCAGAAGTTCTTGTTTGCAATACCGGAAGTTCAAGTTCTAGCGCCTTTTTACTAGTACAAAAAACTGGATAAAAATTTGGTTTACCATACCAGCTCATATGCTTCTTTTCAGAATTTATTAAGGGTCGTGCGGGCGTGCGGCCGGTTCATGTCGACGATACACGCCCCAAGCTCCGTCGCCGTCGTGTGTGATGATGAACCAGAATCCTAGCTACCCATCTCGCTGTCGACGTGGCGGCGTCATCCGATCCAGCCGGGCGCTGGCAGAGGCGTGTACTGTAGTGACGCCAGTCGTTGCGGACGACCCGTATTCTTGTCGTGTCCGTGCGTTTCGGACTCTGTTCGATCGGTGGTGTCCAGGATTTTGGCGCTGCCTGTGGCTACGTACGGCCATGTTTGCTACGATCCCGATCGGCATCCTGGGCAAGACATAACGACATTGTTTTGTGGGTCAACAGCGGACAGATTAAATTTGGACTGCAGTGTGTCCTAATTGGGTTTGATATTCTTAGGCTTCTAGTTATTCGGCCTAAGAATTTCCTGGGCTAGGCCTACAACCTTTTGTCTGTTCGATTTGCAAAGGGGTTGGGGTGTATGAGGCTCGAGCTTGAAGATGACCCGCGTTGCCACCTATATAGGCCGTGTGTGTCGAATTGGGATGATCCACGGCACAACACAGTACGCTATTTTTTATGGTAGACTGATAGTAAATTCTACAGCTAATGCAAAGCTGGGGTTAAGGTTAACACGTCAGGATGCAGAATTTATCTGACATTATCTACTGTGCTAGGACTGACATTATTATGTAGCAAGAGCAAACGCCCTGGGTAATCATGGGGAGAAATCTTCGCATAGATTCCTAGGTGTAATAGTAGAACCTCCAATATGGACATCCGATGCTTCCGCTACAGCTGTAGGCGGTCTTAGAAGCCGCATCGCCACGCTTCCGAGAAAGCTGATCAGATCCGCAGCTCGGCCAGAGAGCCCGCCGGCCACTGACGCGACGCGAAACATGCCAATGCAACTCCGCGTGCGTCTTCCTGCCACCACGAGCGGGGGCGCGCGCCATGAAACTTCTGCGTGGAACTGCCGGCCCTGAACGGTTCGTCGCTCACTTGGAGATGTGCGGACATATGGCCGCGGCTAGGATGCAGACGACCAGAGCCAGCACGGCGCCGCTCTGCCCTGTCGTTGCGGCGGCGGCGCCGACGTCGTTGTAGTCCGGAGGCGACGTTGATCCGAAGCTGGGAGGGGACGTCGTCGAACCGTAGTCGGGAGGGGACGTCGAACCGGAGTCGGGAGGAGACATCCCGTACACGGGGGTTCCGGGGGTCGGGGTGGTGGTGTCCGGCGAGGTCGGGGTCATCGGGACTGTCGGCGTCGGGGTCATCGGGACGGTCGGCGTCGTTGTCGGGGATGGCGGGGGCATCGTGTTCTGGCCTTGAGCGCCGCCGCTGCAATTTCACGTCACAGGGGGGAGAAATTAGCCACTGTTTCAGATATCACCCCCTTGTGTTTACAGGTTATTAACTGTTCACGTGTGGCCTGTTTACCTTGATGCTGGATATTGGCACGATCCTGAACCTGCAACGACAGGGAAAAGAATCGCTCGTGAGACGTATGCCTTGTCAAGAAGAATCCGTGCTTATCACGGAAGAAGTACTCCGTTCGCGTGCAAGAAATGCATCGTGGTCGCGACTAGAGGCGTCGAGCTTACTGGGATCAGTCGTCGTGAGCGTGGCCGTGCCGCCGAAGTCGCAGCTGGTCGAGACGGGGTTCTTCTGGTAGTAGCTGTTGAAGGCGTACGACGCGTGGTCCTTGACGGTGTCCGGGTTGAAGCAGCTCCCGCCTGGCTGGATCGTCGAGCAGTCCGCGCCGTAGCCGCACGCGTAGTCCAGCGCGACCTGCAGCGCGGTCGGGCTCGCGCTCGCGCTCGCCACGCACCACGACCCGCCGCCGCCACTGCCACCACCGCCACTGCCGTTCCCAGCGGCCAACGACAGGAACGTGGACGACGAGCTCCCCGGCTCCGTGTCAGGGTCCGCGTACGCCGACATGGGCGTGGTGACGGTGGGGTAGGACGGCTTCGACACCGCGACGGTGGTCAGCGTCCTGTGCGGGCGCGTTCCATCGGCTGCTTCTGCTCTCCGTTGCTCTGCTCCTGTTGGGATCATACATACAGATAAAAGGTGCGTGTGAGGATTTCTGATAGCTTTTACTCCCACTGAACTACCCACTTCTTTTGACTGACATGTCACTTTTGACATAACATCTTCTTCGTTCAGGTTAACGAAATTCAGGTGTAAACTATCGATGTAATAAATACCAAACACTACACCCATGCAACTCTGATCTACATAGCTAGCTAGAAAGCGACGAATGAAAAACTCACCACCACAGAGGACGACAAGAACAAGAAGGAAACCGAAGTGATTCAACGGCCAGGGACTCATGTCTCCTAACCTCGATCTCCTTCCAAACAAAACCAGGCAGAGGAGGCGACGACGAAGATCGACGACAGCTACTGGACGAAGAAGAGGTGTAAAGTAGGGCCTTGCTTTCCCAGCGCGCAGCGCGTACAATATATAACATGTCGCCAGCCGGTCGAATCGCAGGTTCCTTCCACAACAGGGGAGAGAGGGAGAGATGGAATAAGAGGAAACTTGGGAGGTGAGGATTGGAGCCTTTAGTTTGCTGGAGCACGCAATGCAACAGGTGGGTGGCAAAGAAATGCACGGGGAAAGCGAAAGGGAAAGGGTTTCCTCGATCGGGTAGGGGGGGGGGGGGGGGGAGGGGGGAGATCTAGCGGGAGAGGGCAAGAAGGGAGAAGAAAGCTGGAACGGAGTTGCAGTACTTTGGAGGTGAAAGAATTCTTCATGTAGGATCGGGCCGGGTGCATCGGGATTGGGGAGAATATTTGGCTTTCTGATTCTATGCGTATGTTGCACAGCTTCAGTTCATATGGCCATGAATTTCAGTTGAGCTTCTCGGGGATGTAGGTACGCAAGATGCACTTGAGACTTACGAGGATGAGGGCGCCTTGGCAAGAAATGGTTGAGCTGCTTTCAAAGAGAAAGAAATGGTTTGTCAGATATCTGAGGCTTGTCAAGCCACTGGCTTTTGCAGAAGGGAGATATGCAGTGTAGGTTCTCTGATTTTCATAACCATTTCGAATCTTGTTAGCTTCTTTTCTTATAGAAAGAAAAAAAAATTGTTGGTTTCTGTCTATTTAGTAGCTACGCGGATTTTGTTGACAATCTTCATCATTCCTCCATTTTGTTCTCAAAAACTTTGTGGGGGGACCGGCTTCACCGAATAATTTATTTATTTTCTGGAGGGTTCAACTAGCCCACCATCTCCTGCACCGAAAAGATGAAGCATAGAGTAATAACAAAAGTAAATAAGCATGAGAATATATGCGTGACTGGTGCCAACAAAGCGAAAGTTCAATGAATAGCACGGCTCAACTCTGAAAACTATTCACCTGTCATAGATAGAAGTGAAGCAGAAAAATCATATGGTTCAATGAAAAAAGCATTCGGATCTAAATGTTTTTCAACGGTGCGGTCCCTTGCCCTTTGTCAGAAGTGTCCCGTTGAGGACCATATAAGAGGACGAAATGGAATGCTTCTCCTCAATATGAGACACTCTAGCACGACGTTATCAACTGCATCCTGGCTGCTACAGATCTGGTGAGTCAGTATGATTATATGAACGAATCCAGAGCCCTTCTCAGTTCTTTTCCTAAAACTGGAGAGCAGCGATTCAACAATCAACCATGTGCACGGCAAGATCGCCGGCGACCACGGAACAATTCCACTCGCGTTCTGGTCAGCGGCAGGTTGGAGCTGGAGCACCGAGGAACGACGAGCACGGCAAGACGCGCGCTTCCGTTTCTGAAGCTCCCGGGCGTTGGCTTTTCACTCTAGCAGACACGGGACATCAACCGCTCCGACACGAGAGGAAGGTCCACCTGATGCAGGCCCGCAGAGCTGCCTCCTCAGTCCTCACTTCATCACTTGGCTCTGCAAAGACGATGCTGTTTGTCTCCCCCCTCCCTTTTCGCCGTGCCCCCGCGGTTGCAGATATCATGGCGGCCAAAGCGCACGGATTTGCCTTTCGTCCGTCCAGGGTAACCATGGTACGCGCGGAATCTGCTGAGCTACCCGTCGGTTTTGGAATATTTTGCTGGGCTTTACGGCTCTTGAGTTGATGCCAACTGCAAACCTGGGTCATTTCCACATTTGGTGTGCTGTGTGTTAGCATCGATTTGGGTTTGTCAGGTTTCCTCTCGATTCACCCATTGCTTGATGCCATGGTTGTAACCTTTTTTGGGGCCTGGAGCGTTCCCTCTGCTGGCCCAGATCTAATATTCCAGACTTTCAGGGCAGTAGAAAAGGGAAAGGTGCTACTTTTCAGTTTCAGTTAGCATATAATTCATGGAGCAATTGTATCAGAGAGCTTAAATTACAAGATTAGCCTTGCTAGAATTTCATACAACATATTTTCTTTCGGAAGTAGTAAATATGTTTGCAATATGTTTAGGTCAAAGCCGTGCCCCATTTGTTTTATCAGTCTCTGCCCTTATGACCAGAAAAATACACAATCTGGGCGAAGACAGCCAACTTGGCCGTTCCAGTTTACTGGCCGAAGTTCTAAAACACCTGGGGCCAATTTTTTCTATTCCATTATAAATTTCATCAATCCATATACGCCATTGGGTTGCAGTTTCTTTTATGTCTGAACCTGACTAGTAATCATCAGAATCCAGTAGTAGCACACAATTAACCAACAGAGGCAAATTTGTCTTTTTTTGAGCTCAACTTAACAACATACAAGAATCAAGTTCACGATAGTCATACATAAGAATGAAATTCAGATCTAATGTCAAATAAAGGAACATGGAATTCTGATGATAAATAAGGGTTTTTCTCTAGTATGTATGTATAGATGGTACCACATTTGCACGGCCATGCTCACCATGGACAATTAGCTGGAAGGTGCCGGTACTGCAAAGCGATCCAGCGAAATATATGCTATTTGATTTGAAAACTTAAATCCAAACATCTAAGATTCGATCCGCTTTCACTACTAATCAAATTTTCTTCACACAAGAGACCCAAAAGATCCATTCCACTCACCGGTAGATTACAGTAACAAATTTACCCGGCGTGTATGCATAAAAAACACATTCAGCTGCTGCAGCGCCCTCTACTTGGCGACCGCGCCGTCGTTGCCGGCGAGCATAACGTACTTGTCGCGGCGAGTGAGCCCGGTGCACTCGAACCCGAGCGCCTCGCGGAGCCGCCGCTGCACCCAGTTCGCCACCTCGGCCCCGGTCCTACCGCCGGCGCGCGTCCACTCCGGCGGCACCGCGCCCAGGAACTCATAGGTTCTATATCTTTAAAGATGCAGAAATTAAACTTTAGTGATTAACAAAAATCCTGATGGTTAGTCACTAATTGCACACTAATAAATATAATGAATATGAGAGGAGGAACCCTCTGCAGCCATTGGATCCTTCTCTCTTTTCTAGGTGAAGAACCGGAGTCCTTCGGCCTCCACCGACACTGTTTGAGGACGGCTTGGAGTTGCTCGGATCTTCCCACTGTAATTGGTCTTTTTTTTTTATCGGTTTTTGGATCCCGTGATTAGGAACCCATTTGCAGCTTAATCACATTTAGCTTTTATAGAGCAATACGGTAGGGGACCGAGCCCGAGTTAGTTAGAAGAGCCTCCGATCGTGGCATCGTTTCTGTTGAGGATTTTAGGAGATTTTATCGGGTCCACTTTTACCTTTTCCCTTTTTTCTTTATCTTTTCTACTTTTTGCTTTTGCTTGTTATTCTTTTTCTTTCTTTTGATCTCAGGTGAACCGAGATCAACACCAACATTCTCCTCCTTGATCGTATGATTCACTTTATTATCTATTCTTAATAAGTATAATGTACAAAGTGATGCGTTACAATGGTTTATTAAAACCATTGAACTTCAACACTTATAATACACCAACTTATTTCAAATGGAAATATTATTCTTTATGGGGAGCGGCTCTTTGAAAGGTCCCTACTTTCCAAAATCATAGGGCCTCCAATAATCCCATGCCGGCAACGTGATTACGAAAAATATTGGGTGGTAAGCCTTTTGTCATTGGATCCGTAAGCATATGTATCGTACTAATATGCTTGACATTAATTGTTTGTTCCTAGATTCTATCTTTCACAACATGGTACTTTATGTCAATGTGCTTGGCAGCAGCACTCGACTTGTTACTCGCATAGAAAACTGCGGGTTCATTATCGCAATATAGCACAAGTGGTTTATTAATGCTATCAACCACTTTGAGCTCGGAAATGAAATTCTTTAGCCATACAACCTGTCTAGTGGCCTCATAACATGCTACAAACTCAGCCTGCATCGTGGACGATGCAGTCACGGTTTGCTTAGAGCTTTTCCACGATATAGCTCCTCCGGCCAGTGTGAAAATATAACCTGACGTGGATTTCTTACTATCCACACAACCAGCGAAATCAGCATCTGAATAACCAATAAATTCCAGGTTATCAAATTTTTTATATGTTAACATGTGATCTTTAGTACCTTGCATGTAACGCAAGACTTTCTTTGCGGCCTTCCAGTGGTCCATTCCTGGATTTGATTGGAATCTGCCAAGCATTCCCGTTACAAAAGCTAAGTTAGGGCACGTACATACTTGAGTGTACATAATGCTTTCGACAGCTGAAGCATATGGAACCGAGTTTATTTGGCCAGTTTCAATTTGGTTCCTTGGACACTGAAATGTCTCAAATTTATCGCCCTTGACTATTGGAGCAGGCGTGGGAGATCACTTATGCATATTGAATTTCTTCAATACTCTCTCGATATATGCCTTTTGTGATAGCCCTAATATGTATTTGGACCTGTCTCGATGAATTTCAATGCCTAGAACATAAGAGGCTTCACTGAGATCCTTCATATCAAAATTTTATGACAGAAAACTCTTGGTCTCATGTAGCATATCCTTATCGTTATAAGCCAACAATATGTCATCCATATTAGGACTAAAATTGTGAACTTATTATCTTTAAATTTAGCATATATGCAGTTGTCCACGGTATTTTCTGTAAAACCAAAAGTTTGGATCACCTTATCGAACTTGAGTTACCATTGTCTCGAGGCTTGTTTCAAGCCATAAATGGATTTCTTCAAACGACAAGCCATGTGCTATTTTCCTTCTACAACAAAACCTTCCAGTTGAGCCATATAAACATCTTCATTTAAATCACCATTTAAGAACGCCGTTTTAACATCCATTTGGTGTAGCTCTAAATCGTAATGAGCTGTCAATGCCATCACAATTCTAAATGAATCTTTAGTTGACACGGGAGAAAAGGTTTCATTGTAATCGATTCTCTCTCTTTGTGTAAACCCTTTTGCAATCAGTCTCGCTTTGAACCTTTCAATATTCCCTTTGGAGTCATATTTAGTTTTATAAACCCATTTGCATCCGACTCTTTTGGCTCTCTCGGGAATCTCTACTAAGTCCCAAACATCATTAGTGTCCATAGACTTTAATTTATCTTCCATAGCCATAAGCCATTTAGACGAGTTTTCACTTATCATCGCTTCTTTATAAGAAGAAGGATCTTCCACTTTTCCTATATTATTTATATCATTAGTCATGTAAGTGACATAGTCATGTGGGATGGGATTTCTTCACTCTCGTTGTGATCTGCGCAACAGAGGAGGTGGTGGAAGATCATTCTCAGGTTCTCGATTCTCGTTCACTAACTCATTTTCATTTATTGCAACATTTTCATTATTTTCGGAATGAACGAGAGGAGGATCCGGCGTCACGACAACATTTTTGAATGGAAAAATGAACTCTTAGATACTCGGGGATGGAACATAAACCCGTTTATCCCCAAGATCAATTTTAGTAACTTCCGTGACATCATCCTCAAAAAATACCGCTTGTCTTGTTTCCACAAATTTCGTGACGTGGTTTGGACAATAAAAGCGATATCTCTTTCCCCGTTGAGGGTACCCAATGAAAAAATAACTAATTGTTTTGGGGTCTGTCGGTACCTGAGATATGGGGTACCCCCGCGCACAGGGTAAAATGCCTAAGGAACTCGCCCTTCTCCGCAGGAAGAGCTCCGAAGGTGCCACGCGTCCGGCGGGGCCGGGCCTCCCTCTCCTCAGAGGAGAGCTCTGGGCCCGCCACGTGGCATACAGAAGCCGGACCTCCCCTTCCGCGGGAGAGAGGTCCGAAGGAGCCACGCGTCCAGCGGGGCCGGACCTCGCTCTCCTCAGAGAAGAGCTCCGGGCTCGTCACGTGGCAGCAGAACGACGCTGCCTGCCCCCGAGCGATAGGCAGCGGGCGTAAAGATGCCCCATACCTTGCCCGTACAAGGTATTCAACGCCCGCGTCTTCCCGAGACGCGGAGCACGCTTCTGTCAGGTGCCGTTGCGCCCAGTCGCATCACAGACTGGCGCGCGGTGTCAGAACCTGCCAGCCAATAAACACCGCGACAAGACATCCCATGCCGCCTGCGCCGTCATCAACCACTACGACTAGCATGCGGCATGGGCAGGGCGGCAAGATGAAGACTCAGAAGCCTTCGACCAGAGGCAACTACCGGCATAACTGCAGATACGGTAGATGATAGACAATCTTCCCGGGACCACCTGTCGGGTTCCGGCCCCCCTTGTAAGCTGCCTGAGTCTTGGACTATAAAAGGCTCGGGTAGGCGTCGATAGCAAGGGTTCACACTTTGCAACTCATACGCTAGCCATACTCTCTCAAGCTGTAACTCACCCCCAAGCTCAGGACTCCGGCCCTGAGCAGCAAGCAATACAGCGAGCTCCATAGCTCGCCGTGGACGTAGGGTTTTACGCTCCGGCGGCCTGAACCACATAAAACTCGCCGTGTCAAGCTCTTACTAACTCGTCCACCTGCGCAAGCTCTCCGCTAGGGACTAGCCCCACCGAAAAAAGAACCTCCGCGGGCTGCCTAGTGCAGGCCCGGGGGAAGTGTCGACTGAACACTTCGACATTTGGCGCGCCAGGAAGGGGGCTTTTCTCCTAGCGCGACGAGTTTCCGCCGACGAAGATGACCAAGCTTCCTTCAGCGGCGAACTCTCCCCCCTCGCCTCTGCGGCAAACCGCGACCAGGGGGGAGTACATGTCGACACACTCGGGACGGAGTGTGTCGGTACAAGATGGGAGCCAGCAACCGGCTCTGGCAGCGCCGACCCCGGCAATGCAGGCTCCAACCAGCTTCAAGTCTTCAGTAGCGCTGGGCGTACCCAGTGGGGGTGCGCTAGCTGCAGCGAGAGCGCTACTGTACAATCCGCCCGCTGGGGACGCGCCTCAGGCAGCGACCCGGCAGTGGATCCGCGAGGTAGACCGTCTCGTCGTCGCCGCCGCAAACCCTCGACTTCGGCGGGGACGACGCTCTGGCCAACCGGTCATGTCGCTGATGCGCGCACCATTGGTTGACGAGCAGACGGCAGACTCCAGCTCTACCAGGCCCCAATCTACAGATCTGAGGACAGAGCTGGAGCGGTGTCGCCTGGGTCAAGATGCCCGGGTATACCTCGAGTGGCGCCGAGAAAGGCGTCGCCACCAGAGGCTGACGACAGCATGACGTCGGCCTCGACCCAGCCTGAAGAGCAGACCTTCGCCACGCGATCTCTGCCCCAGGCCTGCGCCGTGCAGACTATGCCACAGTCATATGTCCTGCATATGGCGCCCCCGGCCTATGGTGCAGCCTTGCCCACACCGGGGCACGCGGTGCTCAGTGCGAACCAAGCGTTTGCAGCACCAGAACCTGCGGTGACAGAAGCAGGGTGTGCGGCCCTCGCGCCCCACCTTCGCTTCGCAAAGTGGCCGCGCAAGTTTCGGCCGCACCTGCCCGAGAAGTACGACGGCAGCGTCAACCCGGCAGAGTTCCTCCAGATCTACTCCACCGCCGTACTTGCCGCAGGAGGTAATGAAGCCGTCATGGCCAATTACTTCCCTGTCGCCCTGACTGGCCCAGCTCGGTCTTGGCTCATGAACCTCCCTCAGGGTTCCGTAACATCCTGGGGAGAGCTTTGCCGACAGTTCATAGCCAACTTCGGTAGTTCCTACACCCGGCCTGGCACGGAGCTCGACCTCCACGCCATCCAACAACAGCCTGGGGAGTCGCTGCGCTCTTTCATCCAGCGGTTCTCCCAGGTGCGGAACACCATCCCACACATTCAAAATGCTTCTGTGGTGGTGGCGTTCCGACAAGGCGTCCGAGACAAGAAGATGCTTGAGAAACTCGCGACCAGGGAGGTCCGCGATGCCTCAGAGCTCTTCAGCTTGGCGGACAAGTGCGCCAGAGCAGCCGAAGGACAGAACTGGCACTCACAGCCGTCCTCCGAGTCAGGAGGGCTGCCCGGATCTGGTCCTACTCCCTATGGAGGCAGCAGGAAGACCAAGAGCCGAGGCAGAAGCAAGATAAGATCACCGGCCGCGACCCCAGTCGTCACTGTAGCGACGCTCAGTGGGGCTCGGGGGCCGCGCCCCGACAAGAGGCAGCGAAGGTCACCGATCCCGGAAGATAGCCAGGACAATATGTGTCCCGAGCACGGCAGCTGTCGCCACACTACTGCCGAGTGCCGGGAGATCCGAAGGCTCGCAGAGCGCTTCCGCAAGGGGAAGCGGCAGTGGGCTGATGCCCTGCCCTTCCGTCCAAAGGAAGACGAACAGAGGGTGGATGTTCTAGACAACATCGACCACCCAGAGGAGATCCAGGAGCCTCAGCGTGTCGTGAAGGCGGCACACAATCATGAGGACTCCAGCTCCAGTGACGATGAGCGTCGGAAGAAGCTCTACGTCATATACGGCGGGTCCGCCGACCCCTCGTCCCGAAGCACAGTCAAGACTCTGCGCCGAGCGGTAGCGTCGGTGGCGCCACTCCCAAGTGTTGCACCGCACCTTAAGTGGATGGGGACCCCCATCAGCTTTGACGCCACCGACTGCCCCAGGAACATGGCTGGGGCCGGCCAACTGCCGCTCCTGGTAGCCCCTACCATCGCCAACGTGAGAATGTACCATGTTTTGGTAGATGGAGGAGCTGGGCTGAACCTCATCCGCCGTGCAGCTTTCCAGAAGCTGCAGGTCCCGATGGCCAAGCTCACCCCGTCGAGCCCGTCCTCAGGGGTAGGGCCGGGACAGGTTATCCCCTACGGCAACATTAGCCTCCCGGTGACCTTCGGGGCTTCGGACAGCTATCGAACAGAGTACATTTTGTTCGACTTAGCGGAGATAGACCTCCCCTTCAACGCCATAATCGGCAGACCAGCCCTGTACCGGTTCATGGCTGTAGCCCACTATGGCTACCTCGTCCTGAAGATGCCAACACCGACGGGCGTTCTCAGGATTCGTGGGGACCGCACCGCTGCAGTGTCGGCCCTGGAGAAGCTCCAAGCGCTCGCAACAGCTGGGGCATCAGCCCCCAGCAATACGGAGCCGGACCAGCTCCGCCCGAGCGCACGTCACCGTGCTTCCGCCACAGCACCCCGAGTGCAACCTCTCGACGAGGGCGGCGTCCCCTTAAAGGTCGTCCAAGTCGGTGCCAAAGCTACCCAGACCACCCGGGTAGCCGGGGGCCTGGATAGCAAATAGGAAGGCGCGCTCGTCACCTTCCTCCGGCACAACGTCGACGTGTTTGCATGGCAGCCGTCACAGATGCCGGGGATCCCCAGGGAGGTGATCGAGCACCACTTGAAAGTCTTCCCCGACGCCCGGCCGGTTCAACAGAAGCCCCGCAAACAGTCCATCGAGCGGCAAAACTTCATCCGTGAAGAAGTCAAGAAGCTGCTGGACGCTGGCTTCATACGGGAGGTCCACCACCCCCGGTGGTTGGCGAACCCCGTCGTTGTCCCGAAGGCCGGCGGGAAGCTCCGGATGTGCATCGACTACACCAGTCTCAATAAGGCATGTCCCAAAGATCCATTCCCTCTCCCTAGAATAGATCAAATAGTAGACTCAACGTCAGGCTGTGATATGTTGTGCTTCCTAGACGCCTACTCGGGTTTCCATCAGATCCCCATGTCTAGGGAGGACGAGGAGCACACCTCCTTCATCACAGTAGACGACCTTTATTGCTATGTGTCTATGCCTTACGGCCTAAAGAATGCACTCCCCACCTTTGTGCGGGCGATGCACAAAACCTTTGGGGAGTTAATAAGAGACCTAGTTGAGGTGTACGTCGATGACATAGTTGTCAAGGTCAAGCAGGGTTCATCCTTGCTAGATAACCTAGCTCTAGTCTTTGACAAGTTGCGCTCTACGCGCACCAAGCTGAACCCAGATAAATGTGTGTTCGGCGTGTCCTCTCGGAAGCTCTTAGGGTTCCTGGTCTCGCACCGAGGGATTGAGGCCAACCCAGAGAATATCAAGGCCATCGACTTGATGCGGCCCCCTGCACGCGTCAAGGATGTTCAGAGACTCACGGGATGTCTAGCCGCGCTGAGTCGGTTTATACCGAGGCTAGTAGAGCGGGCACTCCCTTTCTTTAAGCTCCTGCGCAAGTCAGGCCCTTTTGCCTGGACTGACGAAGCAGAAGAGGCTTTCCAGGAGTTGAAGCGACTCCTGACGACCCTACCTATCATGGTAGCCCCTGAGCCCGGGGAACACTTGCTGCTCTACATTGCGGCGACAACAGAAGTGGTGAGTATGGTCCTTGTCGCGGAGCGGCCAGACCCCTCACCCTCGCAACCTGCTCCTGTAGCAGAAGACAGACGCCAGGAGGTCCCGCAGGGCCAAGACGGTCTCCCGGACCCCCCGGAGGTCCAGGTCGACCTCCCGGAGGCCCAGGACGGCCTCCCGGACCCCCAAGATAAATCTCCAGGGGCCAATTGGGATCTCCCGGAGGTCCCTCAAGACCCCCCGGAGCTCCCGGATAATCAAGATAGCTTAAGGGCCTCCGGGTCCCAGTTCCCGGAGGCCCCCGTGGGTCCACTCACCTCCGGCGGGCCGGGGCCAATGGACGAGGACCTTCCAAGCCTAAGAGAGAGGGTTCGAACCATACAGAGGCCTGTCTACTACATCAGCGAAGTACTTCATGATGCCAAGACAAGGTACCTAGAAGTCCACAAGCTGCTGTATGCGGTGCTCATGGCCTCCAGGAAGCTCCGCCATTACTTCCAGGCCCACCGGGTCTCAGTAGTCACCTCGTATCCGCTGAAGACAATTCTTCACAGCCCCCATGCGACTGGCAACTTTGCTAAATGGGCGGCGGAGCTGGCGGAGTTTGAGCTGGACTTCCTCCCACGCCATGCAGTCAAGAGCCAAGCACTGGCTGACTTTGTGGCAGAGTGGACACCAACGAAGACTGGCCTAGGGGGCCATGAAGGCGGTTAGCCAGAGCACCAAGCTCCGGTCTTCACCGAACCCCACTGGACACTTTTCTTCGACGGCTCCTCGCGAAAGCAGGGGGACGGTGCCGGCGTACTGCTCCTCATGCCATCGGGGGAACAGTTTGGGTATATGGTGCGTCTAAATTTCAAGGCAACCAACAACATGGCGGAGTATGAAGCACTCATCTTTGGCCTGTAGACAGCCCTGTCTTTAGGCGCTCGCCAGTTGTTGGCACTGGGCGACTCCCAACTGGTCATCAAGCAAGTCAAGGGCGAATGCTCCTGCAATGACCCACAGCTAGCTGCATATCTGCTTCACGTGCAGATGTTGGAGAAAGAATTCCTCGCCTTGGACCTGCATCACGTACCGCGCGCTGGTAATGCCGCAGCTGAGAACCTTTCAACGAAGGCTTCCACCGGAGCCCCCGCGCTCGAAGGAGTTTTCGAGAGGACGTTGTTGCGGCCTACAGCCCGGCCCGCCGAGCCGGGCGAAGGGGGCTTGACCAGCACCTCGAAGCTGGCGGTCCCGGCGGCCCTACAGCCATGGATGCCGCCAAGGATCGTAAGCGTCACTGGGGACTCCGTGCAACCCAGCGCTCAAGATCCGGAAGCTCAAGTCAGACCCGATGCATGGATCACGGAGATTCGGGACTACTTGAAGGACAATATCCTCCCTGATGAACATGCAACCGCTGAACGGATTGTGCGTATGGCTAAGAGGTACGCGCTGGTAGAGGGGGATCTCTACCGGTGTGGCGCTAACCACATCCTATTGCGGTGCATAACCCAGGGGGAAGGCTGCGACTTGCTCGCTGAGATCCATGGAGGCGAATGTGGAAGTCATTCTTCCTCACGCACGCTTGTCGGTAAAGCCTTCCGGCATGGCTCCTACTGGCCGACAGCACTCCAGGATGCCGTCAAGCTGGTCGAGAGCTGCAAGGCGTGCCAGTTCCACGCCAAGCAGATCCATACACCGGCTCAGGCGGTACAGATGATCCTGCCCTCGTGGCCATTTGCCGTATGGGGGCTGGACATCCTGGGACCATTTCCCAGAACCGTCGGGGGATTCCGGTACCTCTATGTCGCCATCGACAAGTTCACCAAGTGGCTAGAAGCTACACCAGTTGTCACCATCAACAAACAATCCGCAGTAAAGTTCATCAAGTCTATTGTCTGCCGGTTCGGGGTCCCAAACAGAATCATCACCGACAACGGGACCCAGTTCACCAGCGCAGCATTCCAAGACTACTGTGAGGACCTTGGTATTCAGGTGTGCTATGCCTCTATCGCCCACCCGAGGAGCAATGGGCAAGTTGAGAGGGCCAACGCGGAGATTCTCTGGGGCCTTAAGACTCGCACCTTCGCCAGCCTGAAGAAACATGGTGCCAATTGGGTAGATGAGCTTCCGAGCACACTATGGGCTAACCGGACATCCCAGAGCCGGGCCACCGGGGAGACACCCTTCTTCATGGTGTATGGGGCTGAAGCTGTACTTCCCCCAGAAATCACCATGAAGTCTCACCGTGTCCGGGCTTACGACGAAGCCACGCAGGACAACCTCCGGCGTGGAGAAATCGACCTCGTCGACGAGGTCCGATTACATGCGGCACTCCGTAACGCGCGGTACAGACAAGCGCTTCGGCGCTACCACCAGAGGTCTGTGCGTGCCCGGGAGCTGCAGGAAGGTGACCTGGTGTTGTGGCGCATACTTTCTCGCGAAGGGGCCCACAAACTCTCCCCTAGTTGGGAAGGCCCCTTCCGAGTCGCGAAAGTATGCCGCCCCGGGTGTGTGCGCCTTTCCACCGAGGATGGGGACCTGCTCCCGAACCCTTGGAACATAGAACACCTCCGTAAGTTCTACCCCTAGAGCAAAAATAGGACAGTACTTTATTTTTGTAATAAACTCCATAGAGTCCAGGAGCAGCGCTCGGAGCAGCTAAGCCCTAGGGGACGGTACAGGACTACGTTCAGCTTTGCCTGGTTCCGACTCCAAGCGCGTAGAGTCTTGCTTCCCCTCTTAATGGGGCGGGTCGTGGCCTCCATGTTTAGCCTGCCTTCCTCTTGTGGAAAGTTGTGCGAAAAGAAATCTGCTCTACTTTGCTTTTTCCTCGTACTCATTTAAATTGTGTATTAAGTTTTTTAACCACCCTTGCAGTGCATGGTTGCCATGTGCTCAGCTCCCCCTCTCTACAGTCCCCGAGCACCAAGCATATGGTTAGGGGCTATAAGTCAAATAAGACTATGAGATAAGGGAGGGGGAGCCCCCAAGGAGAATTACGTTTCCTCTACCTGTGTGCAGGGCTTCCAGGCTATGGCGACAGGGACTACATAAAGCGGGGGGGAAAGGAGCTGTCAGCAGCACCAGCCCAGGACTTGAAGGACCGGGCCCTGCCCCTTCGGCAGGGGCGAGGCCCGAAGGCCCCACGTGTCCAGCGGGCCCAGAGCACTCCCTGAGGAGGGCTCTGGGCTCGCCACGTGGCAGGCGGAAACCGGACCTCCCCCCCTCTCTCGGTGGGGGGGCTCCGAAAGCCCTACGTGTCCAACATGGCCGGAGCTCCCGCCTCTTAAGGAGGGGGTCCGGACCTGCCACGTGGCAGGCAGATTTGGAGCTCCCCAAAGGGCGAGATCCGGAGACCCCCGAGGGCCCCTAATGCGGTTAGGACCCGGGGAGGGTGACTATGAAGAGCTCTGAGATTGGAGATGGCCCCTGAAGTACCTTGCGGAGCTAAGGACCCAGTCAGGCAAAACCGAGAAGGAGCATCACGATCACAAATATCTTAAAAGAGTCAAACTATGCAAGGCTCAATGAGCTGGACTACAGACTCGATAAAAAGAAAGAAACAAGTCCCAAGGGTCTCCTGACACGACCAGAATCCAGAAGTTGCAAGAACGGCCGCATCACCAGGCTTCAGCCCTGGCGGAACTCTCTTGCTCTATGACCCGAGCGCAGGAATCGCCTCCCTCATCACCGGCGCAAAAACCGGTGACACCACGGGAGATCCTGAGGCCCCCTCCGCAGTATTCAGCGGTCTTCCTGGAGACTCTGCTGTCTGGGATCCTCCATGGTGCATCGGCGGTTTCCTTCTCCTGAAGTTCCCTCATCATCGGCGCAAAAGTCGGTGTCGTCAAGGGTGCCCCTGGATCCCCCATCCCTCATCACCTGCGCAAAAGCTGGAGTCATCAAGGGTGCTCCTGAGCCCCCCCCCCCCCTCCGCAGCTTCAGCGGTCTTCTCGAAGACTCTGCCGCCTGGGATTCTCCTCGGTGCTTCAGCGGTTCCTTTGAAGACTCCACCACCTGGGAAGGGACGCAACGCCAAGGAGCTTTCTGCCTGCTGTCACCAAGGAAGGGCTCCGTCGGGAGGACAAACCAGAGACCCCTTGGCGGTGCCACCCTCAGCGGCAGGGCAGGCAGGCTCCCTGAGTCCCAGGCTTGGTGCAGACGCCATCGCTGGAGGGAACCGAGAGCAATTCTTCCCCCATAAGGCGGGTTAAGAGCCATGGAAGAAGACAAGACTGCAGAGACCCGAGGGAGGCGCAGGGGCTGGAAGCCTTATAAGGGGAGCGTACCCACATGGGGGTTTCATTTCACACCTTCCCGGGTGCAATCCCAAGCGATTTGGAACCCTTCGAATACACCGCATCGGCAACCGCTTCGGTTCCTAGACCGAGTGTCGATGACGGGTGGGCCCAAGCCGCCTAGCTGAAGCGGTGGGGCCAAGGAGTCAGTCTCCTGAGAAGATGAGCCGGCAAGGCACTTCGGCGGTTGCCGTAGAAAGCGCCGCAACGTGCAGAAGTGGCAGTCTTGGGAACCGCCGCAGTAAAAGCAACCATCAATTGAGCGCACGCTCCCACAATCCCGCGGCCGTTCGTGCTCCGGCAGCGGTCAATTCGGTACTGAGAGAAAGTGCGCGGATCGGATGAGACGGAGGTCCCACCTCGGGCTCGCTATCTCCCCCGAGATGGGCCCGGGGGCCACTGTCGGTACCTGAGATATGGGGTACCCCCGGGCACAGGGTAAAATGCCTAAGGAACTCGCCCTTCTCCGCAGGGAGAGCTCCGAAGGCGCCACGCGTTCGGCGGGGCCGGGCCTCCCTCTCCTCAGAGGAGAGCTCCGGGCCCGCCACGTGGCATACAGAAGCCTGACCTCCCCTTCCGCGGGAGAGAGGTCCGAAGGCGCCACGTGTCCAGCGGGGCCGGACCTCCCTCTCCTCAGAGAAGAGCTCCGGGCCCGCCACGTGGCCAACAGAAGCCGAGCCACCCCCTCCGTGAGGAGAGGTCCGGAGGCTCCACGTGCCCCGCGGAACGGGCCCTCCTCTCCTCTGAGAAGGGCTCCGGGCCCACCACGTGGCAGCAGAACGGCGCTGCATGCCCCCGAGCGATAGGCAGCGGGCGTAAAGACGCCCCATACCTTGCCCGTACAAGGTATTCAAGGCCCGCGTCTTCCCGAGACGCGGAGACGCGGAGCACGCTTCTGTCAGGTGCCGTTGCGCCCAGTCGCATCACAGACTGGCGCGCGGTGTCAGAACCTGCCAGCCAATAAACACCGCGACATGACATCCCATGCCGCCTGCGCCGTCATCAACCACTACGACTAGCATGCGGCATGGGCAGGGCGGCAAGATGAAGACTCAGAAGACTTCGACCAGAGGCAACTACCGGCATAACTGCAGATACGGTAGATGATAGACAATCTTCCCGGGACCACCTGTCGGGTCCCGGCCCCCCTTGTAAGCTGCCCGAGTCTTGGACTATAAAAGGCTCGGGTAGGCGTCGATAGCAAGGGTTCGCACTTTGCAACTCATACGCTAGCCGTACTCTCTCAAGCTGTAACTCACCCCCAAGCTCAGGACTCCGGCCCTGAGCAGCAAGCAATACAGCGAGCTCCATAGCTCGCCGTGGACGTAGGATTTTACGCTCTGGCGGCCTAAACCACGTAAAACTTGCCGTGTCAAGCTCTTACTAACTCGTCCACCTGCGCAAGCTCTCCGCTAGGGACTAGCCCCACCAAAAAAAGAACCTCCGCAGGCTGCCCAGTGCAGGCCCGGGGGAAGTGTCGACTGAACACTTCGACAGGGTCTAATTTCTTTAATTGTGGATTGAATACTTTAGCCTCTGCAGGACAACCCCACACACGTAAATAACTCAAGTTCGGTTTCCTTCCCGTCCACATCTCGTAAGTGTGTTCGGTGCTGATTTTGTTGAAGCAAGATGTAGTATGTGTGCAGCTATCTTTAAAGTCGTGTGACTAAGCATGCTTCGCACCATATCTATGAGTGTGCGATTACGTCGCTCAGCCACACCGTTCTGTTGAGGTTCACCAGGCATTGAGTATTGAGCAATAATTCCATTCTCAGCTAGAAACCTCGCGAAAGGTCCTGGAATTTGCCCATAAAGAGCATGATTTTCGTAATATTCTCCCCCGTGATTAGACTTGTACTACTTTGATCTTTTCATTAAGTTGATTCTCAAGTTTAACTTTAAATATTTTAAATTTATCCAAAGCTTCCGATCGATCACGTATGGGATAAATATATCCATAGCGGGAAAAATCATCCGTGAATGTTATGAACGAATCAAAACCATCTACGGATTTAACGTTAAATGACCCGAATATGTCAGTATGAATAAGTTCTAAGAGCTTTGAGGCTCTTGTCGCTCCTTTTTTAATCGTTTTTACGTATTTTCCTTTAATGCAGTCGATGCATTTATCGGCGTCTGAAAAGTCTAATGGAAGAAGCGCGTCATTTTTAATTAAACGTTCGATTCTCCCCTCGAAATGTGGCAAAGGCGACGATGCCACAATTTTGATGAAGTACTAACGTCTTTCCATTTATTTTCAATGCCACATTCCGTATTTACGTAATCGAAATCATAAACATCATTCACATGCATAACAGAATTATGAAGAGATAACATGTATAATTTTCCCCGTCTAAAAGCGAGGCCAATATTTTTACAGTGCATCAAAGTGCATTGTCCATGATCAAATAAACATTCATAATTGTTATCATCTAAACATGAAACTGAAATAAGATTCCTACTTAACGAGGGAACATAAAAAATATTATTTAATTGAAGCGGATGTCCTGAGTGTAGCTTCAGTGTGAGAAATCCCACAGCTTCAAATTCCGCTTCTTTTCCATTTGCGACTTTAAGGCTTCTTTCCCTTCGTCCCAACTTTTGGGTCGTACGAAATCCCTGCATGGAATTTGCAACATGAATGGTTGCACCTGAGTCAATCCAGCAGGTATTTCTAGAAAAATCAACATAAATGATTCATCAATGAACGTAATTTAATCTTTACCTCTTTTCATTAGCCATTTCAGAAATTCAGAGCAGTCCTTTCTGAAATGTCCCATTTTGTTGCAATGGAGGCATGCACCTCCTGCACGCGCATCGGAAGAACTAGACGCAGTGGAAATACTGACACCTTTAGCTTTCTGAGGAGACGGATTCTTAAATGGCATCTTACGAGGACCAGAACCATTCCATTCTTTCTTCCTCTTAGAGGAATTAACATTAAGAGTTTGGTCATGTGCTTGCTTCATTATTCTTTCTTCCTCCTGTACAACCCTAGGAGCCATTTCAGCAAGCGTCCATTTTTCTTTTAGTGAATTGTAGTTAATATTAAACTGATCAAACTCACTGGTAAGAGATTCCAAAATTATAATTATGAGAAGGTTCTCACTTAATTCACAATCCAAAGCATTAGGCTTTGATGATGCATTAACCTTCCTTAATATGTGCCTCCTCGCATTTCCATCTATTGTGTATTTCTCAAGAAGCTTTGAAAAAAGCTCATGAGAATAAATCTTTTCGGAGCTTTAAATTGCTCTTCCACCACCGCAAGAAATTCTTTGACGTTGTCTTTTTTTGGAAGGGCTCCCACAATATCCGGAGATATTGAGGCATCCATTACGAGGAGTGCTACACGGTTGAAATTCTCTCATTTCTCCAACTTAGCCTTATAAATTCTTTTAAGGTCGTCATACCCAGCAACGCCTGGAGTTGGTGCCACTGGTTTATCTTCCCTCAGGGCATAATCCAACTGATTAAACCCTAAAGATACCTCAACGGAGGTCTTCCAACGAGGGAAGTTACTGCCCGTAAGTTGTTCGATATTCTCATATCGAAACGGCATCACAGTGGCTATCATTAGTGCATAATAAAATATAAATATTAGAAAATTGCATGAAAATAAATTTACGTTGTAAATAAACTCACATGCAATAAAAATAATATAATTTTATGTCACATCACCGTTGGGCAGAAAATGACATAAAATTTTCAAACATAATTAAATATAAACATGACTCAAAAATTAAATCAATGTTGGACAGAATTAATTTTGGAGTTATCATTCTCAAATTAAGCATCAATTATAAACATTAAGAAAATTTATCATTATTGATGTTTAAAATGATAAAACGTCATTAACACACTAAATCATCTAAATTAAATTATCCCGTTGGTTCAGATTTAATTTAGACTCATCAATATGTTAACATTATGAGCATAAATATTTTTCTATTTAAATCAGTGCATAAACATAATTAAGAAACATAATTAATACTAAATTAAATAGAAAATACAAAAACCATTTACTGACCCACAACTAGCCCATTATATTTCAGCCCATTATAATAAAAACAACTGCTAGTTGTAAAACTTAGGCTGAAGCCCGTGGCTAGATTCGGTCTGTTAATTTCTCCACCTCTCTCCAGGTGCAGCCCGCCAATCCATTTAATCTGAGCCATCCATTCGAATCCGATGGTCGAAAATCCTTTAGGAAGGAACAAAACCCAGTGCCCCCTAAAAACCCTAGAACACTTCTTCCTCACCCCGGTGCCTTCACACCTCAAAAAATAGGATCAGCGCGAGACTCGACGGCGGCCGGATTGGTGCGCGGGAGGGCGGGGGTACAGCCCACCAGCGGCGCGGCCACGGCTGGCGCAGACGAGGGCGGCGCATGAATGCGGGACCTGACGAGCGCTAATCGCGCAAAGCAGGCGGCGCACCAGCGGGGCAGCTCGCGACGCGCAGCCGCTGCATGCATGAGGCGGGGCCGGAGGTGCGACGCGGCCTGCTGCTTGCCTGGCGCAAGGCTTGCGTGCGGTCTTGCTGCCTGCAGCGTGGCTGGCTTTCGGCTTGCAAGTAGTGGCTGCAGACATGCGCTCCGGCAGCGGCTGCAGGCATGCGCGCAGCGTGCAGGCCAATGAAGCACCAGCAGATTGCAGCCAGCCACATAAGTTTTCTCATTATTAATCTGAATTCGGTGTTTCAATTTTTGTGATTTGCCTGGAAAACTTCTAATCCAGCAGTTAATCCGATAAAATAGGCACAAAAATGACTAGGATGGTTCAAATGCTATTGATAGGTTCTATATCTTTAGATGCAGAACTTAAACTTTAGTGATTAACAAAAATCCTGATAACTAGTCACTAATTGCGCACTAATGAACATGATTAAGGGGCGGATTATAGCTGACTTATAGGAGGAGTAACACCATTGGATCCTTCTCTGCTCTTTTCTAGTTGAAGAACCGGAGTCCTTCGGGCCTCCACCGGCACTGTCCGGGGACGGCTTAGAGTTGCTTGGATTTTCCCATCGTAATTGCTCTCTTTTTTATCGGTTTTTGGATCTCGTGATTAGGAACTCATTTGCAGCTTAATCATCTTTAGCTTTTATAGAACAATACGGCAGGGGACCGAGCCCAAGTTGGTTAGAAGAGCATCCGATCGTGGTGTCGTTTCTGTTGAGGACCCCAGGAGATTTTATCAGATCCTCTTTTATCTTTTCTTTTTTTCTTTATCTTTTCTAGTTTTTGCTTTTGCTTATTATTTTTTTTCTTTCTTTTGATCTCAGGTGAACAGAGATCAACATCAAACAGGAACTCCACCCGGTACGAGGGCACCGGGTTGGCGAAGAACACCACGGGGTCCAGCCACTTGTGCCCGCTCGCCGTCGTGCCGTAGAGCGACGTCACCCGCGCGTCCAGCGCCACGGGCACCATGTCGTCGGCGAGCTCCGCGAACAGCGGGCTGAACCGCAGCAGATAGGGCTCGCGGCACGTCGTGCCCTCAGGGCAGACCGCGAGGTCACCCACCTTCAGCATCCGCGACATGGTCTCGGCGTCCCGCGCGCGGTCGCGCGTCAGCCGCACAGTCTTGATGGGCGCGATCGTCTCGGACAGCCGGCTGAGGCTGTACGTCACGTTCGGCACGGGCATCTGCAGCGCTGCGGTGTGCATGATGGGGTCCACAAGCGTCCGGTGCGTGCACACGTACAGGACGTTCCTGCGGCCGGTGCCGGGCGCCGGAGCGCGGAGGCCGGATGTACGGAAGCGGACGCCGAAGATTGCGCCAGCTGCGAAGTTGATCTCGTAAGGGAGGAGGATGCCTATGTTGACGCGGATTATGGAGAGGATGACTCCCAGCGGCAGGAAGAGGAAGAAGGCGAGCATGGCGGCGGGGGTGGGGAGGAAGGCCAGGCGGCCGTCGTGAAAGATGAGCGGCTTCGGGTACTTGTCCCGCGGCAGCTTGGCGCTCTTTGCGCTTTCCCTGCTCATCACGTAGACTTACCTGCAAGAAAGAAAAAAGGCTACACCATTAAGTTAAAATTTTATTTCAACAGTGAAATGTTTCAATAAAACGGGAGAAAGATTTCACAGAGTTTATTTATCTCTATAAAATTTTGAATTATACTGCTTACTCCACTAGACACTTAGACAGTGCAAACAAACAGGTTTGGACATAACATTATGCTGAGTGGACAATATTAGAGTTTGAAACAAAGGCGAATATTTTTTGTCAGCTTAGTGAGATTTGAAGACATCCCATTCGCTTTCCTCGAGAAAATGTACAATTTATGTGCTACTTAAGTTCCTTCCACTTTACTAGTATCGTTAAAATGTTGAAAATTCTCCTGATAATCAATAATCATCAATCCATATTAAAACGTTGAAAGTTCTCCAAATAATTGATAATTATCAAGATATTGCTTTTATTCATTCATCCATTTAAATTAAAGGAATAGCTAGATTGTTTCCATTTCAAGTTGGAAAATTCGTTACTCTTGATCCAACAATCATGGGGTCAATGCAGTACAGCGTTTACTATTTAAAAGAAGCTCCGATTTTCCATGAGTATCTTTTCCGTCCACAGCCTACATTTATTTGCTTAAAAGAAAGTCCAACTGTTCATAAATGCCTGAACTGACTAGAAATCATACACATGTATTTCCTCTCATATGGTTAAGTATTCATAAAAGTCGGCAGGATACGAGAGAGGACAAGGATTGGGGGCACCAAAACTTTCCCTGATCCTAAACATAAATTATGTCTACACAATAAGCATTCTCTGGTTTTAACCCACTTAGGCTCTGTTTGGCACGGCTTAGACTTGTTAAAAAAATAGCTTGTCTGAAAAGCTGGTGAACAGCAGTTTAAACTTATATTCTGCTTTTAGTTCATTTTGAGAAGTAGCTGAACTTATAAGCTGCTGGAGAAGCTGACTGTTTGGTACACCCACAGCTTATTTTTATAAAAAAGCTGATTCAGAACCTGTGACAAACAGGGTCTTAGTCTCCCACATCAAGTGTATCATCAAGATCCATAAATAATAAGCGTCTCTTTCAGACATTGATACGGATAACTGCGCAACTGGCAGACAATTGCGATGACTCAACACACAAAGTGGATGCTCCTCCTACATGACTGATATACTACAATGTATTGTTGCTTCAGCTGTTGATGATTATTATGGACATTTGCGTTGCGTGTATGCATCTGAAAGCAACATGTATTGAAGAAACCACAGGGATGCATCTGAAAGCAACATGTATTGAAGAAACCACAGGGATCCACGCATGCAAACACACGCTGGAGGCTGGACCAGTGTCTGCGCATCTCAGCCATGTTCATTAATTATGGAGCATAAATATTCCATGTCGGACGGCCTCCTTTGGGAGCCAATCCCCCAACCTGGCGTTATGCAGAGGATCGAAACAAGCTGCCCCATCGAGTAAAAAAACAGAAAGTACCCCAGACTAAGCAGGGCAGCAGAGCAGGGTCCCCGGATGTGTGCAACGCAAAGAGCCAAAGACTAAGGGTGCATATCTGCAGTACTGCACATACAGTAGCAGTCACTGATATGTGGATCCATGTAAACTACGGACCCACATGTCAGTGACTGCTACTGCATATGCAGTACTGCAGAGGATTTGAGTCAAAGACTAGCCGAGCCGAGCCAGCCACTAAGAACACTGCATGGGATTGCCAATACTAGTGGAGGAGGGGTCACCATGAAAGGACGCAGCCTCGTCCCACCCATGTTCGCGGCCATGGCCAGGTGCGCGCGACACAGCATTGACGGTCCGTCGAGCTGGGAGGAAAAATGGAAAACCAGAGCTTAAATGGCATCAAACGCACCGTAAATGCGCTTCAATGGGGTGCCCCTTTCGACGATGGTCGAGTCGCCGGGTGCCAGCGCCAGTTTGTCGGCTCCGGCTGGCGTGGCACGGAGAGGTTGGTAATGCGAGGCTGGATGTTAGGCACTCGCTCCTCCGACCTTGATGGTCCAGAAGTTTTTAATCCTACACCAAACACGGCACTGCACGATCCCATCCATATCCGTGTGATGCGAGGCACAAGCACCACTGTGCCTATGTTGGCTGAACGAACAGCAGGCTACAGTGAGCAACTCTCCAGTCAGAGTATCATTCCGGTGTCCATCTGCCGTTCTCCAGCGTCGGCTTCTGTAGTGGCCTATTGTCTCCTGAACTATCCTTGTCAGTGAGGTACTGAGGTATGGAGAGGTGTTCTCCAGATGTTCAGTGGCAGAGGGGTTAGGTGGTTTTGAACTCAGATCGAATGTCTCCGCTTCCCAGCGACGGCTATGATCTATGCTCAGTCGTTTTGACATGTTAGACAGCAGGGTTCGAAAAGAAAACTGAGGTTCGGTTACCTTCATATTTTCTTTCACCCGCCCCGTCTAAACACAAAGCTACAAAGTCTACATTGGCTCCTTAACTAAAACAGGGAGCTATGGATATTCACTTGAGTACGATAATATTTGTTTTGCACAGATTAATGTTGCTTAGTTAGGAGAGGCGCAGAGCAGCAGCAGGGCGCGGAGCAGCACCCCCCACACCCCCCCCGCCCTCGAAGGCGACGAGCATGAAGTAGGGGAACATCTCCGCGGACCGCAGCAGCGCCCCGTACATGTCGCACACCACGGTCTTGTCCGCTACGGCGGCGGCGTCGGCCGGGAGGGCGCTCTTGGAGCAGACGCCGGCGGCGGCGGCCAGCTGCGAGACGGAGGACGACGCCTTGGCGTTGCGGTGGTAGATCTGCTGGAAAGCGTGGCGCCTGAGCTTCGTCCTGGTGGCGCGGTAGAACGCGAAGAGCCATTGCGCGAGCCACCTTGGGGAGGATGGTTGGGAACACCATCTCCTCCGATCCTGCGCAGGTATTACTACGTACGTAGGAGTATTATACCGCTGTAGATAAAGCTTTTCCGAGATCTCCCCACTTCAGGTACGTGCCGGCCTGTTTGTGGTGATGGCTGTTGTTGCTAGCTCCCCGGAGCTCAGCCTAGTTTTGGCGCAGCAGATGATGAAAAGAGAGAGACTTTGAGGAGTGACGATGCCAGCTTGTGGCAGGTTTGGGTATGGCGCAGAGTGGGGAGGGAATGGGGCGTGTATATATAACGGGGACGCCAGGTGTGTGTGTGTTTGGGAATGGAATGTGAAAGGAGGAGGCCACGCAAAACCTGTAGCCGGCGCAGCAGCGCCGGTGTCAGCAGCAGAAGCAGGGAGTTTGACTGCGCGGTGGGCTGGCGGCGAGCTCCGACTGGTGCGCTCCTCTCTCAAGCATTCATGTATTATTTTTATGGAGAGGATGACACTAAGAGTTAGGAAATTTTTCTTGTTTTATTCCTCACACAATGCTATTCTTAGCCTAGAGGTTGGGGTTACATATTTATAGCTAAGACAGCCAAGTATATACCTAGATGCTAGTCTAAGATGTTGTCCTACCAAAGGACTAATATATTGTCTTCTTAGTCTAAGATGCTGTCCTACCAAAGGACTAAGATGTTGTCCTACTAAAGTACTAATATATTGTCCTACTAAGGACTGAGATACTGTCCCAACTAGTGGCCACACAGACCAAGAGTACAAGACTTATTCCTTTATTCTCTTCCTAAGTCTTGTGCGTTGTCTTGTGGAGAGTTGGACCATCCTGATCCTGGAGCAAAGCTCAAGGAACGTGATCCTCCCAAGGGGCTTGGTGAGCAGGTCTGCAAGCTGGTCCTTGGTGTTGATGTAGCACGCCTTGATGCTCCCTTCCTCCAAGCAGCCTCGGAGGAAGTAGTACCTCACCCAGATGTGCTTGCTCCGTTCATGAAAGATGGGGTTCTTTGCTAGAGCCAGAGCGGACTTGTTGTCCACCCTGAGTTCCATCGCTCCGGTGTCTTTGCCGAGGAGATCACCAAGCAGTCGAACTAGCCAGAGCGCCTGAGTCGAAGCAGTAGAGGCCGCTACTACTCGGCCTCGCAGCTGGACAGGGCCACCACCTGCTGCTTGACCGACTGTCAGCTAACGAGGCACTTGCTGAGGAAGAAGAGAATCCCGCTCGTGCTCTTGCTAGTGTCGATGTCGCCGGCGTGGTCACTGTCGCTGTACCCGACAAGGTGTGCCTCCCCAGGGCACCTCGGGTAGTAGAGGCCATGGTCGAAAGTGCTCACAACGTAGCGGATGATCCTCTTCACAGCCTGCTGGTGCTCCGTCGTTGGTCGCTGCATGAACCGACTGGCGTAGCCGACAGAGAATGCCAAGTTCGGCCGTGTGTGGGCGAGGTAGCGAAGGCTCCCCACAAGACGTGCGATACTGCGTGGCGTCCACCTCCTCCGTCGTGCTGTTGCGGCTCAGCTTCAGTCTCTCCTCCATGGGAGTGAGAGCTGGGTTGCAGTTTGTGAGCCCAGCCAGCTCAACAATGCGCTTGGCGTAGACAGTCTGTTGAAGCATGATCTCGGAGTCGGCCTGGTGCACCTCGATCCCCAGGTAGAAGGAGAGAGATCCCAGGTCACTCATCTGGAAGGTGACTTTCATCGCTTCCTTGAATGCTGCCACCTCCGCATCCTTGGTGCCGGTGATCACCAAGTCGTCGACGTAGACACCCATCAGTAGGGCATTTCCTCCATTGCCCCGCCGGTAGATGGTCGCCTCGTGCGTGCTTTGCTCGAAGCCCATCCCCTTGAGCGTGGAGTCCAACTTGGTATTCCACGCCCTTGGTGCCTGCCGTAGGCCATAGAGGGCCTTGCGCAGGCGCAACACCTTGCCCTCCTTGCCAGGAATCGTAAATCCCAGCGGCTGGTGCACATAGACCTCCTCCTTTAAATCGCCGTTAAGAAACGTCGACTTGACATCCATATGTTGAACCTGCCAGCCTCCCTGAGCAGCCAGCGCAAGGAGGAGTCGCACAGATTCCATCCGCGCCACGAGCGCGAAGGCATCGTCGAAGTCGATCCCATCCTGTTGTACGAAACTGCATGCCACCAAGCGAGCCTTGTGCTTAATGATGGCGCATGCTTCATCCCTCTTCAGCTTGAACACCCACTTAAGGGTGATCGCGCGGTGGCCATGAGGGAGGTCAGCAAGCTCCCAGGTGTGGTTGTTCTCAACCGCGTCCATCTCCGACTGCATCGCGGCACGCCATGCCGCATGTCTCCCAGCCTCCGCGAAAGAGCGAGGCTCGCCGTCATCGCACACAAGATGCAACTGCGCCTCCAGATCGCGAGGGACCAGTCCTGGCACCGACTAGTCACCGAGAAGATCCTCCATCGTACGATACCGCAACGGCTCGCCGTCGTGGTACGCGTCGATGCGCTCCTCGTCGTGGGAGAGCGGAGTAACGAACTCCACCGGTTTATGCTCGACACGAGCTGGTGTCGGAGTGGACGTACCCGGAGGGATGGCAGTCGGTGCTGGAGTGCGGGGGGTCACCGGCTGTGGTGGTAGAGAGGTCGTCACAGCCGAGGTCGTGACTGGGGAGCATGACGCTGAAGTTGGTGGAGAAGAGCTGCCTACTCCCCCAGTTCCCTTGAAGTGGACGTACTCGACGATGAAGTTGTCGTATGTCGGAGTCGAGTCGTCGTCTACCGCATTGTCCCATGCCCATCCTCGCCCTTCATTGAACACTACATCACGTGCCGTGCGCACGTGCTGTGTTTCTGGGTCGAGAATGCGGTAGGCCTTCGAGCCCTCCGCGTAGCCGATGAACACCCCTGGAGCGCTCCTGTCGTCGAGCTTGATGATGTGGCCAAGCTCCTTGGCGAACGCTATGTGACGCCCTCAATTCTGTAGAAAACCACGAAACCGAGAACTGATGCATATGTGTGACCATGATGTTCATCACACATATACATATCATCCACAAACGGAATTTCAGAATATATAGGACCACGAATAACAGAGTTTATTATAATGTTTCATGAGTCTTGGACTCATACTCACAGCGGAAGTCTTAATCTAACAGCAGAAGTCTTCTAACTAATGCGGAAGCAATCTAAGCAGCAGTGGCTCCATCTCTACTCCATCCCCACAGGCAAGGTTGAGGACAGATTACACGCCTAATGCTCCACTTGGTCTTCATAGTAATCTTCTCCTGTTGCTGCTGATGAAATAATAATGCAAGTTTGAGTACAATGATATACTCAGCAAGTGCGGGAAAAATACGATATGTAGCTTACAACAAGGTAGGTATAAAAAGGCTCATTGCAGAAAAGCAAAGTTATTTATCAAAAACCACGATAAAATAACAACTTATCTTTAAGTGAATGTAATCCCAACATGTAATAATCATACCTCCATTATGTTTATTACCTTCTATATCCCAATCAGACATTAATCAACCTCATTCTTGCTCACAAATACGTTCTCGTATTCGCTACCATCTCACAAATACCATCTCGTATTCGCTACCAATTCATCTCATAAACAATTCCGTCTCACTCTGAGACCAACCTCGTTGCCATGACTCAACAGTCATGCAACCCATCTTATCACCCGGACTCAACAGTCCCGAAAACAAAACCAAAACCAAACCTTCCAAAACCATAACCAATAACCATATCCAATAACCATCCCAACTAATTATGGAAGTTGGCCAGGCGCTCGTGACCGTAAGCTCGGCTATCATGATAGTTTTAGACTCTACAGAGTTTGCACCTCTTTACCCATAAGTTTGTGATTTCGTCACCCGTCGGCGACTGCAGAACCTCCATTATACTAGTACACAACCGTCGGTGTATGGCCAAGAGATCACAAAATAGCCTTTACAAAGGGGTTACTAGATGTATGGACTCACTAAGGTTTCACCGGCAGGCTAGAATCTCCAATTCTCCCACCCACGGGCCCCATCTTGTGCCATGCAGTTCCCAGGGCAGTCCTCACTCGACTCCCATTCCCCGCGCCTTCCACGGTCCATAACAATCTAGCAACTTACCTAATTAGTCAGCTAAGCCGCACCCATACTTGGCCTTGTGGTGGCCGTAAAGGTCCCAAAATATGTATACAAAGAAACTCTTGTTTGCGCAAAGTTGGTTTCACATGTATGAAAAATGGGACTTGTTAAAACTTTTTCCACATGTGATAATACACATGAGAGCCTTCTTCACACAAGTTCAAATATTTATTTGAAGACTTGGAACCCAAGAGGGATCGAAAACTAAGGTGGAAAGTTCCCATATGTGTGAGGAAGCTAAAGTTAGATTTTGAGAACAAATTGTTTCACTCAAAAATTCAAATGAGAGTAAAACAATGGTTTTCTAACTGTTGTATTAAAAATCTCATTTACAGCAGCCAAATCAAAGATTAGAGTTCATATTTGAATTCTTTAGGTCCAAATTAGGGGGTAGGCAAAGTCTCATGAAGTTTTGAAGATTTTTGCTATCCATTTTCCAAATGGGCTTAAATTTGCAATGAATTCAAATACACATTTGAATTTGGATGAAATTTGCCCAACTTTCCAAATGCAGCTCAATTTGCATCTTCAAACATTTGGATTGATTATTAGCCAAAATGTGGAGATATTTGAGAGCTGTTGAGAGGGGATAAGGGGGAAAGTGGGACCCACTTATCATATGCCCAAAAGATCTTCAGTCTTCAGCCTTCAGTATTCAGTCTTCAGTTTTCCACTCTGAGCAACCGACCCAGCCACGGGCGCCACCGAGACACCCACCCGGCATGTCCGGGGGCGGTTTCATCACGCTGACGAGCTGCTCGTGCACTGATATTACTCCCCAACGTCCTCAACGTGTTCTCAGCCCGTCCCCGGCCGTTCCCCGCTGCTGCTGAGCCATTGTTTCTCCCGGCAAAACAGAGCTACGGCGCCTCCACATCTCCACGTCGCCTGGTTGAATCCGAGCCTCCCCGACATGCTCCAAAGCTCACAGAGGTGCGCCAAGCAGTCTAGATACTCCTCCCGTAGTCCCCCTGCTTTTCCCTTAGCCGGATTCACATTTTACCGCCGGACCACGTGAAGAACCGACTCTGTCTAATTCTCCAAATTAGCTCGAACCGCTGGATCATCCCTCCTACAATTCAAACCACAGCAACTAGATGCCCTAGCACCCTCCCACGCCGAGAACCAAAGAAAACCGATCATCACACGCCTCGGGCGACGAGAATTCACCGCCGACGGCAAAAACGGGTCGGGTCTCCGGTGACCGCCCTATTCCTACCAATCGCTGCACGAACTGAGGTGCGTTCCATACTCCAAGAGCTCTGGTGATGCTTTAGGGCAAGGTAGCTCGCCGGGAGAAGCTTCGGACGCGCCAGAACGCATTGATGCCGAGCTCCCAAGCCGCCCCACCGGTGCCGACCTGTTTTCGGCTGTTTTCATGTGCGGAAACCTTGCTCGGCAGCTGCGCCATGTTCCAAGGAGCATGTAGGGCGAAACCGGAGCTCATTTGGTGGAGAAATGAGAGAGAACGAGCCGCGTCTCGCTTTCTACCGGTGTGCACCCGCGGGCTCTGGCAGGAGGTTGAAGAAGCACCTGACCGTGGGCCCCACGTTAGACTGTTCTGTTTAAAATCAAACAGAGAGTTGTTCAAACTTGGAAAATGCATAACTATGTGTAGAAAGATCCAAAAAATAGTGAGATAAATTTTGTTGGATTCCTCTAAGAGAGTACTATCCAGGGGTACAGCCCAATATTTATGAAAATCCCTGGTTTTGGCTCATTAATTCATATAAGGAAAATTTTGTAGGAATTTTTCCAGGAGCTCTGTGTATTGTAAAATTCCCAAATTTGTGCAGGAGATTCCTCCAAAAATACTTGAACTACAGTAAAATTTTCAGAAGCATTGGACCTCATTTGCTTGGCCAAATGTGGTGTTAATTCCTTATGTCTCTGAAAATTGGAAAATAGAACAGAGTTCAATTTGAGAATTTTTCCCCAAACTTTAGAACCTCATAACTCTTGATAGGAAGCCCCAAATTTAGTGATTCAAATTGGGTTGGATTCATATTGAATAGCTATGTCCAAATCTACAACCCAATTTGTATGAAACTCATTATTTAATTCTGGAAAATTCTTTAAACCTTTTCAGCAAAAGAATTCTTGAGAGAGTTTGGTTCATTAAAAAACCCTCAAATTTTGCCATAGTATTCTCTAGGATGTTAGTGAACACCTGTAAAATTTTCAGATCATTTGGAGTTGATTTGCTCAGGGCAATTCAGATTTAAAGTTGCTGTATTCAATTGAATACAGAAACATTTTCAGAGAAGTTCCTGAACTTCGAAATTCAGTTCTGGGTAAATCTTAGCTTTAAAAATTCTAGGAAAATTCATGCAAGCTATATGAACTATAGTGGAAATTGTAGTTCACTAAGTTTGGCATGAACCTGAGTGTTATCTCAGAATTAATTCTTTCTTGCTTAATAGCTTAGAGAATTGTTCTGAACAAACCACTGAAGGAAAAGTGCTAATTTTTGGTCCAGATGACTTTCTTGTGAGAAGGAACTCACAAGAAAATTTCCAGCTCCATTGGAGCCCTGGATCAGTAATGCTCTGTTCAACTTCATTAGGTGATCACCACCCAAGTGATGAACCCCACTTCTCACTTGATCATAATACTTTAACCCAAACCCAAACCGCTAGCACCAGTGTCATTTTAAATTCTTAAACAGAGTTCCAGTTTCTAAAAACTTGTTATTAGAACTTGTAGCAAAGTCTTTACAATTAAACAATTGTGCATATTCATTACGTGTAGCATCTCCGTGAAGAACTTGAAGTCATTGGAATAGAGATCAAAGGAGGGAGGCAAGAGATCAAACCAAGTGGTCTTCACTAACTGAGATATATATATATTAGTTCCCTGCAAAACAAAGGCAAGCCCCGGTTTGCATCAAATTATTACAAGTTTTTATTTGTATTCACTTTATATGTCTAGCATTTTATTTATTGCATTAAGTCTAGGTGGCATGACACTCCAAATGCATGACCCAGAAAACCCTGGAGTATAATGTAGAGTAGGTTATAAATTGATTTCAACTGCTGATCTCAAATTAACAAAAGTGGATTAAAAGAAGCAAAAACTCGAGTGGGCAGTTTCCTACTCGTGAAACGGGGTTAAGGGGGATCAATCGGAAGAGTTGGGAATTGATTCTCATAGTTGGGAATGGAGACCGGGCAGCGGATGGAAGGATCAAGGACGTGGTCCTGTGAAACTAGTCTATGTCTGAGTCGATTAAGGCCCGTTCTCGTGTGCGGCCCGTTGGACAAGTTTGAGTTGTGTACCGGATGCATACTGGCTATATGGGACCCAGGAAACCGACGTAACATGTTAACCTGGGTGTCGAGACATACCTCACCGTCTGATGCCGATGCTGAAAGGATAGAGAAGTCGGCTCTACGAGGGTTTGCCGTAGGGAGACTTAATCCCAGTCGGTGGGACCGGTTCAACATTTTGGTGTCGTGTGGAAGGTTGCCACGTACGATGTCAGTGACAGTTGCTGTGTGCAACGTCGAGTACGGGCGTACGTGTCGTGTCAGCCGGGTGTTTTTGATTGCAATCACCATCGCTCGTGGAATGGACCGAGCATACTTGTTCTCTGCGTCGTGACGTAGTAATAAACCGGGAAAACATTTAATGTGCTTCGTGGGTAATCCTCATAACGGAGATGAGGAACTATCAACACTTCACTAAATTTAATTTCCACCTTGGGCTAGTAGCGTCGAGGTAAAGCGTTTCTTGTTTGATTGTGGAGCCTCGACGTTGATGGCGCAAGGTCCGTATGAGTCTAGGGTAGCTCACTAAAGTTATTTTCACCTCGGGCAAGTGACATCGAGATGAAGCGTTTCTTGTTTGATTGTGGAGTCTCGATGTAAGTTGCGCGAGGGCTATAAAAGTTGCTTAAAACTTGAAGTAAGGACCCTCCTTTAGCTGAAGTTCATCGTTTGTGCAAACTTCTATAATCAGCCCTCTAATTTAATCATGTAGAGTTCCATGACTAGGGTGACGGGTCAGTCTTGCTGAGCTTCGTGCTCATAGATACTGCATAAGTTGTTTTGCAGGTAATAACTGTACGGTGATATGTACGGGTGTCCGATGAGACTCGGAGCTCTCCGAGTGGTGAACTCATGGCAACCCTTGCCACTGCTATTGTGATAGTGTTGCTAGCGAGAAGGGTCCGCGGGCTGGACACCTTCTCTGTTGCTTAGCATAGGTATGAGACGTGAGTTGTATTAGTCTTCTGCTGTAGAGTATTTTGAGAAGTATTTATAAAATTTACACTTTGTAAGCTTCCGCTTGATTTATGTAATATGATGCTTTATTATGTGTGCTGTTGGGTGCCACATCGCACGACACCACCCAATGCGATTCCCGGGCGAGGTGCCCCGTCTCCGTGAACCAGGACGACCGACCCTCACAGTGACACTATTATCCTGGCATGTGCTCACATGAACCGGTCCTTAGATCTACGGCAAGTAAACCACCATCTCATGCTACCTCATCCACAAACCCAGTCTTGCCTAGATCTCCCTCCGATCCATGTTCATTAACAACATCAGTTTCTTATTATCATTACGAGTGCAGTTAGCTAGACACTCTATCTCGCTTCCCAATCCCATGGACTCAGCGAAGCATAAAGCAAAAAAAACCATACCCGACTCATAAACATCCCTGACGACAAAGGTGGTTTAACCAAAACTAGTAAACTCCTATAAAAGGGTTTCCCATCATGTTTGACTCAGCACACACACACCTTTTCACAAAACAAAATAGTTTCCCAAAACATAGGATCAATATGGTCAAGGAGCACTTGCCTTGTTCTGGCTGTTCCGGTTGCTCAAAATCTTGTTATTGTAGTCTGTCGTAGGTAGCTCACTGAGCTTGTCCTTCTATACATGATCACGCACATACAAAATTTACAACAATCAATATCATGCACAAACTTTAACTAGATGCGATGATGCTTATGCATGTTAATCCTATGATGCAGTTTTTATTAGATCGGTTTGTTCGTGTTCTAGCATGGATTGCATGGTTTTACGATGAACAGTGGTGTTTGGATCAAATATGGACATGGCGATGATCATGTCTTTAGATCTAGATCAACAGGTGATCTGCCCACGAAAAAGCTTCTGTTCGAAAGGAATCGAAGAACAGACGCAAAGAAAACGCGACGATGTCGTAAGGTGGTATTGGAGACCTACCTTATGTTCTTCTTAGTCTCGGGGTCCTTCTCCTATTAGACAGATCGTTGGGGCTCTCTTCCGGTGATCTCTCTCGACCAAACTTCCGGCGATGGGTTTACTCGGCGAGTTGGGGCTAGGGCTCTGAGTCGTCGGCTCAGGAGGTGGAAAAGAAGTTCGTGGTTTCGGCCAAGGGTTCTGGGTTCTATTTATAATCGGGAGAAGAAGAGTCCTAATCTGATTGTATTTCGAATAAGAGTCCTATTCAGATTGTCGTTGAATCTTAACAACCTATATTTTGTTGTTTTGGTGCGGTAACATTGTGGAATTCAGGTCGGTTTCCTCTCCGTATCAGTATTTCTACGCGTACAGAATCCGAAAACCGCTCCAGAACTCCTTACCTCCGCGGTGATGAGCTCCGGAAGCTCCACGTGTCCACCGGGACCTGGTCTCCCCCTTTCCGCAGAGACGAGCTCCGGTTGTGCCGCGTGTCAAGCGAGCGAGACCTCCCTCTCCTTCAGAGGTGAGCTCCGCGTGCGCCACATATCCTGGCGGTCGGGACCTCCTCTCTATTCGGAGGTGGCTCCGCGCACGCCACATGTCAGTGCCGGACCTTCCCTCTCTCCGGAGGTGGCTTCGGGTGTGCCACGTGTCCTAACAGCACCAGACTTCCTTTCTTCTGAGAGACGAGCTCCGAGGTTGACACGTGTCCAACAGTGACGGACCTCCCGGAGATAAGCTCCGGCGGTGACACATGTCCAATAGAGCCGGACCTCTCAGAGGTGAGCTCCGAGATCGATACGTATCCCGCGCGACTGGTCCTCTGATTTCCGCAGTGACTAGCTCCGAAGGTGACATGTGTCCTGCGGGGTCGGACCTCTCCCCATTTGCGGAGATGAGCCCCGAGCCTGCCACGTAGCCAGTTAGCGGTGGACCTCTCCCCATTTGCGGAGATGAGATCCGAAGGCGCCACGTGGCCAGCGGGCCGCGAAAGTTGTCCTCGGCACTCTTGGTGAGCTGGATTTTTGCTCTTTTTGGCTATCTTTTTAATTCTTTCTCTGTCCCTACTTCTTTTGAAATTTTTTCTCTACATGAAACATGAATAAATGCAGAAACCAAAAATGAGGGTGTCACACGCTAGGCAGCCAAAGACCCGTAGGTGAGAGACTGTCGGTTTGCGCCCATGCCAAGCCTCGTACGGCGTCCTGCCATTGAGAGCCTTGGTGGATGAGCAGTTGAGGATGTAGACTGCCGTCACCACCGCCTCTCCCTAGAAGATAACCAACATTCCCCTCTGCTTGAGGATGGCTCGAGCCATCCCCATAACCGTCTGGTTGCGTCGCTCGACGACGCCGTTCTGCTGTGGGCTGTACGACGTGGAGTAGTGTGTAAAAGTCCCAAAAACGTGAACGCAAAGGAACGGATGATGGAACGTCATTGTGTTTCTGTTCATGAAAAATGGGACTTACAAAAACTTTCTTACATGGGATGGTATACATGAGGTGCAACCACATGGGTTCAAGCATGTCTTTGAAGGTGTTTGACCAAGGTGGAGTTAAACTCATGTGTAATCATACATGTACATGAGAAAGAACAAAAATAAGGTCTTTAGTCTCAAAGGCTCAGCTCAAATTGCTGCCAAACTTTGGGATACACATGGAGCCTCATACATTTGGATTGAGGAGAATGTGGTGGCAACTTTCTGATTTGAGGGTGAGCCAAAAGGGAATGGACTATGATCATGTTGAGTTCATGCTGAATTCAAACATGTTAGGACAAGGGAATGATTTGAGTTATATGACATAAAATGATAAACTCAAACATGGACATGTGGGAAGAGCAAAAATCTTCTTTAACTCCTGTTTAACACATGTTAACCCGGGAAAGGATTTCACTCCCAAGGATCTAACTCATATGTACATTCCCTATGAGTAGAGGGGAGGGAAGTTTAAACCCCATTTTTGAACCCTTGCAAAGCATTCATGGTCAGATGGTCCAAAAGCATATATATGAGATGACCATTGCAGTCCTCAGGTATTAAAGAGCTTAAGTTCCAAAATTGGAGAGTGTTTGAGCTCATATACCATTTGTTCAAAGCATTGTTTGAGATCACCTTCAAATTCAAATTTGAGGGGCATGGTCAAAAACTGAACTTGTAAGGTTCAGCTTGGGACCAAGGTTAATCAAGCATGGGCTAGGAGCAAACCAAAGTGGTCACCCCAAATTCAAATGGGTCATCACCAAAGAGGGCTTAAATATTCAGTTTGAATCAAAGGGGTTACTTCAAAGACAAGAAGGCCCTTTTCCAAAAAAAGGAAATTCAAACTGTTGTTTGAAAAATGGTATTTGCAATGACCAACTGAAGGATCAGAGGACATATTTGAATTCCTCAGGTCCAAATTATGAAGAAGGCAAATTTTGAGAAAATTTGGAGGTGCTTTGATACATGTATCAAAGATACTTGTGAATTGTCATTGAAATTTGAATTCGAATTTGAAACTGAAGTAAAAATTTCCAAATTTCCAATTGGCCTTTGAATTTGAGCTCTTCATAGCTGAATTTGCCATGTGCCAAAATCTGGAGATATTTGAGAAAGAAACTTGGTGGGGCCCAATTGTCATAGAAGAGGAGGAAAACTTAGCACCTAAGTCTTTACTCTCGGGTTAGACCGAGCTCCCGGCGCCACCGAGGCAGCAGCCACCACCACCTCCTGCTCGAGCTGCCCCCCCACGCGCGGGCACCAGAGGCGGTTCACCCGGCGCCTATCCTCCCCACCGAGGCAAACACGAAGTTCTTCACTCGTGCTCGCGGCTTTCTTCTGCTCCCGCGCCCGAAAAGCAGCCGCCGGCGACGCCTCTGCTTCCTTCCGTTGTCCACCAGCTCGCGCGCCCGGTTGCTCGAGCCGTCCACACGAAAAGGGAGCACCAGCGAGTGCACAAGAGGTTCCCCAGCTCAGCTCCGGTGTTCGGGGCTGCTGTTGGCCGTAATCTGAGGATCAGCGCCGAAGCCGAGGGGTAAACGTTGGAAACCGACGTCGGGCTCTCGTGGGCAGCTCACCACCGTGGGTTTCACACTCAAGCAGCAACGCTCAGAGGTGCGCCGTACCACCGCGGTACTTCTCCCGGGAGCTCAGCTCAAACGGTGATCCTCAGTGACTGAATTTGAAGTTTTTCCTCCGGAGCTCGACCACGGACCTTCTGGTAAGGATTTCTCAAATTCGCGCTTAACTTGCACTTAGAGATCACCAACTCGTGCACAAAAGGGTCTAGGCTTAACGGCGGTCCTATCCCCTTCACAACCCTAGCTGGAAACACCGTGGTTACAACTAATCTTGAGCTTTTCGGGCGGCGACCATGGCGGGAACCGCCGGGCGCACGGTGAGACCCCATCTCGAGCCGTTACCGACCCAGTTTGAGCCAAAGCCGAGAACCCCCATGGCTCCCTGATGCTTTAGAGAAAATTCTCCGACCCTTTGGCGGGCTAGGATGCTCGGACCACGGCGCCGAAGCTTCACCGAAGGGTGCGCACGTCGCCGACCTAGTTCCGAGCGCCTTTAGCTTGTGCTGACCCTGTAGATGGGTTGCTCGCCCCTGAAAACCCCCAGGCGGCGAGTACCGAGCCGGGATACAGTCGGGAAGCCGACTCCGGCGAGCTCCGACGAGTCTCCGGCGAGGGGGCGGCGCGGGAAAAAGGGAACGACACGAGGTTGAAGACGACCGGCCGGTCCCACATGTCAGTGGCAGTATTTTAAATCTTCGATCCACTGCGGCCCCGGGATCCGGTGTGGTGGCGCGGGAAGGGCCCTGTGGCCCCGTGTGGCGTGGTCCCAGCGGCGGACACGTGTAAGGGGGACCCACAGGCAGAGTTTGAACTTTTCCCGAATTAATTTGAATTCCAGATTTAGTTCAAATTTTAGAACTGCATAACTTTTGCTAGTAAGCTCCAAATTTAGTAATTCAAATTGGGTTGGATTCAGGATGAAAAGCTCTATCCAAATATGCAACCCAATTTGCATGAGAACCAATAGAAAATTCTGGAAAATTCTTTAAAGCTTTTCAGCAAAAGAATTTTAGAGGGAGTTTGGTTCATCCAAAATTCCCCAAATTTTGCCAGGATATTCTTTAGGATATTAGGAGACCCCTGTAAAAGTTTCAGCTCATTTGGAGTTGATTTAGTTAGGGTAATTCTAATTCCCCAAGTTTCTGTATTCCAATAAGTACAGAAACATTTTCAGAGAATTTCCAAAACTTGGAAATTCGGTTCTGGGCATTCCTTAGCTCCAAAAATCCTAGGAAAATTCATGCATACTTCCTGAGCTATGTATGAAAGTATAGTTCACTTGAATTTGCATGAAAGTGCAAATTTAATCAGAATTAATTCCTTTTTGCCTAAATACTTAGGGAATTGTTCTGGGTGATCTACTTAGTGAATTATTCTGAATTTTGGTCCAGAGGACTTTCTTGTGACAAGGAACTCACAAGAAAATTTCCAGCTCCATTGGAGCTTTGGATCAATAGTGTTCTGTTCAACCAATTAGGAGATCACCACCCAAGTGATGAACCTCACTCCTCACTTGATGATGGTGCTTAGACACACACCCAAACCACCACCCCCAGTTTCATTTTAAATTCTTAAACGGAGTTCCAGGTTTAAAACTTGTCTTTAACACTTATTAGCAAAGGTTTTATAATTAAACATGTATGCATATTCATAATGTGTAGTGATGAAACGTGGATACGTGAAGAGTGGATCAAGGAGCAAGAAGGGCAGACATTGAGCTGCAAGTCAGCAGAAACTAACTCCATAAACATCTGACTTTGGTCACCTGCAAAACCAAGGCAAGCCCCGGTTTGCACTTAAGTTGTTTTTAAAGTTTTCTCTTTGTTCACTACTATTGGTCAAGGTTTGTATGTGCATTAGGTCAAGAATGTGTGATACTCCACTTGCATAACCAAACATGAACCCTGAGGTCAAGGGTAGAAGTGTGTCATCGCTGTAGAATAAGGCCATGCTAAATAGACTAGGGCATCCGGTAGAAGACGAGTAGTTGGAATCTACTCGCGAGTTATAGACGGGATTACCTGTGTGTAGATGGAAAAAGAGGCAAACTAAAATTTACATTTCTAAAGATGAGACCGGGCAGGAGGGTTAGGCAGCGACAAGACGAGGTCTTGGTCGAGTAGTTCTGCCTGTGTCGGTTAAGGACCGATGCGTGTGCGGCACCCAGGAGCAGGTATTGAGTTGTGTACCGGATGCTTACTGACATATGGGAACCAGGAAACCGATGTACCAGGTTCACTAGATTGTAGAGGCGTACCACATCGTCTCGTTAAACCTATGAGCCCGAGACGGCGCGACCGGTTCTACAGTCTAGTGTCCTGAGAAAGGTTGCCACATACGACGTAATGAAGGACGCCAGAGATGGGTCTTCAGAGGCGGGCGTATGTGTCGAGTTATCCGGGTAGTGTTTGATTCGAATCACCGTCCATCGCGGTTATTGATTACAGCTTGCTCCCTGTGATGTGACGTAGTTAATCAAGTTGTGTGGAAATAGTTTACAAAGTTTTAAATGCTGTTACGATAATTGGAAATTTCATGAAAACCTTGTTTAAAGTAGAGATAGAGCAAACTAAAGTTATTTTTCACCTTGGGACAAGTAACATTGGAATGAAGCGTTTCTTGTTTGATTGTGGAGTTCCAATGTTGCTGGGCGCAAGGTCACTACTATTATGGTTAAAAATTTGAAAGTTAAGGATAAACTCGTAGACGAGTCTTTTCGCAAAGGACAGGCTTAAGTCTTAGGTTACTTCCATATAGAGTTCCATGCTTTAGGAGAGACGGTTAAGTCTTGCTGAGCCTTTGTGCTCACTCTTGCTATATAAGTGGTTTTGCAGGTAAACATCGCCGCTATAAAGAAGGTTGTCCGGTGAGACTCGGGAACTTCTGAGTCATGTCACACTTGGAGAACCTAGCCGCTGCCATGTCTTCGTGTTGCTAGCGAGACGAGTCCGCGGGCTGGACCTCTTCTCGAGTGCTTCTTAGATATTCAACGTGAGCTGGTTATTGACTTCTGCTGTAGCTATTTTATGTAAATTATTTATAAAGAATAATTGTAAGCTTCCGCTTTTGATTTATGTAATACTGTGTTCCTTATATGTGTGCTGTTGGGTGCCGCATAACACGGCACCACCCAATGCGATCTCCGGGCGAGGTGCCCCGTCCCCGTGAGTGATCGGGACGGCGGGGTCCCCTCATAGTGGCGCTGAACACCCTCATCCGTGCAGTACAACGCGAATTCAGACGCCGTGAATTCGCCGCCGTTGTCGGTGCGCAGCATGCATAGCTTGCAGCCGCACTCTACCTCCGCAATGGCCTGCGCGTGCTTGATGGCGTTCACAGCCTCTCCCTTGCTGCCGAGGACCATCACCCACATGTAGCGGAAGAGGTCATCAACAAGCAGCAGGAAGTAACGTCGTCATCTCGGTGTAGACGGTGTCACCGGGCCACACAAGTTCTCGTGCATGAGGTCGAGCCGCTCCTTGGCTCAGAAGCTCGAGTGCTGGGGAAAGGGGAGCCACCTCTGCCTTGTCACTACGCAGACATCGCAGAACTGCTCCACATGGTCAAGGCATGGCAGACCCTGTACCATCTCCTTGGCATTGAGCCATTTCAGGGCCTTGAAGTGAAGGTGCCCAAAGCGCTCATGCCACTGCCACGCCTCGTCATCCCGGCGAGTAGCAAGGCAGAGAGGTTGTGCTACCTGCATGTTAAGGACGTAGAGTCGATTGGTGCCTCTGGTTACCTTGGCAAGAAGGCGATGATGGCGATCCCAAATCCTCATGACTCCGTCCTTGATCTCCATGCGCGAACCGTTCTCATCCAGCTGGCCCAGGCTGATGATAGAGTTCCTCAACCCGATAACCATACCAATAACCATCCCGCTAACCATCCCATCTAATCATGTGAGTTGGCCAGGCGCTTGTGACCGTAAGCACGACTATCATGATAGTTTTGCACTCTTAAGAGGTTGCACCACTTTACCCACAAGTTTGTGATTTCGTCACCCGTAGGCGACTGTAGAACCTCCATTATACCAGTACACAACCATCGGTGTATGGCCAAGAGATCACAAAATAGCCTTTACAAAGGGGCTACTAGATGTATGGACTCACTAAGGTTTCACCAGCAGGGTCGAATCACCATTCTCCCACCTACAGGCCCCCTCTTGTGCCATGCAGTTCCTAGAGCAGTCCTCTCTCGACTCCCATTCCCCACGCCTTCCGCGGTCCATAACAATCTAGCAACTTACCTAATTAGTCAGCTAAGCCGCACCCATATTTGGCCTTGTGGTGGCATTGTTTTCCTGGCATGTGCTGGCATGAACCGGTCCTTAGATCTATGGCAAGTAAACCACCATCTCATTCTACCACATCCACAAACCAAGCTTGCCTAGATATCCCCCGATTCTATGCTCATTATTACCATCAAGTTTTCATCATCATTATTCATATGAGTGCAGTACTTAGACATGTTCTATCTCGGCTTCCCGTAACCCGTAAGCTAAGCGAAGCAAAAAGCAAAAATGACCATACCCGACTCATCAACTCTCTGGGCGACAAGAATGGTTAACAAAACTAGTAAACTCCTATAAAAGGGTTTCCCATCAAGTTGACTCAAGCAAACACGTTTTCACATACAAAACAATTTCAAAACATGGGATCAATATGGTCAAGGGGCACTTGCCTTGTCCCTGTGGCTTTTGTTGCTCAAGCGTCTCGATGTCTCGGTGCTGTAGTCCTTCATAGGTAGCTCCCTGAGCTTGTCCTTCTACTCACGATCACGCACATACAAGATTCACAGCAATCAATCATCATGCACAAACTCTACCCAAGATGCAATGGTGTAGATCCTATGGTGTTGTTTTATTAAACTAGTTTGTACGTGTTCTTGCATGTTTTAATGGCTTGCATGGGGTTTTATGGTGAACAAGGGTGTAAGGATCAAGTGTGGACGTGGTAATGATCTTGACTCAAGATCTAGATCAATTCCACTGTCAAAAACCGATCAAACGTGATCTGTCCACACGAAACAGCTTCTGTTTGAAGGGAACGAAGAAAACAGATGTGACGATGTCGTAAGATGGGTAACGAAGACCTACCTCACTTGTCTTATGATCGTCGGCGACTGCGGGGTGTGACGGCTCGTCGGCGGTGCTCACTGGCGACTGAACTCCGGCAAGGGTGGAACTTAATGAGTTGGAAGCTAGGGCCTCCAAGTCGTCGACTCGGGAGGTGGAAAATAGGTACGTGGTTGCGGCCAGGGGGTTTTGGGTTCTTTTTATAAGGGGTGAAAGAAGAGTCCTACTCCGATTGGATTTCAAATAAGAGTCCTATTCAATTTGTTTTGGATCTTAACAACTTATCTCCAATTGATTTGGTGTGGCAGCAATCGTGGAAGAAATCGTATCGGTTTTTCAGTACCGGGTATTCCCTCGCGCACAGGAGAAAAACCGCTTAAGGATCTCGTCACCTCCGCAGGGTGAGCTCCGGAGGCGCCACGTGTCCAGCGGGGGCTGGGCCTCCCTTTTCCTCAGAGGCGAGCTCCGGGTGCTCCACATGTCTGGCGGGCGGGACCTCCCTCTCCCTCAGAGGCGAGCTCCGCGTGCGCCATGTGTCTGGCGGGCGGGACCTCACTCTCCCTCAGAGGCGAGCTCCGCGTGCGCCACGTGTCTGGCTGGGTCGGACCTCCCTCTCCTTCATAGGCGAGCTCTTGGGGTGCCACATGTCAGTGCCGGACCTCCCCTCTCCTCAGAGGCGAGCTCCAAGAGTGCCACGTGTCAGTGCCAGACTTCCTTTCCCCTCAGATCGAGCTCCGAGGTTGACACGTGTCCAGCAGTGTCAGACCTCCCTTCTCCTCGGAGGTGAGCTCCGAGTATGACACATGTCCAGCAGCGTCAAACCTCCCGTCTCCGCAGAGACTAGCTCCGAAGGCAACACGTGTCCAGCGGAGTCGGACCTCACCCCTTCTCCTGAGGCGAGCTCCGAGCCTGCCACGTGGCCAGCAGTGCCGGACCTCACCCCCTCCGCAGGGATGAGCCCCGAAGGCGCCACGTGGCCAGCAGGCCGTGGGAAGTGTCGACGACGCTCCTCAGCGAATTGGAATTGGCTCTTTTCAGCTATGTTTCTCCCATTTTTATGATTCTTTCCCATTTCTATTTCTTGTATAATGTTTTTCTATATGCAATGCATGAATATGAAATTGAGGGTGTCACAAACCTACCCCCCTTAAACTGAATCTCGCCCTCGAGATTCGATAGGGTAGAGAATAGATGAGGGAATTCTGCCCTGAGGTCTTCCTCACGCTCCCATGTAGCTTCGGCTTCCGTGTGATGGCTCCACTGTACCTTACACCATCGGATCACTTTGTTCCTCGTGACCCTTTCCTTCACATCCAAAATTTTGACAGGGTGCTCTACGTAAGTCAGATCCTCTTGAAGCTCAAGCTCATCCATTGGTACTTATTCTTCTGATACTCTCAAGCACTTCTTGAGCTGGGATACGTGAAACACGTCATGCACGTCGGAGAGGTGCGTTGGGAGCTCTAGTTGATAAGCTACCTCTCCTCGCTTGCCCAAAATCTTAAATGGCCCGATGTAACGAGGTGCTTACTTGCCTTTGACGTTGAAACGTCGTTGGCCACGGATAGGCGATACCTTAAGGTACACGAAGTCTCCTACTTCGAAGGTCAACTTTCTTCGCCTATTGTCCGCATAACCTTTTTGTCGTGACTGAGCAGCCTTCAAGTTCTCTCTTACCGTTTGGACTTGCTTTTCGGCGTCTTGCAGTACTTCAGGTCCAAACACTTGGTTCTCTCCGGTCTCATTCCAGAACTACACCGTCTACCATACAATGCTTCGAAAGGTGACATCCTCAAGCTGACTTGATAGCGGTTATTGTATGATAACTCAGCATACGGCAAGCTCCTATCCCAACTACGCCCATGTTTCAAGGCACAGGCTCTCAACATGTCTTCCAAAATCTGGTTTGTCCTCTCAGTATGCCCGTCGGTTTGCGGGTGATAAGCGGAGCTGAAATCCAATCGTGTACCCATAGCTTCATGTAGCTTCTTCCAGAACCTAGAGGTAAATTGGGTACCCCGATCTGAAACTATCCTCTTCGGAACTCCATGACGACACACGGTTTGCTCCATGTACAACTCGGCTAGTTCTATGACGCGGTACATGGTTCTAACAGGAAGAAAATGAGCTGTTTTTGTCAATCGGTCCACAATAACCCAGTTGGAGTCGTAACCCGACCGAGGTGGTAATCCGATGATGAAATCCATGCTGATGTCTTCCCACTTCCACTCGGGTACTTTCAATGGTTGTTACAGTCCAGCGAGTCTTTAATGTTCAGCCTTCACCCGTTGGCACGTGTCGCATAAGGCAACATATTCAGCTATGTCCCTTTTCGTACCATCCCACCAATAGCAGGTTTTCAGGTCCTTGTACATCTTCGTACTGCCGGGATGTATGGAATAAGGTGAGTCGTGTGCCTCCTTTAATATCGTGTCGCGGATGTGCTTCACGTTGGGCTCTTTTTTCCTAACCAAAGCGTACCCTTCTCGTCTTGCTTGAAGTCCTTTTCTATGCCCTGTCGGATTCTTTCCTTGATCTCCTTGATTTCCTCATCCATTGCTTGGCCATCTCGTATCTCTTCTTCCAGCGAGGAGTTGAGTTCTATCACTTCCATCTCGTTCAAGAACCCGAGATGTAACCGTTCGAACTCCTTGCGCAGCTCGGGCGGTAGCTCCCGAACCATGAGTTGGTGATATGCTCCCTTTCGGCTCAATGCATCAGCTACTACATTGGCCTTTCTGGGGTGATAGTTGATTCCAACATCATAATCCTTGATGAGTTTCAACCATCGACGTTGCCTCAAATTCAAATCCGTTTGGGTGAATATGTATTGAGGCTTTCGTGATCTGTATAGATCTCACATCGGTGGCCAAGGATATAATGTCTCCAAATCTTTAATGCATGCACCACGGCTGCAAGATCTAAGTCATGTGTGGGGTAATTCAGCTCGTGTTTCTTTAGTTGTCTCGACGCATAGGCTACCACTTGTCCTTCTTGCATGAGTACACATCCAAGCCCTTGTCTTGATGCGTCACAATATATGTCAAAACTCTTGCTCACGTCCGGCAATACCAAAACCGGCACTGTGGTTAGCCTTTTCTTGAGCTCCTCAAAGCTTTCTTGACACGCTTGTGTCCACTGAAATGCTTTTCCCTTCATTAGCAATTCAGTCATAGGCTTTGCTATCGTGGAGAAATCCTTGATGAACCGGTGGTAGTATCCAGCCATCCCAAGGAAACTCGGAATATCCCTCACATTCTGCGGTTGGTTCCACTTTAGAACATATCCCACTTTTCCGGGATCAACCGATACTCCTTCCTCGGAGATGATGTGGCCTAGTAACGATATCTCCTTTAGCCAAAATTGACACTCGCTGAACTTGGCATACAATTGATGCTCTCGCAGTTTCCGCAATGTCAATCTCAAGTGTTCTTCATGTTCTTCCTCGCTTCTCGAATACACCATGATATCGTCGATGAAAACCACGCCGAACTTATCCAAGTACTCCATGAAGACCTTATTCATGAGGTACATGAAATATGCGGGTGCATTCGTTAACCCAAAAGACATAACGGTATATTCATACGAACCATACCGTGTTCGAAAGGCAGTCTTGGGTATGTTGGAGGGCTTAATCTTCAGCTGGAAGTATCCCGACCGAAGATCAATCTTGGAGAAAACTCGGGCACCTTTCATTTGGTCGAACAGATCCTCTATACGGGGCAGTGGGTATTTATTCTTGATCGTCACCTCATTGAGAGACCTATAATCCACACACATCCTTTGGGTCCCATCCTTCTTGTCTACGAAGAGCACGGGGGCTCCCCACGGTGACGAGCTTGGGCGTATAAAACCCTTTTATAGCTGCTCCTGAATTTGCTTCTTAAGTTCCATTAGTTCATTAATGGGCATCCTATATCTGCTATGGGTGCAGTTCCCGGTACTAAATCAATGGCAAACTCAATGTCCCGGTCAGGTGGCATACCTAGAAGTTCTTCCGGGAACACGACCGAATATTCTTGAACCACCGAAATGCTTTCCAATGTTGCTTCTTTGACGTGGTTCAACGTTGCCTTCTCGGTTGCTGGTTAAGATGACTCGAACTCAATACGAGTACTGTGCTCATTTGTCAACTGCACACTCCTCTCGGCACATTGGATCACTCCGTTGTGCTTGCTTAACCAATCCATTCCAAGTATTATATCAAGCCCTTGGGAATCCAAGACAATAAGGTTGGCAAGGAAGTCTACCCCCCTTATTTTAAGGTTTACTTTTGGACATACTATATTAGTCCTCATCTCTCTACCAAGAGAATTAACCAACATAATATATTTCATGTGTGATATGGGCAAATTATACTTGGCAACATACTTGGATGATATGAATGAATGCGATGCTCCGGAATCAAATAAAACAGTAGCTGGGTTGGAGTTGACAAGGAACATACCAATCACGACGTCCTCAGCCTGTTGCGCTTTCTCAACGGAGACATGATTCACGTTACCACGAGCGAAGTTCTGCTGCCCACGGTTACCTTGATTAGCTCCTCCGTTCGGCCGTGGGTTCTGCTTGGGCACGTTGCTTGGCTGTCCAAGGCCTTTCCTCGGGCATTGACTTGCAAAGTGTCCCGCCTCTCCGCATGCAAAGCATGCCTTGTTGCCCAAGACAGCAGGAACGTTGGGGCGAGGGTGGTTTTGAGCATAGGCGCCCATGTTGGGGCGGGGCGCGGAAGGCAAGGGCACACGAGGTGCTTGCACAAAAGGAAGTTGCTGCGGTGGCTGATTAGGGCGAGGTGGGTTTGCAGGCGGAAAGTAGAAGCGGACGAGCCATACTGTGGTGCAGCTGGGGGCATGAAACAGGGACGTACATTGCTCCCTTGTGGCTGGTATGGCATCTTCCTCTTGCCCTCTTGCTCGATCTCAAGGATCTTGCTCTCAACCACTATAGCTTTGTCAACAAGTTTCTGGAAGCTTGCATAGTCATTGTTGAGCAGTTGAACTTGGATCTCATTGTCCAACCCTCTCATGAACAAGTATTGCTTCCTTTGATCCGAGTTGACATCCTCGGGGGCATACCTTGACAGCTACTTGAACTTGTTGAGGTACTCATTCACGCTCTTCCTGCCTTGGCAGAGACCTTTGAACTCTTGCCTTTTTAGCATCATGACTCCAACAGGGACGTAATGGGAGCAGAAACTCTCCTTGAAATCAGCCCAAGTGATAGTCTCCTGGTTGTCATGAGCATTGCAAAGAGTGTCCCACCAGTCAGCGGCTGCTCCCATAAGTTGGTGCGATGCGAAGAGAACTTTCTCCCGATCATTGCACTGAACAATAGCAAGCTTCTTCTTCATGGATTTTAACCAATCGTCGGCCTCCATGGGATCATTAGCTTGTGCAAAAGTAGGCGGTCGAGTCCTCATGAACTCTCCCAGTCTGTTGTGAGCCGACGGTGGTGGTGGTGGTGGTGCAGGAACGGGGTTAGGATGGTTGTTGTTGTTGGCTTGCAGCTGACCCAAAGTTTGGATCATAGTTTGCATGAGCTGGTTCTGCATAGCCATCAACTGTTTAAGGTTGTTTGCACCAGCCCCGGGGTTAGGATTTTCAGGAAACTCAACGTCGCCATCCTCTTGGGGTTCCCGGTTGCCACGAACGTTCCTTCTTTGATGACTGGCATTTTCCTTCACCATCTGTGAGAGAGAGTTGAGTAGAATAGAAGTTTAGGTTGATCCCCCCAACTATATGCATCAAGGGGTATGAACTAAATAACTTCTTTTATCAGTGAGGATGTGAACAAGTGCCGAAACACCTCACATATCTCTACTATGTGTGGATATGGACCTTCGCCGAAATGTGCCACAACTCACACTAAGCACACAAACACAACCAATCATCACAAAAGTTCAACACACCACTCCTATTCACGCTTGTTCAATGGGAGTCCTAAACTTAATCATGTGAACTGGTGCTGTTCCCGCCGCGTGACGGGGGTGGTCCATCAGACACCTCAATGGTGTTAAGTGCACTCCCACGTGGTGGTGAACGAGTACCCATGCTCCGGATCACCGACATCTAGAAATAGGACATGAGAAGCTTTAGATAAGGAAGAAATAACTCCCAAAACTTCAGATGTTATGGAGCAAGGAAGCAAAAGTGTGGCTGTCCAAAAGGAGAGACAAGGAGGGGCTTGAAAATAGCACCTTGCGGTGGCTGTATTGACAAGGAAGTGCAGCTGTGACAACCTCATTTTTGGCTTCAGCATATATTCATGTTTTATGAAGAGAAAACATTTTAAGAGAAGTAGGAACACTATCAAAAAGATAGCCAGTAAGAGCCGAATCCAGTTCACAGAGAGCGTCGAAGACAACTTCCGTGGCCCGCTGGCCACGTGGCGTGTTCGGAGCTCATCCCTGCAAAGTGGGGAGAGGTCCGCCGCTAAAATGGCTACGTGGCAGGCTCGGGGCTCATCTCCGCAAAAGGGGAGAGGTCCGACCCTGTGGGAAACGTGTTGCCCTGAGCTAGCCTCTGCGGAAGAAGCAAAGGCATTTTCCGCAGGACACATGTCACCTTCGGAGCTAGTCACCACGGAAATCAGAGGACCAGTCGCGCGGGATACGTGTCGATCTCGGAGCTCACCGCCGAGAGGTCCGGTTCTATCGGACACGTGTCGCCACCGGAGCTTATCTCCGGAAGGTCCGCCACTGTTTGACACGTGAACCTCGGAGCTCGTCTCTGAGAAGAAAAGAAGTCTGGCGCTGGAGCCACCTCCGGAGAGAGGGAAGGTCCGACACTGATACGTGGCGCACGCGGAGTTCACCTCCGAAGGAGAAGGGAGGTCTCGCTCGTTTGACACGCGGCACAACCGGAGCTCGTCTCTGCGGAAAGGGAGAGACCAGGCCCGGTGGACACGTGGAGCTTCCAGAGCTCATCACCGAGGAGGTAATGGGTTCTGAAGCGGTTTTGGAATCTGTACACGTAAGAATACCGGTACGGAAAAGAAACCGACCTGAATTCCACAATGATACCACACCAAATCAACTAAAGATAAGTTGTAAGATTCAACGACAAATTGAACAGGACTCTTATTCGGGATACAATCAGATTAGGACTCTTCTCTTCCCGATTATAAATAGAACCCAGAACCCCTGTCCGAAACCACAAACTTCTTTTCCAACTCCTAAGCTGACGACTTAGAGCCCTAGCCTCAACTCACCGAGAAATCCATCGCCGGAGTTCAACAAGGAAAATTACCGGAAGAGAGCCCCAACGATCGGAGAAGGACCCAAGACCGAGAAGAAAGTAAGGTAGGTCTCCAATACCACCTTACAACATCGTTGTGTTTTCCTTGCATCTGTTCTTCGATTCCTTTCGAATAGAAGCTTTATCATGGACAGATCACTTGTTGATGGGGTTGATCTAAAAGACAAGGTCATCGCCACGTCCACATCTGATCCGAACACCTCTGTTCATCATAAAACCATGCAAGAACACGTACAAACCGATCTAATAAGACTGCATTATAGGATAGCATGCATATGCATTATCGCATCTAGTTAAAATTGGTGCATGATATTGATTGCTGTGAATCTTGTATGTGTGTGATCCTGTATAGCAGGACAAGCTCAGGGAGCTGTTTACGATGAGCTGCAACAACAAGGTTTCGAGATACAAGAACAACCGGAACAGCAAGAACAAGGCAAGTGCTCCTTGACCATATTGATCCTATGTTTTGGGAAAAACTGTTTTGTTTTGCGAAAAGGTGTGTGTGCTGAGTCAAACATGATGGGAAACCCTTTTTATAGGAGTTTACTAGCTTTGGTTAAACCACCCTTATCGCCAGGGAAGTTTATGAGTCGGGTATGGTTTTTGCTTTATGCTTCGCTGAGTCCATGGGATTGGGAAGCGAGATAGATGTGTCTAGCTAAATGCACTCATAATAATAATGAGAAAACTGATGTTGTTAATGAACATGGATCGGAGGGAGATCTATGCAAGACTGGGTTTGTGAATGAGGTAGCATGATGTAAGGGCCTCCGTTTTTGACACATGTTTGAAGTGTTCATCACCACACACACACACACCTCATTTGAAGCAAATTGATAAACACATTTGAAGAGCAAGTAACGACCATCAACATGCTCATTAGGGAACAAACTCACATATTGCAAAAGTGGTATTTCCCACATGTGAGATACAGGGGCTGGGCATATGAAAACTCCTACTCAGTGCTAGGAATGTCCATGCCAAGTTTCACCCAAATTCAAAACCTTTTTAAGGTCATTTTGGGTGTAGCTAGAAAGAGGGCAGTTTGAAACTACATTCAAATTCAAACTGTTTTTATCCCATGAATTCAAAAGTGGGAGGCATATTCTTACTCAGCAAATTTTTGTGAGCTCACACACCAATTTTCACTCCATTTGGAGTTGATCTTGATATGAGCTAAGTGGGGCAAGTTCAAACTTTATTTGAATTTCAAACTGAACATGTGCTGAAATTTATCCAAACCAAACCCAATTTGAATTCTAACCAATTCAAATGGCTCAAGGGTAGATCATTCAAATCACCATGGGCTTTGTGGGGACTACTGTTTACAACAGTGAATTTGAGTTAAGATCAGAGGTTAAAATTGAAAGTGGGACCGACATGTCAGCCACTGAAGGAGATCAACCGAGTGGACTTTCAGTACTCGGGTCCCCGAGCTTCTCCCAAGACGCCACCGAGGGGAGGCCGCCGCGCCACCACCTGCTTGCTGCCCACGGTCGCTGAACCGACTCCCGGGGCCCTTATCTAGGCGTCCGAGCAGCCGCCGGTGCTCCCCATCCCTACCCCAACGCGCTCTCGCCCAACAGACTGAAACTCCTCATCGCCGAGTGAACTTTCGGTTCCTCATCGCCCGGCCGATCCAGTGACCCTCCCGGCGATCTGAGACCAGCACCGGGTGCGCCAAGCCATCTTCAACACCCTCGCATCGGTTCCAGACCCTGCGCTGTCTTCCCTGAGCTCCACCACGGCGATCCTTTCTTTGCTGGTTCAGCTCGAGCCACCGCTGCGGGAACCATCCTTCCGGCCACCACAGCCCACCGATCACCGAGCTGTGAACAGCATAGAGGTTCGCCTTCAGTCCCTCTTTCATTCCCGCAAGCTCTGGCGGCGTGACAAACACTGCTTAGGCCGGAATTTCATATTTTCGTGACGGTGTGCAAAAGAGGAGTCGGCACCGATCAGAGAAATTCGTAAGCCACACTGCATCACTCATCCTCTCATGGAGAGGATCACTTTTAGTTGCCAGTACGAGCCCATAGGAGCAGGAACCACGAAGAACCATGGAGGGAAACCACTGTTCTTCGAGTTTTAGTAGAAATCCCGATTTCCGGCTTAGGTCGCACGGTGACAGCCCAACACAGCCCTTCCCGAGCTCCGTGGAGCTCACGTCGACCTTTCCTATGGTACACTGATGCTCGACGACCCTTAGCTTGATCGGGTGAGGTGCTAGCGAGGACGGGCAACACGGCCGAAGTTCTCCCGAGGCTGCTGCTCGTCGCCGACCATGTGCCGGCCATTTTCATGAAGAGCTAAGCCCGGAATCGTGTTCCCCGAGTGAAAATTGGCAGGGGCGGCCGGAATCATGAAGCTTAGAGCTCCACAGAGGCTGCCGGCGAGCTCTCCGGCGAGGTACCCCGGCGGCAGAGCGCGGGCGGCGGGAGGTAGACGAAGGGGGTGGACCCCAGCTGTCAGCGGCAGATATTTTAAATCGGGATCAGGCTGTGGCTCGGATCCGGTGTGCTGGCACTCAAATACCCCGTAGACTCCGGTGTGCCGACGCCTCAGCGCGCAACACGTGTCCCCGTGGCCCACCAGCAGATTTAAACTTTTCCCCCGATTTTCAGATTTCATTCAAACTTCAAATCCTCATAACTTTGGCTAGGAAGCTCCAAATCGAGTGAACCAAATTTTGTTGGATTCAGCTCTTTGAGAACTTTCCAGAAAATCAAGTTTCACTTCATGAAAATCCTTATTTCCCATAATTAATTCTTCAAAGTTTAAACTGTTGTGGAATTTTAACTGGAGAATCCCTTGGAGGAAAGTTCTGAAATTTTGCTGGGATATTCACAAAAATATCCCTGAACTACCATAAAAATTTCAGGTCCATTTGATCTCATTTGATCCACCTAATGTTGTGATTAGTGAAACTATTCCAGAGAAAATCGAAAATGTTCAGAAACATTTTCAGAATTTTCTATGAAATTGTTTAGCTCATATCTTTAGTTAGGAACCTTCAAATCAAGTGAGACCAATTCCATTAGAACCCTCTGAAAATCTAGTTTTTAGAAAGTCATGGCTTGTTCTATGAAAATCCCTAGAACACCCTAAGAGTTCCAATTAAAGTCAAGGACATAATTAATTGTGGAGGGCTCAAATGAGCGTTGCTGCAACTAAAACTTGACCAAGTCTCTGTTTAGGTTGTAACCAAGTCACAGTAAAAGTTTCACAATCTTTGGGTCTGTCTAGTGAGGCGTAGAAGGTTCACAAGTTTAAAACTCAATTCAAATGCATTTAATTAATACATGTACTTCTTATATCATGTAGTCGCTAAGGTCGAGGAGGAACCCAAAGTCCTAGACTTCGTTACCCCGTAGGAGCAGCTAGTCTACAATCAAGAGCAGCAAGGCAAGCTCCGGTTTGCATTAACCGTTTTACAAATTTTTATTGCTTTGAGCACTTACTTGAGTATTATGATTCCTTGCATTAGAGTCTTGTTTGGAAACCCAATTGCATAGCCAAGAAAACCATGGGTTGGGTTTAGGATTGCAAACCCCGTTAGCTACTGCAAAGCTAAGTTAGGGTAGGATTCGGTACAAGTCGAGTAGTTGGAACTACTCGCGAGCATAGGCTAGAGGCACTCGACTCGGGTAGAGATAGCACATGATACACATGGCAAGAAAAATGAGACCGAGCGGAGAGTAAGGGCAGCAGGACTTTGGGGCCTGTGTGCTATAGCTCCGTTTTTGTCGATTGAGGACCGAGCCGTGTGCGGGCCTGTTGAACAAGCTAGTACAGTACCGAAGACCTACCGGCTATATGGGAACCGGGAAACCGATGTAACTTGGGTAGCTGGGTGTTGAGGCATAGCTGGTCGTTCAGAGGGTAGGTTGAGAGCTCGAGGTGTAAATCAGCTGGCGGCACTGAGATGCGCGTGCAGAGACCTCTTGCTCGGGACGATTGGACCGGTTCAACATTTGGCTAACGGGTGAAAGGTGGTTGTGTACGGCGTCCATGATGGTTGCTGTAGGCAACATCGAGTACGGGCGTACGTGATGGGTTGTTCGGGTAACCCTGCAGGTGTAAATCGATTATAATAACCGTCCCTCACGGTCAGTGAGTACCACTTGTTCACTGTACCGTGACGTAGAAAGAACAGGCTAGTTACATGTTAAAATGTTGCTGATTGAAAGATGGACTTGATTGTTAATGATGTGCTGTAGTTTAGAGCTAATTAAAGTTCCTTTCAACTTTGGGCAAAGTACATGAGATAAATGCGTTTCTTGTTTGATTGCGGCTCTCTCATGTGCCTTAGCGTAAGGTTCTCCACAACCTGCTGCTAAAACTTGAAAGTAAGGTCCCACTAATTAGGCGAGTCCTTTGCAACTTGTTTTTGTCTCATGTACCCATCAACCCTCATGTAGAAGTTCCATGTTTAGGAGAGACGGGTCAGTCTTGCTGAGCCTTCATGCTCATTGCTTGTGTTTGAAGCTTTTACAGGGTTCTATGAGGAAGGGACTCCCGAGGAGGAGATGGAACCCCAGGAGGGGAACCCCTTCGAGTAGGAGTTGTGCACGCCACCGTGTTAGTGTGCGTGCGTGCTAGCAAGGACACGTTCACGGGCTGAACGTGAACTTGATGCGTAGTCTACGCCCGTGAGTGTAGACTAGACCTATTTTGATGTAGAAATGTTCATAAACCACTTTATGTAATAAAAGTTTTGCTTGCGCTTTGTACCTTTGATGTGTGTTATTCGGTGCTGTGCAACGCAGCACCCCTCATCATGATCCTGGCTCGACAAGACCGTGGGGTCGTGTCAGCGTTGGTATCAGAGCTCGCTTGAGATTTAATGCACTACAAAGGTCATCTTTTTCAAAAATCCAGTGAGGAACGAGTTAGTAGCCCATATAAGGATGTTATTAGTGTATAGAAAGTTACTAACCTATTTGCCTATGTCGGAAAATCGTGTATCTCGGGACGTTTATGTCTTGGGGGTGCACGTAAGCGCTGTCCACCAGTGCGCACAAGCTGAAGGGTGGAGCCCCACGGGTGGCAGGTAACCCGACCCGCTTTAGTATCCTCTACAACTCTTCATGTCGTTTGGGGTATTCGAGCAACGTCTGTCCCTGGCGTGCATGGTGCAATTTGGGAGACCCCGTCATGTGGTCAGTAACGTGAACACGTAGCTCAAGGCGTGTTTGGCTTGAGAACATCTGGGCGAGTGATGACGGCCGGGTGTACGAACTGTATGGATACCGGGCTCGGTGTGCAGCCGAGTCTGACGATTGCTTGAGTTATTTGCAGGTAGTCTAACCATGAAATGGTAGACGTGTAGCATCCGTGTGTGAGAGACGCTTAGTGCCACTGAATTAACGAAGCCGGCTAAGTCCGGTATAGGTTTTTCCTTGTCAGGACGTAGTACCGACATGATCTGGTGACGCATCGACGTCACACCCCACTAAATGAACAACTTCATTGTAAAACTTGAAAGTTTTGATCTGGCGCATTAAAACTTTGCTGTAACCTCTTCCCTTAATCAGGAGATTTAAAGTTAACAAGTTTTCAACTTATAGGTTGCTAAGGACAGAGCACTCTGTTTTCAGCTGAATTAAGGCTGAAGTTAATCAGAGGTTAGAGATTGAGTTATTTCGAGGTTGGGGTCTTATGATACATTTCTGGAAATCTCTGGAAGAGCTTTACAACTTTTCTGTTGAGGTCCAGAGATGTTTCATCCCTTAACCAATCGAAAAATGCAGTAGAGTTGAAACTGTCCAGAAAATGGAGCAAAGACTCTCTGTAAACTCGCTGTAAATTGAGCATAACTTCCTGCATAAAATTCTAAAAATAGAAAATGAAGTAGTTCTGGAAAGTTTATGAGATGGGTTACAACTTTGTAACAGAAAGTTTTGTCAGATTGGGAACAGAATTAACTGGAATTCTTGGATCAAATCAGTACCTAAAGCAGGGAGGTGCTGTCCAATTTTCTCCAGAAATTCTGTTAACTTTGACCTATCATAACTTTTGAACCAGGACAGATCTTAGGCCAAGAAAATACTTTCTGGAAATCTATTGAAGTTATATTTAACTTTAATGTTGAGCTCCAGAATTGGTTTTGCCTTTAACATGGCCTAAATCAGGTTGAGATGGATACTGATCAGGGCTGTCATGTTGAACAGCAGATCAGCAGCCAAATTTGCTTAAAATTTGAACTATGTTTCCAAGTTTTATGGGTTCAATGACATGTCTTATGTTATAACTCAATGGGTTACTGTTTAAATGAATATTTGACATTTCTTAAAAATATTTTTACAGATGACAGCAGATAAACAGTTGGAGAACGGGTGGGTGGTGTCCCACTGTTCTCACCGCAGCGGCTATCCGGAAGCATTGAGGCAGATGCTTCAATATTTCGGGTACAACCAGATGCCGCAGTACTTCGCCAAGGAAGAAGGCGAGGAGGGGAACAAGACGTGGACAATCCATGTCGAAGTCCCTGCAGGACCTACGCCACCCGGTTGGGTGCCGTTCACCGTCACGGTGAGAGGTAGACAACCGGAAGGGATGTGGCAAGTGGCAGCCCGTGACACCATGTCACGTTTCTGCCAGCTACACGTGAGAGCGATGGAGGGCACTCCATACGCGCTCGTTCCGGTGGAGGGATGGGCTCATCATGTGTGGGAAGGGAGGTACCGGGAGGCAGCCGATCCGGGTTGCCCAAGGTACAGCCCCGCGGAGGCAAACCTTAGCCTCTAGATGAGGGCGGGAAACGCCGTGATGGACAGCCAAGCTGTTCATACGGAGCATCTCGCCGCAAAGCTCAAGGAGAGCACAAGCCGTGGAGACCATTTCGAGAGTGCTCACAGCGCACTCCGCAATGTGCTCCTTCCAACGATCAAGCGACTGAGTGAACAGCATAATCAGTTGCATCGTCTGAAGAAGGCGAAGAAGAAAAGCCGTGTCGACATCGCGGCGTTACAAGAGTTGGTGCAGACTCTAACCCAGCAAAATGAGGACCTTACTCAAGAGCGGGATGACACTATTGAGGAAGGGCAAGGCTGGGAAGAAGACTACAACCAAGCCATGGACGAGGTGCATGCATTGCAGGACCTCGTGCCTCCGGTATTGGGCATACCGGTGGTCTTGGGTCTTCCAGCAATGGGAGAACCCGAGATGGGAGAAGAGGTGGTGGATCCGGAGCCACCAGCGGAGGTACCAGAGGAGGACGACCCACAGGAGGTCGAGTTCTACTCCGAGTAGGGGGTTACAGTTGCCAAGTACGGCAGCTAGAGTAGTGTAACCCAAACTTTTGTAATCGGTGACATGTCGTGTAGGCAGTAGCGTATGTATAGGTAGTGACGACATGAGCACGACTTCTCGGAGACCCGAGAATAATGTATCTTGTATAAAGTTTATGCTTATCAATATATGTGAATGTTGTGCAAATTATTCATGTGTCACTTCAATACCTACTGTTGCATATGGAATTTTAAGTATGACATGTGCTAATCGCTGCAGTTTTGAATTTCAGAATGACTCGTACTCGTGCCAACCCGGATGTTGGGGGTACTAGCCAAGGGGGAGAGACCTCCCAACAGCCTCCCGAGGACTCCTGGGGACAGCAACAGCAGCAGCAGCAACAGCAAACGCCGCCACCGCCACTGCCAACGGTTACATTGGCCGACATCGTCGCGGCAATGGCGGGTTCTCATCAGCAGCACACGGAGTTGCTGTAAACTCTCATCGCCAATACGTCTCGACCAGAGAGGCGTCAAGAACGTGAGGAGCATCAACAGAGCTCCTACTCCGACTTCCTAGCGACTCATCCCCTGGTATTCTCAAGGGTGGATGAACCTCTCGACGCGGACAACTGGCTCCGCGCAATAGAGATGAAGTTCGGGCTGCTCCAGATAAGTGAGCAGCGCAAGACTCAGTTCGCGGTCCAGCAGCTCCAAGGATCCGTGAGCGCGTGGTGGGCAAACTTCTGTGCTTCACAGCCCACCGACCGAGTTATGACCTGGGCGGAGTTCCGGATGGCCTTCAGGGCCTATCACATACCGCCGGGTCTGATGAAGAGGAAGACGCAGAAATTCTTACACCTGCAACAAGGGAGCCGGAACACGCTGGAATACTGCAGGGCGTTCAACGATCTCGCGCTCTATGCGTCATATCACGCCGATACTGACGAGAAGCGGCGGGACCACTTTTACCAGGGGCTTAACCCGCTCCTGAAGGACAAGTTGGCGATGTTCAATCGCGGCAGCCTCAACGACATCATTGATGCTGCGATTGTGCAGGAGGACTCCGACAAGGAGTTAGCGGTGGCGCAGAGAAAGCGAACCAAGCCGCAAAGCAGCGGAGAGGGAGGCGGTCCCTCCCAGAAATTTTGGATGGTGAATCGCCCGCCATCAGGTCCACGTTGGCAGCCATCACAGTGGCCGATGCCGTTCCGCAGCCGGCCCTATTCTTCACCGGAATTCAGGCCGGCACTGCTAGTACCAGCTCCGCAACAACAGCAGCAGCAGCGGACGATGCCGCGTGCGTATGCACCTCAGCAACGCATGCCGGGCTTTCGTCCCCCGAGCACCGCACAAGCAGCAGCCACATGTTACAAGTGTGGTCGTCCAGGACACTTCGCCAGCAGTTGCCCGGAGAGGCAAGGCGGCGGAGTTGCACCGCAGTTTCCGGGGAGGAATCAACCCCGGAACCCTACTAATGCACGGCGGGCAAACCCTAGGCCCGACACTGTCCACCAGCTTGCCATAGAGGACATGCCGGAGGGAGAGCCAATCCTTGCGGGTATGTTTCAACTCCACCAGCATCCCGCCATAGTATTATTTGATTCAGGCGCCATGCATAGCTTCATTAGCCAAGCTTTCATTGATAAATATAGCTTGCAAATACTACCCACCGATAGTCATTATGTGATCTGCTCACCGGGTGAGAAAATTTCAGCAAGCAGGATGGTCCCATAAGCGCCATTGTTCTTAGAGGGTAGAGTATACCTTACGCCTCTCATAATTTTAGAGGGACAAAAGGTTGATGCCATCCTAGGGATGTCGTGGTTAACTCGCCACGGCGCTGTTTTAGACACCGTCCTACGAGTTGTGCACTTGAACTCAGAAGTGCACGAGTCTCATTCCTTATTTCTGGACAGTCTAGAAATAAAACTTCCAAGTGTCTATCAATCCACAACCATCAGATTGGAAGATATTCCAGTGGTCCGAGAGTTCCCTGACGTATTCCCGGATGATTTACCGGGAATGCCGCCCGATAGAGAGGTGGAGTTCAAGATTGAACTTGCACCGGGAACCTTGCCAATATCCCGAAGGCCGTACAAGATGGCGCCCAAGGAGTTGGCTGAACTGAAGACTCAGCTCACGGACCTCCTGGAGAAGGGTTTTATTAGGCCGAGCTCCTCGCCATGGGGCTGTTCGGCATTATTCGTGAAGAAGAAGGATGAGACGTTGCGGCTTTGCGTGGACTATCGTCCATTAAATGCCGTAACCATCAAGAACAAGTACCCGTTGCCACGAATCGACATGTTGTTTGATCAGTTGGTCAAAACAAAGATCTTTTCCAAGATGGACTTAAGATCCGGGTACCATCAGATTAAGATAAGGGCTGAGGATATTCCGAAGACGGCTTTCTCAACGAGGTATGGACTTTATGATTACCTGGTCATGTCCTTCAGCCTCACCAATGCTCCAGCTCACTTCATGTATTTGATGAACTCGGTATTCATGCCGGAGCTGGACAAGTTTTTTGTGGTCTTCATCGACGACATACTGGTATATTCCAAGTCGTAGGAAGATCACAAGAAACACCTGCGTATAGTCTTGCAACGGCTGCGGGATCACAAGCTATACGCGAAATTCAGCAAATGCGAGTTCTGGATATCGCAAGTGCCTTTTCTCCGGCATATCATCTCAGTGGAGGGTATCGCTGTAGACCCGAGCAAGATCACTCAAGTGCTGAATCGGAAATCCCCGAGGACTGTTCACGAGGTACGGAGTTTCCTCGGACTCGCGGGATATTATCGGAGGTTCATTCCGAACTTCTCGAAGATTGCCAAGCCTATGACGGAGCTGCTGAAGAAGGCTACCAAATATGTTTGGAGTCCAGCATGTGAAGCAGCATTCAAGGCTTTAGTCAAGCACCTGACATCAGCACCGTTTTTGGCGCAGCCAGACACAACAAAACCGTTCAATGTGTACTGCGATGCATCCGGCATTGGGCTCGTATGTGTGCTGATGCAAGACCGAAGAGTGGTCGCGTATGGGTCACGGCAGCTTAGAAACCATGAGCAGAATTATCCAACTCATGACTTGGAGCTCGCTGCCGTGGTACTTGCACTGAAAATGTGGAGGCACTTCCTACTCGGTAACCTCGTACATCTATATACCGACCACAAAAGCCTCAAGTACATATTCACTCAGAAGGAGCTGAACATGAGGCAGCGAAGATGGTTAGAATTGATAAAGGATTACGAAATAGAGATCCATTATCATCCGGGCAAGGCAAACGCAGTGGCAGATGCGCTGAGCCGTAAGTCACACGTCAAAAATCTGACCATCACACCGTTGGAAGAGAGCGAACCACCACTGCATGTGATTCCACATGGAGCTCTCTACAACTTAGCTTTGATCCCCACCATCCGTGAAGAAATAGCGGCAGCTCAGAAACATGACAAGGGCATGTCGCATTTGCGGAGACGTGTAGACAGTGGGGAGCTGAAATGTTTCCGGAAGGACGGAGGCAGCGTCCTATGGTTCAAGGATCGGATCATCGTACCCCGTAACCCGGAGTTACGGAAGAAAATTTTTGATGAGGCTCACTTATCAAAATTTTCTATTCACCCCGGCAGCAACAAAATGTATCAAGAACTCCGAAGCAAGTTTTGGTGGGCACGGATGAAGTGGGAGGTCGCAAAGTACGTGTCCGAGTGTGATACATGTCGAAGGGTGAAGGTGGATCATATGCGGAAACCGGGACTGCTACAACCACTGGGCGTTCCTGCCTGGAGGTGGGAGGATGTGAGCATGGACTTCATCGTTGGTTTACTCACCACTTTTCAGAAGCATGATTCTGTGTGGGTGATCGTCGACCGGCTCACCAAAGTTGCCCATTTCATCCCGGTCAACACCAACTACAACGCCAAGAAGTACGCTGAACTGTACATCTCACGGATCCTATGCTTGTACGGCGTACCCTGTACCATCATATCGGATCGGGGCACTTTATTTGTGTCCCGTTTTTGGGAGCAGCTGCACGCTGCCTTGGGGACGAAGCTGATCCGTAGTTCAGCGTACCACCCGCAAACGGATGGGCAAACCGAGCGGGTAAACCAAATCTTAGAAGATATGCTACGAGCTTGCGCTATCAACCACGGCAAGAATTGGGATGATCACTTGCCGTTAGCCGAGTTCTCGTATAACAATGGGTACCAAGCCAGCATTAAGATGGTGCCTTATGAGGCGTTATACGGGAGGAAATGCCGCACACCGCTGAATTGGTGCGAGTCTGGCGAAAGGGTCACCTTCGGGATTGACCTTGTCAACGACGTGGAAGAAAAGGTTCGACTGATTCAAGCGAACCTAAAAGCCGCCCAATCCCGTCAGAAACAGTATGCGGACCGGAGAAGACGCCCATTACAATTCGAAGTCGGGGATCACGTATATCTACGTGTGTCTCCAATGAAGGGCGTAAACAGATTTGGGGTGAGAGGAAAGTTGGCACCCCGATTCATCGGTCCATTCCAGATTACCGAAAGATGTGGATCAGTGGCATACCGGCTGAAATTACCAGAAGCACTTACCGGTGTGCACGACATCTTTCACATTTCCCAGCTGAGGAAGTGTCTTAAGCTATCTACTACCGTTCAGCTGGAGGACATTGAAGAACTGCAACCGGATCTCACCTATGGGGAGGATCCGGTTCAGATCATTGATGAAAAGGCCCGAACCACACGCAACCGCACGTTGTGGTTCTACAAAGTTCTATGGAGTAATCACTCCGTGGACGAAGCGACATGGGAGAGCGAAGGATTTCTTTGCGCTAACTACCCCGACTTTTTCACGTCGCATATCCGGTAATTTTCCACCGTCCTCTCTCTCATTTTCACCTTGTAATCTCGGGACGAGATTCTTTTAAGGGGGGAGGAATGTAAGGGCCTCTGTTTTTGACACATGTTTGAAGTGTTCATCACCACACACACACACACACCTCATTTGAAGCAAGTTGATAAACACATTTGAAGAGCAAGTAACGACCATTAACATGCTCATTAGGGAACAAACTCACATATTCCAAAAGTGGTATTTCCCACATGTGAGATACGGGGGCTGGGCATATGAAAACTCCTACTCAGTGCTAGGAATGTCCATGCCAAGTTTCACCCAAATTCAAAACCTTTTTGAGGTCATTTTGGGTGTAGCTAGAAAGAGGGCAGTTTGAAACTACATTCAAATTCAAACTGTTTTTATCCCATGAATTCAAAAGTGGGAGGCATATTCTTACTCAGCACATTTTTGTGAGCTCACACACCAATTTTCACTCCATTTGGAGTTGATCTTGACATGAGCTAAGTGGGGCAAGTTCAAACTTTATTTGAATTTCAAACTGTACATGTGCTGAAATTTATCCAAACCAAACCCAATTTGAATTCTAACCAATTCAAATGGCTCAAGGGTAGATAATTCAAATCACCATGGGCTTTGTGGGGACTACTGTTTACAACAGTGAATTTGAGTTAAGATCAGAGGTTAAAATTGAAAGTGGAACCCACATGTCAGCCACTGAAGGAGATCAACCGAGTGGACTTTCAGTACTCGGGTCCCCGAGCTTCTCCCGAGAGCGCCACTGAGGGGAGGCCGCCGCGCCACTACCTGCTTGCCGCCCACGGTCGCTGAACCGACTCCCGGGGCCCTTATCTAGGCATCTGAGCAGCCGCCGGTGCTCCCCATCCCTACCCCGACGCGCTCTCGCCCAACAGACTGAAACTCCTCATCGCCGAGTGAACTTTCGGTTCCTCATCGCCCGACCGATCCAGTGACCCTCCCGGCGATCTGAGACCAGCACAGGGTGCGCCAAGCCATCTTCAACACCCTCGCATCGGTTCCAGACCCTGCGCAGTCTTCCCCGAGCTCCACTGCGGCAATCCTTTCTCTGCCGGTTCAGCTTGAGCCGCCGCTGCGGGAACCATCCTTCCGGCCACCACAGCCCTCCGATCACAGAGCTGTAAACAGCATAGAGGTTCGCCTTCAGTCCCTCTTTCATTCCCGCAAGCTCCGACGGCGTGACAAACACTGCTTAGGCCGGAATTTCATATTTTCGTGACGGTGTGCAAAAGAGGAGTCGGCACCGATCAGAGAAATTCGTAAGCCACACTGTATCACTCATCCTCTCATGGAGAGGATCACTTCTAGTTGCCAGTACGAGCCCATAGGAGCAGGAACCACGAAGAACCATGGAGGGAAACCACTGTTCTTCGAGTTTTAGTAGAAATCCCGATTTCCGGCCAAGGTCGCACGGTGACAGCCCAACACAGCCCTTCCCGAGCTCTGTGGAGCTCACGTCGACATTTCCTATGGTCCACTGATGCTCGACGACCCTTAGCTTGATCGGGTGAGGTGCTAGGGAGGACGGGCAACACGGCCGAAGTTCTCCCGAGGCTGCTGCTCGTCGCCGACCATGTACCGGCCATTTTTATGACGAGCTGAGCGCGGAATCGTGTTACCCGAGTGAAAATAGGCAGGGGCGAACGGAATCATGAAGCTTGAAGCTCCACAGAGGCTGCCGGCGAGCTCTCCGGCGAGGTACCCCGGCGGCAGAGCGCCGGCGGCGGGAGGTAGACGAAGGGGGTGGACCCCAGCTGTCAGCGGCAGATATTTTAAATCGGGATCGGGCTGTGGCTCGGATCCGGTGTGCTGGCGCTCAAATACCCCGTAGACTCCGGTGTGCCGACGCCTCAGCGCGCAACACGTGTCCCCGTGACCCACCAGCAGATTTAAACTTTTCCCCCGATTTTTAGATTTCTTTCAAATTTCAAATCCTCATAACTTTGGCTAGGAAGCTCCAAATTGAGTGAACCAAATTTTGTTGGATTCAGCTATTTGAGCACTTTCCAACAAATCAAGTTTCACTTCATGAAAATCCTTATTTCTCCATAATTAATTCCCCAAAATTTAAACTGTTGTGGAATTTTCACTGGAGAATCACTTGGAGGAAAATTCTGAAATTTTGCTGGGATGTTCACCAAAATATCCCTGAACTACCATAAAAATTTCAGGTCCATTTGAGGTCATTTGATCCACCTAATGGTGTGATTAGTGAAACTGTTCCAGAGAAAATAGAAAATGTTCAGAAACATTTTCAGAATTTTCTCTGAAATTGTTTAGCTCATATCTTTAGTTAGGAACCTTCGAATTAAGTTAGACCAATTCCATTAGAACCCTCTGAAAATCTAGTTTTCAGAAAGTCATGGCTTGTTCCATGAAAATCCCTAGAACACCCTAAGAGTTCCAATTAAGGTCAAGGACATAATTAATTGTGGAGGGCTCAAATGAGCGTTGCTGCAACTAAAACTTGACCAAGTCTCTGTTTAGGTTGTAACCAAGCCACAGTAAAAGTTTCACAATCTTTGGGTCTGTCTAGTGAGGCGTAGAAGGTTCACAAGTTTAAAACTCAATTCAAATGCATTTAATTAATACATGTACTTCTTATATCATGTAGTCGCTAAGGTCGAGGAGGAACCCAAAGTCCTAGACTTCGTTACCCCGTAGGAGCAGCTAGTCTACAATCAAGAGCAGCAAGGCAGGCTCCGGTTTGCATTAACCGTTTTACAAATTTTTATTGCTTTGAGCACTTACTTGAGTATTATGATTCCTTGCATTAGAGTCTTGTTTGGAAACCCAATTGCATAGCCAAGAAAACCATGGGTTGGGTTTAGGATTGCAAACCCCGTTAGCTACTGCAAAGCTAAGTTAGGGTAGGATTCGGTACAAGTCGAGTAGTTGGAACTACTCGCGAGCATAGGCTAGAGGCACTCGACTCGGGTAGAGATAGCACATGATACACATGGCAAGAAAAATGAGACCGAGCGGAGAGTAAGGGCAGCAGGACTTTGGGGCCTGTGTGCTATGGCTAACGGGTGAAAGGTGGTTGCGTACGGCGTCCGTGATGGTTGCTGTAGGCAACTTCGAGTACGGGCGTACGTGACGGGTTGTTCGGGTAACCCTGCAGGTGTAAAACGATTATAATCGCCGTCCCTCGCGGTCAGTGAGTACCACTTGTTCACTGTACCGTGACGTAGAAAGAACAGGCTAGTTACATGTTAAAATGTTGCTGATTGAAAGATGGACTTGATTGTTAATAATGTGCTGTAGTTTAAGGCTAATTAAAATTCCTTTCAACTTTGGGCAAAGTACATGAGAGAAATGAGTTTCTTGTTTGATTGTGGCTCTCTCATGTGCCTTAGCGTAAGGTTCTCCACAACCTGCTGCTAAAACTTGAAAGTAAGGTCCCACTAATTAGGCGAGTCCTTTGCAACTTGTTTTTGTATCATGTACCCATCAACCCTCATGTAGAAAATCCATGTTTAGGAGAGACGAGTCAGTCTTGCTGAGCCTTCATGCTCACTGCTTGTGTTTGAATCTTTTGCAGGGTTCTATGTGGAAGGGACTCCCGAGGAGGAGGCGGAACCCCAGGAGGGGAACCCCGTCGAGTGGGAGTCATGCACGCCGCCGTGTTAGTGTGCGTGCGTGCTAGCAAGTATATGTTCACGGGCTGAACGTGAACTTGATGCGTAGTCTACGCCCGTGAGTGTAGACTAGACCTATTTTGATGTAAAAATGTTCATAAACTACTTTATGTAATAAAAGTTTTGCTTCCGCTTTGTACCTTTGATGTGTGTTATCCGGTGCTGTGCAACGCAGCACCCCTCAACGTGATCTTGGCTCGACAAGACCGTGGGGTCGTGTCACATGAGATGGTGGTTTACTTGCCGTAGATCTAAGGACCGGTTCATGCATGCACATGCCAGGATAACAGTGCCACCACAAGGCCAAGTATGGGTGCGGCTTAGGTGACTAATTAGGTAAGTTGCTAGAGTGTTATGGACTGTGGAAGGCGCGGGGAATGGGAGTCGAGTGAGGACTGCCCTGGGAACTGCATGGCACAAGAGGGGGCCCGTGGGTGGGAGAATTGGATATTCTAGCCTGCCGGTGAAACCTTAGTGAGTCCATACATCTAGTAGCCCCTTTGTAAAGGCTATTTTGTGATCTCTTGGCCATACACCGACGGTTGTGTACTGGTATAATGGAGGTTCTGTAGTCGCTGACGGGTGACGAAATCACAAACTTGTGGGTAAAGAGGTGCAAACTCTGCAGGGTTCTAAATCATGATAGTCGAGCTTACGGTCACGAGCGCCTGGCCAACTGCCATGATTAGTTGGGATGGTTATCGGGATGATTCTTGTTTATGGTTATTGGTTATGGTTTTGATTATGGTTTTGGTTGTCGGGACTATTGAGTCTAGGTGATAAGATGGGATTGCATGACTGTTGGGTCATGGCAACGAGATTAGTCTCGATGTGAGACGAAGTTATCTATGAGGTGAGATGGTAGCGAATACGAGATGGTATTCGTGAGATGGTAGCAAATACGAGGAGGTATTTGTGAGCAAGAATGAAGTTGGTTAATGATCGGGTGGAACATGGAAAGTGATGGAGGTATGTTGGTAATTTAATACATGCTAGGATTATATTCACCTAAAGGTTTAGTTGCTGTTTTATTATGGTTTTTGATAAATAACTTAGCTTTCTGCAAATGAGCCTTTTTATACCTACCTTGTTATGAGCTACATATCATATTTTCCCGCACTTGCTGAGTACATCATTGTACTCAAACTTGCATTATTATTTCATCATCAGCAGCAGAAGAAGATTTCTATGGAGACCAAGTGGAGTATTAGGCGCGTGATCTGTTCTCAACCTTGCCCGTGGAGGGAGTAGAGATGGAACTTCTGCTTAGATTTGCTTCCACATTAGTTAGATTGCTTCCGCATTAGAATAAAGACTTCCGCTGCATAAATATAATACTTTCGCTGTGAGCATGAGTCCAAGACTCATGAGACATTGTAATAAACTCTGTTATTCGTGGTAATATATATTCTGAATTCAGTTTGTGGATCATATGTGTATGTGTGATGAACATGCTGGGCACACATATGCATTAGTTCTCGGTTCCGTGGTTTTCCACAGAATTGAGGGTGTCACAGATTGGTATCAGAGCCACGGGTTGACAGTAGGTTACACGCCTAGATAGAAATCTCAGATTGATATTAGAGCCACAGTTGACAGTGAGTTACACGCCTAAATAGGAAATACAGATTGGTATCAAAAGCCACAGATAGGGGTAGATTACACACCTAGGTACAATCACAGATTAGTATCAGACATAGATTGGTAGCTAAGCCACGCTGACCAAAGGAAGCACCCTAGGATGCATAGATTGGCTTTAAACTACCTTGACATAGGAAAACCAGCCTTGAATAGGAGTTGTATGAGCCCTTGTGATGATTGTTTGTGAATTGTGTGCTTAGTGTGAGTCATGGGACGTCTCAAAACGTTGTCCATATCCACACATAAGTAAGAAGAGGTGTGAGATGCTTCGGCACTTGTTCACATCCTCATACGGGCTAATATATATATATATATATATATATAGTCCAACCCACCTTGATGCATATAGTTGAATGGATCTACCTAACCTTCTAACCTTCTATTCTCTTTTGTTCTCTCCCATAGATGGTGAGAGGAAACACCGGCCAAAGGAGCATCCGTGACAACCAAGAGGATGGTCACGATGAAGTTCCTGTTAACCCCGGAGCTGGCGAGAACCATCTGGAACGGTTGATGGCCATGCAGAACCAACTTATGCAAACTATGATCCAAACTTTGGGTCAGTTGCAGGCCAACAACAACCCCGTTCCGGCACCACCACCACTACCACCACCGTCTCACAACAGACTGGGAGAGTTTATGAGGACTCGACCACCAACCTTTTCTCAAGCTAGTGATCCCATGGAGGCCGACGATTGGTTAAAATCCATGGAGAAGAAGCTTGCCATTGTTCAGTGCAATGACCGAGAGAAGGTTCTCTTTGCGTTGCACCAACTTATGGGAGCTGCCGCTGACTGGTGGGATGCCCTATGCAACGCCCATGTCGACCCGGAGACAATCACTTGGACTGAGTTCAAGGAAAGTTTCCGCTCTCATTACATCCCTGCTGGTGTAATGATGCTCAAGAGACAGGAGTTTGAAGGTCTCCGCCAAGGACAGAAAAGCATGAATGAGTATCTCAACAAGTTCACGCAACTGTCCTGGTATGCCCCCGAAGATGTCAACTCAGATCAGAGGAAGCAATACCTGTTCATGAGAGGGTTGAACAATGAGATACAGGTTCAACTCCTCAACAATGACTACGTGAGCTTCCAGAAGCTGGTTGACAAGTCTATAGTGGTCAAAAGCAAGATCAGAGAGATCGAGCGAGAGGGCAAGAGGAAGATGCAGTACCAGCCCGAAGGGAGCAACATACGACCTCGGTACATGGCCCCAGCCATACCACAGTATAGATCGACCGCCCCTGCATACTGCCCTGGTCAGCCACCACAGCAACGACCCGTTGCACCAGCACCTCGTGTGCCCATGCCTACTGTGCCCCGACCTAACGTGGGAGCTCCTATTCAAAACCCCCGCCCCAACGTACCTGCTGCCGTAGGCAACAGGGCATGCTTTGCATGCGGGGAAATAGGACACTTCGTGAACCAGTGCCCGAGGAGAGGCCCTGGACAGCAAGGCAGTGCGCCCAAACAGAACCCGCGACCGAACGGAGGGGACAATCAAGGAAACCGTGGACAACAGAACTATGCTCGCGGCAACGTGGACCATGTCTCTGCTGAGGAAGCACAACAGGCTGAGGACGTCGTAATTGGTATGTTCCTTGCCAACTCCAACCCGGCCACCATCTTATTTGATTCTGGAGCATCACATTCCTTCATATCATCCAAGTATGTTGCCAAACATCATCTACCCGTATCCCACTTAGAATGTGCTATGTTAGTTAATTCTCCCGGAGGAGAAATGAGGACTAAAATAGTATGTCCGAAAGTAAGCCTTAAAATAAGGGGGGTAGACTTCCTTGCCAATCTTATTGTCTTGGATTCCCAAGGGATTGACATAATACTCGGGATGGATTAGTTAAGCAAGCACAACGGGGTAATCCAATGTGCTGAAAGAAGCGTGCAGTTGACAAATGAGCACGACATACGTGTCGAGTTTGAGTCAGTCCAACAAACAACCGAAAAGGCAATCTTAAACCACGTCGAAGGAGCAACATTGGACAGCATTCCAGTGGTTCAGGAATTCTTGGACGTGTTCCCAGAAGAGCTTCCAGGTATGCCCCCTGACCGGGACATTGAGGTTGCCATTGATTTGATACCCGGAACTGAACCCATAGCCAAGAGACCCTATAGGATGCCCGTCAATGAACTAGTAGAACTCAAGAAGCAAATTCAAGAGCAGCTGGATAAGGGTTTCATACGTCCAAGCTCGTCACCATGGGGAGCTCCTGTGCTCTTTGTAAACAAGAAGGATGGAACCCAAAGGATGTGCGTGGACTATAGGTCTCTCAACGAGGTAACAATCAAGAACAAATACCCTCTGCCCCGTATAGAAGATCTATTCGACCAAATGAAAGGAGCCCGAGTGTTCTCCAAGATTGATCTTCGCTTGGGATATTTCCAACTGAAGATTAAGCCCTCCGATATACCCAAGACTGCCTTTCGAACACGGTATGGTTCGTATGAATATACCGTAATGTCTTTTGCGTTAACAAATGCACCTGCATACTTCATGTACCTCGTGAACAAGGTTTTCATGGAGTACTTGGATAAGTTCATCGTGGTTTTCATCGACGACATTATGGTGTATTCAAAAAGTGAGGAGGAGCATGAAGAACATTTGAAATTGACCTTGTAGAAATTGCGTGAGCATGAATTGTATGCCAAGCTTAAAGTGTCAATTTTGGCTAAAGGAAATATCGTTTCTAGGCCACATTATCTCCAAGGAAGGGGTATCGGTTAATCCCGGAAAAGTGAGAGATGTTCTGAAGTGGGACCAACCGCAAAGCGTGAGGGATATTCGGAGTTTTCTTGGCATGGCTGGATACTATCGACGCTTCATTAAAGACTTCTCTAAGATAGCAAAGCCTATGACGGAGTTGCTAATGAAGGGAAAAGTCTTCCAATGGACACCAGCATGCCATGAAAGTTTTGAGGAGCTCAAGGAAAGGCTAACCACAGTGCCGGTCCTGGTATTGCCGGATGTAAGCAAGAGCTTTGACATATATTGTGACGCATCCGGACAGGGGCTCGGATGTGTGCTTATGCAAGAAGGACAAGTGGTAGCCTATGCCTCACGACAATTAAAGAAGCATGAACTCAATTATCCTACACATGACTTGGAGCTAGCAGCAGTAGTGCATGCATTGAAGATTTGGAGACATTATATCCTTGGTCATCGATGTGAGATCTATACGGATCATAAAAGCCTCAAGTACATATTTACACAAACGAACTTGAATTTGAGGCAACGTCGATGGTTGGAACTCATCAATGATTACGATGTTGGAATCAACTACCACCCTGGGAAGGCCAATGTAGTAGCTGATGCATTGAGACGGAAGGGAGCATGTCATCAACTCACGATTCAGGAGCTACCACCCGAACTACGTAAGGAGTTCGAATGGTTACACCTCGGATTCCTGAATAACATGGAAATAATGGAGATCCACTCCTCATTGGAGCAAGAGATAAGAGAGGGCCAAGCAATGGATCAGGAGATCAAGGAGATCAAAGAAAGGATCCAACAAGGAATAGAGAAGGATTTCAAAGAAGATGAGAAGGGTACGATTTGGCTAGGAAAAAGGATTTGTGTGCCTAACGTGAAGCACCTCCGTGACATGATATTGAAAGAGGCACATGATTCACCCTATTCCATACATCCCGGGAGTACCAAAATGTACAAGGACTTGAAGACTTGTTATTGGTGGGATGGTATGAAAAGGGATATAGCCGAATACGTTGCCCTATGCGACACATGCACACGGGTGAAAGCCGAACATCAAAGACCCACTGGATTGTTGCAACCCTTGAAGGTACCCGAGTGTGGCGGACCGGAATCCGCCCAACCAGGATCGCAGAGGGTGGTGCCGCACGATGCGACACCTGACAGCACACGTCATAAGAACATATTATATTACATGGGAAAACAACTGAACTGTACAAAGTAGTACAAACTCCAGTTACAAAATGTTATTTATCTTACACAGTGGAAGTCTACACTATACAACTCACGCCCGCCTATCTAGCAAAAGTCGGCCGCCCAGCCCTAGGGCAACCCACACTAGCTGCACTCTTCAGATCAGCGCGGCGTGTACGGCTCCCACTCAGCCGTGGTCCCCGACGGAGGGTAACCCTCGCCGGTGGACTCGTACTCCGAGTCCGTGGGTGGCTCCTCACCTGAAAAAAACACTTAAGCAGCAACCGTGAGCACGAAGGCTCAGCAAGGCTTAACAGACTCACCTAAGCATGAAACTCTACATGAGGTGTACCATGACATAGGATAGCAATGTTGCAGCAAATGGACACGCCTACAAGTTCATCCTTAGTTCATCTTTTAGCAACAAGTTAACAGTTCATGAAGCTGAAATTTAGTGAGCAATATTTGGTGGCACCCATGTAGCAATACAATTATATCATAACAGAAATATTGAATCATAGCCTTTCATTCATTAGTCTATGTTACGATGCAGCGAACAAGCGGTACTCGTCACCGTGAGGGACGGCGAATCGACTCGATATACACCTGCAGGGAAACCCAAAGAGCACGTCACGTACGCCCACCCGTGGAGCTGCACAGCACGCTCACTCGATGTCGTACGGGACACCCTTTCACCCAACAGCCCAAACGTCAAACCGGTCACACCAAAACGAGCAGGAGGTTCCCCACACGGAGCATCTCTCTATGCCCGTTGCAGATTTCCACCTTGCTGCCTTCAGCCTACACCTATAAATCGGTGCGTTATGCCTCGACGCCCGGAGGTTTAGACTACATCGGTTTATCGGGGCCCATATATCCGATATGCCTTCGGTACGTTCAATACTTGTTCAGAAGGGCCGCACACGGATCGGTCCTCAATCGACACGGACAGGGCCGCGCACACAAGACTCCCTCTTGCTGTGCCCTAGCCCCTGCCTAGTCTCATTTTCATTACTAAAATGATCTCGCATTACTCGAACCAATCCCGTGTGTCCCAAGCCTATCTCGCGAGTAGATTCCAACTACTTGACTTGTACCGAAGTCCTATGAATTATTAAGCATAGCCTGTCTACTCGAGATCTTAGACACTACCCTCACTCTTATGGAAAGATTCTAGTCATGCAAGTGGGGTTCCATCCATCCTATATCTAATGCACAATCATACTTCACACTATATATGTAAATAAAGTAAAACTTTATAAAAGAGTTAATGCAAACCGGTGCTTGCCTTGTTGCTGCTGGTCAGGAGTCAGTTCTTCCTCTGGAAGCAGGAAGTCGAGAACCTCCGGAGCTTCCTCGCCTTCAGCGACTGCACGTTAATAAAATTCTACATGTTAATGAATATGCATATGAGTTCAGGTTAATACTTATGCTATTAGTTCTTATAAACAGTCTCTAACAACTGGAACTCTGTTTAAGAATTTAAAGATGAACTGGGTGCTGGTGGTTTGGGCTTAGACCTAAGCACATGGTTAAATGCTAAGTGGTTTTCCCTCTTTTCCATATTAATCCCTCAAGTGGTTAAACAGGACAGGGGTGATCCAGAGCTCCAATGGAGCTTAGAATTTTTGGGTGAGTCCCTTGTCACAAGAAAACCCTCTGGACCAAACATTAGCACTTTTCACTGAGTGGTTTGCTCAGAATAACTCTTTTAGCAAATAAGCAAAGAAGAATTAATTCCGAGGTAACATCCCTGTTCATGCCCAACTTAGTGAACTAAAATTTCAATTATAGCTCATAGAGTTTCCATGAATTTTCTTAGCATTTTTGGAGATAAGATTTGCCCAGAACTGAATTTCCATGTTTTTGAAATTCTCTGAAAATGTTTCTGTATTCAAATGAGCACAGCACCTTCAAATTTGAATTGCTCTGATCAAATATACTCCAAATAGTCTGAAACTTTTACAGGGGTTCACTAACATCCTAAGGAACATTCTGGCAAAATTTGGGGATTTTTAGATGACCAAACTCCATCTAAAATTCTTTGGCTGAAAAGATTTAAAGAATTTTCCAGAATTAAATAATAAGTTTCATACCAATTGGGTGGCATATTTAGATAGATCTATACCATATGAATCCAACCCAATTTGAATCACTAAATTTGGAGCTTCCTAGCAAAAGTTATAGAATTCTAAAGTTTGGGGAAATTCTGGAATTCGAATTAACCGGGGAAAGTCCAAATTCCTGACAGCGGGCCCGGCCCCCACGTGTCACCATCTCGGCTGCGCCACACTGGGCCACATGACTGTTTTCCGCATGTTCACAGCTGATCCGGTGCAACAGAAAATCCCCACACTGTGCATCGAGGGACTGACGAGCGGGCCCGGCCGGCTCGTCTTCTTCCTCGCGCCCGCCCTTTTTCCCACGCCGCCCCCCTCGCCGGCACACCTCTGAAGCTCGCCGGACTTGGCTTCCCGACCGCCTCTCGGCCGGAAACTTGCCGCCTGGGCCTAATTTCATGCACTAAACACGATGCCACCGACTGCTCCGGTCGGCGGTGGCCCTAACCTAGCCGGCGACGGTGCAGCGGCTCGGACTCCTTTCGGTTATGGCACCCGGCCAACTTAGCCCACCAAAACCTCGGTAGAACGGCTCTACAGCACCGGGGGATCTCAGAGAAGGTAGACAAGGCCATGCCAGGGCTCGGGAAGAGCTGTAACCTAGCCGTCCCCGTGAGCCCAACCCTTCCCGCCATAACCGCGGTTGGAAAACCGGGAAATACGCCGGCTACAGCCAAAATTAAAGTCTAGGGTTACGAAGCAAACTTGGGCACCGTCAAGTCTAGCTCCTGTGAGTGCAGTTTGATAAACTCTAAGCAAGCATATGTCGGGAATTTGTGGGTTTCTTACCCGAGGGTAGTTCTGCACCGGTTGGAGATGTTTTGCGAAACTCGCCGGCGATGATCGGTCACTGGTTCTAGGCTTTGGGGTCGAGCAGCGTGGAGCCTAGGCGCGTCCAAAAACGCTCCTTCTTGGTTGTGACAAGTCCTCTGCCGAGCTGCCCACGGGGGCACCTTGGCTCGATTCTTCCCGGCTGCCGCGAAGAACGTCGTTGGCGCGGTTTGTGGTGGCTCAGCTCGATCGGAAGTGGTGCGGGGAGTGCGTGGGAGGTCTGGGAATGCTGTTTTGCTGAGTTGCAGATGTTGGTACGCGAGAGACGATCACTCCCGAGTGAATGGATCACAGCGGCGGCTCCTCGGCGCTCTGTCGTGCGAGAGGGCGGCGGTTGGGGGTCGGCTCGTGGATGTGGCGAGCTGGGGCACGGCTGGGAGTCACTGCGCCCCCATGAGGAGCTCACCAGCGCACGAGGGGAGACAAGGAGGTGGCGCCCGGCGTTTCTCGGTGTGTCACGGTGGAGCCTCGGCTCTGTTCCGAGTGCAATACTTAGCCCCTAAGGCTGTTGACTTTTGTGCAATTTGATCCTCCCCAATGACATGTGGGACCCACTTGTCAGTGCTCCCCCACCCCTCAAAAGATCTCCAAAACTTTGCAAGAGATGAATTCAAATGTTTGGAGTTTCAAACTGACCTACATTTGTATGGTTGGGCAAATCTCCCCCAAATTCAAATGTATATTTGAATTCTTGCACATTTGGATCCTTTTTGGACAAATGGGTAGCAAACCTTTTCAAAAATTATTGAAACTTTGCCTCCCCACTAATTGGGACCTGAGGAATCCAATTATGCACTTTGATCTTTGTTTTAGCTGCTGCAATCATGAGTTTGAATGCAACAATTTTGAATCACCCCCTCATGTCTCATGTGTAAAATTCCCACTTTGTGAAAGTGAAGGCTTTCCCCTCTAATCACTCTTTTGATGGAGGTTACTTGCTCTTCCCAATATTTCCTAAGATATCCACAACAAAAGCTGTGGTGTTGTGAGGTGAAGAAAAAATTTTGCAAGTCCCTTTTCTTGGGCTTTTACATCCCTCCCCCCTTAAAAGAATCTCGTCCCGAGATTATAAAAGAAGAGACAGCAATGTAACAGGGACTTACCCATGTTGAGATGCCATGAACTCCGGGTAATTTGAGCGAAGGAACTCCTCGCTATCCCACGTCGCTTCTTCAGCGGTGTGGTTGCTCTAGAGGATCTTGTAGAACCACAACGTTCTGCTACGCGTGGTTCGGGCTTTCTCATCAAGAATTTCCACCGGATACTCATCATATGTCAAATCCGGTTTCAGCTCGCCGATATCTTCGGTAGTAACAGCAGCGGTATGTTTCAGACATTTTCTCAGCTGGGAGACATGGAAAATATCATGGACACCAGCAAGAGACGCCGGTAGCTCCAATCTATACGCTGCTGGTCCACACTTCTCGGTGATAGCGTAGGGTCCAATGAAACGGGGAGCGAGCTTCCCCTTCACACCGAACCGGTGCACGCCTTTCATTGGAGACACGCGGAGGTACACGTGTTCCCCAACATCAAAGTGCAACGGTCTACGCCTCTTATCAGCGTAGCTCTTCTGCCGGGATTGAGCGGCCTTCAAATTAGCTTGGATCGTCCGAACACGCTCTTCGGCGTCGTTCACCACATCAACCCCGAATGTGACCCTTTCACCGGACTCGCACCAGTTTAATGGGGTGCGGCACTTTCGACCGTAAAGAGCTTCGTAGGGTGCCATCTTGATACTCGCCTGATAAACATTGTTGTACGAGAATTCTGCCAACGGTAGGTGATCGTCCCAGTTCCTACCGTGGTGGATGGCACACGCTCTCAACATGTCCTCCAGAACCTGATTCACCCTCTCTGTCTGGCCATCTGTCTGAGGGTGGTAGGCGGAGCTCCAGATCAACTTAGTACCCAATGCAGCGTGTAGCTGCTCCCAAAAGCGAGATACAAATAATGCACCTCGATCAGAGACGATGGTCTTGGGTACCCCGTACAAACACATAATCTTTGCTATGTATAGCTCCGCATATTTGCCGGCATTGTAACGTGTATTTACCGGGATGAAGTGAGCTGTCTTGGTTAACCGATCAATGATTACCCATATGGAATCATGCTTGTTGGATGTTAGGGGTAATCCCACAATGAAATCCATGCTCACATCTTCCCATTTCCATGCCGGGATCTTCAGGGGTTGCAACAGCCCTGATTTCTTCATGTGATCAGCTTTCACTCGTCTACACGTATCGCACTCGGATACGTACTTAGCTACCTCCCGCTTCATCCGTGTCCACCAAAATTTCTTTTTCAAATCTTGGTACATTTTGTTGCTGCCCGGATGAATGGAGTATTTGGACAAGTGAGCTTCATCGAGGATCTTCCTCCTCAGTTCCATATCTCGGGGTACGACTATTCGGTCATTGAACCACAGTGTCCCCTCATCATCTTTCCGGAAACACTTGATCTCTCCATTGTCTATCCGTATCCGGAGATGTGCCATGCCTTTATCCGTCTTCTGAGCTGCAATGATGTCTTCCCTAATGGTAGGGATGAGAGCAAGGTTGTGCAGCAATCCATAAGGAACCAAGTATAAACTCGGCTCTTCCTCCTCCACCGGTGTACTGGTGAGGTGATGGACATGTGATTTCTGACTCAACGCGTCGGCAACCACATTCGCCTTGCCGGGGTGGTAATGGATCTGAATCTCATAATCTTTGATCAGCTCTAACCACCTCCTTTGCCTCATGTTCAGCTCCTTCTGGGTGAAAATATATTTTAAGCTCTTGTGGTCGGTGTAGAGATGCACTAGATTCCCCAGGAGATAGTGCCTCCACATTTTTAGCACCAACACCACGGCAGCAAGCTCAAGATCATGAGTCGGATAGTGCTGCTCATGGTTCCGAAGTTGGCGTAAGCGACCACACGTCCTTCCTGCATCAACACGGAGCCAAGCCCAATACCGGACGCGTCACAATACACGTCGAAGGGCTTTGTTGTATCCGGCTGAGCTAAGACCGGGGCTGTGGTGAGATGCTTCACCAATGTTTGGAATGCTCCTTCACACGCCGTGTTCCAAACATATTTCGTCCCTTTCTTCAGTAATTCTGTCATCGGCTTAGCGAGCTTGGAGAAGCATGGAATGAATCTCCGATAGTATCCCGCTAACCCGAGGAAGCTTCTGACTTCATGGACTGAAGTGGGAGCTTTCCATTTCAGCACTTGCCCTATTTTGCTTGGGTCAACCGCAATGCCTTCTGCTGAGATGATATGCCCCAAGAATGGCACTTGGCTGATCCAAAACTCGCATTTACTGAACTTGGCGTAGAGGTTGTGGTCTCGCAATCGTTGAAGAACGATCTGCAAGTGTTCGGCATGTTCGGCTTCTGTCTTGGAGTAAACTAAGATATCGTCGATGAACACTACCACGAACTTGTCCAGCTCCGGCATGAACACCGAGTTCATGAGATACATGAAATGGGCTGGAGCGTTTGTGAGACCAAATGACATGACGAGATATTCATATAATCCATATCTCGTCGAGAAGGCCGTCTTCGGAATATCCTCCGCCCGAATCTTTATCTGGTGATATCCAGAGCGAAGGTCCATCTTGGAGAACACACTTGCACCCACAAGTTGATCAAACAATATGTCGATGCGGGGCAGTGGATACTTATTCTTGATGGTGATGGCGTTGAGCGGCCGATAGTCCACACACAGCCTTAAGGTTTCATCCTTCTTCTTCACGAACAGCGCCGAGCATCCCCAAGGCGAGGAACTCGGCCTAATGAAACCCTTGCTCAACAGATCATTGAGCTGTTCTTTCAGTTCAGCCAGCTCATTTGGAGCCATTTTGTATGGTCTCCGTGATATGGGCGTAGTCCTGGGTGCAAGTTCAATCTTGAACTCAACATCATGCTCAGGTGGCATGCCCGGAAGATCATCCGGGAACACGTCGGGGTACTCCCGGACTACGGGGATGTCCTCTAACTTGAAGGCTTCAGTATTGTTGATCGCTGAAACCTCTCTGACTGGATTATCTAATAGGAGGGACTGTGGACGGTGTAATGGGGAGTTGAGGTGAACCGTCCGTGATGGGGTTTCCAGGACAGCGCCATGGTAACTTAGCCATGACATTCCCAAAATTGCATCAATCTTCTGCCCCTCAAGGATAATCATAGTGGTGGGATATATCTTCCCACCTAAGCACAGTGATGCTTTCGGAACCATCATTGTTGCTGAAATCTTTCCTCCCGGTGAGCAGATCATATAAGAACACTCAGTTGGAAAGGCTTCCAGCTGATGCTTAACCACATATGATGCACTTATAAAGTTATGGGTTGCACCAGAATCAAAAAGTATGATGATGGCTTGATTGTTGAGAGTAAACGTACCCGCCAGCACGTTGTCTCCCTCTGGGGCGTCCTCATTGTCGAGGTTGCGAACGCCCCCAGTCCGCTGACCAACCTTCTTCACCGGAGGTCGGCCTCGAGCACCGCCCAGGAACTGGGCTTGCCCACTGCTCTGCTGCCCCTGGGGACAGTCCTTCGCGAAGTGGCCCGCCTGGCCACACGTGAAGCAAGTGAAACGGGGCGGTCCCCCGCTGATCGGTGGACAGAATCCCGGGGCGCGTTGTGGCGGTGGAAACGCCTGGGGTACCGTTTTCTGCTGCTGCTTCTGTATTGGTGGTGGCATCGGCGGACGGAACGGAGGTGACTGAAACGAACGTCCCCCGAACCGCTGAGGTTGCGCCGATGGATGCCACTGCTGTCCGGATGGTGTCCGATACACCATACGGTACTTCTGAGGAGCGCCACCACCACTGCTGGGCGGAGCGCTGCGCTTCCTCTGCTCAGCTGCCAACTCCCGCTGAGCGTCCTCTTGCATGATCACGGCATTGACTAAGTCATTGAAGGTGCCGCGATTCCATTGCACGAGATGCGTCTTCATTTCGGGGTGTAACCCCCGATAGAAGTGCTCCCGCTTTTTCTCCTCGGTGGAGATGTAGTCTGATGCATATTGCGCCAGATGGTTGAAGGCATGGGAGTAGTAATGGGCACTCCTCCCGCCCTGCTTCAGCTCCAAGAATTCTTGGAAGTTCCTCTTCATGATCCCGGGAGGAATGCGATAGGCGCGGAACGCCTCCCGGAACTCTTGCCATTCCACGGCATGGCCAGCCGGACGTGAGGCGACATAATTCGCCCACCACGCACCAGCGGCACCGTGAAGTTGCTGCACTGCGAACAAGGTCTTTTGCCGCTCCGTGCATTGGAGCAGCCCGAACTTGGACTCGATGGTCCGCAGCCAGTTGTCCGCCTCCAGTGGTTCTTCGGCTTCGGTAAACACTAGAGGGTGCGTACTCATGAAATCCGAGCACGACACTTCACGGGGCTCACGAGGCCCTCTGTCTTGACGCCCCCCCGCCTGGGACGTATTCTGCACGATCATGCGGAGCAGGTCGGTCTGCTCCTCACGACCTCCCACCAGTGCCGCTATCACATCCGCTAGAGTAAGCAGAGGCGGCGGTGGTGGCTGCTGCTGCGGGGTGCTGTCGTAGGCTGGTGGCTGGGAGTCATCGCCTCCCCCTTGGCTAGAGCCACCAACCTCGTGTGTGGTCCTAGTGCGAACCATATGCAACTATACGACAATAACATCAGTCCTGCAACAGATTGCATGCAGTCCAATAACAATAGGCGTAACAACATAATGACAATAAAAACATGCGATACATCTCGTAAGTAGATAATGTAATAACTTTGCACAAGCTACACCATTACCAGACCAAATACAAGCCAGTTTAATCCAACTTGATGAACCTCCACTTTGGAAACTCACCATAACTAGGTTTGGTCACTACGAGATATTACTATCGCTTTGTCCTCACGTATACCACCCTTAGGGTACCACACCCTCTCCAATGAGTTCAACTGTCATTCTTCTGTCCGAATGACCAGTTTCTACCTATTCTAAGTTTTGATCTGGTTCTGTGCATTTTCATGACTCAAGTTGAATACCAAAGTTAAAGTTAACTTCAGTATCTTTCCAACGAGTACTCATTTGCCCACAGATCAGCTCTGGTTAAAAAGTTATGGTAATTCAAAGTCAGCAGAATTTCTGGAAGAATTTTAACAACACCTCCCTTGAGAAGTTGCTGTTTTCAACTCTGGTTTCCACTGAAATCTGTGCTGAAATTTCAGAAACTTTGAATTGCAAAGGTGTCACACATCTTCTACCCTTTCTAAGGATGTATCATATGAAATTTTTTTTGGTTTTTCTGCTGGGAGTTATCATTGAACAACAGAACAGTCCAGAGAGTGTTTAACTCTGTCCTAGTTCTGGACAGTTTACATCCCTCTGGGATTTAAGCCATCTTAAGGTGTGTTTCAGCTCTGGAAGTCTACAACAAAGTTGTAGAGTACTTCAATACCCTCCCAGAACTATATGCCACACCTCTCTGGGCTAAAAGACCTGTGAGTTATGCCCTGTTGAAGATCAGCAAACTTGCTGTCCAAAAGAGAGCACTCTGTTTTTCAGTCTTTTGGAACTACACTCATTCCTTTTCAATTTGTCTACCCAACCAGGGTCCTAATTGTTGAACCTAATGATTTTATTTCCTTTTTATCATTATTTTCATGCATATGCCTACAATATCTCGGTACTACGTTCCTCACAAAAGAAAATCCTAACCGGATTCTACCGGCATATACGTCGCAAGTGTGGCACTAAACGGTCTCTCGCACACGTTTACTACACGGATACATACGTGATTAGTACCTGCATAAGACCACACAATAATGGTGCACTCAAAGGTTGTTCATTTCAGGCAGTTCCACATTTAAAAATAAATACAAACGCCCGTATCATTTCCATACGGCCGTCCTTGAGTTAGGTCACTTCTCAAGGTACGTGATCGTGTTTCAACACCACACGACAGGGAACCCGAGTATGTCATGAATGGGTCGTCACGGTTGGGAATGTTATCAGCCCAACAGATACCACCTACTGTCCTGCAGGGCACGCCGATGGCAAGTGCTGCGTATGTCCCCCTGGGCTACTTCCAGACGAACACACTCTCGCGTTACTGACCACGCGATGGGGTCTCCACTTACTTGCCTAATGCACGCTAGGGATCAGCGTTTCATATGAACTCAGGGACATGAAGAGTCCAAGAGGTTCATATTGACGTCTCACACCAAGCTGTGAGATCAATCCCTGAACCACGTTCCTCGTCAGGGGAGCTAACCGAAATTGAACCGCTTTCGGTGGCGTTCCTTACCATTCTTACCAGAGCGTAGGTGCGTCGTTACATAATTAAATTCAGAATTATAACACATAGGTTAGTCTTTGCCACTTTAGGTAACTATGCTAGTATAGTCCTTACATGGGCTACTACCGAATCCTCACCGTATACCTAAGTCTTTCCCGTAATACAGTCCTTAAGTACTGTGCTATCCCCAATGCAGCTCTGATACCAGGCTGTGGCGGACCGGAATCCGCCCATCCAGGATCACAGAGGGTGGTGCCGCACGATGCGACACCTGACAGCACACGTCATAAGAACACATTATATTACATGGGAAAATAACTGAACTGTACAAAGTAGTACAAACTCCAGTTACAAAATGTTATTTATCTTACACAGCGGAAGTCTACACTATACAACTCACGCCCGCCTATCTAGCAAAAGTCGGCTGCCCAGCCGTAGGGCAACCCACACTAGCTGCACTCTTCAGCTCAGCGCGGCGTGTACGGCTCCCACTCAGCCGTGGTCCCCGACGGATGGTAACCGTCGCTGGTGGACTCGTACTCCGAGTCCGTGGGTGGCTCCTCACCTGAAAAAACACTTAAGAAGCAACCGTGAGCACGAAGGCTCAGCAAGGCTTAACCGACTCACCTAAGCATGAAACTTTACATGAGGTGTACCATGACATAGGATAGCAATGTTGCAGCAAATGGACACGCCTACAAGTTCATCCTTAGTTCATCTTTTAGCAACAAGTTAATAGTTCATGAAGCTGAAATTTAGTGAGCAATATTTGGTGGCACCCATGTAGCAATACAATTATATCATAACAGCAATATTGAATCATAGCCTTTTATTCATTAGTCTACGTTACGACGCAGTGAACAAGCGGTACTCGTCACCGCGAGGGACGGCGAATCGACTCGATATACACCCGCAGGGAAACCCAAAGAGCACGTCACGTACGCCCACCCGTGGAGCTGCACAGCATGCTCACTCGATGTCGTACGGGACAACCTTTCACCCAACAGCCCAAACATCGAACCGGTCGCACCAAAACGAGCAGGAGGTTCCCCACACGGAGCATCTCTCTATGTCCATTGGCAGATTTCCACCTTGTTTCCCTCAGCCTACACCTATAAATTGGTGCGTTATGCCTCGACGCCCGGAGGTTTAGACTACATCGGTTTATCGGGGCCCATATATCCGATATGCCTTCGGTACGTTCAATACTTGTTCAGCAGGGCCGCACACGGATCGGTCCTCAATCGACACGGACAGGGCCACGCACACAAGACTCCCTCTTGCTGCGCCCTAGCCCCTACCTAGTCTCATTTTCATTACTAAAATGATCTTGCATCACTCGAACCAATCCCGTGTGGCCCAAGCCTATCTCGCGAGTAGATTCCAACTACTCGACTTGTACCGAAGTCCTATGAATTATTAAGCATAGCCTGTCTACTCGAGATCTTAGACACTACCCTCACTCTTATGGAAAGATTCTGGTCATGCAAGTGGGGTTCCATCCATCCTATATCTAATGCACAATCATACTTCACACTATATATGTAAACAAAGTAAAACTTTATAAAAGAGTTAATGCAAACCGGGGCTTGCCTTGTTGCTGCTGGTCAGGAGTCAGTTCTTCCTCTGGAAGCAGGAAGTCTAGAGCCTCCGGAGCTTCCTCGCCTTCAGCGACTACACGTTAATAAAATTCTACATGTTAATGAATATGCATATGAGTTCAGGGTAATACTTATGCTATTAGTTCTTATAACCAGTCTCTAACAACTGGAACTCTGTTTAAGAATTTAAAGATGAACTGGGTGCTGGTGGTTTGGGCTTAGACCTAAGCACATGGTTAAATGCTAAGTGGTTTTCCCCCTTTTCCATATTAATCCCTCAAGTGGTTAAACAGGACAGTGGTGATCCAGAGCTCCAATGGAGCTGAGAATTTTTGGGTGAGTCCCTTGTCAGAAGAAAACCCTCTGGACCAAACATTAGCACTTTTCACTGAGTGGTTTGCTCAGAATAATTCTTTTAGCAAATAAGCAAAGAAGAATTAATTCTGAGGTAACACCCCTGTTCATGCCCAACTTAGTGAACTAAAATTTCAATTATAGCTCATAGAGTTTCCATGAATTTTCTTAGCATTTTTGGAGCTAAGATTTGCCCAGAACTGAATTTCCATGTTTTGGAAATTCTCTGAAAATATTTCTGTATTCAAATGAGCACAGCACCTTCAAATTTGAATTGCTCTAATCAAATCTACTCCAAATGGTCTGAAACTTTTACAGGGGTTCACTAACATCCTAAGGAACATTCTGGCAAAATTTGGGGATTTTTGGATGACCCAAACGCCCTCTAAAATTCTTTGGCTGAAAAGCTTTAAAGAATTTTGCAGAATTAAATAATATGTTTCATACCAATTGGGTGGCATATTTCGATATAGATATACCAGATGAATCCAACCCAATTTGAATCACTAAATTTGGAGCTTCCTAGCAAAAGTTATGGAATTCTAAATTTGGGGAAATTCTGGAATTTGAATTAACCGGGAAAAGTTCAAATTCCTGACAGCGAGCCCGGCCCCCACGTGTCACCATCTCGGCTGCGCCACACGGGGCCACAGGACTGTTTTCCGCGTGTTCCCAGCTGATCCGGTGCAACAGAAAATCCCCACACTGTGCATCGAGGGACTGACGAGCGGGCCCGGCCGGCTCGTCTTCTTCCTCGTGCCCGCCCTTTTTCCCGCGCCGCCCCCTCGCCGGCACATCTCTGAAGCTCGCCGGACTTGGCTTCCCGACCGCCTCTCGGCCGGAAACTCGCCGCCTGGGCCTAATTTCGTGCACTAAACACGATGCCACCGACTGCTCCGGTCGGCGGTGGCCCTAACCTAGCCGGCGACGGTGCAGCGGCTCGGACTCCTTTCGGTTATGGCACCCGGCCAACTTAGCCCACCAAAACCTCGGTGGAACGGCTCTACAGCACCGGGGGATCTCAGAGAAGGTAGACAAGGCCATGCCAGGGCTCGGGAAGAGCTCTAACCTAGCCGTCCCCGTGAGCCCGACCCTTCCCGCCATAACCGCGGTTGGAAAACCGGGAAATACGCTGGCTACAGCCAAAATTAAAGTCTAGGGTTGCGAAGCAAACTTGGGCGCCGTCAAGTCTAGCTCCTATGAGTGCAGTTTGATAAACTCTAAGCAAGCATATGTAGGGAATTTGTGGGTTTCTTACCCGAGGGTAGTTCTGCACCGGTTGGAGATGTTTTGCGAAATTCGCCGGCGATGATCGGTCACTGGTTCTAGGCTTTGGGGTCGAGCAGCGTGGAGCCTAGGCGCGTCCAAAACCGCTCCTTCTTGGTCGTGACAAGTCCTCTGCCGAGCTGCCCCTGGGGGCACCTTGGCTCGGTTCTTCCCGACTGCCGCGAAGAACGTCGTTGGCGCGGTTTGTGGTGGCTCAGCTCGATCGGAAGTGGTGCGGGGAGTGCGTGGGAGGTCTGGGGATGCTGGTTTGCTGAGTTGCCAACGTTGGTATGCTAGAGACGATCGCTCCCGAGTGAATGGATCACAGCGGCGGCTCCTCGGCGCTCTGTCGTGCGAGAGGGCGGCGGCTGGGGGTCGGCTCGTGGATGTGGCGAGCTGGGGCATGGCTGGGAGTTACTGCGCCCCCACGAGGAGCTCGCCAGCGCGCGAGGGGAAAGCAGGAGGTGGCGCCCTGCGTTTCTCGGTGTGTCACGGTGGAGCCTCGGCTCTGTTCCGAGTGCAATACTTAGCCCCTAAGGCTGTTGACTTTTGTGCAATTTGATCCTCCCCAATGACATGTGGGACCCACTTGTCAGTGCTCCCCCACCCCTCAAAAGATCTCCAAAACTTGGCAAGAGATGAATTCAAATGTTTGGAGTTTCAAACTGACCTACATTTGTATGGTTGGGCAAATCTCCCCCAAATTCAAATGTATATTTGAATTCTTGCACATTTGGATCCTTTTTGGACAAATGGGTAGCAAAATTTTTCAAAAATTATTGAAACTTTGCCTCCCACTAATTGGGACCTGAGGAATCCAATTATGCACTTTGATCTTTGTTTTAGCTGCTGCAATCTTGAGTTTGAATGCAACAGTTTTGAATCACCCCCTCATGTGTCATGTGTAAAATTCCCACTTTGTGAAAGTGAAGGCTTTCCCCTCTAATCACTCTTTTGATGGAGGTTACTTGCTCTTCCCAATATTTCCTAAGATATCCACAACAAAAGCTGTGGTGTTGTGAAGTGAAGAAAAATTTTTGCAATTCCCTTTTCTTGGGCTTTTACACCGAGTGGAAGTGGGAGGACATCAGTATGGATTTCATCGTCGGATTGCCACGTACTCAGTCGGGTTATGACTCCATCTGGGTTATCATGGACCGATTGACGAAAACCGCCCATTTTCTCCCCATAAGGGCCAAGTACAATGTTGCACGATTAGCGAGTTGTACATGGAGCAGATCGTGTGCCGTCATGGAGTCCCGAAGAGGATAGTCTCAGATCGAGGTTCTCAGTTTACCTCTAGATTCTGGAGTAAGCTGCAGAAAGCCATGGGTACTCGACTGGATTTTAGCTCCGCCTATCACCCACAAACTGATGGGCAAACCGAAAGGACAAACCAAATTTTGGAGGACATGTTGAGAGCTTGCGCCTTGAAACATGGGCGTAGTTGGGATAGGAGTTTACCGTATGCCGAATTCTCCTATAACAACAGCTATCAAGCTAGCTTGAAGATGTCGCCTTTCGATGCATTGTACGGTAGACGGTGTAGAACGCCGCTGTTCTGGAACGAAACTGGAGAGAACCAGGTGTTTGGACCCGAAGTGCTACAAGAAGCTGAAAAGCAAGTCCAAACGATACGGGAGAACTTAAAGGCTGCTCAGTCATGACAAAAAGGCTATGCGGACAATAGGCGAAGGAAGTTGACTTTCGAAGTAGGAGACTTCGTATACCTTAAGGTATCGCCTATCCGAGGCCAACGATGTTTCAACGTCAAAGGCAAGCTAGCACCTCGCTACATCGGACCATTTAAGATTTTGGACAAGCGAGGAGAAGTAGCCTATCAACTAGAGCTCCCAACGCACCTCTCCAACGTACATGACGTGTTTCATGTATCCCAGCTCAAGAAGTGCTTGAGAGTACCAGGGGAGCAAATACCAATGGAAGAGCTTGAACTTCAAGAAGACCTGACCTATACGGAGCACCCTGTCCGAATTTTGGACGTAAAGGAAAGGGTCACCCGGAACAAGGTGATTCGATGGTGCAAGGTACAATGGAGCCATCACACCGAAGCTGAAGCCACATGGGAGTGTGAAGAAGACATTAAGGCAGAATTTCCCCATCTGTTCTCTACTAACGAATCTCGAGGGCGAGATTTAATTTAAGGGGGGTAGATTTGTGACACCCTCATTTTTGGCTTCAGCATATATTCATGTTTTATGAAGAGAAAACATTTTAAGAGAAGTAGGAACACCATAAAAAAGATAGCCAGTAAGAGCCGAATCCAGTTAATAGAGAGCGTCGAAGACAACTTCCGCGGCCCGCTGGCCACGTGGCGTGTTCGGAGCTCATCCCAGCAAAGTGGGGAGAGGTACGCCGCTAAAATGGCTACGTGGAAGGCTCGGGGCTCATCTCCGCAAAAGGGGAGAGGTCCGACCCTGTGGGACACGTGTTGCCCTGAGCTAGCCTCTGCGGAAGAAGCAAAGGCATTTTCCGTAGGACACATGTCACCTTCGGAGCTAGTCACCACGGAAATCAGAGGACTAGTCGCGCGGGATACGTGTCGATCTCGAAGCTCACCGCTGAGAGGTCCGGTTCTATCGGACACGTGTCGCCACCGGAGCTTATCTCCGGAAGGTCCACCACTGTTGGACATGTGTTAACCTCGGAGCTCGTCTCTGAGAAGAAAAGAAGTCTGGCGCTGGAACCACCTCCGGAGAGAGGGAAGGTCCGACACTGATACGTGGCACACACGGAGTTCACCTCCGAAGGAGAAGGGAGGTCTCGCTCGTTTGACACGCGGCACAACCGGAGCTCGTCTTTGCGGAAAGGGAGAGACCAGGCCCGGTGGACACGTGGAGCTTACGGAGCTCATCACCGAGGAGGTAACGAGTTCTGAAGCGGTTTTGGAATCTGTACGCGTAAGAATACCGGTACGGAAAAGAAACTGACCTGAATTCCACAATGATACCGCACCAAATCAACTAAAGATAAGTTGTAAGATTCAACGACAAATTGAACAGGACTCTTATTTGGGATACAATCAGATTAGGACTCTTCTCTTCCCGATTATAAATAGAACCCAAAACCCCTGGCCGAAACCACAAACTTCTTTTCCAACTCCTAAGCTGACGACTTAGAGCCCTAGCCTCAACTCGCCGAGAAAGCCATCGCCGGAGTTCAGCAAGGAAAATCACCGAAAGAGAGCCCCAACGATCGGAGAAGGACCCGAGACCGAGAAGAACGTAAGGTAGGTCTCCAATACCATCTTACAACATCATTGTGTTTTCCTTGCATCTGTTCTTTGATTCCTTTCGAACAGAAGCTTTATCGTGGACAGATCACTTGTTGATCGGGTTGATCTAAAATACAAGGTCATCGCCACATCCACATCTGATCAGAACACCTCTGTTCATCATAAAACCATGCAAGAACACATACAAACCGATCTAATAAGACTGCATTATAGGATAGCATGCATATGCATCATCGCATCAAGTTAAAGTTTGTGCATGATATTGATTGTTGTGAATCTTGTATGTGTCTGATCGCGTATAGAAGGACAAGCTCAGGGAGCCGTTTACGACGAGATGCAACAACAAGGTTTCGAGATCCAAGAGCAACCGGAACCGCAAGAACAAGGCAAGTGCCCCGTGACCATATTGATCCTATGTTTTGGAAAAAAACTGTTTTGTTTTGCGAAAAGGTGTGTGTGCTGAGTCAAACATGATGGGAAAACCTTTTATAGGAGTTTACTAGTTTTGGTTAAACTACCCTTGTCGCCAGGGAAGTTTATGAGTCAGGTATGGTTTTTGCTTTATGCTTCGCTGAGTCCATGGGATTGGGAAGCGAAATAGATGTGTCTAGCTAACTGCACTCATAATAATAATGAGAAAACTGATGTTTTTAATGAACATGGATCGGAGGGAGATCTAGGCAAGCCTGGGTTTGTGAATGAGGTAGGAAGAGATGGTGGTTTACTTACCGTAGATCTAAGGACCGGTTCATGCGAGCACATGCCAGGATAACAGTGCCACCACAAGGCCAAGTATGGGTGCGGCTTAGCTGATTAATTAGGTAAGTTGCTAGATTGTTATGGACCGTGGAAGGCGCGGGGAATGGGAGTCGAGTGAGGACTGCCCTGGGAATTGCATGGCACAAGAGGGGGCCTGTGGGTGGGAGAATTGGAGATTCTAGCCTGCCGGTGAAACCTTAGTGAGTCCATACATCTAGTAGCCCCTTTGTAAAGGCTATTTTGTGATCTCTTGGCCATACACCGACGGTTGTGTACTGGTATAATGGAGGTTCTTCAGTCGCCGACGGGTGATGAAATCACAAACTTGTGGGGTAAAGAGGTGCAAACTCTGCAGGGTTCTTAAAACTATCATGATAGCCGAGCTTACGGTCACGAGCGCCTGGCCAACTTCCATGATTAGTTGGATGGATATTTTGGGATGGTTTTGGATGGTTTGGTTTTGGTTTGGTTTTCGGGACTGTTGAGTCCGGGTGATAAGATTGGTTGCATGACTTTTGAGTCATGGCAACGAGATTGGTCTCGGTGTGAGACGGAGTTGTTTATGAGAAGAAATGGTAGCGAATACGAGATGGTATTCATGAGATGGTAGCGAATACGAGAAGGTATTCATGAGCAAGAATGAGGTTGATTAATGTCTGGTTGGGACATGGAAGGTAATAAACATAATGGAGGTATGATTGGTATTTTAATACATGTTAGAATTACATTTACTTTAAGATAAGTTGCTGTTTTATCGTGGTTTTTGATAAATAACTTTGCTTTCTGCAATGAGTCTTTTTATACCATCTGTCGAAGTGTGTGGTCGACACCTGCCCCGGACCTGCTCTGGGCAGCCCGCGGAGGTTCTTTTTCGGAGGGGCTAGTCGCTTGCGGAGAGCTTAAGCGTAGGGACGAGTTAGGGAGGAGCTTGACACGGCGAGTTTTACGTGGTTCGGGCCGCCGGAGCGTAAAACCCTACGTCCACGATGAGCAGAGGTGCTCGCTGTATTGCTTGTTGCTCAGAACCGGAGTCCTGAGCTTGAGGATGAGTTATGCCTAGGGCGTGAGTTGCTGGAGTGCGAACCCTTGCTAACGTTGCCTACCCGAGCCTTTTATAGTCCAAGGCTCGTGTGGCTTACAAGGGGGCCCGGGACCCGACAGGTGGTCCCGGGGAGATTTCCTGCCGACTATCGTATACGCAGTTATGTCGGTAGTTGTATCTGGCGAAGGCTTCCAAGTCTTCGTCTTGCCGCCCTGCCCATGCCGCATGCTAGTCGTAGTGGTTGATGACGGCGGGGGCGGCAGGGGATGTCTCGTCGCTGTGTTTATTGGCTGGCAGGTTCTGACACCGCGCGACAGTCTTTGATGCGACTGGGCGCAACGACACCTGACAGAGGCGTGCTCCGCGTCTCCGCGTCTTGGGAAGGCGCGGGCCTTGAATACCTTGTACGAGCAAGGTATGGTGCATCTTTACACCCGCTGCCTACCGCTCGGGGGCAGGCAGTGCTGTTCTGCTAGACACGTGGCGCGCCCGGAGCTCTCCTCTGAGGAGAGGGAGGTCCGGCCCCGCAGGACACGTGGAGCCTTCGGACCTCTCCCCGCGGAGGGGGGAGGTCCGGCTTCTGTCGGCCACGTGGCGGGCCCGGAGCCCTCCTCTGAGGAGGGGGAGGTCCGGCCCCGCATGACACGTGGCGCCTTCAGAGCCCTCCCCACGGAGGGGAGGTTTGGCTGCTGTTGGCCACGTGGCGCCTTCGGAGCTCTCCCTGCAGAGAAGGGTGAGATCCTTAGGCATTTTCCCCTGTGCGTGGGGGTACCCCATATCGCGGGTACCGACAGTGGCCCCCAGGCCCATCTCAGGGAAGATAGCGAGCCCGAGGTGGGGCCTCCGTCTCTTCTGTTTCGCGCACTTTCTCCAAGTCTCGGATTGACCGCTGCCGGAGCACGTTTAGACGCGGGATCGTGGGAGCGTGCACCCACTTGATGGTTGCTTTTACTGCGGCGGTTCCCAAGGCTGCCATTTCTGCACGTTGCGGCGCTTTCTTCGGGAACCGCCGAAGTGCCTTGCCGGCTCGTCTTCTTAGGAGACTGACTCCTTGACCCACCGCTTCAGCTGGGCGGCTTGGGCCCACCTGTCATCGGCGCTCGGTCTTGGAGCCGATGCGGTTGCTGATGCGGTGTATTCGAAGAGTTTTGAGTCATTTGGAATCGCATCTGGGAAGTGTGAAACGAAGCCACAACGTGGGTAGGTTCCCTTTATAAGGCTTCCAGCACTTGCACCTTCGTTGAGTGTCACACCCGGTTTTTCCGAAGAAACAACCAAGTGAATATCACATGTATGCCAGGATCATTTTCTCATACATGTGATGACAAATAGTGAAGCATCATTTATTACAAGCCAGGTGTCGAATATAAATAAGTCTTACATCGCAAATGTCTCAATGGACACTAATGCTTCATCACAAGTAAATAAACTAGCAGCGGAATATTATTCATTAGGGCTCCATCACAGGCGTTGCCCGGGGGTCTTCATGAACCTAAAAACCTTCCTCGGGTCCAAAGTCTTGGTCATTATACACCACCTCATTATCTTGACCTGAGCAGCAATATAAACCAACAAATATGCAAGGTTGAGTACCAATGGTACTCAGCAAGTGTGGGAAAATTATATCATGCATGGCTAGAACAAGGAGAGGTTGAACTCATGGTTAAAGCACTACGCAATTAATACCTATCACCTTAGCTTATTAAGCACCTACATTACTACACAGGTGAAATGGTCCAAATCTCCCATCCCATCATCGTAATCCAATAACCGTAACATCATTTCCAATGTTAAGCTCCCCGCTTAACTTCCACAATTTCCAAAACCATCACTCCTCTAATCATGAATAAGTCCAGGCCGCTCTTAACCGTGAGCACGGCTGTCAAGACAGTTTTGACTCTGCAGAGTTTGTACCACTGTACCCACAAGTAGTGATTTCATCCCCCGTTGCTGGGTGGACTAAAAGAACCTCCATTATGCCAGTGGCTACGATCCACATTCACACTTCCCAGGTGTGCAGCCAGGAGATCACTACGAAGCCTTTACAAAGGGATTCCCGACGAGTGTGGGCCCACTGAGGTTTCACCCCTAGCAGCATACAAGAGGCTCCAACCCCGCTGCAGTGGCCCCCTCTTGAGCCTTGCGGTTCATATGGTAGTCCAGCTGACACCTACTCCCCGCACCATCCAACACACCCATACTATGCCGGGGATACACCTAATTAATTGGCCAAGCTGCCCCATCTCAGCATGTGGTTGGCACTGTAAAGCCGGGTTACATGCTCCATGAACCGGTCCTTAGGATCCAGGCAAGTACTAAACACAAACCCAAGTCTCGTGCACCCAGCACACAACCAAAACATCCAACTTGCCTTGATCCCTACCTCTACATAACTCACAATAGCTCATTCAAGAGTATGGTAATATAAACTGATGATCTCATGTCCCAAATATCCCATTCTAAGCATGGCTAAGCATATGCATGTAAATAAATGACATGGTAAAATAAATCCCAACCCAAGCTACAAGGAAACAAGGTAATGCAATTCTAGGGAAACTTTCCTAGCATGGGTTTCATATTTCATTTGACAATGCAAATAATTCTATCTACACATCCTAGCATAGGATCAAAGTGGTCAAGGACACTTGCCTCCTTCTTGCTGCTCTTGAAATGGGTAGTCCTGATCTTGGAAAGGGATAACTTGCTCTTGAACAGGTTCTACTTCATACCATCACACATAGCAAAAGAAAAACAACAATCATAAGACATAGTTCACACTTCTTACTTCATACAAACCACACATTCACATTTATAAAAGTTCTTTACCATTATATGTGTTGTGGTTACTTTATGTGTGTTGAGTTGTGGCTTGCATGCACTTTTAACCATGTGTATATGATTCCTTCTTTTGTGTCCACATTTATACTTACATACTATTTATATGGGTTTCCAATAAATTTCTTATATTCAACTACTTCACCTTTTTACTACCAAGTGTGTATGAAAAGTATTATTCTTCCCCATATGTGCTTTCATAATTTCCATCAACCCTAAACTGAATTCTTTGTATTTTAGAAACTCCATTTATCATTTACTAGTTGCTATATTTTTCAGATTTATATTCTTATGCATAATTGTGTATTTTATTATGAAATTAGTAATACATATCATCTAAACAGTATAGGTTCTGGTCCTAAATAATTTAATATCATATTTTGACCTTGGCTTCTGATGTGGACTATTTCATAATTATTTTCCCTATTTTTCTATAGCTATTCTTTACTTAAAAATGTGTCCCTATACTAATAAATGTGAATAATAAATGAAACAGATTCATTTCAGCCCAAAAATATACTTTTATCTCACTCCAAAGTTTTCTAAGTACTGAGAAAGTTTTTAATTAATTTTGACAATTATGTTTATTCCCCTTTTTAATTTTTAAACACTAGTTACATATTAAATGTTTTAGATTAAATACTAAACATGGCTAAAATAATAAATCCACCCCATTACAGGGTCTATAATATTATTTTCATAATTTCCAGGGGTCTAGCTACACTTATCAGAGGTGCTTTTCCTAATTTTTATTAAGTCCAGGGGCTAAAACTGATTTTTTAAATGAATTTACATGATTTTCTGGAGTTCCAGGGGCTAGATCTGAAGTTTCCGGGGCTAGCTCTCAATTCCAGAGAACCCCAGGGGGTAGCACGTAAGAATTCCAGTCTTTATAACGCGGGGCTGACGTGGACCGTCCGATTTTAAACCGACGGCCGAGATTATAACATCGAACTGGTACGCGGGGATTTAAAGTCTACCGTGCGATTTAAAATAAACGGCGCACAAGCAGCCACGTCGCTCTGATCGAGCGCGGGCGGCGCACGGCGGCGGGAAGCGGCGATCTCGCCGGAAAGTTTCGGATCCTCGAGAATTTTGCCTAAAACTGTGATCTTATGGCATAGATCGGTAGAGGGGAGGTCAGGGATCTCACCTCGGGGGTTTTCTCGAGCTAGGGGGTCCTGGAAAGTGATCGGCGGCGAGGTCCGAGGCAAAACCACGGCGAAGCTCGTCGGCGCTGGGTTTACACCGTAAGTCTTCGGGTTTTCTGCACCTGCAAAGTTCCCCGGAGGCGGTGGATCAAGACCAGCGAGTTAGATCAGAGTTTCCGAGCTTAGATCGGCTAGAATTCACCGGCGAAGTCTCGGTGCTCACCGGAGTGAAAATCGGCGATCGCGTGAGAAAAACTGATCGGGGCTGGGGTTTTTATAGCCGGGGAAGGGCGGTGGGTCTGTTGCGATCGAGTTTGAGTCGTTTGGGACCAGAATTCAGGCGGCGGGACGGGTTTTCCGATCGGTTAAGATCGCGCGCGCTCGGGGGAAAAGTCCGGGGTCGCGGGGTTAGGGATGACAGGCGGGTCCCACCCGTCTGTGAGAGAGAGCGCGGCGCGCGCGGGGGCGGGCTGGCGCGGGGAAGCTGGGCCGGCTGGCGGTTTCGGCCCACTGGCGGTTTTTTCCCCGTTTTCTCTTTTTTCTTTTTCCATTTCTTTTCTGTTTTGAGTTTAATTTGAATTCCAGTTTGAATTTGAATTTTTGCAAAACATGCAACATGTCCAAAAATTTTTAAATTCCCCTCTGAACATGGTTTAGGGTTTTGAATCAAAATTTGGGGTGTTACAGCTCTACCCCCCCTTAAAAGAAATCTCGTCCTCGAGATTGGTGTTTCTAAGAAAACAATTCTGGAAATTGTGCTTTAAGCTCATCTTCCCGTTCCCAGGTGGCTTCCTCTTCTGAGTGATGCTTCCACTGCACCTTGCACATCCGGATTCTTTTATTTCTGGTGAGGCGTTCCATTGTCTCCAAAATCTTGTATGGTTGCTCGGCATAAGACAAATCTTCAGCTACATCCACTTCATTCATGGGTAACACCTCTTCAGGCGTCCTCAGGCATTTCTTGAGTTGTGACACATGGAATACATCGTGCACGTCCGATAGATGAGCCGGTAACTCTAGTTGGTACGCCACTTCGCCTTTTCTTTTCAAAACTTGAAAGGGTCCTATGTATCGAGGTGACAACTTCCCTTTTACCTTGAACCGAAGAAGTCCTCTGATAGGGGACACCTTGAGATAAACATAGTCTCCCACGTTGAAAACGAGCTCTCTTCTTCGTACATCGGCATAGCTCTTTTGGCGTGTTTGTGCTATCCTCAAATTGTTGCGAATCTCCCTCACCTTTGCCTCGGCTTCTTGTAGCACTTCTGGACCAAACACTTTACTTTCTCCTGTTTGGTTCCAAAATAGGGGAGTTCTGCACTTCCTTCCATACAAAGCTTCAAACGGTGACATCTTCATACTAGCTTGATAGTTGTTGTTATAGGAAAACTCCGCATACGGTAAGTTCTTGTCCCAACTCCTATTGTTTTTGAGTGCACATGCCCTTAACATATCTTCAAGGATCTGATTGGTTCTCTCCGTCTGCCCGTCAGTTTGGGGATGATAGGCAGAGCTGAAGTTCAAATGGGTTCCCATGGTTTCATGCAACTTTTGCCAAAACCTCGAGGTGAACTGTGTCCCTCGGTCCGACACTATCTTCTTTGGCACTCCATGGTAACACACAATCCTTGACATATACAATTCTGCCAATTTGGATCCGCTGTAGCTTTCTTTCACAGGGATGAAATGAGCTACCTTGGTTAGCCTATCAATAATGACCCATATTGAATCATACCCGGATTGGGTCCTAGGCAATCCCACGACAAAATCCATGCTGATTTCTTTCCACTTCCATTTAGGTACTTTGAGTGGTTGCAATAATCCCGCGGGTCGTTGATGTTCGGCTTTCACCAACTGACATGTGTCACATAGGGCAACATGTTCCGCGACATCTCGCTTCATGCCATACCACCAATACCTGCTTTTGAGGTCCTGGTACATCTTCTTACTCCCAGGATGAATGGAATAGTCGGAATCGTGAGCCTCCTTCAAAATTAATTCACGGATCTCCTTTACTTCTGGCACACAGATCCTTTTCCCGTGCCACACCGTTCCCTGTTCATCCTCTCTAAAACCAGGAGCTTTATTTTCCTTAATGAGCTGTCTGATCTCTTGTATCTTCTCACCATTCTTTTGGCCCTCGCGTATGTCTCGCTCGAGTGTGGAGTCCACTTCCATGGCGATGGCTTCACTACTATTTACTAGACATAGATTGAGCCTTATAACCTCGTCCTTCAATTCTGCAGGCATGTCCTTCAAACTCAACTTATTGACCTGCACTTTCCGACTCAAAGCATCGGCCACGACGTTTGCTTTCCCGGGATGATAGTTGATGCCCACATCAAAGTCATTGATTAGCTCTAACCATCTCCTTTGTCGGAGGTTGAGATCTGGCTGTGTGAATATGTACTTCAAACTCTTATGATCCGTATATATTTCTGTCCTTTTCCCCATCCGGCCATCTGGCAGAATCAACAAATGTTAATTTGATACCATTTAGTATCATCTTACTACTTTCATTTGTTGGTACTTTAAGGTGTTGAGACTTTGTTAAAATTTTACGAGGGTTTATATCTCACACCAAATAAATGCACTATTATTTCCTGTGGGTTCACACCCCAAAGCAAAACAATCTGAAGACGAGGCTGTGGACAATTGCTCATGGCTTCCACAACTCACGTCACACACCAAGCATTATCACACCATTAACTACGTAACGACTCGACTACTCGACCTCTTGCTAGCTAGGGGAAAGACTCTACACTACTTGTCCTCTTGAGATGGCTCCTCGGGATCTTCCTCCTCATTTCGGCTACCTTCTGACTCTGCTTTGGGTGGGGAGGCTGCTGGTGGAGAAGTGCGACGACGCCTGATTGCTCGGCGATCTGGGGAGTCAGGAGTCCATGTATCATTCACGGTGACACACAGTTCATTCCCATCTCCTCTTTCTCTCGCCTTTAAGCAAGCTCGCAGCAACGCCTCCGTTTCCTTCAGGGTGTCTCGAACATCCTGAAGCTCTTGTTGACACTCCTGCAGTCGAGTGCTGAGCATAGCAGCATCCTCCAAGCACAAGTCCATGTGCTCATGGGAAGTCCCTTGCTGCACCGGTGGGTACTTGTACTCCGTGGTACCACTCTCACGTTGGAGGACATACATGTACTCAGTTTTGTCCAAGTGGCGACGATAGATGTGACTCTGGCAGGTGATGGCCTCCCAAGTGACATCTTTCTCCGCGTCAACTTGTGTTGCTCGACAAGCTGGAGAGTGGTGAATCTTAAGCAGCTGATTCTCGTGTATAATCCTCATCTCCGAACTCCATTCTTCCCTCTTCTCACGGATGGTCCTGGTGGAGTTATAGTGGATGATTAGCTTGCCCGTATTGCCGGCGGCTTCGAGCATACGTCGAAGACGGCGCAACAAGTCTCCTACTGCCAATCCGTAGGAAAGGTACGTCACGGGGCGACTCTCCTCTCTTTCGGCAAGGGCAACTACGGGAACTCTCCCTCCTGTGGACTTACGAGCGGTGCGAATCATGCGAACCATCTAAAACAAAAAGAATTTAAAATTAGGTTAGATAAACTTTTTAAACAAAAATCCCATTTTGAATGAAAATTAGGGATAAGATGAAGAAAATGACTCCTTAAATAACACTCTTCAACCCACACCTTGGAAAATAGTTTTTAAGAAAATAGGGCCCTTAAATACATCCATTTCTACCTAGGTCCACATTCCTACGGGCAACCTTGGCTCTGATACCACCTCTGTCACACCCAGTTTTTCCGAACAAACAACCAAGTGAATATCACATGTATGCCAGGATCATTTTCTCATACATGTGATGACAAATAGTGAAGCATCATTTATTACAAGCCAGGTGTCGAATATAAATAAGTCTTACATCGCAAATGTCTCAATGGACACTAATGCTTCATCACAAGTAAATAAACTAGCAGCGGAATATTATTCATTAGGGCTCCATCACAGGCGTTGCCCGGGGGTCTTCATGAACCTAAAAACCTTCCTCGGGTCCAAAGTCTTGGTCATTATACACCACCTCATTATCTTGACCTGAGCAGCAATATAAACCAACAAATATACAAGGTTGAGTACCAATGGTACTCAGCAAGTGTGAGAAAATTATATCATGCATGGCTAGAACAAGGAGAGGTTGAACTCATGGTTAAAGCACTACGCAATTAATACCTATCACCTTAGCTTATTAAGCACCTACATTACTACACAGGTGAAATGGTCCAAATCTCCCATCCCATCATCGTAATCCAATAACCATAACATCATTTCCAATGTTAAGCTCCCCGCTTAACTTCCACAATTTCCAAAACCATCACTCCTCTAATCATGAATAAGTCCAGGCCGCTCTTAACCGTGAGCACGGCTGTCAAGACAGTTTTGACTCTGCAGAGTTTGTACCACTGTACCCACAAGTAGTGATTTCATCCCCCGTTGCCGGGTGGACTAAAAGAACCTCCATTATGCCAGTGGCTACGATCCACATTCACACTTCCCAGGTGTGCAGCCAGGAGATCACTACGAAGCCTTTACAAAGGGATTCCCGACGAGTGTGGGCCCACTGAGGTTTCACCCCTAACAGCATACAAGAGGCTCCAACCCCGCTGCAGTGGCCCCCTCTTGAGCCTTGCGGTTCATATGGTAGTCCAGCTGACACCTACTCCCCGCACCATCCAACACACCCATACTATGCCGGGGATACACCTAATTAATTGGCCAAGCTGCCCCATCTCAGCATGTGGTTGGCACTGTAAAGCCGGGTTACATGCTCCATGAACCGGTCCTTAGGATCCAGGCAAGTACTAAACACAAACCCAAGTCTCGTGCACCCAGCACACAACCAAAACATCCAACTTGCCTTGATCCCTACCTCTACATAACTCACAATAGCTCATTCAAGAGTATGGTAATATAAACTGATGATCTCATGTCCCAAATATCCCATTCTAAGCATGGCTAAGCATATGCATGTAAATAAATGAAATGGTAAAATAAATCCCAACCCAAGCTACAAGGAAACAAGGTAATGCAATTCTAGGGAAACTTTCCTAGCATGGGTTTCATATTTCATTTGACAATGCAAATAATTCTATCTACACATCCTAGCATAGGATCAAAGTGGTCAAGGACACTTGCCTCCTTCTTGCTGCTCTTGAAATGGGTAGTCCTGATCTTGGAAAGGGATAACTTGCTCTTGAACAGGTTCTACTTCATACCATCACACATAGCAAAAGAAAAACAACAATCATAAGACATAGTTCACACTTCTTACTTCATACAAACCACACATTCACATTTATAAAAGTTCTTTACCATTATATGTGTTGTGGTTACTTTATGTGTGTTGAGTTGTGGCTTGCATGCACTTTTAACCATGTGTATATGATTCCTTCTTTTGTGTCCACATTTATACTTACATACTATTTATATGGGTTTCCAATAAATTTCTTATATTCAACTACTTCACCTTTTTACTACCAAGTGTGTATGAAAAGTATTATTCTTCCCCATATGTGCTTTCATAATTTCCATCAACCCTAAACTGAATTCTTTGTATTTTAGAAACTCCATTTATCATTTACTAGTTGCTATATTTTTCAGATTTATATTCTTATGCATAATTGTGTATTTTATTATGAAATTAGTAATACATATCATCTAAACAGTATAGGTTCTGGTCCTAAATAATTTAATATCATATTTTGACCTTGGCTTCTGATGTGGACTATTTCATAATTATTTTCCCTATTTTTCTATAGCTATTCTTTACTTAAAAATGTGTCCCTATACTAATAAATGTGAATAATAAATGAAACAGATTCATTTCAGCCCAAAAATATACTTTTATCTCACTCCAAAGTTTTCTAAGTACTGAGAAAGTTTTTAATTAATTTTGACAATTATGTTTATTCCCCTTTTTAATTTTTAAACACTAGTTACATATTAAATGTTTTAGATTAAATACTAAACATGGCTAAAATAATAAATCCACCCCATTACAGGGTCTATAATATTATTTTCATAATTTCCAGGGGTCTAGCTACACTTATCAGAGGTGCTTTTCCTAATTTTTATTAAGTCCAGGGGCTAAAACTGATTTTTTAAATGAATTTACATGATTTTCTGGAGTTCCAGGGGCTAGATCTGAAGTTTCCGGGGCTAGCTCTCAATTCCAGAGAACCCCAGGGGGTAGCACGTAAGAATTCCAGTCTTTATAACGCGGGGCTGACGTGGACCGTCCGATTTTAAACCGACGGCCGAGATTATAACATCGAACCGGTACGCGGGGATTTAAAGTCTACCGTGCGATTTAAAATAAACGGCGCACAAGCAGCCACGTCGCTCTGATCGAGCGCGGGCGGCGCTGCCGGCGGCGCACGGCGGCGGGAAGCGGCGATCTCGCCGGAAAGTTTCGGATCCTCGAGAATTTTGCCTAAAACTGTGATCTTATGGCATAGATCGGTAGAGGGGAGGTCAGGGATCTCACCTCGGGGGTTTTCTCGAGCTAGGGGGTCCTGGAAAGTGATCGGCGGCGAGGTCCGAGGCAAAACCACGGCGAAGCTCGTCGGCGCTGGGTTTACACCGTAAGTCTTCGGGTTTTCTGCACCTGCAAAGTTCCCCGGATGCGGTGGATCAAGACCAGCGAGTTAGATCAGAGTTTCCGAGCTTAGATCGGCTAGAATTCACCGGCGAAGTCTCGGTGCTCACCGGAGTGAAAATCGGCGATCACGTGAGAAAAACTGATCGGGGCTGGGGTTTTTATAGCCGGGGAAGGGCGGTGGGTCTGTTGCGATCGAGTTTGAGTCGTTTGGGACCAGAATTCAGGCGGCGGGACGGGTTTTCCGATCGGTTAAGATCGCGCGCGCTCGGGGGAAAAGTCCGGGGTCGCGGGGTTAGGGATGACAGGCGGGTCCCACCCGTCTGTGAGAGAGAGCGCGGCGCGCGCGGGGGCGGGCTGGCGCGGGGAAGCTGGGCCGGCTGGCGGTTTCGGCCCACTGGCGGTTTTTTTCCCGTTTTCTCTTTTTTCTTTTTCCATTTCTTTTCTGTTTTGAGTTTAATTTGAATTCCAGTTTGAATTTGAATTTTTGCAAAACATGCAACACGTTCAAAAATTTTTAAATTCCCCTCTGAACATGGTTTAGGGTTTTGAATCAAAATTTGGGGTGTTACATTGAGTTTCTGCGACCTTGTCTTCTCCCATGGCTTCTAACCCGCCTTCAGAGGAGGATCGCTCTCGATTTCCTCCGGCGGCGGCTTCTGCACCAAGTCAGGGATCCAGGGAGCCTGCATGCCTTGCCTCTGGAGGTGACGCCTCCAAGAGGCCCCGGGTTTATCATCCCGACTGGGCTCTTCTTGAGCGACGACTGGCTGAGGGTTCCCAGGCGTTGCGTCCTTTCTCCTCAAGTGGTGGAGTCTCCAAAGAAACTACTGACACATCGAGGAGGCTTCAGGCGGAGGAGTATCGAAGGAAGCTGCTGAAGCACCAAGGATTCCAGGCGGCAGAGTCTCCAAGGAAACTGCTCAAGCGGCGGAGGGGGCTTCAGAAGCATCCTTGATGACATCGGTCCTTGCGCTGGTGATGGACGAGATGATCCCTGTGCTCGGGTTAGAGGAGTCTTCAGGGAAGCTGCGTCCTCTCTCCTCAGGCGGTGGGGTCTCCAAAGAAACTGCTGACACGCCGAGGAGGACTCCAGGCGGCAGAGTCTCCAAGGAAACTGCTGAAGCGGGGGAGGGGGCTTCAGAAGCATCCTTGATGACACCGGCCCTTGCGCTGGTGATGGCCGAGATGATCCCTGTGCTCGGGTCACGGAGCGGGAGAACGCCGCCAGGACTGAAGTTGGGGACGTGGCCGTTCTCGCAGCTTCTAGGTTCTGGACGTGCCCGGGGAACCCTAGGGCTTGTTTCTTTCTTTTTTATCGAGTCTGTAGTCCAGCTCATGGAGCCATGAATACATAGACTCTTATGACCCTTCGTGCCTGTGATGCCCATGTCTTCTTCTTGGTTTCGCCTGGCCGTGCCCTTAGGTCCGCAAGGTACTCATAGGCCTTCACCAATCTCGAATGTCTGCACAGACACCTTCCCCGGGTCCTTACTGTATTAAGGGCCCCGGAGGTCTCCGGAGCCCGCCCCATGAGGGCGGGGAGGTCCGGATCTGCTGGACACGTGGCGGGCCCGGAGCTCTCCTCTGAGGAGAGGGAGGTCCGGCCCCGCAGGACACGTGGAGCCTCCGGACCTCTCCCCGTGGAGGGGGGAGGTCTGGCTTTTGCCAGCCACGTGGCGGGTCCGGGCCCCCTCCTGAGGAGGCGGGAGCTCCGGCTCTGCTGGACACGTGGGGCCTTCGGAGCTCCCCCCCAGGGGGGAGGTCCGGCTTCTGCCGGCCACGTGGAAGGTCTGGAGCCCCTCCTGAGGAGGCGGGAGCCCCGACCCGCTGGACACGTGGGGCCTCCGGGGCCCGCCCCTGCGGAGGGGGCGGGGTCCGGATCTCCTGGTTTTGCGCGGTCCGTAGCGGCCCCCTGGTAGGCGTGGCCAACTGTTTGGGTACTCCTACCATACTCCTACGGAAAGCCAAGGCCGGAGGGTCCTGCACACAAACAAGGGAAACGTAATTCTCCTTGGGGCTCCCCCCTTTCCGATCTCATAGTCTTATTTGGCTTACAATCCTGATTCGGTGCACGGTGCTTGGGAATTTCGGTGCACGACGTGCCGGGGCCTCGGGGCCCCCTGGCCATCGGTAGGTCCCCCAAGCGCGACCGCCCCAGGCAGGATAGCAAATGCCGACTAGAGTTGAGAATGGGAAAAAGGGGACTGGGTGTATGGTGAACATACCTAGGAAGCGCGGTCATAAAAATTAATACATAATTTGAATGAGCATAAAGGAAGAGCAGAGCAGGACATGTTCTTTCCCTATAAATTTCCATAGGCGGAAAACAGGCTAAACATGGAGGCCACGACCCGTCATATTAAAAAGGAAAGCAAGACTCTACGCGCTTGGAGTCGGAACCAGGCAAAGCTGAACATAGTTCTGGACCGTCCCCTGAGACTTAGCTGCTCCGAGCGCTATTCCGGGACTCTATGGAATCTATTAGAAAGGAGAAATTGTCCTGCTACTGTTCTAGGGGTAGAACTTACGGAGGTGTTCGATGTTCCAGGGGTTCGGGAGCGGATCCCCATCCTCGGTGGAAAGGCGTACGCACCCGGGGCGGCATACTTTCGTGACTCGAAAGGGACCTTCCCAACTAGGGGAGAGTTTGTGGGTCCCTTCACGAGAAAGTATACGCCGCAGAACCAGGTCACCTTCCTGCAGCTCCCGGGCACGCACAAACCTCTCGTGGTAGCGGCGGAGCGCTTGTCTGTATCGTGCGTTACGGAGTGCTGCATGCAATCGGACCTCGTCGATGAGGTCGATGTCTCCACGCCGGAGGTTGTCCTGCGCGGCTTCGTCATAAGCTCGGACGCGGTGAGACTTCATGGTGATCTCTGGGGGAAGCACAGCTTCGGCCCCATACACCATGAAGAAGGGTGTCTCTCCGGTGGCCCGACTCTAGGATGTCCGGTTAGCCCATAGTGTGCTCGGGAGCTCATCCACCCAATTGGCACCATGTTTCTTCAGGCTGGTATAGGTGCGGGTCTTGAGGCCCCGGAGAATCTCGGTGTTGGCCCTCTCGACTTGCCCATTGCTCTTTGGGTGAGCAACAGAGGCATAGCACACCTGGATGCCGAGGTCTTCGTAGTAGTCTTGGAAGGCTGCGCTGGTGAACTGGGTCCCGTTGTCGTTGATGATTCTGTTCGGGACCCCGAACTGGCAGACAATCGACTTGATGAACTTTACTGCGGATTGCTTGTTGATGGTGACAACTGGTGTGGCTTCCAGCCACTTGGTGAACTTGTCGATGGCGACATGGAGGTACCGGAATCCCTTGACGGCTCTGGGGAATGGTCCCAGGATGTCCAACCTCCATACGGCAAACGGCCATGAGGGTGGGATCATCTGTACCGCCTGAGCCGGTGTATGGATCTGCTTGGCATGGAACTGGCACGCCTTGCAGCTCTCGACCAGCTTGACGGCATCCTGGAGTGTTGTCGGCCAGTAGAAGCCATGCCGGAAGGCTTTACCGACAAGCGTGCGTGAGGAAGAGTGACTCCCACATTCGCCTCCATGGATCTCAGCGAGCAAGTCGCAGCCTTCCCCCTGGGTTATGCACCGCAATAGGACGTGGTTGGCGCCACGCCGGTAGAGATCCCCTTCTACCAGTGCGTATCTCTTAGCCATACGCACGATCCGTTCAGCAGTTGCATGTTCATCAGGGAGGATGTTGTCTTTCAAGTAGTCCCGGATCTCCGTGATCCGTGCATCGGGTCTGACTTGAGCTTCTGGATCTTGAGCGCTGGGTTGCACGGAGTCCCCAGTGACGCTTACGATCCTTGGCGGCATCCATGGCTGCAGGGCCGCCGGGACCGCCAGCTTCGAGGTGCTGGTCCAGCCCCCTTCGCCCGGCTCGGCGGGCCAGGCTGTGGGCCGCAGCAACGTCCTCTCGAAGACTCCTTCGGGCACAGGGGCTCCAGTGGAAGCCTTCATTGAAAGGTCGTCAGCTGCGGCATTGCCAGCGCGCGGTACGTGGCGCAGGTCCAAGGCGAGGAAGTCTTTCTCCAACATCTGCACGTGGAGCAGATAAGCAGCTAGCTATGGGTCATTGCAGGAGCATTCGCCCTTAACTTGCTTGATAACCAGCTGGGAGTCGCCCTGTGCCAACAACTGGCGAGCGCCCAGAGACAGGGCTGTCTGTAGTCCAAAGATGAGTGCTTCATACTCTGCCATGTTGTTGGTTGCCTTGAAATTGAGACGCACCATGTACCCAAACTGCTCCCCTGATGGCATGAGAAGTAGTACGCCGGCACCGGCCCCCTGCTTTCGCGAGGAGCCGTCGAAGAAGAGCGTCCAGTGGGGCTCGGTAAAGACCGGAGCTCGGTGCTCTGGTTCACCGTCTTCGTAGCCCCCTGGGTCAGCCTTCGTTGGTGTCCACTCTGCCACGAATTCAGCCAGCGCTTGGCTTTTGACTGCACGGCGAGGAAGGAAGTCCAGCTTGAACTCCGCCAGCTCCGCTGCCCATTTAGCGACGTTGCCAGTCGCATGGGGGCTGTGAAGGATCGTCTTCAGCGGATAGGAGGTGACTACTGAGACCCGGTGGGCCTGAAAGTAGTGGCGGAGCTTCCTGGATGCCACGAGCACTGCATACAGCAGCTTGTGGACTTCTAGGTACCTTGTCTTGGCATCGTGAAGGACTTCGCTGATGTAGTAGACAGGCCTCTGGATGGTTCGAACCCTCTCTCTTAGGTCTGAGAGGTCTTCATCCATTGGCCCTGGCCCGCTGGAGATGAGTGGGTCCAGGGGGGCTTCTGGGAGTTGGAACTCAAAGGTTCTTAAGCCATCTTGGCCCTCTGAGGGCCCCGCTGGTTCTCCGGGAGGTCCCGTTGGGCCCCCGGGGGGTCCCTCTGGACCCCCGGGAGGTTGTCTTGGAGGTTCGGGAGGCCGCCCTGGACCTCCGGGAGGTTGTCTTGGAGGTCCGGGAGGCCGTCTTGGATCTGCGGGGTTTCCTGGCATCTGTCTTCTGCTGCCGGAGCAGGCTGTGAAGACGAGAGGTCCGGCCGCTCTGCGACGAGGACCATACTCACCACTTCAGTTGTCGCCGCGATGTAGAGCAACAGATGCTCTCCGGGCTCGGGGGCTACCATGATAGGTAGGGTCGTCAGGAGTCACTTCAACTCCTGGAAAGCTTCTTCTGCTTCGTCAGTCCAGGCAAATGCACCGGATCTGCGCAGGAGCTTAAAGAAGGGGAGCGCCCGCTCTGCTAGTCTCGGTATAAATCGACTCAGCGCGGCTAGGCATCCCGTGAGCTTCTGGTCTTCTTTGATGTGGGCAGATGGCCGCATCAAGTCGATGGCCGCATCAAGTCGATGGCCTAGAACCCCACTTGGTGGTCGACGCTGTCTGGGGCGTCGACCTTCTGCTTGCCCTCCCTTTGGCGGAAGGGTGGAGCGTCAGTCCGCTTCTGCTTCCCCTTGCGGAAGCGCTCCGCGAGCTTCTGAATCTCCCGGCACTCGGCAGTAGTATGGCGACAGCTGCCGTGCACGGGGCATAGCTTGTCTTGGTCACCTTCTGGGGCTGGTGACTGTCGCTGCCTCTTGTCGGGGCGCGGCCCCTGAGCTCCACTAGGTGCCGCTGCTGCAGCAACGGGGGCCGCAGCCGGCGGTTTCACCTTGCCACCGCCCCTGTTCTTGATCTTCCTGCCGCTTCCATAGGAAGCGGCGCCAGATCCTGGCTGCCCTCCTGACTCAGAGGCTGGCAGGGAGTGCCAGTTCCGCCCTTCTGCTGCTCTGGCGCACTAGTCCGCCAGGCTGAAGAGCTCTGAGACGTCGCGGACCTCTCTGGTCGCGAGCTTCTCGAGCATCTTCTTGTCCCGAACGCTTTGCCAGAACGCCACCACCACAGAAGCATTTTGGATGTGTGGGATGGTGTTCCGCACCTGGGAGAACCGCTGGATGAAGAAGCGCAGCGACTCCCCAGGTTGTTGCTGGATGGCGTGGAGGTCGAGCTCCGTGCCAGGCCGGGTGTAGGAACTGCCAAAGTTGGCGGTGAACTGCCGGCAGAGCTCTCCCCAGGAAGTTATGGAACCCTGGGGGAGGTTCATGATCCAAGACCGGGCTGGGCCGGTCAAGGCGACGGGGAAGTAGTTGGCTATGACGGCCTCATCCCCTCCTGCGGCAAGTACAGCGGTGGAGTAGATCTGGAGGAACTCCGCCGGGTTGACGCTGCCGTCGTACTTCTTGGGCAGGTGCGGCCGAAACTTGCGCGGCCACCTCGCGAAGTGAAGGTGGGGCGCCAGGGCCGCACATCCTGCTCCTGTTGCTGCAGGCGTTGGTGCCGCGAACGCTTGGTTCGCCGCTAGCACAGTGTACCCCGGTATGGGCAAGGCTGCGCCATAGACCGGGGATGCCGTTTGCAGGGCATATGGCTGTGGCATATGCTGCGCGGCGTATGTGTGGGGCAGAGATCGCGTGGTGAAGGTCTGGGCCTCAGGCTGGGTCGAGGCTGACATCATGCTGTCGCCAGCCTCTTGGTTGCGACGCCTTTCTCAACGTCGCTCGAGGTACACCCGGGCATCCTGGCCCAAGTGGCACCGTTCCAGCTCTGTCCTCAGGTCCGTCAACTGAAGCCTGGTGGAGCTGGAATCCGCCGTCTGCCCGTCAACCGTTGGCGTGCGTGTCAGCGACACAGCCGGTTGGCCGGAGCGTCGTCCCTGCCGAAGTCGAGGGTTTGCGGCGGCGACGACGAGACGGTCCACCTCGCGAATCCACTGCTGGGTCGCTGCCTGAGGCGCGTCCCCAACAGGCGGATTGCGCAGTAGCGCTCTTGTTGCAGCTAGCGCATCCCCGTGGGGAACGCTCAGCGCTGCAGAAGATCTCACGCTAGTTGGAGCCTGCATTGCCGGAGTCGGTGTTGCCGGAGTCGGCTGCTGGCTTCCAGCTTGCGCCGACACACTCCGTCCTGAGTGCGTCGACACGTATTCCCCGCTAGTAACGGTCCGTCGTGAACGCGGGGGAGGAGAGCTTGCCGCTGAAGGTAGCTTGGTCATCTTCGTCGGCAGAAACTCGTCGCGCAAGGGAAAAGCCTCCTACCTGGCACGCCAAATGTCAAAGTGTGTGGTCGACACTTCCCCCGGACCTGCTCCGGGCAGCCCGCGGAGGTTCTTTTTCAGAGGGGCTAGTCGCTTGCGGAGAGCTTAAGCGTAGGGAAGAGTTAGGGAAGAGCTTGACACGGTGAGTTTTACGTGGTTCGGGCCGCCGGAGCGTAAAACCCTACGTCCACGGTGAGCAGAGGTGCTCGCTGTATTGCTTGTTGCTTAGAACCGGAGTCCTGAGCTTGAGGATGAGTTATGCCTAGGGCGTGAGTTGCTGGAGTGCGAACCCTTGCTAACGTTGCCTACCCAAGCCTTTTATAGTCCAAGGCTCGTGTGGCTTACAAGGGGGGCCCGAGACCCGACAGGTGGTCCCGGGGAGATTTCCTGCCGACTATCGTATCCGCAGTTACGTCGGTATGTGAGACCTATGTGTGCTGAATACATTGGCAATTAGGATAAAAGTTAGCATTAACATTCAAAGTTTTGAATATTGCCAAAACATTCTTCTGTGGCAAGGTCCGACAAGTTCTTTGTTAGGTCCGCCAAGTGTTGGCAAGGTCCGACGCAAGGTCCAGAGAGCTCCTGCAAGGTCCGGAGAGCTTCTGTGAGGTCCAGAACTTGTTTTTAGGGAGCTCCCATGAAGTTCAACTCGTAGAACTGCATCGTCTTGTTTTTGCTTTTAACTCACAATATTTCAAACTTGCTTTATGGGAAGGTTTGCTTAGTATTAATTTGCTAAGTTTTTGGTGTGTTTTGGTGGTTATGGCTGTTATCATTTGATATGGTTTGCAACATGCTTATGTGACGTGCTCATGTAAGGTGTTGTGGTTTTTGAACTAACGTGAGTCAAGTCGAGGACTTGTGCTCGGAAGAATTGGTTGTTTATTCATGTGCAGGTGTTGCTTGAGTTCAAGACATGGCTGGTGACGGGATCCTTGGACTAGTCTCAGGGAGGAGATGAGGTTTCAACAACCAAATTCGGGAGGAGCTGTGGTTGAGTTGATCGGGAGGTCGCGCAGCATGTTTGGATCAAGGGCAGTGCATATGAAGGTTGCGTGTACGTCGTTGGAAGGTGTTTGCACGTGTGCAAGGAGTGCATGGACGTGGCAACATTGTTCCAAGGCGTGATGAAGAGAAGTGGACGTAAAGAATTGGTCGGAAAGGTCCAACCGGCTGGATTGCGTACTCAGGCTGAGGCTGAGTCGGATATGGCTCAAATATGGAAGATTTGAGTTGGTTATGATAGGATTTCGTGCTAGGCACGAAGTTGAGTTGTTTTAGGAATGTTTAGGACGTTCCTAAGGTGTTTGGAAGTCCCACGATTGCTTCTATCTGCGAATAGAAGAGTCCTGAGCAGTTATGGTAAGTTAGGATACGAGTCCAATTAGGAGTAGGAGACCTAGATTGGATTGTTTAGCCTGAGGGCTGGCTATAAAATCAAGGGAGGCCAGAGCTCTCGTGGGTAGAGAACTTCGGGCTGTTACTCTTGTGTTTCTATTGAATAAAGTTCACAGTTTCGAGGAGCTTTTGTGCCTTGTTCGTCCGACTTGTTGTTCGTCAAGTCTTTCTCACCGAGTTTCTGGACAGACCGACGTTGCTTCGGTGTTTCGTTCATAACTTGAGTTTTACAGATCCGATTGACGTGATTATTTTTGGGTTGTCTTCACAACTCAATTATCTATCATCTGTGAAATTTTCACGAGCTTCGGATCTGTAGTTTTTGAGATACACGAGTTTCTTTGCAGCGTTGCAGATCTGTTTTATATCGGGTAGAACAGATTGATCTTCGTTTAATGTTTTGATCGTATCTCAAGTTTTACTTCGTGTTTTCAAGTGATTCTTGTTGCATTAGATCCGTGACTTGATTATATACCTCTCTACTTGATTTGTCACGGTTGAACACGTTTGAAAACACTTGCACACACGGTTTCTTTAACCAATTGATTTTTTGCTAAGGGGTTTTTGTTGTTTCCGCTGTGAAAAGTTTTAATCTACCATTCACCCCCCTCTGGTAGCTTTTCACGTGCTCTTCGATCCTACAATTGGTATCAGAGCCAAGGTGCTCTAATCTTTGTGATTTGCACATGTTTTGACTAACCATCATGGAGAAGTACTCCGCAAAACCTTGCGTGTTCAATGGCATCGATTTTCAGGTTTGGAAGGCGCAGATGGAGGCCTACATATAGGCGCAAGGCTTCGCCATATGGGAAAAGGTCTACCGGAACTTCGATGTACCACCCAACGATCAAGTTACAGCTGCAAACATGAGAGATGTTGACAACAACAACAAGGCTCGCAACTTGATCATCCAAGGATTGACTCAAAGCGACTTTGACCGTGTTGCACACCTCCGATCTGCATATGATGTTTGAAAAGCTCTTTGTGACTACCATGAAGGATCCAATACGATCAAGGAGGTAAGGCAAGATATGTTCAAGAAAGAATACATGCGTTTTGAGATGCAACCCGGTGAGTCAATTGACGACCTTTTTGCTCGCTTTAATAAAATTCTCAGCAACTTGCGTAGTGTCAATGTTAACTTTTCAGATGCTGAAAATGCTAGACAATTGTTAGGAGCATTAGATATGTCAATTTGGGAAATGAAAGTTACATCTATTCGTGAATCTACTGTCATGAGTTCTCTTACTTTAGACGTGCTTTATTCTAAATTGAAAACTCATGAAATTGACATCATCTCACGTAAAAACCCCAACAAGTCTATTGCATTTGTTTCGCAACGTGCCATGTCTATTTATAGTCAATCATCATCTAGTGGTGCACTCTCTTTGCTGTCCTCTCTAACCCTTGAACAGATTGAAGAGTTTCCAGAGGAGGAGCTTGCACTCATCTCTACTCGGTTCTCAAAAGCATTGCAAAATGTGAGAACTAGAAGGAGAGGAAGCTCCGGACCTCAACGATGTTTTGAATATGGTAATACAGGACATTTTCGTACGGAGTGCCCTAACCTTTTAGGTCCGACTTCACGTGAAGAAAAGCAAACAAGGCCGAAGAAATCGTTTGCAAAGAATAAGAAGAAGAAAGATTTATCAATGCGCAACATAGTGCATAGTATGATCTCTGCACTTCAAGATTTCGGCTCAAGTGATGTGGACACCGGTAGTGATGAAGATGAAGAAGCTATGGCAAATATGTGCTGCATGGCGAGCAAGTCAAGTTCAAGCTCCGAGGAGGCAGAACACAACAGCGACGATGAAGAGGTATGTCCCACTTGCGAAGAAATGTGTGATGCTATTTCTCGTGCCACTGTTATATTAAAGAAAAAGGATAAAAAACTTAGGAACAATGCTATTAAAATTGAATCACTAGAATCTGAAATTAATCGTTTAAAAACTTTGATTCCTAGTGATGATTCTTGTTCCTCATGTGATTTGATTTATGAACAATTATCCTCTTTAAGAAGTGCACACGCATCTACACTTGATAAACTTGAACTTGAAATTGAAAAGAACAAAGAGCTTGCTGCACTTAATGATAAAAAATTGAAAGATGCTTGTTGTTCTACAATTGATTTGCATTGTTCTTCATGTGATGATCTGAATAAGAAACTAAATGATGCTATGAATGAGATTTCTATTTTGAACAATGCTTTAAGTGTGCATGAAGTTAAATATTGTTCAAATTGGAAACTAAAAGGAAAAACTTCATGTGAAAACTGCTTTGATCTGTCCAATAAACTTGATGACATGCATAGGACACTAGATCGGTTTTCTAATACAAATAAGAACCTAAACTTGCTGCTGAATTCTTCCAAGTCTTGTAATGATAAAACTGGTTTAGGTTTTAATTCTCATGCTCATGCTAAGGCACAGCCACCTAAAGTTGTAAAGTCATTAGGAAGCGGTTTGATTCAAACAGCTCCTAGACAAAAAGAGGTGATTTTCAAATCTGCAGGAGTACTGTCCCATTCGGGTTCTAATAAACGTGTTGCTTGCTCATCTAGACATGATAATAAGGTTATTTTTCATTGTACCTACTGTGGTAGAGATGGTCATGTCATGGATTTTTGTTATAGACTAGCTAAACACGATAAGAAACAAAGAATACTTGCTAGATCACATAACAACCAAGCAAAATCTGCTAGACCGAATGTTCGGAGCTTGCAACCTGCTGTAATGAGTCAAAAACTTGCTCCAGGACCTACTGTTTTTTGTGCTACATATAACACATCTTCTAAGTCAGTCGTTGGGAACAAAAATTTTTGATGTTTGGCTCATAAACCTGCTGTATCTTCTCAGCTTTCCCGTGTTATTCCTGCTGGACGTCGTGTGACTTAGTACTGGATTCCTAAAAGTCTTTTAACTAACCCCAGTATTGAGTCATCGACGTATTGTGCTGCTGTGTAGGTTTCATGTTTGAGGAAGGAGAACATTTGGATTGTGGATTCAGATTGCTCACGCCACATGACCGGTAACAAAGAATGGTTCTCTTCTCTCTCTTTTGTGTCACGTGTAGAAAATGTTACTTTCGCCGATAACTCTTCTACTCCCATAATTGCTAAAGGTTCGGTTAGAGTAAACAATCTCTACACTTTGAAAGATGTGGCACTTGTTAAAAATTTGAAATACAACTTGCTTTCGGTTTCACAATTGCTAGATGAAAATCTAGAGGTTAGCTTTTCTAAAAAATGCTGCAAGGTTGTAGATTCAAAAGGTGAGCTTTTGTTTAACATGTCTAGGTTTGGAAGAGTTTTTAAAGCTGATTTTAATTTGTCAACTTCTAAGCATCGGTGTCTAGTTGCTAATGATACAAAGGATCTATATTTTTGGCATCGTAGACTTGGTCACATAGGCTTTGATCATCTCACTCGTGTTAGTGCTCTCGATCGCATACGTGGGCTGACGAAGCTTAAAAAGGACAATGATATTGTGTGCTCTTCTTGTAGACATGCTAAGTTTGTTGCAGGTTCACATGCTCCTCTCACAATGACCATGACAGCTGAACCGGGACAACTTTAACATCTTGACACAGTAGGTCCGACACGTGTTCAATCCTTCGGAGGTAAATGGTATGTGCTTGTGATTGTTGATGATTATTCCAGATATTCTTGGGTTTATTTTATGGCATCTAAGAATGAAGCTTTTAGTCATTTTAGAACTTTATTTCTTAGATTATCTATTGATCACCCAGGATCATTAAAAACAATTAGAAGTGATAACGGAACTGAATTTTAAAACCAATCCTTTGATCACTTTTGTGCTGAAAATGGAATAGATCATCAATACTCTTCACCCTATGTACCACAATAAAATGGTGTCGTAGAAAGAAAGAACATGACCTTAGTTGAGATGGCTAGGACTATGCTTGATGAATATCAAACTCCTAGGAAATTTTGGGCTGATGCAATTGCAACCACTTGTTATGTCTCAAATCGTGTTTTCTTGCGTGCTAAGCTTGGAAAAACCCCATATGAGCTCCGGTTTGGACATAGGCCTAGTGTTACACACTTTAGGGTTTTTGGTTGCAAATGCTTTGTTAAGAAACATGGTAATCTTGATAAATTTGAAGCTAGATCTGTTGATGGCATGGTTCTTGGTTATCCATCTCATACTAGAGGCTACCGTGTGCTTTTACTTGACACTAACAAAATTGTGGAGACTTGTGAGGTTTCTTTTGATGAAGCTAGCCCAAGTACTAGCTCCGATATTGCAGATCTGGATCCATATCCGCAGGGGGAGAGTATTGAAGAAGATGAATAAGTGGTGCTGCTGCCCGAAAACTCGGAAGGAAATAACAATCAAGCTGCTGATTTTGCACCACAACCAGCACCAACAGTCACTACTGCTGGTTCGGACCTTCCTCAATCAACAAGATCTCCTAATCAAAGGTCCGAACATGAAGAAGAAGGTGCTTGTGAAGTGTCTACTCCCCTCCGAGTACTCAAAAGTCATCCTCCACAACAAATCATTGGAAGCTTGCATGAACGAGTCACTCGGTCCAGGTTTTGCGATCCAAACTCTCATGCTCATTCTGCTTTTGTTGCTTCTTTTGAACCCAAGGATATATCACACGCACTCACTAATGAATCTTAGATTAATGCCATGCAAGAAGAGTTAGAAAATTTTGAAAGAAATAATGTTTGGAAACTTGTACCTCCACCTCAAGGTCACACATTAATTGGAACTAAATGGGTATTTAAAAATAAGTAAAGTGAGGATGCGGTTGTGGTTAGGAATAAAGCTAGGTTGGTTGCTCAAGGTTTCACTCAAATTGAAGGTCTAGATTTTGATGAAACATTTGCTCCTGTTGCTAGATTAGAAGCTATAAGAATTTTATTAGCATTTGCTGCATGTAAAGGTTTCAAGTTATATCAAATGGATGTTAAAAGTGCTTTTCTTAATGGCTACATAGAGGAGGAGGTTTATGTTAAGCAGCCACCGGGTTTTGAAAATCCAAATTTTCCTAATCACGTTTACAAACTGTCCAAAGCCTTGTACGGTCTAAAACAAGCCCCTAGAGCATGGTATGATAGGTTAAAAACATTCTTACTTGAAAAGGGTTTACCATGGGCAAGGTTGATAAAACTCTTTTTGTACTTAAGCATGGCAATGACTCATTATTTGTTCAAGTGTATGTGGATGATATTATCTTTGGTTGTGCTTCTCATGATCTCGTGTCCAAGTTTTCAGCTATGATGAGTTCAGAATTTGAGATGAGTATGATGGGAGAACTCACATACTTTTTGGGGCTGCAAATCAAGCAAACAAAAGAAGGAACTTTTGTGCATAAAACTAAGTATACAAAGGACCTTCTTAAGCGCTTCAACATGGACAAACGCAAGCCTCTTCAGACACCAATGGGAACAGCAACAACACTTGAACTTGACGAAGATGGTGACCCGGTCGATAAAAAAGAGTACAGAAGTATGATTGGATCACTTTTGTATCTCACGGCGTCAAGACCGGACATACAATTCAGCGTATGTCTTTGTGCATGTTTTCAAGCTTCTCCACGTGCTTCACATCGCCAAGCCATCAAAAGGATTCTCAGGTACCTACATGGAACTCAAGAATTTGGCATTTTTCTTCCTTCTTCCTCAACCGTTTCTTTGAAAGCTTTTTCGGATGCTGATTTTGGGAGTTGTAGGATTGATAGGAGAAGTACTTCGGGTGCTTGTCATTTTCTTGGTAATTCACTTGTTGCTTGGTCCTCTAGAAAACAAAGTTCAGTTGCACAATCCACGGCCGAATCTGAATATGTAGTTGCGGCTAGCGCTTGCTCACAAATTCTTTGGATTGTTCAAACACTTAAGGACTATGGGGTTGATTTAGATAGTGTTCCACTGTTTTGTGATAATACTAGTGCAATTTGTATTGCTAAAAACCCTGTGAAACACTATAGAACTAAGCACATTGACATTAGGTATCACTTTCTTCGTGATAATGTTGAAAAAGGAAACATTGTGATTCACCATGTCGATACCGAACAACAATTGGCTGATATTTTTACAAAACCTTTGGATTTCACTCGTTTTTGTTTCATTCGTAGTGAAATAGGGGTTTAAGCGTAGGGACGAGTTAGGGAGGAGCTTAAGCGCAGGGACGAGTTAGGGAGGAGCTTGACACGGCGAGTTTTACGTGGTTCGGGTCGCTGGAGCGTAAAACCCTACGTCCACGGTGAGCAGAGGTGCTCGCTGTATTGCTTGTTGCTCAGAACCGGAGTCCTGAGCTTGAGGATGAGTTATGCCTAGGGCGTAAGTTGCTAGAGTGTGAACCCTTGCTAACGTTGCCTACCCGAGCCTTTTATAGTGCAAGGCTCGTGTGGCATACAAGGGGGGCCCGGGACCCGACAGGTGGTCCCGGGGAGATTTCCTGCCGACTATCGTATCCGCAGTTATGTCGGTAGTTGTCTCTGGCGAAGGCTTCCAAGTCTTCATCTTGCCGCCCTGCCCATGCCGCATGCTAGTCGTAGTGGTTGATGACGGCGGGGGCGACAGGGGATGTCTCGTCGCTGTGTTTATTGGCTGGCAGGTTCTGACACCGCGCGCCATTCTGTGATGCGACTGGGCGCAACGGCACCTGACAGAGGCGTGCTCCGCGTCTTGGGAAGGCGCGGGCCTTGAATACCTTGTACGGGCAAGGTATGGTGCAACTTTACGCCCGCTGCCTACCGCTCGGGGGCAGGGAGAGCTGTTTTGCTGGACACGTGGCGGGCCCGGAGCTCTCCTCTGAGGAGAGGGAGGTCCGGCCCCACAGGACACGTGGAGCCTTCGGACCTCTCCCCGCGGAGGGGGGAGGTCCGACTTCTGTCGGCCACGTGGCGGGCCCGGAGCTCTCCTCTAAGGAGGGGGAGGTCCGGCCCTGCGGGACACGCGGCGCCTTCAGAGCCCTCCCCACGGAGGGGAGGTCTGGCTGCTGTTGGCCACATGGCGGGCCCGGAGCTCTCCTCTGAGGAGAGGGAGGTCCGGCCCCGCTGGACACGTGGCGCCTTCGGAGCTCTCCCTGCGGAGAAGGGTGAGATCCTTAGGCATTTTCCCTGTGCGCGGGGGTACCCCATATCGCGGGTACCGACACCATCCTTGTTGTGAGCTACATATCATATTTTCCCGCACTTGCTGAGTACATCATTGTACTCAAACTTGCATTATTATTTCATCATCAGCAACAGGAGAAGATTACTATGAAGACCAAGTGGAGCATTAGGCGTGTAATCTGTCCTCAACCTTGCCTGTGGGGATAGAGTAGAGATGGAGCCGCTGCTGCTTAGATTGCTTCCGCATTAGTTAGAAAACTTCTGATGCTAGAATAAAGACTTCCACTATGAGCATGAGTCCGAGACTCATGAGACATTGTAATAACCTCTGTTATTCGTGGTCATATATATTATTAAATTCAGTTTGTGGATGATGTGTATATGTGTGATGAACATCCTGGGCACACATATGCATCAGTTCTCGGTTCTGTGGTTTTCCACAGAATTGAGGGCGTCACAGCTTTTTCTTCATGTTGGTGGCACTTTTGGCACAAGTGCAAGTAATACTAGTTTCAGACTTTATGTGTTGATAAGGTGAGCTAGAAGTTGATGAAGAACCATTTTGCTTGAGTGACTCAACTTGTACCTCAAGGATCTCGTTAACTTTGGTTAAGTTAGCAAGTTCATCCTTGATGATGGTGTTTGAGTCTTTTAACTTCAAGCAAGCTTCCTTGCTTGAAGCTAACTCAAACTCTAGTTCTTTATTTTGTTCCTTTTCAAGTTCAAGAAGCTTTTCAATCTCAAGATATTCCTTGTTTTGGGAGATGATCATATCTTCCTGACGATTGACTAAATTCTCCATATCAACAAGCTTATCAAGTAGAAATTTCATTTTAGCAACTGTTTTTTGTCTAAACCCCTAAGCATATATTCATCTTCATCACTGCTATCATCCTCACTAGAATTATCACTATCACTAGTAAAAGAATGCGAGAAGGAAGATTTAGTTGGTACCTTTCGTTTAGCTTCCTTTGCCATTAGACAGGTGTTGTCGGTGTCCTTCCATACGCCCATGGTTGGGAAGAGAGTGGATTTCTTGGTAGTCTTCTTTATGACTATGGTGGCCATCTCCTCTTCTTCTTCGGATGAAGATTCATCATTGGATTCCCACTCCTTCCCTAGATGCGCTTGACCATATTGCTTCTTCTTCTTGAACATTTTCTCTGGTTGACGCTTGTTGTCTTTTGTCTTTTTCTTGTTTTCATCATGTGGACAATCTACTATGAAGTGATTGTATTCTCCGCAGTTATAGCACGCCCGTCTCATCTTGGGTCTTTGTTTGTCCCTTTGTCTTCCTTCATTTGAGCTGCTACCCTTTCTTCTTCTCATCATTTTCTTGAACTTCTTCATGAACATGCTCATGTCTTCTTCATTGATATCACTACTTTCATCATCACTGTCATCTTCTCCATAAGCTTCTCGAGCTTCCTTTGATACGGGTTTACAAGTTGACTTCAAAGCAACTCCTTTATTCTTTGCCGAGGTGAGATCGACAATTTCCTTAACATGCTTGGCTTGCTTCTCCATCATCTTAAAGTTGATGATCTTGCCAAGAAGTTTGTCTAGGGCCATCTTCCGGTACCCGGGGCTTTCTCTAATCATAGAGCAAAGAGTTACGTTGCGAGGAATGAATGCTCTAAGATTCAACTTCACAACCTCATAATCATTCCACTTCTTGCTGCCATAAGATCGGACTTTGTTGATAAGATTCTTCAGTCGATTGTACATATCTTGTGGTGATTCATCTTCTTCTATCGCGAATCTTCCCAATTCACTTTCAATCATTTCTATCTTGGCTTCACGTACGTGACGATCACCTTCATGTGCAGTTTGTAGTGTGTCCCATATCTCCTAGGCAATTTCGAGTCCATCCACCTTGGTGAACTCGTCTCGGCTTAGTGATGACGTGATCACAGCTGCAGCTTGAGCATTCCGATGAATGGCTTGTTCTTGGCTTGGGGTCAGCTCTTCATCATCATCCGGGGTATCTATCCCTGTACACACTATATGGTACAAACTTGGGTTAAGAGATATAAGGTGCATTTTCATGTTTTGTCTCCACATTGAATAATCGTTGCCATCAAAGTAAGGTGCTTTCCCTAGGGGAATTTATAAGTAATGATTATTGTTAGAATTCAAATGCTCATAATCTAAAGGATATCGGGAGTAGTCTGTGTGACTACCCCCTTTCTTATTCTTTTCATCATCGGTGTTCTTCTTCCCTTTTGGAGAGATTGCCTTCTTTCGTAGAAGAGCCTTGAGTTGGAGCACCTCCTCATCATCGTCCTCACTGTCTTGAATGGCGTCGAGTAGATTCTTTAGCTTTTGAGTCCTTTCATTATTACTCTTTTCGTCATCGATCTTCTTGTGTACATCCTTGACGTCCATATCGTCTCTTCAAGCGGTGAGTCTCTTTTGAAGAATTTCGCTCTGATACCAATTGAATGTAGCATAGAGGGGGGTGAATAGGCTTTTCGACGCTTTATTGAAACCTGAAACACGTAGTAGGTTTATCAAATACAAGGGAAATCGGACTAGTTCGGTAGGGTGCGGATTAGTCCGTTTTCTAAACAGAGAAAAATCGGACTAGTCCGGTACCGTGCGGACTAGTCCGGCATTCGTGGACTAGAGAGACCAAGATTGATCAATGTTCACTTCTAGTACTCTATGCAGCGGAAATAAATTGATGACTTAGGTGTATTGCAACAGTGATACAGTGAATGACAAGAATCAACTTTGATTCTAATGTTTGAACGTGAATTTCAAGGGATTGATTATACACTAGAAAATGATGAACAATTAATGAACAAGAGTAGTAGACAAGTGTTTATCCCGAGGTTCGATTTCACGAAGGAAATCTACGTCCCCGTTGAGGAGTCCACTAAGGACCGGATCTTCAACAACCCTTCCTCGTTGAATCGCCACAAAGGCCGATTCTCTTCAACTAATCACAAGGGGGAGGGGCCTTCTCACAAGTTGAGAGCTCCCCAAGAATTACAATGAATTAACACAACCAAACACACTCAACAGATGAACAATTAACAAAAAAGAGTGTGCGAGAGATCAAACCCAAGAGCTCAAGATGTGTAGAACAAGTCTCTGATCCTTTTTGGGTTAGAATGTGTGGAGAGATGTGAATTTTGGGCTCTTGGGAGGTGTGACGGCATAGGGGGTTGAAGATTTGTGTTGGTATGGCCGTACACATCTTTTTATAGTAGGGTTTCCAATGGTTACGTTAGGGTTTGCGATGTCCGGACTAGTCCGTGGTTGACTCCGGACTAGTCCGGTGTGCGGTGTGTAGAAAACCCTAAGTGTTGTGATATATCGGACTAGTCCGTTTTCTATCTAGAAACAAAATCGGACTTGTCCGGCTGATATCGGACTAGTCCGTTTTCTGGTCAGTAAGAAAATCGGACTAGTCCGGTTGATCCCAGACAAGTCCGCACATGCTGAAATTGTGCAGTTAGTTTGATTTCTTCCACTTGAGCTCTTGGGGTGTGTTTCTCCAACACACTCTATACTATGTATTTTAATATTTTCAGCTCCTGAGCTCTTATCAATTTGGATCCTGCTTCTCCTTTCTTTTTGCGCTTTCTTCCTGATTTCTTTTACGAACCTGCGCTCATCTCAACAATTTTGATAGGGTCTCATTTGTTTGTCATAAATCAACCAAAACCCATAAGGGATGCCTAGATGCACTTTCAAACTCCGAGGATGACACGTGTCCAGCAGCGTCGGATCTCCCTTCTCCTTGGAGGTGAGCTCCGAGGATGACACGTGTCCAGTGGGGCTGAGCCTCGCTTCTCCGCAGAGACTAGATCCGAAGGCAACACGTGTCCAGCGGGGTCGGACCTCGCCCCTTCTCCTGAGGTGAGCTCTGAGCCTGCCACGTGGCCAGCAGTGCCGGACCTCACCCCCTCTGCAGGGATGAGCTCCAAAGGCGCCATGTGGCCAGCAGACCGCGGGAAGTGTAGACAGCGCTCCTCGGCGAATTGGAATTGGCTCTTTTCAGCTATCTTTCTCCCATTTTTATGATTCTTTCCCATTTCTATTTCTTGTATAATGTTTTTCCATATGCAATGCATGAATATGAAATTGAGGGTGTTACAGTAGGACACCAACGTCCCTGACAATGGCTTAGATCCCGTAGTGACCATGGTACCTATTCGGGGAGGGAGAGTCGCGCCGCCTGTAAATGACTCGATCTCCGTCGACCCAACCACCCCTGCTGGGAGCATCGCCAGCACGTCCGTGCCTGTCTTGGCTTTAGCCGCCACGCTCATGGAGGTGCGCGTCTGCCCACTGTGGCGTCTGTGGTCGTGCTACCTTCCTCGCTAGCCTGAGGTATTCGTTGGTACCGCCGTTGGTGGAATCAGAGCCTCTGTCGCTACCGCTCCGCAGAGCCTCAAGCTCTGTTGCAGCCGCACGCGCTGCATCCGCAGCCACTGCTGCTTCTACTTCCGCCTTCGCTGCTGCCAGTTCCGCCGCCGCCAGCCTCGCCACCCTCGCCGCAGTCTCTGCCGCTGCTCGCTCGCGTTCTTCTGCCACGGTGACCTTGGCCTCCTGCCGATGCCGCGCGCTCGAAGCGACCAAGTGCTGAGACTGTCCTTCGGACATGGCGCGCTAGTGGGGGAGTGATGTGTGGGGAAGAGGCTGTCTTAGACAAGTTGTTGCTTGTCTGTGCAGAAGAGGAGGAATAAGTTGAAACAACCGGTGTTATTGCGGCCGGCTGAAGACGAAGAGAGGCGTGGGAAGGAGATGAGCAGGAGATGTCTAGGCTACAGGATAGAACGGCTCTGATACCACTTGTTAGTATCTGAAGTATTACTCTCATGGAGAGGATGACACTAAGAGTTGGGAAATTTTTCTTGTTTCATTCCACACACAATGCCATGCCCAACCTAGGGGTCGGGGTTACATATTTATAGCTAAGGCAGCCAAGCATATACCTAGATGCTAGTCTAAGATGCTGTCCTACCAAAGGACTAATATGCTGTCCTCTTGGTCTAAGATGTTGTCCTATCAAAGGACTAAGATGCTGTCCTATCAAAGGACTAATATGCTGTCCTACTAAGGACTGAGATGCTGTCCTAACTAGGGGCCACACAGACCAAGAGTACAAGACTTATTCCTTCAGAGCCACGCTACTAGTACCAGCTAGCCGGCCGGCGGCGTGCTCTGTGCTGTTTCGCTCGCGGTGCGCCGCCACGTGCATGCATGGGCACGGAGTCATCGAGCATTACCAACGGAAGGACGAATTGGTCACGCAGTGCACCGGGAAACGGTGCCGGGAGTTGTTGCCATCGTCTCGTAATTATCCATGGACCTAGCTGCTGGCTCTCATCAAGGTCCTTCCTAGCTAGCGAGCGAGAGGTCGACCGAGGTTAACGAATGCCGCTGTATGGACCACGGCTGCGGCTTTTGTGATCGATCGACGTGATCCTAGGACTCTAAGAAGCGTGAACTTTGGATGTTTGGGTAAAGTCGGATCCTCAAACCCAAGAGATACTGATGCTACGTGTTAATATTTATAAAGAGTTACAGCCTAGATGTACGGCCGAGAGAAGAAGATAAAGAAGTTGAGATACATTCAGTTTAAACAATCTAATCCTATTGTAACTGCTTCAGCCGGCGTACACCAGATAATTCATATCTATTTTATTCTATAACAGCTCAATCCTTTATCTAGGCGTTGCACTTGATCTTCTTGTTGCACTTGATCTTCTCGAAGCACTCTTGATCATAACCGAAGTAATCTTTGCACGTGTATTATTTTATGTAGATTCTCTAACACGGACCATTGATGGATCGAGTTGCACGCTCGTTGTTGGTAGGTGATGTCAGTGAGGTTAACTGGTGGAGCGCAGGTGTGACACACCCTCGCCTCGGGTGTCAGCATATGTTCATGTTCTATGAAGAGGAAACATTCTAATGAAAAATAGGAACAGAGAGGATTATCAAAAGAATAGCCAATAAAGCCCTCCTAGAGCGCCGAAGACAACTTCCGCGGCCAGCAGGCCACGCGGCGTGTTCGGAGCTCGTTCCCGAGAAGTTGGGAGAGTTCCGCCGCTAAATTGTCTACGTGGCAGGCTCGGGGGTCACCTCCGCAATTGAAAAGGGGTCCGACCCTGTGGGACACGTGTTGCCCACGGAGCTAGCCTCTGCGGAAGAAGCAAAGGCATTTCCGCAAGACACGTGTCATCCTCGGAGCTCGTCCTCGCGGAAATCAGAGGACCAGTCGCGCGGGGTATGTGTCGATCTCAGAGCCCATCTCAGAGAAGTCCGGATCTATTGAACACGTGTCGCCACCGGAGCTTATCTTCGGAGGCCTGTCGCTGCTGGACACGTGTCGACCTCGGAGCCGTCCCTGAGGAAAGAAGAGAGGGTAGACCGGCGCCAACACGTGGCGTGCGCGGAGCTCACCTCCGAAGAAGAGGGAGGCCTCGCTCGTTTGACACACGGCACAACCGGAGCTCGTCTCTGCGGGAAAGGAGACACCAGGCCCCGGAGGACACGTGCAGCCTCCGGAGCTCATCACCGCGAAGGTAACGAGTACTGGAGCAAGTTTTACGCGTAAAGATACCGGTACGCAACAAAAACCGATCTAAATTCCACGATGTTACTAAAGATAAGATGTTAGGATCCAACAAAGATCTGAATAAGACTCTTATTCGGGATACAATCAGATTAGGACTCTTCTCTTCCCGATTATAAATAGAATCCAAAACCTCTGGCCGAAACCACAAACTTCTCTTTCGACTCCTGAGCCGACGATTTAGAGCCCTGGCCCTAACTCGCCGAGCAAACCATCGCTGGAGCACAACAAGGGAGATCATCGAAGAAGAACCAAGCAGGTCTGAGGAGGACCTCGAAGACAAGAAGAGCGTGAGGTAGGACTTCAATACCACCTTACGACATCATCGTGTTCGTCTCTTGCATCTGTTCTTCAAATTCCTTTCGAACAGAAGCCTTCTCCTGGGCAGATCACTCGATGATCAGTTTGATCTAAAGACAAGATCATCGCTACGTCCACCTTTGATCCGAACACCTCTGTCCATGCAAGCCATGCAAGAGCACACCAATCTAATAAAAATCATAGGATAGCATGCATGTGCATCATCGCATCTAGTTTAGGGTTTATGCATAAATATTGATTGCTGTGAATCTTGTATGCACGTGAATCCTACATAGCAGGACAGGTTTAGGAAGCTGTCTACGACGAACTGCAGCAACCAGGTTTTGAGAATCAAGAACAACCGGAACCGCAAGTACAAGGCAAGTGCTCCTTGACCATATTGATCCTATATTTTGGGAAAAACTGTTTGTTTGCGAAAAAGGTGTGCGTACTGAGTCAAACATGATGGGAAACCCTTTTATATAGGAGTTTACTAGTTTTGATTAAACCACCCTTGTCGCCTAGGAAGTTTATGAGTCGGGTATGGTTTTTGCTTTATGCTTTGCTGAGTCTATGGGATTGGGAAGCGAGATAGATGTGTCTAGCTAACTGCACTCGTATTGATAAAAAGAAACTGATGTTAATAATGAACATGGATCAGAGGGAGGTCTAGGCAAGACTGGGTTTGTGAATGAGGTAGCATGAGATGGTGGTTTACTTGCCGTAGATCTAAGGACCGGTTCATGCATGCACATGCCAGGATAACAGTGCCACCACAAGGCCAAGTATGGGTGCGGCTTAGCTGAGTAATTAGGTAAGTTGCTAGAGTGTTATGGACTGTGGAAGGCGCGGGGAATGGGAGTCGAGAGAGGACTGCCCTGGGAACTGCATGGCACAAGAGGGGGCCCGTGGGTGGGAGAATTGGAGATTCTAGCCCTCCGGTGAAACCTTAGTGAGTCCATACATCTAGTAACCCCTTTGTAAAGGCTATTTTGTGATCTCTTGACCATACACCGACGGATGTGTACTGGTATAATAGAGGTTCTGCAGTCGCCGACGGGTGACGAAATAACAAACTTGTGGGTAAAGAGGTGCAAACTCTGCAGAGTCTAAAACTATCATGATAGCCGAGCTTACGGTCACGAGCACCTGGCTAAACTGCCATGATTAGTTGGGATGGTTATAGGGAAGGTTCTTGGTTATGGATTTGGTTGTGGATTTGGTTATGGTTATTAGTTTGGAACTATTAAGTCTGGATGATGAGATGTTTGCATGACTGTTGGGTCATGACATGGGATTGGTCTCGGTGTGAGACGAGGTTGATTTGTGAGATGAGATGGTAGCGAATACAAGGAGGTATTCGTGAGTATGAATAAATGATTGGTTAATGTTTGGATGGAACACGGGGAGTGATGAAGGTATGTTGGTAATTTAATATATGCTGGGATTACATTCATCTAAAGTAAAGTTGTTGTTTTATCATGGTTTTACAAGATTGCTTTTCTGCAAATAAGCCTTTTATGCCTACCTTGTTTATGAGCTGCATATCATGTGTTTTCCCGCACTTGCTGAGTACATCATTGTACTCAAACTTGCATTATTACTTCATCCTCAGCAGCAGGAGAAGCCTACTATGAAGATCAAGTGGAACATTATGGCGTGTGATCTGATTCTCAACCTTGCCTGTGGAGGGAGTAGAGATGGAGCCACTTCTGCCTAGTTTTGCTTCCGCATTAGTTTTTGCTTCCGCATTTAAATAAGGACTTCCGCTGCATAGAAATAAGACTTCCGCTGTGAGCATGAATCCAAGACTCATGAGATATTGTAATAAACTCTGTTATTCGTGGTAATATATAATTTGAATTCAGTTTGTGGAACGTATGTGTATGTGTGATGAACATCCTGGGCACACATATGCATTAGTTCTCGGTTCCGTGGTTTTTCCCACAGAATTGAGGGTGTCACAGATTGGTATCAGAGCCACGGGTTGACAGTAGGTTACACGCCTAAGTAGAAAGCCTTAGATAGATAATAGAGCTACGGGTTGATCCCAAGAAGGAGTTACAGGCGCCCTAGGGTGAATAGTTAGATTGGCCTTTAAAAACCACCTTGACATAGGAAACCCTCCTTGAATAGGAGTTGTGTGGGCCCTTGTGATGATTATTTGTGAATATGTGTTTAAGTATGAGTTGTGGGACGTCTCAAAAACGTTGTCCATACCTATACGTGAGAAGGTGGAGGTGTGAAATGCTTCGGCACTTGATCACATCCTCATATGGGCTAATATATATAGTCTAACTCGCCTTGATGCATATAGTTAAAGGGACCTACCTAACCATCAAACCTTCTATTCTATTTCGTTCTCTCTCACAGATGGTGAGAGGAAACGCCAGTCGAAGGAACGTCTAGGAGGATGACCATGAGGAAGTTCCTGCTAATCCCGGAGCTGGTGAAAACCATCTGGAAAGGTTGATGGCCATGCAAAACCAGCTTATGCAAACCATGATCCAAACTTTGGGTCAGTTGCAGGCCAACCAAAATCCCGTTCCGGCACCACCGCCACCACCACCGCCAACTCATAACAGGTTGGGAGAGTTCATGTAACACCCCAAATTTTGATTCAAAACCCTAAACCATGTTCAGAGGGGAATTTAGAAATTTTTGGACGTGTTGCATGTTTTGCAAAAATTCAAATTCAAACTGGAATTCAAATTATACTCAAAACAGAAAAGAAATGGAAAAAGAAAAAGAGAAACGGGAAAAACCCGGCCAGTGGGCCGAAACCCGCCAGCCGGCCCAGCTTCCCCGCGCCAGCCCGCCCCCGCGCGCGCCGCGCTGCCTCTCACAGACGGGTGGGACCCGCCTGTCATCCCTAACCCCGCGACCCCGGACTTTTCCCCGAGCGCGCGCGATCTTAACCGATCGGAAAATCTGTTCTGCCGCCCGAATTCTGGTCCCAGAGGACTCCAACTCGATCACAACAGACCCACCGCCCTCCCCCGGCTATAAAAACTCCGGCCCCGATCAGTTTTTCCCACGCGATCGCCGATTCTTACTCCGGTGAGCACCGAGACTTCGCCGGTAAATTCTGGCCGATCTAAGCTCGGAAACTCTGATCTAACTCGCTGGTTTTGATCCACCGCCTCCGGGGAGCTTTGCAGGTGCAGAAAACTCAGAGACTTACGGTGTAAACCCAGCGCCGACGAGCTTCACCGTGGTTTTGCCTCGGACCTCGCCGCCGATCACTTTCCAGGACCCCCGAGCTCGAGAAAACCCCCGAGGTGAGATCCCTGACCTCCCCTCTACCGATCTATGCCATAAGATCACAGTTTTAGGCAGAATTCTTGAGGATCCGAAACTTTCCGGCGAGATCGCCGCTTCCCGCCGCCGTGCGCCGCCGGCAGCGCCGCCCGCGCTCGGTCAGAGCGACGTGGCCGCTTGTGCGCCGTTTATTTTAAATCGCACGGTAGACTTTAAAACCCCGCGTACCGGTTCGATGTTATAATCTCAGCCGTCGGTTTAAAATCGGACGGTCCACGTCAGCCCCGCGTTATAAAGACTGGAATTCTTACGTGCTACCCCCTGGGGTTCTCTGGAATTGAGAGCTAGCCCCGGAAACTTCAGATCTAGCCCCTGGAACTCCAGAAAATCATGTAAATTCATTTAAAAATCAGTTTTAGCCCCTGGACTTAATAGAAATTAAGAAAAACACCTCTGATAAGTGTAGCTAGACCCCTGGAAATTATGAAAATAATATTATAGACCCTGTAATGGGGTGAGTTTACTTTTTAACCCTGTTTAGTATTTAATTTAGAAAATAGAATATGTAACTAGTGTTTAAAAATTAAAAAGGGGGACAAACATAATTGTCAAAATTAATTAAAAACTTTCTCAGTACTTAGAAAACTTTGGAGTGAGATAAAAGTATATTTTTGGGCTGAAATAAATCTGTTTCATCTATTATTCACATTTATTAGTATAGGGATACATTTTTAAGTAAAGAATAGTTATAGAAAAATAGGGAAAATAATTATGAAATGGTCTACATCAGAAGCCAAGGTCAAAAGATGTTATTAAATCATTTAGGACCAAAACCTATACTGTTTAGATGATGTGTATTACTAATTTCATAATAAAATACACAATTATGCATAGGAATATAAATTTGAAAATATAGCAACTAGTAAATGATAAATGGAGTTTCTAAAATCCAAAGAATTCAGTTTAGGGTTGGTAGAAATTCTGAAGGCACATATGGAGAAGAAAAATACTTTTCATACATACCTGGTAGTGAAAAGGTGTAGTAGTTTAATATAAGGAATTTATTTAAAACTGAAACACAACACATATAATGGTGAATGAATTTCATAAATATGAATGTGTGGTTTGTATGAAGTGTAAGTGTGAACTATGTCTTATGGATTGTTGTTTTTCTTTTGCTATGTGTGATGGTATGAAGTAGAACCTGTTCAAGAACAAGTTATTCATTTCCAAGACCAGGAATACCCATTTCAAGAGCAGCAAGAAGGAGGCAAGTGTCCTTGACCACTTTGATCCTATGCTAGGATGTGTAGATAGAATTATTTGCATTGTAAATTGAAATATGAAACCCATGCTAGGAAGTTTCCCTAGAATTGCATTACCTTGTTTCCTTGTAGCTTGGGTTGGGATTTATTTTGTCATGTCATTTATTTACATGCATTTGCTTAGCCATGCTTAGAATGGGATATTTGGGAAATAAGATCATCAGTTTATATTACCATACTCTTGAATGAGACATTGTGAGTTATGTAGAGGTAGGGATCAAGGCAAGTTGGATGTTTTGGTTGTGTGCTGGGTGCACGAGACTTGGGTTTGTGTTTAGTACTTGCCTGGATCCTAAGGACCGGTTCATGGAGCATGTAACCCGGCTTTACAGTGCCAACCACATGCTGAGATGGGGCAGCTTGGCCAATTAATTAGGTGTATCCCCGGCGTAGTATGGGTGTGTTGGATGGTGCGGGGAGTAGGTGTCAGCTGGACTACCATATGAACCGCAAGGCTCAAGAGGGGGCCACTGCAGCGGGGTTGGAGCCTCTTGTATGCTGTTAGGGGTGAAACCTCAGTGGGCCCACGCTCATCGGGAATCCCTTTGTAAAGGCTTCGTAGTGATCTCCTGGCTGCACACCTGGGAAGTGTGAATGTGGATCATAGCCACTTGCATAATGGAGGTTCTTTTAGTCCACCCGACAACGGGGGATGAAATCACTACTTGTGGGTACAGTGGTACAAACTCTGCAGAGTTAAAACTGTCTTGACAGCCGTGCTCACGGTTAAGAGCGGCCTGGACTTATTCATGATTAGAGGATTGATGGTTTTGGAAGTTAAGCGGGGAGCTTAACATTGGAAATGATGTTATGGTTATTGGATTATGATAATGGGTTGGGAGATTGGGACCATTTCACCTGTGTAGTAATGTAGGTGCTTAATAAGCTAAGGTGATAGGTATTAATTGCGTAGTGCTTTAACCATGAGTTCAACCTCTCCTTGTTCTAGCCATGCATGATATAATTTTCCCACACTTGCTGAGTACCATTGGTACTCAACCTTGCATATTTGTTGGTTTATATTGCTGCTCAGGTCAAGATAATGAGGTGGTGTATAATGACCAAGATTTTGGACCCGAGGAAGGATTTTAGGTTCATGAAGACCCCCGGGCAACGCCTGTGATGGAGCCCTAAATAATAATATTCCGCTGCTAGTTTATTTACTTGTGATGAAGCATTAGTGTCCATTGAGACATTTGCGATGTAAGACTTATTTATATTCGACACCTGGCTTGTAATAAATGATGCTTCACTATTTGTCATCACATGTATGAGAAAATGATCCTGGCATACATGTGATATTCACTTGGTTGTTTCTTCGGAAAAACCGGGTGTGACAGAGGTGGTATCAGAGCCAAGGTTGCCCGTAGGAACGTGGACCTAGGTAGAAACGGAAGTATTTAAGGGCCCTATCTTCTTAAAAACTATTTTCAAAGGTGTGGGTTGAAAAGTGTTATTAAAGGAGTCATTTTCTTCATCTTACCCCAACTTTCATTCAAAATAGGATTTTTGTTTGAGATTTTATCTAACCTAATTTTAAATTCTTTTGTTTTAGATGGTTCGCATGATTCGCACCGCTCGTAAGTCCACAGGAGGGAGAGTTCCCGTAGTTGCCCTTGCCGAAAGAGAGGAGAGTCGTCCAGTGACGTACCTTTCCTACGGATTGGCAGTAGGAGACTTGTTGCGCCGTCTTCGACGTATGCTCGAAGCCGCCGGCAATACGGGCAAGCTAATCATCCACTATAACTCCACCAGGACCATCCGTGAGAAGAGGGAAGAATGGAGTTCGGAGATGAGGATTATACACGAGAATCAGCTGCTTAAGATTCACCACTCTCCAGCTTGTCGAGCAACACAAGTTGACGCGGAGAGAGATGTCACCTGGGAGGCCATCACCTGCCAGAGTCACATCTATCGTCGCCACTTGGACAAAACTGAGTACATGTATGTCCTCCAACGTGAGAGTGGTACCACGGAGTACAAGTACCCACCGGTGCAGCAAGGGACTTCCCATGAGCACATGGACTTGTGCTTGGAGGATGCTGCTATGCTCAGCACTCGACTGCAGGAGTGTCAACAAGAGCTTCAGGATGTCCGAGACACCCTGAAGGAAACGGAGGCGTTGCTGCGAGCTTGTTTAAAGGCGAGAGAAAGAGGAGATGGGAATGAACTGTGTGTCACCGTGAGTGATCCATGGACACCTGACTCCCCGGATCACCGAGCAATCAGGCGTCGTCGCACTTCTCCACCAGCAGCCTCCCCACCCAAAGCAGAGTCAGAAGGTAGCCGAAATGAGGAAGAAGATCCCGAGGAGCCAGCTCAAGAGGACGAGTAGTGTAGAGTCTTTCCCCTAGCTAGCAAGAGGTCGAGTAGTCGAGTCGTTAAGTAGTTAATGGTGTGATGATGCTTGGTGTGTGACGTGAGTTGTGGAAGCCATGAGCAATTGTCCACAACCTCGTCTTCAGATTGTTTTGCTTTGGTGTGTGAACCCACAGGAAATAATAGTGCATTTATTTGGTGTGAGATATAAACCCTCGTAAAATTTTAACAAAGCCTCAACACCTCAAAGCGCCAACAAATGAAAGTAGTAAGATGATACTAAATGGTATCAAATTAACATTTGTTGATTCTGCCAGATGGCCGGAAGAGGAAAGGGACGTGCTGCCAACCCCGCCAACAACAATGATGAGGCATGCAACCCTCATCTTTCTGGAGGCCAGGACAGGGGTGGTCGCCGTGAAGAAGTTGATCCTCTCCACCAAATGCTGGAGAATCAAAATCAGCTCATCCAGAACTTGACTCAAGTGGTGGCCAACTTGCATCAAGTTCCACCTCCACAAGCGGCACCACGCCAACCAAGGTTGAGTGAGTTTCTAGGAACTCAACCTCCAAAGTTTGCAAGTGCTGCTGAACCTCTGGAGGCAGATGATTGGCTGAAGACCATTGAAAGTAAGATGAGGATAACACAATGCCAAGGGTATGAGAGGGTGCTGTTTGCCTCTCATCAATTGCAGGGACCGGCTGCTGATTGGTGGACCGCCTACGTGGCCGCCCATCATGACCCTGAGAACATCACTTGGGAAGAGTTCAAGCGTAGCTTCCGCAACCACTATATCCCAAGAGGTGAGCTCAAAAACAAGAGGAAAGAGTTTTTGGGACTGCAGCAGGGAAACATGACGGTGAGGGAATACCTCACTAAATTTACTCAACTATCCCGTTATGCTCCACGAGACATAGAGACCGATGAGCAGAAACAAGATTGTTTCGTGGAAGGACTTACCGCAGAGATGCAGTGTGCCATGTCCTCCAATGAGTATGAAAGTTTTCAAAAGATGGTGGACAGAGCGTTTGTGGTGGAAAGGAAGCTAAAGGCCCTGGAAAATGAGAATAAGAGGAAGGCGGGATGGTCACATCAAGCCTCAGGGAGCAACACCCGCCCACGTATGATGCAGCAACCTACGGGGCAGACGAGCCGTGCTGCGGTACCCTATTCAGCACCAAGAGGGTACAACCCAAACTACAGGCCACCCGCAGCACCTGCACAGCCGCCACGTCAGTTTGTGCAGCAGCCTTGCCCCGCATATCCACCTCGACCAGTAGTACAAGGACCCCCAAACCAACCCCAAGACAACAAGGGCCAAGCATCTAAGATTGGGGTGCAATGTTTCAGCTGTGGTGAAGTGGGGCACTACGCCCATAAATGCCCAAAGAAGAAGCCTGCGCCGCCACAACAGCAGAATGTAGTGAGAGGACGGGTGAACCATGTCACTATGGAGGAAGCACAAGAGGCACCCGACGTGGTAGTTGGTAAGTTTCCTGCCAATTTACACCTTGCAACTCTGCTGTTTGATTCTGGTGCTACCCACTCGTTCATTGCTCAAGGGTTTGTTAAGAAGTATGACCTAGCAACCACACAAATGAACCATATGCTAGCCGTAAACTCTCCAGGTGGAGAAATAAGGACAAGGCAAGTGTGTCCCAAAGTGAACCTAGACATTAATGGGGTAGTATTTACTGCTAACCTCATAGTGATAGATTCGCAAGGGATAGATATTATTTTGGGTATGGATTGGTTGACCAAACATAAAGGAATCATCCATTGTTCGACCAGAACGGTGGAATTAACTCACCCCAGTGGCACCAGAGTAAAGTTCATAACAATACACGAGCCTAGGAGGGACATCAAATTAAATCAAGTGGAGGCGAAAGTTGAGGAAATCAGGACTATCAGGGAATATCCAGATGTTTTTCCGGAGGAATTGCCAGGAATGCCTCCCGACCGTGACGTGGAATTCGCAATTGAGCTAGTACCGGGAACAGCCCCGATATACAAGAGACCTTATCGAATGGACTCTAAGCAGCTAGAAGAGCTCAAGGATCATTTGAGAGAATTGACGGAGAAGGGGTATATTCGCCCTAGTTCCTCACCATGGGGAGCTCCGGTGATATTTGTGCCCAAGAAAGACGGAACCCAAAGGTTATGCATGGATTACCGTGCCTTGAATGAGGTAACCATCAAAAACAAGTACCCATTACCCCGCATTGAAGACTTGTTTGATCAGTTGAGGGGAGCTTGTGTGTTCTCGAAAATTGATCTCAGGTCGGGGTACCACCAACTCAAGATAAGGCAATCTGATATTCCCAAGACAGCTTTCGTATCTCGGTACGGACTGTATGAATACACTGTCATGCCTTTCGGGCTAACCAATGCCCCGGCATATTTCATGTATCTCATGAACAAGGTATTCATGGAATATCTGGACAAATTTGTGGTGGTTTTCATAGATGATATTCTCGTCTTCTCCAAAAATGAAGAAGAACATGAGAAACATCTAAGGTTGGTGTTGCAGAGGCTGAGAGAACACCAACTATATGCAAAGTTGAGCAAGTGTGAGTTTTGGCTGAAGAGAGTTCCCTTTTTAGGACATATAATCTCGGAGGGAGGAATCTCCGTAGATCCAGCCAAAATCGAAGATATCCAGAAGTGGAAAACCCCTGAAAATGTCGGGGAAGTTCGAAGCTTTTTGGGATTGGCTGGATACTATCGACGGTTTATTGAGGGATTCTCCAAGATCTCGAGACCTCTCACCAAACTGTTGCAGAAGGGAATCACATTCACCTGGACGCCACAGTGCGATACGAGCTTTCAGGAGCTTAAGAAAAGATTGACAACAGCCCCAGTGCTGGTTATGCCAGATATGCAGAAGAATTTCACAGTGTACTGCGATGCCTCTGGAAATGGGTTGGGATGTGTTCTCATGCAAGAAGGACATGTCGTGGCTTATGCGTCCCGGCAGCTTCGGAAGCACGAGAAGAACTATCCTACACATGATCTAGAACTAGCTGCAGTGGTACACGCGTTGAAAATTTGGCGGCACTATTTGATGGGGAAGAGGACAGAGATATATACGGATCATAAAAGTTTGAAGTACATATTCACACAACCAGATCTCAATCTCAGACAAAGGAGATGGTTAGAGCTAATCAATGACTTTGATATAGGCATCAACTATCATCCCGGGAAAGCAAACGTCGTGGCCGATGCTTTGAGTCGGAAAGTGCAGGTCAATAAGTTGAGTTTGAAGGACATGCCCGCAGAATTGAAGGACGAGGTTATAAGGCTCAATCTATGTCTAGTAAATATTGGTGAAGCCATCGCCATGGAAGTGGACTCCACACTCGAGCAAGACATACGCGAGGGCCAAAAGAATGATGAGAAGATACAAGAGATCAGACAGCTCATTAAGGAAAATAAAGCTTATGGTTTTAGAGAGGATGAACAAGGAACGGTGTGGCACGGAAAAAGGATCTGTGTGCCAGAAGTAAAAGAGATCCGTGAATTAATTTTGAAGGAGGCTCACGATTCCGACTATTCCATTCATCCTGGGAGTACGAAGATGTACCAGGACCTCAAAAGCAGGTATTGGTGGTATGGCATGAAGCGAGATGTCGCGGAACATGTTGCCCTATGTGACACATGTCAGTTGGTGAAAGCAGAACATCAACGACCCGCGGGATTATTGCAACCACTCAAAGTGCCTGAATGGAAGTGGGAAGAAATCAGCATGGATTTTGTTGTGGGATTGCCTAGGACCCAATCCGGGTATGATTCTATATGGGTCATTATTGATAGGCTAACCAAGGTAGCTCATTTCATCCCTGTGAAAGAAAGCTACAGTGGATCTAAATTGGCAGAATTGTACATGTCAAGGATTGTGTGTTACCATGGAGTGCCAAAGAAGATAGTGTCGGACCGAGGGACACAGTTCACCTCGAGGTTTTGGCAAAAGTTGCATGAAACCATGGGAACCCATCTGAACTTCAGCTCTGCCTATCATCCCTAAACTGACGGGCAGACGGAGAGAACCAATCAGATCCTTGAAGATATGTTAAGCATGTGCACTCAAAAACAACAGGAATTGGGACAAGAACTTACCGTATGCGGAGTTTTCCTATAACAACAGTTATCAAGCTAGTATGAAGATGTCACCGTTTGAAGCTTTGTACGAAAGAAAGTGCAGAACTCCCCTATTTTGGAACCAAACAGGAGAAAGTAAAGTGTTTGGTCCAGAAGTGCTACAAGAAGCCGAGGCAAAGGTGAGGGAGATTCGCAACAACTTGAGGATAGCACAAACACGCTAAAAGAGCTATGCCGATGTACGAAGAAGAGAGCTCGTTTTCAACGTGGGAGACTATGTTTGTCTCAAGGTGTCCCCTATCAGAGGACTTCGTCGGTTCAAGGTGAAAGGGAAGTTGTCACCTCGATACATCGGACCCTTTCAAGTTTTGGAAAGAAAAGGCGAAGTGGCGTACCAACTAGAGTTACCGGTTCATCTATCGGACGTGCACGATGTATTCCATGTGTCACAACTCAAGAAATGCCTGAGGACGCCTGAGGAGGTGTTACCCATGAATGAAGTGGATGTAGCCGAAGATTTGTCTTATGCCGAGCAACCATACAAGATTTTGGAGACAATGGAACGCCTCACCAGAAATAAAAGAATCCGGATGTGCAAGGTGCAGTGGAAGCATCACTCAGAAGAGGAAGCCACCTGGGAACGGGAAGATGAGCTCAAGGCACAATTTGCGGAATTGTTTTCTTAGAAACACCAATCTCGAGGACGAGATTTCTTTTAAGGGGGGTAGAGCTGTAACACCCCAAATTTTGATTCAAAACCCTAAACCATGTTCAGAGGGGAATTTAGAATTTTTGGACGTGTTGCATGTTTTGCAAAAATTCAAATTCAAACTGGAATTCAAATTATACTCAAAACAGAAAAGAAATGGAAAAAGAAAAAGAGAAACGGGAAAAAAAACCGGCCAGTGGGCCGAAACCCGCCAGCCGGCCCAGCTTCCCCGCGCCAGCCCGCCCCCGCGCGCGCCGCGCTGCCTCTCACAGACGGGTGGGACCCGCCTGTCATCCCTAACACCGCGACCCCGGACTTTTCCCCGAGCGCGCGCGATCTTAACCGATCGGAAAATCTGTTCTGCCGCCCGAATTCTGGTCCCAGAGGACTCCAACTCGATCACAACAGACCCACCACCCTCCCCCGGCTATAAAAACCCCGGCCCCGATCAGTTTTTCCCACGCGATCGCCGATTTTTACTCCGGTGAGCACCGAGACTTCGCCGGTAAATTCTGGCCGATCTAAGCTCGGAAACTCTGATCTAACTCGCTGGTTTTGATCCACCGCCTCCGGGGAGCTTTGCAGGTGCAGAAAACTCAGAGACTTACGGTGTAAACCCAGCGCCGACGAGCTTCACCGTGGTTTTGCCTCGGACCTCGCCGCCGATCACTTTCCAGGACCCCCGAGCTCGAGAAAACCCCCGAGGTGAGATCCCTGACCCCCCCTCTACCGATCTATGCCATAAGATCACAGTTTTAGGCAGAATTCTCGAGGATCCGAAACTTTCCGGCGAGATCGCCGCTTCCCGCCGCCGTGCGCCGCCGGCAGCGCCGCCCGCGCTCGGTCAGAGCGACGTGGCCGCTTGTGCGCCGTTTATTTTAAATCGCACGGTAGACTTTAAAACCCCGCGTACCGGTTCGATGTTATAATCTCAGCCGTCGGTTTAAAATCGGACGGTCCACGTCAGCCCCGCGTTATAAAGACTGGAATTCTTACGTGCTACCCCCTGGGGTTCTCTGGAATTGAGAGCTAGCCCCGGAAACTTCAGATCTAGCCCCTGGAACTCCAGAAAATCATGTAAATTCATTTAAAAAGCAGTTTTAGCCCCTGGACTTAATAGAAATTAAGAAAAACACCTCTGATAAGTGTAGCTAGACCCCTGGAAATTATGAAAATAATATTATAGACCCTGTAATGGGGTGAGTTTACTTTTTAACCCTGTTTAGTATTTAATTTAGAAAATGGAATATGTAACTAGTGTTTAAAAATTAAAAAGGGGGACAAACATAATTGTCAAAATTAATTAAAAACTTTCTCAGTACTTAGAAAACTTTGGAGTGAGATAAAAGTATATTTTTGGGCTGAAATAAATCTGTTTCATCTATTATTCACATTTATTAGTATAGGGATACATTTTTAAGTAAAGAATAGTTATAGAAAAATAGGGAAAATAATTATGAAATGGTCTACATCAGAAGCCAAGGTCAAAAGATGTTATTAAATCATTTAGGACCAGAACCTATACTGTTTAGATGATGTGTATTACTAATTTCATAATAAAATACACAATTATGCATAGGAATATAAATTTGAAAATATAGCAACTAGTAAATGATAAATGGAGTTTCTAAAATCCAAAGAATTCAGTTTAGGGTTGGTAGAAATTCTGAAGGCACATATGGAGAAGAAAAATACTTTTCATACATACCTGGTAGTGAAAAGGTGTAGTAGTTTAATATAAGGAATTTATTTAAAACTGAAACACAACACATATAATGGTGAATGAATTTCATAAATATGAATGTGTGGTTTGTATGAAGTGTAAGTGTGAACTATGTCTTATGGATTGTTGTTTTTCTTTTGCTATGTGTGATGGTATGAAGTAGAACCTGTTCAAGAACAAGTTATTCATTTCCAAGACCAGGAATACCCATTTCAAGAGCAGCAAGAAGGAGGCAAGTGTCCTTGACCACTTTGATCCTATGCTAGGATGTGTAGATAGAATTATTTGCATTGTCAATTGAAATATGAAACCCATGCTAGGAAGTTTCCCTAGAATTGCATTACCTTGTTTCCTTGTAGCTTGGGTTGGGATTTATTTTGTCATGTCATTTATTTACATGCATTTGCTTAGCCATGCTTAGAATGGGATATTTGGGAAATGAGATCATCAGTTTATATTACCATACTCTTGAATGAGACATTGTGAGTTATGTAGAGGTAGGGATCAAGGCAAGTTGGATGTTTTGGTTGTGTGCTGGGTGCACGAGACTTGGGTTTGTGTTTAGTACTTGCCTGGATTCTAAGGACCGGTTCATGGAGCATGTAACCCGGCTTTACAGTGCCAACCACATGCTGAGATGGGGCAGTTTGGCCAATTAATTAGGTGTATCCCCGGCGTAGTATGGGTGTGTTGGATGGTGCGGGGAGTAGGTGTCAGCTGGACTACCATATGAACCGCAAGGCTCAAGAGGGGGCCACTGCAGCGGGGTTGGAGCCTCTTGTATGCTGTTAGGGGTGAAACCTCAGTGGGCCCACGCTCGTCGGGAATCCCTTTGTAAAGGCTTCGTAGTGATCTCCTGGCTGCACACCTGGGAAGTGTGAATGTGGATCGTAGCCACTGGCATAATGGAGGTTCTTTTAGTCCACCCGGCAACGGGGGATGAAATCACTACTTGTGGGTACAGTGGTACAAACTCTGCAGAGTTAAAACTGTCTTGACAGCCGTGCTCACGGTTAAGAGCGGCCTGGACTTATTCATGATTAGAGGATTGATGGTTTTGGAAGTTAAGCGGGGAGCTTAACATTGGAAATGATGTTATGGTTATTGGATTATGATAATGGGTTGGGAGATTGGGACCATTTCACCTGTGTAGTAATGTAGGTGCTTAATAAGCTAAGGTGATAGGTACTAATTGCGTAGTGCTTTAACCATGAGTTCAACCTCTCCTTGTTCTAGCCATGCATGATATAATTTTCCCACACTTGCTGAGTACCATTGGTACTCAACCTTGCATATTTGTTGGTTTATATTGCTGCTCAGGTCAAGATAATGAGGTGGTGTATAATGACCAAGATTTTGGACCCGAGGAAGGATTTTAGGTTCATGAAGACCCCCGGGCAATGCCTGTGATGGAGCCCTAAATAATAATATTCCGCTGCTAGTTTATTTACTTGTGATGAAGCATTAGTGTCCATTGAGACATTTGCGATGTAAGACTTATTTATATTCGACACCTGGCTTGTAATAAATGATGCTTCACTATTTGTCATCACATGTATGAGAAAATGATCCTGGCATACATGTGATATTCACTTGGTTGTTTCTTCGGAAAAACCGGGTGTGACAGTTCATGAGGACTCGACCACCCACCTTTGCTCAAGCAAGCGATCCCATGGAAGCTGATGACTGGTTGAAATCCATGGAAAAGAAGCTCGCCATTGTTCAGTGCAACGACCGAGAGAATGTTCTCTTCGCATCGCACCAACTTACGGGAACCTCTGCTGACTGGTGGGATGCCTTGAGCAACGCCCATGCCAACCCGGAGACAATCACTTGGACTGAGTTCAAGGAAAGTTTCTGCTCTCACTACATCCCTGCTGGTGTAATGATGCTCAAGAGGCAGGAGTTTGAAGGACTCCGCCAAGGACAGAAGAGTGTGAACGAGTATCTCAACAAGTTCATACAACTGTCCCGGTATGCCCCCAAAGATGTCAACTCAGATCAGAGGAAGCAGTACCTGTTCATGAGAGGGTTGAACAATGAGATCCAAGTCCAACTCCTCAACAATGACTACGTAAGCTTCCAGAAGCTGGTTGATAAGGCTGTTGTGGTGGAAAACAAGATTCGGGAAATCGAGCGAGAATGCAAGAGGAAGAGGCCATACCAGCCCCAAGGAAACAATGTACGACCTAGATACGTGCCCCCAGCACCGCAGTATGGATTGACCACTCCTACGAACCGCCCTGGTGAGCCACCACAGCAACGGTTCGTTGCACCAGCACCTCGTGTGCCCATGCCTCCAGCGCCCCGACCTAACAATGGCGCCCCTGTTCAAAACCCCCGCCCCAACGTACCTGCTGCCGTAGGCAACAGGGCATGCTTTGCATGCGGGGAAGTAGGCCATTTCGCTAACCAGTGCCCGAGGAGAGGCCCTGGACAGCAAGGTAACATGCCCAAGCAGAACCAGCAACCAAACAGAGGGGACAACCAAGGGAAACGAGGACCACAGAACTATGCTCATGGCCACGTGAACCATGTCACTGCTGAAGAAGCACAACAGGCCAAGGACGTCGCAATTGGTATGTTCCTTGCCAACTCCAACCCAGCCACCATTTTATTTGATTCCGGAGCATCGCATTCCTTCATATCATCCAAATATATTGCCAAACATCAACTACCCGTATCATACTTAGAATGTGCTATGTTAGTTAATTCTCCCAGAGGAGAAATGAGGACTAATATAGTATGTCCTAAAGTAAGCCTTAAAATAAGGGGGGTAGACTTCCTTGCCAACCTTATTGTCTTGGATTCCCACGGGATTGACATCATACTCGGAATGGATTAGTTAAGCAAGCACAATGGAGTAATCCAATGTGCTGAAAGGAGCGTACAGTTGACAAACAAACACGATATTCGTGTCGAGTTTGAGTCAGCCCAGCAAACAACCGAACGGGCAAATTTGAACCACGTCGAAGGAACAACATTGGACAGCATTCCAGTAGTTCAGGAATTTTTGGACGTGTTCCCGAAAGAGCTTCCAGGAATGCCACCTGACCGGGACATCGAGTTTGCCATAGATTTAGTACCCGGAACTGCACCTATAGCTAAGAGACCATATAGGATGCCCGTCAACGAGCTAGTTGAACTCAAGAAGCAAATTCAAGAACAGTTGGAGAAGGGTTTTATCCGTCCAAGCTCGTCACCATGGGGAGCTCCGGTACTCTTCGTGGACAAGAAGGATGGAACCCAAAGGATGTGCATGGACTATAGGTCTCTCAACGAGGTAACAATCAAGAACAAATACCCTCTGCCCCGTATAGAGGACCTGTTCGACCAAATGAAAGGAGCCCGAGTGTTCTCCAAGATTGATCTTCGGTCGGGATACTTCCAGCTGAAGATTAAGCCCTCCGATATACCTAAGACAACCTTTCGGACACGGTATGGTTCATATGAATATACCGTTATGTCTTTTGGATTGACGAATGCACCCGCATACTTCATGTACCTTATGAACAAGGTTTTCATGGAGTACTTGGACAAGTTCGTCGTGGTTTTCATCGACGACATTATGGTGTATTCAAAAAGTGAGGAGGAGCATGAAGAACATCTAAAATTGACCCTGCAGAAGTTGCGTGAGCATCAATTGTATGCCAAGCTCAACAAGTGTCAATTTTGCCTAAAGGAAATATCTTTCTTAGGCCACATTATCTCCAAGGAAGGGGTATCGGTTGATCCTGGAAAGATGAGAGATGTTCTGAAGTGGGACCAACCGAAGAGCGTGAGGGATATTCGAGTTTCCTTGGGATGGCAGGATACTATCGGCGCTCCATTAAAGACTTCCTTAAGATAGCAAAACCTATGACGGAGTTGCTAATGAAGGGAAAAATCTTTCAATGGAAACAAGCCTACCAAGAAAGTTTTGAGGAACTAAAGAAAAGGCTAACCACAGCACCAGTTCTGGTATTGCCAGACGTAAGCAAGAGCTTTGACATATATTGTGACGCATCCAGACAAGGGCTTGGGTGTGTACTCATGCAGGAAGGACAAGTGGTAGCCTATGCCTCACGACAATTAAAGAAGCACGAGCTTAACTATCCTACGCACGACTTGGAGCTAGCAGCAGTGGTGCATGCATTGAAGATTTGGAGACATTATATCCTCGGACATCGATGTGAGATCTATACGGATCATAAAAGCCTCAAGTACATATTTACACAAACGGATTTGAATTTGAGGCAACGTCGATGGTTAGAACTCATCAAGGATTATGATGTGGGAATCAACTACCACCGCGGGAGGGCCAATGTAGTAGCGGACGCATTGAGCAGAAAGGGAGCATGTCACCAACTTACGGTTCGGGAGCTACCACCCGAACTACAGGAGTTCGAACGGTTACATCTTGGATTCTTGAATAACGTGGAGATAATAGAGATCCACTCCCCATTGGAGCAGGAAATAAGAGAGGGCCAAGCAACGGACGAGGAGATCAAGAAGATCAAGGAAAGAATCCGACAAGGAATGGAGAAGGATTTCAGGGAGGATAAAAAGGGTACGCTTTGGCTAGGAAAAAGGATTTGTGTGCCGGACATAAGACACCTCTGTGACATGATATTGAAGGAGGCACATGATTCACCCTATTCCATACATCCAGGGAGCACCAAAATGTACAAGGATTTGAAAACTTGCTATTGGTGGGACGATATGAAGAGGGATATAGCCGAATACGTTGCCCTATGCGACACATGCCAACGGGTAAAGGCCGAACATCAAAAACCTGCTGGATTATTGCAACCTTTGAAGATACCCAAATGGAAATGGGAGGACATCAGTATGGACTTCATCGTCGGATTACCACATACTCAGTCGGGATGTGACTCCATCTGGGTCATTGTGGACCGATTGCCGAAAACTGCCCATTTTCTTCCGGTAAAGACCAGTTACAACGTTGCGCAATTAGCAGAGTTGTACATGGAGCAGATCGTGTGCCATCACGGACTCCCGAAGAGGATAGTCTCAGATCGAGGTTCTCAGTTTACCTCTAGATTTTGGAGGAAGCTGCAGAAAGCCATGGGGACACGACTGGATTTTAGCTCCGCCTATCACCCACAAACAGATGGACAAACCGAAAGGACGAACCAAATCTTGGAGGACATGTTGAGAGCTTGCGCCTTGAAACGTGGGCGTAGTTGGGATAGGAGTTTACCGTATGCCGAGTTCTCCTATAACAACAACTATCAAGCTAGCTTAAAGATGTCGCCTTTCGAAGCCTTATATGGTAGACGGTGTAGAACGCCACTATTCTGGAACGAAACTGGAGAGAACCAGGTGTTTGGACCTGAAGTACTACAAGAAGCCGAAAAGCAGGTCCAAACGATACGGGAGAACTTAAAGGCTGCCCAGTCACGACAGAAAGGTTATGCGGACAATAGGCGTAGGAAGTTGACCTTTGAAGTGGGAGACTTCGTATACCTTAAAGTATCGCCTATCCGAGGCCAACGACGCTTCAACGTCAGAGGCAAGCTAGCACCTCGCTACATCGGACCATTTAAGATTTTGGACAAGCGAGGAGAAGTAGCCTACCAACTAGAGCTCCCAATCCACCTCTCCGACATACATGACGTGTTTCATGTATCCCAGCTCAAGAAGTGCTTGAGAGTGCCAGGGGAACGAGTGTCAATGGAGGAACTTGAACTTCAAGAGGACCTGAATTACGCAGAACACCCTGTCCGAATCTTAGACGTAAAGGAAAGGGTCACCCAAAACAAGGTGATTCGATGGTGCAAGGTACAATGGAGCCATCACACTGAAGCTGAGGCCACATGGGAGCGTGAAGAGGATATCAAGGCAGAATTTCCCCATCTATTTCCTACTAACGAATCTCGAGGGCGAGATTCAATCTAAGGGGGGTAGATTTGTGACACCCTCGCCTCGGGTGTCAGCATATGTTCATGTTCTATGAAGAGGAAACATTCTAATGAAAAATAGGAACAGAGAGGATTATCAAAAGAATAGCCAATAAAGCCCTCCTAGAGCGCCGAAGACAACTTCCGCGGCCAGCAGGCCACGCGGCGTGTTCGGAGCTCGTTCCCGAGAAGTTGGGAGAGTTCCGCTGCTAAATTGTCTATGTGGCAGGCTCGGGGGTCACCTCCGGAATTGAAAAGGGGTCCGACCCTGTGGGACACGTGTTGCCCACGGAGCTAGCCTCTGTGGAAGAAGCAAAGGCATTTCCGCAAGACACGTGTCATCCTCGGAGCTCGTCCTCGCGGAAATCAGAGGACCAGTCGCGCGGGGTATGTGTCGATCTCGGAGCCCATCTCAGAGAAGTCTGGATCTATCGAACACGTGTCACCACCGGAGCTTATCTTCGGAGGTCTGTCGCTGCTGGACACGTGTCGACCTCGGAGCCGTCCCTGAGGAAAGAAGAGAGGGTAGACCGGCGCCAACACGTGGCGTGCGCGGAGCTCACCTCCGAAGAAGAGGGAGGCCTCGCTCGTTTGACACGCGGCACAACCGGAGCTCGTCTCTGCGGGAAAGGAGACACCAGGCCCCGGAGGACACGTGGAGCCTCCGGAGCTCATCACCATGAAGGTAACGAGTACTGGAGCAAGTTTTACGCGTAAAGATACCGGTACGCAACAGAAACCGATCTAAATTCCATGATGTTACTAAAGATAAGATGTTAGGATCCAACAAAGATCTGAATAAGACTCTTATTCAGGATACAATCAGATTAGGACTCTTCTCTTCCTGATTATAAATAGAATCCAAAACCTCTGGCCAAAACCACAAACTTCTCTTTCGACTCCTGAGCCGACGATTTAGAGCCCTAGCCCTAACTCGCCGAGCAAACCATCGCTGGAGCACAACAAGGGAGATCATCGAAGAAGAACCAAGCAGGTCTGAGGAGGACCTCGAAGACAAGAAGAGCGTGAGGTAGGACTTCAATATCACCTTACGACATCATCGTGTTCGTCTCTTGCATCTGTTCTTCAAATTCCTTTCGAACAGAAGCCTTCTCGTGGGCAGATCACTCGATGATCAGTTTGATCTAAAGACAAGATCATCGCTACGTCCACCTTTGATCCGAACACCTCTGTCCATGCAAGCCATGCAAGAGCACACCAATCTAATAAAAATCATAGGATAGCATGCATGTGCATCATCGCATCTAGTTTAAGGTTTGTGCATAAATATTGATTGCTGTGAATCTTGTATGCACGTGAATCCTACATAGCAGGACAGGTTCAGGAAGCTGTCTACGACGAACTGCAGCAACCAGGTTTTGAGAATCAAGAACAACCGGAACCGCAAGTACAAGGCAAGTGCTCCTTGACCATATTGATCCTATATTTTGGGAAAAACTGTTTGTTTGCGAAAAAGGTGTGCGTACTGAGTCAAACATGATGGGAAACCCTTTTATATAGGAGTTTACTAGTTTCGATTAAACCACCCTTGTCGCCTGGGAAGTTTATGAGTCGGGTATGGTTTTTGCTTTATGCTTCGCTGAGTCTATGGGATTGGGAAGCGAGATAGATGTGTCTAGCTAACTGCACTCGTATTGATAAAAAGAAACTGATGTTAATAATGAACATGGATCGGAGGGAGGTCTAGGCAAGACTGGGTTTGTGAATGAGGTAGCATGAGATGGTGGTTTACTTGCCGTAGATCTAAGGACCGGTTCATGCATGCACATGCCAGGATAACAGTGCCACCACAAGGCCAAGTATGGGTGCGGCTTAGCTGAGTAATTAGGTAAGTTGCTAGAGTGTTATGGACTGTGGAAGGCGCGGGGAATGGGAGTCGAGAGAGGACTTCCCTGGGAACTGCATGGCACAAGAGGGGGCCCATGGGTGGGAGAATTGGAGATTCTAGCCTGCCGGTGAAACCTTAGTGAGTCCATACATCTAGTAACCCCTTTGTAAAGGCTATTTTGTGATCTCTTGACCATACACCGATGGATGTGTACTGGTATAATAGAGGTTCTGCAGTCGCCGACGGGTGACGAAATCACAAACTTGTGGGTAAAGAGGTGCAAACTCTGCAGAGTCTAAAACTATCATGATAGCCGAGCTTACGGTCACGAGCACCTGGCTAAACTGCCATGATTAGTTGGGATGGTTATAGGGAAGGTTCTTGGTTATGGATTTGGTTGTGGATTTGGTTATGGTTATTAGTTTGGATCTGTTAAGTCTGGATGATGAGATGTTTGCATGACTGTTGGGTCATGACATGGGATTGGTCTCGGTGTGAGACGAGGTTGATTTGTGAGATGAGATGGTAGCGAATACGAGGAGGTATTCGTGAGTATGAATAAAGGATTGGTTAATGTTCGGATGGAACATGGGGAGTGATGAAGGTATGTTGGTAATTTAATATATGCTGGGATTACATTCATCTAAAGTAAAGTTGCTGTTTTATCATGGTTTTACAAGATTGCTTTTCTGCAAATAAGCCTTTTATGCCTACCTTGTTTATGAGCTGCATATCATGTGTTTTCCCGCACTTGCTGAGTACATCATTGTACTCAACCTTGCATTATTACTTCATCCTCAGCAGCAGGAGAAGCCTACTATGAAGATCAAGTGGAATAATATGGCGTGTGATCTGATTCTCAACCTTGCCTGTGGAGGGAGTAGAGATGGAGCCACTTCTGCTTAGTTTTGCTTCCGCATTAGTTTTTGCTTCCGCATTTAAATAAGGACTTCCGCTGCATAGAAATAAGACTTCCGCTGTGAGCATGAATCCAAGACTCATGAGATATTGTAATAAACTCTGTTATTCGTGATAATATATAATCTGAATTCAGTTTGTGGAACGTATGTGTATGTGTGATGAACATCCTGGGCACACATATGTATTAGTTCTCAGTTCCGTGGTTTTTCCCACAGAATTGAGGGCGTCACAGCAGGGGATACTACCGACGCTTTGCTCTGCTCGGATTTTGGTCAGATGAGAAAGGGCACTCGTATTTGTGTCTTGTTACAGGTGTTAGTGCTGAATCTTTAGAGATTTGCATCAAACGTAAAGGCTAATCACCATTATGCACTTGATAACCATGATTAAAGGGAAGATTAGTCAAACTTACATGATGATGATCCCTCTGCAGCCATGTTTTCCTCCTTCTTTCTTGCAAATCGGATGCCTTCGGGCCTCCACCGGCACTGTCCGGCGACGCTGTGGAGTGGATCGGTCCTTCCCGCCGTTCTCGCTCTCCTTTTCATCGGTGATCAGACCTTTTGAGATTAGGGAGGTGTTTTCTCTTAAGTTAATCTCTTTTTCCCCTCTAATCACGTTTTTTATAGAGCAAGGCAGCAGGGGGACCGAGCCTAGTTAGTTACCCCACCTCCGATCGTGGCGTCTCACGTTCGGGAGCCCCGGTAATACCAGATCCCTATCCTTTTTCTTTTCTTTTTTCCTTTTTCCTTTTTCCTTTTTTCTCCTTTCTTTTATCTCAGATAAATCGACACCAATCCAACATTCTCCCCCTCGATCGTTTGGTTTAACTTTAATTCTTTATCCATTCTTAATAAGTATGACGTATAAAGTGAATCTTTATAATGGTCTACAGTTAACCATCCAACTTCGACACTGTCGGTACCCGTGATATGGGGTACCCCCGCGCACAGGGGAAAATGCCTAAGGAACTCGCCCTTCTCCGCAGGGAGAGCACCGAAGGCGCCACGCGTCCGGCGGGGCCGGACCTCCCTCTCCTCAGAGGAAAGCTCCGGGCCCGCCACGTGGCATACAGAAGCCGGACCTCCCCCTCAGCGGGAGAGAGGTCCGAAGGCGCCACGTGTCCAGCAAGGCCGGACCTCCCTCTCCAAAGAGGAGAGCTCTGGGCTTGCCACGTGGCCGATAGAAGCCGGACCTCCCCCTCCGCGGGGAGAGGTCCGAAGGCTCCACGTGTCCTGCGGGGCTGGATCCCCTCCCCTCTGAGGAGGGCTCCGGGCCCGTCACGTGGCCAGCAGAAGAGCGCTGCCTGCCCCCGAGCAGTAGGCGGCGGGCGTAAAGACGCCCCATACCTTGCCCGTACAAGGTATTCAAGGCTCGCGTCTTCCCAAGACGCGGAGACGCGGAGCACGCCTCTGTCAGGTGTCGTTGTGCCCAGTCGCATCACAGACTGGCGCGCGGTGTCAGAGCCTGCCAGACAATAAACGAAGCGACAAGACATCCCATGCCGCCCCCGCCGTCATCGACCACTACGACTAGCATGCGGCATGGGCAGGGCTGCAAGACGAAGACTCAGAAGCCTTCACCAGAGACAACTACCCGCATAAATGCAGATACGGTAGATAATAGACAATCTCCCCGGGACCACCTGTCGGGTCCCGGGCCCCCCTTGTAAGCCACCCGAGCCTTGGACTATAAAAGACTCGGGTAGGCGACGTTAGCAAGGGTTCGCACTCTAGCCATCTGCACCCTGAGTTCGCACTCCCGCAACTCATACGCTAGACTTCAGTCATCCCCAAGCTCAGGACCCAGGTTCTGAGCAACAAGCAATACAGCGAGCTCCATAGCTCGCCGTGGACGTAGGGTTTTACGCTCCGGTGGCCTGAACCACGTAAAACTCGCCGTGTCAAGCTCTTCCTAACTCGTCCATACGCTCAAGCTCTCCGCAAGCGACTAGCCCCACCGAAAAAAGAACCTCTGCGGGCTGCCCAGTGCAGGCCCGGGGGAAGTGTCGACTGAACACTTCAACATTTGGCGCGCCAGGTAGGGGGCTTTTCCCTTGCGCGACGAGTTTCCGCCGACGAAGATGACCAAGCTTCCTTCAGCGGCAAACTCTCCTCCCCCGCATTCGCGGTGAACCGCGACCAGGGGGGAGTACATGTCGACATACTCAGGACGGAGTGTGTTGGTGCAAGCTGGGAGCCAGCAGCCGGCTCTGGCAGCGCCGACCCCGGCAATGCAGGCTCCAACCAGCATCAGGTCTTTAGTAGCGCTGGGCGTACCCGGTGAGGGTGCGCTAGCTGCAGCAAGAGCGCTACTGCACAATCCGCGTGCTGGGGATGTGCCTCAGGCGGCGACCCAGCAGTGGATTCGCAAGGTAGACCGTCTCGTCGTTGCCGCCGCAAAACCTCGACTTCGGTGGGGACGACGCTCCGGCCAACCGGCTGTGTCGCTGATGCGCACGCCAATGATTGGCGAGCAGACGGCAGATTCCAGCTCCACCAGGCCCTAGTCGACGGATCTGGGGACAGAGCTGGAACGGTGTCACTTGGGCCAAGATGCCTGGGTATACTTCGAGCAACGCCGAGAAAGGCGTCGCAACCAAGAGGCTGGCGACGGCGTGACGTCGGCCTCGACCCAGCCTGAAGAGCAGACTCTCGCCACGCGATTTGTGCCCCAGGCTTACGCCGCGCAGAATATGCCACAGTCATATGTCCTGCAAACGGCACCCCCAGCCTATGGCGCAGCCTTGCCCATACCGGGGTACACTGTGCCAGGTGCGAACCAAGCATTCGCGGCACCAATACCTGCGGCAACAGGAGCAGGATGTGCGGCCCTCGCGCCCCACATTCTCTTCACGAGGTGGCCGTGCAAGTTTCAGCCGCACCTGCCCGAGAAGTACGACGGCAGCGTCAACCCAGCAGAGTTCCTCCAGATCTACTCCACCGCCATACTTGCCGCAGGAGGGAATGAAGCCGTCATGGCCAATTACTTCCCTGTCGCCTTGACCGGTCCAGCTCAGTCTTGGCTCATGAACCTCCCCCAGGGTTCCATAACTTCCTGGGGAGAGCTCTGCCGGCAGTTCATCGCCAACTTCGGCAGTTCCTACACCCGGCCTGGCACGGAGCTCGACCTCCACGCCATCCAGCAACAACCGGGGGAGTCGCTGCGCTCCTTCACCCAGCGATTCTCCCAGGTGCGGAACACCATCCCACACATCCAAAATGCTTCCGTGGTGGTGGCGTTCCGGCAAGGCGTCCGGGACAAGAAGATGCTCGAGAAGCTCGCGACCAGAGAGGTCCACGATGTCTCCGAGCTCTTCAACCTGGCAGACAAGTGCGCCAGAGTAGCCGAAGGGCGAAACTGGCACTCACTGCCGTCCTCCGGGTCAGGAGGACAGCCGGGATCTGGTCCTACTCCCTATGGAGGCAGCAAGAAGGCCAAGAACCGAGGCAGAGGCAAGATAGAATCACCGACCGCAGCTCCAGTCGCCGCAGCAGCGGCACTTAGTGGGGCTCGGGGGCCGCGCCCCGACAAGAGGCAGCGAAGGTCACCAATCCCAGAAGGTGATCAAGACAAGATGTGCCCCGTGCACGGCAGCTGTCGCCACACTACTGCCGAGTGCCGGGAGATCCGGAAGCTCGCAGAGCGCTTCCGCAAAGGGAAGCAGCAGCGGACTGACGCCCCACCCTTCCGTCCAAGGGAGGGCAAGCAGAAGGTCGACGTCCCGAACAGCGCCGACCACCAAGTGGAGTTCCAGGAGCCTCAGCGCGCCGTGAAGGTGGTGCGCAACCATGAGGACTTCAGCTCCAGTGACGATGAGCGTCGAAAGAAGCTCTATGTCATATACGGTGGGTCCGCCGACCCCTCATCTCGAAGCGCAGTCAAGACTCTGCGCCGAGCGGTAGCGTCGGTGGCCCCACTCCCAAGTGCCGCACCGCACCTCAAGTGGATGGGAACCCCCATCAGCTTTGACGCCACCGACTGCCCCAGGAACATGGCTGGGGCCGGCCAACTACCGCTCTTGGTAGCTCCGACCATCGCCAACGTGAGGATGTACCATGTTTTGGTAGATGGTGGAGCTGGGCTGAACCTCATCAGCCACGCAGCTTTCCAGAAGCTGCAGATCCCGATGGCCAAGCTCACCCCGTCGAGCCCGTTCTCAGAGGTAGGGCCGGGACAGGTCGTTCCCTATGGCAACATCAGCCTCCTGGTGACCTTCGGAGCTCCGGACAGCTATCGGACAGAATACATTCTGTTCGACGTAGCGGAGATCGACCTCTCCTTCAACGCCATAATCGGCAGGCCAGCCCTGTACCGATTCATGACAGTAGCCCACTACGGCTACCTCATCCTAAAGATGCCTACACCAACGGGCGTCCTCAGGATTCATGGAGACCGCACTGCTGCAGTGTTGGCCTTAGAGAAACTCCAAGCGCTCGCAACAGCTGGGGCACCATCCCCTGGCAGTGCAGAGCCGGACCAGCTCCACCCGAGCGCACGCCACCGTGCCTCCGCCACAGCACCCCGGGTGCAACCCCTCGACGAGGGCAGCGTCCCCTTAAAGGTCATCCAAGTCGGCGCCGAAGCCACCCAGACCACCCGGGTAGCCGGGGGCCTGGATAGCAAATAGGAAGGCGCGCTCGTCACCTTCCTCCGGCACAACGTTGACGTGTTTGCATGGCAGCCGTCACAGATGCCGGGGATCCCCAGGGAGGTGATCGAGCACCACTTAAAAGTCTTCCCCGACGCCCGGCCAGTTCAACAGAAGCCCCGCAAGCAGTCCATCGAGCGGCAGAACTTCATTCGTGAAGAAATCAAGAAGCTGCTGGACGCTGGCTTCATACGGAAGTCCACCACCCCCGGTGGTTGGCGAACCCCGTCGTTGTCCCAAAGGCTGGCGGGAAGCTCCGGATGTGCATCGACTACACCAGTCTCAATAAGGCATGTCCCAAAGATCCATTCCCTCTCCCTAGAATAGATCAAATAGTAGACTCAACATCAGGCCGTGATATGCTGTGCTTCCTAGACGCCTACTCGGGTTTCCATCAGATCCCCATGTCTAGGGAGGATGAAGAGCACACCTCCTTCATCACAGTAGATGGCCTTTATTGTTATGTGTCTATGCCTTACGGCCTAAAGAATGCTCTCCCCACCTTTGTGCGAGCGATGCACAAAACCTTTGGGGAGTTAATAAGAGACTTAGTTGAGGTGTACGTCGATGACATCGTTGTCAAGGTCAAGCAGGGTTCATCTTTGCTAGATAACCTAGCCTTAGTTTTTGACAAATTGCGCTCTACGCGCACCAAGCTGAACCCCGACAAATGTGTGTTCGGTGTGTCCTCTGGGAAGCTCTTAGGATTCCTGGTCTCGCACCGGGGGATTGAGGATAACCCAGAGAAGATCAAGGCCATCGACTTGATGCGGCCTCCTGCCCGCGTCAAAGATGTCCAGAAACTCACGGGATGCCTAGCCGCGCTGAGTCAGTTTATACCGAGGCTAGCAGAGCGGGCACTCCCATTCTTTAAGCTCCTGCGCAAGTCTGGTCCATTTGCCTGGACTGACGAACCAGAAGAGGCCTTCCAGGAGTTGAAGCGGCTCCTGACGACCCTGCCTGTCATGGTAGCCCCAGAGCCCGGAGAGCACCTGTTGCTCTACATCGCGGCAACAACCGAAGTGGTGAGTATGGTCCTCGTTGCGGAGCGGCCGGACCTCTCACCTTCACGACCTGCTCCGGCAGCAGAAGACAGACGCCAGGAGGCTCCGCAGGGCCGAGACGGTCTCTCGGACCTCCAAGGCAACCTCCCGGAGGTCCAGGTTGGCCTCCCGGAGGTCCAGGGCGGTCTCCCGGACCCCCAAGATAAACCCCCGGGGGTCCTGTGGGACCCCCCGGGGGGCCAACGGGACCTCCCGAAGATCCCTCAAGACCCTCCGGAACTCTCCCTGGCGCTCCCGGAGAACCAGCAGGGCCCCCCGGAGAGCCAAGATAGCTTAAGGGCCTCTTGGTTCCAACTCCCGGGGGCCCCCGTGTGTCCACTCACCTCCAACGGGCCAGGGCCAATGGATGAAGACCTCCCAGACCTAAGAGAGAGGGTTCGAACCATCCAGAGGCCTGTCTACTACATCAGCGAAGTACTTCATGATGCCAGGACAAGGTACCTAGAAGTCCACAAGCTGCTGTATGCGGTGCTCGTGGCCTCCAGGAAGCTCCGCCATTACTTCCAGGCCCACCGGGTCTCGGTAGTCACCTCCTCTCCGCTGAAGACGATTCTTCAAAGCCCCCATGCAACTGGCAACGTTGCTAAGTGGGCGGCGGAGCTGGCGGAGTTCGAGCTGGACTTCCTTCCTCGCCATGCAGTCAAAAGCCAAGCACTGGCCGACTTTGTGGCAGAGTGGACACCAACGAAGGCTGACCCAAGGGGCCACGAAGACGGTGAACCAGAGCACCAAGCTCCGGTCTTCACCGAGCCCCACTGGACGCTTTTCTTCGACGGCTCCTCGCGAAAGCAGGGGGCCGGTGCCGGCGTACTGCTCCTCATGCCATCGGGGGAACAGTTTGGGTACATGGTGCGTCTCAATTTCAAGGCAACCAACAACATGGCAGAGTATGAAGCACTCATCGTTGGCCTACAGACAGCCCTGTCCTTAGGCGCTCGCCAGTTGTTGGCACAGGGCGACTCCCAGCTGGTCATCAAGCAAGTCAAGGGCGAATGCTCCTGCAATGACCCACAGCTAGCTGCATATCTGCTTCACGTGCAGATGTTGGAGAAAGACTTCCTCGCCTTGGACCTGCGCCACGTACCGCGCACTGGCAATGCCGCAGCTGACGACCTTTCAACGAAGGCTTCCACCGGAGCTCCCGTGCCCGAAGGAGTGTTTGAGAGGACGTTGCTGCGGCCCACAGCCCGGCCCGCCGAGCCGGGCGAAGGGGGCTTGACCAGCACCTTGAAGCTGGCGGTCCCAGCGGCCCTACAACCATGGATGCCGCCAAGGATCGTAAGCGTCACTAGGGACTCCGTGCAACCCAGCGCTCAAGATCCAGAAGCTCAAGTCAGACCCGATGCATGGATCACGGAGATCCAGGACTACTTGAAGGACAACATCCTCCCTGATGAACATGCAACCGCTGAACAGATCGTGCGTATGGCTAAGAGATATGCGCTGGTAGAGGGGGATCTCTACCGGCGCGGCGCCAACCACATCCTATTGCAGTGCATAACCCAGGGGGAAGGCTGCGACTTGCTCGCTGAGATCCATGGAGGCGAATGTGGAAGTCACTCTTCCTCACGCACGCTTGTCGGTAAAGCCTTCCAGCATGGCTTCTACTGGCCGACAGCACTCCAGGATGCCATCAAGCTGGTCGAGAGCTGCAAGGCGTGCCAGTTCCACGCCAAGCAGATCCATACACCGGCTCAGGCGGTGCATATGATCCCACCCTCATGGCCGTTTGCCGTATGGGGGCTGGACATCTTGGGACCATGCCCCAGAACTGTCGGGGGATTCCGGTACCTCTACATCGCCATCGACAAGTTCACCAAGTGGCCGGAAGCCACACCAGTTGTCACCATCAACAAGCAATCCGCAGTAAAGTTCATCAAGTCTATTGTCTGCCGGTTCGGGGTCCCGAACAGGATCATCACCGACAACGGGACCCAGTTCACCAGCGCAGCCTTCCAAGACTACTGCGAAGACCTCGGTATTCAGGTGTGCTATGCCTCTGTTGCCCATCCAAAGAGCAATGGGCAAGTCGAGAGGGCCAACGCGGAGATTCTCCGGGGCCTTAAGACCCGCACCTACGCCAGTCTGAAGAAACATGGTGCCAATTGGGTGGATGAGCTTCCGAGCACGCTATGGGCTAACCGGACATCCCAGAGCCGGCCCACCGGAGAGACACCCTTCTTGGTGTATGGGGCCGAAGCTGTACTTCCCCCAGAGATCACCATGAAGTCTCACCGTGTCCGGGCTTACGACGAAGCCGCGCAGGACAACCTCCGGCGTGGAGAAATCGACCTCGTCGACGAGGTCCGATTGCATGCAGCACTCCGCAACGCACGGTACAGACAAGCGCTCCGTCGCTACCACCAGAGATCTGTGCGTGCCCGGGAGCTGCAGGAAGGTGACCTGGTGCTGCGGCACATACATTCTCGTGAAGAGACCCACAAACTCTCCCCTAGTTGGGAAGGTCCCTTCCGAGTCGCAAAAGTGTGCCGCCCCGGGCGCGTACGCCTTTCCACCGAGGATGGGGACCTGCTCCCAAACCCTTGGAACATAGAACACCTCCGTAAGTTCTACCCCTAGAGGAAAGATAGGACAGACTTTTCTTTTTGTAATAAATTCCGTAGAGTCCAGGAACAATGCTCGGAGCAGCTAAGCCCCAGGGGACGGTACAGGACTACGTTCAGCTTTGCCTGGTTCCGACTCCAAGCGCGTAGAGTCTTGCTTCCCTTCTTAATGGGGTGGGTCGTGGCCTCCATGTTTAGCCTGCCTTCCTCCTGTGGAAAATTATACGAAAAGAAAGCTGTTCTACTTTGCTCTTTCCTTGTACCCATTTAAATTATGTACTATATTTTTTATGACTACACCTCCAGGTGCATGGCCGCCATGCGCTCAGCTCCCTCTTCTCATTCTCACCCCTAGTCGGCATTTGCTGCCCTACCAGAGGCGGTTGCGTTGGAGGTACCTGCCGATAGTCGAAGGGGGCCCAAGCCCCCGGCACTTCGCGCACTGCAGTCCCCAAGCACCGTGCATATGGTTAGGGATCGTGAGCCAAATAAGACTATGAGATAAAGGAGGGGGAGCCCCCAAGGAGAATTATGTTTCCCTTACTTGTGTGCAGGACCTCTCGGCCTCAAATCCCTACAGGAGTATGGTAGGAGCACCCGACCAATGGGACGCCCCTACCAAGGGGCCACTACGGGATCACGCAAGACAGAAGGATCCGCGTGTCCAGCGGGACCGGACCCCCCCTCTCTCTGAGGGGAGGGGCCCGAAGGCCCCACGTGTCCCACGGGGATGGACCTCCCTCTCCTCAGAGGAGAGCTCCGGGCCCGCCATGTGGCCAGCAGATCCGGGCCTCCCTATCCTCATGAGGTGGGCCCCGAAGACCTCCGGGACCCCTAATACAGTAAGGACCCGGGGAAAGTGCCGGAGCAGAACGTCGAGATTGGTGAAGGCCTCTGAGCACCTTCCGGAGCTAAAGGCTCGGCCAGGCAAAACCAAGAAGAAGACGGAAAACATCGCAGGCACGAAGGGTCATAAGAGTTCATGTATTCATGGCTCCATGGCTCCATGAGCTGGACTACAGACTCGATAAAAAAGAAAGAAACAAGCCCCAGGGTCCCCCTGGCACGACCAGAGCCTAGAAGTTGCAAGAGCGGCTACGCCATCAGGCTTCAGCCCTGGCGGCGTTCTCCCACTCCGTGACCCGAGCGCAGGAATCACCTCGGCCATCACCAGCGTGAGGGCCAGTATCATCAAGGATGCTCCTGAAGCCCCCTCCGCTGCTTCAGTGGTGTCCTTGGATACTTCCCTCATCACCAGCGCAAAAGCCGGTGTCATCAAGGGTGCTCCTGAAGCCCCCACCCCCCACCCCCCGCTGCTTCAGCGGTCTTCTTGGAGACTCTGCCGCCTGGGGTCCTCCTTGGTGCTTCAGCAGTTTCCCTGGAGACTCCTCCGCCTGAAGCCGCCTCGGCGTATCAGCAGTTTCTTTGAAGACTCCACCATCTAAGAAGGGACGCAACGCCAGGGAACTTTCAGCCTGCCGTCGCCTAGGAAGAGTCCCGTCGGAAGGACAAAGCTGAGACCTCTTGGAGGCGCCACCTCCAGAGGCAAGGCATGCAGGCTCACTGGGTCCCAGACTTGGTGCAGACGCCGTCGCCGGAGGAAATCGAGAGCGATTCCCCCCCAAAGGCGGGTTAGAAGCCATGGAAGAAGACAAGGCCGCAGAGACTCAAGGAAGGTGCAAGTGCTGGAAGCCTTATAAGGGGAGCCTGCCCAAGTTGCGGTCTCCTTTCGCACCTTCCAGGTACAATTCAAAGTGATTCGAAACTCTTCAAATACGTCGCATCGGCAACCGCTTCGGCTCCAAGACCGAGCGCCAATGACAGGTGGACCCAAACCGCCCAGCTAAAGCGGTGGGTCAAGGAGTCAGTCTCCTAAGAAGGCAAGCCGGCAAGGCACTCCGGCGGTTCCCGAAGAAAGCGCCGCAACGTGCAGAAGTGGCAGTCTTGGGAACCGCCGCAGTAAAAGCAACCATCAAGTGGGCGCACGCTCCCACGATCCTGCGGCTGTTCGTACTCCGGCAGCGGTCAATGCGGGACTTAGAGAAAGTGCGCGGATCAGAAGAGACGGAGGTCCCACCTCGGGCTCGCTATCTCCCCCAAGATGGGCCCGGGGGCCACTGTCGGTACCCGCGATATGGGGTACCCCCGCGCACAGGGGAAAATGCCTAAGGAACTCGCCCTTCTCCGCAGGGAGAGCTCCGAAGGCGCCACACGTCCGGCGGGGCCGGACCTCCCTCTCCTCAGAGGAAAGCTCCGGGCCTAACACGTGGCATACAGAAGACGGACCTCCCCCTCCGCGGGAGAAAGGTCCGAAGGCGCCACGTGTCCAGCAAGGCCAGACCTCCCTCTCCTCAGAGGAGGGCTCTGGGCTTGCCACGTGGCCGACAGAAGCCGGACCTCCCCCTCTGCGGGGAGAGGCCCAAAGGCTCCACGTGTCCTGCGGGGTCGGATCCCCTCCCCTCTGAGGAGGGCTCCGGGCCCGCCACGTGGCCAGCAGAAGAGCGCTGCCTGCCCCCGAGCGGTAGGCGGCGGGCGTAAAGACGCCCCATACCTTGCCCGTACAAGGTATTCAAGGCCCGCGTCTTCCCAAGACGCAGAGACAAGGAGCACGCCTCTGTCAGGTGCCATTGCACCCAGTCGCATCACAGACTGGCGCGCGGTGTCAGAGCCTGCCAGCCAATAAACGCAGCGACAAGACATCCCATGCCGCCCCCGCCGTCATCGACCACTACGACTAGCATGTGGCATGGGCAGGGCTGCAAGACGAAGACTCAGAAGCCTTCGCCAGAGACAACTAACCGCATAACTGCAGATACGGTAGATAATAGACAATCTCCCCGGGACCACCTGTCGGGTCCCGGGCCCCCCTTGTAAGCCACCCGAGCCTTGGACTATAAAAGGCTCGGGTAGGCGACGTTAGCAAGGGTTCGCACTCTAGCCATCTGCACTCTGAGTTCGCACTCCCACAACTCATACGCTAGACTTCAGTCATCCCCAAGCTCAGGACCCAGGTTCTGAGCAACAAGCAATACAGCGAGCTCCGTAGCTCGCCGTGGACGTAGGGTTTTACGCTCCGGCGGCCTGAACCACGTAAAACTTGCCATGTCAAGCTCTTCCTAACTCGTCCATACGCTCAAGCTCTCCGCAAGCGACTAGCCCCACCGAAAAAAGAACCTCCGCGGGTTGCCCAGTGCAGGCCCGGGGGAAGTGTCGACTGAACACTTCGACAGACACTTATAATACATCAATTGATTTCAAATGGAAAACATTATTCTTTATGGGGAGCGGCTCCTTTAAAAAGTCCCTACTTTCCATAATCATATGGCCTCCAATAATCCCATGCCGGGAACGTGGTTACGAAAAATATTGTGTGGTAAGCCTTTTGTCATTGGATCCGCAAGCATATGTGGCGTACTAATATGCTTAAAATTAATTGTTTGATCCTGGATTCTATCTTTCACAACATGGTACTTTATGTCAATGTCCTTGGCAGCAGCACTTGACTTGTTGTTACTCGCATAGAAAACTGCGGGTTCATTATCGCAGTATATCACAAGTGGTTTATTAATGCTGTCAACCACTTTGAGCCCAGGAATGAAATTATTTAGCCATACAGACTGCCTAGTGGCCTTATAACATGCTACAAACTCAGCCTGCATCGTGGACGATGCAGTCACCATTTGCTTGGAGCTTTTCCACGATATAGCTCCTCCGGCCAGTGTAAATATATAACCTGACGTGGATTTCTTACTATCCACACAGCCAGCAAAATTGGCATCTGAATAACTAATAACTTCCTGGTTACCAGATTTTCGATATGTTAGCATGTGATCTTTAGTACCTTGCATGTAACGCAAGACTTTCTTTGCGGCCTTCCAGTGGTCCATTGCTGGATTTGATTGGAATCTGCCAAGCATTCCCATTAGAAAAGCTAAGTCAGGGCGCGTACATACTTGAGCATACATAATGCTTCCGACAGTTGAAGCGTATGGAACCTACATCATCTGACAGCTTCAATTTGGTTCCTTGGACATTGAAATGTCACGAATTTATCGCCCTTAACTATTGGAGCAGGCGTGAGAGAGCACTTATGCATATTGAATATCTTCAGTACTCTCTCGATGTATACCTTCTGTGATAGCCCTAATGTGTACTTGGACCTGTCTCGATGAATTTCAATGCCTAGAACATAAGAGGCTTCACCGAGATCATATCAAAATTTGATGACAGAAAAATCTTGCTCTCATGTAGCATATCTTTATCGCTATAAGCCAAGAGTATATCATCCACATATAGGACTAAAATGGTGAACTTACTGACTTTAAATTTACGTATACGCAGTTGTCCACAACATTCTCCGTAAAACCAAAAGTTCGGGTTACCTTATCAAACTTGAGGTACCATTGTCTCGAGTCTTGCTTCAAGCCATAAATGGATTTATTCAAACGACACGCCATGTGTTCTTTTCTTTCTACGACAAAACCTTCCGGTTGAGCCATATAAACATCTTCATTTAAATCACCATTTAAGAACGCCGTTTTAACATACATTTGGTGTAGCTCTAAATCGTAATGAGCTGTCAATGCCATAACAATTCTAAATGAATCTTTGGTTAACACGGGAGAAAAGGTTTCGTTGTAATCGATTCTTTCTCTTTGTGTAAACCCTTTTGCAACTAGTCTCGCTTTGAACCTTTTAATATTCCCTTTGGAGTCATATTTGGTTTTATAAACCCATTTGCATCCGACTCTTTTGGCTCCTTCGGGGATCTCTACTAGGTCCTAAACATCATTAGTGCCCATAGACTTTAATTCGTCTTCCATAGCCATAAGACATTTATATGAGTTTTCACTTTTCATTGCTTCTTTATAAGATGAAGGATCTTCAACTTTTCCTATGTCATTTATGTCATCAGTCATGTAAGTTACATAGTCATGTGGGATGAGATTTCTTCGCTCTCGTTGTGATCTGCGCAACAGAGGAGGTGGTGGAAGATCATTCTCAGATTGGATTCTCATTCATAACTAATTTTCATTTATTGCAACATTTTCATTATTTATGGAATGAATGGGAGGAGGATCCGGCATCACGACAACATTTTTAAATGGAAAAATGAACTCTTGGATACCCGGGGATGGAACATAAACCCTTTTCTCCTCAAGATCAATTTTAGTAACTTCTGTGACGTCATCTTTTAAAAATACCGTTTGTCTTGTTTCCACAAATTTTGTGACATGGTTTGGACAATAAAAGCGATATCCCTTTCCCCGTTGAGGGTACCCAATGAAAAAACAAGTAACTGATTTTGAGTCTAATTTCTCTAGTTGTGGATTTAATACTTTAGCCTCGGCGGGACAGCCCCACACATGTAAATAATTCAAGCTCAGTTTCCTTCCCGTCCACATCTCATAAGTTGTGTTCGGTGCTGACTTTGTTGGAGCAAGATTAAGTACGTGTGCAGCTGTCTTTAAAGCCTCCATCGATTGGCTTACTGGTAAACTCGTGTGACTAAGCATGCTTCGCACCATATCCATGAGTTTGCGATTGCGTCGCTCAGCCACACCGTTCTGCTAAGGTTCACAAGGCATTGAGTATTGAGCAATAATTCCATTATCAGCTAGGAACCTCGTGAAAGGTCCTGGAATTTGCCCATAAGGAGCATGCTTTCCGTAATATTCTTCCCCGCAATCAGACCATACTACTTTCATGTTTTCATTAAGTTGATTCTCAACTTCAACTTTAAATACTTTAAATTTGTCCAAAGCTTCCGATTAATCACGTATGGGATAAATATATCCATAGCGGGAAAAATCATCCGTGAATGTTATGAACGAATCAAAACCATCTACGAATTTAATGTTAAATGGCCCTCATATGTCAGTATGAATAAGTTCTAAGAGATTTGAGGCTCTTGTCGCTCCTTTCTTAACCGTTTTTACGTATTTTCCTTTAATACAGTCGATGCATTTATCGACGTCTGAAAAGTCTAATGGAAGAAGCGTGCCATTTTTAATTAGACATTCGATTCTCCCCCTTGAAATGTGGCAAAGGCGATGGTGCCACAATTTCGGCAGGTACTAACGCCTTGCCATTTTTATCAACGTCACATTTCGTATTAACGTCATCCAAATCACAAACATCATTCACATGCATAACAGAATCATAAAGAAATAACATGTATATTTTTCCTGTCTAAAGTCCATCAAGGTGCATTGTCCTTGACCAAATAAACATTCATAATTGTTATCATCTAAACATGACACTGAAATAAGATTCCTACTTAATGAAGGAACATAAAGAACATTATTTAATTGAAGCGGATGTCCTGAGTGTATCTTCAGTGTGAGAGATCCCACGACTTCAACTTCCGCTTCTTTTCCATTTGTGACTTTAAGACTTCTTTCCCTTCGCCCCAACTTTTGGTTTCATTCGGAATCCTGCATTGCATTTTGAACATGAACAATTGCACCTGAGTCAATCCACCATGTATTTCTTGAAAAATCAACATAAAGTATGTGTATTCAGTCATGGTAACGTCCGACCTCCAAGGACCCGAGTTCGTGAGTTTTACCAACTTTCCCGACTTTCTTGATTTTGCACCACATGGACATCCGTGCATGCAAAACCATTAAGTTGTACCATCCGAACTTGTATTCCGTAAAGGTCCCGTCCGGCCACCCGGGACCCGCTTTCGTGATTTTTAACGACTTTCCCGATTTCAACCTAGATGGCCATCTGCACATGCAAAAGCATCAAGTTGCATGTTCCGAACGTGTATTCCATCATGATCCCATCCGGCCCTAGGACCCGAGTTCGTGAGTTTTACCGACTTTCCCGATTTTTACTCACATGGCCATCCACGCATGGAAAACCTTCCAGTTGTACCATCTGAACGTGTAGTATGTCAAGGTCCAGTTCGGCGTTCAGGGACCCAAGGTTATGAGATTTCCTGACTTTCCCAATTTTGACCCACATGGCCATCCGCGCATGCAAACCTATCAAGTTGCACCGTCCGCACGTGTATTCCGTCAAGGCCCCGTCCGGCTGCCAGAGACCCGAGTTCGTGAGTTTTACCGACTTTCCCGACTTTCTCGATTTCGACCTAGATGGCCATCCGCGCATGCAAAACCATCAAGTTGCACCATCCGCAAGCGTATTCCGTCAAGGTCCCGTCCGGCCGCCCAGGACCAGAGTTCGTGAGTTTTACCGACTTTCCCGACTTTCTCGATTTCGACCCAAATGTTCATCCGCGCATGCAAAACCATCAAGTTGCACCGTCCGAACCTGTATTCCATCAATGTTCCATTCGACCGCATGGGACCCGAGTTCATGAGTTTTACAGACTTTCCTGACTTTCTCGATTTCAACCCAGATGGCCATCTGCGCATGCAAAACCATCTAGTTGCACCATGCGAATGTGTATTCCATAAAGGTCCCATCCGGCCCCGGGACCCGAGTTCGTAAGTTTTACCGACTTTCCCGACTTTCTCGATTTTGATCAAGATGGCCATCCGCGCATGCAAAACCATCAAGTTGTACCATCCAGACGTGTATTCCGTGAAGATTCCGTCCGGCCTCCCGGGACCCGAGTTTGTGAGTTTTACCGACTTTCCTAACTTTCTCGATTTTGACCCAGATGGCCATCCACGCATGCAAAACCAACAAGTTCTACCGTCCAAACGTGTATTTCGTAAAGGTCCCATCCGGCCGGCCAGGGCCCGAGTTCGTGAATTTTACCGACTTTCTGGATTTCAACCCAGATGGCCATCCGCGCATGCAAAACCATCAAGTTGCACCGTCCGGACGTGTAATCCGTCAAGGTTACGTCCAGCCTCCCAGGACCCGAGTTCGTGATTTTTACCGACTTTCCCGACATTCTCAATTTTGATCGAGATGGCCATCCGCGCATGCAAAACCACCAAGTTGTACCATTCGAACGTGTATTCCGTCAATGATCGGTCGGGCCTCCCGGGACCCGAGTTCGTGAGTTTTACGGACTTTCCTGACTTTCTTGATTTTGACCCAGATGGCCATCCGTGCATGCAAAACCATCAAGTTGTACCATCCGAACGTGTATTCCGTAAAGGTTCCGTCCGACCACCCGGGACCTGAGTTCGTGAGTTTTGCCGACTTTCCCGATTTCATCCCACATGACCATCCGCGCATGCAAAACCATCAAGTTGTACCGTCCGGACGTATATTCCGTCAAGGTTCCGTCTGGTCTCCTAGGACCCGAGTTTGTGAGTTTTACTGACTTTCTCGATTTCAACCCAGATGGCCATCCGCGCATGAAAAACCATCAAGTTGTACCACCCAGATGTGTATTCCATAAAGGTCCCGTCTGGCCGCCCGGGACCCGAGTTCGTGAGTTTTACCGACTTTCCCTATTTAAACCCAGATAGCCATCCGCGCATGCCAAACCATCAAGTTGCACCGTCCGGACGTGTATTCCGTCAAGGTTCTGTCCAGCCTCCCAAGACCTGAGTTCGTGATTTTTACCGATTTTCCCAACTTTCTCAATTTTGATCCAGATGGCCATCCGCGCATGCAAAACCACCAAGTTATACCGTCCAAACGTGTATTCCGTCACGGTTCTGTCAGGCCTCCCAGACCCAAGTTCGTGAGTTTTACAGACTTTCCTGACTTTCTCGATTTTGACCTAGATGGCCATCCGTGCATGGAAAACCATCAAGTTGTACCATCCGAATGTGTATTCCGTAAAGGTCCTGCCCGGCCACCCGGGACCCGAGTTCGTGAGTTTTATTGACTTTCCCGATTTCATCCCAGATGACCATCCACACATGCAAAACTATCAAGTTGTACCATTCGGACGTGTATTCCGTCAAGGTTCCTTCCGGCCTTCTGAGACTCGAGTTAGTGAGTTTTACCAACTTTCCCGACATTCTCGACTTTGACCCAGATGGCCATCCGCGCATGCAAAACCATCAAGTTGTACCATCCGAACGTGTATTATGTAAAGTTCCCGTCCGGCCGTCTGGGACTCGAGTTCGTGAGTTTTACCAACTTTCCCGATTTCAACCTAGATGGCCATCCACGCATGCAAAACCATCAAGTTGCGTCGCCCGGACGTGTATTTTGTTAAGATTCCCTCTAGCCTCCCAGGACCCGAGCTCGTGAGTTTTACCAACTTTCTCAATTTCGACCAAGGCCATCCGCGCATGCAAAACCATCGAGTTGTACCATTCGAACGTGTATTCCGTAAAGAATCCGTCCGACCGCCCGGGACCCGAGTTCGTGAGTTTTACCGACTTTTCCGATTTCAACCTAGATGGCCATCCGCGCATGCAAAACCATCAAGTTGCTCCATCCGAACATGTATTCCATCAAGGTCCCGTGTGGCCCCGAGAACCGAGTTTGTGAGTTTTATCGACTTTCCCGACTTTCTCGATTTTGACCTAGATGGACATCCGCGCATGCAAAACATCAAGTTGTAACATCCGCAAGTGTATTCCGTCAAGGTCCCATCCGACCGCTCGGGACCCGAGTTCATGAGTTTTACTGACTTTCCTGATTTTTACTCAAATAGCCATCCATGCATGGAAAACCTTCCAGTTGCACAATCCAAACGTGTATTCCGTCAAGGTCCAGTTTGTCGTTCCGGAACCGGAGTTCATGACTTTTCCTGACTTCCTATATTTTGACTCAAATGTCCATCTGCGCATGCAAAACCATCAAGTTGCCTCGTCCGTACGTGTATTCTTTCAAGCCCCCGTCCGGCCGCTCGAGACCCAAGTTCGTGAGTTTTACCGACTTTCCCAACTTTCTCGATTTCAACCCAGATGGTCATCCGCGCATGCAAAACCATGAAGTTGCACCATCCGCAAGTGTATTTCGTAAAGGTCGTGTCCGGCCGCCCCACACCCGAGTTCGTGAGTTTTACTGACTTTTCCGACTTTCTTGATTTCGACCTAGATGTCCATCCGCGCATGCAAAACTATCAAGTTGCACCGTCCGGACCTGTATTCCATCAATGTTCTGTCCGGCCGCCTGGGACCTGAGTTCATGAATTTTATCGACTTTCTCGACTTTCTCGATTTCAACCCAGATGGCCAGCCGCACATGCAAAACCATCAAGTTGCACCATCCGAACGTGTATTCCATCAAGGTCCCATCCGGCCCAGGGACACGAGTTCGTGAGTTTTACCGACTTTCTCGACTTTCTCAATTTTGATCCAGCTGGCCATCTGCGCATGCAAAACCATCAAGTTGTAACGTCCGGACGTGTATTCCGTGAAGGTTCCGTCCAACCTCCCAGGACTCGAGTCCGTGTGTTTTACCGACTTTCCTGACTTTCTCGATTTCAACCAGAATGGCCATCCGCGCATGCAAAACCATAAAGTTGCACCATCCGAATGTGTATTCCGTAAAGTTCCCATCCGGCCGCTCGGGACCCGAGTTCGTGAGTTCTACCGACTTTCCTGAATTCAACCCAGATGGCCATCCGTGCATGCAAAACCATCAAGTTGCACCATCAGGACGTGTAATCCGTCAAGGTTACGTCCAGCCTCCTAGGACCCTAATTCGTGATTTTTACCGACTTTCTCGATTTTGATCGTGATGGCCATCCACGCATGCAAAACCACCAAGTTGTACCGTTCAAATGTGTATTCCGTCAATGTTCGGTCGGGCCTCCCGGGACCCGAGTTCGTGAGTTTTACGGACTTTCCTGACTTTCTCGATTTTGACCCAGATGGTCATCCGTGCATGCAAAACCATCAAGTTGTACCATCAGAACGTGTATTCCATAAAGGTCCCGTACGGCCACTCGGGACCCAAGTTCGTGAGTTTTATCGACTTTTCCGATTTCATCCCAGATGACCATCCGCGCATGCAAAACCATCAAGTTGTACCATCCGGACGTGTATTCCGTCAAGGTTCTGTCCGGCCTCTTGAGACTCGAGTTAGTGACTTTTACCAACTTTCTCGATTTCAACCCAGATGGCCATCCGCGCATGCAAAACCATCAAGTTGTACCATCCAAACGTGTATTCCGTAAAGGTCCCATCTAGCCGCAAGGGACACGACTTTGTGAGTTTTACCGACTTTCCCGACTTCAACCTAGATGGTCATCCGCACATGCAAAACCATCAAGTTACACCGTCCGGACGTGTATTTTATCAAGGTTCCGTCCGGCCTTCCAGGACCCGAGTTCGTGAGTTTTACTGACTTTTCCGACTTTCTCGATTTTGAAAAAGATGGACATCCTGGCATGCAAAACCATCAAGTTGTACCATCCGAACGTGTATTTTGTAAAGGTCCCGTCCGGCCGCCCGGGACCCGAGTTCGTGAGTTTTACCAACTTTCCCGACTTTCTCGATTTTGACCCAGATGGCCATCTGCGCATGTAAAACCATCAAGTCGCACCGCCCGGACGTGTATTCTGTCAAGGCACCGTCCAGCCACTCGAGACCCGAGTTCATGAGTTTTACGTACTTTCCCGACTTTCTCGATTTCGACCCAGATGGCCATCCGTGCATGCAAAACCATTAAGTTGTACCATTCTAACATGTATTCCGTAAAGGTCCCGTCCGGCCACCCGGGACCCGAGTTCGTGAGTTTTAGCGAGTTCCCCGATTTCATCCTAGATGGTCATCCGTGCATGCAAAACCATCAAGTTCCACCGTCCGGCCTCCCGTGACCTGAGTTCGTGAGTTTTACCGACTTTCCCTATTTTCTCGATTTCGACCAAGATGGTCATCCTCGCATGCAAAACCATCAAGTTGTACCATCCGAACGTGTATTCTGTAAAGTTCCCGTTCGGGCGTCCGGGACCCGGGTTCGTGAGTTTTACCGACTTTCCCTATTTCAGCCTAGATGGCCATCCACGCATGCAAAACCATCAAGTTGCATCGTCCGGACGTGTATTTTGTCAAGGTTCCGTCTGGCCTCCTAGGACCCGAGTTCGTGAGTTTTACCGACTTTCTCGACTTTCTCGATTTCGACCAAGATGGCCATCCGCGCATGCAAAACCATCAAGTTGTACCATCCGAACGTGTATTCCGTAAAGGTTCCGTTCGGCCACCCGGGACCCGAGTTCGTGAGTTTTACCGACTTTTTCCGATTTCAACCCAGATGACCATCCGCACAATCAAAACCATCAAGTTGCCCCATCCGAACATGTATTCTGTATAGGTCCCGTCCGGCCGCCCGGGACCCGAGTTCGTGAGTTTTACCGACTTTCCCGATTTAAACCTGGATGGCCATCCGCGCATGCAAAACCATCAAGTTGCACTGTCCGGACGTGTATTCCGTCAAGGCCCCGTCCGGCCGCCCGAGACCCGAGTTCATGAGTTTTACCCTGTGGCGCTCGGTCACGTAGAACACGGAACCCAGCTAATGCATATGTGTGCCCAGGATGTTCATTACACATACACATGTAATCCACAAATTGAATTAAGAATATAACCACAAATAATAGGATTGAAGTACTTTATTACATCGATCTCTAACTTATTCTTGCAGCGGAAGTCTCTAACTTATTCTAGCAGCGGAAGTCTCTAAACGATAGCAGAAGCAACTAAACAACAGCGGCTCCATCTCCAACTCCACAGGCAAGTTGACGGTAGTTCGCACGCCTAGTACTCCACATGATCATCGAAGTACTCTTCTCTTGTTTCTGATGTTTGTATGATAATGCAAGGGTGAGTACATGTCGTACTTAGCAAGTGCGGCAAAAGTATGACATGTAGCTTACAGCAAGGTAGGGAATAAAAAGGCTCATTAAAGAAAGCAAAGTTTATTTCACAAACATGATAAAACAAAAACTATCTTTAAGTGAATTTAATCCAAACATATATTAAAGTAAAACAGCAACATACCTCGTTCATAATTCACCACTCTTCATGTCTTAACCAACCATTAATCTTTCTCAACTCTATCTCGTGCTCATAATAACCATCTCATGTTCATATCCATCTCATAATCATATAACCGAAAACCACACTCATTGTCATGACTCAACAGTCCCTAAACCAATCCCAATAACCATACCATAACCATAACCAAATAAACATCCAAGTTTCCATCCCAAATTTCCCTCTAATCATGTGAGTTGGCCAGACGCTTGTGGCCGTAAGCACAGCTATCATGATAGTTTTACACTCTGCAGAGGTGGCACCACTTTACCCACAAGTTTGTGATTTCGTCACCCATCGGCGACTGCAGAACCTCCATTATACCAGTACACAACCGTCGGTGTATGGCCAAGAGATCACAAAATAGCCTTTACAAAGGGGCTACTAGATGTATGGACTCACTAAGGTTTCACCAGCAGGCTCGAATCACCATTATCCCACCTACGAGCACCCTCTTGTGCCATGCAGTTCCCAGGGCAGTCCCTCTCTTGACTCCCATTTCCCGCGCCTTCCACGGTCCATAACAATCTAGAAACTTACCTAATTAGTCAGCTAAGCCGCACCCATATTTGGCCTTGTGGTGGCACTGTTTTCCTGGCATGTGCTGGCATGAACCGGTCCTTAGATCTACGGCAAGTAAACCACCATCTCATTCTACCACATCCACAAACCAAGCTTGCCTAGATCTCCCCCGATTCTATGCTCATTATTATCATCAAGTTCTCATCATCATTATTCATATGAGTGCAGTACTTAGACATGTTCTACTTTGCCTTCCCGTATCCCGTAGCTTAAGCGAAGCAAAAAGGAAAAATGACCATACCCGACTCATCAACTCTCCCGGCGACAAGGATGGTTAACAAAACTAGTAAACTCCTATAAAAGGGTGTCCTATCAAGTTGACTCAAGCATACATGTTTTCGCAAATGAAACAGTTTCAAAACATGGGATCAATATGGTCAAGGGGCACTTGCCTTGCTCCTGTGGCTTTTGTTGCTCAAGCGTCTCGAAGTCTTGGTGCTGTAGTTCTTCGTAGATGGCTCCCTGAGCTTGTCCTTCTACTCACGATCATGCACATACAAGATTTACAACAATCAATCATCATGCACAACTCTACTCAAGATGCAATGGTGCAAATCCTATGGTGCTGTTTTATTATCCCAGTTTGTACGTGTTCTTGCATGTTATAATGAGCTTGCATGGGATTTTATGATGAACAAGAGTGTAGGAATCAAGTGTGGATGTGGTGATGATCTTGACTCAAGATCTAGATCAATTCCACCGTAATAAACTGATCAACACTTGATCTGTCCACACGAAACAGCTTCTGTTCGAAGGGAACGAAGAAAACAGATGCGAAGAAACCGCGACGTGGTCGTAACATGGGTACGGAAGACCTACCTTACTTCTCTTTGGTGGCGGGGCCTTCCTCCTAGCAATAACAGCAACGACGGCGAGGCGTGACGGCGCTCGTCGGTGGGCTCATCGGTGGGGCTCACTGTAAAATCCCCAAAAAGTGGTAGCAAGAATTTTCAGCTCATATACACATAGGAAAAATGAGGGGGATTAAAACTTTGAATTATAACGGTGTAAGTTCAAAGTTGTGAATCAAAGTTCCCAAAACTTCCAAACATGGAGATCTAAATGCACAGCTTGGATCTTCATAGTTCAAATATTCACCCTTCCAAATTTCAGCTCATTTGGAGGAGTTCTGATATTTGTTTGGAATTAAAAGGAGAAGCCCTTTAATCTGAATTTTAAATTCAGTTTCAAATTCCAATTTCCCCAATTTGCAAATTTGGTTCCACAAATGTGTTCTCCACATTTGAATGAGCAGCCATGCCAAAAATTGGAAACTTTGAAGCTGGTTTGCTATGTTTTTGGGAAATACAAAATGGAGAATTCAAACTCCATTTCAAATTCAAATGATCAAACACAATTCAAATTCTACACCAGAATTCAAACCATTTGAATTCAGAAAATTCAAACCTTAACTTTGGGGTGAAGTAAGGCCTTTAATTCTGAGTTTCTGAATGGAAAATATCAGAGAAAATCTGACTCAACAAAGGGGGAGGTTGTGACACCCTCATTTCTGGTTTCTGCATGTATTCATGTTTCATGTAGAGAAAACATTTTAAAAGAAGTGGGAACAGAGAAAATATCAAAAAGATAGCCAAAAAGAGCCGAATCCAGTTCACAGAGAGCGCCGAAGACATCTCCCGCAGCCCGCTGGCCACGTGGCATGTTCAGAGCTCATCCCTGTGAAGTGGGGAGAGGTCCGCCACTAAACTGGCTACGTGGCAGGCTCAGGGCTCATCCCCGCAAAGGGGGAGAGGTCCGACCCTGTGGGACACGTGTTGCTCCCGGAGCTAGCCTCTGCGGAGAAGCGAAGGCAGTCCCGCAGGACACGTGTCACTTTTGGAGCTAGTCACTGCGGACTGTTGAGTCCGGGTGATAAGATAGGTTGCATGACTGATAAGTCATGGCAACGAGGTTGGTCTCGGCGGGAGACGAAGTTGTGAAATGGTAGCGAATATGAGATGGTATTTGTGAGATGGTAGCGAATACGAGAAGGTATTCGTGAGCAAGAATGAGTTTGATTAATGACTGGTTGGAACATGGAAGGTGATAAACATAATGGAGGTATGTCGGTATTTTAATACATGATGGGATTATATTCACTTAAAGATAAGTTGCTATTTTATCATGGTTTTTGATAAATAATTTTGCTTTCCGCAATGAGCCTTTTTATACCTACCTTTTTGTGAGCTACATATCATATCTTCCCGCACTTGCTGAGTACATCATTGTACTCAAACTTGCATTATTATTTCATCATCAGCAACCGGAGAAAATTACTATGAAGACCAAGTGGAGCATTAGGTGTATAATCTGTCCTCAACCTTGCCTGTGGGGATGAAGTAGAGATGGAGCTGCCGTTGCTTAGATTGCTTCCACATTAGTTAGAAAACTTCCGCTGCATAGAAATAAAGGCTTCCGCTGTTATATTAAGACTTCCGTTGTAAGCACGAGTCCAAGACTCATGAGGCATTGTAATAAACTCTGTTATTCGTGGTCATATATATTCTGAGATTCAGTTTGTGGATGATGTGTATATGTGTGATGAACATCCTGGGCACACATATGCATCAGTTCTCGGTTCTGTGGTTTTCCACAGAATTGAGTGTGTCACAGATTGGTATCAGAGCCACGGTTGAGGGTAGATTACACACCTAGATACAATCACAGGTTGGTATCAGAGCCACGGTTGAGGGTAGATTACACACCTAGTTACAATCACAGATTGGCATCAGAGTCACGGGTTGACGGTAGGTATCAACCTGCCACGGATAGATGACACAACCTAGATAGATCACATATTGGTATCAACCTGCCACGGATAGATGACACAACCTAGATAGATCACAGATTGATAGCTAAGCCACGCTGACCATAGGAGGCAAGCCTAGGATGCATAGATTGGCCTTGAAACTATCTTGACAAAGGAAACCAGCCTTGAATAGGAGTTGTGTGAGCCCTTGTGATGATTGTTTGTGATTTTGTGCTTAGTGTGAGTTGTGGGACGTCTCAAAGCATTGTCCATATCCACACATAAGTAGAAAAAGGTGTGAGATGCCTCGGCACTTGTTGACATCCTCATATGGGCTAATATATATGGTCCAATCCACCTTGATACATATAGTTGAGGGGATCTACCTAACCTTCTAACCTTCTATTCTATTTCGTTCTCTCTCACAGATGGTGAGAGGAAACGCCGGCCGAAGGAACGTCCATGACAACCAAGAGGATGGCCATGATGAAGTTCGTGTTAACCGCGGAGCTGGTGAGAACAACCTGGAACGGTTGATGGCCATGCATTATCAACTTATGCAAACCATGATCCAAACTTTGGGTCAGTTGCAGGCCAACAACAACAACCCCGTTCCGACACCACCGCCGGCTCATAACAGACTGGGAGAGTTCATGAGGACTCGACCACCCACCTTTGCTCAAGCTAACAATCCCATGGAGGCCGACGATTGGTTGAAATCCATGGAGAAGAAGCTCGCCATAGTGCAGTGCAATGACCAAGAGAAGGTTCTTTTTGCGTCGCACCAACTCATGGGAGCTTCCGCTGACTGGTGGGATGCCCTATGTAACGCTCATGTCGACCCGGAGACGATCACTTGGACTGAGTTCAAGGAGAGTTTCCGCTCTCATTACATCCCTGCTGGTGTAATGATGCTCAAGAGACAGGAGTTTGAAGGTCTCCGCCAAGGACAGAGAAGCGTGAATGAGTATCTCAACAAGTTCACACAACTGTCTCGGTATGCCCCCGAAGATGTCAACTCAGACCAGAGGAAGCAATACCTGTTCATGAGAGGGTTGAACAATGAGATCCAGGTTCAGCTCCTCAACAATGACTCCGCGAGCTTCCAGAAGCTGGTTGACAAGTCTATAGTGGTTGAAAGCAAGATCCGAGAGATCGAACGAGAGTGCAAGAGGAAGATCCCATACCAGCCTCAAGGGAGCAACGTACGACCTCGGTACATGCCCTCAGCTGCACCGCAGTATGGATCGACCGCTCCTGCATACCGCCCTAGTCAGCCACCACAGAAACGACCCGTTGCACAAGCACCTCGTGTGCCCTTGCCTCCTGTGCCCCGACCCAACATGGGCGCTCCTGTTCAAAACCCCAGCCTCAACGTACTTGCTGCCGTGGGCAACAGGGCATGCTTTGCATGCGGGGAAACAGGACACTTTGCGAGCCAGTGCCCGAGGAGAGGCCTTGGACAGCAAGGCAACGTGCCCAAGCAAAACCCGCGACCGAACGGAGGGGACAATCAAGGAAATCATGGACAGCAGAATTATGCTCGCGGCAACGTGAACCATGTCTCTGCTGAGGAAGCACAACAGGCTGAGGACGTCGTAATTGGTATGTTCCTTGCCAATTCCAACCCAGCCACCATTTTATTTGATTTTGGAGCATGGCATTCCTTCATATCATCCAAGTATGTTGCCAAGCATAATATACCCATATCACACTTAAAATGTGCTATTTAGTTAATTCTCCCGGTGGAGAGATGAGGACTAATATAGTATGTCCGAAAGTAAGCCTTAAAATAAGGGGGGTAGACTTCCTTGCCAACCTCATTTTCTTGGATTCCCAAGGGCTTGACATAATACTCGGGATGGATTGGTTAAGCAAGCACAACGGGGGTAATCCAATGTGCTAAAAGAAGCGTGCAGTTAACAAATGAGCACGGTATTCACGTCGAGTTTGAGTCAGCCCAACAAACAACCGAAAAGGCAATTTTGAACCACATCGAAGGAGCAAAATTGGACAGCATTCCAGTGGTTCAAGAATTCTTGGACGTGTTTCTAGAGGAGCTTCCAGGTATGCCCCCTGATAGGGACATTGAGTGTGCCATTGATTTGGTACCCGGAACTGCACCCATAGCAAAGAGACCCCATAGGATGCCCGTCAATGAACTAGTAGAACTCAAGAAGCAAATTCAGGAGCAGTTGGAGAAGGGTTTTATACGTCCATGTTCGTCACCATGGGGAGCTCCTGTGCTCTTCGTGGACAAGAAGGATGGGACCCAAAGGATGTGCGTGGACTATAGGTTCTCAATGAGGTAACAATCAAGAACAAATACCCTCTGCCCCGTATAGAGGACCTATTCGACCAAATAAAAGGAGCCCGAGTGTTCTCCAAGATTGATCTTCGATCGGGATATTTTCAACTGAAGATAAAGCCCTCCGATATACCCAAGACTGCCTTTCGAACACGGTATGGTTCGTATGAATATACCGTCATGTCTTTTGGGTTAACAAATGCACCCGCATACTTCATGTACCTAATGAACAAGGTCTTCATGGAGTACTTGGATAAGTTCGTCATGGTTTTCATCGACGACATTATGGTGTATTCAAAAAGTAAGGAGGAGCATGAAGAACATTTGAAATTGACCTTGCAGAAAATGCGTGAGCATCAATTGTATGCCAAGCTTAACAAGTGTCAATTTTGGCTAAAGGAGATATCGTTCCTAGGCCACATTATCTCCGAGGAGGGAGTATCGGTTGATCCCAGAAAGTGGGAGATGTTCTGAAGTGGAACCAACCGCAAAACGTGAGGGATATTCGGAGTTTCCTTGGGATGGCTGGATACTACCGATGCTTCATCAAGGACTTCTCTAAGATAGCAAAGCCTATGACGGAGTTGCTAACGAAGGGAAAAGCCTTCCAATGGACACCAGCATGCCAAGAGGGTTTTGAGGAACTCAAGAAAAGGCTAACCACAGTGCCGGTTTTGGTATTGCCGGACGTGAGCAAGAGCTTTGACATATATTGTGACGCATCCAGACAAGGTCTCAGATGTGTGCTCATGCAAGAAGGACAAGTGGTAGCCTATGCCTCACGACAATTAAAGAAGCATGAGCTTAATTATCCTACACATGACTTGGAGCTAGCAGCAGTAGTGCATGCATTGAAAATTTGGAGACATTATATCCTTGGTCATCGATGTGAGATCTATACGGATCATAAAAGCCTCAAGTACATATTTACACAAACAGACTAGAATTTGAGGCAACGTCGATGGTTGGAACTCATCAAGGATTACGATGTTGGAATCAACTACCACCCTGGGAGGGCCATATAGTAGCCGATGCATTGAGCCGGAAGGGAGCATGTCACCAACTCACGGTTCGAGAGCTACCACCTGAACTACGTAAGGAGTTCGAACAGTTACACCTTGGATTCTTAAACAACATGGAAGTGATGGAGATACACTCTTCATTGGAGCAAGAGATAAGAGATGGCCAAGCAACAGATGAGGAGATCAAGGAGATCAAGGAAAGGATCCGACAAGGAATAGAGAAGGATTTCAAAGAAGATGAGAAGGGTACGCTTTGGCTAGGAAAAAGGATTTGTGTGCCTAACATGAAGCACATCCGCGACATGATATTAAAAGAGGCACATGATTCACCCTATTCCATACATCCCGCAAGTACCAAAATGTACGAGGACTTGAAGACTTGTTATTGGTGGGATGGTATGAAAAGGGACATAGCCGAATACGTTGCCCTATGCGACACATGCCAACGGGTGAAAGCCGAACATCAAAGACCCGCTGGATTGTTGCAACCCTTGAAGGTACCTGAGTGGAAGTGGGAGGACATCAGTATGGATTTCATCGTCGGATTGCCACGAACTCAGTCGGGTTATGACTCCATCTGGGTTATTGTGGACCGATTGATGGAAACAACCCATTTTCTCCCTGTAAGGGCCAAGTGCAACGTTGCACAATTAGTCGAGTTGTACATGGAGCAGATCGTGTGCCGTCATGGAGTCCCGAGGAGGATAGTCTCAGATTGAGGTTCTCAGTTTACCTCTAGGTTTTGGAGGAAGCTGCAGAAAGCCATGGGTACACGACTGGATTTTAGCTCCGCCTATCACCCACAAACCGATGGACAAACCGAAAGGACAAACCAAATTTTGGAGGACATGTTGAGAGCTTGCGCCTTAAAACGTGGGCGTAGATGGGATAGGAGTTTACCGTACGCCGAATTCTCCTATAACAACAGCCATCAAGCTAGCTTGAAGATGTCGCCTTTCAAAGCATTGTACGGTAGACGGTGTAGAACACCGCTGTTTTGGAACGAAACCGGAGAGAACCAAGTGTTTGGACCAGAAGTGCTACAAGAAGCTTAAAAGCAAGTCCGAACGATACAGGAGAATGTAAAGGCTGCTCAGTCACGACAGAAAGGCTATGCGGACAATAGGCGAAGGAAGTTGACTTTCGAAGTAAAAGACTTCGTATACCTTTAGGTATCGCCTATCCGTGGCCAACAACATTTCAACGTCAAAGGCAAGCTAGCACCTCGCTACATCAGACCATTTAAGATTTTGGACAAGCGAGGAGAAGTAGTCTATCAACAAGAGCTCCCAACATATCTCTCCGATGTACATGACGTGTTTCATGTATCCCAGCTCAAGAAGTGCTTGAGAGTACAAGAGGAGCAAGTACCAATGGAAGAGCTTGAACTTCAAGAGGACCTGACTTATGCGGAACATCCTGTCGAAATTTTGGACAAAAGGGAAAGGGTCACAAGGAACAAAGTAATCCGATGGTGCAAGGTACAATGGAGCCATCACACTGAAGCTGAAGCCACATGGGAGCATGAAGAAGACATCAAGGAAGAATTCCCTCATCTATTCTCTACTAATGAATCTCAAGGGAGAGATTCAATTTAAGGGGGGTAGATATGTGTGACACCCTCATTTCTGGTTTCAGCATGTATCATGTTTCATGAAGAGAAAACATTTTAAGAAAAGTAGGAACAGAGAAAAATATCAAAAAGATAGCCAATAAGAGCCGAATCCAGTTTCTATAGAGCGACGAAGACAACTTCCGCGGCCCGCTGGCCACGTGGCGTGTCCGGAGCTCACCCCTACGAAGTGGGGAGAGGTCCGCCGCTAAACTGGCTACGTGGCAGGCTCGGGGCTCATCTCTGCAAAAGGGGGAGGGGTCCGACCCTGTGAGGACACGTGTTGTCCCCGGAGCTAGCCTCTGCGGAAGAAGCAAAGGCATTTCCGCAGGACACATGTCACCTTCGGAGCTAATCACCAAGGAAATCAGAGGACCAGTCGCGCGGGATACGTGTCGATCTCGGAGCTCACCTCCGAGAGGTCCGATTCTATTGAATACATGTCGCCACCAGAGCTTATCTCTGGGAGGTCCGACACTGTTGGACACGTGTCTACCTCGGAGCCCGTCTCTAAGGAAAAAGGGAGGTCCGGAATGGATACGTGGCACACCCAGAGCTACCTCCGGAGAGAGGGAAGGTCCGACACTGACACATGGCGTGCGCGGAGCCACCTCCGAATAAAGAGGAGGTCCCCGACCGCCAGCATACGTGGTGCATGCGGAGCCCACCTCCGAAGGAGAGGGAGGTCTTGCTCGCTTGACATGTGGCACAACCGGAGCTCGTCTCTGCGGAAAGGGAGAGACCAGGACCCAGTTGACACGTGGAGCTTCCGGAGCTCATTACCGAGGAGGTAACAAGTTCTGGAACAGTTCTTAGATTCTGTACGTATCGAAATACAAGAACAGAGGACAAACCGACCTGAATTCCACAATGATACCGCACCAAATCGACTAAATATAAGTTGTTAAGATTCAACGACAATCTCAATAGAACTCTTATTCGATGTCCAATCAGATTAGAACTCTTCTTCTCCCGATTATAAATAGAACCCAAAACCTCTGGCCGAAACCACGAACTTCTTTTCCAACTCCTAAGCCGACGACTTAGAGCCCTAGCCCCAACTCGCCGAGTAAGCCATCGACGGAGTTCAGCGAGGAAGATCGCCGGAAGAGAGCCCAACGATCTAAGAAGGACCCGAGACCGAGAAGAACGTAAGGTAGGTCTCCAATACCACCTTACGACATCGTTGTGTTTTCTTTGCATCTGTTCTTCGATTCCTTTCGAATAGAAGCTTTCTCGTTGGTTGATCTAAAGACAAGGTCATCGCCATGTCCACATCTGATCCGAACACCCCTGTTCATCATAAATCCATGCAAGAACACGTACAAACCAATCTAATAAAACTGATCATAGGATAGCATGCATATGCATCATCGCATCTAGTTAAAGTTTGTGCATGATATTGATTGCTGTGAATCTTGTATGTGCGCGATCCTGTATAGCAGGACAAGCTCAGGGAGCTGTCTACGACGAGCTGCAACAACAAGGTTTCGAGATCCAAGAGCAACCAGAACCGCAAGAACAAGGCAAGTGCCCCTTGACCATATTGATCCTATGTTTTGGAAAAACTGTTTTGTTTTGCGAAAAGGCGTGTGTGCTGAGTCAAACATGATGGGAAAACCTTTTATAGGAGTTTACCAGCTTTGGTTAAACCACCCTTGTCACCAGGGATGTTATTGAGTCGGGTATGGTTTTTGCTTTATGCTTCGCTGAGTCCATGGGATTGGGAAGCGAGATAGATGTGTCTAGCTAATTGCACTCATAACGATAATGAGAAACTGACGTTGTTAATGAACATGGATCGGAGGGAGATGTAGGCAAGACTGGGTTTGTGAATGAGGTAGCATGAGATGGTGGTTTACTTGCCGTAGATCTAAGGACCGGTTCATGCGAGCACATGCCAGGATAACAGTGCCACCATAAGGCCAAGTATGGGTGCGGCTTAGCTGAGTAATTAGGTAAGTTTCTAGATTGTTATGGACCGTGGAAGGCGCAGGGAATAGGAGTCGAGTGAGGACTGCCCTGGGAACTGCATGGCACAAGAGGGGGCCCGTGGGTGGGAGAATTGGAGATTCTAGCCTGCCGGTGAAACCTTAGTGAGTCCATACATCTAGTAGCCCCTTTGTAAAGGTTATTTTGTGATCTCTTGGCCATACACCGACGGTTGTGTACTGGTATAATGGAGGTTCTGCAGTCGCCGACGGGTGACGAAATCACAAACTTGTGGGTAAAGAGGTGCAAACTCTGCAGAGTTCTTAAAACTATCATGATAGCCGAGCTTACGATCACGAGCGCCTGGCCAACTTCCATGATTAGTTGGGATGGTCATTGGATATGGTTAATGGTTAAGGTTTTGGATGGTTTGGTTTTGGTTTGGTTTTCGGTATTGTTGAGTCCGGGTGATAAGATGGGTTGCATGACTGTTGAGTCATCGCAACAAGGTTGGTCTCGGTGTGAGACGGGGTTGTTTTATGAGATAAAATGGTAGCGAATACGAGATGGTATTCGTGAGGAAGAATGAGGTTGATTGATGACTGGTTGTGAAATGGAAGGTAATGAACTTAATAGAGGTATGATCGGTTTTTAATACATGTTGGGATTACATTCACTTGAAGATGAGTTGCTGTTTTATCATGGCTTTGATAAAAAAAACTTTGCTTTCTGCAATGAGCCTTTTTTATACCTACCTTGTTATGAGCTACATATCATATTTTCCCGCACTTGCTGAGTACATCATTGTACTCAAACTTGCATTATTATTTCATCATCAGCAACAGGAGAAGATTTCTATGAAGACCAAGTGGAGCATTAGGCGTGTGATCTGTTCTCAGCCTTGCCTGTGGGAATGGAGTAGAGATGGAGCCATTGCTGCCTAGAATTGCTTCCGCATTAGTAGAATTGCTTCCACATTAGAATAAAGACTTCCGCTGCATAGAAATAAGACTTCCGCTGTGAGCATGAGTCCAAGACTCATGAGATATTGTAATAAACTCTGTTATTCGTGGTAATATATAATCTGAATTCAGTTTGTGGAACATATGTGTATTGTGTGATGAACATCCTGGACACACATATGCATTAGTTCTCGGTTCCGTGGTTTTTCACAGAATTGAGGGCGTCATAGATTGGTATCAGAGCCACGGTTGACAGTGGGTTACACGTCTAAATAGGAAACACAGATTGGTATGAAAAGCCACGGATAGGGGTAGATTACATGACGGGGCCCGACCTCCATCATGGGGTCGTGCCGCCTCGCCCGAGGATCGCATTGGGTGGTGCCGTGTTATGCGGCACCGAACAGCGCACATATAAGGAACAATGTATTACATAAATCAAAAGCGGAAGCTTACACATTGTTCTTTGTAAATAATTTACATAAAATAGCTACAGCGGAAGTCTACAACAGCTCATGTCGATTATCTAAGAAGCACTCGAGAAGAGGTCCAGCCCGCGGACTCCTCTCGCTAGCAACACGAAGACATGGCAGCGGCTAGGTTCTCCAAGTGTGACATGACTCGGAAGTTCCCGAGTCTCACCGGACAACCTTCTTTATAGCGTTGAGGTTTACCTGCAAAACCACTTATATAGCAAGAGTGAACACAAAGGCTCAGCAAGACTTAACCGTCTCTCCTAAGACATGAAACTCTACATGAAAGTAACCTAAGACTTAAGTCGGTCATTTGCGAAAAGACTCGCCTACGAGTTCATCCTTAACTTTCAGATTTTAGCCATAATAGTAGTGACCTTGCGCCCAGCAGCATTGGAACTCCACAATCAAACAAGAAACACTTCATTTCAATGTTACTTGTCCCAAGGTGGAAAAATAACTTTAGTTTGCTCTATCTCTACTTCACACATGGTTTTCATGTAATTTACAATTATCATAACAACATTTAAAACTTTGCAAACTATTTCCACACAACTTGATTACTACGTCACAACACAGGGAGCAAGCAGTAATCAATAACCGCGATGGACGGTGATTCGAATAAAACACTACCCGGATAACTCGACACATACGCCCGCCTCTGAAGACCCAACTCTGGCGTCATTCATTACGTCGTATGTGGCTACCTTTCGCAGGACACTAAACTGTAGAACCGGTCTCGCCGTCTCGGGCTCATAGGTCTAACGAGACGATATGGTATGCCTCTACAATCCAGTGAACCTGGTACATCGGTTTCCTGGTTCCCATATGTCAGTAAGCATCCGGTACACAACTCAATACCTGCTCCTGGGTGCCGCACACGCATCGGTCCTTAACCGACACAAGCAGAGCTACTCGACCAAGACCTCGTCTTGTCGCTGCCTAACCATCCTGCCCGGTCTAATATTTGGAAATGTAAACTTTAGTTTGCCCTCTTTTTCCATCTACACCCAGGTAGTCCCGTCTATAGCTCGCGAGTAGATTCCAACTACTCGACTTCTACCGGATGTCCTACGCTAATTAGCATGGCCTTATCCTACAGCGATGATACAATTCTACCCTTGACCTCAGGGTTCATGTTTGGTTATGCAAGTGGAGTATAAAACATCCCTGACCTAATGCACATACAAACTTTGACCAATAGTAGTGAACAAAGGGCAAAAACTTTAAAAGCAACTTAAGTGCAAACGGGGCTTGCCTTGGTTTTGCAGGTGACTAAAGTCAGATAAAACGAAGTTAGTTGCTGATGATGACTTGGATATCAAACACTGGCCTTCTTGCTCCTTGATTCAAGCTTCACCTTTCTTCCACTCTTCCACGTTTAAACACTACACATTATGAACATGCATACATGTTTAATTGTAAAAATTTTTGCTAACAAATGCTAAAGCCAAGTTTAAAACTGGAACTCTGTTCAAGAATTTAAAATGACACTGGGGGTGGTGGTTTGGGTGTGTGTCTAAGCACTATCATCAAGTGAGAAGTGAGGTTCATCACTTGGGTGGTGACCACCTAATTGGTTGAACAGAACACTACTGATCCAAGGCTCCAATGGAGCTGGAAATTTTCTTGTGAGTTCCTTGTCACAAGAAAGTCCTCTGGACCAAAATTCAGAATATTTCACTAAGTGGATCACCCAGAACAATTCCCTAAGCATTTAGGCAAAGAGGAATTAATTCTGAATAAATTTGCACTTTCATGCAAATTCAAGTGAAATACAATTCCATACCTAGCTCATAGAGTATGCCTGAATTTTCCTAGGATTTTTGGAGCTAAGGAATGGCTAGAACTGAATTTCCAAGTTTTGGGAAATTCTCTGAAAATGTTTCTGTATTCATTTGAATACAGAAACTTGAAATCAGAATTACCCTAACTAAATCAACTCCAAATGAGCTGAAACTATTATAGGAGTCTCCAAATATCCTAAAGAATATTCTGGCAAAATTTGGGGAATTTCGGATGAACCAAACTCTCTCTAGAATCCTTTTGCTGAAAAGCTTTAAAGAATTTTTTAGAATTTTCTATTGGTTTTCATGCAAATTGGGTTGAATATTTGGATAGATCTTTTCATCCTAAATCCAATCCAATTTGAATCACTAAATTTGGAGCTTCCTAGCAAAAGTTATGAGGTCCTAAAGATTGAACCAAATCTGGAATTCAAATTAATTCGGGAAATGTTCAAACCCTGCGGGTGGGTCCAGGGGACCACGTGTCATGCGCTGGGGACAACCACACGGGGCCACAGTATCATTTCCCGCACTGTCGCAAAGGATCCGACTCCGCAGAGAATCCCGGCCGGTCCTCCCCTCACTGACAGTGGGCCTGACGCCCTCGTCTTCTACCTCTAGACGCCCGCGCGACCCCGCCGCCGGAGCTCGCAGAGAGCATCAGAATCCGGCTTCCCGGCCGCCTCTTGGCCTTATACTCGCCACCCGGGGGTTTTCGGGGACGAGGAACTCATCTAGGAGGTCAGCCCACGCTCTAGGAGCCCAGAACCAGGTCGGCGGCGTGCAACGGCATCGGTGGAGCTTCGGTGCCGATGACCGATCGCTTCAGCCCACAACAACCCCAAGGGATCGGCTCTACAGCATCAGTGACGCCTAAAGAAGCTCGACATGGCCACAAAGTAGCTCGGGAACGATGGCTACTAGGACTTCACCAGCACCCGATCGTTCCCGCCATGGCTGCCGAAGCAAGAACTCAAAATTAGGTGCAACCGCTCAATTCTAAGCTAGGGTTGCAAAGGAAAAAGGTTCCCGATCCATTCTAGCTCCTGATTGTGCAAAATGAGCAGATTTAACAGCAAATTGTGTTAATTTCAACAATTCTTACCCGCGGGTAGGTTTTCCTCGTCCGAGGGAAAACTTGAAATTCCGGACCTACGTCGCACGGATTGCTCTGAAATTTGGAGAGGAGCAGCGCAGGGAGTTGGCGCGCCTTGGGGTGCTCTCGTTCAGTCGTGAAACTGGCCGGTGTGAGCTGCCCACGAGAGCCTGACGTCGGTTTCCACCGGTTGCACCTCGGCTTCGGCGCTGATCCTCAAAATACGGCTGACAGCAGCACCGAACACCGGAGCTGAGCTGGGGAAACTCTTGTGCACACGCTGGCGCCCCTTTTTCGTGTTGATCGCTTGAGCAGTCGGGGAGCGATGCCGGCTTAGGATCGCTGAGAACGGACGCGGCGCCGGCGGCTGTTGTTTGGGCGCGAGAGCAGACAAAGGCCACGGGTACGAGTAAGAGGCTTCGTGTTTGCTTCGGTGGGAGAGATAGGCGCTGGGTGCACCGCCTCTGGCGCCCGCGCGTGGGGGGGGGGCAGCTCGAGCAGGAGGTGGCGGTAGCGCCCTCGGCGACGTTCGGTGCAGACCCCGTGGTGATCGAGTCAAAACAGATAAGTGACTTAGGCAGTAAGTTATTCCCCTCACTCTATGACAATTGGGGCCCACAGCTCCTCTCCCCAAATATCTCCAAACTTTGACACCATGTAAATTCAGCTATGAGGGATCCAAATTCAAAGGCCATTTTGCCATTTGACAATTTGTGCCACAGTTTCAAGTTTAAATTCAAATTTGGGTGAAATTTACAAGTCCTTTGGATATTTCTATCAAAGCCCCTCCAAATTTGCTCAAAACTTGGCTCCCTCATAATTTGGATCTGAGGAATTCAAATATGTCCTCTGATCTTTGAGTTGGCTATTGCAAATACACTTTTTCAAACAACAGTTTGAATTTTCTCTTTTGAAAATGCCCTTCTTCTTCTTGAAGTGCACCTCTTAATTCAAACTGAATTCAAAGTTTTATTGCACATGCCAACACTTTCATGAGTAACACAAAAGTTTTTGTAAGTCCCATTTCTTGTATATAAACTCAACTTTATTCATAGCTCAAGTTTTCTATTTACAAGTTTTAGGACTTTTACATTCCTCCCCCTTAAAAAGAATCTCGTCCCGAGATTCATGATTAAGGACAATGTGGAAAGGACAGCTACTCAACATACGCCTCTAACAACTCCGGATGATTGCGCTGCAAATACTCCTCGCTTTCCCATGTAGCTTCCTCGGACGTGTGATTATCCCATAGCACTTTGAAAAATCGCAATGTCCGGGTTCTGGTCTCGCGAGTCTTTTCATCAATTATCCGGGTTGGACGTTCAACATAAGTGAGATTTGGCTTCAAATCTGATATGTCTCCCATGAGAATTTCCGTTGGAACTTTCAAACACTTCCGCAACTGAGATATGTGGAAGGCGTTATGAACTCCGGCTAAGGCTGCCGGCAGCTCCAAACGGTATGCCACGGGTCCACACCTTTCAATGATGATGAAGGGACCGATAAAACATGGAGCCAATTTTCCCTTCACTCTGAATCGGTGAATGCCCTTCAGAGGAGATACACGGAAGTATACGTGGTCCCCAACTTGAAATTTCAGAGGACGGCGCCTCTTATCCGCATAGCTCTTCTGTCTAGACTGAGCAGCATTATGATTTTCCTGAATAAGCCTCACTCGCTCTTCAGCTTCATTTACGAGATCAATCCCGTAAATAACTCTCTCGCCGGATTCACACCAGTTCAAGGGTGTGCGGCACTTTGGCCGTAGAGAGCTTCATAAGGCGCCATTTTGATACTTGATTGATACCCGTTATTATATGAGAACTCTGCCAACGGTAAGTAATCATCCCAGCTCTTACCGTGGTGGATGGCACATGCTCTCAGCATATCTTCAAGTATTTGATTCAACCTCTCTGTTTGCCCATCGGTTTGAGGGTGATACGCGGAGCTTCGAATCAATTTGGTTCCCAAGGATGCGTGTAGCTGCTCCCAGAAACGAGCAACAAACAACGCACCTCAATCGGAGATGATCGTCCGGGGAACTCCATGTAGACACAAGATATGTGCTATGTATAACTCCGCATACTGCTTGGCGGTGTATCTGGTATGCACAGGGATGAAGCGTGCCGATTTGGTCAACCGGTCCACGATTACCCAAATCGAGTCATGGTGGTGGGAGGTCATCGGCAACCCAACGATGAAATCCATACTCAAGTCTTCCCACTTCCATGCCGGTATTTGTAGCGGTTGCAGCAGGCCCGACTTCTTCACATGGTCGGCCTTAACTCTTCGACACGTATCACATTCTGAAACGTATTTTGCAACTTCACGTTTCATACGTGTCCACCAAAACTTCTTCCGGAGGTCTTGGTATATTTTATTGCTGCCAGGATGAATAGAAAATTTGGATAAGTGAGCCTCATCCAGATACAATCACAGATTGGTATCAGACACAGATTGGTAGCTAAGCCACGTTGACCATAGGGAGCAAGCCTAGGGTGCTTAGATTGGCCTTGAAACTACCTTGACATAGGAAACCAGCCTTGAATAGGAGTTGTGTGAGCCCTTGTAATGATTGTTTGTGAAATGTGTGCTTAGTGTGAGTTGTGGGACGTCTCAAAACATTGTCCATATCCACACATAAGTAAAAAAAGGTGTCAGATGCTTCGACACTTGTTCACATCCTCATATGGGCTAATATATATATATATATATATATATATATATATATATATATATATATATATATATATATATATATATATATATATATATATATATAGTCCAACCCACCTTGATGCATATAGTTGAGGGGATATACCTAACCTTCTAACCTTCTATTCTATTTCGTTCTCTCCCACAGATGGTGAGAGGAAACGCCGGCCGAAGGAACATCCGTGACAACCAAGAGGATGACCACGATGAAGTTCCTGTTAACCTCGGAGCTGGTGAGAAGAACCTGGAACGGTTGATGGCCATGCAAAACCAACTTATGCAAACCATGATCCAAACTTTGGGTAAGTTGCAGGCCAACAACAACAACCCCGTTCCGGCACCACCGCCACCCCCACCGCCGGCTCATAACAGACTGGGTGAGTTCATGAGGACTCGACCACCCACGTTTGCTCAAGCTAACGACCCCATGGAGGCCGACGAATGGTTGAAAACCATGGAGAAGAAGCTTGCCATAGTGCAGTGCAATGACCGAGAGAAGGTTCTCGTTGCGTCGCACCAACTTATGGGAGCTGCCGCTGACTGGTGGGATGCCCTATGTAACGCTCATGTCGACCCGGAGACGATCACTTGGACTGAGTTCAAGGAGAGTTTCCGCTCTCATTACATCCCTGCTGGTGTAATGATGCTCAAAAGACAGGAGTTTGAAGGTCTCCACCAATGACAGAGAAGCGTGAATGAGTATCTCAACAAGTTCACACAACTGTCCCGGTATGCCCCCGAAGATGTCAACTCAGACCAGAGGAAGCAATACCTGTTCATGAGATGGTTGAACAATGAGATCCAGGTTCAGCTCCTCAACAATGACTACACAAGTTTCCAGAAGCTGGTTGACAAGGCTATAGTGGTTGAATGCAAGATCCGAGAGATCGAGCGCGAGTACAAGAGGAAGATGCCATACCAGCCCCAAGGGAGCAACGTACGACCTTGGTACATGCCCCCAGCTGCACCACAGTATGGATCGACCACTCCTGCGTATCTCCCTAGGCAGTCACCATTTGCACCAGCACCTCGCGTGCCCATGCCTCTTGTGCCCCGACCCAACATGGGAGCTCCTGTTCAAAACCCCCGCCCCAACGTACCTGCTGCCGTAGGCAACAGGGCATGCTTTGCATGCAGGGAAACAGGACACTTTGCGAACCAATGTCCGAGGAGAGGTCCGGGACAGCAAGGCAACGTGCCCAAACAGAACCCGCAACCGAATGAAGGGGACAATCAAGGAAACCATGGACAGTAGAACTATGCTCGCGGCAACGTGAACCATGTCTCTGCTAAGGAAGCACAACAGGCTGAGGACGTCGTAATTGGTACGTTCTTTGCCAACTCCAACCCGGCCACCATCTTATTTGATTCTGGATCATCACATTCCTTCATATCATCCAAGTATGTTGCAAGCATTATCTACCCATATCACACCTAAAATGCGCTATGTTAGTTAATTCCCCAGGAGGATAGATGAGGAGTGATATAGTATGTCCGAAAGTAAGCCTTAAAATAAGGGGGGTAGACTTCCTTGCCAACCTCATTGTCTTGGATTCCCAAGGGCTTGACATAATACTCGGGATGGATTGGTTATGCAAGCACAACGGGGTAATCCAATGTGCTGAAAGGAGTGTGCAGTTGACAAATGAGCACGGTATTCGTGTCGAGTTTGAGTCAGCCCAACAAACAACCGAAGGCAATCTTGAACCACGTCGAAGGAGCAACATTGGACAGCATTCCAGTGGTTCAAGAATTCTCGGACGTGTTTCCAGAGGAGCTTCCAGGTATGCCACCTGATCGGGACAATGAGTTTGCCATTGATTTAGTGCCCGGAACTGCACCCATATCAAAGAGACCATATAGGATGCCCGTCAATGAACTAGTAGAACTCAAGAAGCAAATTCAGGAGCAGTTGGAGTAGGGTTTTATACGTCCAAGCTCGTCACCATGGGGAGCTCCTGTGCTCTTCGTAGACAAGAAGGATGGAACCCAAAGGATGTGCGTGGACTATAGGTCTCTCAATGAGGTAACAATCAAGAACAAATACCCTCTGCCCCGTATAGAGGACCTATTCGACCAAATGAAAGGAGCCCGAGTGTTCTCCAAGATTGATCTTCGGTCGGGATACTTCCAGCTGAAGATTAAGCCCTCCGATATACCCAAGACAGCCTTTCGAACACGGTATGGTTCGTATGAATATACTGTCATGTCTTTTGGGTTAACAAATGCACCCGCGTACTTCATGTACCTTATGAACAAGGTTTTTATGGAGTACTTGGATAAGTTCGTCGTGGTTTTCATCGACGACATTATGGTGTATTCAAAAAAGTGAGGAGCATGAAGAACATTTGAAATTGACCTTGTAGAAAATGCATGAGCATCAATTGTATGCCAAGCTTAACAAGTGTCAATTTTGGCTAAAGGAAATATCGTTCCTAGGCCACATTATCTCCGAAGAAGGGGTATCGGTTGATCCCGGAAAAGTGAGAGATGTTCTGAAGTGGGACCAACCGCAAAACTTGAGGGATATTCGGAGTTTTCATGGGATGGCTGGATACTACCGACGTTTCATTAAGGACTTCTCTAAAATAGCAAAGCCTATGACGGAGTTGCTAACGAAGGGAAAAGCTTTTCGATGGACACCAGCATGCCAAGAAAGTTTTGAGGAACTCAAGAAAAGGCTAACCACAGCACCGGTTTTGGTATTGCCGGACGTAAGCAAGAGCTTTGACATATATTGTGACGCATCCAGACAGGGGCTCGGATGTGTGCTCATGCAAGAAGGACAAGTGGTAGCCTATGCCTCACGACAATTAAAGAAGCACGAGCTTAATTATCCTACACATGACTTGGAGCTAGCAGCAGTAGTGCATGCATTGAAGATTTGGAGACATTATATCCTTGGTCATCGATGTGAGATCTATACAGATCATAAAAGCCTCAAGTACATATTTACACAAACGGACTTGAATTTGAGGCAACGTCGATGGTTGGAACTCATCAAGGATTATGATGTTGGAATCAACTACCACCCTGGGAAGGCCAATGTAGTAGCTGACGCATTGAGCCGGAAGGGAGCATGTCACCAACTCACGATTCGGGAGCTACCACCCGAACTACGTAAGGAGTTCGAACGGTTACACCTCGGATTCTTGAACAACATGGAAATGATGGAGATCCACTCTTCATTGGAGCAAGAGATAAGAGATGGCCAAGCAATGTATGAGGAGATCAAGGAGATCAAGGAGAGGATCCGACAAGGAATAGAGAAGGATTTCAAAGAAGATGAGAAGGGTACACTTTGGCTAGGAAAAAGGATTTGCGTGCCTAACATGAAGCACATTCGCGACATGATATTGAAAGAGGCACATGATTCACCCTATTCCATACATCCCGGGAGTACCAAAATGTACAAGGACTTGAAGACTTGTTATTGGTGGGATTATATGAAAAGGGATATAGCCGAATACGTTGCCCTACGCGACACATGCCAATGGGTGAAGGCCGAACATCAAAGACCCGCTGGATTATTGCAACCTTTGAAGGTACCCGAGTGGAAGTGGGAGGACATCAGTATGGATTTCATCATCGGATTGCCACGTACTCAGTCGGGTTACGACTCCATCTGGGTTATCGTGGACCGATTGACGAGAACAGCCCATTTTCTCCCTATAAGGGCTAAGTACAACGTTGCACAATTAGCCGAGTTGTACATAGAGCAGATCGTGTGCCGTCATGGAGTCCCGAATAGGATAGTCTCAGATCGAGGTTCTCAGTTTACCTCTAGATTCTGGAGGAAGCTGCAGAAAGCTATGGGTACACGACTAGATTTAGCTTTGCCTATCACCCACAAACCAGATGGGCAAACCGAAAGGGCAAACCAAATTTTGGAGGACATGTTGAGAGCTTGCGCCTTGAAACGTGGGTGTAGTTGGGATAGGAGTTTACCGTACGCCGAATTCTCCTATAACAACAGCTATCAAGCTAGCTTGAAGATGTCGCCTTTCGAAGCATTGTATGGTAGATGGTGTAGAACACCACTGTTTTGGAGCGAGACCAGAGAGAATCAGGTGTTTGGACCCGAAGTACTACAAGAAGCTGAAAAACAAGTCCAAACGATACGGGAGAACTTAAAGGCTGCTCAGTCCTGACAGAAAGACTATGCGGACAATAGGCGAAGGAAGTTGACCTTCGAAGTATGAGACTTCGTATACCTTAAGGTCTCGCCTATCCGAGGCCAACGACGTTTTAACGTCAAGGACAAGCTAGCACCTCGCTACATCGGACCATTTAAGATCTTGGACAAGCGAGGATATGTAGCCTATCAACTAGAGCTCCCAACATATCTCTCTGACGTACATGACGTGTTTCATGTATCCCAGCTCAAGAAGTTCTTGAGAGTACCGGAGGAGCAAGCACCAATGGAAGAGCTTGAACTTCAAGAGGACCTGACTTATACGGAGCACCCTGTCCGAATTTTGGATGTAAAGGAAAGGGTCACCCGGAACAAAGTGATCCGATGGTGCAAGGTACAATGGAGCCATCACACCGAAGCTGAAGCCACATGGGAGCGTGAACAAAACATCAAGGCAGAATTTCCCCATCTGTTCTGTACTAACGAATCTCGAGGGCGAGATTCAATTTAAGGGGGGTAGATTTGTGACACCCTCATTTCTGGTTTCAGCATGTATTCATGTTTCATGAAGAGAAAACATTTTAAGAGAAGTAGGAACAGAGAAAAATATCAAAAAGATAGCCATTAAGAGCCGAATCCAGTTTCTAGAGAGCGCCGAAGACAACTTCCGCGGCTCGCTGGCCATGTGGCGTGTCCGGAGCTCATCCCTGCGAAGTGGGGAGAGGTCCGCCGCTAAACTGGCTACGTGGCAGGCTCGGGGCTCATCTCCGCAAAAGGGGGAGAGGTCCGACCCTGTGAGGACACGTGTTGTCCCCGGAGCTAGTGATAGGAGGATGAGTCCCGATCTTTCGAGAGGTAGGGTAAACTTGATTGGGTGGAGATCTCGACGTTGATGATCCAAGGCTCCGATCGAACAAAACCCCACAATCACTACACCACTAATCTGTTGGTTATCACCCGTGTCACACGAATGACCTCGCCACGAAGGCTTATCCCTGCAAGCGCAATCAAGAACACAAGCAAGAACAGAGAAGTTGCAATCAAAACTGAATTGATCACGAATTTGGGGTCTCACAACCGATGATCGGCGACACTGTTCAATGACAGATTGTAACTAAGCAAAACCTGACCCTAATGTGGTGACGGCTGCTGTATAAAAAGGAGTTTAGGGGCGTGCAAGATACCTGGACGCAACCCTAATGGGCTTCCACACGATACACGGGCCAGCAGCCCAAAAGGCGGTGGCGCAGCACCGGACAGATTCTGGATGCCCACTTATTTCGCTGATTCTCGTCAACTTAGAAGGAATTTTGAGGTGGGGCAGGTTCCATTGGAAGCTTTATAAAATCACGGTTCCAACCATATATAGAACATCCAAATCCGACTCTGTATGTGTCCGGGACGTCAGTTTTGGTAAAGGCAGCTCCTGGAACCCAAGGTGGGGTCGAAGTCGAGTTGTACTTGGGCTCCTCCTTGGTGTGCACGTCCTATCTCCTCCTCCTTGACTCCTTGGATTCCTCCCAGCCCTTGCTGGTCCTCTCCATTGTTCCTGGAGATCCAATTGTTGTGCACGTGCTCTAGTGATCGGTCCTTGCATTGTATGCAAAGGAGAGATGTCCTCATCATCCTCCCCCTCTTAAATTGGAGTCGTCCTCGACTCAAGCTCATCTTCCTCACCCAAGTATGGCTTCAAATCTGAAATGTTAAATGTGGTACTAACCCCAAACTCGGGAGGCAACTCAAGTTTATATGCATTGTCATTTATCTTCTCAAGAACCTTAAAAGGTCCAGCAGCACGTGGCATGAGTTTGGACTTTCTCAAATCCGGGAACCTATCTTTTCTCAAATGAACCCACACCAAATCACCGGGTTCCAATTTTACCTCCTTCCTACCTTTACTAGCAGCAATGCGATACTTTTCATTCATTTTTTCAATTTGTAACTTAGTAGTTTCTGCAACTTAAGAATAAATTCAGAACGTTGTGTAGCATCTAAGTTCACAATTTCAGTATGTGGTAAAGGTAGCAAATCAATTGGAGCACGAGGATTGAAACCATAGACTACCATAAATGGACTTAACTTGGTTGTGGAGTGAATAGACCTGTTATAAGCAAACTCAATATGTGGCAAACACTCCTCCCACAACCTCAAATTGTCTTTCAAAACAGCCCGCAACATAGTAGATAAGGTACGATTAACTACCTCCGTTTGCCCATCAGTTTGTGGATGACAAGTAGTAGAAAACAGCAACTTTGTTCCCAATTTATACCATAAAGTTCTCGAAAAGTGACTCAAAAATTTAGCATCCCTATCAGAAACAATAGTATTGGGAACACCATGCAAACGCACAACCTCATTAAAGAACAAATCAGCAACAAGTGAAGCATTATCGGTCTTGTGGCAGGGTATAAAATAAGCCATTTTAGAGAAACGATCAACAACCACAAAGACACTATCCCTCCCCCTATTTGTTCTAGGCAATCCTAAAACAAAGTCAATAGAAATATCCTCCCAAGGTGCACTAGGAACCGGAAGAGGCATATAAAGACCATGTGGGTTAAGTCGAGACTTAGCTTTGTTGCATGTCGTGCAACGTGAAACGTAGCGCTCCACATCACGCCTCATTCGTGGCCAAAAGAAGTGAGCGGCCAGCACATCCTCTGTATTTTTAACACCAAAATGTCCCATCAAACCACCTCCTTGCGCTTCCTGCAACTACAAAAGACGAACGGAGCTAGCTGGAACACACAGCTTGTTAGCACGGTAGAGAAGGCCTTCACGCAGCAGGAATTTTTGCCACATTCTTCCCTCTCTACAATTTTCAAAGGAATCTTTGAAGTCCAAATCAGTAGCATATAACCTCTTTATGGTTTCCAAACCAAAAATTTTATGAGAAAGTTGGGACAGCATGGTATAACATCTAGACAAAGCATGGGCAATCACATTGTCCTTCCCTTTCTTATGTTTAATGATGTAAGGAAATGATTCTATGAACTCAATCCATTTAGCATGACGTTTGTTCAGATTAGCTTGTGTGACACCCTCGCCTCGGGTGTCAGCATATGTTCATGTTCTATGAAGAGGAAACATTCTAATGAAAAATAGGAACAGAGAGACTTATCAAAAGAATAGCCAATAAAGCCCTCCTAGAGCGCCAAAGACAACTTCCGCGGCCAGCAGGCCACGCGGCGTGTTCGGAGCTCGTTCCCGAGAAGTTGGGAGAGTTCCGCCGCTAAATTGTCTACGTGGCAGGCTCGGGGGTCACCTCCGCAATTGAAAAGGGGTCCGACCCTGTGGGACACGTGTTGCCCACGGAGCTAGCCTCTGCAGAAGAAGCAAAGGCATTTCCGCAAGACACGTGTCATCCTCGGAGCTCGTCCTCGCGGAAATCAGAGGACCAGTCGCGCGGGGTACGTGTCGATCTCGGAGCCCATCTCAGAGAAGTCCGGATGTATCGAACACGTGTCGCCACCGGAGCTTATCTTCGGAGGTCTGTCGCTGCTGGACACGTGTCGACCTCGGAGCCGTCCCTGAGGAAAGAAGAGAGGGTAGACCGGCGCCAACACGTGGCGTGCGCGGAGCTCACCTCCGAAGAAGAGGGAGGCCTCGCTCGTTTGACACGCGGCACAACCGGAGCTCGTCTCTGCGGGAAAGGAGACACCAGGCCCCGGAGGACACGTGGAGCCTCCGGAGCTCATCACCGCGAAGGTAACGAGTACTGGAGCAAGTTTTACGCGTAAAGATACCGGTACGCAACAGAAACCGATCTAAATTCCACGATGTTACCAAAGATAAGATGTTAGGATCCAACAAAGATCTGAATAAGACTCTTATTCGGGATACAATCAGATTAGGACTCTTCTCTTCCCGATTATAAATAGAATCCAAAACCTCTGGCCGAAACCACAAATTTCTCTTTCGACTCCTGAGCCGACGATTTAGAGCCCTAGCCCTAACTCGCCGAGCAAATCATCGCTGGAGCACAACAAGGGAGATCGTCGAAGAAGAACCAAGCAGGTCTGAGGAGGACCTCGAGGACAAGAAGAGCGTGAGCAGGACAGGTTTAGGAAGCTGTCTACGACGAACTGCAGCAACCAGGTTTTGAGAATCAAGAACAACTGGAACCACAAGTACAAGGCAAGTGCTCCTTGACCATATTAATCCTATGTTTTGGATAAAACTGTTTTGTTTTGCAAAAGGCGTGTGTGCTGAGTCAAACATGATGGGAAACCCTTTTATAGGAGTTTACTAGTTTTGGTTAAACCACCCTTGTCACCTGGGAAGTTTTATGAGTCGGGTATGGTTTTTGCTTTATGCTTCGCTGAGTTTATGGGATTGGGAAGCGAGATAGATGTATCTAGCTAACTGCACTCGTATTAATAAAAAGAAACTGATGTTAATAATGAACATGGATCGGAGGGAGGTCTAGGCAAGACTGGGTTTGTGAATGAGGTAGCATGAGATGGTGGTTTACTTGCCGTAGATCTAAGGACCGGTTCATGCATGCACATGCCAGGATAACATTGCCACCACAAGGCCAAGTATGGGTGCGGCTTAGCTGAGTAATTAGGTAAGTTGCTAGAGTGTTATGGACTGTGGAAGGCGCGGGGAATGGGAGTCGAGAGAGGACTGCCCTGAGAACTGCATGGCACAAGAGGGGGCCCGTGGGTGGGAGAATTGGAGATTCTAGCCTGCCGGTGAAACCTTATTGAGTCCATACATCTAGTAACCCCTTTGTAAAGGCTATTTTGTGATCTCTTGACCATACACCGACGGATGTGTACTGGTATAATAGAGGTTCTGCAGTCGCCGACGGGTGACAAAATCACAAACTTGTGGGTAAAGAGGTGCAAACTCTGCAGAGTCTAAAACTATCATGATAGCCGAGCTTACGGTCACGAGCACCTGGCTAAACTGCCATGATTAGTTGGGGTGGTTATAGGGAAGGTTCTTGGTTATGGATTTGGTTATGGATTTGGTTGTGGATTTGGTTATGGTTATTAGTTTGGAACTGTTAAGTCTGGATGATGAGATGTTTGCATGACTGTTGGGTCATGAAATGGGATTGGTCTCGGTGTGAGACGAGGTTGATTTGTGAGATGAGATGGTAGCGAATACGAGGAGGTATTCGTGAGTATGAATAAAGGATTGGTTAATGTTCGGATGGAACACGGGGAGTGATGAAGGTATGTTGGTAATTTAATATATGCTGGGATTATATTCATCTAAAGTAAAGTTGCTGTTTTATCATGGTTTTACAAGATTGCTTTTCTGCAAATAAGCCTTTTATGCCTACCTTGTTTATGAGCTGCATATCATGTGTTTTCCCGCACTTGCTGAGTACATCATTGTACTCAACCTTGCATTATTACTTCATCCTCAGCAGCAGGAGAAGCCTACTATGAAGATCAAGTGGAACATTATGGCGTGTGATCTGATTCTCAACCTTGCCTGTGGAGGGAGTAGAGATGGAGCCACTTCTGCTTTGTTTTGCTTTCGCATTAGTTTTTGCTTCCGCATTTAAATAAGGACTTCCGCTGCATAGAAATAATACTTCCGCTGTGAGCATGAGTCCAAGACTCATGAGATATTGTAATAAACTCTGTTATTCGTGGTAATATATAATCTGAATTTAGTTTGTGGAATGTATGTGTATGTGTGATGAACATCCTGGGCACACATATGCATTAGTTCTCGGTTCCGTGGTTTTTCCCACAGAATTGAGGGCGTCACAGATTGGTATCAGAGCCACGGGTTGACAGTAGGTTACACGCCTAGGTAGAAAGCCTTTGATAGATAATAGAGCTACGGGTTGATCCCAAGGAGTTACAGGCGCCCTAGGGTGAATAGTTAGATTGGCCTTTAAAAACCATCTTGACATAGGAAACCCTCCTTGAATAGGAGTTGTGTGGGCCCTTGTGATGATTATTTGTGAATATGTGTTTAAGTATGAGTTGTGGGACGTCTCAAAAACGTTGTCCATACCTATACGTAAGAAGATGGAGGTGTGAAATGCTTCGGCACTTGATCACATCCTCATATGGGCTAATATATATAGTCTAACTCGCCTTGATGCATATAGTTAAAGGGACCTACCTAACCATCTAACCTTCTATTCTATTTCGTTCTCTCTCACAGATGGTGAGAGGAAACGCCAGTCGAAGGAACGTCCAGGAGGATGACCACGAGGGAGTTCCTGCTAACTCCGGAGCTGGTGAAAACCATCTGGAAAGATTGATGGCCATGCAAAACCAGCTTATGCAAACCATGATCCAAACTTTGGGTCAGTTGCAGGCCAACCAAAATCCCGTTCCGGCACCCCCGCCACCACCACCGCCGGCTCATAACAGGTTGGGAGAGTTCATGAGGACTCAACCACCCATCTTTGCTCAAGCAAGCTATCCCATGAAAGCCGATGATTGGTTGAAATCCATGGAAAAGAAGCTCCCCATTGTTCAGTGCAACGACCGAGAGAAGGTTCTCTTCGCATCGCACCAACTTACGGGAGCCACTGCTGACTGGTGGGATGCCTTGAGCAATGCCCATGCCAACCCGGAGACAATCACTTGGACTGAGTTCAAGGAAAGTTTCCGCTCTCACTACATCCCTGCTGGTGTAATGATGCTCAAGAGGCAGGAGTTTGAAGGACTCCGCCAAGAACAGAAGAGTGTGAACGAGTATCTCAACATGTTCATACAACTGTCCCGGTATGCCCCCGAAGATGTCAACTCAGATCAGAGGAAGCAGTACCTGTTCATGAGAGGGTTGAACAATGAGATCCAAGTTCAACTCCTCAACAATGACTACGTAAGCTTCCAGAAGCTGGTTGATAAGGCTGTTGTGGTGGAAAACAAGATTCAGGAAATCGAGCGAGAATGCTAGAGAAAGATGCCATACCAGCCCCAAGGAAGCAACGTACGGCCTAGATACGTGCCCCCAGCACCTCAGTATGGATCGACCACTCCTACGAACCGCCCTGGTCAGCCACCACAGCAACGGTTCGTTGCACCGGCTCCTCGTGTGCCCATGCCTCCTGCGCCCCGGAATAACAATGGCGCTCCTGTTCAAAACCCCCGCCCCAACGTACCTGCTGCTGTAGGCAACAGGGCATGCTTTGCATGCGGGGAAGTAGGCCACTTCGCTAACCAGTGCCCGAAGAGAGGCCCTGGACAGCAAGGTAACGTGCCCAAGCAGAACCAGCGACCAAACGGAGGGGACAACCAAGGGAACCGTGGACCACAGAACTATGCTCGTGGCCACGTTAACCATGTCACTGCTGAGGAAGCACAACAGACTGAGGACGTCGCAATTGGTATGTTCCTTGCCAACTCCAACCCAGCCACCATTTTATTTGATTCTGGAGCATCACATTCCTTCATATCATCCGAATATGTTGCCAAATATCATCTACCCGTATCCCACTTAGAATATGCTATGTTAGTTAATTCTCCCGGAGGAGAAATGAGGACTAATGTAGTATGCCCTAAAGTAAGCCTTATAATAAGGGGGGTAGACTTCCTTGCCAACCTTATTGTCTTGGACTCCCACGGGATTGACATCATACTCGGAATGGATTGGTTAAGCAAGCACAATTGAGTAATCCAATGTGCTGAAAGGAGCGTGCAGTTGACAAACGAACACGGTATTCGTGTCGAGTTTGAGTCAGACCAGCAAACAACCGGACGGGCAAATTTGAACCGTGTCGAAGGAACAACATTGGACAGCATTCCAGTGGTTCAGGAATTTTCGGACATGTTCCCGAAAGAGCTTCCAGGAATGCCCCCTGATCGGGACATCGAGTTTGCCATAGATTTGGTACCCGGAACTGCACCTATAGCTAAAAGACCATATAGGATGCCCGTCAACGAGCTAGTTGAACTCAAGAAGCAAATTCAAGAACAGTTGGAGAAGGGTTTTATGCGTCCAAGCTCGTCACCATGGGGAGCTCCGGTACTCTTCGTGGACAAGAAGGATGGAACCCAAAGAATGTGCGTGGACTACAGGTCTCTCAACGAGGTGACAATCAAGAATAAATACCCTTTGCCCCGTATAGAGGACATGTTCAATCAAGTGAAAGGAGCCCGAGTATTCTCCAGGATTGATCTTCGGTCGGGATACTTCCAGCTGAAGATTAAGCCCTCTGATATACCTAAGACAGCCTTTCGGACACGGTATGGTTCATATGAATATACCGTTATGTCTTTTGGATTGACGAATGCACCCGCTTACTTCATGTACCTTATGAACAAGGTTTTCATGGAGTACATGGACAAGTTCGTCGTGGTTTTCATCGACGACATTATGGTGTATTCAAAAAGTGAGGAGGAGCATGAAGAACATCTGAAATTGACCCTGCAAAAGTTGCGTGAGCATCAATTGTATGCCAAGCTCAACAAGTGTCAATTTTGGCTAAAGGAAATATCTTTCTTAGGCCACATTATCTCCAAGGAAGGGGTATCGGTTGATCCTGGAAAGGTGAGAGATGTTCTGAAGTGGGACCAATCGAAGAGCGTGTAGGGATATTCAGAGTTTCCTTGGGATGGCAGGATACTATCGGCGCGTCATTAAAGACTTCTCTAAGATAGCAAAACCTATGATGGAGTTGCTAATGAAGGGAAAAATCTTTCAATGGACAAAGCCTGCCAAGAAAGTTTTAAGGAACTCAAGAAAAGGCTAACCACAGCACCAATTTTGGTATTGCCAGACGTAAACAAGAGCTTTGACATATATTGTGACGCATCCAGACAAGGGCTTGGGTGTGTACTCATGCAGGAAGGACAAGTGGTAGCCTATGCCTCACGACAATTAAAGAAGCACGAGCTTAACTATCCTACGCACGACTTGGAGCTAGCAGCAGTGGTGCATGCATTGAAGATTTGGAGACATTATATCCTCGGACATCGATGTGAGATCTATACGGGTCATAAAAGCCTCAAGTACATATTTACACAAACGGATTTGAATTTGAGGCAACGTTGATGGTTAGAACTCATCAAGGATTATGATGTGGGAATCAACTACCACCCCGGAAGGGCCAATGTAGTAGCGGACGAATTGAGCAGAAAGGGAGCATGTCACCAACTTACGGTTCGGGAGCTACCACCCGAACTACAGAAGGAGTTCGAACGGTTACATCTCAGATTCTTGAATAACGTGGAGATAATAGAGATCCACTCCCCATTGGAGCGAGAAATAAGAGAGGGCCAAGCAACGGACGAGGAGATCAAGAAGGTCAAGGAAAGAATCCGACAAGGAATGGAGAAGGATTTCAGGGAGGATAAAAAGGGTACGCTTTGGCTAGGAAAAAGGATTTGTGTGCCGGACATAAGACACCTCCGCGACATGATATTGAAGGAGGCACATGATTCACCCTATTCCATACATCCAGGGAGCACCAAAACGTACAAGGATTTGAAAACTTGCTATTGGTGGGATGGTATGAAGAGGGATATAGCCGAATACGTTGCCCTATGCGACACATGCCAACGGGTAAAGGCCGAACATCAAAAACCTGCTGGATTATTGCAACCTTTGAAGATACCCGAATGGAAATGGGAGGACATCAGTATGGACTTCATCGTCGGATTACCACGTACTCAGTTGGGATGTGACTCCATCTGGGTCATTGTGGACCGATTGACGAAAACTGCCCATTTTCTTCCGGTAAAGACCAGTTACAACGTTGCACAATTAGCGGAGTTGTACATGGAGCAGATCGTGTGTCGTCACGGAGTCCCGAAGAGGATAGTCTCAGATCGAGGTTCTCAGTCTACCTCTAGATTCTGGAGGAAGCTGCAGAAAGCCATGGGGACACGACTGGATTTTAGCTCCGCCTATCACCCACAAACAGATGGACAAACCGAAAGGACGAACCAAATCTTGGAGGACATGTTGAGAGCTTGCGCCTTGAAACATGGGCGTAGTTGGGATAAGAGTTTACCGTATGCCGAGTTCTCCTATAACAACAGCTATCAAGCTAGCTTAAAGATGTCGCCTTTCGAAGCCTTATATGGTAGACGGTGTAGAACGCCACTATTCTGGAACGAAACTGGAGAGAACCAGGTGTTTGGACCCGAAGTACTACAAGAAGCCAAAAAGCAGGTCCAAACGATACAGGAGAACTTAAAGGCTGCCCAGTCACGACAGAAAGGTTATGCGGACAATAGGCGTAGGAAGTTGACCTTTGAAGTGGGAGACTTCGTATACCTTAAAGTATCGCCTATCCGAGGCCAATGACGCTTCAACGTCAGAGGCAAGCTAGCACCTGCTACATTGGACCATTTAAGATTTTGGACAAGCGAGGAGAAGTAGCCTACCAGCTAGAGCTCCCAAACCACCTCTCCGACGTACATGACGTGTTTCATGTATCCCAGCTCAAGAAGTGCTTGAGAGTGCCAGAGGAACGAGTGTCAATGGAGGAACTTGAACTTCAAGAGGACCTGACTTACGCAGAACACCCTGTCCGAATCTTGGACGTAAAGGAAAGGGTCACCCGAAACAAGGTGATTCGATGGTGCAAGGTACAATGGAGCCATCACACCGAAGCTGAGGCCACATGGGAGCGTGAAGAGGATATCAAGGCAGAATTTCTCCATCTATTTCCTACTAACGAATCTCGAGGGCGAGATTCAATCTAAGGGGGGTAGATTTGTGACACCCTCGCCTCGGGTGTCAGCATATGTTCATGTTCTATGAAGAGGAAACATTCTAATGAAAAACAGGAACAAAGAGAATTATCAAAAGAATAGCCAATAAAGCCCTCCTAGAGCGCCGAAGACAACTTCCGTGGCCAGCAGGCCAAGCGGCGTGTTCGGAGCTCGTTCCCGAGAAGTTGGGAGAGTTCCGCCGCTAAATTGTCTATGTGGCAGGCTCCGGGGTCACCTCCGCAATTGAAAAGGGGTCCGACCCTGTGGGACACGTGTTGCCCACGGAGCTAGCCTCTGTGGAAGAAGCAAAGGCATTTCCTCAAGACACGTGTCATCCTCGGAGCTCGTCCTCGCGGAAATCAGAGGACCAGTCGCGCGGGGTACGTGTCGATCTCGAAGCCCATCTCAGAGAAGTCCGGATCTATCGAACACGTGTCGCCACCAGAGCTTATCTTCGGAGGTCTGTCGCTGCTGGACACGTGTCGACCTCGCAGCCGTCCCTGAGGAAAGAAGAGAGGGTAGACCGGCGCCAACACGTGGCGTGCGCGGAGCTCACCTCCGAAGAAGAGGGAGGCCTCGCTCGTTTGACACACGGCACAACCGGAGCTCGTCTCTGCGGGAAAGGAGACACCAGGCCCCGGAGGACACGTGGAGCCTCCGGAGCTCATCACCGCGAAGGTAACAAGTACTGGAGCAAGTTTTACGCGTAAAGATACCGGTACGGAACAGAAACCGATCTAAATTCCACGATGTTACCAAAGATAAGATGTTAGGATCCAACAAAGATCTGAATAAGACTCTTATTCGGGATACAATCAGATTAGGACTCTTCTCTTCCCGATTATAAATAGAATCCAAAACCACTGGCCGAAACCACAAACTTCTCTTTCGACACCTGAGCCGACGATTTAGAGCCCTAGCCCTAACTCGCCGAGCAAACCATCGCTGGAGCACAACAAGGGAGATCGTCGAAGAAGAACCAAGCAGGTCTGAGGAGGACCTCGAAGACAAGAAGAGTGTGAGCAGGACAGGTTCAGGAAGCTGTCTACGACGAACTGCAGCAACCAGGTTTTGAGAATCAAGAACAACCGGAACCGCAAGTACAAGGCAAGTGCTCCTTGACCATATTAATCCTATGTTTTGGATAAAACTATTTTGTTTTGCAAAAGGCGTGTGTGCTGAGTCAAACATGATGGGAAACCCTTTTATAGGGGTTTACTAGTTTTGGTTAAACCACCCTTGTCACCTTGGAAGTTTTATGAGTCGGGTATGGTTTTTGCTTTATGCTTCGCTAAGTTTATGGGATTGGGAAGCGAGATAGATGTATCTAGCTAACTGCACTCGTATTAATAAAAAGAAACTGATGTTAATAATGAACATGGATCGGAGGGAGGTCTAGGCAAGACTGGGTTTGTGAATGAGGTAGCATGAGATGGTGGTTTACTTGCCGTAGATCTAAGGACCGGTTCATGCATGCACATGCCAGGATAACAGTGCCACCACAAGGCCAAGTATGGGTGTGGCTTAGCTGAGTAATTAGGTAAGTTGCTAGAGTGTTATGGACTATGGAAGGCGCGGGGAATAGGAGTCGAGAGAGGACTGCCCTGGGAACTGCATGGCACAAGAGGGGGCCCGTGGGTGGGAGAATTGGAGATTCTAGCCTGCCGGTGAAACCTTAGTGAGTCCATACATCTAGTAACCCCTTTGTAAAGGCTATTTTGTGATCTCTTGACCATACACCGACGGATGTGTACTGGTATAATAGAGGTTCTGCAGTCGCCGACGGGTGACAAAATCACAAACTTGTGGGTAAAGAGGTGCAAACTCTGCAGAGTCTAAAACTATCATGATAGCCGAGCTTACGGTCACGAGCACCTGGCTAAACTGCCATGATTAGTTGGGATGGTTATAGGGAAGGTTCTTGGTTATGGATTTGGTTATGGATTTGGTTGTGGATTTGGTTATGGTTATTAGTTTGGAACTGTTAAGTCTAGATGATGAGATGTTTGCATGACTGTTGGGTCATGACATGGGATTGGTCTCTGTGTGAGACGAGGTTGATTTGTGAGATGAGATGGTAGAGAATACGAGGAGGTATTCGTGAGTATGAATAAAGGATTGGTTAATGTTCGGATGGAACACGGGGAGTGATGAAGGTATGTTGGTAATTTAATATATGCTGGGATTACATTCATCTAAAGTAAAGTTGCTGTTTTATCATGGTTTTACAAGATTGCTTTTCTGCAAATAAGCCTTTTATGCCTACCTTGTTTATGAGCTGCATATCATGTGTTTTCCCGCACTTGCTGAGTACATCATTGTACTCAACCTTGCATTATTACTTCATCCTCAGCAGCAGGAGAAGCCTACTATGAAGATCAAGTGGAACATTATGGCGTGTGATCTGATTCTCAACCTTGCCTGTGGAGGGAGTATAGATGGAGCCACTTCTGCTTAGTTTTGCTTCCGCATTAGTTTTTGCTTCCGCATTTAAATAAGGACTTCCGCTGCATAGAAATAAGACTTCCGCTGTGAGCATGAGTCCAAGACTCATGAGATATTGTAATAAACTCTGTTATTCGTGGTAATATATAATCTGAATTCAGTTTGTGGAATGTATGTGTATGTGTGATGAACATCCTGGGCACACATATGCATTAGTTCTCGGTTCCGTGGTTTTTGCCACAGAATTGAGGGCGTCACAGCTTGTCCTTTAAGATACTTCAAAGACTCATGATCTGAATGTATGACAAATTCTTTAGACCATAGGTAATGTTGCCAAGTTTGCAAGACACGCACTAAAGCATAAAGTTCTTTGTCATATGTAGAATAATTCAGCGAAGGCCCATGCAATTTTTCATTAAAGAAGGCAACAGATTTACCTCCTTGAATTAGCACTCCTCCAATGCCAATGCCGCTCGCGTCACATTCAAGCTCAAAGGTCTTCTCAAAATCAGGAAGTTGCAGCAATGGTGCTTGTGTGAGCTTCGACTTGAGAACATCAAAAGCTTGTTGTTGTGCTGGTCCCCATCGAAACAGCACTCCATGCTTTGTCAACTTGTGGAGAGGTGCCACAATGGTGCTGAAATCCCGCACGAAACGCCGGTAGAAACCTGCGAGACCAAGAAAACTCTGAACCTGTGTGACCGTAGTCGGAAGTGGCCAGCTCGTGATGGCAACAATCTGTAAGGGTCTTAGTTTTTGACACATATTTGAAGTGTTCATCACCACACCACACACCTCATTTGAAGAAAGTTGATGAACACAAATGAAGAGCAAGTAACCACCATCAACATGCTCATTAGAGAACAAACTCACATATTGCAAAAGTGGCATTTTCCACATGTGATATAGGTGGGCTGGACATATGAAAACTCCTACACATTGCTAAGGATGTCCATGCCAAGTTTCACCCAAATTCAAAACCTTTTTTAGGTCATTTTGGGTATAGCTAGAAAGAGGGCAGTTTGAAACCATATTCAAATTCAAACTGTTTTTATCCCATGAATTTAAAAGTGGGAGGCATATTCTTATTCAGCACATTTTTGTGAGCTCACACACCAATTTTCACTCCATTTGGAGTTAATCTTGACATGATTTAAGTGGGACAAATTCAAACTTTATTTGAATTCAAAACTGAACTTGTGCTGAAATTCATTCAAACCAAACCCAATTTGAATTCTACTCAATTCAAATGGCTCATGGGTGAATAAATTGAATACCCAGGGGTATTTTGGGGCTCACTGTTTACAACAGTGATTAGGAGTAAATTTCAGAGGTTAAAACCCCGGGTGGGACCCACATGTCATAGAGAGAAGGAGGGAAAACTTGCACACAAAGTCACAGCCTCGGTGGGAAATTCCACCGAGCAGCTGTCGGCTGTGCCACCGAGCAGCCACCGGCGCCACCAGCTGCTTCCCCTCTACGCGCGCTGGCGCCCAGGGCGGCTTGCCCGCACCTCCACGCGACCGGCACCACCTCAGCCGAGCAGGAGTCGGCTGGCTTTATCCCCTCGCGTGCAAACCCGAGCAGCGGCATTGTTTCTCTCTGCAGCTCACTGCTCGATCGGGAAAACCAGCAAAACGATCTCCTCCTTCGTCCCTGAGCTGCTAGACAGCAACCTGAGATCGCCCTCCACCTCCCCAACGCCAGAAACCCCGAGCTCCGACCTCCTTTGCCCGAGAACGATCGCCACAGTGGCGACCTAAACTCAGCCGAAGGTTAGGCGCCCGTGGACAATGCTCCACAGGCGTTTTCATGGTCCAGCAAGGGTAGCAACAGGAGCGCGCGACCACCGTGCTGCTCTCCTCCAAGTTTGGAAGCAAACCGTGAAGAATCCACGTCAAATTCTCAGTTTTTGCTCCGGCGACCTTAAACTGAGCTTCCGGTACGGATCCTTCAAATTCTTGCTCTAAGATCCTTCTCTAGCTATCAAATCTTGCACATAGACGCTGGACTAGCCGGCGATCAAGTTCCTTTCTGCATCCGTGGCGTGAAACTGTCTAGAAGTGATGAATTTCGAGCTCGATCAAGAGTGGTCATGGCGGGCACGATCGGTCACACGGTGCCGACCGACTTGCCGCCATCTTTGAACCCTTTTGACACCTTGTCGAGCTTCTTAGAGATACACTGATGCTGTAGAACCGTTTGTTCGAGGTGTTGGCGGGTTAGAACCCACGGTCGACGGCGCCGAACCTCAACCAACGCCGCGGCACGTCGCCGGGCTATTTCCAGTCACCGACAGCCCGAACTGACACCACCAACGTGTTCCTCGACGTTGACAACCCCCTGGCGGCGAGTTTCAGACCATGGGAGGTCCGGCAGCGGCGAACCGGCGAGCTCCGGGTCTGCTCCGGCGAGGGGCAGCGGCGCGAGCGCGCGGGCGCGTCGAGAGGTAGACGAAGCCGGATGGCCCACGTGTCAGCGGCTGAAAAATTTAAATTGGGATCGGGTGTGACCGGGATCGGCTGTGCTGGCGTGCAGGAACCCCGCAGACCACGGTGTGTCGTCGCCTCGGCGTGCGACGCGTGTCCCCGGGGCCCACCCGCAAGTTTAAACTTTTCCCCCGATTTTCAGATTTCCTTCAAACTTCAAATCCTCATAACTTTGGCTAGAAAGCTCCAAATCGAGTGAACCAAATTTAGTTGGATTCAGCTCTCTGAGCACTTTCCAGCAAATCAAGTTTCACTTCATGAAAATCCTTGTTTCTCCAGAATTAATTCCTCAAAATTTAGATGGTTTGGAATTTTAACTGGAGAATCCTTTGGAGAAAAATTCTGAAATTTTGCTGGAATGTTCACCAAAATATCCCTGAACAACCATAAAATTTCAGATCCATTCGAGCTTATTTGGTCCACCTAATGGTGTGATTAGTGAAACTGTTCCAGAGAAGATAGAAAATGTTCAGAAACATTTTCAGAATTTCCTCTGAAATTGTTTAGCTCATATCTGTAGCTAGGAACCTTCAAATTAAGTGAGACCAACTCCATTAGAACCCTCTGAAAATCTAGTTTTCAGAGAGTCATAGTTTGTTTCATGAAAATCCTTAGAACACCCTAAAAGCCTTCAATTAAGGTCAAGTACATGATTAATTGTGGAGGGCTCAAATGAGCTTTGCTGCAATTAAAACTTGACAAAGTCTCTGTTTAGGTCGTAACCAAGCCACAGTAAAAGTTTCACAGTCATTAGGTCTGTCTAGTGAGAGTTATAGACTTCACAACTTCAAACTTAATACCAATGCATTTAAATTGATACATGTACCTCTTCTATCATGTAGTCGCTAACGTCGAGGAGGAACCCGAAGTCCTAGACTTCGTTACTCCGGAGGAACAGCTAGCCTACGACCAAGAGCAGCAAGGCAAGCTCCGGTTTACATTAACCATTTTTACAAATGTTTATTGTTTTGAGCACATCTTTGAATACTATTATTCTTTGCATTAGAGTCTTGTTTGGAAACCCAATTGCATAGCCAAGAAAACCATGGGTTGGGTTTAGGAGTGTGAAACCCCGTTAGCTACTGCAAAGCTAAGTTAGGGTAGGATTCGGTACAAGTCGAGTAGTTGGAACTACTCGCGAGCATAGGCTAGAGGCACTCGACTCGGGTAGAGATAGCACATGAAACACATGGCAAGAAAATGAGACCAAGCGGAGGGTAAGGGCAGCAGGACTTTGGGGCCTGTGTGCTGTAGCTCCGCTTGTGTCGATTGAGGACCGAGCCGTGTGTGGGCCTGTTGAACAAGCTAGAACAGTACCGAAGACCTACCAGCTATATGGGAACCGAGAAACCGATGTAACTCGGGTAGCTGGGTGTTGAGGCATAGCTGGTCGTTCAGAGGGTAGGTTGAGAGCTTGAGGTGTAAATCGGCTGGCGGCACTGAGATGCGCGTGTAGAGACCTCTTGCTCGGGACGATTGGACCAGTTCAACATTTGGCTAACGGGTGAAAGGTAGTTGCGTACGGCGTCCGTGATGGTTGTTGTAGGCAACATCGAGTACGGGCGTACGTGACGGGTTATTCGGGTAACCCTGCAGGTGTAAATCGATTATAATCGCCGTCCCTCGCGGTCAGTGAGTACCACTTGTTCACTGTACCGTGACGTAGAAAGAACAGGCTAGTTACATGTTAAAATGTTGCTGATTGAAAGATGGACTAAATTGTTAATGATTTGCTGTAGTTTAGAGCTAATTAAAGTTCCTTTCAACTTTGGGCGAAGTACATGAGAGAAATGCATTTCTTGTTTGATTGCGGCTCTCTCATGTGCCTTAGCGTAAGGTTCTCCACAACCTGCTGCTAAAACTTGAAAGTAAGGTTCTACTAATTAGGCGAGTCCTTGCAAATGATTTTTTTTACCTCATGTAACCCATCACCCCTCATGTAGAAGTTCCATGTTTAGGTGAGACGGGTCAGTCTTGCTGAGCCTTCGTGCTCACTGCTTGTGTTTGAAGCTTTTGCAGGGTTCTATGAGGATGGGACTCCCGAGGAAGAGACGGAACCCCAGGAGGGGAACCCCGTCGAGTGGGAGTCGTGCACGCCGCAGAGTTAGTGTGTGTGTGTGTGTGTGTGTGTGTGTGTGTGTGTGTATGTGTGCGCTAGCAAGGACATGTTCAAGGGCTGAACGTGGACTTGATGCGTAGTCTACGCCCGTGAGTGTAGACTGGACTTATTTTGATGTAAACATGTTCATAAACTACTTTATGTAATACAAGTTCGCTTCCGCTTTGTACCTTTGACGTGTGTTATACGGTGCTGTGAAACGCAGCACCCCTCAGCGTGATCCTGGCTCGACGAGACCGTGGGGTCGTGTCACAATCTTTGCCTCGTCCACCTCAATGCCCTGCGAAGTAACAACATACCCAAGAAAAGACACACGATCGGTGCAAAAGGTGCACTTCTCAAGGTTACCATATAAACGTGCATCGCGCAAGACATTAAAAACAGCACGCAAATGTTCAAGATGCTCATCATATGACTTGCTGTAAATAAGGATATCATCAAAGTAGATCACCACAAATTTACCAATGAAAGCACGTAAAACCTCATTCATCAACCTCATGAAAGTGCTGGGCGCATTAGTTAAACCAAATGGCATCACTAACCATTCATAAAGTCTGAATTTAGTTTTAAAAGCAGTTTTCCATTCATCACCTAAAGCCATACGAATCTGATGATACCCACTACGCAAATCAATCTTGGAGAAAATAACAGGCAAGAGGGGACCCTTTCTCGCACTCAACTAATCAAGCATGTCATCCAATCTAGGAATAGAATAGCGATAACGAATGGTAATGTTATTTATGGCTCTACAATCAACACACATGCGCCAAGTGCCATCTTTTTTTGGAACCAAAAGAACAAGAACAGAACAAGGACTAAGGCTCTCACGAATGTACCCGCGGTCCAGAAGATCTTGGACTTGTCGCTGAATTTCCTTAGTCTCGTCGGGGTTGGTCCTGTAGGCAGCACGGTTTGGCAAGCTCGCCCCTGGAACCAAATCAATCTTGTGCTCAATGCCTCGCACAGGTGGTAATCCAGGGGGTATCTCTGATGGGAAAACATCCATATATTCCTGCAAAAGGTTAGCAACAGCAGGTGCAAGACAATGGACGTATCCTCAATGGAATATAAAGCATGTTTGCACACTAAAGCATAGCAAGTTCCATTAGAGGCATATAAATCATCAAGATCAGATTTGCTGAATTTCAGAATTGAAAACACCCTTTTGCTTAGCATTATTCTTTTTCTCCTGCTCAAATTGTACAATTTCATTGGGACTCATAGGAAGCAACACAATTTTCTTGCTCTTATGCAAGAGAGTATACTTATTAGATCGACCAATGGTGAATAGCATCAGTATCAAACTCCCAAGGACGTCCCAACAAAAGAGAACAAGCATCCATAGATACCACATCAAAATCAGCAAAATCATGATAAGAACCAATGGAAAAATGTATCCTTGTTGTTTGTGTTACCTTAACCTTACCATTGTTGTTAAACCATTGAATGTGATAAGGGTGGGGATGCTCCCGTGTGGTCAAGCCAAGCTTCTTGACAACCTCAACATTCACCAAATTGTTGCAGCTACCACCATCAATGATGGTAACGGCAGTCCTTGATGACGAGAAACATGTTGAAAAGGTTGTGACGTTGGCGGTTGTCGTCCTCCTGAACCGTGGCATCCAAAGCTCGCTGCACAATCAAAGTCCTATAGTTGTTTGTCGCCGATGTACCAAGAACCTCCTCAGCACCATAGTCCGAACCTGAAATGTTAGTTGCAATAACATTTTCATCTTCAATATCAGAAGCACTAACATACCCACCATCAGCAGTGGCAATGATCGCATGTTTGCTGGGGCAATCTCGTTGCATATGGTCAAGTCCCTGGCAGCGGTGGCACTTGATGTCGGAGCTGTGACTTGTCGAAATGTTGGGTGCAGCCGCCTTTGCTGCAACACCTGGAGGCATCTGGGACTTGCTGTTATCTTGTCCCCGTGATGTAGAAGGTGCGATGCTGCAGCGTACAACACCCGTGGAGGGTGGTGTAGAAGCACGTACGCTCGAGGAGAGGCTGCTTTGGATGGCACCGGAAATTGTCCTGGCGTGAAGGTGTTGTTCCGCCGCTGCTATTGGCGACCCTGCACTTCTTTTTCTGCTAACATGGCAAGTTGAAATAAACGTTGAATAGAATGATATTCCTTGTAGTCAACTATGTCCTGGATCTCACGCTGCAAGCCCCCATAAAACCTAACAATTTGGTCTTCCTGATCCTCAACTACCCCACAACGAAGCATACCTTTCTGCAACTCTTGGTAGTACTCTTGGACAGTCATGTCACCCTGATCAAAGCGTTGCAATTTCTTAAGAAGATCACGTCTATATGAAGGAGGAACAAACCTAGCGCGCATCTTGTGGGGACCACCCCGTGGTTCACCCACTCCAGGATCGCATAGGGTGGTGCCGTACGATGCGGCACCCAACAGCACACACGAAAAGAATAAAGAACAAAATATAAACTTTTATTTGATATAAAACAGCGGAAGTCTTTTACAAAATATAACTAGACAGCGAAAGTAATGTACATTAGTAGCCTCTCATCCTAACTATGTAAAAGTGCAGCCGTCCAGCCCGAGGACGCTACACGCTAGCAGCATGAAACCGGGGATCACGGCGGCGTGCAGGGCTCCATCTCGGCCGTGTACCGTGACGGGGGCATCGCCTCATCCTCGGAACCCCCCTCATAGCTCTCACCTGCATACAGCTCAAATATTGCAACCGTGAGCACGATGGCTCAGCAAGGCTTAACCGTCTGACCTAGGCATGGAACTCTACATGCAGGGAGGTGTATGATAGGAAAAGGAATTTGCAACAAAGACACGCCTATAAGTTGATCCTTACTTTCAGTTTTATAGCAGCAAATTCATATGCCTTAGGCAGCCCACACATCGGAAGTCCACAACCAAACAAGAAACGCTTCCCTCCGATGTGGTGATGCCCAAAGCGGAAAGTAAACTTAATTAGCTCTACATCTACAGCAAACATGGTTTCCAAAACATTACTCTATCATCACAGCATATTATCATTCAACTGGCTTACTTTACTTATTACTACGTCACAAAACAGTGAACAAGCGGTACTCAAATATCCGCGAGGGACGGTGATTGCAATCAGGAGACACCCGGACAACACGTTGCATACACCCACTTTCAGAAGCGTGATTCCACACCCCTTCCTACTCTGTCGTATGCAACCACCTTTCAAAGGCAACCCAAACACCGAACCTGTCCATCCGTAACGGGTAGGAGGTCCCCGCGTGGAGCGTGACTGTGCCCACCGGCAGATTTACACCTTGCTACCCTCAACCCACTCCTGTTTACGGTTGGGTAAGCCTCGGCACCCAGGTTAACCATTTACATCGGTTTCCTGCTTATGTCAGTATGCCATCCGGTATTGTTCGATACTTGTTCAGCAGACCCGCACACGACTCGGTCCTCAATCGACACCAACAGGGCTACGCACGTGAGACCTCCGCTCACTGCTTCCTATCCCCCCTGCTGGGTCTCATTTTTACCACTCTTAAGCCATTTTCTATTTTGACCAAACCGTGTGATAAACCTTACCTCGCGAGTAGATTCCAACTACTCGACTTCTACCGAGGTCCTAAGCATATTAGCGGGGCCTTGTCTACTCGTCGGCTCTGTAAGCTACCCAACCCTTGATAGGATTTAAAAGGTTGTGCAAGTGGGGTTTCAAACACCTTAACTCTAATGCAAACATTCACCCTAGACATAAGTGATACAAATAAAGAATTTTATAAAAGGTACTTAAGTGCAAACCGGGGCTTGCCTGGTTGCGAGTCAGAGAAGAAGTGAGCTTCTGGTGGGAGGACGTCCAAGGGCTCCGGTGCGTCCTCAACTTCGGTCACTATTATGAAATGTAATAAAATACATGCGTAAGTATTAAGGATTTATAAGAATTAAACTACTATTCATAGCTATTGCTATTTAGGTTCCTTAATTGGCTTTGGGATTTTTACAGTAGATACTAGACTCTCTAAGGATGATTTGAGCAAAATTTGGAGACATGTCATTGCACAATGTAGTCTTTAAAATTCCTACAAGTACAATGCTTCTCTGAATTTTGAGCCCAATTCAGGAGCTTTGACATAGATAATAGTGGAAGATCTGATTAGGGTAAGTCTCCATGGTTCTAACAAAATTTGTTTCACCATTTTTGGAGCTACCATCAGAGAGATATGAATTTTTGAAGTTGGACAGGAGTTCTGAAAAGTTTCTGTTTAAATTTGAATTTCCAAATAAAGGCTGGACTTTGGAAGGTAATTGGACCTAGAAAATGAACTTCAATGAAGCTCAAATTTTTACTGGAGATCAGTAATGTCATGAGGAACTTCCTGGCCAAATTTGAAGAAATTCCATAACAGAGACATTCTGGACTAAATTCCCAAAGATTTAACTTTGATGAATCTTGGAGAAATATCCAGATATCTTCAGATCAATTTCTTTGCATTTCTGCAAAGTACTGACTGAGAGAAATCCAACAAAATTTGTTTCACAAATTTTGGACATCCCTACAGAAAGTTATGGAGCTATGAAGGTTGAAACATTTTTCTGGAAATCAATTATATGATTTTTAGCTAATTTATTTAATCCTGAGATAACCTACTGATTAAGCCCTCCAAATAAGCTCCAAAAATCCTAAAATTTTTACTGGAGGTCAGGCACTATGAAAAGGACTAACTTCCCAAATTTGGGAATATTTCATAAAGAATTGCTCCTGTAATAAATCCCTAAAGGATTTAATAAAAACAATTCTACAGACATTCCTGGGCATTTTCATAGAATGAAATTTGTTCCTCTGTAAAGTACTTATCCTATGGATTCAGACAAAATTTGTCTCACCCTTTTTGGAGCTGTCTACACAAAGTTATGGATTTTTGAAACTTGACTAGCTCTCTGTTTAAAATTTACACAGAGACTTAATAGGGGGGCCCACTGGTCAGGTCCTTCTTCAACCTCCCGCCAGAGGCGCGCGTGCACACCAGTTCAAATCGTGGCATGGATCGTTCTCCCTCATTTCTCCACCAAATTAGCTCCGGTTTCGCCCTACATGCTCCTGGGAACATGGCGCAGCTGCCGGGCAAGGTTTCCACGCATGAAAACGGCCGAAAATAGGCCGGCACCGGTGGGGCGGCTCGAGAGCTCGGCATCAACGCGTTCTGGCGCGTCCGATACTTCTCCCGGCGAGCTACCTTGCCCTAAAGCATCAATAATGATCGGGGAACATGGAACGCAGGCTAAACCTTGCAGCAAATGACTGTAACATAGGGTTCACCGGAGGACCGACCCGTTTTTGCCGCCGCCGGCGATTTCTCGTCGCCCGGGGCCTGTGGTGGACAGTTTGATGTGTGCCTTGGCTTGGGAGGGCGCTAGGGTCACTAGTTTCTGTGACTTGAACTGTAGAACCGATGATCAACCACGTTGGATGAATTTACAGTTTTGATTTGGGGCTGTTCTTCACGTGTACCGGCGCCAAAACCTAAATTCCGACGAGACAGTGATGGGTAAGGGCAAGGGGACTGCGGTAGCATGATCTACACACCTTGGCGCACCTTAGCGAGGTGCTGGACGTGCAGGAGAGGCGTTGGAGCGCCCGGAACGTGAGGAGCAGTGAGGGGCGACGTGCTCTGTGTTCTCCCGGTGAAGAACGGCTCGGGCACTGCGAGGGGAGCTCGGGGATGAGCTGAGGAGCGGTGGAACACGTTGAGGGGTCGCTGGCGCAGCTCCTAGGGCCATCAACCGGACCCCACGGTGACTGGAAGGTGGCCGGGCTGAGGCAGCAGGGAGCGGCGCTGTTTCAGTCGAGTGAGCGCGTGGGAAGACTTCCTCTGCCGTGGTTTGCTCGGGTAAGGCAGAGAAGAAGCATTTGATGTGTGCAACCTGTGACCTTTAGCAAGCAGATAAGAGCAGGGACATGAACCGACTCGGGAAGCCAACAAACAGGCAGCTCGCTGGAGCTCTACCCCGTTCGGTGGCAAGCCCACACAGAAGAGAAATCAGATGGTTCTCTGTTTCTATGACATGCGGGTCCCACCAGCAGTCTCCTTCCTAAACCACAGTGGCTCTCAAATTAAAATTTCGAATTTGCAGCAAATTCCACAAACTGAATTTGACTACCGGGAGTTAACCTTCCGTTAGGTTCAAAACTTTAAATTCGGAGCTCTCGGTTCAGTTCGTGTGCGAGGGGAAAATAACGCCCGGGGTTGCTATTTTTGTGAGCGAAATATTACGCCGGAAGCTACTCAATCCCCTGAGCTGGTCGCCAGCGCGACAGAAACAGCGATGAGGTGGCCTACGCTTGCAGCTCAGTTGGTGAGTGAGAGGATCACGCCGTGAGGTGTTGAAGCCACGAGCAGGTCGCCAGCTCGATGCAGGAAGCTGGAGGTGGCTGCCCTCGGTGGCACTCTGAAGAGGCTCGGTTGGTGTTCGACACCGAACAGAGGAAGTCTTCGGGAGCAAGTTAAAGCAGCCCAATGACATGTGGGGTCTACCCCCTACTCCTCTTCTTATCCGCCAAATGTTCCAAAAGATCTTCCTTCATGTAAATCCCCTCAATCTGATATTTCAGGGGTTTAAACGTGGACTGAAGTTTGAATAAACCGAATTCAGTGTGAAGTTCACTTTCAATTTTGAATTCAGCTCACATTTGGAAATGGTCATATTTGACTCCTTTTTAGCCCACCCTGAAATCAGGATGTGGCCACCATGAATTTCCTCAAATTCAATGATGTGAGGATACCTGTATGCTCCAACTTTTTGTCAGCAACTTGAGGGGAACAATTGAGTTCAAAATCTGAATTTGATCTCCTCCCTATATGTGAGAACTTTACACATGGTGTTTAATCCAACCTTGGCTTAACACCTTCAAACGAATGTAAGGGCTCGTTTGGTTGGACACCCATGTGCATCATCACATATACAAAATTTTTTGTAAGTCCCATTTTCATGCATTCCAACATAAATGGGAATCAACATTCACTTTATTGACTTTGCATTTTTGGGACTTTTACATTCCTCCCCCCTTAAAAGAATCTCGTCCTGAGATTCCAACGAGAAAAGGAAAGTACAGAATGTTATAGGTAATATGACGATAACACACCGAACGGATATAACGATCTTCTAGCTTTTCCTTAGTGCTTCCTTTGACGGTAGGGCGAGTCCATAAAACTCTGCAGACCCATGTCGACCGGGTCGATGGGCTGGAATCTTTACTGTCCTAATCTTGACATGGATAACAAATGCTTGTCTAGATTAACTGAGTCCTTAGAAGATTAGTGTAGTACTTCCCCAAACATGAATTGAGATGTTTGGTGAGATTAAACAATGAATCAAAAATCTCGTCTCGAATTAGCATCTCAACCCTTTAGTCAAAACCGATTGCTTTGCTTGAACATAAGAGCAGCACAAGTCAATTTCACTTATGTTACCAACATAGCAAAGGTCAACTAGCTATGGTGACCACAAGGGTGTCAAAGTCACCATATGATCTCTCCAGAATTTAGATTGTGTTCAAGGATTGTCACGAGGTTGAGCAATCAATCGGTAAGCCCCGCGATGAGGAATTAGTATAGTTCCAACAATTATGGCACTCGGAGCTAAACAAGTCATGCCACTTTCATGTGGTGACCAAGTTTAAGGAAAATATGTCAAATGTTTGACACAATCGTTGGGAAATGCTCCATAATAACTTAACCTAGGAAATCTTCCTTATTACGTTGACTTCACTTTCTCTTTTCTCCTAAGGCTTCACAATACCCGTTTAGCGTGAAACACCAGCTACTAGTTCTAGCTCCTAGTCTTGTTCTCTCAAGTCTTGTGATTCTGGCGAGCATTTGTGTGTACGTGGTGAAGACGCTAAAACTACATCTTCCTTGATGATGACGGATCTTGTACTTGAATTTTGATTACATAAAAATGTAATTTCCTCTTGTCTCTTGGTAATGTCATACTTCGGTGTATAGCCCCTGGGTTATCAATACTATGGTTTACATGGATGCACTCCTCCCCCCTTAAGTTACAATGTAGGAAATTGAAAAATTAATCCATAATATTATTATGGGAAGGTAATGCATAACCATAGCCTTCCAGAGCTATATCACACAGCCTTTGGTAACACGGTATACCTGAAGTTATGGTCCAACAACAGCAAGGTACATAAACTGAACCATCTTCTGTTCGATGGTTTAAATCCTAATTCAACATTTGAACTGTTGTGGCAGTGAACAGAAAAGTTGGATAAGACATCCATATCTTTCCAACGAGTGTTTATTTGTGTTCAACCAAGTTCTAGATCGAAAGCTATGAGCTTTTAAAGTTGACAGAAATTCGTGAGGAATTTCAGCAGCACCTCCCCTGTAAGTGCTCACTTTGGGTCAATTTTTTTCCATACAGTTAGAAACATGTATGGACTTAACTCATACTTACAAAGTTGAAAATGATTCATAAGCTTTCTAGAATTGTAAGATTTCACCTTTTACAATTCTTATACAGGAAGTCATAAGAAAAATCCAAATCAGTATAGAAACTATGCACAGACTTTGATACTCTGGACAGTTTCACTTGTACTGTGAATTTCACCTCTTCACAGGAGGATTTTGTCCTGGGGTTGAACAGAAAAATTGTAAAGAACTTCCAAATCTCTAAAAAAATGTATTTATATGATCTATTTACATTCCTGGATCAAAATATATGATGGTTCAAAGTTAACATAATTTCTGGCAGGATTTTGACAGCACCTCCAATGAGGTACCTAGTTTCAATCCACAATTCCAATTAATTCTGCTCCAGTTTTGGCAAAACTTTGAATTACAAAGTTGTAGCATATCTCGTTCCCTTTCCAATGTGTCTTACCTGACCCTTAGTAATTTTTCTACAGAAAGTTGTGGTTGAAATATAGAAAATTCCAGAGAGCATTTTTGGTCTGCCCTGTTTCTGGACAGTACCTACTCTTCTGAGATTTTCATCCCTTTGGAGGTAGATTTTGTTCTGGAGCTCTACAGAAAAGCTGTAGAGGACTTCTAAACCTTTCCAGAATGGTATCCCACACCTCCATTGGTTCAACCAATATTAAGTTATGCCCTGTTCAATTTCAGCAAAATTTCTGCCGAAAACAGGGGAGATTGTTCCTAAGTTTTTGAGATTGAAACTATACTCCCAATTGACTCTTAGTTCAATATAGGAGTTTACTAACCCCTAAATGAAATCCTAAACTTCATTTTGACTCTTTTCTTTGAAAATAAACTTTTATGCAGTCGGTACTACGTTTCCTCACCAAAGAAAAATCCTAAACCGGTATTCCGGCATATCTGTGTCAAATGGTGGAACTAAAGTCGTCACTCACAAACGGTTTCTACACGTCATGCACTAACGTGGTTAGTGTACCTGCAGAAAAAACACACAATAATGATGCACACAAAGGTTTTAACATTGCAGGCAGTTCCATATCATAGTAAAAACATACGGTCCGTATCATTGCCATACGGATCGTCCTTGAGTCAAGCCACGTCTCAAGGTACATGGTCGTGTTTTCACACCACACGACAGGGAACCCGAGTAGAGCGCGAACGGGTCGTCACGGTTGGGAACTTTATCAACCCAACGGATACCACCTACTGCCTCATGACCGTTGAGGCACGCCAATGGCGAGCGCTGCGTATGCCCCTTTGAACATTGAACGTTCAAGAGTTGCATACTATCGTGTTGCTTACCACACGATGGGGTATTCTCACTTTTGCCTAAAGCACGCTGGAGATCAGCGTTTTCATATGCTCTCAGAACCATTAAGAGGTTCAGAGACTCATATTCACTACTGTACCAAGCCACGGTATATCATTCCATACTATTACTCGTATGGCGAGTTACCGCAATTGATCCGCCTGCGGTGGCGTACCTTACCTCTTACCTGACGTCGGAGCGTCGTTACAGAATGTATAACACATAAGTTAGCTTTTCCACCTTAGTAACTACAACTATCATAGACCTTATGTGGGCTTAATGACTAATCCTTACTCGACTACTTCTAAGTTTTCAAAATAGGCTCTTTTCGAGCGTGCTATTCCCAAATGCGGCTCTGATACCACATCTGTGGGGACCACCCCGTGGTTCACCCACTCCAGGATCGCATAGGGTGGTGCCGTACGATGCGGCACCCAACAGCACACACGAAAAGAATAAAGAACAAAATACAAACTTTTATTTGATATAAAACAGCGGAAGTCTTTTACAAAATATAACTAGACAGCGGAAGTAATGTACATTAGTAGCCTCTCATCCTAACTATGCAAAAGTGCAGCCGTCCAGCCCGGGGACGCTACACGCTAGCAGCATGAAACCGGGGATCACGGCGGCGTGCAGGGCTCCATCTCGGCCGTGTACCCTGACGGGGGCATCGCCTCATCCTCGGAACCCTCCTCATAGCTCTCACCTGCATACAGCTCAAATATTGCAACCGTGAGCACGATGGCTCAGCTAGGCTTAACCGTCTGACCTAGGCATGGAACTCTACATGCAGGGAGGTGTATGATAGGAAAAGGAATTTGCAACAAAGACACACCTATAAGTTGATCCTTACTTTCAGTTTTATAGCAGCAAATTCATATGCCTTAGGCAGCCCTCACATCGGAAGTCCACAATCAAACAAGAAATGCTTCCCTCCGATGTGGTGATGCCCAAAGCGGAAAGTAAACTTAATTAGCTCTACATCTACAGCAAACATGGTTTCCAAAACATTACTCTATCATCACAGCATATTATCATTCAACTGGCTTACTTTACTTATTACTACGTCACGAAACAGTGAACAAGCGGTACTCAAATATCCGCGAGGGACGGTGATTGCAATCAGGAGACACCCGGACAACACGTTGCATACACCCACTTTCAGAAGCGTGATTCCACACCCCTTCCTACTCTGTTGTATGCAACCACCTTTCAAAGGCAACCCAAACACCGAACCGGTCCATCCGTAACGGGTAGGAGGTCCCCGCGTGGAGCGTGACTGTGCCCACCGGCAGATTTACACCTTGCTACCCTCAACCCACTCCTGTTTACGGTTGGGTAAGCCTCGGCACCCAGGTTAACCATTTACATCGGTTTCCTGCTTATGTCAGTATGCCATCCGGTACTGTTCAATACTTGTTCAGCATGCCCGCACACGACACGGTCCTCAATCGACACCAACAGGGCTACGCACGTGAGACCTCCGCTCACTGCTTCCTATCCCCCCTGCTGGGTCTCATTTTTACCACTCTTAAGCCATTTTCTATTCTGACCAAACCGTGTGATAAACCTTACCTCGCGAGTAGATTCCAACTACTCGACTTCTACCGAGGTCCTAAGCATATTAGCGGGGCCTTGTCTACTCGTCGGCTCTGTAAGCTACCCAACCCTTCATAGGATTTAAAAGGTTGTGCAAGTGGGGTTTCAAACACCTTAACTCTAATGCAAACATTCACCCTAGACATAAGTGATACAAATAAAGAATTTTATAAAAGGTACTTAAGTGCAAACCGGGGCTTGCCTGGTTGCGAGTCAGAGAAGAAGTGAGCTTCTGGTGGGAGGACGTCCAAGGGCTCCGGTGCGTCCTCAACTTCGGTCACTATTATGAAATGTAATAAAATACATGCGTAAGTATTAAGGATTTATAAGAATTAAACTACTATTCATAGCTATTGCTATTTAGGATCCTTAATTGGCTTTGGGATTTTTACAGTAGATACTAGACTCTCTAAGGATGATTTGAGCCAAATTTGGAGACATGTCATTGCACAATGTAGTCTTTAAAATTCTTACAAGTACAATGCTTCTCTGAATTTTGAGCCCAATTCAGGAGCTTTGACATAGCTAATAGTGGAAGATCTGATTAGGGTAAGTCTCCATGGTTATAACAAAACTTGTTTCACCATTTTTGGAGCTACCATCAGAGAGATATGAATTTTTGAAGTTGGACAGGAGTTCTGAAAAGTTTCTGTTTAAATTTGAATTTCCAAATAAAGGCTGGACTTTGGAAGGTAATTGGACCTAGAAAATGAACTCCAATGAAGCTCAAATTTTTACTGGAGATCAGTAATGTCATGAGGAACTTCCTGGCCAAATTTGAAGAAATTCCATAACAGAGACATTCTGGACTAAATTCCCAAAGGTTTAACTTTGATGAATCTTGGAGAAATATCCAGAGATCTTCAGATCAATTTCTTTGCATTTCTGCAAAGTACTGACTGAGAGAAATCCAACAAAATTTGTTTCACAAATTTTGGACATCCCTACAGAAAGTTATGGAGCTATGAAGGTTGAAACATTTTTCTGGAAATCAATTCTATGATTTTTAGCTAATTTATTTAATCCTGAGATAACCTACTGATTAAGCCCTCCAAATAAGCTACAAAAATCCTAAAATTTTTACTGGAGGTCAGGCACTATGAAAAGGACTAGCTTCCCAAATTTGGGAATATTTCATAAAGAATTGCTCCTGTAATAAATCCCTAAAGGATTTAATAAAAACAATTCTACAGAAATTCCTGGGCATTTTCATAGCATGAAATTTGTTCCTCTGTAAAGTACTTATCCTAAGGATTCAGACAAAATTTGTCTCACCCTTTTTGGAGCTGTCTACACAAAGTTATGGATTTTTGAAACTTGACTAGCTCTCTGTTTAAAATTTACACAGAGACTTAATAGGGGGGCCCACTGGTCAGGTCCTTCTTCAACCTCCCGCCAGAGGCGCGCGTGCACACCAGTTCAAATCGTGGCATGGCTCGTTCTCCCTCATTTCTCCACCAAATTAGCTCCGGTTTCTCCCTACATGCTCCTGGGAACATGGCGCAGCCTGCCGGGCAAGGTTTCCACGCATGAAAACGGCCGAAAATAGGCCGGCACCGGTGGGGCGGCTCGGGAGCTCGGCATCAACGCGTTCTGGCGCGTCCGAAGCTTCTCCCGGCGAGCTACCTTGCCCTAAAGCATCACCAATGATCGGGGAACATGGAACGCAGGCTAAACCTTGCAGCAAATGACTGTAACATAGGGTTCACCGGAGGACCGACCCGTTTTTGCCGCCGCCGGCGATTTCTCGTCGCCCGGGGCCTGTGGTAGACGGTTTGATGTGTGCTTTGGCTTGGGAGGGCGCTAGGGTCACTAGTTTCTGTGACTTGAACTGTAGAACCGATGATCAACCACATTGGATGAATTTACAGTTTTGATTTGGGGCTGTTCTTCACATGTACCGGCGCTAAAACCTAAATTCCGACGAGACAGTGATGGGGAAGGGCAAGGGGACTGCGGTAGCATGATCTACACACCTTGGCGCACCTTAGGGAGGTGCTGGACGTGCAGGAGAGGCGTTGGAGCGCCCGGAACGTGAGGAGCAGTGAGGGGCGACGTGCTCTGTGTTCTCCCGGTGAAGAACGGCTCGGGCACTGCGAGGGGAGCTCGGGGATGAGCTGAGGAGCGGTGGAACACGTTGAGGGGTCGCTGGCGCAGCTCCTAGGGCCATCAACCGGACCCCACGGTGACTGGAAGGTGGTCGGGCTGAGGCAGCAGGGAGCGGCGCTGTTTCAGTCGAGTGAGCGCGTGGGAAGACTTCCTCTGCCGTGGTTTGCTCGGGTAAGGCAGAGAAGAAGCATTTGATGTGTGCAACCTGTGACCTTTAGCAAGCAGATAAGAGCAGGGACATGAACCGACTCGGGAAGCCAACAAACAGGCAGCTCGCTGGAGCTCTACCCCGTTCGGTGGCAAGCCCACACAGAAGAGAAATCAGATGGTTCTCTGTTTCTATGACATGCGGGTCCCACCGGCAGTCTCCTTCCTAAACCACAGTGGCTCTCAAATTAAAATTTCGAATTTGCAGCAAATTCCACAAACTGAATTTGATTACCGGGAGTTAACCTTCCGTTAGGTTCAAAACTTTAAATTCGGAGCTCTCGGTTCAGTTCGTGTGCGAGGGGAAAATAACGCCCGGGGTTGCTATTTTTGTGAGCGAAATATTACGCCGGAAGCTACTCAATCCCCCGAGCTAGTCGCCAGCGCGACAGAAACAGCGATGAGGTGGCCTACGCTTGCAGCTCAGTTGGTGAGTGAGAGAATCACGCCGTGAGGTGTTGAAGCCACGAGCAGGTCGCCAGCTCGATGCAGGAAGCTGGAGGTGGCTGCCCTCGGTGGCACTCTGAGGAGGCTCGGTTGGTGTTCGACACCGAACAGAGGAAGTCTTCGGGAGCAAGTTAAAGCAGCCCAATGACATGTGGGGTCTACCCCCTACTCCTCTTCTTATCCGCCAAATGTTCCAAAAGATCTTCCTTCATGTAAATCCCCTCAATCTGATATTTTGGGGGTTTAAACGTGGACTGAAGTTTGAATAAACCGAATTCAGTGTGAAGTTCACTTTCAATTTTGAATTCAGCTCACATTTGGAAATGGTCATATTTGACTCCTTTTTAGCCCACCCTGAGATCAGGATGTCGCCACCATGAATTTCCTCAAATTCAATGATGTGAGGATACCTGTATGCTCCAACTTTTTGGCAGCAACTTGAGGGGAACAATTGAGTTCAAAATCTGAATTTGAACTCCTCCCTATATGTGAGAACTTTACACATGGTGTTTAATCCAACCTTGGCTTAACACCTTCAAACGAATGTAAGAGCTCGTTTGGTTGGACACCCATGTGCATCATCACGTATACAAAATTTTTTGTAAGTCCTATTTTCATGCATTCCAACATAAATGGGAATCAACATTCACTTTATTGACTTTGCATTTTTGGGACTTTTACACATCTCTTCTTTTAACGCAGCCCATGTCTGTGGTGCATTACATGTATTGACAAGTTCATTCCACCAAATTATAGCAAAATCTTTAAACTCACTAGTGGTTTGTCTAACTCTATGTCGCTCAGGAACAAGATGAGAGCTAAATTTTTGTTCTACCGTCATCTCCCAATCCAAGTAAGTATCAGCATCATAAGATCCATAAAATGTTGGAATAGAAAACTTAATCTTAGCATAAGGATCATTATCTTGTTCAGGAGCATGAGGACAAGGTCTACCTCCCATACCTTGACGATATCATCGAGGGCGACGGCGCTGCTGTGCATCAACCTCATCGTTATTGAAGTCATCCTCTGTGTCGTAGTGAGCATGTGCATCACCATCAAGGATGATAGAGGGTGTAGCTTGTTGGGGAAGACGAGTCTCCATCTTGTCCAACCATGTGGTCAGACCAGCAACACTTGTATGGAGCCTCTGAAAGGTGGCTGTTGTAGTGGTCTGGTAATTGTTGAAAGCTTCGGTCATTGCCCGCATCATGTCCCTTAGTTCCATATGGGACACGCACTCATCATCATCCGAAGGTGTAGAACCAGAGGTCTTATCCATAGGCTTCTTTTCTGTCATTGTTAGTACAAAACAGAAACGAAGACAAAAAGATCGTGAAGAACCCTATTACTACGCTCTCTGAAGTGGGTGGAAAATCGATCAGTAAGATGCGTCTTACCCCGCTCTTACAAGTTTCTTACCAGCACTGCAGGTGGCCAACGGTGATCGATGTGAAGCAAGCAGAGTGGGTGTGATTGCAAAGGTTACCTGTTCTGCTCGAGAGAAGGTGGAGCTTGGAAGGCTCAAATGCAGTATATGTATGTGGCACACAAGTTAGTAACAGATAGCAATGCTGAATAAGTGTCCAAAGAATTTCACCTAGTTGCTGGCCTAAGAATGTATTAGAACAGTTGTGGTAACAAGCAAGGACAAGGATGAATGATGATGAACAACAAGGATAATATCAGCAAGTATCCAACACTCACACAGAAATAGCACAACTAGAAAACCCCTTAGCCTCCTGTTTTTGTCTTGAAGCACTAGTAGAAATCAAAATCTTTTTTTTTTCTATTTATTTTTTTGATATTTTTTTCTTAACCAGGGGCACAAGAATAGAAACAGCACCAAGTATTACCTCAAACTAATGAAATATGAGATCGGCACAAATTCAGGAGCGATTGGAAAAACTGGTGCTGGAACTTCGGAGTTTGAAACGAGGGCCTTCTTAATTTTTTAAATTTTTTTTTTGAAAACGTCGTGACCGGCGTAGCTGGTGTATCGTATGTGGACTTTTTCGAGACCTTTATGGGAAAAAAATGCACCTCAATCGGAGTTACGAGCGAAAAGTTATGCCCGTTTTAAGGAGGATACCCCGAATCAGGTTTTGGTGGTGGTGGAAACTGCAACAGAAATGAATCGGTGGATGGAATTTTTTTGTAGATTGGTTTTTTATAGATGGCAGCGGATGGCAAAAACAAAACTGAACCAAAACAAATCTAAACCAGCAACCAGACTCAACCTAGGACACGAACTCAGAACTACAGACTCCGAAACTAAATTGTGCAAAAGGTTGAGCGGGGGTTGTAGGTCAGGGAAACAAAAAAAAAATTTGTGGCTTTTTGTGGATGATAGGACTGAAACAAAATAAATCTAAACGGCACACAAGTATACCTCACGGTGAACCTGGAAATCTGATACCAATTGATAGGAGGATGAGTCCCGATCTTCCGAGAGGTAGGGTAAACTTGATTGGCTGGAGATCTCGACGTTGATGATCCAAGGCTCCGAACGAACGAAACCCCGCAATCACTACACCACTGCTCCGTTGGTTATCACCCGTGTCACATGAATGAACTCGCCACGAAGTCTTATCCCTGCAAGCGCAATCAAGAACACAAGCAAGAACAGAGAAGTTGCAATCAAAACTGAATTGATCACCAATTTGGGGTCTCACAACCGATGATCGGCAACACTGTTCAATGACAGATTGTAACTAAGCAAAACCCGACCCTAATGTGGTGATGGCTGCTGTATCAAAAGGATTTTAGGGGCGTGCAAGACCCTGGACGCAACCCTAATGGGCTTCCACACGATACACGGGCCAGCAGCCCAAAAGGCGGTGGCGCAGCACCGGACAGATTCTGGATGCCCACTTGTTTCGCTGATTCCCGTCAACTTAGAAGGAATTTTGAGGTGGGGCTGGTTCCTTTGGAAGCTTTATGAAATCACGGTTCCAATCATATATAGAACGTCCAAATCCGACTCCGTATGTGTCCGGGACGTCAGTTTTGGTGAAGGCAGCTCCTGGAACCTAAGGTGGAGTCGAAGTCGAGTTGTACTTGGGCTCCTCCTTGGTGTGCACGTCCTATCTCCTCCTCCTTGACTCCTTGGACTCCTCCCACCCCTTGCTGGTCCTCTCCATTGTTCCTAATCAATAAAACATGCATGGAAACAAGCGTAAGTTCTGAAAAACAATTGACAAGGTTAGAACGTACTTGGAGATCCAATTGTCGTGCACGTGCTCTAGTGATCGGTCCTTGCATTGTATGCAAAGAAGAAATGTCCTCATCAATCCGCACATGCAAAACCATCAAGTTGTACCGTCCGGACATGTATTCCGTAAAGGTTCCGTTTGACCTCCCGGGACTCGACTTCATGAGTTTTACCGACTTTCCGGACTTTCTCGATTTTGACCCAGATGGCCATCCGCGCATGTAAAACTATCAAGTTGTACCATCCGAACGTGTATTCCGTAAAGGTCCCGTCCGACTGCTCGGGACTCGAGTTCGTAAGTTTTACCAACTTTCCTAATTTCAACCCAGATGGCTATCCGCCCATGCAAAAGCATCAAGTTGCACCTTCCGAACGTGTATTCCATCAAGGTCCAGTCCATCCCCCCGACCCGAGTTCGTGAGTTTTACCGACTTTCCCGACTTTCTCTATTTTCACCCAGATGGCCATCCGCAGATGCAAAACCATCAAGTTGTACCATCCGCAAGTGTATTCTGTCAAGGTCCCGTCCGGCCACCCGGGACCCGAGTTCGTGAGTTTTACCGACATTCCCGATTTTTACTCAGATGGCCATCCACGCATGGAAAACATTCCAGTTGCACCATCCGAACAAGTATTCCGTCAAGGTCCAGTTCGGCGTTTCGGGACCGGAGTTCATGAGTTTTCCTGACTTTTCCAATTTCGACCCAGATGGCCATCCGCGCATGCAAAACCATCAAGTTGCCTCGTCCAGACGTGTATTCCATCAAGGACCCGTCCAACCGCCCGAGACCCGAGTTAGTGAGTTTTACCGACTTTCACGACTTTGTCAATTTCGACCCAGATGGTCATCCGTGCATGCAAAACCATCAAGTTGCACCATCCGCAACTGTATTTTGTTAAGGTATCGTCCGGCCGCCGGAGACCCGGGTTCGTTTTATCATATTTCCCAACTTTCTCAATTTCGACCCATATGGCCATCCGCGCATGCAAAACCATCAAGCTGCACCGTTCGGACCTGTATTCCATCAATGTTCCGTCCGGCCACCCGGGACCCGAGTTCATGAGTTTTACCGACTTTCCCGACTTTCTCGATTTTAACCCAGATTGTCACACCCAGTTTCTCCGAAGAACAACCGAGTGAATATCACATGTATGTCAGGATCATTTTCTCATACATGTGATGACAAATAGTGAAGCATCATCATATTACAAGCCAAGTGTTCGAATATAAATAAGTCTTACACAGCATAATGTCTTGATGGACGATAATAAGTTCATAACATGTAAATAAAACAGCAGCGGAATGTAAATCTTGTGGGCTCCGTCACAGGCGTTGCCCGGGGGACTCCATGAACCTAGAATCCTTCTTCGGGTCCGAAGTCTTGGTCATTGAACACCACATCATCCCCTTGACCTGAGCAGCAATTTAAACAACAGAAATGCAAGTTTGAGTACCGTTGGTACTCAGCAAGTGTGGGAAAGTTATGTCATGCATGGCTAGAGTAAGGAGAGGTTGAACTCATGGTTTAAGCACTACGCAATTAATCCCTATCACCTTAGCTTATTAAGCACCTACATTACTACACATGTGAAATGGTCCCAATCCCTCAACCCATCATCAATATCAAGTAAACATAGTCTCATCTTCAATGTTAAGCTTCCCGCTTAACATCCTCAACTTCCCAATTCATCATCCTCTAATCATGAATAAGTCCAAGCCGCTCTTGACCGTGAGCACGGCTGTCATGACAGTTTTGACTCTGTAGAGTTTGCACCACTGTACCCACATGTAGTGATTTCATCCCCCCGTTGCCGGGTGGACTAAAAGAACCTCCATTATGCCAGCGGCCGTGAACCACATTCACACTTCCTAGGTGTGTAGCCAGGAGATCACTACGAGGCCTTTACAAAGGGATTCCGACGAGCGTGGGCCCACTGAGGTTTCACCCCTAACAGCATACAAGAGGCTCCAACCCCGCTGCAGTGGCCCCCTCTTGAGCCTTGCGGTTCATATGGTAGTCCAGCTGACACCTATTCCCCGCACCATCCAAAACACCCATACTACGCCGGGGATACACCTAATTAATTGGCCAAGCTGCCCGATCTCAGCATGTGGTTGGCACGGTAAAGTCAGGTTACATGCTCCATGAACCGGTACTTAGGATCCAGGCAAGTACTAAACACAAACCCTAGTCTCGTGCACACAGCACCAACCAAATCATCCAACTTGCCTCGATCCCTACCTCTACATAACTCATAATATCTCATTCAAGAGTAAGGTAAATAAGTTGATGATCTCATATCCCACTTATCCCATTCTAAGCATGGCTAAGCATAAGTATATAAATAAATGACATAATAAAATAAATCCCAACCCAAGCTACAAGGAAACAAGGTAATGTAATTCTAGGGAAACTTCCTAGCATGGGTATCATATTCCAATTTGACCATGCAATTAAATTCTAACTACACATCCTATTATAGGATCAAAGTGGTCAAGGACACTTGCCTTCTTCTTGCTGCTCTGGGAATGGAAAGTCTTGGTCTTGGAAGGGGAGAACTTGCTCTGGGGCAGGTTCTACTCATGCCAATACACATAGCAAAAGAAAACAACAATCCTTAGCCACAAAATTTGCATGAAAGAAAGTTATTCACATGCAAACAACACATACATACATACTAAAGTTATTCAAATGTTTAGGTGTTGTGGTTACCCTAGATGTGTTGATTTTTGTCCTACATGCACTCTTAAACATATATATACTATTTCTAACTTTTGTATTCAGATTTCTAGTTGCACACTATATATTAATTTCCCATTTGAACAAATTCTCTATATTTAATTAATACACTCCTTAGCCACAAAATTTGCATGAAAGAAAGTTTCCTACTTCAAAAAGGTTTTCAGATCTTCTTCAAAATCTTAATTTGAAGCTTTTGAAAATAAAGACATCATTTAACATTTTCAAATTTTTGCATACTTATTTTCCTATATTTTCAGATTTATTTTCTATGCCTAAAAGTAATTTCAATATTAAAATAGTAAGACATATCATCTAAACAGAATAGGTTCTGATCTAAAATATTCAATAAAATATTTTTGAACTTCCTCTCTGATGTGAAACAATTTAAATTTATTTTACCAGTTTTTAGAATTATTTCCTAGCCTAAAATGTGTCTCTAAAGATAGTAAAAATGAGCAACACTTAGGCAGATTTCATTTCAGCCTAAAATCTATTTTTAACTCATTCTAAAGGTTTTCCAAGTGCTGGGAGAGTTTAAATTTATATTTGCACATGTGTTTGCATTACCATTTAAACTTAAATCCTAGTCACATGTTCAAATTTCTGGATTTAATATCCTATAGGGTCAAAAAGGCCAATCCACCCTACTGCAGGGTTTAATTTTACTATTTTCTAAATTTTCAGGGGCCTAATTACACATAACATAGAGGTTTTTCCTAATTTTTATTAAATCCAGGGGCTAAAACTGATTTTTAAATGAATTTACAGGAATTTCTGAAGGTCCAGGGGCTAGATCAGAAGTTTCCGGGGCTAGCTTGTGTTTTCCGAGATCCCCAGGGGGTAGCGCGTAAGAATCCCGGCCTTTATAATGGGGGGCTGACGTGGGCCGTTGGATTTAAAACAGACGGCTCAAATTAGATTGCCGAAGCGGTACGCGTCGATTTAATTTCTGCCGTGCGATTTAAAATAGACGGCCCTCAAGGGGCCACGTCGCCCTTGTAAAAGCCCAAGAAAAGGGACTTGCTAAAATTTTTCCTCACTTCAAAACACCACACTTTTGTTGTGGATATTTTGTGAAAAATGGTGAAGAGCAAGTAACCTCCATCAAAAGAGTAATTAGAGGGGAAAGCCTTCACTTTCACAAAGTAGGATTTTTACACATGAACATGAGAGGTTGAGCTCACCCTTAAAAAGTCTTGGGAAGATTCAGTCCAAGTTTCATGTAAATCCAACACTTCTTGAGGCACTTTTGGAGGTATTTGAAAAAGAGGCCAATTTGAATGTAAATTCAAATTGCAGCAACTTTCATCACTCAAATTCAAAAGTTAGCTTTATATTCAAACTCAGCACATTTTTCTGAGTAAGCCCACCAATTTTCATCCTCATTGGAGTTCATCTTGTCAAGAGCTAAATGTCCAAGAATTCAAAACTGAATTTGAATTTCAGTTTAAACATGCAGCAAATTTAGCCAAACACAGTTCAAATTTGAGAATTCAAATTTAAACTAAGACTTGGTGACTAAGTCTCACATTGAATTGTGAGTAGCTGAGGATATTTTAGCACAACAGAATTGAGAATATTTGGAAAAAGAATTTGAGGGGAGGTCCCACATGTCAGTAGACTTAACAGAGAAGTTTATCCTGATCTTTTCTTTTTCGGTCGAAGCCGCGCACCAGCGCACGGAGGCACCGGCGCCCGATCACCTCGGCCGGCCACCTCCTGGTTCCCTTCGCTCGCGCTGGCAGCCGGGAAATAGCTCGCCCTCTCCTCTACGTGACCCCCTCCCCACGCCACCGAGCCGTACGCGTGCTTCTCTGCAAAACAGCACAGCCCCGGCTCTGTTCGGTCACCGGCGCCGCTCCTCCGATTCTCCCCTGCACGCCGACGTCTGCTCGGCCTTTGCCCGAGCTCCCAACACAAAAAGGGAGCGTCTGTGTGTGCTCTAGCTAACCACCTCACCACCTTGCGGCGTTAGCACTTCATTCGGCCACCAATCTATGATCGCAGCTGAGGACCGAGGCCCCCAGCGGAAAGCCGAGGATTGCTCCCCGTGGACCGCACACCACGGCCAGTTTCACCGCCGGACTTCTACACGATAAAGGTGCGCCTTAGTCTCCAGATCGTGTAGCTGCAACCCTCATAGCCATTGATAGACCGAGCATGGAAAATTCCTATGAATCCCGAGAGCTAGTGCACCCGGGTAGGGGTCGGTCTAACCCGAAATTCTAGCTGCACCATCCAACCCAGCTCGGGTGAGCCTACACACACCTTCCTCACTCCCTAGCGACCCTCCTCGACAAAGAATCAAGGGATATGACCCAGAAATGGCCGGGTTCTGGTTGTTTTGATGCCGGAACCCTAACCACCGCTGTCACCGTCGGGAGCCCTGTTCCGGTGAGCTACGGCCGCCGGCGAACCCCGAGCTGAGTTCAGCGTCATGAGTTAGGGCGGGGCGGCGAGTTTGGGGTCGGGAGACGGCCGGGAAAGCGGTTCCGGCGGCGCTCGCCGGAGTGCGCCGCCGCGGATCACTGTTTGGCGCGAGGAAGGAGAAGACCTGCCGGATGGGACCCACTGGCAGACATTTAAACATTTTTGGAATTTCCAGTTTTAGTTCAAACTTCAAATGCATAGAACTTTGGCTAGGAAACTCCAAATTCGATGAACCAAATTTTGCTGAACTCAGAATTCTGAGTACTTTCCAGCAATACCAAATTCAGCTCATGAAAGTGAATAGTTTTCCAGAATTAAATCCCTAAAGTTTAAAATGTTGGGAATTTTATCTGGAGAACTACTTTATGAAAAATTCGGAAATTTGGCTGAGAGGTTCTTTAGAAAATCCCTGAATCCCAGTAAAATTTTCAGACTCATCCACGTTATTTAGTTACCCTAATGGGGTGATTAAGAGAACTGCCCTGAGAAAATAGAAAAATGTATAGAAACATTTTTCAGATTTTCTCCAATCTTAATTAGGGCATAACTTTCAGTAGAATTTTTCAAATGACATGAAACCAATTCCATTGGAACCAGCTTAAATTCTAGTTTCCAGAAAGTAATGGTTGGAGCCATGAAAACCCCTGGAATTACTTAGAGGCTCAAATATTGACCAAATGGACTTTTATTTGTACAAGGTTCAAGTGAACTTTGTTTCAAATGAAACTTGGTCAAGACTCTGGCTAGGACCCTACCAAGACACCATAAAAGTTTTAGAACGAAAGGGGAGGGCTAGCTAGAGTTATTAGTAATTAAGTATTCAAGTTTACACACTGCATTTAAATTTACATGTCGTATTTCATTAAACGTGTAGTCGCTGAAGAAGAGACTCCGGAAGTGCTGGACTTCCTTCTTCCGGACGAAGAACTAACCCCTGACCAGCAGCAACAAGGCAAGCCCCGGTTTGCATTAACCCTTTTATCAAGTTTTACTTTGTTCACATAACTAGGGCGATGTATGAATGTGCATTAGGTGTAGGATGAATGGAACCCCACTTGCATAACCAGAATTTTTCCAAAAGAGTGAGGGTAGTGTCTAGGACCTCGAGTAGACAGGCTATGCTAAATGAGTCATAGTACTTCGGTACAAGTCGAGTAGTTGGAATCTACTCGCGAGATAGGCTTGGGACACACGGGTTCGATTGAGTGATGTGAGATCACTTTAGTAATGAAAATGAGACTAGGCAGGGGCTAGGGCGCAGCAAGAGGAAGTCTTGTGTGCGCAGCCCTGCCCGTGTCAATTGAGGACCGATCCGTGTGCGGCCCTGCTGAACAAGTATTGAACGTACCGAAGGCATATCGGATATATGGGCCCCGATAAACCGATGTAGCCTAAACCTCCGGGCGTCGAGGCATAACGCGCCGATTTATAGATGTAGGCTGAGGGCAGAAAGGTGGAAATCTGCCAACTGGCATAGAGAGATGCTCCGTGTGGGGAACCTCCTGCTCGTTTCGGTGCGACCGGTTCAACGTTTGGGCTGTTGGGTGAAAGGTTGTCCTGTACGACATCGAGTGAGCGTGCTGTGCAGCTCCACGGGTAGGCGTACGTGACGTGCTCTTTGGGTTTCCCTGCAGGTGTATATCGAGTTGATTCGCCGTCCCTCGCGGTGACGAGTACCACTTGTTCAATGCGTCGTAACGTAGACTAATGTATGAAATGTGATGATTCAATCTTGCTGTTATGATATAATTGTATTGCTACATGTGTGCCACCAAATATTGCTTACTAAATTTTAGCTTCATGAACTGTTAACTTGTTGCTAAAAGATGAACTAAGGATGAACTTGTAGGCGTGTCCAATTGCTGCAACATTACTATCCTATGTCATTGTACACCTCATGTAGAGTTTCATGCTTAGGTGAGTCGGTTAAGTCTTGTTGAGCCATCGTGCTCACGGTTGCTGCTTAAGTGTTTTTTAGGTGAGGAGCCACCCACGGACTCGGAGTACGAGTCCACCGGCGAGGGTTACCCTCCGTCGGGGACCATGGCTGAGTGGGAGCCATACACACCATGCTGAGCTGAGGAGTGCAGCTAGTGTTGGTTGCCCTAGGGCTGGGCAACCGACTTTTGCTAGATAGGCGGGCGTGAGTTGTATAAAAGAAACTTCCGCTGTGTAAAATAAATACTAGTTTGTAACTGAAGTTGTACCTTTTTGTACAGTTCAGTTTGTTTTTCCCATGTAATATATTGTGTTCTTATGACGTGTGCTGTCGGGTGTCGCATCGCGCGGCACCACCCTCTGCGATCCTGGATGAGCGGATCCCGGTCCGCCACAGCCTGGTATCAGAGCTGCATTGGGGATAGCACAGTACTTAAGGACTGTATTATGGGAAAACTTAGGTTTACAGTGAGGAATCGGTAGTTTGCCCAAGTAAGGACTATATTAGTATAGTTACTTAAAGTGGCAAAGACTAACCTATGTGCTATAATTCTGAATTTTAATTATTTAACGACACACCTACGCTCTGGTAAGAATGGTAAGGAACGCCACCGAAAGCGGTTCAATTTCGGTTAGCTCCCCTGACGAGGAACGTGGTTCAGGAATGAGTCTCACAACTTGGTGTGAGACGTCAATAGGAAACTCTTGGACTCTTCATGTTCCTGAGTTCATATGAAACGCTGATCCCTAGCGTGCATTAGGCAAGTAAGTGGAGACCCATCGTGTGGTCAGTAACGCGAGAGTGTGTTCGTCTGGAAATAGCCCAGGAGGACATACGCAGCGCTTGCCATCGGCGTGCGCTGCAGGGCAGTAGGTGGTATCTGTTGGGTTGATAACATTCCCAACCGTGACGACCCGTTCATGACATACTCGGGTTCCCCGTGGTGTGGTGTTGAAACACGATCACGTACCTTGAGACGTGACCTAAGTCAAGGACGGTCGTATGGCAATGATACGGACGTTTGTATTTACTTTTAAATATGATCCTGCCTGAAATGAAAACAACCATTGAGTGCACCATTATTGTGTGGTCTTCTGCAGGTACTAACCACGTATGTATCCGTGTAGTAAACGTGTGCGAGATACCGTTTAGTACCACACTTGAGACGTATATGCCGGTATAATCCGGTTAGGATTTTCTTTTGTGAGAAACGTAGTACTGAGATATCATAGGCATATGCATGTAAAATAATGATAACAAGGAATTAAAAATCCCTAGGTTCAACAATTAAGACCCTGGTTGGGTATAAGAAGGGATAGTGGAGCAGGATAGCCAAAGGGATGAAAAACAGAGTGCTCTGTTTTGGGCAGCAAGTTTGCTGATCTTCAACAGGGCATAACTCACAGGTCTTTTAGCCTAGGGAGGTGTGGTGTATAGTTCTGGGAAGGTATTTAAGTGCTCTACAACTTTGTTGTAGACTTCCAGAGCTGAAACTCACCTTAAGATGGCTTAAGACCCAGAGGGATGTAGACTGTCCAGAATCAGGACAGAGTTAAACACTCTCTGGACTGTTCTGTTTTTCAAACATAACTCCTAGTAGAAAAATCAAAAATTTTCATAGGATACATCTTTAGAAAGGGTAGAAGATGTGTTAAATCTTTGCAATTCAAAGTTTCTGAAATTTCAGCACAGATTTCAGTGGAAACCGGAGTTGAAAACAGCAACTTTCCAAGGGAGGTGCTGTTAAAATTCTTCCAGAAATTCTGCTGACTTTGAATTAGCATAACATTTTAACCAAAGCTGATATGGGGGCAAATGAATACTCTTTGGAAATATACTGAAGTTAAATTTAACTTTGGTATTCACCTTGAGTCATGAAAATGCCCAGAACCAGATCAAAATCTTGGAATAGGTAGAAACTGGTCATTCTGACAGAAGAATGACAGTTGAACTCATTGGAGAGGGTGTTGTACCCTAAGGGTGGTACGTGATGACAACGCGATAGTAATGTCTTGTAGTGACCAAACCTAGTTATGGTGGGCTTCTAAAGAGGAGGTTCATCAAGTTGGATTAAACTAGCTTGTGTTTGGTCTGGTAATGGTGTAGCTTGTGCAAAGTTATTACATTATCTACTTACGAGATGTATCGCAGGTTTTATTGTCATTATGTTGTTACGCCTATTTTTATTGGACTGCATGCAATCTGTTGCGGGACTGATGTTTATTGTCGTATGGTTGCAGATGGTTCACACTAGGACCACGCACGAGGTTGGTGGCTCTAGCCAAGGGGGAGGCGATGACTCCCAGCCACCGGCCTACGACAGCACCCCGCAGCAGCAGCCACCGCCGCCGCCTCCGCTCACTCTAGCGGATGTGATTGCGGCACTGGTGGGAGGTCGTGAGGAGCAGACCGACCTGCTCCGCACGATCGTGCAGAATACGTCCCAGGTGGGGGGCGTCAAGACAGAGGGCCTCGTGAGCCCCGTGAGGTGTCGTACTCGGACTTCAAGAGTACGCACCCTCCAGTGTTCATAGAAGCCGAAGAACCACTGGAGGCTGATAACTGGCTGCGGACCATCGAGTCCAAGTTTGGGCTGCTCCAATGTACGGAGCGGCAGAAGACTCTATTCGCAGCGCAGAAACTCCACAGTGCCACTGGTGCGTGGTGGGCGAACTATGTCGCCTAACGTCCGGCCGGCCATGCCGTGGAACGGGAGGAATTCCGGGAGGCGTTCCGCGCCTATCATATTCCTCCTGGGATCATGAAGAGGAAGTTCCAAGAATTCTTGGAGCTGAAGCAGGGCGGGAGGAGTACCCATGACTACTCCCGTGCCTTTAACCATCTGGCGCAATACGCGTCAGACTATATCTCCACTGAGGAGAAGAAGCGGGAACACTTCTATCGGGGGTTACACCTCGAGATGAAGACACACCTCGTTCAGTGGAATCGCGGCACCTTCAATGACCTAGTCAATGCCGCGATCATGCAAGAGGATGCTCAGCGGGAGTTGGCAGCTGAGCAGCGGAAGCGCAGCGCCCCACCCAGCAGTGGGGGTGGCGCTCCCCAGAAGTACCGGATGGTGTATCGGACGCCATCCGGGCAGCAGTGGCAACAACCAGTGCGACCTCAACGGTTCGGGGGACGTCCTTTTCCGTCACCTCCGTTCCGTCCGCCGATGCCACCACCAAGACAGCAGCAGCAGCAGCAGCAGCAGACGGCACCCCGGGCATTTCCACCGCCACAACGCGCCCCGGGTTTCCATCCACCGATCAGCGGGGGACCACCCCGTTTCACCTGCTTCACGTGTGGCCAGGCGGGCCACTTCGTGAAGGACTGTCCCCAGGGGCAGCAGGACAGCGGGCAAGCCCAGTTCCAGGGCGGTGCTCGAGGCCGACCTCCGGTGAAGAAGGTTGGTCAGCGGACTGGGGGCATCCGCAACCTCGACAATGAGGACACCCCAGAGGGAGAAAACATGCTGGCGGGTACGTTTACTCTCAACAATCAAGCCATCATCATACTTTTTGATTCTGGTGCAACCCACAACTTCATAAGTGCATCATATGTGGTTAAGCATCAGCTGGAAGTCTTTCCAACTGAGTGTTCTTATATGATCTGCTCACCGGGAGGAAAGATTTCAGCAACTATGATGGTTCCGAAAGCACCACTGTGCTTAGGTGGGAAGATATATCCCACCACTATGATTATCCTTGAGGGGCAGAAGATTGATGCAATCTTGGGAATGTCATGGCTAAGTTACCATGGCGCTGTCCTGGAAACCCAGCACGGACGGTTCACCTCAACTCACCATTATACCGTCCACAGCCCCTCCTATTAGATAATCCACTCAGAGAGATTTCAGCGATCAACAATACTGAAGCCCTCAAATTAGAGGACATCCCCGTAGTCCGGGAGTACCCCGACGTGTTCCCGGATGATCTTCCGGGCATGCCACCTGAGCGGAACGTTGAGTTCAAGATTGAACTTGCACCCGGGACTACGCCCATATCACGGAGACCATACAAAATGGCTCCAAATGAGCTGGCTGAACTGAAAGAACAGCTCAATGATCTGTTGAGCAAGGGTTTTATTAGGCCGAGTTCCTCGCCTTGGGGATGCTCGGCGCTGTTTGTAAAGAAGAAGGATGAAACCCTGAGGTTGTGTGTGGATTACCGGCCGCTCAACGCCGTCACCATCAAGAATAAGTATCCACTGCCCCGCATCGACATATTATTTGATCAACTTGTGGGTGCAAGTGTGTTATCAAAGATGGACCTTCGCTCTGGATATCATCAGATAAAGATCCGGGCGAGGATATCCCGAAGATGGCTTTCTCGACGAGATATGGATTATATGAATATCTCGTCATGTCCTTTGGTCTCACCAATGCTCCAGCCCATTTCATGTATCTCATGAACTCAGTGTTTATGCCGGAGCTGGACAAGTTCGTGATAGTGTTCATCGACGATATCTTGGTTTACTCCAAGACAGAAGCCGAACATGCCGAACACTTGTGGATCGTTCTTCAACGATTGCAAGACCATAAGCTCTACGCCAAGTTCAGTAAATGCGAGTTTTGGATCAGCCAAGTGCCATTCTTGGGACATATCATCTCAGCTGAAGGCATTGCGGTTGACCCAAGCAAAATAAAGCAAGTGCTGAAATGGAATTCTCCCACTTCAGTCCATGAAGTCAGAAGCTTCCTCGGGTTAGCGGGATACTATCGGAGATTCATTCCAAGCTTCTCCAAGCTTGCTAAGCCGATGACAGAATTGCTGAAGAAAGGGACGAAATATGTATGGAACACGGCGTGTGAAGGAGCATTCCAAACATTGGTGAAGCATCTCACCACAGCCCCGGTCTTAGCCCAGCCGGATACAACAAAGCCCTTCGACGTGTATTGTGACGCGTCTGGTATTGGGCTCGGCTGCGTGTTGATGCAGGAAGGATGTGTGGTCGCTTATGGCTCACGCCAACTTCGGAACCATGAGGAGCACTATCCGACTCATGATCTTGAGCTTGCTGCAGTGGTATTGGCGCTAAAAATGTGGAGGCACTATCTCCTGGGGAATGTAGTGCATCTCTACACCGACCACAAGAGCTTGAAATACATTTTCACCCAGAAGGAGCTGAACATGAGGCAAAGGAGGTGGTTAGAACTGATCAAGTATTATGAGATCGAGATTCATTACCACCACGGCAAGGCGAATGTGGTTGCCGACGCACTAAGTCGGAAATCACATGTCCATCACCTCACCATTACACCGGTGGAGGAGGAAGAGCCGAGTTTATACTTGGTTCCTCATGGGTCGCTGTACAACCTTGCTCTCATCCCTACCATTAGGGAAGACATCATTGCAGCTCAGAAGATGGATAAAGGCATGGCACATCTCCGGAGACGGATAGACAATGGAGAGATCAAGTGTTTCCGGAAAGATGATGAGGGGACGCTATGGTTCAATGACCGCATAGTCGTACCCCGGGATATGGAACTGAGGAGAAAGATCCTCGATGAAGCTCACTTGTGACACGACCCCATTGGTCCTGTCGAGCCAGGATCATGCTGTGGGGTGCTGCGTTGCACAGCACCGTATAACACACGTCAAAGGCACAAAGCGGAAGCGGAAATTTTATTACATAAACAAGTTTATGAACATGTTTGCAGCAAAATAAGTTCAGTCTACTCTCACGGGCGTAGACTAAGCATCAAGTGCACGTTCAGCCCTCGAACGTGTCCTTGCTAGAACACACGCACACTAACTCTGCGGCGTGCACGACTCCCACTCGACGGGGTTCCCCTCCTGGGGTTCCGTCTCCTCTTCGGGAGTCCCTTCCTCATAGATTCCTGCAAAAGCTTCAAACACAAGCAGTGAGCACAAAGGCTCAGCAAGTCTGACCCGTCTCACCTAAACATGGAACTTCTACATGAGGGTAATGGGTTACAAGAGGTAAAAATCAGTTGCAAGGACTCACCTAATTAGTAGAACATTACTTTCAAGTTTTAGCAGCAGGTTGTGGAGAACCTTACGCTAAGGCACATGAGAGAGCCGCAATCAAACAAGAAACACATTTCTCTCATGTACCTTGCCCAAAGTTGAAAAGAACTTTAGTTAGCTCTAAGCTACAGCATATCATTAACAATCGATGTCCAGCTTTCAATCAGCAACATTTTAACATGTAACTAGCCTATTCTTTCTACGTCACGGTACAGTGAACAAGTGGTACTCATTGACCGCGAGGAACGGCGATTATAATCGATTTACACCTGCAGGGTTACCCGAACAACCCGTCACGTATGCCCGTACTCGATGTTGCCTATAACAACCATCACGGACGCCGTACGCGACTACCTTTCACCCGTTAGCCAAATGTTGAACCGGTCCAATGGTCCCGAGCAAGAGGTCTCTGCACGCGCATCTCAGTGCCGCCAGCCGATTTACACCTCGAGCTCTCAACCTACCCTCTGAACGACCAGCTATGCCTCAACACCCAGCTACCCGAGTTACATCAGTTTCCCGGTTCCCATATAGCCGGTAGGTCTTCGGTACTGTTCTAGCTTGTTCAACAGGCCCGCACACGGCTCGGTCCTCAATCGACACAAGCGGAGCTACAGCACACAGGCCCCAAAGTCCTGCTGCCCTTACCCTCCGCTTGGTCTCATTTTCTTGCCATGTGTTTCATTTGCTATCACTACCCGAGTCGAGTGCCTCTAGCCTATGCTCGCGAGTAGTTCTAACTACTCGACTTGTACCGAATCCTACTCTATCCTAGCAATGCAGTAGCTAGCGGGGTTTGCAATCCTAAACCCACCCATGGTTTTCTTGGCTATGCAGTTGGATTTCCACACAAGACTCTAATGCAAAGGATAGTAATACTCAAGTAAGTGCTCAAAACAATAAAAATTTGTAAAAACGGTTAATGCAAACCGGGGCTTGCCTTGCTGCTCTTGGTCGTAGGCTAGCTGTTCCTCCGGAGTAACGAAGTCTAGGACTTCGGGTTCCTCCTCGACCTTAGCGACTACATGATACAAGTAATACATGTATTAATTTAAATGCAGTTGTATTAAGTTTTAAGCTTGTAAAGCTTATAAGTCCCACTAGACAGACCCTATGACTGTGAAACTTTTACTGTGGCTTGGTTACAACCTAAATGGAGACTTGGTCAAGCTTTTAATTGCAGCAAAGCTCATTTGAGCCCTCCACAATTAATTTATGTCCTTGACCTTAATTGGAACTCTTAGGGTGTTCTAAGGATTTTCATGAAGCAAATTATGACTTTCTGAAAACTAGGTTTTCGGAGGATTCTAATGGAGTTGGTCTCTATTAATTTGGAAGTTCCTAACTAAAGATATGAGCTAAACAATTTCAGAGAAAATTCTGAAAATGTTTCTGAACATTTTCTATTTTCTCTGGAACAGTTTCACTAATCACACCATTAGGTGGATCAAATGAGCTCTAATGGATCTGAAATTTTTATGGTAGTTCAGGGATATTTTGGTGAACATCCCAGCAAAATTTCAGGATTTCCTCCAAGGGATCCTCCAGTTAAAATTCCTAACAATTTAAACTTTGATGAATTAATTCTGGAAAATTAAGGGTTTTCATGAAGTGAAACTTGATTTGCTGGAAAGTACTCGGAGAGCTGAATCCAGCAAAATTTGGTTCACTCAATTTGGAGCTTTCTAGCCAAAGTTATGAGGGTTTGAAGTTTGAAGGAAATCTGAAAATCGGGGAAAAGTTTAAACTCGCGCGTGGGCCCAGGGGACACGCGTCGCACGCCGGGGCGACAGCACACCGCGGCCCACAATGATTTTGCGCGCCAGCACACCCGATCCCAGCCGCAGCTGGATCCCGATTCAAAATATCTCCCGCTGACAGCTGGGGTCCACCCCTTCTTCAACCTCACGACGCCCGCGCTCCGCCGCCGAGGGATCTCGTCGGAGAGCTCGCCGCCGGCTGCTGTACAGCTCCAAACTTCTCGATTCTGGCCGCCCCTGCCTACTTTTACTCGGGGAACAGGATTCTAGGGTCAGCTGCTCATGACAATAGCCGGAGCATGGTCGGCGACGAGCCGCCACCTCGGAACGACTTCGGCCATGTCGGCTGACTACCCTAGCACCTCAGCTACTTGGGAAACCGGTCGGGAAGCACCAGTGGACCTCAGAGAAGGTCAACACGAGCTCGAGGCAGCTCAGGGAAGGCCCGAATTAGGTCCTCACCGTGCGCCCGATGCCGCCCGTCCATTCCGCCATTGGTAGACCTCAAATTACACCGGGTACAGAGGTTCTCCGGCCTAGAGTTGTGAAGGCAACTTGTGCGTTACCGTGTCTAGCTCGTGTGAGAGCGGCTTGAGGCCTTCTAATCTTTTCTAGAGCACGAATTAAACAGAATCGTACCCGAAGGTCGTTCTGCACACAGAAAGGGGAAAAATGGAAATTCATCGCCGGTGAGCAACCACTCGAGCTGTGGCTCGGGGGTGAGCAGCACCAGTCAGCAGCGCGTCCAAGGTTGCCTTGGCTCGGGCGTGACAGAGCCCTGGTTGGGCTGTCCACGAGAGCCCGAGGTGCGGCGGTTCCAAGTCCCGAATTTGATCTTTCGGCACAGCCGATATCAATCGGTTTCCACCGAATTCTAGCACGGGGAGGACGGAGGAAGGTCTCTAGTACCTTGCTGGGGCTCTGGAGTGGACGGAGGGAGCTGCGATCGGCGTTCTCCGATTGATTCCGAGCTGCGGAAATTTTCGGCCGGCGCTGAGTTCTTGCGGGGAAGAACGGCGGTGCCTCGGCCGGGGAGGGGGCAGGGGCCTTAAGAAGGCTCTGCACCGCCTCACGCCCGCGCGTGGGCAAGCAGCTGCTGGCGCAGCGGCTTCCCTCGGTGGCGATCACCGCTGCGGCTCGGCGACCCGAGTGAAAAAGTCTCAGTCGGTTTGATCTGAGCAGTGGCGGACATGTGGGTCCCACTTCCAGTTTTAACCTCTGAAATTTACTCCAAATCACTGTTGTAAACAGTGAACCCCATAGTACCCCTGGCAAATCAAATTATTCACCCATGAGCCATTTGAATTGATCAAAGTTCAAATGAGGTTTGGTTTGAATGAATTTCAGCACAAGTTCAGTTTGAAATTCAAATAAAGTTTGAATTTCTCCCACTTAGCTCATGTCAAGATCAACTCCAAATGGAGTGAAAATTGGTGTGTGAGCTCACAAAAATGTGCTGAGTAAGAATATGCCTCCCACTTTTAAATTCATGGGATAAAAACAGTTTGAATTTGAATATGGTTTCAAACTGCCCTCTCCCTAACTATACCCAAAATGACCTCAAAAAGGTTTTGAATTTGGGTGAAACTTGGCATGGACATCCTTAGTAAAGTGTAGGAGTTTTCATATGTACAGCCCATCTATATCACATGTGAGAAATACCACTTTTGCAATGTGTGAGTTTGTTCTCTAATGAGCATGTTGATAATTGTTACTTGCTCTTCATTTGTGTTCATCATCCTTCCCTCAAATGAGGTGTGTGGTGTGGTGATGAACACTGCAAATGTGTGTCAAAAACTGAGGCCCTTACATTCCTCCCCCCTTAAAAGAATCTCGTCCCGAGATTATAAGGTGAAAATGAGAGAGAGGACGGTGGAAAATTACTGGATATGCGACGTGAAAAAGCTGGGGTAGTTAGTGCGAAGGAATTCTTCGCTCTCCCATGTCGCTTCATCCATGGAGTGATTACTCCATAGAACCTTGTAGAACCACAACGTACGGTTGCGTGTAGTCCGGGCCTTTTCATCAATAGTCTGCACCGGTTCCTCCCGACAGGTGAGATCCGGTTGCAGTTCTTCAATGTCTTCCAGCTGAACGGTAGTTGATAGCTTGAGACACTTCCTCAGCTGGGAAATGTGAAAGACGTCGTGCACACCGGAAAGTGCTTCTGGTAATTTCAGCCGGTATGCCACTGATCCACATCCTTCGGTAATCTGGAATGGACCGATGAATCGGGGTGCCAACTTTCCTCTCACCCCAAATCTGTTTACGCCCTTCATTGGAGACACCTGTAGGTATACGTGATCTCCAACTTCGAATTGTAATGGGTGCCTCCTCCGGTCCGCATACTATTTCTGTCGGGATTGAGCGGCTTTTAGGTTTGCTTGAATTAGTCGAACCTTTTCTTCCGCGTTGTTGACAAGGTCAATCCCGAAGGTAACCCTTTCGCCAGACTCACACCAGTTCAATGGCGTGCGGCACTTCCTTCCGTATAGCGCCTCGTAAGGTGCCATCTTGATGCTGGCTTGGTACCCATTATTGTACGAGAACTCAGCTAACGGCAAGTGATCATCCCAATTCTTGCTGTGGTCGATAGAGCAAGCTCGTAACATGTCTTCTAAGATTTGCTTTACCCGCTCCGTTTGCCCATCCGTCTGCGGGTGGTATGCTGAACTACGGATCAGCTTCGTCCCCAAGGCAGCGTGTAGCTGCTCCCAAAAACGGGACACAAATAAAATGCCCCGATCCGAAATGATAGTACGGGGTACGCCGTACAAGCATAGGATCCGTGAGATGTACAGTTCAGCGTACTTCTTGGCGTTGTAGTTGGTGTTGGCCGGGATGAAATGGGCAACTTTGGTGAGCCGATCGACGATCACCCACACAGAATCATGTTTCTGCAAGGTGGTGGGTAACCCGACGATGAAATCCATGCTCACGTCCTCCCACTTCCAGGCAGGAATGCCCAGTGGTTGCAACAGTCCCGGTTTCCGCATGTGGTCTGCCTTCACCCTTCGACATGTATCACACTCGGACACGTATTTTGCAGTCTCACGCTTCATCCGTGTCCACCAAAACTTGCTCCTGAGTTCTTGATACATCTTGTTACTGCTGGGGTGAATAGAGAACTTTGATAAGTGAGCCTCATCAAAGATCTTCTTCCGTAGTTCCGGGTTTCGGGGTATGACGATCCGGTCCTTGAACCATAGGACGCCGTCTCCGTCCTTCCGGAAACATTTCAACTCCCCACTGTCTACACGTCTCCGCAAATGTGACATGCCCTTGTCATTTTTCTAGACTGCCGCTATCTCTTCACGGATGGTGGGGATTAAAGCTAGGTTGTAGAGAGCTCCGTGTGGAATCACATGTAGTGGTGGTTCGCTCTCTTCCAACGGTGTGATGGTCAGAGTATTGACGTGTGACTTGTGGCTCAGCGCATCTGCCTCTACGTTTGCCTTGCCCGGATGATAATGGGTCTCTATCTCGTAATCCTTTATCAGTTCTAACCATCTTCGTTGCCTCATGTTCAGCTCCTTCTGAGTGAATATGTACTTGAGGCTTTTGTGGTCGGTATATAAATGTACGAGGTTACCGAGTAGGTAGTGCCTCCACATTTTTAGTGCAAGTACTGTAACACCCCAAATTTTGGATTCAAAACTCTAAACCATGCTCAGAGGGGAATTTAAAAATTTTTGGACGTGTTGCATGTTTTGCAAAAATTCAAATTCAAACTGGAATTCAAATTAGACCCAAAACAGAAAAGAAATGGAAAAAGAAAAAGAAAAAAACGGGAAAAAACCGGCCAGTGGGCCGAAACCCGCCAGCCGGCCCAGTTTCCCCCGCGCCAGCCCGCCCCCGCGCGCGCCGCGCTGCCTCTCACCGACGGGTGGGACCCACATGTCATCCCTAACCCTGAGCCCCCGCGACCCCGGACTTTTCCCCGAGCGCGCGCGATCGCAACCGACCGGAAACCGCGTCCCGTCGCCCGAATTCTGGTCCCAGAGGACTCCAACTCGATCACAACAGACCCACCGCCCTTCCCAGGCTATAAAAACCCCAGCTCCGATCAGTTTTTCCCACGCGATCGCCGATTTTTACTCCGGTGAGCACCGAGACTTCGCCGGTGAATTCTGGCCGATCTAAGCTCGGAAACTCTGATCTAACTCGCTGGTCTTGATCCACCGCCTCCGGGGAACTTTGCAGGTGCAGAAAACTCGGAGAGTTACTGTGTAAACACAGCGCCGACGAGCTTCGCCGTGGTTTTGCCTCGGACCTTGCCGCCGATCACTTTCCAGGACCCCCGAGCTCGAGAAAACCCCCGAGGTGAGATCCCTGACCTCCCCTCTACCGATCTATGCCATAAGATCACAGTTCTAGGTAGAATTCTCGCGGATCCGAAACTTTCCGGCGAGATCGCCGCTTCCCGCCGCCGTGCGCCGCCGGCAGCGCCGCCCGCGCTCGATCAGAGCGACGTGGCCGCTTGTGCGCCGTTTATTTTAAATCGCACGGTAGGGTTTAAAACCCCGCGTACCGGTTCGATGTTATAATCTCAGCCGTCGGTTTAAAATCGGACGGTCCACGTCAGCCCCGCGTTATAAAGACTGGAATTCTTACGTGCTACCCCCTGGGGTTCTCTGGAATTGAGAGCTAGCCCCGGAAACTTCAGATCTAGCCCCTGGAACTCCAGAAAATCATGTAAATTCATTTAAAAATCAGTTTTAGCCCCTGGACTTAATAGAAATTAGGAAAAACACCTCTGATAAATGTAGCTAGACCCATGGAAATTATAAAAATAATATTATAGACCCTGTAATGGGGTGAATTCATTATTTTAACCCTGTTTAGTAATTAATTTAGAAAATTGAATATGTAACTAGTGTTTAAAAATTAAAAAGTGGGACAAACATAATTGTCAAAATTAATTAAAAACTTTCTCAGTACTTAGAAAACTTTGGAGTGAGATAAAAATATATTTTTGGGTTGAAATAAATTTGTTTCATCTATTATTCACATTTAGGGACGCATTTTTAAGTAAATAATAGTTATAGAAAAATAGGGAAAATAATTATGAAATAGTCTACATCAGAAGCCAAGGTCAAAATATGTTATTAAATTACTTAGGACCAGAACCTATACTGTTTAGGTGATGTATATTACTAATTTCATAATGAAATACACAATTATGCATAGGAATATAAATCTGAAAATATAGCAACTAGTAAATGGTAAATGGAGTTTCTAAAATACAAAGAATTTAGTTTAGAGTTGATAGGAGTTGTGAAGGCACATATGGAGAAGAAAAATACTTTCCATACATACTTGGTAGTTTAATGTAAGGAATTTATTTAAAACTGAAACACAACACATATAATGGTGAGTGAAGTTCATAAATATGAATGTGTGGTTTGTATGAAGTAGAGGTGTGAACTATGTCTTATGATTGTTGTTTTTCTTTTGCTATGTGTGATGGTATGAAGTAGAACCTGTTCAAGAACAAGTTATTCATTTCCAAGATCAGGACTACCCATTTCAAAAGCAGCAAGAAGGAGGCAAGTTTCCTTGACCACTTTGATCCTATGCTAGGATGTGTAGATAGAATTATTTGCATTGTCAAATGAAATATGAAACCCATGCTAGGAAAGTTTCCCTAGAATTGCATTACCTTGTTTCCTTGTAGCTTGGGTTGGGATTTATTTTGTCATGTCATTTATTTACATGCATATGCTTAGCCATGCTTAGAATGGGATAATTGGGATATGAGATCGTCAGTTTATTTTACCATACTCTTGAATGAGATATTCTGAGTTATGTAGAGGTAGGGATCAAGGCAAGTTGGATGTTTTGGTTGTGTGCTGGGTGCACGAGACTTGGGTTTGTGTTTAGTACTTGCCTGGATCCTAAGGACCGGTTCATGGAGCATGTAACCCGGCTTTACTGCCAACCACATTCTGAGATGGGGCAGCTTGGCCAATTAATTAGGTGTATCCCCGGCGTAGTATGGGTGTGTTGGATGGTGCGGGGAGTAGGTGTCAGCTGGACTACCATATGAACCGCAAGGCTCAAGAGGGGGCCACTGCAGCGGGGTTGGAGCCTCTTGTATGCTGTTAGGGGTGAAACCTCAGTGGGCCCACGCTCGTCGGGAATCCCTTTGTAAAGGCTTCGTAGTGATCTCCTGGCTGCACACCTGGGAAGTGTGAATGTGGATCGTAGCCACTGGCATAATGGAGGTTCTTTTAGTCCACCCGGCAACGGGGGATGAAATCACTACTTGTGGGTACAGTGGTACAAACTCTGCAGAGTTAAAACTGTCTTGACAGCCGTGCTCACGGTTAAGAGCGGCCTGGACTTATTCATGATTAGAGGATTGATGGTTGTGAATGTTAAGCGGGAAGCTTAACATTGGAAATGACGTTATGGTTATTGGATTATGATGATGGGATGGGAGATTGGGACCATTTCACCTGTGTAGTAATGTAGGTGCTTAATAAGCTAAGGTGATAGGTATTAATTGCGTAGTGCTTTAACCATGAGTTCAACCTCTCCTTGTTCTAGCCATGCATGATATAATTTTCCCACACTTCCTGAGTACCATTGGTACTCAACCTTGCATATTTGTTGGTTTATATTGCTGCTCAGGTCAAGATAATGAGGTGGTGTATAATGACCAAGATTTTGGACCCGAGGAAGGTTTTTAGGTTCATGAAGACCCCCGGGCAACGCCTGTGATGGAGCCCTAAAAGAATAATATTCCGCTGCTAGTTTATTTACTTGTGATGAAGCATTAGTGTCCATTGAGACATTTGCGATGTAAGACTTATTTATATTCGACACCTGGCTTGTAATAAATGATGCTTCACTATTTGTCATCACATGTATGAGAAAATGATCCTGGCATACATGTGATATTCACTCGGTTGTTCTTCGGAAAAACCGGGTGTGACAGAGGTGGTATCAGAGCCAAGGTTGCCTGTAGGAACGTGGACCTAGGTAGAAATGGACGTATTTAAGGGCCCTATTTTCTTAAAAACTATTTTCCAAGGTGTGGGTGGAAAAGTGTTATTAAAAGAGTCATTTTCTTCATCTTACCCCAACTTTCATTCAAAATAGGATTTTTATTTGAGAATTTATCTAACCTAATTTTAACTTCTTTTGTTTTTAGATGGTTCGCATGATTCGCACCGCTCGTAAGTCCACAGGAGGGAGAGTTCCCGTAGTTGCCCTTGCCGAAAGAGAGGAGAGTCGTCCAGTGACGTACCTTTCCTATGGATTGGCAGTAGGAGATTTGTTGCGCCGTCTTCGACGTATGCTCGAAGCCGCCGGCAATACGGGCAAGCTTATCATCCACTATAACTCCACCAGGACCATCCGTGAGAAGAGGGAAGAATGGAGTTCGGAGATGAGGATTATACACGAGAATCAGCTGCTTAAGATTCACCATTCTCCAGCTTGTCGAGCAACACAAGTTGACGCGGAGAAAGATGTCACCTGGGAGGCCATCACCTGCCAGAGTCACATCTATCGTCGCCACTTGGACAAAACTGAGTACATGTATGTCCTCCAACGTGAGAGTGGTACCACGGAGTACAAGTACCCACCGGTGCAGCAAGGGACTTCCCATGAGCACATGGACTTGTGCTTGGAGGATGCTGCTATGCTCAGCACTCGACTGCAGGAGTGTCAACAAGAGCTTCAGGATGTCCGAGACACCCTGAAGGAAACGGAGGCGTTGCTGCGAGCTTGCTTAAAGGCGAGAGAAAGAGGAGATGGGAATGAACTGTGTGTCACCGTGAGTGATCCATGGACTCCTGACTCCCCGGATCGCCGAGCGATCAGGCGTCGTCGCACTTCTCCACCAGCAGCCTCCCCACCCAAAGCAGAGTCAGAAGGTAGCCGAAATGAGGAGGAAGATCCCGAGGAGCCAGCTCAAGAGGACGAGTAGTGTAGAGTCTTTCCCCTAGCTAGCATAGATAATGCTTGGTGTGTGACGTGAGTAGTTACGTAGTTAATGGTGTGATAATGCTTGGTGTGTGACGTGAGTTGTGGAAGCCATGAGTAATTGTCCACAGCCTCGTCTTCAGATTGTTTTGCTTTGGTGTGTGGACCCACAGGAAATAATAGTGCATTTATTTGGTGTGAGATATAAACCCTCGTAAAATTTTAACAAAGCCTCAACACCTCAAAGTATCAACAAGTGAAAGTAGTAGGATGATACTAAATGGTATCAAATTAACATTTGATTGATTCTGCCAGATGGCCGGAAGAGGAAAAGGACGTGCTGCCAACCCCGCCAACAACAATGATGAGGCATGCAACCCTCATCTTTCTGGAGGCCAGGACCGGGGTGGTCGCCGTGAAGAAATTGATCCTCTCCACCAAATGCTGGAGAATCAAAATCAGCTCATCCAGAACTTGACTCAAGTGGTGGCCAACTTGCATCAAGTTCCACCTCCACAAGCGGCACCACGCCAACCAAGGTTGAGTGAGTTTCTAGGAACTCAACCTCCAAAGTTTGCAAGTGCTGCTGAACCTCTGGAGGCAGATGATTGGCTGAAGACCATTGAAAGTAAGATGAGGATAATACAATGCCAAGGGTATGAGAGGGTGCTGTTTGCCTCTCATCAATTGCAGGGACCTGCTGCGGATTGGTGGACCGCCTATGTGGCCGCCCATCATGACCCTGAGAACATCACTTGGGAAGAGTTCAAGCGTAGCTTCCGCAACCACTACATCCCAAGAGGTGAACTCAAAAACAAGAGGAAAGAGTTTCTGGGACTGCAGCAGGGAAACATGACGGTGAGGGAATACCTCACTAAATTTACTCAACTATCCCGTTATGCTCCACGAGACATAGAGACTGATGAGCAGAAACAAGATTGTTTCGTGGAAGGACTTACCGCAGAGATGCAGTGTGCAATGTCCTCCAATGAGTATGAAAGCTTTCAAAAGATGGTGGACAGAGCATTTGTGGTGGAAAGGAAGCTAAAGGCCCTAGAAAATGAGAATAAGAGGAAGGCGGGGTGGTCACATCAAGCCTCAGGGAGCAACACCCGCCCACGTATGATGCAGCAACCCACGGGGCAGGTGAGTCGTGCTGCGGTACCCTATTCAGCACCAAGAGGGTACAACCCAAACTACAGGCCACCCGCAGCACCTGCACAGCCGCCACGTCAGTTTGTGCAGCAGCCTCGCCCCGCATATACACCTCGACCAGCAGTGCAAGGACCCCCGAACCAACCCCAAGACAACAAAGGCCAAGCACCTAAGGTTGGGGTGCAATGTTTTAGCTGTGGTGAAGTGGGGCACTACGCCCACAAATGCCCAAAGAAGAAGCCCGCGCCGCCACAACAGCAGAATGTATTGAGAGGACGGGTGAACCACGTCACTATGGAGGAAGCACAAGAGGCACCCGACGTGGTAGTTGGTAAGTTTCCTGCCAATTTACACCTTGCAACTCTGCTGTTTGATTCTGGTGCTACCCACTCGTTCATTGCTCAAGGGTTTGTTAAGAAGCATGACCTAGCAACCACACAAATGAACCATATGCTAGCGGTAAACTCTCCAGGTGGAGAAATAAGGACAAGACAAGTGTGTCCCAAAGTGAACCTAGACATTAATGGGGTAGTATTTACGGCTAACCTCATAGTGATAGATTCGCAAGGGATAGATATTATTTTGGGTATGGATTGGTTGACCAAACATAAAGGAATCATCCATTGTTCGACCAGAACGGTGGAACTAACTCACCCCAGTGGCACCAAAGTAAAGTTCATAACAATACACGAGCCTAGGAGGGACATTAAATTAAATCAAGTGGAGGTGAAAGTTGAGGAAATCAGGACTATCAGGGAATATCCAGATGTTTTTCCGGAGGAGTTGCCAGGTATGCCTCCCGACCGTGACGTGGAATTCGCAATTGAGCTAGTACCGGGAACAACCCCGATATACAAGAGACCTTATCGAATGGACTCCAAGCAGCTAGAAGAGCTCAAGGATCATTTGAGAGAATTGACGGAGAAGGGGTATATTCGCCCTAGTTCCTCACCATGGGGAGCTCCTGTGATATTTGTGACCAAGAAAGACGGAACCCAAAGGTTATGCGTGGATTACCGTGCCTTGAATGAGGTAACCATCAAGAACAAGTACCCATTACCCCGCATTGAAGACTTGTTTGATCAGTTGAGGGGAGCTTGTGTGTTCTCAAAAATTGATCTCAGGTCGGGGTACCACCAACTCAAGATAAGGCAATCAGATATTCCCAAGACAGCTTTCGTATCTCGGTACGGACTGTATGAATACACCGTCATGCCTTTCGGGCTAACCAATGCCCCGGCATATTTCATGTACCTCATGAACAAGGTATTCATGGAATATCTGGACAAATTTGTGGTGGTTTTCATAGATGATATTCTCGTCTTCTCCAAAGATGAAGAAGAACATGAGAAACATCTAAGGTTGGTGTTACAGAGGCTGAGAGAACACCAACTATATGCCAAGTTGAGCAAGTGTGAGTTTTGGCTGAAGAGAGTTCCCTTTTTAGGACATATCATCTCGGAGGGAGGAATCTCCGTAGATCCCGCCAAAATCGAGGATATCCAGAAGTGGAAGACCCCTGAAAATGTCGGGGAAGTTCGAAGCTTTTTGGGATTGGCTGGATACTATCGACGGTTTATTGAGGGATTCTCCAAGATCTCGAGACCTCTCACCAAACTGTTGGAAAAGGGAATCACATTCACCTGGACGCCACAGTGCGAGACGAGCTTTCAAGAGCTAAAGAAGAGACTGACAACAGCCCCAGTGTTGGTTATGCCAGATATGCAGAAGAATTTCACAGTGTACTGCGATGCCTCTGGAAATGGGTTGGGATGTGTTCTCATGCAAGAAGGACATGTCGTGGCTTATGCATCCCGGCAGCTTCGGAAGCACAAGAAGAACTATCCTACACATGACCTAGAACTAGCTGCAGTGGTACACGCGTTGAAAATTTGGTGGCACTATTTGATGGGGAAGAGGACAGAGATATATACGGATCATAAGAGTTTGAAGTACATATTCACACAACCAGATCTCAACCTCAGACAAAGGAGATGGTTAGAGCTAATCATTGACTTTGATGTGGGCATCAACTATCATCCCGGGAAAGCAAACGTCGTGGCCGATGCTTTGAGTCGGAAAGTGCAGATCAATATGTTGAGCTTGAAGGACATGCCTGCAGAATTGAAGGACGAGGTTATAAGACTCAATCTATGTCTAGTAAATAGTGGTGAAGCCATCGCCATGGAAGTGGACTCCACACTCGAGCGAGACATACGCGAGGGCCAAAAGAATGATGAGAAGATACAAGAGATCCGACAGCTCATCAAGGAAAATAAAGCTCCTGGTTTTAGAGAGGATGAACAAGGAACAGTGTGGCACGGGAAAAGGATCTATGTGCCAGAAGTAAAAGAGATCCGTGAATTAATTTTGAAGGAGGCTCACGATTCCGACTATTCCATTCATCCTGGGAGTACGAAGATGTACCAGGACCTCAAGAGCAGGTATTGGTGGTATGGCATGAAGCGAGATGTCGCGGAACATGTTGCCCTATGTGACACATGTCAGTTGGTGAAAGCTGAACATCAACGACCCGCGGGATTGTTGCAACCACTCAAAGTGCCTGAATGGAAATGGGAAGAAATCAGCATGGATTTCGTCGTGGGATTGCCTAGGACCCAATCAGGGTATGATTCAATATGGGTCATCATTGATAGGCTAACCAAGGTAGCTCATTTCATTCCTGTGAAAGAAAGCTACAGCGGATCCAAATTGGCAGAATTGTACATGTCAAGGATTGTGTGTTACCACGGAGTGCCAAAGAAGATAGTGTCGGACCGAGGGACACAGTTCACCTCGAGGTTTTGGCAAAAGCTGCATGAAACCATGGGAACCCATCTGAACTTCAGCTCTGCCTATCATCCCCAAACTGACGGGCAGACGGAGATAACCAATCAGATCCTTGAAGATATGTTAAGGGCATGTGCACTCAAAAACAATAGGAGTTGGGACAAGAACTTACCGTATGCGGAGTTTTCCTATAACAACAGCTATCAAGCTAGTATGAAGATGTCACCGTTTGAAGCTTTGTATGGAAGGAAGTGCAGAACTCCCCTATTTTGGAACCAAACAGGAGAAAGTAAAGTGTTTGGTCCAGAAGTGCTACAAGAAGCCGAGGCGAAGGTGAGGGAGATTCGCAACAACTTGAGGATAGCACAAACCCGCCAGAAGAGTTATGCTGATGTACGAAGAAGAGAGCTCGTTTTCAACGTGGGAGACTATGTTTATCTCAAGGTGTCCCCTATCAGAGGACTTCGTCGGTTCAAGGTGAAAGGGAAGTTGTCACCTCGATACATCGGACCCTTTCAAGTTTTGGAAAGGAAAGGCGAAGTGGCGTACCAACTAGAGTTACCGGTTCATCTATCGGATGTGCACGATGTATTCCATGTGTCACAACTCAAGAAATGTCTGAGGACGCCTGAGGAGGTGTTACCCATGAATGAAGTGGATGTAGCTGAAGATTTGTCTTATGCCGAGCAACCATACAAGAATTTGGAGACAATGGAACGCCTCACCAGAAACAAGAGAATCCGGATGTGCAAGGTGCAGTGGAAGTATCACTCAGAAGAGGAAGCTACCTGGGAAAGGGAAGATGAGCTCAAGGCACAATTTCCGGAATTGTTTTCTTAGAAACACCAATCTCGAGGACGAGATTTCTTTTAAGGGGGGTAGAGCTGTAACACCCCAAATTTTGGATTCAAAACTCTAAACCAAGCTCAGAGGGGAATTTAAAAATTTTTGGACGTGTTGCATGTTTTGCAAAAATTCAAATTCAAACTGGAATTCAAATTAGACCCAAAACAGAAAAGAAATGGAAAAAGAAAAAGAAAAAAACGGGAAAAAACTGGCCAGTGGGCCGAAACCCGCCAGCCGGCCCAGTTTCCCCCGCGCCAGCCCGCCCCCGCGCGCGCCGCGCTGCCTCTCACCGACGGGTGGGACCCACATGTCATCCCTAACCCTGAGCCCCCGCGACCCCGGACTTTTCCCCGAGCGCGCGCGATCGCAACCGATCGGAAACCGTGTCCCGTCGCCCGAATTCTGGTCCCAGAGGACTCCAACTCGATCACAACAGACCCACCGCCCTTCCCCGGCTATAAAAACCCCAGCTCCGATCAGTTTTTCCCACGCGATCGCCGATTTTTACTCCGGTGAGCACCGAGACTTCGCCGGTGAATTCTGGCCGATCTAAGCTCGGAAACTCTGATCTAACTCGCTGGTCTTGATCCACCGCCTCCGGGGAACTTTGCAGGTGCAGAAAACTCGGAGAGTTATGGTGTAAACACAGCGCCGACGAGCTTCGCCGTGGTTTTGCCTCGGACCTCGCCGCCGATCACTTTCCAGGACCCCCGAGCTCGAGAAAACCCCCGAGGTGAGATCCCTGACCTCCCCTCTACCGATCTATGCCATAAGATCACAGTTCTAGGTAGAATTCTCGCGGATCCGAAACTTTCCGGCGAGATCGCCGCTTCCCGCCGCCGTGCGCCGCCGGCAGCGCCGCCCGCGCTCGATCAGAGCGACGTGGCCGCTTGTGCGCCGTTTATTTTAAATCGCACGGTAGGGTTTAAAACCCCGCGTACCGGTTCGATGTTATAATCTCAGCCGTCGGTTTAAAATCGGACGGTCCACGTCAGCCCCGCGTTATAAAGACTGGAATTCTTACGTGCTACCCCCTGGGGTTCTCTGGAATTGAGAGCTAGCCCCGGAAACTTCAGATCTAGCCCCTGGAACTCCAGAAAATCATGTAAATTCATTTAAAAATCAGTTTTAGCCCCTGGACTTAATAGAAATTAGGAAAAACACCTCTGATAAATGTAGCTAGACCCATGGAAATTATAAAAATAATATTATAGACCCTGTAATGGGGTGAATTCATTATTTTAACCCTGTTTAGTAATTAATTTAGAAAATTGAATATGTAACTAGTGTTTAAAAATTAAAAAGTGGGACAAACATAATTGTCAAAATTAATTAAAAACTTTCTCAGTACTTAGAAAACTTTGGAGTGAGATAAAAATATATTTTTGGGTTGAAATAAATTTGTTTCATCTATTATTCACATTTAGGGACACATTTTTAAGTAAATAATAGTTATAGAAAAATAGGGAAAATAATTATGAAATAGTCTACATCAGAAGCCAAGGTCAAAATATGTTATTAAATTACTTAGGACCAGAACCTATACTGTTTAGGTGATGTATATTACTAATTTCATAATGAAATACACAATTATGCATAGGAATATAAATCTGAAAATATAGCAACTAGTAAATGGTAAATGGAGTTTCTAAAATACAAAGAATTTAGTTTAGAGTTGATAGGAGTTGTGAAGGCACATATGGAGAAGAAAAATACTTTCCATACATACTTGGTAGTTTAATGTAAGGAATTTATTTAAAACTGAAACACAACACATATAATGGTGAGTGAAGTTCATAAATATGAATGTGTGGTTTGTATGAAGTAGAGGTGTGAACTATGTCTTATGATTGTTGTTTTTCTTTTGCTATGTGTGATGGTATGAAGTAGAACCTGTTCAAGAACAAGTTATTCATTTCCAAGATCAGGACTACCCATTTCAAGAGCAGCAAGAAGGAGGCAAGTTTCCTTGACCACTTTGATCCTATGCTAGGATGTGTAGATAGAATTATTTGCATTGTCAAATGAAATATGAAACCCATGCTAGGAAAGTTTCCCTAGAATTGCATTACCTTGTTTCCTTGTAGCTTGGGTTGGGATTTATTTTGTCATGTCATTTATTTACATGCATATGCTTAGCCATGCTTAGAATGGGATAATTGGGATATGAGATCGTCAGTTTATTTTTACCATACTCTTGAATGAGATATTGTGAGTTATGTAGAGGTAGGGATCAAGGCAAGTTGGATGTTTTGGTTGTGTGCTGGGTGCACGAGACTTGGGTTTGTGTTTAGTACTTGCCTGGATCCTAAGGACCGGTTCATGGAGCATGTAACCCGGCTTTACAGTGCCAACCACATGCTGAGATGGGGCAGCTTGGCCAATTAATTAGGTGTATCCCCGGCGTAGTATGGGTGTGTTGGATGGTGCGGGGAGTAGGTGTCAGAGGCTCAAGAGGGGGCCACTGCAGCGGGGTTGGAGCCTCTTGTATGCTGTTAGGGGTGAAACCTCAGTGGGCCCACGCTCGTCGGGAATCCCTTTGTAAAGGCTTCGTAGTGATCTCCTAGCTGCACACCTGGGAAGTGTGAATGTGGATCGTAGCCACTGGCATAATGGAGGTTCTTTTAGTCCACCCGGCAACGGGGGATGAAATCACTACTTGTGGGTACAGTGGTACAAACTCTGCAGAGTTAAAACTGTCTTGACAGCCGTGCTCACGGTTAAGAGCGGCCTGGACTTATTCATGATTAGAGGATTGATGGTTGTGAATGTTAAGCGGGAAGCTTAACATTGGAAATGACGTTATGGTTATTAGATTATGATGATGGGATGGGAGATTGGGACCATTTCACCTGTGTAGTAATGTAGGTGCTTAATAAGCTAAGGTGATAGGTATTAATTGCGTAGTGCTTTAACCATGAGTTCAACCTCTCCTTGTTCTAGCCATGCATGATATAATTTTCCCACACTTGCTGAGTACCATTGGTACTCAACCTTGCATATTTGTTGGTTTATATTGCTGCTCAGGTCAAGATAATGAGGTGGTGTATAATGACCAAGATTTTGGACCCGAGGAAGGTTTTTAGGTTCATGAAGACCCCCGGGCAACGCCTGTGATGGAGCCCTAAAAGAATAATATTCCGCTGCTAGTTTATTTACTTGTGATGAAGCATTAGTGTCCATTGAGACATTTGCGATGTAAGACTTATTTATATTCGACACCTGGCTTGTAATAAATGATGCTTCACTATTTGTCATCACATGTATGAGAAAATGATCCTGGCATACATGTGATATTCACTCGGTTGTTCTTCGGAAAAACCGGGTGTGACAAGTACCACGGCAGCGAGCTCCAAGTCGTGAGTTGGATAATTCTGCTCATGGTTCCTAAGCTGCCGTGATCCATACGCGACCACTCTTCGGTCTTGCATCAGCACACATCCGAGTCCAATGCCGGATGCATCGCAGTACACATCAAACGGTTTTGTTGTGTATGGCTGCGCCAAAACCGGTGCTGATGTCAGGTGCTTGACTAAAGCCTTGAATGCTGCTTCACATGCTGGACTCCAAACATATTTGGTAGCCTTCTTCAGCAGCTCTGTCATTGGCTTGGCAATCTTCGAGAAGTTCGGAATGAACCTCCGATAATATCCCGCGAGTCCGAGGAAACTCCGTACCTCATGAACAGTTCTCGGGGATTTCCAATTCAGCACTTGCGTGATCTTGCTCGGGTCCACAGCGATACCCTCCGCTGAGATGATATGCCCGAGAAAATGCACTTGCGATATCCAAAACTCGCATTTGCTGAATTTTGCGTATAACTTGTGATCCCGCAGCCGTTGCAAGACTATACGCAGATGTTTCTTGTGATCTTCCTCCGACTTGGAATATACTAGGATGTCGTCGATGAAGACCACGACAAACTTGTCCAGCTCCGGCATGAATACCGAGTTCATTAAGTACATGAAGTGAGCTGGAGCATTGGTGAGGCCGAAGGACATGACCAGGTACTCATAAAGTCCGTACCTCGTCGAGAAAGCCGTCTTCGGAATTTCCTCAGCCCTTATCTTAATCTGATGGTACCCGGATCTTAAATCCATCTTGGAAAAGATCTTTGCTTCGACCAACTGATCAAACAACATGTCGATCCGTGGCAACGGGTACTTGTTCTTGATGGTTACGGCGTTTAATGGACGATAGTCCACGCAAAGCCGCAACGTCTCATCCTTCTTCTTGACAAATAATGCCGAACAACCCCATGGCGAGGAGCTCGGCCTAATAAAACCCTTTTCCAGAAGGTCCGTGAGCTGAGTCTTCAGTTCAGCCAACTCCTTGGGCGCCATCTTGTACGGCCTTCGGGATATTGGCATGGTTCCAGGTACAAGTTCAATCTTGAACTCCACCTCTCTATCGGGTGGCATCCCCGGCAAATCATCCGGGAATATGTCAGGGAACTCTTGGACCACTGGAATATCTTCCAATCTGGTAGTAGTGGACTGGTAGACACTTGGAAGTTTTATTTCTGGACTGTCCAGAAATAATGAGTGAGACTCGTGCACCTCTGAGTTCAAGTGCACGACTCGGAGGACGGTGTCTAAAACAGCGCCGTGGCGGATTAACCACGACATCCCTAAGATGACATCGACCTTTTGTCCCTCTAAAATTATGAGAGACGTAGGGTAAACTCTACCCTCTAAGCACAATGGTGCCTTTGGGACCATCATGCTTGCTGAAATTTTCCCACCCGGTGAACAGATCACATAGGGACTATCGGTGGGTAGTATTTGCAAGCTATATTTATCAATGAAAGCTTGGCTAATGAAGCTATGCGTGGCGCCTGAATCAAATAGTACTATAGCGGGATGCTGGTGGAGTTGAAACATACCCGCAAGGATTGGCTCGCCCTCCGGCACGTCCTCAATGGCAAGCTGGTGAACGGTGCCGGGCCTAGGGTTTGCCCGCCGCGCATTAGTAGGTTTCTGGGGCTGATTCCTCCCCAGAAACTGTGGTGCCACTCCGCCGCCTTGCCTCTCCGGGCAACTGCTCGCGAAGTGCCCTGGACGACAACACTTGTAACATGTGGGCTGGTGGAGTGCTCGGTGGACGAAAGCCCAGCATGCGTTGCTGAGGTGCAAACGCACGCGGCATCGCCCGCTGCTGTTGTTGTTGTTGCGGCGGTACTGGCAGTGCCGGCCGGAATGCCGGTGAAGAGTACGGCCGACTGCGGAACGGCATCGACCGCTGTGGTGGCTGCCAGCGTGGACCTGATGGTGGGCGATTCACCATCCGAATCTTCTGAGAAGGACCGCCTCCTTCTCCACTGCCCTGCAGCACGCTTCGCTTTCGCTCTGCCGCCGCCAACTCCTTACCGGAGTCCTCCTGAAAAATCGCAGCATCAATGATGTCGTTGAGGCTGCCGCGATTGAACATCGCCAACTTGTCCTTCAGGAGCGGGTTAAGCCCCTGGTAAAAGTGGTCCCGCCGCTTCTCATCCGTATCTGCGTGATACGACGCGTAGAGCGCGAGATCGTTGAACGCTCTGGAGTATTCCAGCGCGTTCCGGCTCCCTTGCTGCAGGTGTAAGAACTCCTGCATCTTCCTCTTCATTAAACCTGGCGGTATATGATAGGCCCTGAAGGCCGTTCGGAACTCCGTCTAGGTCATCACTCGGTCGGTGGGCTGTGAAGCACAGAAGTTGGCCCACCACGCGCTCGCGGATCCTTGGAGCTGCTGGACCGCGAACTGAGTCTTGCGCTGCTCGCTGAGCTGGAGCAGCCTGAACTTCATCTCTATGGCGCGGAGCCAGTTGTCCGCGTCAAGTGGTTTATCCGCCCTTGAGAATACTGGGGGAGGAGTTGCCAGGAAGTCGGAGTAGGAGCTCTGTTGACGCTCCTCATGGTCTTGACGTCTCTCCGGGCGAGACGTATTGGCGATGAGAGTCTGTAGCAACTCTGTGTGCTGCTGATGCGAGCCCGCCATTGCCGCGACGATGTCGGCCAATGTAACTGTTGGCAGTGGCGGTGGCGGTGTTTGTTGTTGCTGTTGCTGCTGTTGTTGTCCCGAGGAGTCCTCGGGAGGTGGTTGGGAGGTCTCTCCCCCTTGACTGGTACCCCCAACGTCAGGGTTGGCACGAGTACGCGTCATTCTGAAATTCAAAACAGCAGCGATTAGCACATGTCTTACTCAAAATTTCCATAAGCAACAGTAGGTATTGAAGAGACGCATGATTAATTTGCACAACATTCACATATATTGATAAAGCATAAACTTTATACAAGATACATTATTCTCGGATCTCCGAGAAGTCGTGCTCATGTCGTCACTACCTATACATACGCTACTGCTTACGCGACATGTCACTGATTACAAAAGTTGGGTTACGCTACCCTAGCTGCCCTACATGGCAACCGTAACCCCCTACTCGGAGTAGCACTCGACCTCCTGTGGGTCGTCTTCCTCCGGTACCTCTGCTGGTGGCTCTGGATCTACCACCTCTTCTCCCATTCCGGGTTCTCCCATTGCTGGAAGACCCAAGACTACCGGTATGCCTAACACCGGAGGTACGAGGTCCTGCAATGCATGCACCTCGTCCATAGCCTGGTTGTAGTCCTCTTCCCAGCCTTGTCCTTCCTCGATAGCGTCGTCTCGCTCTTGAGCAAGGTCCTCATTCTGCTGGGTTAGGGTCTGCACCAGCTCTTGCAACGCCGCGATGTCAACACGGCTCTTCTTCCTTGCCTTCTTCAGACGACGCAACTGATTGTGCTGTTCATTCAGTCGCTTGATCGTCGGAAGGAGCACATTGCGGAGTGCGCCGTGGGCACTCTCGAAATGGTCTCCACGGCTCGTGCTCTCCTTGAGCTTTGTGGCGAGATGCTCCGTATGAACAGCTTGGCTGTCCATCACGGCGTTTCCCGCCCGCATCTGGAGGCTGAGATTTGCCTCTGCGGGGTTGTACCTTGGGCAACTCGGATCCGTTGCCTCCAGGTACCTCTCTTCCCACACCTGCTGAGCTCGTCCCTCCACCGTAACAAGTGCGTATGGAGTGCCCTCCATAGCCTGCACATGTAGTTGGCAGAAACGTGACATAGTGTCACGGGCTGCCACTTGCCACATCCCTTCCGGTTGTCTCCCTCTCACCGTGACAGTGAACGGCACCCAACCGGGTGGCGTAGGTCCTGCAGGAACCTCGACATGGATCGTCCACGTCTTGTTCCCCTCTTCGCCTTCTTCCTTGGCGAAGTATTGCGGCATCTGGTCGTACCCAAAATATTGGAGCATTTGCCACAATGCTTCCAGGTAGCCGCTACGGTCAGAACCGTGGGAAACTACCCACCCGTTCTCCAACTGTTTATCTGCTGCCATCTGTAAAAATATATTTGAGAAATGTCAAATATTTATTTAAACAGTAAACCATTGAGTTATAACATAAGGCATGTCATTTAACCCATGAAACTTGGAAACATAGTTCAAATTTTAAACAAATTTGACTGCTGATCTGCTGTTCCCATGACAGCCCTGACCAGTTTCCATTTCAACCTGATTTAGGCCATGTTAAAGCAAAACTAATTCTGGGGTCCAACATCAAAGTTAAAGATAACCTCAATAGCTTTCCAGCAAGTATTTGCTCGGCCTAAGATCCGTCCTGGTTCAAAAGTTATGAGATGTCAAAGTTAACAGAATTTCTGGAAGCAATTGGACAGCACCTCCCTGCCTTAGGTACTGATTTGATCCAAAAATCCCAGTTACTTCTGTTCCTAATCTGACAAAAATTTATGTTACAAAGTTGTAACCCATCTCATAATCTTTCCAGAACTACCTAATTTTCTATTTTTGGATTTTTATGCAGGAAGTTATGCTCAATTTACAGAGAGTTTACAGAGAGTCTTTGCTCTGCCCTGTTTTCTGGACAGTTTCAACTCTACTGCATTTTTCGATTGGTTAAGGGATGAAAAACCTCTGGACCTCAACAGAAGAGTTGTAAAGCTCCTCCAAAGCTTTCCAGAAATGTATCATATGACCCCAACCTCGAAAGAACTCAACCTCTAACCTCTGATTAACTTCAGCCTTGATTCAGCTGAAAACAGAGTGCTCTGTCCTTAACAACCTATAAGTTGAAAACTTGTTAACTTTGAATATCCTGTTTGAGGAAAGGAGTTACACCAAGTTTTACTGCTTTGGATCAAAACCTTCAAGTTTTTAAATGACGTTGTTCATTTAATGGGGTGTGACGTCGATGCGTCACCAGCATGTCGGTACTACGTTCTCACAAAGAAAAACCTATACCGGACTTAGCCGGCTTCGTTATTTCAGTGGCACTAAACGTCACTCGCACACGGATGCTACACGTCTATCGTTCCGTGGTCAGGATACCTGCAGAAACTCAAACAATCATCAGACTCGGCTGCACACCGAGCCCGGAATCCATACAGTTCGTACATCCGGCCGTCATCACTCGCCCGGATGTTCTCAAGCCAAACACGCCTTGAGTTACGTGTTCACGTTTCAGACCACATGACGGGATCTCCCAAGTTGCACCACGCATGCCAGGGACAGACGTTACTCGAATACCCCAAACGACATGAAGAGTCTAGAGGATACCAAAGCGGGTCGGGTTACCTGCCACCCGTGGGGCTCCACCCTTCAGCTTGTGCGCACTGGTGGACAGCGCTTACGTGCACCCCCCAAGACATAAACGACCCGAGATGCACGATTTTCCGCCATAAAAAATAGGTTAATATGCCACTTTCTATATGCTAATAACATCCTTATACGGGCTACTAACTCGTTCCTCACTGAATTTTTGAAAAAGAAGACCTTTGTACTGTGTTAAACCTCAAGCGGGCTCTGATACCACGCTGACACGACCCCATTGGTCCTGTCGAGCCAGGATCACGCTGAGGGGTGCTGCTTTGCACAGCACCGTATAACACACGTCAAAGGTACAAAGCGGAAGTGGAAATTTTATTACATAAACAAGTTTATGAACATGTTTACAGCAAAATAAGTTCAGTCTACTCTCGCGGGCGTAGACTAAGCATCAAGTGCACGTTCAGCCCTCGAACGTGTCCTTGCTAGCACACACGCACACTAACTCTGCGGCGTGCATGACTCCCACTCGACGGGGTTCCCCTCCTGGGGTTCCGTGTCCTCTTCGGGAGTCCCTTCCTCATAGAACACTGCAAAAGTTTCAAACACAAGCAGTGAGCACGAAGGCTCAGCAAGTCTGACCCGTCTCACCTAAACATGGAACTTCTACATGAGGGTAATGGGTTACGAGAGGTAAAAATCAGTTGCAAGGACTCGCCTAATTAGTAGAACCTTATTTTCAAGTTTTAGCAGCAGGTTGTGGAGAACCTTACGCTAAGGCACATGAGAGAGCCGCAATCAAACAAGAAACACATTTCTCTCATGTACCTTGTCCAAAGTTGAAAAGAACTTTAGTTAGCTCTAAGCTACAGCATATCATTAACAATCGATGTCCAGGTTTCAATCAGCAACATTTTAACATGTAGCTAGCCTATTCTTTCTACGTCACGGTACAGTGAACAATTGGTACTCACTGACCACGAGGGACGGCGATTATAATCGATTTACACCTGCAGGGTTACCCGAACAACCCGTCACATACGCCCGTACTCGATGTTGCCTACAACAACCATCACGGACGCCGTATGCACCTTTCACCCGTTAGCCAAATGTTGAACCGGTCCAATGGTCCCGAGCAAGAGGTCTCTGCACGCGCATCTCAGTGCCGCCAGCTGATTTACACCTCGAGCTCTCAACCTACCCTCTGAACGACCAGCTATGCCTCAACACCCAGCTACCCGAGTTACATCAGTTTCCCGGTTCCCATATAGCCGGTAGGTCTTCGGTATTGTTCTAGCTTGTTCAACAGGCCCGCACACGGCTCGGTCCTCAATCGACACAAGTGGAGCTACAGCACACAGGCCCCAAAGTCCTGCTGCCCTTACCCTCCGCTTGGTCTCATTTTCTTGCCATGTGTTTCATTTGCTATCACTACCCGAGTCGAGTGCCTCTAGCCTATGCTCGCGAGTAGTTCCAACTACTCGACTTGTACCGAATCCTACTCTATCCTAGCAATGCAGTAGCTAGCGGGGTTTGCAATCCTAAACCCACCCATGGTTTTCTTGGCTATGCAGTTGGATTTCCACACAAGACTCTAATGCAAAGGATAGTAATACTCAAGTAAGTGCTCAAAACAATAAAAATTTGTAAAAACGGTTAATACAAACCGGGGCTTGCCTTGCTGCTCTTGGTCGTAGGCTAGCTGTTCCTCCGGAGTAACGAAGTCTAGGACTTCGGGTTCCTCCTCGACCTTAGCGACTACATGATAGAAGTAATACATGTATTAATTTAAATGCAGTTGTATCAAGTTTTAAGCTTGTAAAGCTTATAAGTCCTACTAGACAGACCCTATGACTGTGAAACTTCTACTGTGGCTTGGTAACAACCTAAATGGAGACTTGGTCAAGCTTTTGATTTCAGCAAAGCTCATTTGAGCCCTCCACAATTAATTATGTCGTTGACCTTAATTGGAACTCTTAGGGTGTTCTAAGGATTTTCATGAAGCAAATTATGACTTTCTGAAAACTAGGTTTTCAGAGGATTCTAATGGAGTTGGTCTCTCTTAATTTGGAAGTTCCTAACTAAAGATATGAGCTAAACAATTTCAGAGAAAATTCTGAAAATGTTTCTGAACATTTTCTATTTTCTCTGGAACAGTTTCACTAATCACACCATTAGGTGGATCAAATTAGCTCTAATGGATCTGAAATTTTTATGTTAGTTCAGGGATATTTTGGTGAACATCCCAGCAAAATTTCAGGATTTTCCTCCAAGGGATCCTCCAGTTAAAATTCCTAACAGTTTAAATTTTGAGGAATTAATTCTGGAAAATTAAGGGTTTTCATGAAGTGAAACTTGATTTGATGGAAAGTACTCGGACAGCTGAATCCAGCAAAATTTGGTTCACTCAATTTGGAGCTTTCTAGCCAAAGTTATGAGGGTTTGAAGTTTGAAGGAAATCTGAAAATCGGGGAAAAGTTTAAACTCGCGCGTGGGCCCAGGGGACACGCGTCGCACGCCGAGGCGACAGCACACTGCGGCCCACAATGATTTTGCGTGCCAGCACACCCGATCCCGGCCGCAGCCGGATCCCGATTCAAAATATCTCCCGCTGACAGCTGGGGTCCACCCCTTCTTCAACCTCGCGACGCCCGCGCTCTGCCGCCGAGGGATCTCGTCGGAGAGCTCGCCACCGGCTGCTGTACAGCTCCAAACTTCTCGATTCTGGCCGCCCCTGCCTACTTTTACTCGGGGAACAGGATTCTAGGGTCAGCTGCTCATGACAATAGCCGGAGCATGGTCGGCGACGAGCCGCCACCTCGGAACGACTTCGGCCATGTCGGCTGACTACCCTAGCACCTCAGCTACTTGGGAAACCGGTCGGGAAGCACCAGTGGACCTCAGAGAAGGTCGACATGAGCTCGAGGCAGCTCGGGGAAGGCCCTAATTAGGTCCTCACCGTGCGCCCGATGCCGCCCGTCCATTCCGCCATTGGTAGACCTCAAATTACGCCGGGTACAGAGGTTCTCCGGCCCAGAGTTGTGAAGGCAACTTGTGCGTTACCGTGTCTAGCTCGTGTGAGAGCGGCTTGAGGCCTTCTAATCCTTTCTAGAGCACGAATTAAACAGAATCGTACCCGAAGGTCGTTCTGCACACAGAAAGGGGAAAAATGGAAATTCATCGCCGGTGAGCAACCACTCGAGCTGTGGCTCGGGGGTGAGCAGCACCGGTCAGCAGCGCGTCCAAGGGTGCCTTGGCTCGGGCGTGACAGAGCCCTGGTTGGGCTGTCCACGAGAGCCCGAGGTGCGGCGGTTCCAAGTCCCGAATTTGATCTTTCGGCACAGCCGATATCAATCGGTTTCCACCGAATTCTAGCAACGGGGAGGACGGAGGAAGGTCTCTCGTACCTTGCTGGGGCTCTGGAGTGGACGGAGGGAGCCGCGATCGGCGTTCTCCGATTGATTCCGAGCTGCGGAAATTTTCGGCCGGCGCTGAGTTCTTGCGGGGAAGAACGGCGGTGCCTCGGCCGGGGAGGGGGCAGGCGCCTTAAGAAGGCTCTGCACCGCCTCACGCCCGCGCGTGGACAAGCAGCTGCTGGCGCGTCGGCTGCCCTCGGTGGCGATCACCGCTGCGGCTCGGCGACCCAAGTGAAAAAGTCTCAGTCGGTTTGATCTGAGCAGTGGCTGACATGTGGGTCCCACTTCCAGTTTTAACCTCTGAAATTTACTCCTAATCACTGTTGTAAACAGTGAACCCCATAGTACCCCTGGCAAATCAAATTATTCACCCATGAGCCATTTGAATTGATCAAAGTTCAAATGAGGTTCGGTTTGAATGAATTTCAGCACAAGTTCAGTTTGAAATTCAAATAAAGTTTGAATTTCTCCCACTTAGCTCATGTCAAGATCAACTCCAAATGGAGTGAAAATTGGTGTGTGAGCTCACAAAAATGTGCTGAGTAAGAATATGCCTCCCACTTTTAAATTCATGGGATAAAAACAGTTTGAATTTGAATATGGTTTCAAATTGCCCTCTCCCTAACTATACCCAAAATGACCTCAAAAAGGTTTTGAATTTGGGTGAAACTTGGCATGGACATCCTTAGTAAAGTGTAGGAGTTTTCATATGTCCAGCCCATCTATATCACATGTGGGAAATACCACTTTTGCAATGTGTGAGTTTGTTCTCTAATGAGCATGTTGATAATTGTTACTTGCTCTTCATTTGTGTTCATCATCCTTCCTCAAATGAGGTGTGTGGTGTGGTGATGAACACTGCAAATGTGTGTCAAAAACTGAGGCCCTTACAACTTGTCTAAGTACTCCATTCATCCGGGAAGCAATAAAATGTACCAAGATTTGAAAAAAGAAATTTTGGTGGACACGGATGAAGCGGGAGGTAGCGAAGTACGTATCCGAGTGCGATACGTGTAGACGAGTGAAACCTGATCACATGAAGAAATCAGGGCTGTTGCAACCCCTGAAGATCCCGGCATGGAAATGGGAAGATGTGAGCATGGATTTCATTGTGGGATTGCCCCTAACTTCCAACAAACATGATTCCATCTGGGTAATCATCGATCGGTTAACCAAGACGGCTCACTTCATCCCGGTAAATACACGTTACAGTGCCGGCAAATATGCGGAGCTGTACATAGCGAAGATTATATGCTTATATGGGGTACCCAAGACCATTGTATCGGATCGAGGTTCATTATTTGTATCTCGCTTTTGAGAGCAGCTACACGCTGCATTGGGTACTAAACTGATTAGAAGCTCTACCTACCACCCTCAGACAGATGGCCAGACAGAGAGGGTGAATCAAGTTCTGGAGGACATGTTGAGAGCATGTGCCATCCACCATGGTAGGAACTGGGATGATCACCTACCATTGGTGGAATTCTCGTACAACAACGGCCATCAGGCGAGTATCAAGATGGCACCCTACGAAGCTCTCTACGGTCGAAAGTGCCACACCCCATTAAACTGGTGCGAGTCCGGTGAACGACGCCGAAGAGCGCGTTCGGATGATCCAAGCTAATTTGAAGGCTGCTCAATCCTGGCAGAAGAGCTACGCTGATAAGAGGCGTAGATCGTTGCACTTTGACGTCGGTGAACACGTGTACCTCCGCGTGTCTCCGATGAAGGGCGTGCACCGGTTCGGTGTGAAGGGGAAGCTCGCTCCCCGTTTTATTGGACCCTATGCCATCACCGAGAAGTGTGGACCAGCGGCGTATCGATTGGAGTTACCGGCATCCCTTGCTGGTGTCCATGATGTTTTCCATGTTTCGCAACTGAGAAAATGTTTGAAGCATACAGCTGCTGTTCCTACCGAAGACATCGGCGAGCTGAAACCGGATTTAACATATGATGAGTATCCGGTGGCAATTCTTGATGAAAAAGCCAGGACCACGCGTAGCAGAACGTTGTGGTTCTACAAGATACTCTGGAGCAACCACACCGCGGAAGAAGCGACGTGGGAGAGCGAGGAATTCCTTCGCTCAAATTACCCGGAGTTCATGGCTTCTCAACACGGGTAAATCCATACTACATCGCTATCTTTCCTTTTATAATCTCGGGACGAGATTCTTTTAAGGGGGGAGGGATGTAAAAGCCCAAGAAAAGGGACTTGCTAAAATTTTTCCTCACTTCAAAACACCACACTTTTGTTGTGGATATTTTGTGAAAAATGGTGAAGAGCAAGTAACCTCCATCAAAAGAGTAATTAGAGGGGAAAGCCTTCACTTTCACAAAGTAGGATTTTTACACATGAACATGAGAGGTTGAGCTCACCCCTAGAACTTAAAAAGTCTTGGGAAGGTTCAGTCCAAGTTTCATGTAAATCCAACACTTCTTGAGGCACTTTTGGAGGTATTTGAAAAAGAGGTCAATTTGAATGTAAATTCAAATTGCAGCAACTTTCATCACTCAAATTCAAAAGTTAGCTTTATATTCAAACTCAGCACATTTTTCTGAGTAAGCCCACCAATTTTCATCCTCATTGGAGTTCATCTTGTCAAGAGCTAAATGTGCAAGAATTCAAAACTGAATTTGAATTTCAGTTTAAACATGCAGCAAATTTAGCCAAACACAGTTCAAATTTGAGAATTCAAATTTAAACTAAGACTTGGTGACTAAGTCTCACATTGAATTGTGAGTAGCTGAGGATATTTTAGCACAACAGAATTGAGAATATTTGGAAAAAGAATTTGAGGGGAAGTCCCACATGTCAGTAGACTTTACAGAGAAGTTTACCCTGATCTTTTCTTTTTTGGTCGAAGCCGCGCGCCAGCGCACGGAGGCACCGGCGCCCGATCACCTCGGCCAGCCACCTCCTGGTTCTCTTCGCTCGCGCTGGCAGCCAGGAAACAGCTCGCCCTCTCCTCTACGTGACCCCCCTCCCCACGCCACCGAGCCGTACGTGTGCTTCTCTGCAAAACAGCACAGCCCCGGCTCTGTTCGGTCACCGGCGCCGCTCCTCCGATTCTCCCCTGCACGCCGACGTCTGCTCGGCCTTTGCCCGAGCTCCCAACACAAAAAGGGAGCGTCTGTGTGTGCTCTAGCTAACCACCTCACCACCTTGCGACGTTAGCACTTCATTCGGCCACCAATCGACGATCGCAGCTGAGGACCGAGGCCCCCGGCTGAAAGCCGAGGATTGCTCCCCGTGGACCGCACACCACGGTCAGTTTCACCACCGGACTTCTACAAGATAAAGGTGCGCCTTAGTCTCCAGATCGTGTAGCTGCAACCCTCATAGCCATTGATAGACCGAGCGCGGAGAATTCCTAAGAATCCCGAGAGCTAGTGCACCCGGGTAGGGGTCGGTCTAACCCGAAATTCTAGCTGCACCGTCCAACCCAGCTCGGGTGAGCCTACACACACCTTCCTCACTCCCTAGCAGCCCTCCTCGACCAAGAATCAAGGGATATGACCCAGAAATGGCCGGGTTCTGGTTGTTTTTCGGTCCGCCATAGGATAATAGCTCGGGTCACCGTGGAGCTCTAGGTTGCCGACCTTTTCATGGGGTTTGGCGGCCATTTTCATCACCCTCGAGCTTCCACGGTGCTCTCCGACCCTTTTCCGATTGTTTTGATGCGTTGTAACGCATTCCCGACCACGCCGGAACCCTAACCGCCGCTGTCACCGTCGGGAGCCCTGTTCCGGTGAGCTACGGCCGCCGGCGAACCCCGAGCTGAGTTCAGCGTCATGAGTTAGGGCGGGGCGGCGAGTTTGGGGTCGGGAGACGGCCAGGAAAGCGGTTCCGGCGACGCTCGCCAGAGTGCGCCGCCGCGGACCCCTGTTTGGCGCGAGGAAGGAGAAGACCTGCCGGGTGGGACCCACTGGCAGACATTTAAACATTTTTGGAATTTCCAGTTTTAGTTCAAACTTCAAATGCATAGAACTTTGGCTAGGAAACTCCAAATCGATGAACCAAATTTTGCTGAACTCAGAATTCTGAGTACTTTCCAGCAATACCAAATTCAGCTCATGAAAGTGAATAGTTTTCCAGAATTAAATCCCTAAAGTTTAAAATGTTGGGAATTTAATCTGGAGAACTACTTTATGAAAAATTCTGAAATTTGGCTGAGAGGTTCATTAGAAAATCCCTGAATACCAGTAAAATTTTCAGACTCATCCAAGTTCATTTATTTACCCTAATGGGGTGATTAAGAGAACTGCCCTGAGAAAATAGAAAAATGTACAGAAACATTTTTCAGATTTTCTCCAATCTTAATTAGGGCATAACTTTCAGTAGAATTCTTCAAATGACATAAAACCAATTCCATTAGAACCAACTTAAATTCTAGTTTCCAGAAAGTAATGGTTGGAGCCATGAAAACCCCTGGAATTACTTAGAGGCTCAAATATTGACCAAATGGACTTTTATTTGTACAAGGCTCAAGTGAACTATGTTTCAAATGAAATTTGGTCAAGACTCTGGTTAGGACCCTACCAAGCCACCATAAAAGTTTTAGAACCAAAGGGGAGGGCTAGCTAGAGTTATTAGTAATTAAGTATTCAAGTTTACACACTGCATTTAAATTTACATGTCGTATTTCATTAAACGTGTAGTCGCTGAAGAAGAGACTCCGGAAGTGCTGGACTTCCTTCTTCCGGACGAAGAACTAACCCCTGACCAGCAGCAACAAGGCAAGCCCCGGTTTGCATTAACCCTTTTATCAAGTTTTACTTTGTTCACATAACTAGGGTGATGTATGAATGTGCATTAGGTGTAGGATGAATGGAACCCCACTTGCATAACCAGAATTTTTCCAAAAGAGTGAGGGTAGTGTCTAGGACCTCGAGTAGACAGGCTATGCTTAATGAGTCATAGGACTTCGGTACAAGTCGAGTAGTTGGAATCTACTCGCGAGATAGGCTTGGGACACAGGGGTTCGGTTGAGTGATGTGAGATCACTTTAGTAATGAAAATGAGACTAGGCAGGGGCTAGGGCGCAGCAAGAGGAAGTCTTGTGTGCGCAGCCCTGCCCGTGTCAATTGAGGACCGATCCGTGTGCGGCCCTGCTGAACAAGTATTGAACGTACCGAAGGCATATCGGATATATGGGCCCCGATAAACCGATGTAGCCTAAACCTCCGGGCGTCGAGGCATAACGCACCGATTTATAGATGTAGGCTGAGGGCAGAAAGGTGGAAATCTGCCAACTGGCATAGAGAGATGCTCCGTGTGGGGAACCTCCTGCTCGTTTCGGTGTGACCGGTTCGACGTTTGGGCTGTTGGGTGAAAGGTTGTCCCATACGACATCGAGTGAGCGTGCTGTGCAGCTCCACGGGTGGGCGTACGTGGCGTGCTCTTTGGGTTTCCCTGCAGGTGTATATCGAGTTGATTCGCCGTCCCTCACGGTGACGAGTACCGCTTGTTCACTGCGTCGTAACGTAGACTAATGTATGAAATGTGATGATTCAATCTTGCTGTTATGATATAATTGTATTGCTACATGTGTGCCACCAAATATTGCTTACTAAATTTTAGCTTCCTGAACTGTTAACTTGTTGCTAAAAGATGAACTAAGGATGAACTTGTGGGCGTGTCCAATTGCTGCAACATTACTATCCTATGTCATTGTACACCTCATGTAGAGTTTCATGCTTAGGTGAGTCGGTTAAGTCTTGTTGACCCATCATGCTCACGGTTGCTGCTTAAGTGTTTTTCAGGTGAGGAGCCACCCATGGACTCAGAGTACAAGTCCACCGGCGAGGGTTACCCTCCGTCGGGGACCACAGCTGAGTGGGAGCCGTACACGCCGTGCTGAGCTGAGGAGTGCAGCTAGTGTGGGTTGCCCTAGGGCTGGGCAACCAACTTTTGCTAGATAGGCGGGCGTGAGTTGTATAAAAGAAACTTCCGCTGTGTAAAATAAATACTAGTTTGTAACTGAAGTTGTACCTTTTTGTACAGTTCAGTTTGTTCTTCCCATGTAATATATTGTGTTCTTATGACGTGTGCTGTCGGGTGTCGCATCGCGCGGCACCACCCTCTGCGATCTTGGATGAGCGGATCCCGGTCCGCCACAGCCCTGGCCGGAGCCAGCCCGCGCGCGTGGCGGCGGGGGGCGGCGATCTCGCCGGCGCAGCCTCGGTTTTTGCCGCTACACGCTAGAACTCGCATCTTTTTGCACGGATCGGCTGCGGAGGGGTAGGGGATGCTCACCTAGGGGTTTTCCTGCACTCGGAGGCCCTGGAATGCGGTCGGCGACGAGGTCCGAGGTGAAAACGCGGCGGTGCTCGTCGGAGCTGTGTCTAGAGCGCAAAACACTGGGTTTCCTTCACCTGCGAGATTCCCCGGAGGCGGTGGAACATGATCAGCACGTTAGATCAGGAAATCTGAGCGAGGATCGAAGGAAAACAAAGGTAGAAGCTTCGGTTCTCACCGGGAGGAAAAACAGCCGATCGGGAAGGAAAAAGGAGCGATCGTCAGCGTATAAATGGGCGAGGGAGGGCGGCGGGTCTGTTGAGATCACGCTGGGGTGCCCGGGACCGAGAATCGAGGCTGGGAGCGCGGGTTCCGGGGGTTGGTTTTGATCGGGCGCGAGAGAGGGCCGGGGTCGGTTGGGGCGCGCGGTGGAAGAAGATGATGGGCGGGCCCCGCACGTCAGAGAGAGGGAGAGAGGGGGCGCGCGCGGGTTTTGGCTGGCTGGCGCGCGGTCTTGAGCCGGCTGAGCGGGTTTCGGCCCACTGGCCATTTTTATTTTTCCTTTTCCTTTTCTTTTTCTGTTTTGATTTGAATTTGAATTCCAGTTTGAATTTGAATTGCTTTATCACATGCATTACGTCCAAAAAGTTTAAATTCCCCTCTTTAGCAGGTTTCGGGGTGTTACACAGATGGCCATCCACGCATGCAAAACCATCAAGTTGCACCGTCCGAACGTGTATTCCATTAAGGTCCCATCAGGCCCCGCGACCCAATTTCATGAGTTTTACAGACTTTCCCGACTTTCTTGATTTCGACTCAGATGGCCATCTGTGCATACAAAACCATCAAGTTGTACCGTCCGTACATGTATTCTGTCAAGGTGCCGTCCGGACTCTCGGGACCGAGTTCATGAGTTCTACCGAATTTCTCAACTTTTTCGATTTTGACCTAGATGGCCTTCCACGCATTCAAAACCATCAAATTGTACCATCCGAACGTGTATTCCGTCAAGATCCCATCCGGCCGCCCGGGACCCGAGTTAGTGAGTTTTACCGAATTTCCCGATTTTTACTCAGATGGCTATGCGCGCATGCAAAACCATTAAGTTGCACAATCTGAACGTGTATTCTGTCAACATCCCGTCTGACCACTCGGGACCCGACTTCAACCTAGATGGCCAACCGGCATGCAAAACCATCAAGTTGCACTGTCCGGACGTGTATTCCGTCAAGATTCCATCCGGCCGGCCGAGACCCGAGTTAGTGAGTTTTACCGACTTTCCCAACTTTCTCGATTTCGACCCAGATGGTCATCCGCGCATGCAAAACCATCAAGTTGCACCATCCACAAGTGTATTTCGTTAAGGTCCCATCCGGCCGCTCGAGACCCGAGTTCGTGAGTTTTACCGAATTTCCAACTATCACGATTTCGACCTAGATTTCCATCCACGCATGCAAAACCATCAAGTTGCACCGTTCGGACCTGTATTCCATCAATGTTCCGTCCGGCTGCCCGAGACCCGAGTTCATGAGTTTTTCCGACTTTCTAGATTTCAACCCAAATGGCCATCCACGCATGGAAAACCATCAAGTTGCATTGTCCGAACGTGTATTCTATCAAGGTACCGTCCGGCCCCAAAACCCGAGTTCCTGAGTTTTTCTGACTTTCTTGACTTTCTCGATTTTGACCCAGATGGCCATCCGCGCATGCAAAACCAACAAATTGTACCGTCCGGACGTGTATTCCGTCAAGGTTCCGTCGGGCCTCCCGGAACCCAAGTTCGTGAGTTTTACGGACTTTCCCGACTTTCTTGATTTCGAGTCAGATGGCCATCTGTGCATGCAAAACCATCAAGATGTACCGTCCGTACATGTATTCTGTAAAGGTGCCGTCCGGACTCTCGGGACCGAGTTCATGAGTTTTACCGAATTTCTCAACTTTTTCGATTTCGACCTAGATGTCCTTCCACGCATTCAAAACCATCAAATTGTACCATCCGAACATGTATTTCGTCAAGATCCCGTCCGGCCGCCCGGGACCCGAGTTAGTGAGTTTTACCGACTTTCCCGATTTTTACTCAGATGGCTATCCACGCATGCAAAACCATTAAGTTGCACAATCCAAACGTGTATTCTGTCAACATCCCGTCCGGCCGCTCGGGACCCGACTTCAACCTACATGGCCATCCGGCATGCAAAACCATCAAGTTGCACCGTCCGGACGTGTATTCCGTCAAGATTCCTCCGGCCGGCCGAGACCCGAGTTAGTGAGTTTTATCGACTTTCCCAACTTTCTCGATTTCGACCCAGATGGTCATCCGTGCATGCAAAACCATCAAGTTGCACCATCAGCAAGTGTATTTCGTTAAGGTCCCGTCCGGCTGCTCTAGACCTGAGTTCGTGAGTTTTACTGAATTTTCCAACTATCTCAATTTCGACCCAGATGTCCATCCACGCATGCAAAACCATCAATGTTCCGTCCGGCTGCCCGAGACCCGAGTTCATGAGTTTTTCCGACTTTTCCGACTTTCTTTCAACCCAAATGGCCATCCACGCATGCAAACCATCAAGTTGCACTGTCCGAATGTGTATTCTATCAAGGTACCGTCCGGCCCCAAAACCCGAGTTCGTGAGTTTTTCCGACTTTCTCGACTTTCTCGATTTTGACCCAGATGGCCATCCGCGCATGCAAAACCATCAAATTGTACCGTCCGGACGTGTATTCCGTCAAGGTTCCGTCGTGCCTCCCGGAACCCAAGTTCGTGAGTTTTACGGACTTTCCCGACTTTCTTGATTTTGACTCACATGGCCATCTGTGCATGCAAAACCATCAAATTGTACCATCCAAACGTATATTCCGTAAAGGTCCCGTTCGGACCTCTAGGATCCAAGTTCGTGAGTTTTAGCGACTTTCCTGATTTCAACCTAGATTGTCATCCGCGCATGCGAAAACATCAAGTTGCACCATCCAGGCGTATATTCCGTCAAGAATCCGTCCGGCCTCCCAGGACTCGAGTTTGTGTTTTTTCCCGACTTTCCTGATTTTGACCCAGATGGCCATCCGCGCATGCAAAACCATCAAGTTATACCATCCAAACGTGTATTTCGTAAAGGTTTCCATCCGGACGCCCGGGGCCCGAGTTCGTGAGTTTTACTGAATTTCCCGATTTCAACCTAGATGGCCATCCGTGCATGCAAAACCATCAAGTTGCACCATCCGGACGGGTATTTTGTCAAGGTTCCGTCCGGCCTCCTAGGGCCTGAGTTCGTGAGTTTTACCGAGTTTTTGACTTTCTCCATTTCGACCCAGATGGCCATCGGCGCATGCAAAACCATCAAGTTGTACCATCCGAACGTATATTCCATAAAGGTCCTATCCGGCCGTTCGGGATCGTAGTTTTACCGACTTTCGTAATTTTAACCCTGATGGCCATCCTTGCAGGCAAAAGCATGAAGTTGCACCTTCCGCACGTGTATTCCATCAAGAACTCTTCCGGCCCCAGGACCCTTGTTCGTGAGTTTTACCGACTTTCCCGACTTTCTCAATTTTGACCCTGATGGCCATCCACGCATGCAAAACCAGGTTGCACCATCTGAACGTGTATTCCGTCAATGTCCAGTTTGGTGTTCCGGGACTCGAGTTCTTGAGTTTTCCTGACATTCCCAATTTCGACCCAGATGGCTACCTGGGAATGCAAAACCATCAAGTTGCACCGTACGGACGTGTATTCCGTCAAGGCCCCGTCCGGGGCCTGAGATCCGAGTTCGTGAGTTTTACCAACTTTTCCTACTCTCTCGATTTCGATTCATACGGCCATCCGCACATGCAAAACCATCAAGTTGCACCATCCGCAAGTGTATTCGTCAAGGTCCCGTCAGGCCGCCCGGGATCCGAGTTCGTGAGTTTTACTGACTTTCCCGATTTCGACCCTGATGTCCATTTGCGCATGCAAAACCATCAAGTTGGACCACCCGGATCTGTATCCCATCAATGTTCCGTCCGGCCGTGCGGGACTCGAGTTCATGAGTTTTACCGACTTTGCCGACTTTCTCGATTTCAACCCAGATGGCCATCCGCGCATGTAAAACCATCAAGTTGCACCGTTCGGACGTGTATTCCATCAAGGTACCATCCAGCCCTGGGACCCGAGTTCGGTTTTACCGACTTTCCCGACTTTCTCGATTTTGACCCAGATGGCCATCCACACATGCAAAACCATCAAGTTGTACCGTCCGGACTTGTATTCCGTAAAGGTTCCGTTTGACCTCCCGGGACTCGAGTTCGTGAGTTTTACCGACTTTCTGAACTTTCTCGATTTCGACCCAGATGGCCATCCGCGCATGCAAAACCATCAAGTTGTACCATCCGAACGTGTATTCCGTAAAGGTCCCGTCTGGCCGCTTGGGACTCGAGTTCGTGAGTTTTACCGACTTTCCTAATTTCAACCCAGATGGCTATCCGCCCATGCAAAAGCTTCAAGTTGCACCTTCCGAACGTGTATTCAATCAAGGTCCCGTCCGTCCCCGGGACCCGAGTTCATGAGTTTTACTGAGTTTCCCGACTTTCTCTATTTTCACCCACATGGCCATCCGCAGATGCAAACCCATCAAGTTGTACCATCCGCAAGTGTATCCTGTCAAGGTCCCGTCCGGCCGCCCGGGACCAGAGTTCGTGAGTTTTACCGACATTCCCGATTTTTACTCGGATGGCCATCCACGCATCGAAAACCTTCCAGTTGCACCATCCGAACGAGTATTCCGTCAAGGTCCAGTTCAGCGTTTCGGGACCGGAGTTCATGAGTTTTCCTGACTTTCCCAGTTTCGACCCAGATGGCCATCCGCGCATGCAAAACCATCAAGTTGCCTCGTCCAGACGTGTATTCCATCAAGGACCCGTCCAGCCGCCCGAGACCCGAGTTAGTGAGTTTTACCGACTTTCACGACTTTCTCAATTTCGACCCAGATGGTCATCCGTGCATGCAAAACCATCAAGTTGCACCATCCACAAGGGTATTTTGTTAAGGTATCGTCCGGCCGCCGGAGGCCCGAGTTCGTGAGTTTTACCGAATTTCTCAACTTTCTCAATTTCGACCCAGATGGCCATCCGCGCATGCAAAACAATCAAGTTGCACCGTTCGGACCTGCATTCCATCAATGTTCCGTCCGGCCACCCGGGACCCGAGTTCATGAGTTTTACCGACTTTCCCGACTTTCTCGATTTCAACCCAAATGGCCATCCACGCATGCAATACCATCAAGTTGCACCGTCCGAATGTGTATTCCATCAAGGTCCCGTCGAGCCCCGCGACCCGATTTCGTGAGTTTTACCGACTTTCTCGACTTTCTCGATTTTGACCCAGATGGCCATCCGCGCATGCAAAACCATCAAGTTGTACCGTCCGTACATGTATTCTGTCAAGGTGTCGTCTGGACTCTCGGGACCGAGTTAATGAGTTTTACCGAATTTATCGACTTTTTCGATTTCGACATAGATGGCCTTCCACGCATTCAAAACCATCAAATTGTACCATCCGAACAAGTATTCCGTCAATATCCTGTCTGGCCGCCCGGGACCCGAGTTAGTGAGTTTTACCGACTTTCCCGATTTTTACTCAGATGGCTATCCACGCATGCAAAACCATTAAGTTGCACAATCCAAACGTGTATTCTGTCAACATCCCGTCCGGCCGCTCGGGACCCGACTTCAACCTAGATGGCCATCCGGCATGCAAAACCATCAAGTTGCACCGTCCGGACGTGTATTCCGTCAAGATTCCTCCGGCCGGCCAAGACCCGAGTTAGTGAGTTTTATCGACTTTCCCAACTTTCTCGATTTCGACCCAGGTGGTCATCCGCGCATGCAAAACCATCAAGTTGCACCATCAGCAAGTGTATTTCGTTAAGGTCCCGTCCGGCTGCTCTAGACCTGAGTTCGTGAGTTTTACTGAATTTTCCAACTATCTCAATTTCGACCCAGATGTCCATCCACGCATGCAAAACCATCAAGTTGCACTGTTCGGACCTGTATTCCATCAATGTTCCGTCCGGCTGTGTCACACCCGGTTTCTCCGAAGAACAACCGAGTGAATATCACATGTATGCCAGGATCATTTTCTCATACATGTGATGACAAATAGTGAAGCATCATTTATTACAAGCTAGGTGTCGAATATAAATAAGTCTTACAAAGCATAAGTCTCGATGGACGATAATAAGTTCATCACAATTAAATAAACTAGCAGCGGAATATTATTCTTGTGGGCTCCATTACAGGCGTTACCCGGGGGTCTCCATGAACCTAGAAACCTTCTCCGGGTCCAAAGTCTTGGTCATTATACACCACCTCATTATCTTGACCTGAGCAGCGATACAAACCAAAAAATATGCAAGGTTGAGTACCGATGGTACTCCGCAAGTGTGGGAAAGTTATGTCATGCATGGCAAGAACAAGGAGAGGTTGAACTCATGTTTAAAGCACTACGCAATTAATACCTATCACCTTAGCTCATTAGGCACCTACATTACTACACAGATGAAATGGTCCCAATCTCCCATACCATCATCATAATCAAATAACCATAACATCATTTCCAATGTTAAGCTCCCCGCTTAACATCCACAACTTCCAAAACCATCACTCCTCTAATCATGAATAAGTCCAAGCCGCTCTTGACCGTGAGCATGGCTGTCATGACAGTTTTGACTCTGCAGAGTTTGTACCACTGTACCCACATGTAGTGATTTCATCCCCCGTTGCCGGGTGGACTAAAAGAACCTCCATTATGCCAGTGGCTACGAACCACATTCACACTTCCCAGGTGTGTGGCCAGGAGATCACTACGAAGCCTTTACAAAGGGATTCCCGACGAGCGTGGGCCCTCTGAGGTTTCACCCCTAACAGCATACAAGAGGCTCCAACCCCGCTGCAGTGGCCCCCTCTTGAGCCTTGCGGTCCATATGGTAGTCTAGCTGACACCTATTCCCCGCACCATCCAACACACCCATACTACGCCGGGGATACACCTAATTAATTGGCCAAGCTGCCCCATCTCAGCATGTGGTTGGCACGGTAAAGCCAGGTTACATGCTCCATGAACCGGTCCTTAGGATCCAGCCAAGTACTAAACACAAACCCGAGTCTCGTGCACCCAGCACACAACCAAAACATCCAACTTGCCTTGATCCCTACCTCTACATAACTCACAATATCTCATTCAAGAGTATGGTAAAATAAACCGATGATCTCATATCCCAAATATTCCATTCTAAGCATGGCTAAGCATATGCATAATAATAAATGACATGATAAAATAAATCCCAACCCAAGCTTCAAGGAAACAAGGTAATGCAATTCTAGGGAAACTTCCTAGCATGGGCTTCATATTTTAATTTGACAATGCAATTAACTCTAGCTACATGTCCTAGTATAGGGTCAAAGTGGTGAAGGACACTTGCCTCCTTCCTGCTGCTCTTGGAATGGGTAGTCCTGATCTTGGAAAGGAAGAACTTGCTCTGGAGCAGGTTCTACATCATACCATCACACATAGCAAAAGAAAAACAACAATCCATAAGACATAGTTCACACTTCCACTTCAAACAAATCACACATTCACATTTATGAAAGTCATTCACAATTATATGTGTTGTGGTTACTCTATGTGTGTTGATCTTTGGCTTACATGTACTTTTAACCATGTGTATATGATTCCTACTTTTGTATTCACATTTATGCTTACATACTATATATATGAGTTTCCAATTTAAATAAATTCCTTATATTTAATTACTACACCTTTTAGCTACCAAGTATGCATGAAAGGTATTTTCCTACTCCATATGTGCCTTCAGAATTTCTATCAACCCTAAACTGAATTCTTTGGATTTTAGAAACTTCATTTATCATTTACTAGTTGCTATATTTTCAGATTTATTTCCTATGCCTAAATATGAACTTTATTATGAAAATAACAAGACACATCATCTAAACAGAATAGGTTCTGATCTAAAATATTTAATAATATATTTTTGACCTTTTCCTCTGATGTAAACTATTTTACATTTATTTTCCCTATTTTCAGAACTATTCTTTACTTAAAAATGTGTCCCTACAACTAATAAATGTGAATAATAAATTAAACAGATTCATTTCAGCCCAAAAATATATTTTTATCTCACTCCAAAGTTTTCTAAGTACTGAGAAAGTTTTTAATTAAATTTTGACAATATGTTTGTCCCACTTTTTAAATTTTAAATACTAGCCACCTATTCAATTTCCTAAATTAAATATCAAACAGGGTTAAAAAGGTAAACTCACCCCACTACAGGGTCTACAATATTATTTTAACAATTTTCAGGGGTCTAGCTACTCATAACAGAGGAGTTTTTCTTAATTTTTATTAAGTCCAGGGGCTAAAACTGATTTTTAAATGAATTTACATGATTTTCTGAAGTTCCAGAGGCTAGATCAGAAGTTTCCGGGGCTAGCTCTTATTTCCCGAGAACCCCAGGGGGTAGCACGTAAGAATTCCAGTCTTTATAACGCGGGGCTGACGTGGACCGTCCGATTTAAAACAGTCGGCTGAGATTATAACGCCGAACCGGTACGCGGGGATTTGAAGTCTACCGTGCGATTTAAAATAGACGGCGCACAGGCGACCACGTCGCTCTAACCGAGCGCGGGCGGCGCTGCCCGGCGGTGCAGGGCGGCGGGAAGCGGCGATCTCACCAGAGATTTTCGGATCTTCGAGAATTCTTCCTAGAACTGTGATTTTATGGCATAGATCGGTGGAGGGGAGGTCGGGGATCTCACCTCGGGGGTTTTCTTGAGCTCGGAGGTCCTGGGAAACGATCGGCGACGAGGTCCGAAGCGAAACCACGGCGAGGCTCGTCGGCGCTGTGTTTGAACCGCAAGTCACCGAGTTTTCTGCACCTGCAGGGTTCCCCGGAGGCGGTGGATCAAGACCAGCAAGTTAGATCGGAATTTCCGAGCGTAGATCGGCCAGAATTCGCTGGAGAAGGCTCGGGTTCTCACCAGAGTGAAAACAGTAGATCGCGTGAGAAAAACGGGACGAGGCCGGGGTTTTTATAGACGGGGGAAGGGCGGCGTTCGGTTGTGATCGAGTTTGCATCGCCCACGAGCAAAATTCGGCTGGGATACGCAGAAATCCGGGTCGGTTTAGATTCGGGGTGAGAGAGAGTCCGGCCGATCGCGGGCGCAGGCGCGAGGTAGAAGAAGGGCTGGCGGGCCCCGCCTGTCAGTGGGAAGAAGAGGGCGCGCGCGGCTGCGGGCTGGCGCGGGTGCTGGGTGGGCCGGCTGGTGGGTTTCGGCCCACTGGCCGGTTTTTTTTCTGTTTTCCTTTTTCTTTTTCTATTTCTTTTCTGTTTTGAGTTTAAATTGAATTCCAGCTTGAATTTAAATTGTTGCAAAACATGCAACACGTTCAAAAAAATTTTAAATTCCCCTCTTAACATGATTTTGGGGTGTTACAGCTCTACCCCCCTTAAAAGAAATCTCGTCCTCGAGATTGGTGGTTCTAAGAAAACAATTCCGGAAATTGTGCCTTGAGCTCATCTTCCCGTTCCCAGGTGGCTTCCTCTTCTGAGTGATGCTTCCACTGCACCTTGCACATCCGGATTCTTTTATTTCTGGTGAGGCGTTCCATTGTCTCCAAAATCTTGTATGGTTGCTCGGCATAAGACAAATCCTCAGCTACGTCCACTTCATTCATGGGTAACACCTCTTCAGGCGCCCTCAGGCATTTCTTGAGTTGTGACACATGGAATACATCGTGCACATCCGATAGGCGAGCCGGTAACTCTAGTTGATACACCACTTTGCCTTTCCTTTCCAGAACTTGAAAGGGTCCGATGTATCGAGGTGACAACTTCCCTTTCACCTTGAACCGACGAAGTCCTCTGATAGGGGACACCTTGAGATAGACATAGTCTCCCACATTAAAAACGAGCTCTCTTCTTCGTACATCGGCATATCTCTTTTGGCGTGCCTATGCTACCCTCAAATTGTTGCGAATTTCCCTCACCTTCACCTCAGCTTCTTGTAGTACTTCCGGACCAAACACTTTGCTTTCCCCCGTTTGGTTCCAAAATAGGGGAGTTCTGCACTTCCTCCCGTACAAAGCTTCAAACGATGACATCTTCATACTAGCTTGATAGCTGTTGTTATAGGAAAACTCCGCATAAGGTAAGTTCTTATCCCAACTCCGATTGTTTTTTAGTGCACATGCCCTCAGCATATCTTCAAGAATCTGATTGGTTCTTTCCGTCTGCCCATCAGTTTGGGGATGATAGGCAGAACTAAAGTTCAGATGGGTTCCCATGGTTTCGTGCAACTTCTGCCAGAACCTTGAGGTGAACTGTGTCCCTCGATCCGACACAATCTTCTTTGGCACTCCATGGTAACACACGATCCTTGACATGTACAACTCTGCCAATTTGGATCCGTTGTAGCTTTCTTTCACGGGGATGAAATGAGCTACCTTGGTTAGCCTGTCGATGATGACCCATATCGAATCATATCCTGATTGGGTCCTAGGCAGTCCTACTATGAAATCCGTACCGATTTCATCCCATTTCCATTCAGGCACTTTGAGTGGTTGCAATAATCCCGCGGGTCGTTGATGTTCTGCTTTCACTAACTGACATGTGTCACATAGGGCAACATGTTCCACGACATCTCGTTTCATGCCATACTACCAATACCTGCTCTTGAGGTTCTGGTACATCTTCGTACTCCCAGGATGAATGGAATAGTCAGAGTCATGAGCCTCCTTCAGAATCAATTCACGGATCTCCTTTACTTCTGTCACACAGATTCTTTTCCCGTGCCACACCGTTCCTTGTTCATCCTCTCTAAAACCAGGAGCTTTATTTTCCTTGATGAGTTGTCTGATCTCTTGTATCTTCTCGTCTTTCTTTTGACCCTCGCGGATGTCTCGCTCTAGTGTGGAGTCCACTTCCATGGCGATGGCTTCACCACTATTCACAAGGCATAGATTGAGCCTTATAACCTCGTTCTTCAATTCTGCAGGCATGTCCTTCAATCTCAACTTATTGACCTACACTTTCCGACTTAAAGCATCGGCCACGATGTTTGCTTTCCCAGGATGATAGTTGATGCCCACATCAAAGTCATTGATTAGCTCTAACCATCTCCTTTGTCTGAGGTTGAGGTCTGGCTGTGTGAATATGTACTTCAAACTCTTATGATCCGTATATATCTCGGTCCTCTTCCCCATCAAATAGTGCCGCCAAATTTTCAACGCGTGTACCACTGCGGCTAGTTCTAGGTCATGTGTAGGATAGTTCTTCTCGTGCTTCCGAAGTTGCCGGGATGCATAAGCCACGACATGCCCTTCTTGTATGAGAACACATCCCAACCCGTTCCAGAGGCATCGCAGTACACCGTAAAGTTCTTCTGCATATCTGGCATAACTAGCACTGGGGCTGTCGTCAATCTTTTCTTTAACTCGTGAAAACTCGTCTCGCACTGCGGCGTCCATGTGAATGTGATTCCCTTCTCCAACAGTTTGGTGAGGGGTCTCGAGATTTTAGAGAATCCCTCAATAAACCGTCGATAGTATCCAGCCAATCCCAAGAAGCTTCGAACTTCCCCGACATTTTCAGGGGTCTTCCACTTCTGTATATCCTCAATTTTGGCAGGATCCACGGAGATTCCTCCCTCCGAGATTATATGTCTTATAAAGGGGACTCTCTTCAGCCAAAACTCACACTTGCTCAACTTGGCATATAGTTGGTGTTCTCTCAGCCTTTGCAACACCAACCTTAGATGTTTCTCATGTTCTTCTTCATCTTTGGATAAGACGAGAATGTAATCTATGAAAACCACCACAAATTTGTCCAGATATTCCATGAATACCTTGTTCATGAGATACATGAAGTACGCCGGGGCATTAGTTAGCCCGAAAGGCATGACAGTGTATTCATACAGTCCGTACCGAGATACGAAAGCTGTCTTGGGAATATCAGATTGCCTTATCTTGAGTTGGTGGTATCCCGACCTAAGATCAATCTTCGAGAACACACAAGCTCCCCTCAACTGATCAAACAAGTCTTCAATGCGGGGTAATGGGTACTTGTTTTTGATGGTTACTTCATTCAAGGCACGGTAATCCACGCATAACCTTTGGGTTCCGTCCTTTTTGGGCACAAATATCACCGGAGCTCCCCATGGTGAGGAACTGGGGCGAATATACCCCTTCTCCGTCAATTCTCTCAAATGATCCTTGAGTTCTCCCAGCTGCTTGGAGTCCATCCGATAAGGTCTCTTGTATATTGGGGCTGTTCCAGGCACTAGCTCAATTGCGAATTCCACTTCACGATCGGGGGGCATACCTGGCAACTCCTCCGGAAAAACATCTGGAAATTCCCTGATGGTCCTGATCTCCTCCACTTTCACCTCAACTTGATTTAGTTTAATGTCCCTCCTAGGCTCGTGTTTTGTTATCAACTTTACTCTTGTGCCACTAGGGTGAGTTAGTTCCACCGTTCTGGTCAAACAATGGATGATTCCTTTATGTTTGGTCAACCAATCCATACCCAAAATAATATCTATTCCTTGTGAATCTATCACTATGAGGTTAGCAGTAAATACTACCCCATTAATGTCTAGGTTCACTTTGGGACACACTTGTCTTGTCCTTATTTCTCCACCTGGAGAGTTTACGGCTAGCATATGGTTCATTTGTGTTGTTGCTAGGTCATGCTTCTTGACAAACCCTTGAGCAATGAACGAGTGGGTAGCACCAGAATCAAATAGTAGGGTTGCAATGTGTAAATTGGCAGGAAACTTACCAACTACCACATCGGGTGCCTCTTGTGCTTCCTCCATAGTGACGTGGTTCACCCGTCCTCTCATTACATTCTGTTGTTGTGGCTGCGCGGGCTTCTTCTTTGGGCACTTATGGGCATAGTGCCCCACTTCACCACAGCTAAAACATTGCACTCCAACCTTAGGGGCTTGGCCTTTATTGTCTTGGGGTTGGTTTGGAGGTCCTTGCACTGCTGGTCGAGGTGGATATGCGGGGCGAGGCTGCTGTACAAACTGACGTTGTGGCTGTGCTGGTGCTGCGGGAGGCCTGTAGTTCGGGTTGTACCCTCTTGGTGCTGAGTAGGGTACCACAGCACGGTTCGTCTGCCCTGCAGGTTGCTGCATCAGACGTCGGCGGGTGTTGCTCCCTGAGGCTTGATGTGACCACCCGTCCTTCCTCTTATTCTCATTTTCCAAGGCCTTTAGCTTCCTTTCTGCCACAAACGCTCTGTACACCATATTTTGGAAGCTTTCATACTCATTTGAGGACATTGCACACTGCATTTCTGCGTTAAGTCCCTCCACGAAACAATCTTGTTTCTGCTCATCAGTCTCTATGTCCCGTGGGGCATAACGGGATAGTTGAGTAAATTTAGTGAGGTATTCCCTCACCGTCATGTTTCCCTGCTGCCATCCCAAAAACTCCTTCCTCTTGTTTTTGAGTTCACCTCTTGGGATGTAATGGTTGCGGAAGCTACGCTTGAACTCCTCCCAAGAGATGTTCTCAGGGTCATGATGGGCGGCCACGTAGGCGGTCCACCAATCAGCAGCAGGTCCATGCAATTGATGAGAGGCAAACAGCACCCTCTCATACCCTTGGCACTGTATGATCCTCATCTTGCTTTCAATGGTCTTTAGCCAATCATCTGCCTCCAGAGGTTCAGCAGCACTTGCAAACTTTGGAGGTTGAGTTCCTAGAAACTCACTCAACCTTGGTTGGCGTGGTGCAGCTTGTGGGGGTGGAACTTGATGCAAGTTGGCCACCACTTGAGTCAAGTTCTGGATGAGCTGATTTTGATTCTCCAGCATTTGGTGGAGGGGATCAACTCCTTCACGGCGACCACCCCTGTCCTGACCTCCAGAAAGATGAGGGTTGCAGGCCTCATCATTGTTGTTGGCGGGGTTGGCAGCGTGACCTTTTCCTCTTCCGTCCATCTAGCATGATCAACCAAATGTTAATTTAAAGTATTACGTATTATCTTACTACTTTTGCTTGTTTGTACTTTGAAGTGTTGAAGCTTTGTTATACTTTTCTGAGGTTCCATATCTCACACAAAAATAAATGCAATATTATTTCATGTGGGTTCACACACCAAAGCAAGACAATCTGAAGACGAGGCTGTGGACAATTGCTCATGGCTTCCACAACTCACGTCACACACCAAGCATTAACACACCATTAACTAACGTAACGACTCGACTACTCGACATCCTTCTGCTTTAAGGAAAAGGCTCTACGCTACTCGTTTTCTTGAGCTGGCTCCTCGGGATCTTCCTCGTCATTTCGGCTGCCTTTTGACTCTGCTTTGGGTGGGGAGGCTGCTGGTGGAGAAGTGTGACGACGCCTTATCGCCCGGCGATCTGGGGAGTCAGGAGTCCATGTATCATTCACGGTGACACACAGTTCATTCCCATCTCCTCTTTCTCTCGCCTCAAGCAGGCTCGCAGCAACGCCTCCGTTTCCTTCAGGGTGTCCCGAACATCCTGAAGTTCTTGCTGACACTCCTGTAGTCGAGTGCTGAGCATAGCAGCATCCTCCAAGCACAGGTCCATGTGCTCATGGGAAGTCCCTTGCTGCACTGGTGGGTACTTGTACTCAGTGGTACCACTCTCACGCTGGAGGACATACATGTACTCAGTTCTGTCCAGGTGGCGACGATAGATGTGACTCTAGCAGGTGATGGCCTCCCAGGTGACATCCTTCTCCGCATCGACCTGTGTCGCTCGGCAAGCTGGAGAGCGGTGGATCTTAAGCAGCTGATTTTCGTGTATGATCCTCATCTCTGAACTCCAGTCTTCCCTCTTCTCACGGATGGTTCTGGTGGAGTTATAGTGGATGATTAGCTTGCCCGTATTGCCGGCGGCTTCGAGCATACGTCGAAGACGGCGCAACAAGCCTCCTACTGCCAATCCGTAGGAATGGTACGTCACCGGACGACTCTCATCTCTTTCGGCAAGGGCAACTACGGGAACTCTCCCTCCTGTGGACTTGCGAGCGGTGCGAATCATGCGAACCATCTAAAACAAAAAGCATTTAAGCTTAGGTTAGATAAACTTTTTAACCAAAAATCCTATTTTGAATGAAAGTTGGGGTAAGATGAAGAAAGTGACTCATTAAATAACACTTTTCAACACACACCTTATATTGGGTCCTTAAATACGTCCCTTTCTACCTAGGTCCACGTTCCTACGGGTAACCTTGGCTCTGATACCACTTCTGTCACACCCGGTTTCTCCGAAGAACAACCGAGTGAATATCACATGTATGCGAGGATCATTTTCTCATACATGTGATGACAAATAGTGAAGCATCATTTATTACAAGCCAGGTGTCGAATATAAATAAGTCTTACAAAGCATAAGTCTCGATGGACGATAATAAGTTCATCACAATTAAATAAACTAGCAGCGGAATATTATTCTTGTGGGCTCCATTACAGGCGTTGCCCGGGGGTCTCCATGAACCTAGAAACCTTCTCCGTGTCCAAAGTCTTGGTCATTATACACCACCTCATTATCTTGACTTGAGCAGCAATACAAACCAACAAATATGCAAGGTTGAGTACCGATGGTACTCCGCAAGTGTGGGAAAGTTATGTCATGCATGGCAAGAACAAGGAGAGGTTGAACTCATGTTTAAAGCACTACGCAATTAATACCTATCACCTTAGCTCATTAGGCACCTACATTACTACACATATGAAATGGTCCAAATCTCCCATACCATCATCATAATCAAATAACCATAACATCATTTCCAATGTTAAGCTCCCCACTTAACATCCACAACTTCCAAAACCATCACTCCTCTAATCATGAATAAGTCCAAGCCGCTCTTGACCGTGAGCACGGCTGTCATGACAGTTTTGACTCTGCAGAGTTTGTACCACTGTACCCACATGTAGTGATTTCATCCCCCGTTGCTGGGTGGACTAAAAGAACCTCCATTATGCCAGTGGCTACGAACCACATTCACACTTCCCAGGTGTGTGGCCAGGAGATCACTACGAAGCCTTTACAAAGGGATTCCCGATGAGCGTGGGCCCTCTGAGGTTTCACCCCTAACAGCATACAAGAGGCTCCAACCCCGCTGCAGTGGCGCCCTCTTGAGCCTTGCGGTTCATATGGTAGTCCAGCTGACACCTATTCCCCGCACCATCCAACACACCCATACTACGCCGGGGATACACCTAATTAATTGGCCAAGCTGCCCCATCTCAGCATGTGGTTGGCACGGTAAAGCCAGGTTACATGCTCCATGAACCGGTCCTTAGGATCCAGCCAAGTACTAAACACAAACCCGAGTCTCGTGCACCCAGCACACAACCAAAACATCCAACTTGCCTTGATCCCTACCTCTACATAACTCACAATATCTCATTCAAGAGTATGGTAAAATAAACTGATGATCTCATATCCCAAATATTCCATTCTAAGCATGGCTAAGCATATGCATAATAATAAATGACATCATAAAATAAATCCCAACCCAAGCTTCAAGGAAACAAGGTAATGCAATTCTAGGGAAACTTCCTAGCATGGGCTTCATATTTTAATTTGACAATGCAATTAACTCTAGCTACATGTCCTAGTATAGGGTCAAAGTGGTCAAGGACACTTGCCTCCTTCCTGCTGCTCTTGGAATGGGTAGTCCTGATCTTGGAAAGGAAGAACTTGCTCTGGAGCAGGTTCTACATCATACCATCACACATAGCAAAAGAAAAACAACAATCCATAAGACATAGTTCACACTTCCACTTCAAACAAATCACACATTCACATTTATGAAAGTCATTCACAATTATATTTGTTGTGGTTACTCTATGTGTGTTGATCTTTGGCTTACATGTACTTTTAACCACGTGTATATGATTCCTACTTTTGTATTCACATTTATGCTTACATACTATATATATGAGTTTCCAATTTAAATAAATTCCTTATATTTAATTACTACACCTTTTAGCTACCAAGTATGCATGAAAGGTATTTTCCTACTCCATATGTGTCTTCAGAATTTCTACCAACCCTAAACTGAATTCTTTGGATTTTAGAAACTTCATTTATCATTTACTAGTTGCTATATTTTCAGATTTATTTCCTATGCCTAAATGTGAACTTTATTATGAAAATAACAAGACACATCATCTAAACAGAATAGGTTCTGATCTAAAATATTTAATAATATATTTTTGACCTTTTCCTCCGATGTAAACTATTTTACATTTATTTTCCCTATTTTCAGAAGTATTCTTTACTTAAAAATGTGTCCCTACAACTAATAAATGTGAATAATAAATTAAACAGATTCATTTCAGCCCAAAAATATATTTTTATCTCACTCCAAAGTTTTCTAAGTACTGAGAAAGTTTTTAATTAAATTTTGACAATATGTTTGTCCCACTTTTTAAATTTTAAATACTAGCCACCTATTCAATTTTCTAAATTAAATATCAAACAGGGTTAAAAAGGTAAACTCACCCCATTACAGGGTCTATAACATTATTTTAACAATTTTCAGGGGTCTAGCTACTCATAACAGAGGAGTTTTTCCTAATTTTTATTAAGTCCAGGGGCTAAAACTGATTTTTAAATGAATTTACATGATTTTCTGAAGTTCCAGGGGCTAGATCAGAAGTTTCCGGGGCTAGCTCTTATTTCCCGAGAACCCCAGGGGGTAGCACGTAAGAATTCCAGTCTTTATAACGCGGGGCTGACGTGGACCGTCCGATTTAAAACAGTCGGCTGAGATTATAACGCCGAACCGGTACGCGGGGATTTGAAGTCTACCGTGCGATTTAAAATAGACGGCGCATAGGCGGCCACGTCGCTCTAACCGAGCGCGGGCGGCGCTGCCCGGCGGCGCACGGCGGCGGGAAGCGGCGATCTCGCCGGAGATTTTCGGATCTTCGAGAATTCTTCCTAGAACTGTGATTTTATGGCATAGATCGGTGGAGGGGAGGTCGGGGATCTCACCTCGGGGGTTTTCTTGAGCTCGGAGGTCCTGGAAAACGATCGGCGACGAGGTCCGAAGTGAAACCACGGCGAGGCTCGTCGGCGCTGTGTTTGAACCGCAAGTCACCGAGTTTTCTGCACCTGCAGGGTTCCCCGGAGGCGGTGGATCAAGACTAGCAAGTTGGATCGGAATTTCCGAGCGTAGATCGGCCAGAATTCACCGGAGAAGGCTCGGGTTCTCACCGGAGTAAAAACAGCAGATCGCGTGAGAAAAACGGGACGAGGCCGGGGTTTTTATAGACGGGGGAAGGGCGGCGTTCGGTTGTGATCGAGTTTGCATCGCCCACGAGCAAAATTCGGCTGGGATACGCAGAAATCCGGGTCGGTTTAGATTCGGGGTGAGAGAGAGTCCGGCCGATCGCGGGCGCGGGCGCGAGGTAGAAGAAGGGCTGGCGGGCCCCGCCCGTCAGTGGGAAGAAGAGGGCGCGCGCGGCTGCGGGCTGGCGCGGGTGCTGGGTGGGCCGGCTGGTGGGTTTCGGCCCACTGGCCGGGTTTTTTTTTCTGTTTTCCTTTTTCTTTTTCTATTTCTTTTCTGTTTTGAGTTTAAATTGAATTCCAGATTGAATTTAAATTGTTGCAAAACATGCAACACGTTCAAAAAATTTTTAAATTCCCCTCTTAACATGATTTTGGGGTGTTATAGTCTGCCCGAGACCCGAGTTCTTGAGTTTTTCCGACTTTCCCGACTTTCTCGATTTCAACCTAGATGGCCATCCACGCATGCAAAACCATCAAGTTGCACTGTCCGAACGTGTATCCTATCAAGGTACCGTCCGGCTCCAAAACCCGAGTTCGTGTGTTTTTCTGACTTTCTCGACTTTCTCAATTTTGACCCAGATGGCCATCCGCGCATGCAAAACCATCAAATTGTACTATCCGGACGTGTATTCCATCAAGGTTCCGTCAGGCCTCCCGGAACCCAAGTTCGTAAGTTTTACGGACTTTCCCGACTTTCTTGATTTCGACTCAGATGGCCATCTGTGCATGCAAAACCATCAAATTGTACCATCCAAACGTGTATTCCATAAAGGTCCCGTTCGGCCCTCCGGGATCCAAGTTCGTGAGTTTTACCGACTTTCCTGATTTCAACCTAGATGGCCATCCGCGCATGCAAAAACATCAAGTTGCACCATCCGAGCGTATATTCCGTCAAGAATCCGTCCGGCCTCCTAGGACTTGAGTTCGTGAGTTTTACCGACTTTCCCGACTTTCTCGATTTCGACCCAGATGGCCATCCGCGCATGCAAAACCATCAAGTTATACCATCCGAACGTGTATTCCATAAAGGTTTCCATCCGGACGCCCGGGGCCCGAGTTCGTGAGTTTTACCGAATTTCCCGATTTCAACCTAGATGGCTATCCGCGCATGCAAAACCATCAAGTTGCACCGTCTGGAAGGGTATTTTTTCAAGGTTCCGTCCGGCCTCCTAGGGCCTGAGTTCGTGAGTTTTACCGACTTTCTTGGCTTTCTTGATTTTGACCCAGATGGCCATCGGCGCATGCAAAACCATCAAGTTGTACCATCCGAACGTATATTCCATAAAGGTCCTGTCCGGCCGTTCGGGATACGAATTCGTGAGTTTTACCGACTTTCCCAATTTTAACCCAGATGGCCATCCGCGCATGCAAAAGCATGAAGTTGCACCTTCCGCACATGTATTCCATCAAGAACCCTTCCGGCCCTAGGACCCGTGTTCGTGAGTTTTACCGACTTTCCCAACTTTCTCAATTTTGACCCAGATGGCCATCCGCACATGCAAACAACCAAGTTGTACCGTCCGGACTTGTATTCCGTAAAGGTTCCGTTTGACCTCCCGGGACTCGAGTTCGTGAGTTTTACCGACTTTCTGAACTTTCTCGATTTCGACCCAGATGGCCATCCGCGCATGCAAAACCATCAAGTTGTACCATCCGAACGTGTATTCCGTAAAGGTCCCGTCTGCCCGCTCGGGACTCGAGTTCGTGAGTTTTACCGACTTTCCTAATTTCATCCCAGATGGCTATCCGCCCATGCAAAAGCTTCAAGTTGCACCTTCCGAACGTGTATTCAATCAAGGTCCCGTCTGTCCCCAGGACCCGAGTTTGTGAGTTTTACTGAGTTTCCCGACTTTCTCTATTTTCACCCAAATGGCCATCCGCAGATGCAAAACCATCAAGTTGTACCATCCGCAAGTGTATTCTGTCAAGGTCCCGTCCGGCCGCCCGGGACCAGAGTTCGTGAGTTTTATTGACATTCCCGTTTTTTACTCAGATGGCCATCCACGCATGGAAAACCTTCCAGTTGCACCATCCGAACGAGTATTCCGTCAAGGTCCAGTTCGTCGTTTCGGGACCGGAGTTCATGTTTTTCTTGACTTTCCCAATTTCGACCCAGATGGCCATCCGCGCATGCAAAACCATCAAGTTGCCTCGTCCAGACGTGTATTCCATCAAGGACTCGTCCAGCAGCCCGAGACCTGAGTTAGTGAGTTTTACCGACTTTCATGACTTTCTCGATTTCGACCCAGATGGTCATCCGTGCATGCAAAACCATGAAGTTGCACCATCCACAAGTGTATTACGTTAAGGTATCGTTCGTCCGCCGGAGACCCGAGTTCGTGAGTTTTACCGAATTTCTCAACTTTCTCAATTTCGACCCAGATGGGCATCCGCGCATGCAAAACAATCAAGTTGCACCGTTCGGATCTGTATTCCATCAATGTTCCGTCCGGCCACCCGACACCCGAGTTCATGAGTTTTACCGACTTTCCCGACTTTCTCGATTTCAACCCAAATGGCCATCCACGCATGCAAAACAATCAAGTTGCACCGTCCGAACGTGTATTCCATCAAGGTCCCGTCGGGCCCCGCGACCCGATTTCCTGAGTTTTACCGACTTTCCCGACATTCTCGATTTTGACCCAGATGGCTATCCGCGCATGCAAAACTATCAAGTTGTACCGTCCGTACATGTATTCTGTCAAGGTGCCGTCCGGACTCTCGGGACCGAGTTAATGAGTTTTACCGAATTTATCGACTTTTTCGATTTCGACCTAGATGGCCTTCCACGCATTCAAAACCATCAAATTGTACCATCCGAACGTGTATTCCGTCAAGATTCCGTCCAGCCGCCCGGGACCCGAGTTAGTGAGTTTTACCGACTTTCCCGATTTTTACTCAGATGGCTATCCGCGCATGCAAAACCATTAAGTTGCACAATCCGAACGTGTATTCTGTCAACATCCCGTCCGGCCGCTCGGGACCCGACTTCAACCTACATGGCCATCCAGCATGCAAAACCATCAAGTTGCACCGTCCGGACGTGTATTCCGTCAAGATTCCTCCGGCCGGCCGAGACCCGAGTTAGTGAGTTTTATCGACTTTCCCAACTTTCTAGATTTCGACCCAGATGGTCATCCACGCATGCAAAACCATCAAGTTGCACCATCAGCAAGTGTATTTCGTTAAGGTCCCGTCCGGCTGCTCGAAACCTGAGTTCGTGAGTTTTACCGAATTTCCCAACTATCTCGATTTCGACCCAGATGTCCATCCACGCATGCAAAACCATCATGTTGCACTGTTCGGACCTGTATTCCTTCAATGTTCCGTCCGGCTGCCCGAGACCCGAGTTCATGAGTTTTTCTGACTTTCCCGACTTTCTCGATTTCAACCTAGATGGCCATCCACGCATGCAAAACCATCAAGTTGCACTTTTCGAACGTGTATTCTATCAAGGTACCGTCCGGCCCCAAATCCCGAGTTCGTTTGTTTTTCCGACTTTCTCGATTTTGACCTAGATGGCCATCCGCGCATGCAAAACCATCAAATTGTACCGTCCGGACGTGTATTCCATCAAGGTTCCGTCAGGCCTCCCGGAACCCAAGTTCGTAAGTTTTACGGACTTTCCCGACTTTCTTGATTTTGACTCAGATGGCCATCTGTGCATGCAAAACCATCAAATTGTACCATCCAAACGTGTATTCCGTAAAGGTCCCGTTCGGCCCTCCGGGATCCGAGTTCGTGAGTTTTACCGACTTTCCTGATTTCAACCTAGATAGCCATCCGCACATGCAAAAACATCAAGTTGCACCATCCGGGCGTATATTCCGTCAAGAATCCGTCCGGCCTCCCAGGACTCGAGTTCGTGAGTTTTACCGGCTTTCCCGACTTTCTCGATTTCAACCCAGATGGCCATCCGCGCATGCAAAACAATCAAGTTATACCATCCGAACGTGTATTCCGTAAAGGATTCCATCTGGACGCCCGGGGCCCGAGTTTGTGAGTTTTACCGAATTTCCAGATTTCAACCTAGATGGCTATCCGCGCATGCAAAACCATCAAGTTGCACCGTCCGGACGGGTATTTTGTCAAGGTTCCATCCGGCGTACTAGGGCCTGTGGCGGACCGGAATCCGCTCATCCAGGATCACAGAGGGTGGTGCCGCGCGATGCGACACCCGACAGCACATGTCATAAGAACATAATATATTACATGGGAAAAACAACTGAAACTGTACAAACAGGTACAAACTTCAGTTACAACTATTGTTTATATTACACAGCGGAAGGCTACACTATACAACTCACGCCCGCCTATTTAGCAAAAGTTGGTTGCCCAGCCCTAGGGCAACCCACACTAGCGGCACTCCTCAGCTCAGCGCGGCGTGTACGGCTCCCACTCAGCCGTGGTCCCCGACGGAGGGTAACTTTCGCCGGTGGACTCATACTCCGAGTCCGTGGGTGGCTCCTCACCTGAAAAACACTTAAGCAGCAACCGTGAGCACGAAGGCTCAGCAAGGCTTAACCGACTCACCTAAGCATGAAACTCTACATGAGGTGTACCATGACATAGGATAGCAATGGTGCAGCAAATGGACACGCCTACAAGTTCATCCTTAGTTCATCTTTTAGCACCAAGTTAACGGTTCATGAAGCTGAAATTTAGTGAGCAATATTTGGTGGCACACATGTAACAATACAATTATATCATAACAGCAATATTGAATCATAACATTTCATTCGTTAGTCTACGTTACGACGCAGTGAACAAGCGGTACTCGTCACCGCGAGGGACGGCGAATCGACTCTATATACACCTGCAGGGAAACCCAAAGAGCACGTCACGTACGCCCATCCGTGGAGCTGCACAGCACGCTCACTCGATGTCGTACGGGACAACCTTTCACCCAACAGCCCAAACGTCGAACCGGTCGCACCGAAACGAGCAGGAGATTCCCCACACGGAGCATCTCTCTATGCCCGTTGGCAGATTTCCACCTTGCTGCCCTCAGCCTACACCTATAAATCGGTGCGTTATGCCTCGACGTCCGGAGGTTTAGGCTACATCGGTTTATCGGGGCCCATATATCTGATATGCCTTCGGTACGTTCAATACTTGTTCAGCAGGGCCGCACACGGATCGGTCCTCAATCGACACGGGCAGGGACGCGCACACAAGACTCCCTCTTGCTGCGCCCTAGCCTCTGCCTAGTCTCATTTTCATTACTAAAGTGATCTCGCGTCACTCAACCGAACCCGTGTGTCCCAATGCCTATCTCGCGAGTAGATTCCAACTACTCGACTTGTACCAAAGTCCTATGACTCATTAAGCATAGCCTGTCTACTCGAGGTCTTAGACACTACCCTCACTCTTTTAGGAACCTTTGGTTATGCAAGTGGGGTTCCATTCATCCTATACCTAATGCACATACATACTTCATATGACACATGTAACCAAAGTAAGACTTATAAAAAGGGTTAATGCAAACCGGGGCTTGCCTTGTTGCTACTGGTCAGGGGTTAGTTCCTCTTCCGGAAGGAGGAAGTCCAGCACTTCCGGAGTCTCTTCTTCAATGGCTACACGTTTAATACAATACTACATGTTAATTTGAATGCAATGTGTGAATTGGAATATATCATTGCTAATAACTCTAGCTAGTCCTTCCCTTTGGTTCTGAAATTTTTATGGTGGACTGGTAGGGTCCTAACCAGAGTTGTGACCAAGTTTTATTTGAAACAAAGTTCATTTGAACCTTGTACAAATAGAAACCCACTTGGTCAATATTTGAGCCTCTGGATGATTCCAGGGGTTTTCATGGCTCCAACCATTACCTTCTGGAAACTAGACTTTAACATGGTTCTAATGGAGTTGGTTTCATGTCATTTGAAGAATTCTACAGAAAATTATGCCCTAATTAAGATTTGAGAAAATTTGAAAAATGTTTCTGTACATTTTTCTATTTTCTCAGGGCAGTTCTCTTAATCACCCCATTATGGTAACTAAATGAACTTGGATGAGTCTGAAAATTTTACTGTGATTCAGGGATTTTCTAATGAACTTCTCAGCCAAATTTCAGAATTTTTCATAAAGTAGTTCTCCAGATAAAATTCCCAACAGTTTAAATTTAGGGATTTAATTCTGGAAAACTATTCACTTTCATGAGCTGAATTTGGTATTGCTGGAAAGTACTCAGAATTCTGAGTTCAGCAAAATTTAGTTCATCGAATTTGGAGTTTCCTAGGCAAAGTTCTATGCATTTGAAGTTTGCACTAAAACTGGAAATTCCAACAATGTTTAAATCCTGCGGGTGGGTCCACCGCCCACGTGTCGACCGCTGGAGCCGCGCCACACGGGGCCACAGACTCCTTCCCGCGCGGCCGCACTGGATCCCGGACCACAGAGAATCCCACCCATTTATCTCCAGCCGCTGACGCGTGGGGCCTACCCCTTCGTCTTCCTCCGGCCACCCGCGCGATCCCGCCGCCGAGCTCGCCGGAGCTCTCGCCGGAGAGGGGTTCTGGCATTCGGAGCTTGCTGATTCTCGCCGCCTGTGCCTATCCCGGCCTGGGGAACACGGTGGTGCCCTTCCCGGAGCTTGACAACGGCCGGAACAGGGCCCCCGACGGCAACAGCGGCCGGGAGCTCACCGGCGACGTCGAACTCAGCCTCCCTTGCATTATTTTCGATGCGGTTTGCTCGGGGAGCTCCGCTGACACCTGCTGATCATGGATATGGGCACCGATCCCCGTGAAAATGGCTGCAACTATGACCTCATCGTCGACCTAGGCCGGATATCGGCTGTTGCTCGAAAAACTTGGATAACCGCAACCCTAGCCCATGATTCTTGCTGGTTCTCGATCCTAGGTGGTCGTGGCAGGGTGTAGATCGTGTATTTAGCTCGGTACGCCCGGTGATAAGCCAATACTCGTGAATTTTGGGATTTGGGGGAGCTCGGCCTTAAGAACACCGAAGCGTTCCCGGAAGAAATTCTCCTCCGACGGTGCATGAAATGCCGAACGGTAAGGACAGGCAGAACCAGCACCTTGTGGCGATCGTTTCTTGTGTTGAGCGTCGGTCAGGAGGAAGCCTGTGCCGTCCGGCCGCCGGCGATTAGAGGGCGGCGACTCCGGGTGAGCTGCTTCGGATGTAGGTGAGTGGAACCGAGAGGATGGGGAGCGAATTCTCGCCGACCAGGGTGCGATCACATGTTTTGTAGCCGGCGCCCTCATCCCCCCGAGCAGGAGGTGGCGCGGTGGCCGCGTTGGGACGGGGTCGACCCCGTGCGCTGTGAGCCACAGGGTGTTCGACCGCGCGCCCGAGTCGGTTTGCTCCCCAGGGTGGCTGACCAGTGGGCCCTCTTCTCCCCTCTAAATCTTTCTCCCCCTTTCTTTTGTAAATATCCCAGCTACTGAGAATTGAATGAGAGACTTAGCCCCCAAGTATTGGTTTGAATTTGAGTTTTCAAATTCGAACTTTGTTTTGTTAAATTTGCTTCATGTTTAAACTGAAGTTCAAATTCAGTTTTGAATTATTGCAAATTTAGCTCCCGACAAGATAAACTCCAATTAGGGATGAAAATTGGTGGGCTAACTCAGAAAAATGTGCTGAGTTTGAATATGAAGCTATCTTTTGAATTTGGGTGATGAAAGTTGCTGCAATTTGAATTTACATTCAAATTGTCCTCTTTTTCAAATAACCCAAAAAGTGCCTCAAAAGGTGTTGGATTTCTATGAAACTTTGACTGAACCTTCCCAAGACTTTTCAAGTCCTAGGGTTGAGCTCAACCTCTCATGTTCCTATGTCCAAATCCCACTTTGTGAAAAGGAAGACTTTCCCCTCTAATCACTCTTTTGATGAAGGTTACTTGCTCTTCACAATATTTCCTAAGATACCCACAATGAAAACTGTGGTGTTGTGAGGTGAAGAAAAGTTTTTGCAAGTCCCTTTTCTTGGGCTTTTACATCCCTCCCCCATTAAAAGAATCTCGTCCCGAGATTACAAAAGACGAGATAGCGATGTAGTAGGGACTTACCCGTGTTGAGAAACCATGAACTCCGGGTAATTTGAGCGAAGGAACTCCTCGCTCTCCCACGTCGCTTCATCAGCAGTGTGGTTGCTCCAGAGGATTTTGTAGAACCACAACGTTCTGCTACGCGTGGTTCGGGCTTTCTCATCAAGAATTTCCACCGGATACTCATCATATGTTAAATCCGGTTTCAGTTCGCCGATGTCTTCGGTAGGAACCGCAGCTGTATGCTTCAAGCATTTTCGCAATTGCGAAACATGGAAAACATCATGGACACCAGTCAGAGATGCCGGTAGCTCCAATCGATACGCCGCTGGTCACACTTCTCGGTGATAGCATAGGGTCCAATAAAACGGGGAGCGAGCTTCCCCTTCACACTGAACCGGTGCACACCCTTCATCGGAGACACGCGTAGGTACACGTGTTCCCCAACATCAAAGTGCAACGGCCTACGCCTCTTATCAGCGTAGCTCTTCTGCCGGGATTGAGTGGCCATCAAATTGGCTTGAATTGTCCTAACGCGCTCCTCGGCGTCGTTCACCACATCAACCCCGAATGTGACCCTTTCACCGGAGTCGCACCAATTTAATGGGGTGCGGCATTTACGACCGTAGAGAGCTTCGTAAGGTGCCATTTTGATACTCGCCTGATGGCCGTTGTTGTACGAGAATTCTGCCAATGGTAGGTGATCATCCCAGTTCCTACCATGATGGATGGCACATGCTCTCAACATGTCTTCCAGGACTTGATTCACCCTCTCTGTCTGGCCATCTGTCTGAGGGTGATAGGCGGTGCTCCTGATCAACTTAGTACCCAATGCAGCGTGTAGCTGCTCCCAAAAGCAAGATACAAATAATGCACCTCGATCTGAGACAATGGTCTTGGGTACCCCGTATAGGCATAGAATCTTTGCTATGTACAGCTCCGCATATTTGCCGGCATTGTAACGTGTATTCACTGGGATGAAGTGAGCCGTCTTGGTTAACTGATCAACGATTACCCATATGGAATCATGCTTGTTGGACGTTAGGGGTAATCCCACAATGAAATCCATGCTCACATCTTCCCATTTCCATGCCGGGATCTTCAGGGGTTGCAACAGCCCTGATTTCTTCATGTGATCAGCTTTCACTCGTCTACACGTATCGCACTCGGATACGTACTTAGCTACCTCCCGCTTCATCCGTGTCCACCAAAATTTCTTTTTTAAATCTTGGTACATTTTGTTGCTGCCCGGATGAATGGAGTACTTGGACAAGTGAGCTTCATCGAGGACCTTCTTTCTCAACTCCATATCCCGGGGTACGACTATGCGGTCATTGAACCACAGCGTCCCATCATCATCCTTCCGGAAACATTTGATTTCCCCATCGTCCATACGTCTCTGGAGATGTGCCATGCCTTTATCATTTTTGTGATCTGCAATGATGTCCTCCCTAATAGTAGGGACGAGGGCAAGGTTGTACAGCGATCCATAAGGAACCAAGTATAATCTTGGCTCTTCCTCCTCCACCCGTGTAATGGTGAGGTGATGGACATGTGATTTCCGACTCAGCGCGTCGGCAACCACATTCGCCTTGCTGGGGTGGTAATGGATCTCAATCTCATAATCTTTGATCAGTTCTAACCACCTCCTCTGCCTCATGTTCAGCTCCTTCTGGGTGAAAATGTATTTCAAGCTCTTGTGGTCGGTGTAGAGATGCACCAAGTTCCCCAGGAGATAGTGCCTCCACATTTTCAGCGCCAACACCACGGCAGCAAGTTCAAGGTCATGAGTGGGATAATGCTGCTCATGGTTCCAAAGTTGGCTTGAGCCATAAGCGACCACACGTCCTTCCTGTATCAACACGCAGCCAAGCCCAATACCGGACGCGTCACAATACACGTCGAAGGGCTTTGTTGTATCCGGCTGAGCTAAGACCGGGGCTGTTGTGAGATGCTTCACCAATGCTTGGAAGGCTCCTTCACACGCCGTGTTCCAAACATACTTCGTTCCCTTCTTCAGCAATTCTGTCATCGGTTTAGCGAGCTTGGAGAAACTTGGGATAAATCCCCGATAGTATCCTGCTAACCCGAGGAAGCTTCTGACTTCATGAACTGAAGTGGGAGCTTTCCATTTCAGCACTTGCTCTATTTTACTTGGGTCAACCACAATGCCTTCTGCGGAGATGATATGTCCCAAGAATGGCACTTGGCTGATCCAAAATTCGCATTTGCTGAACTTGGCGTAGAGCTTGTGGTCTCGCAATCATTGAAGAACGATCCGTAAGTGTTCGGCATGCTCGGCTTCTGTCTTGGAGTAAACCAAGATATCGTCGATGAACACTACCACGAACTTGTCCAGCTCCGGCATGAACACCGAGTTCATGAGATACATGAAATGGGCTGGAGCATTTGTGAGACCAAAGGACATGACGAGATATTCATATAAGCCGTATCTCGTCGAGAACGCCGTCTTCGGGATATCCTCCGCCCGGATCTTGATCTGGTGATATCCAGAGCGAAGGTCCATCTTTGAGAATACACTTGCCCCCACAAGTTGATCAAACAAGATGTCAATTCGGGGCAGTGGGTACTTATTCTTGATGGTGACGGCGTTGAGCGGCCGGTAATCCACACACAGCCTCAGGGTCTCATCCTTCTTCTTCACGAATAGCGCCGAGCATCCCCAAGGCGAGGAACTCGGCCTAATGAAACCCTTGCTCAACAGATCATTGAGCTGTTCTTTCAGTTCCGCCAGCTCATTTGGAGCCATCTTGTATGGTCTCCGTGATATGGGTGTAGTCCCGGGTGCGAGCTCGATCTTGAACTCGACATCCCACTCAGGTGGCATGCCCGGTAGATCATCCGGGAACACGTCGGGATACTCCTGGACTACGGGGATGTCTTCTAACTTGAGAGCCTCAGCACTATTGATCGCTGAAACCTCTCTGACTGGATTATCTAATGGGAGGGACTGCGGACGGTGTAATGTGGAGTTGAGGTGAACCGTCCGTGATAGTGTTTCCAGGACAGCTCCATGGTAGCTTAGCCATGACATTCCCAAGATTGCATCAATCTTCTGCCCCCTAGGATAATCATAGTGGTGGGATATATCTTCCCACCTAAGCACAGTGGTGCTTTTGGAACCATCATCGTTGCTGAAATCTTTCCTCCCGGTGAGCAGATCATATAAGAACACTCGGTTGGAAAGGCTTCTAGCTGATGCTTAACCACATAGGATGCACTTATGAAGTTATGGGTTGCACCAGAATCAAAAAGTATGACGATGGCTTGTTGATTGAGAGTAAACGTACCCGCCAGCACGTTGTCTCCCTCTGGGGCGTCCTCATTGTCGAGGTTGCGGACGCCTCCAGTCCGCTGACCAACCTTCTTCACCGGAGGTCGGCCTCGAGCACCGCCCTGGAGTTGGGCTTGCCCGCTGCTCTGCTGCCCCTGGGGACAGTCCTTCGCGAAGTGGCCCGCCTGGCCACACGTGACGCAGGTGAAACGGGGCGGTCCCCCGCTAATCGGTGGACGGAAACCCGGGGCGCGTTGTGGCGGTGGAAACGCCCGGGGTACTGTCTGCTGCTGCTGTTGCTGTTGTTGTCTTGGTGATGGCATCGGCGGACGGAACGGGGGTGCTTGGAATGAACGTCCCCCAAACTGTTGAGGTCGCGCCGGTGGACGCCACTGCTGCCCGGATGGTGTCCGATACACCATACGGTACTTCTGGGGCGCGCCATCACCGCTGTTAGGTGGAGCGCTACGCTTCCTCTGCTCAGCTGCTAACTCCCGCTGAGCGTCCTCTTGCATGATTGCGGCATTGACTAGGTCGTTAAATGTGCCGCGGTTCCACTGTACGAGGTGGGTCTTCATTTCGGGGTGTAACCCCCGATAGAAGTGCTCCCTCTTCTTCTCCTCCGTGGAGATGTAGTCTGACGCATACTGCGCCAGATGGTTGAAGGCACGGGAGTAGTCGTGGGCACTCCTCCCGCCCTGCTTCAGTTCCAAAAATTCTTGGAACTTCGTCTTCATTATTCCGGGAGGGATGTGATAGGCGCGGAACGCCTCCCGGAACTCTTGCCATTCCACGGCATGGCCAGCCGGACGTGAGGCGACATAATTCGCCCACCACGCACCAGCGGCACCGTGGAGCTGCTGTGCTGCGAACAGGGTCTTCTGTCGCTCCGTACACTGGAGCAGCCCAAACTTGGACTCGATGGTCCGCAGCCAGTTGTCAGCCTCCAGTGGTTCTTCAGCTTCGGTGAACACTGGAGGGTGCGTACTCATGAAATCCGAGTACGACACTTCGCGGGGCTCACGAGGCCCTCGCTCTTGACGTCCCCCCGCCTGGGACGTATTCTGCACGATCGTGCGGAGCAGGTCGGTCTGCTCCTCACAACCTCCCACCAATTCCGCTATCACATCCGCTAGAGTAAGCGGAGGCGGCGGTGGTGGCTGCTGCTGCGGGGTGCTGTCGTAGGCCGGTGGCTGTGAGTCATCGCCTCCCCCTTGGCTAGAGCCACCTACCTCGTGCGTGGTCCTAGTGCGAACCATCTGAAACCATACGACAATAACATCAGTCCCGCAACACTTGCATGCAGTTCCATTAAAATGGGCGTAAAAATATTATGACAACAAAAACATGCGATATATCTCGTAAGTAGATAATGTAATAACTTTGCACAAGCTACACCACTACCAGACCAAACACAAGCTAGTTTAATCCAACTTGATGAACCTCCACTTTGGAAGCTCACCGTAACTGGGTTTGGTCTCTACGAGACATTATTATCACGTTGTCATCACGTATCACACCCTTAGGGTACAACACCCTTTCCAATAAGTTCAACTGTCATTCTTCTGTCAGAATGACCAGTTTCTACCTATTCCATGTTTTGATCTGGTTGTGGGCATTTTCATGACTCAAGTTGAATACCAAAGTTCAAGTTAACTTCAGTATATTTCCAACAAATACTCATTTGCCCCCAGATCAGCTTTGGTTAAAAAGTTATGCTAATTCAAAGTTAGCAGAATTTCTGGAAGAATTTTAACAGCACCTCCCTTGGAAGTGGCTGTTTTCAACCCTGATTTCCACTAAATTCTGTGCTGAAATTTCAGAATCTTTGAATTGCAAAGATGTCACACATCTTCTACTCTTTCTAAGGATGTATTATATGACAATTTTAGATTTTTCTACTGGGAGTTATGTTTGAAAAACAGATCAGTTCAGAGGATGTTTTACTCTGCCCTGGTTCTGGACAGTTTACATTCCTCTGGGATTTCAGCCATCTTAAGGCGAGTTTCAGCTCTGGAAGTCTACAACAAAGTTATAGAGTACTTCAATATCTTTCCAGAACTATATAGCACACCTCTCTGGGCTAAAAGACCTGTGAGTTGTGCTCTGTTGAAGATCAGCAAACGTGCTGCCCAAAACAGAGCACTCTGTTTTTCAGTCTTTTGGCTACACTGCTCCACTATCCCATTCTTATACCCAACCAGGGTCCTAAATGTTGAACCTAATGATTTTAGTTCCTTGTTCTCAATATTTTCCTGCATATGTCTACAATATCTCGGTACTACGTTCCTCACAAAAGAAAATCCTAACCGGATTTTTCCGGCATATACGTCTCAATTGTGGCACTAAACGGTCTCTCGCACACGTTTACTACACGGATACTTACGTGGTTAGTACCTGCAGAAGACCACACAATAATGGTGCACTCAATGGTTATTCATTTCAGGCAGTTCAGGTCATGTCTCAATGTACGTGATCGTGTTTCAACACCACACGACGGGGAACCCGAGTAGGTCATGAACGGGTCGTCACGGTTGGGAATGTTATCAACCCAACAGATACCACCTACTGCCCTGCAGGGAACGCCGATGGCAAGCGCTGCGTATGTCCTCCTGGGCTATTTCCAAACGAACACACTCTCGCGTTACTGACCACGCGATGGGGTCTCCACTTACTTGCCTAATGCACGCTAGGGATCAGCGTTTCATATGAACTCAGGGACATTAAGAGTCCAAGAGTTTCATATTGACGTCTCACACCAAGCTGTGAGACTCTATCCCTGAGCCACGTTCCTCGTCAGAGGGAGCTAACCGAAATTTAACCGCTTTCGGTAGCGTTCCTTACCATACTTACCAGAGCGTAGGTGCGTCGTTACATAATTGAAATTCAGAATTATAACACATAGGTTAGTATTTGCCACTTTAAGTAACTATGCTAATATAGTCCTTACTTGGGCAACTACCGATTCCTCACCGTAACCTATGTTTTCCCATAATACAGTCCTTAAGTACTGTGCCATCCCCACTGCCGCTCTGATACCAGGCTGTGGCGGACCGGAATCTGCTCATCTAGGATCACAGAGGGTGGTGCCGCGCGATGCGACACCCGACAGCATACGTCATAAGAACATAATATATTACATGGGAAAACACCTGAAACTGTACAAAAAGGTACAAACTTCAGTTACAACTATTGTTTATATTACACAGCGGAAGGCTACACTATACAACTCACGCCCGCCTATTTAGCAAAAGTTGGTTGCCCAGCCCTAGGGCAACCCACACTAGCGGCACTCCTCAGCTCAGCGCGGCGTGTACGGCTCCCACTCAGCCGTGGTCCCCCACGGAGGGTAACCCTCGCCGGTGGACTCGTACTCCGAGTCCGTGGGTGGCTCCTCACCTGAAAAACACTTAAGCAGCAACCGTGAGCACGAAGGCTCAGCAAGGCTTAACCGACTCACCTAAGCATGAAACTCTACATGAGGTGTACCATGACATAGGATAGCAATGGTGCAGCAAATGGACACGCCTACAAGTTCATCCTTAGTTCATCTTTTAGCACCAAGTTAACGGTTCATGAAGCTGAAATTTAGTGAGCAATATTTGGTGGCACACATGTAACAATACAATTATATCATAACAGCAATATTGAATCATAACATTTCATTCGTTAGTCTACGTTATGACGCAGTGAACAAGCGGTACTCGTCACCGCGAGGGACGGCGAATCGACTCGACATACACCTGCAGGGAAACCCAAAGAGCACGTCACGTACACCCATCCGTGGAGCTGCACAGCACGCTCACTCGATGTCGTACAGGACAACCTTTCACCCAACAGCCCAAACGTCGAACCGGTAGCACCGAAACGAGCAGGAGGTTCCCCACACGGAGCATCTCTCTATGCCCGTTGGCAGATTTCCACCTTGCTGCCCTCAGCCTACACCTATAAATCGGTGCGTTATGCCTCGACGCCCGGAGGTTTAGGCTACATCGGTTTATTGGGGCCTATATATCCGATATGCCTTCGGTACGTTCAATACTTGTTCAGCAGGGCCGCACACGGATCGGTCCTCAATCGACACGGGCAGGGACGCGCACACAAGACTCCCTCTTGCTGCGCCCTAGCCTCTGCCTAGTCTCATTTTCATTACTAAAGTGATCTCGCGTCACTCAACCGAACCCGTGTGTCCCAATGCCTATCTCGCGAGTAGATTCCAACTACTCGACTTGTACCGAAGTCCTATGACTCATTAAGCATAGCCTGTCTACTCGAGGTCTTAGACACTACCCTCACTCTTTTAGGAACCTTTGGTTATGCAAGTGGGGTTCCATTCATCCTATACCTAATGCACATACATACTTCATATGACACATGTAACCAAAGTAAGACTTATAAAAAGGGTTAATGCAAACCGGGGCTTGTCTTGTTTCTGCTGGTCATGGGTTAGTTCCTCTTCCGGAAGGAGGAAGTCCAGCACTTCCAGAGTCTCTTCTTCAATGGCTACACGTTTAATACAATACTACATGTTAATTTGAATGCAATGTGTGAAATGGAATATATCATTGCTAATAACTCTAGCTAGTCCTTCCCTTTGGTTCTGAAATTTTTATGGTGGACTGGTAGGGTCCTAACCAGAGTTGTGACCAAGTTTTATTTGAAACAAAGTTCATTTGAACCTTGTACAAATAGAAACCCACTTGGTCAATATTTGAGCCTCTTGATGTTTCCAGGGGTTTTCATGGCTCCAACCATTACCTTCTGGAAACTAGACTTTAAGATGGTTCTAATGGAGTTGGTTTCATGTCATTTGAAGAATTCTACAGAAAATTATGCCCTAATTAAGATTTGAGAAAATTTGAAAAATGTTTCTGTACATTTTTCTATTTTCTCAGGGCAGTTCTCTTAATCACCCCATTAGGGTAACTAAATGAACTTGGATGAGTCTGAAAATTTTACTGGAATTCAGGGATTTTCTAAAGAACTTCTCAGCCAAATTTCAGAATTTTTCATAAAGTAGTTCTCCAGATAAAATTCCCAACAGTTTAAATTTTAGGGATTTAATTCTCGAAAACTATTCACTTTCATGAGCTGAATTTGGTATTTCTGGAAAGTACTCAGAATTCTGAGTTCAGCAAAATTTGGTTCATCGAATTTGGAGTTTCCTAGCCAAAGTTCTATGCATTTGAAGTTTGCACTAAAACTGGAAATTCCAAAAATGTTTAAATCCTGTGGGTGGGTCCACCGCCCACGTGTCGACCGCTGGAGCCGCGCCACACGGGGCCACAGACTCCTTCCCGCGTGGCCGCACTGGATCCCGGACCACAGAGAATCCCACCCATTTATCTCCAGCCGCTGACGCGTGGGGCCTACCCCTTCGTCTTCCTCCGGCCACCCGCGCGATCCCGCCGCCGAGCTCGCCGGAGCTCTCGCCGGAGAGGGGTTCTGGCCTTCGGAGCTTGCTGATTCTCGCCGCCTGTGCCTATCCCGGCCTGGGGAACACGGTGGTGCCCTTCCCGGAGCTTGACAACGGCCGGAACAGGGCCCCCGACGGCAACAGCGGCCGGGAGCTCACCGGCGACGTCGAACTCAGCCTCCCTTGCATTATTTTCGATGCGGTTTCCTCGGGGAGCTCCGCTGACACCTGCTGATCATGGATATGGGCACCGATCCCCGTGAAAACGGCTGCAACTATGACCTCATCGTCGACCTAGGCCGGATATCGGCTGTTGCTCAAAAAACTTGGATAACCGCAACCCTAGCCCATGATTCTTGCTGGTTCTCGATCCTAGGTGGTCGTAGCAGGGTGTAGATCGTGTGTTTAGCTCGGTACGCCCGGTGATAAGCCAATACTCGTGAATTTTGGGATTTGGGGGAGCTCGGCCTTAAGAACAACGAAGTGTTCCCGGAAGAAATTCTCCTCCGACGGTGCATGAAATGCCGAACGGTAAGGACAGGCAGAACCAGCACCTTGTGGCGATCGTTTCTTGTGTTGAGCGTCGGGCAGGAGGAAGCCTGTGCCGTCCGTCCGCCGGCGATTAGAGGGCGGCGACTCCGGGTGAGCTGCTTCGGATGTAGGCGAGTGGAACCGAGAGGATGGGGAGCGAATTCTCGCCGACCAGGGTGCGATCACATGTTTTGTAGCCAGCGCCCTCATCCCCCCGAGCAGGAGGTGGCGCGGTGGCCGCGTTGGGACGGGGTCGACCCCGTGCGCTGTCGGCCGCAGGGTGTTCGACCGCGCGCCCGAGTCGGTTTGCTCCCCAGGGTGGCTGACCAGTGGGCCCTCTTCTCCCCTCTAAATCTTTCTCCCCCTTTCTTTTGTAAATATCCCAGCTACTGAGAATTGAATGAGAGACTTAGCCCCCAAGTATTGGTTTGAATTTGAGTTTTCAAATTCGAACTTTGTTTTGTTAAATTTGCTTCATGTTTAAACTGAAGTTCAAATTCAGTTTTGAATTATTGCAAATTTAGCTCCCGACAAGATAAACTCCAATTAGGGATGAAAATTGGTGGGCTAACTCAGAAAAATGTGCTGAGTTTGAATATGAAGCTATCTTTTGAATTTGGGTGATGAAAGTTGCTGCAATTTGAATTTACATTCAAATTGGCCTCTTTTTCAAATAACCCAAAAAGTGCCTCAAAAAGTGTTGGATTTCTATGAAACTTGGACTGAACCTTCCCAAGACTTTTCAAGTCCTAGGGTTGAGCTCAACCTCTCATGTTCCTATGTCCAAATCCCACTTTGTGAAAAGGAAGACTTTCCCCTCTAATCACTCTTTTGATGAAGGTTACTTGCTCTTCACAATATTTCCTAAGATACCCACAATGAAAACTGTGGTGTTGTGAGGTGAAGAAAAGTTTTTGCAAGTCCCTTTTCTTGGGCTTTTACAGGGCCTGAGTTCGTGAGTTTGACCAACTTTCTTGATTTTGACCCAGATGGCCATCGGCGCATGCAAAACCATCAAGTTGTACCATCCAAACGTATATTCCATAAAGGTCCTGTCTGGCCGTTCGGGATACGAGTTCGTGAGTTTTACCGACTTTCCCAATTTTAACCCAGATGGCCATCCGCGCATGCAAAAGCATGAAGTTGCACCTTCCACACGTGTATTCCATCAAGAACCCTTCCGGCCCCAGGACCCGTGTTCGTGAGTTTTACCGACTTTCCCGACTTTCTCAATTTTGACCCAGATGGCCATCCACGCATGCAAAACCAGGTTGCAACATCTAAACGTGTAGTCCGTCAATGTCCAGTTTGGTGTTCCGGGACTCGAGTTCATGAGTTTTCCTGACATTCTCAATTTCAACCCAGATGGCTACCTGGGAATGCAAAACCATCAAGTTGCACCGTACGGACGTGTATTCCGTCAAGGCCCCGTGCGGGGCCCGAGATCCGAGTTCGTGAGTTTTACCAACTTTTCCTACTCTCTCGATTTCGATTCATATGGCCATCCGCACATGCAAAACCATCAAGTTGCACCATCCGCAAGTGTATTCGTCAAGGTCCCGTCAGGCCGCCCGGGACCCGAGTTCGTGAGTTTTACCGACTTTCCCGATTTTGACCCAGATGTCCATCTGCACATGCAAAACCATCAAGTTGCACCGCCCGGACCTGTATCCCATCAATGTTCTGTCCGGCCGCGCGGGACCCGAGTTCATGAGTTTTACCGACTTTACCGACTTTCTCAATTTCAACCCAGATGGCCATCCGCGCATGCAAAACCAAGTTGCACCGTTCGGACGTGTATTCCATCAAGGTCCCGTCCGGCCCTGGGACCCGAGTTCGTGAGTTTTACCGACTTTCTCGACTTTCTCGATTTTGACCCAGATGGCCATCCGCACATGCAAAACCATCAAGTTGTACCGTCCGGACTTGTATTCCGTAAAGGTTCCGTTTGACCTCTGGGGCTCGAGTTCGTGAGTTTTACCGACTTTCCAAACTTTCTCGATTTCGACCAAGATGGCCATCCGCGCATGCAAAACCATCAAGTTGTACCATCCGAACGTGTATTCCGTAAAGGTCCCATCTGGCCGCTCGGCACTCGAGTTCGTGAGTTTTACCGACTTTCCTACCTTCAACCCAGATGGCTATCTGCCCATGCAAAAGCTTCAAGTTGCACCTTCCGAACGTGTATTCAATCAAGGTCCTGTCCGTCCCCGGGACCCGAGTTCGTGAGTTTTACCGAGTTTCCCGACTTTCTCTATTTTCACCCAGATGGCCATCCGCAGATGCAAAACCATCAAGTTGTACCATCCGCAAGTGTATTCTGTCAAGGTCCCGTTCGGCCGCCCGGGAACCGAGTTCGTGAGTTTTACCGATATTCCCGATTTTTACTCATATGGCCTTCCACGCATGGAAAACCTTCCAGTTGCACCATCGGAACGAGTATTCCATCAAGGTCCAGTTCGGTGTTTCGGGACCGGAGTTCATGAGTTTTCCTGACTTTCCCAATTTCGACCTAGATGGCTATCCACGCATGCAAAACAATCAAGTTGCCTCGTCCAGACGTGTATTCCATCAAGGACCCGTCCGGCCGCCCGAGACCCGAGTTAGTGAGTTTCACCGACTTTCTCGATTTCGACCCAGATGGTCATCCGCGCAGGCAAAACCATCAAGTTGCACCATCCGCAAGTGTATTTCGTTAAGGTATCGTCCGGCCGCCGGAGACCCGAGTTCGTGAGTTTTACCGAATTTCCCAACTTTCTCAATTTTGACCCAGATGGCCATTCGCGCATGCAAAACCATCAAGTTGCACCGTTCGGACCTATATTCCATCAATATTCCATCCGGCTACCCGGGACCCGAGTTCATGAGTTTTACCGACTTTCCCGACTCTCTCGATTTCAACCCAAATGGCCATCCACGCATGCAAAACCATCAAGTTGCACCGTCCGAACGTGTATTCCATCAAGCTCCCGCCCGGCCCCGCGACTCGAGTTCGTGAGTTTTACCGAATTTCCCGACTTTTTCGATTGCAACCCAGATGGCCATCCACGCATGCAAAACCATCAAGTTGTATCATCCGAACATGTATTCCGTCAAGGTCCCGTCCAGCCGCCCGGGACCTGAGTTAGTGGGTTTTATCGATCTTCCTGATTTCGTCCCAGATGGCCATCCGCGCATGCAGAACCATTAAGTTGCACAATACGAACGTGTATTCTGTCAACGTCCCGTCCGGCCGCTCTGTAAAGGTCCCCAAAATTATGAATACAAAGAAACACTTGTTTGCAAAAGTTGGTTTCATGTGTATGAAATTTGGGACTTGTTAAAACTTTTCCACATGTGATAACACACATGAGGGTTTTCTTCACACAAGTTTAAATGTTTAATTGAAGACTTGGAATCCAAGAGGGGTCTAAAACAAAGATGGGAAGTTCCCATATGTGTGAGAAAACAAAAATCAGATTTGGAACAATTTGTTCAAACAAAAATTCAAATGAGAACAACACAATGGAATTCAAAACTGTTGTGCTGAAAATCTCATTTGTAGCAGCCAAAATAAAAATCTGATTTCATATTTGAATTCCTTGGGTCCAAATTAGGGGGTGTGCAAAGTTTCATGAATTATGGAAATGATTTGCAACCCATTTTCCAAAATGGACTTTAAATAGCAAAGAATTCAAATGCATATTTGAATTTGGATGAAACTTGCCCAATTATCCAAATGCATATCAGATTTGAATTCTCACAATTGAATTCACTCAATATTCAAACTTGGGAGATACTTTGATGGGGATAAGAAGGAACTGAACAATGGGACCCACATGTCATTGAGGGGACTGAATATTGCAAAAGATCTTCAGTACACAGTCGACCTTCTCCGGGCGACACCGAGGGACAGCGGCAGCCAGCTCCTGCAGAATTCCTTCGTGCTGGAGAGCTGCTGGACGTCGGCAGCTACTGCCACGCCCCTCTCTCGCCTCTTAACCGAAGCCATGGTGCTGTTCCTTCTCTCCCCACGCGTGAAACAAGCAGAGCCCACCGCTGAGCTCTAAACCAATCGCCCACCGCCTAGCTCGCGTGCAAGCCCTGGCTGATCGGCAAAACCACACCACCATAGTCCCCTCGACCTCCTCGAGCCATCGCCAAGTGCGTTCGGGCCCTATACGCTGAGAACCTCGAGTTCCTTCAGCGGCCGAAACCCCCGGCGCGACGCGCTCCCGTGGACAGCCTCCTCCAGAGCTTGCCACGATCAAGCAAGGCCACCCTGGGACGTGAGAGAGCTCCCTGCAGCTTCCACGAAGCATAAAGCCTGTCTCTGCCTCTCGACAGCGAATTTAGGAAATCTTCTCTGGCCGGTTCAAACCGAGGTGCGGGTAAGGATCTGTTAAATTCTCGTGCTAGGATGGTTTAGAGCACTGCAAATTCCACTCACATGAAGTAGCCTTGCTTAGCAACAACTTTCCTTTTGGAACCTAGCTAGAACCTCGCTCTGCACGACGTAATTTCGGTCTTTCCAACGGTGGTTTCGGTAGAACACGTCGGGCATCCAATGAACCCTAGGTTGGTGCCACTCCCGAGCCCATGTGCGGCCATGCCTAGCTTTGCCAACCTACACTGGTGCTGTAGAGCCTTTCCAGGAAGCTTCTGGCGGGCTAGAGCGTCGCGTCGACGTCGCCGGACTTCATCCAAGCCGGTGTGCCATCGCGGGCTAGTTTGGGGGACCTGCTAGCTCGAGGAAACCCCACCAGCGTGTTCCTCACATTGAATTAGGGGCTAGCGGCGAGTTTGAGCAGTTAAGATGGCCGGACAACCGATCCCGAAGCTACTCCGGCGAGCCAGGCGGCGGTGTCGCGTGAGAGCGGGAGGTTGAAGACGACCTCGCCGGTCCCGCCTGTAAGCGACTCGGGGGAGGGGGCCGGATATTCTGTGGAGCAGGATTGATTGTAACAGCGCGGGAAATAACCCTGTGACCCCGTGTGGCACGCTCCCGGCAACAGACACGTGTCCCTGGTCCCACAGTCAGGTTTAAACTTTTCCCGGATTTATTCAAATTCCAGATTTTTCCCCAAACTATAGAAGAGCATAACTTTTGCTAGGAACCTCCAAATTTAGTGATTCAAATTGGGTTAGATTCAGATTGACAAACTCTATCCAACTATGCAACCCAATTTGTGTGAAAGTCTTTAATTAATTATATAAAATTATTTAAAGCTTTTCAGAAAAAGAATTTTAGAGGGAGTTTAGTTGATCAAAAAATCCCCAAATTTTTCCAGAACATTCTTTTGGGTGTTCTTAGACTCCTGTAAAAGTTTCAGCTCATTTTGAGTTGATTGCGTCAGGAGAATTCAGATTGTAAGTTACTGTGTTCAAATGAATACAGAAACATTTCAGAGAATTTCCAAAACTTGTAAAGTCAGTTCTGGGAAATTCTTAGCTCCAAAAATCCTAGGAAAATTCATGTAGACTCTATGAACCATAATTGAAATTTTGGTTCACTGAGTTTGACATGAACCTGGGTGTTACCTCAGAATTAATTCATCTTTGACTAAACACCTTGAGAATTATTCTGAATAAACCACTTCATGAAAAGTGCTAAATTTTGGTCCATAGGGCTTTCTTGTGACAAGGAACTCACATAAAAATTCTCAGCTCCATTAGAGCTCTGGATCACCACTGTCATGTGTAATCTCTTAAGGTGATCAACACTTAAGTGGGAAAGGCACTCAACATTTCATCATAGTGTTTAAACCCAACCCAAACCACTAGCACCAGTGTCATTTTAAATTATTAAACAGAGTTCCAGTTTTAAAACTTTCATTAGATCTTATTAGAAAAAGCTTTTCAATTAAATACATGTGCATGATGATATCGTGTAGCATATACGTGAAGAAGGGAGGACTTAAACGGAAGATCAAGGAGGAAGGGAAGGCAAGTGATCAAGCTCCAAGTGATCATCACTAACTGATTGTAACCTTAGTCACCTGCAAAACAGGCAAGCCCCGGTTTGCATTTAAACAGTTTTATAAAGCATTTTCATTTGTAGAGATCATAGCTTTGCATCATTGATTGCAGTAAGTCTAGATGATATTGAAAACCCCACTTGCATGACCAGAAATACCTAAGAGAGAAAGGGTAGAATAGCACCTCCTCGAGTGGATTTGGCTACGCTAAATGTTAGTAGGAAAGGTCCGGCAAAAGTCGAGTAGTTGGAAGCTACTCGCGAGTTTAGGGCTAGTTTACTCGGAACGGGTCCGAATTGGAATAGATGAGGAAAGTTCACACATAAGAAATGGAGACCGGGCAGGGAGGTTTAGATGCAGCAGGTTGCAGGCCGTGCGTGCATAGCCCTTCCTGTGTCGGTTAAGGCCCGTCCGTGCTTGGCCCTGTTGGACAAGTTTGAGTTGTGTAACAGGTGCATACTGGCTATATGGGACCCAGGAAACCGATGTACCTGGGGAGATCCATAGTGGAACTTTTCCAACTGCCTTAGGCTTTCGGCGTCAGGGTAGCAGGAGGTACCTCGCTTAAGAACATACCACTGTGGGTATGTACCTTGAGGGAGCTTGCGTACTCGGGGCAGTTGGACTGCGTCCAATGTGGAAGATCTTGGGAAAGGTGGCCGCGTACAACGTCAGTCGAGGTTGCTGCCAGCAACTCAGAGTACGGGTGTACGTGTGTCATGTAGTCCGGGCGTGTACTGATTCGAATCACCGTCGCTCGCGGTCATATGAGCATACTTGCCCACTGCGTCTTGATGTAGTAACAACTGGAACTGGTTATATTTTGAACTTGATAAGGTTGTGCTATAACATTGTATTGCAACCATGATTGAATTAGAGATAGGCTCATTAAACTTTACTTTCACTTTATGCAAGGAGCATCGCAACAAAGCGTTTCTTGTTTGATTGTGGAGTTGTGATGCTTTTTGGCTCAAGGTCTGCACAATGAGGTTTAAAATCTGAAAGTTAATGATCAACTTTAGGCGAGTTCTTTATGCAAATCTAGCCAACCCAATTGTAACCGTCGGGCATGTAGAGTTTCTTGTTTAGGAGAGACGGGTCAGACTTGCTGAGCCTACGTGCTCACGCTTGCTATATAAGTAGTTTTGCAGGTTAACATCGATGCTAAGATGGAGGTTGTCTGGTGAGACTCGGAGACTTCCGAGTCAGGTAACACATGGAGAACCCAGCCGCTGCTGTTGTCTTCGTGTTACTAGCGAGAGGAGTCCGCGGGCTGGACTTCATCTCGAGTGCTCTTAGTTATTCGACATGAGTTGATATAGACTTCCGCTGTAGTTACTTGATGTAAAGTATTCACAAAGAAAACTTGTAAGCTTCCGCTATTGTTTTATGTAATACATTGTTCCTCATATGTGTGCTGTGGGGTGCCGCACAACACGGCACCACCCAATGCGATTCCCGGGTGGGTGGCCTGTCTCTGTTGACGGGTCCGTCTCAGCTGGTATCAGAGCCGCATTGGTAATAGCACACGGAATAAGGAAGGTATTACGACAAAAATTTAGGTTACGGTGAGGATACGGTACTAGGCCCACATAAGGATTACTATTAGCTTAATATGAAGGTGGCAACCTAACTTATTTGTTATATCGGAAAATCGTGCATCTCGGGACGCTTCATGTCTTGGGGGGTGCACGTAAGCGCTATCCACCAGTGTGCACAAGCTGAAGGGCGGGGCCTCATGGGTGGCAGGTAACCGGACCCGCTTTAATATCCTCTACGACTCTTCATGTCGTTTGGGGTATTCGAGCAGCGTCTGTCCCTGGCGTGCGTGGTGCAATTTGGGAAACCCCGTCACGTGGTTAGTAACGTGAACACGTAGCTCAAGGCGTGTTTGGCTTGAGAACACCTGTGCGAGTGATGACGGACAGGTGTAAGAACTGTATGGATACCGGGTTCGGTGTGCAGCCGGACCTGACGATTGAGTGTGACTTGTGCAGGATTAACCACGAAACCGTAGTATGAATAGTACACGTTTGCGAGTGACCATTTTAGTGCCACCTAAGATACGTTTATGCCGGTATAATCCGGTTAGGATTTTCTTTTGGTGAGGCTACGTAGTACCGACATGCTTCTTACGGTGCATCGACACCGTACTAAACTTAATAACCCCTTTCCTTTAAAGAAATGACTCATGAACTAACTTTCAACTAAAAACGGAAGTTTGAAACAAATATTAGCTACTGAACTCTTATTTTGAGCTAAGAGGAAGACTAGGCTTCAAAGATTTCAAAAACAGAGTGCTCTGTTTTCGGCAAGAATTCTTGCTGAACTTTAATAGAGCATAACTCTGGGTAGCTTGACCCAATTGAGGTGTATGATACGGTTCTGGAAATATTTTCAAGTGAACTACAACTTCTTTGTATACCTCCAGAGCTAAATCACATGCTAAATGGGTAGAAAGTTCAGAGGAAGGTGAGTTGTCCAGAACCAGGACAGCAGCAAAACCTCTCTGGACCTTTCTGTTTTTAAGCCATAACTTTCTGTAGAGAAACCCTTAAGAAGCCTATGATACACCATTGGATAGGTTATGAAATGTGCAACATTGTTGTAGTTCAAAGTTTGTTCAGGTTCTTATTGTATTTACATATACAACTGTGATAAAATCACCCATGTACAAAGGAGGTGCTGGCAAATTTTATCCAGGAATTCTGTCAACTTTGGAAAATCATAACTCTTAATCCAAAGATGATCTGCAGGCATGAGTACTAGTTGGAAAGATATTGAAGTTAAATTTAACTTTGGTATTCAACTTGAGTTACGAAAATGCTCTTAACTAGATCAAAATCTGGAGATAGTGCATAAAGGTCTGTCCTGAACAGATAAGCTGGATAGCTATGCCTACTAAGGAGTTGTGTAAACATGAATTTTGTTACTGCTTTCATAAAGTTTTGACATAACCATGTTTTCATTAGTCTCACATACTGCTGGGTTCTTGTTTAACTCTTCTTAACTACATTTATGCAGTATGGTTCGTACTCGCTCTAGGAGTAGGGCCGGAAGTTCTCGTCGAGGTGGTGATGCTTCTATTCCACCATCGGAACCACCATCCACAGGATGGATGGATCTTATGACTCGAGTCGTCGATTCTAACCAAGAGAATACTAGGCTACTCCAAGAAGCAACGCAAGAACACACACGCTTACTCCAAGCTTTGGCACAGCAAGATATACTCCAGAACACACAACAAGTCGTTCCACCTCGGAACGCTTATCTGGACTTCCTGGTGACTCAACCGCCAATTTTTACTGAAGCCACCGAACCTGTGGAACCAGATCAATGGCTTCGTGTAATGGAGTCAAAATTCAGAGTATTCGAGTGTGATGAATACCAGAAGACAAAGTTTGCCGCTCAGCAACTCCATGGAGCCGCCGGAAACTGGTGGGTTGAACATCTTGCCACCATTCCGGAGGACCATCAAGTGACATGGAGTCAGTTTTGTGAAGCCTTTCGTACTCGTTACATACCACTAGGTATTGTCAAGGAAAAGCGAGAAGAATTTTTGGGCTTGAAGCAAGGGGACATGAATGTCCTCAAGTATGTCAGAAGATTTAATCTTTTGGCCCAATATGCTCCCGAATATGTGGCGAAAGAAGAGGCACGGTGTGACCTATTCTTCCATGGCCTGAGTGCCATATTACAGGATAAGTTGGCCGTACACAATAACGGCAGTTACACTGACATGGTCGATGCGGCTTTCATTCAAGAGAAGCCGACACTTGAGTGGCAAGCGGAGAAGAGAAAGATGAGTGAGATCGAGCAGGACAGCACAAGTTATGTGCCTCAAAAGTACCGTTTGGTGTATCAAACGCCACCCGGTGAAATATGGAGGCCACCTGTATGATCAACTCCTCAGAGATTGATTACTGGTCAAGTTCTACAACTTGCACCACCTCCACAGCCGCAGCATCAGACGGTGTTTGTGCTCCATCGCTGCAACCATATGTACCTAGCAGTCCACCGCAAGTCAACGAAGAACCGGAGAGACATCCGTGTTTTACTTGTGGGTACATGGGCCATTATGCTAGGCAATGTCCGGAGGGAATTCAAGGATGTGGGTCATCACATTTACAACAATACGACCCGTACCTTAATCTGTAGATAGGAGGGCAGATAAGGGGCAATATTCACTATACTGTGATTGATGATGTTCCGGAAGGAGAAGCCGCTTTAGCAGGGATGTTTTCTCTGAATCAGCTACCAGTTTTAGTTCTCTTTGATTCCGGTGCCACACACAACTTCATTAGCCAATCTTTCGTGGCTCACCATCAGCTCCAAACAGTTTATACAAAGAGGCAATACCTCATATCTTCGCCCGGGGGCAGCAGTACCGCAAGCGAGGTTGTCTCCCAAGCACCTCTTTGTTTGGGGGGTAGAATATACCCTATGACTCTCATTATTCTTGAGGGTCTGAAGATCGACACCATTTTGGGGATGTCGTGGTTGAATTACCACCACGCGGTTCTTAACATCAGCTCCAGGACCGTTGAGCTCAACTCTCCACAGCACGGTCTTCATATATTAATTCTGGGTGCCAGACGGCAACAGATTGCAACAGTGAACCACACGGAAGCTGTTAAGATAGAGGACATTCCGCTGGTACGTGAGTATCTGGATGTGTCCCGATGATTTACCGGGCATGCCGCCCGAGCGAGACGTTGAGTTCAAGATTGAACTTATAACGGGAACAACACCGATATCACGAAGGCCGTACAAGATGGCACCCAATGAACTGGCAGAATTGAAGACACAGCTCAATGACCTAATGAGCAAGGGCTTTATACGACCGAGTTCGTCAACTGGCAGAAACACTGCGGCTTTGTGTTGATTATCGTCCTTTGAACGCCGTTACCATCAAGAACAAGTATCCACTACCTCGCATTGATATGCTCTTCGATCAATTAGTGGGTGCGATAGTATTTTCGAAGATGGATCTTCGGTCCGGATATCACCAGATTAAAATCCGGGCAGAAGATATTCCGAAGACGGCATTCTCAACGAGATACGGGCTGTATGAGTATCTCGTTATGTCTTTTGGTTTGAACAACGCCCCGGCACACTTTATGTACCTGATGAATTCAGTGTTCATGCCGGATAAATTCATCGTTGTCTTCATCGACGATATCTTGGTGTACTCCAAGTCAGAGGAAGAACATTCTGAACATCTGCATATTGTGCTACAAAGATTGCGAGATCATCAGCTCTATGCAAAATTCAGCAAGTGTGAATTCTGGATTAATCAAGTACCTTTTCTCGGACACATTATTTCAGCGTAGGGCATCGCTGTAGATCCGAGTAAGATTATCCAAGTACAGAAATGGGAGTCACCAAAGTCAGTACATGAAATCCGAAGCTTCCTCGGTTTAGCGGATTATTACCGGAGGTTCATTCCGGGTTTCTCCAAGATCGCTAAACCGATGACGGAATTATTAAAGAAGAATACCAGATTTGTATGGGGTGCTGCGTGTGAACAAGCTTTCAAGACTTTAGTGAAGCATCTCACAACCGCCCCAGTTCTTGCTCAGCCGGACACAACAAAGCCATTCGACGTTTATTGTGATGCATCTGGCATCGGTCTTGGCTGCGTGCTGATGCAAGAAATACGAGTGGTCGCTTATGGATCTCATCAACTCAGAACTCACGAGCAGCATTATCCAACTCATGATCTTGAGTTAGCTGCCGTGGTCCTTGCTTTGAAGATGTGGAGGCATTACTTGCTCCGAAATCTTGTACACCTCTACACCGACCACAAGAGCTTAAAGTACATCTTCACTCAGAAAGAATTGAACATGAGGCAACGAAGATGGCTAGATCTCATTAAAGATTATGAACTTGAGATTCATTATCATCCAGGAAAGGTGAATGTGGTCGCCGATGCACTCAGTCGTAAGGCGCATATCCATCACCTATCTATTGCTGAAATGGATGATGAAGAACCAAGCCTCCATGTCATTCCGTATGGAGCTCTCTATAATCTCGCTCTCATTCCTACCATCCGAGAGGAGATCATGGAAGCTCAACGAAAAGACAAGGGTATGTTTCACATATGGCGAAGGATAGACAACGGAGAAATGAAGTGCTTCCGGAAGGACGAGGATGGTACCTTGTGGTTCAACGACCGGATTGTAGTACCCCGGGATATGGGACTATGGAAGAAAATTTTGGACGAAGCTCATTTGTCCAAGTTTTCCATTCATCCGGGCAGTAATAAAATGTACCAAGACCTCCGGAAGAAGTTTTGGTGGACGCGTATGAAATGTGAAGTTGCAAAATACATATCAGAGTGTGATACGTGTCGAAGAGTCAAGGCCGACCATATGAAGAAGTCAGGCCTGTTGCAACCACTGCAAGTACCGGCATGGAAGTGGGAAGACTTGGTATGAACTTCATCGTCGGGTTGCCGATGACCTCCCACAACCATGATTCGATTTGGGTAATCATTGATCGGTTAACCAAATCAGCACATTTCATCCCTGTGCATACTAGGTATAACGCAAAGCAGTATGCGGAGCTGTACATAGCACGGATCTTGTGCTTACATGGAGTTCCTCGTACCATTGTGTCAGATAGAGGATCTCTGTTCGTAGCCCGTTTCTGGGAGCAGCTACACGCATCCTTGTGGACGAAGTTGATTAGAAGCTCTGCATATCACCCTCAAACCGATGGGCAAACTGAGAGGGTGAATCAAATACTAGAAGATATGCTAAGAGCATGTGCCATCCACCACGGTAGGAGCTGGGATGATCACTTACCGCTGGCGGAGTTCTCGTACAACAACGGATATCAGACGAGCATCAAAATGGCGCCATATGAAGCTCTATATGGCCAGAAGTGCCGTACACCATTGAATTGGTGCGAATCCGGTGAACGAGTAACGTTCGGGGTTGATCTTGTCAATGAAGCTGAAGAGAGAGTTCAGATAATACAAGAGAACCTCAAAGCTGCCCAATCTCGTCAAAAGAGCTACGCGGACCAGAGACGTCGACCGCTGCATTTCGATGTCGGAGAGCACGTGTATCTTCGTGTGTCCCTGATGAAAGGGATTCATCGATTCGGTGTCAAGGGGAAACTTGCTCCCCGATTCATCGGTCCGTTTGATATAATGGAGAAGTGCGGAAACGTAGCCTACCGGCTGGAACTACCGGCAAGCCTTGCCAGTATTCACGACATATTTCACATGTCCCAGCTGCGGAAGTGTCTCAAGTTTACCGCTGCCATCCGCACTGAAGACATCGACGAGTTGAAGCCGGATCTCACCTATGTCGAGCAGCCTGTACAGATTATCGACGAAAAGACCCGGACCACCAGGAACCGGACTTTGAAATTTTACAAAGTCCTGTGGAGTAATCATACCCCGGAAGAGGCGACGTGGGAAACCGAAGATTACATCCACAAGAACTATCCGGAGCTTTTGTCATAAACTTTGTAATTACCTCCCGTCTCGTTCTTCTTTTGAATCTCGGGACGAGATTCCTTTTTAGGGGGGAGGAATATAAAGGTCCCTAAAATTATGAATACAAAGAAACACTTGTTTGCAAAAGTTGGTTTCATGTGTATGAAATTTGGGACTTGTTAAAACTTTTCCACATGTGATAACACACATGAGGGTTTTCTTCACACAAGTTTAAATGTTTAATTGAAGACTTGGAATCCAAGAGGGGTCTAAAACAAAGATGGGAAGTTCCCATATGTGTGAGAAAACAAAAATCAGATTTGGAACAATTTGTTCAAACAAAAATTCAAATGAGAACAACACAATGGAATTCAAAACTGTTGTGCTGAAAATCTCATTTGTAGCAGCCAAAATAAAAATTAGATTTCATATTTGAATTCGTTGGGTCCAAATTAGGGGGTGTGCAAAGTTTCATGATTTATGGAAATGATTTGCAACCCATTTTCCAAAATGGACTTTAAATATCAAAGAATTCAAATGCATGCTTGAATTTGGATGAAACTTGCCCAATTATCCAAATGCATATCAGATTTGAATTCTCACAATTGAATTCACTCAATATTCAAACTTGGGAGATATTTTGAGGGGGATAAGAAGGAACTGAACAATGGGACCCACATGTCATTGAGGGGACTGAATATTGCAAAAGATCTTCAGTACACAGTCTCCATTTGTTTTCCTCCCACGCGAAGCAACGGCCGAGCCAACCTTCTCCGGGCGACACCGGGGGACAGCGGCAGCCAGCTCCTGCTGAATTCCCTCACGCTGGAGAGCTGCTGGACGTCGGCAGCTACTGCCACGCCCCTCTCTCGCCTCTTAACCGAAGCCACGGTGCTGTTCCTTCTCTCCCCACGCGTGAAACGAGCAGAGCCCGCCGCTGAGCTCTAAACCGATCGCCCACCGCCTAGCTCGCGTGCAAGCCCCGGCTGATCTGCAAAACCACACCACCATAGTCCCCTCGACCTCCTAGAGCCATCGCCAAGTGCGTTCGGGCCCTATACGCCGAGAACCTCGAGTTCCTTCGGCGGCCGAAACCCCCGGTGGCGACGCGCTCCCGTGGACAGCCTCCTCCAGAGCTTGTCACAATCAAGCAAGGCCACCCTGGGACGCGCGAGAGCTCCCTGCAGCTTCCACTCGAAGCACAAAGCCTTTCTCTGCCTCTCGACGGCGAATTTCGGAAATCTTCTCCTTCCGGTTCAAACCGAGGTGCGGGTAAGGATCTGTTAAATTCTCGTGCTAGGATGGTTTAGAGCACTGCAAATTCCACTCACATGAAGTAGCCTTGCTTAGCAACAACTTTCCTTTTGGAACCTAGCTAGAAACCCGCTCTGCACGACGTAATTTCGGTCTTTCCAACGGCGGTTTCGGTAGAACACGTCGGGCATCCGACGAACCCTAGGTTGGAGCCACTCCCGAGCCCATGTGCGGCCATGCCAAGCTTTGCCAACCTCCACTGGTGCTGTAGAGCCTTTCCAGGAAGCTTTTGGCGGGCTAGAGCGTCGGGTCTGTTGGGTGTTTTCCTCACTGAACTCTCACTGATTTGAGATGCAAATCGTGTTGGAAGTCTAGAGGTGTGGTGTAGATCCAAAACACAAGTGGAGAACCGAATGAAAATGGCTCAGATGAGTTGTGGCGGCGCTCAACAAACACCAGCGCATTCCCCTCCTTTTATTAGCCAGAAGCCACAAGTTTTCAATAACCTCAGCCCGGGTTTTGCACCATACAAATTTGAAAAACATGCAGCACATGCATGTGCCATGCACGTATGGCCCCAAAACCCCCCGGGTTGTTTGAAACATAACAAAAACACCCTCACACACACTAGGACTCGGTGCAACACATGTGACTCAGGACACATCCCTGGTTCTTGTCATGTGTGCTTTATTTCCTTGAAACATAAGGAAACTAGACTCTGATTAAACCTCCAGAAGTACTCAACAATCTCCCCCTACTTCTGAGGTTTGATCTCCTGAACTCCAATCTTCTCACGAAGTTCCTGAAAATGTCTACGTCCCAGTGGCTTTGTGAGGATATCAGCAAGCTCATCTTTTGTCCCAACATGCTCTAAGATGACTTCTCCTCTATCAACACATTCTCTGACAAAGTGAAACTTGATGTCAATGTGTTTACTTCTATCATGCAAAACTGGATTCTTTGCCAAAGCAATCGCTGCTGTGTTATCCATCTTAATCACTGGTGGAGGTACTTGAATTCTTGTTACTTCTTCTAACACATGCCTGAGCCAAACAGCCTGACTTGCTGCAGCTGCTCCAGCCACATACTCAGCTTCACATGTGGACTTTGCCACAGCCTTTTGCTTATGGGATAACCAGCTGATAGGATTTTCACTCAGGAAGAATATGACTCCTGTTGTGCTTCTCCTGTCATCCACATCTCCCCCAAAATCACTATCACTATAGCCTCTTAACTCAAGACTTCCTTCACCTCGGTTGTAAGACAAGCCATACCTCATTGTAGCTGCCACATACCGAAGTAAATGTTTCAAAGCCACCATGTGTTCTTCTTGAGGTTCTGACATGAACCTACTTAAGTGCCCAACACCAAAACTGAGATCAGTCCGAGTATGTAAAAGATACCTGAGTCCACAAATTATGCTGCGATAAGTGGTTGCATCAGTGAGTGGAGCTGTACTTCTCTTGGTAAGCTTCAACCGGGATTCCATGGGAGTGGCACACCCATTACAATTTGTCATCCCACTTCTTTCCAGCAACTTTGCAGCATAGGCTCCTTGACACAAGTCAATACCATGTCTTCCTTGCTTTACTTCAATACCAAGATAGTAAGACAAGCTTCCTAAGTCACTCATGCAAAACTTCTCCTTCATTTTCTCCTTGAACCGACTTATTTCCTCCGTGTTTTCTCCCACAATCAGTAAGTCATCAACATACACACCCACAATGATCCTTGCCTCACCTCCAAACTTAGTGTACAAGCCATGTTCTGATTTGCACCGTGTGAAACCGAGTTGCTTGAGACTTTCATCAAGTTTGCAGTTCCATGCTCGAGGAGCTTGTCTCAAGCCATACAATGCCTTGTGAAGTCTTAAAACCCCCTTCTTCTTGCCAGCTATGAAACCCGGAGGTTGAGTTAATAGATCTCCTCTTCTAGACTCCCATTCAAGAAGGCTGACTTCACATCCATGTGATGAACATGCCACCCAAAATGAGCTGCAACAGCTAACACAATCCTCACAGACTCCATTCTAGCAACTGGTGCAAAAACTTCTTCAAAATCAACTCCTTGCTTCTGCACATACCCCTTTGCAACTAGCCTTGCTTTGTGACTTATGACATTCCCATGTTCATCTTTCTTCAACTTGAAAACCCATTTCAAGCCAATGGCACGATAACCCTCCGGAAGTTGTACCAATGACCATGTTTTGTTCTCTTCAATGGATGTGAGCTCCTCAATCATGGCAATGCGCCACTCCTTGACCCTCAAGGCCTCTTCTGCTGTGCATGGCTCTTCACCTATGACAACAAGAAGTTCATCTACTCCTCCTTCTTCTGGTTCACAATTTGGCAACTCCTCAAGAATATTTCTCATGGAACGATAACGAAGTGGTGCTTCTTTTAGCTCACTATCTATTTCTGGTGACATGGAAGGAGGTTACACAAACTCCACATCCTTGGATGCTTGTTGTTTCAGTTGTGTCATAGAAGACACTCCCTCAGCTGGGGTTTTGTCACCTTGACCTGTGTCACAAGGGGAAGAACTCACTCCACCAGGGTTCTCATCACGAAAGATGTATTCTACCTGAAAGATGTCTTCATGATTCACCATTTCACTTGACTCAGCTGCATCCCACTTCCATGGGCGGTTTTCTTCAAACACAGCATCACGTGACACGTGAACACTCTCCGTGTTTGGATTGTAAAACCTCCATGCCTTGCTTCCTTGCTCATATCCAATGAAGACCATTGGTATACTTCAATCTTCAAGTTTGCTAAGGCGTTTGCTTCCCTGTTTCACGTGTGCCACACAACTGAAAGTGCGCAAATGATGTACACTAGGTTTCTTGTCATGCCATACCTCATATGGAGTCTTTCTCTCAACACTCCGAGTAGGAGAACGGTTCAACATATACACTGCTGTGGTTACTGCCTCCCCCCAGAACCAACTGGGCATATTCATTGCTTTCAACATGCTTCTTGCCATTCCCATAACAGTTTGGTTCCTTCTCTCAACCACACCATTTTGCTCAGGAGAATATGGAGCTGTTAAGTGACGTTGAACACCCTCCTTGGTGCAATACTCAACAAAAGCCCGAGCTGCGAACTCTCCACCACGATCTGTGCGAAAAGTTCCAATCTTCCTCCCTGCCTCAGCTTCAACACTTGATTGAAAGCCCATGAAAATACTCATAGCTTGATCCTTTGTGCTGATCAAAAACACCCACATGTATCTACTGAGGTCATCCACAAGAAGAAAGAAAAACATGCTGCCTCTTGGAGTTGCTGGCTTCACTGGTCCACAGAGGTCTCCATGCACAAGTTCAACTTTCTTCTCAGCTCGGTACTTTGCCATGCACGGGAATGGTTGACGTCTTTGTTTCCCAGCCAAACAGCTATCACACTTCTCCTCAGTTTGAGTGATGGTTGGCAATCCATACACAAGTTGCTCTTCGGCAAGTCTTCTGAGACTCCGAAAGTTTAAGTGCCCCATCCTTGCATGCCACATCCATGTTGCATTGCACCCTTGTGCCATGAGACACCTTGGTTGCACTACCTTAAGATCAATGGTGTACAACCGGTTCACTCCTTGTTTCACCATTGCCACAGGGGTTCCATCTTTATCCCAAATCTTGACATAACCATTCACCATCAAGATTCGGTGTCCCTCCTCCTCAAGCTGTCCAAGACTGATGATGTTTGCCTTGAGCTGAGAAATAAGGTATACCCCAGCCAACTCCTTACGACCACCTCTCTTACCTTGGAACACCACAGTTCCTTGGCCATCAATCTCTGTCAATGAGCCATCTCCCAAATGCACAGTACCATGCACCGTGTTATCAAGTTTTGTGATCACATCCTGTTTCCCGGTCATGTGATTTGTTGCACCGGAGTGCAGGATCCACTGGGTACTGCCTCCTCCCTTCAAGTCTCCAACTTGAACTTGTAACATATCATTGTTGAGGCATACCTCCTCCAGGGACATGTCTTGATCAGCCTTGGTGTTAGCACACGCCACCAAGAGGCTGGATTCAAACTCATGATCAACTTGAGCTGTGTTCACCTCTTCATCCTTCTTTTTCTTCCTGCACTCTTTAGCCCAATGACCTTTCTTACCACAGTAGCGGCACTCATCTTTGGCCACTCCACGGCCTGAGTTTCCACCACCACGGTTACCTCGACCACGGCCACGTCCTCGACCATGATCTTTCCTTGGTGCAAATGAGTCTTTGTGCCATTCCTGTCCAGTTCCCCTGGACATCTTGAGACGTGTCAACAACCTTGCAAGCAACTCTTCTTCACTCAGATGCAACTTCTCATGTGTGTTGCCCTCCCAAGTGCTTGCACGAAGCCTTTCTTCTGCAGCCTTGAGTCTACCAATCAACTCATCAACGGACATATCACTTAAGTCAAGCAATGTCTCGATGGAGGCCGCAATCTGCTCAAACTTTTGTGGTACCGCCTGAAGGAACTTCCGGACAATCTCCTCCTCCGAACGTTCACTCCCAAGTGCCCCAAGTTGAGATGTGATCCGGCTCATACGCACACCAAACTCATCAACCGTTTCACCATCATGGAATCTGAGTGCATCAAACTCCCGACCCAATGTGCTTGCCCTGGCCTTGCGCACACGTTCGGCTCCAACGTTGCGCAACTTGATCGCATCCCATGCAATCTTGGCCGACTCCTTCCCGGCAATGATCCCTATCATTTCTTGTGGCACAGCCTTGGTAAGAGCCTCCAAAGCCATCCGATATTCAATGTAATCATCGGTGCCAAGGCTCACAGCAGTCCACAAGCCTCTCGCTTCCCACATAAGTGCCGACCAATCATGATAGTTTGTCTTTGTGAGCATCGGATAAGTACCACCACTGCTGACTTCCTTCGTGATGCGATGAATCACCAATGCCCCTGATCCTCCTCCTTCCCTGCTGGTGCCTCCCGGCGGTGTGACGTCTCTCCATGAACGTCGGGCTGGCGATGAAGATCTCCTCCGCGACATCAGCGCCCACTCAATGGCCGTGTCACGGTTCCAGGCAACGTAATCGGCTCTGATGCCAATTGTTGGGTGTTTTCCTCACTGAACTCTCACTGATTTGAGATGCAAATCGTGTTGGAAGTCTAGAGGTGTGGTGTAGATCCAAAACACAAGTGGAGAACCAAATGAAAGTGGCTCGGATGAGTTGTGGCGGCACTCAACAAACACCAACGCATTCCCCTCCTTTTATTAGCTGGAAGCCACAGGTTTTCAACAACCTCAGCCCGGGTTTTGCACCATACAAATTTGAAAAACATGCAGCACATGCATGTGCCATGCACGTATGGCCCCAAAACCCCCCGGGTTGTTTGAAACATAACAAAAACACCCTCACACACACTAGGACTCGGTGCAACACATGTGACTCAGGACACATCCCTGGTTCTTGTCATGTGTGCTTTATTTCCTTGAAACTTAAGGAAACTAAACTCTGATTAAACCTCCAGAAGTACTCAACAGACATTGCCGGACTTCATTCGAGCCAGTGCGCCGTCGAGGGCTAGTTTGGGGGACCTGCCAGCTCGAGGAAACCCCACCAGCGTGTTCCTCACGTTGAATTAGGGGCTAGCGGCGAGTTTGAGCAGTTAAGATGGCCGGACGACCGATCCCAAAGCTTCTCCGGCGAGCCCGGCGGTGGTGTCACGTGGGAGCGGGAGGTTGAAGACGACCTCGCCGGTCCCGCCTGTCAGCAACTCGGGGGAGGGGGCCGGATATTCTGTGCGCAGAAAAGACGAGTGGTGGTATGTGGGGACAGTCTATGATCCTAGAGAGCTGTTACAGCAGGCCGTGCGTGCATAGCCCTTCCTGTGTCGGTTAAGGCCCGTCCGTGCTTGGCCCTGTTGGACAAGTTTGAGTTGTGTACCGGGCGCATACTGGCTATATGGGACCCAGGAAACCGATGTACCTTGGGAGATCCATAGTGGAACTTTTCCAACTGCCTTAGGCTTTCGGAGTCAGGGTAGCAGGAGGTACCTCGCTTAAGAACATACCACTGCGGGTATGTACCTTGAGGGAGCTTGCGTACTCGGGGCAGTTGGACTGCGTCCAATGTGGAAGATCTTGGGAAAGGTGGCTGCGCACAACGTCAGTCGAGGATGCTGCCGGCAACTCGAAGTACGGGTGTACGTGTTGTGTAGTCCGGGCGTGTACTGATTCGAATCACCGTCGCTCGTGGTCATATGAGCATACTTGCCCACTGCGTCTTGATGTAGTAACAACTGGAACTGATTATCTTTAGAACTTGATAAGGTTGTGCTATAACATTGTATTGCAACCATGATTGAATTAGAGATAGGCTTATTAAACTTTGCTTGCACTTTGTGCAAGGAGCATCGCAACAAAGCATTTCTTGTTTGATTGTGGAGTGGCGATGCTTTTCGGCTCAAGGTCCACACAATGAGGCTTAAAATCTGAAAGTTAAGGATCAACTATAGGCGAGTCCTTTATGCAAATCTAGCCAACCCAATTGTAACCGTCGGGCATGTAGAGTTTCTTGTTTAGGAGAGACGGGTCAGACTTGCTGAGCCTACGTGCTCACGCTTGCTATATAAGTGGTTTTGCAGGTTAACATCGATGCTAAGTTGGAGGTTGTCCGGTGAGACTCAGAGACTTCCGAGTCAGGTAACACATGGAGAACCCAGCCGCTGCTGTTGTCTTCGTGTTGCTAGCGAGAGGAGTCCGCGGGCTGGACTTCATCTCGAGTGCTCTTAGTTATTCGACGTGAGTTGATATAGACTTCCGCTGTAGTTACTTGATGTAAAGTATTTACAAAGAAAACTTGTAAGCTTCCGCTATTGTTTTATGTAATACATTGTTCCTCATATGTGTGCTGTGGGGTGCCGCACAACACGGCACCACCCAATGCGATTCCCGGGCGAGTGGCCTGTCTCGGTTGACGGGTCCGTCTCACGCTTGGGACCCGAGTTGGTGAGTCTAGCGACTTTACCGACTTTCACGATTCTTACTCAGCTAGCCATCCACGCATGGAAAACCATCAAGTTGTACCATCCGAACGTGTATTCCGTAAAGGTCCCGTCTGGCCTCCTGGGACCCAAGTTCGTGAGTTTTACTGACTTTCCCGACTTTCATGATTTTGATCCAGATGGCCATCCGCGCATGCAAAACCATCAAGTTGTACCGTCGGAACGTGTATTCCGTAAAGGTCCCGTCCGGCCGCCCAGGACCGGAGTTCGTGAGTTTTACCGACTTCCCCGATTTCAACCCAGAAGGCCTTATGCGCATGCAAAAGCATCAAGTTGCACCTTCCGAACGTGTATTCCATCAAGGTCCCGTTCAGGCCCTGGGACAAGAGTTCGTGAGTTTTACTGACTTTCCCGACTTTCTCTATTTTGACCCAGATGGGCATCCACGCATGCAAAACCATCAAGTTGTACCAAACACAAGTGTATTCTTTCATGGTCCGTCCGACTGCCCGGGACCCGAGTTCATGAGTTTTACCGACTTTCCCAATTTTTACTCAGATGGCCATCCACGCATGGAAAGCCTTCCAGTTGCACCATTCGAACTTGTATTCCGTCAAGGTCCGATTCGGCGTTCTGGGACCGGAGTTCATGAGTTTTCCTGAGTTTCCCAATTTTGACCCAGATGGCCATCCGTGCATGCAAAACCATCATGTTGCCTCGTTCAGACGTGTATTCCGTCAAGGACCCGTCCGGCCGCCCGAGACCCGAGTTCTTAAGCTTTCCCGACTTTCCCGGTTTTTTCTCCGATGGCCATCCACGCATGGAAAATCTTCCAGTTGCACCATCCGAACGTGTAATCCGTCAAGATCCAGTTCGGCATTCCGGGACCGGAGTTCATTGTTTTCCTGACTTTACCAATTTCGACCCAGATGGCCATCCGCGCATTCAAAACCATCAAGGTTCCTCGTTAGGATGTGTATTCCATCAAGGCCCCGTCTGGCCGCCCGAGACCCAAGTTCGTGAGTTTTACTAACTTTCCCGACATTCTCGATTTCGACCCAGATGGTCCTCCGCGCATGCAAAACCATCAAGTTGCACCATCCGCAAGTGTATTTCTTGAAGGTCCCGTCCGGCCGCCCGAGACCCGAGTTCGTAAGTTTTACAGACTTTCCCAACTTCCTCGATTTTGACCCAGATGTCCATCTGCGCATGCAAAACCATCAAGTTGCACCGTCTGGACCTGTAATCTAACAATGTTCCGTCCGGCCGCCCGGGACCCAAGTTCATGAGTTTTACCAACTTTCTTGACTTTCTCGATTTCAACCCAGTTGGCCATCCGCGCATGCAAAACCATCAAGTTGCACCATCCGAACGTGTATTCCATCAAGGTCCCGTCTGGTACCGGGACCCGAGTTCGTGAGTTTTACCGACTTCCCCGACTTTCTCGATTTTGACCTAGATGGCCACCCGTGCATGCAAAACCATCAAGTTGTACCATCCGAATGTGTATTCCGTAAAGGTCCCGTTCGGCCGCCCGGGACCTGAGGTCGTGAGTTTTACCAATTTCCCGATTTCATCCCAGATGGCCATCCGCGCATGCAAAACCATCAAGTTGCACCGTCCGGACGTGTATTCCATGAATGTTTTGTCCGGCCTCCCGGGACCTGAGTTCATGAGTTTTACGGGCTCTCCCAACTTTCTCGATTCTAACCTAGATGGTCATCCGCGCATGTGGAACCATTAAGTTGTACCATCCGAGCGTGTATTCCGTAAAGGTCCCGTCCGGCCGCCCGGGACCCGAGTTCATGAGTTTTACCGAATTTCGTGATTTCAACCCAGATGGCCATCCGCGCATGCAAAACCATCAAGTTGCGCGATCCTAACATGTATTCCATCAAGGTCCTGTCCGGCCCTAGGACCCGAGTTCATGAGTTTTACCGACTTTCCCGACTTTCTCGATTTTGACCCAGATGGACATCCGCGCATGCAAAACCATCAAGTTGCACCATCCACAAGTGTATTTCGTTAAGGTCCCGTTCGGCCGCCTGAGACCCGAGTTCGTGAGTTTTACCGAATTTCCCAACTTTCTCGATTTCGACCCAGATGTCCATCCACGCATGCAAAACTATCAAGTTGCACCGTTCGGACCTGTATTCCATCAATGTTCCGTCCGGCCTTCCGGGACCCGAGTTCATTAGTTTTTCCAACTTTCCTAACTTTCTCGATTTCAACCAAGATGGCCATCCACACATGCAAAACCATCAAGTTTCACCGTCCAAATGTATATTCCATCAAGGTTCCGTCCGGCCCCGCAACCCGAGTTCGTGAGTTTTACCGACTTTTCCCACTTTCTCGATTTTGACTCTGATGGCCATCCGCACAAGCAAAACCATCAAGTTGTACCGTCTAGACGTGTACTCTGTCAAGGTGCCGTCTAGACTCCCGGGACCCAAGTTCGTGAGTTTTACCGAATTTCCTGACTTTCTCGATTTCGACCCAGATGGCCATCCGCGCATGCGAAACCATCAAGTTGTACCATCCGAATGTTTATTCCGTCAAGGTCCTATCGGGCCGCCCGGGACCCGAGTTAGTGGGTTTTACCGACCTTCCTGATTTCGACCCAGATGGCTATCCGCGCATGCAAAACCATTAAGTTGCACAATCCGAACGTGTCTTCTGTCAACATCCCATCTGACCGCTCGAGACCCGAGTTAGTGAGTTTATCGACTTTCATGATTTTTTTATTAGATGGCCATCCATGCACGGAAAACCATCAAGTTGTACCATCCAAACATGTATTCCATAAAGGTCCCGTCCGAACGCCCGGGACCCGAGTTCGTGAGTTTTACCGACTTCCCCGATTTCAACCTAGATGGCCTTCCGCGCATGCAAAAGCATCAAGTTGCACCTTCCGAACGTGTATTCCATCAATGTCCCGTCCGGCCCTGGGACCCGAGTTCGTGAGTTTTACTGACTTTCCTGACTTTCTCTATTTTGACCTAGATGGTCATCCGCGCATGCAAAACCATCAAGTAGCACCATCCGAAGTGTATTTTGTCAAGGTCCCATCCGGTAGCCCGAGACTCGAGTTCGTGAGTTTTACCGACTTTCCAGACTTTCTCGATTTCGACCCAGATGTCCATCCGCGCATGCAAAACCATCAAGTTGCACCGTCCGGACCTGTAATCCAACAATGTTCCGTCCGGCTGCCCGGGACCTGAGTTCATGAGTTTTATCGACTTTCCCAACTTTCTCGATTTCAATCTAGATGGCCATCCGCACATGCAAAACCATCAAGTTGCACCATCTGAACGTGTATTCCATCAAGGTCCCGTCCGGCCCCAGGACCCGAGTTTGTGAGTTTTACCGACCTCCCCGACTTTCTCGATTTTGACCCAGATGGCCATCCGTGCATGCAAAACCATCAAGTTTTACCGTCCAGACGTGTATTCCGTCAAGGTGCCGTCTGGCCTCCCGGGTCCCGAGTTCGTGAGTTTTACCGAATTTCCCAACTTTCTCGATTTCGACCCAGATGGCCATCCGCGCACGCAAAACTATCAAGTTGTGTTCATCCGAACGTGTATTCTGTCAAGGTTCGGTCCGGCCGCCAGGGACCCGAGTTAGTGGGTTTTACCGAACTTCCTAATTTCAATTCAGATGGCTATCTGCGCATGCAAAACCATTAAGTTGCATAATCCGAACGTGTATTCCGGCAACATCCCGTCCGGTCGCTTGGGACCCGAGTTAGTGAGTTTAGCGACTTTCCCGATTTTTACTCAGATGGGCATCCACGCATGCAAAACCATCAAGTTGTACCATCCGAACATGTATTCCGTAAAGGTCTCGTCAGGCCTCCTGGGACCCAAGTTCGTGAGTTTTACTGACTTTACTGACTTCAACCTAAATGGCCATCCGTGTATGCAAAACCATCAAGTTGCACCATCTGGACGTGTATTCCGTCAAGATTTCGTCCGGCCTCCAAGGACCCGAGTTCGTGAGTTTTACCGACTTTCTTGACTTTCTCGATTTCGACCCAGATGGCCATCCGTGCATGCAAAACCATCAAGTCGTACCATCCGAACGTGTATTCCATAAAGTTCCCGTCCGGCCGCCCGGGACCGGAGTTTGTGTGTTTTACCGACTTTCCCGATTTCAACCTAGATGGCCTTCTGCGCATGCAAAAGCATCAAGTTGCACCTTTCGAACGTGTATTCCATCAAGGTCCCGTCCGGCCCTAGGACCCGAGTTCGTGAGTTTTACCGACTTTCTCTATTTTGACCCAGATGGCCATACGCGCATGCAAAACCATCGAGGTTTACCAACCACAAGTGTATTCTATCATGGTCCAGTCCGACCGCCCAGGACCCGAGTTCGTGAGTTTTACCGACTTTCCTAATTTTTACTCAGATGGCCATCAACGCATGGAAAGCCTTCCAGTTGCACCATCCGAACGTGTATTCCGTCAAGGTCCAGTTCGGCGTTCAGTGACCGGAGTTCATGAGTTTTCCCGACTTTCCCAATTTTGACCCAGATGGCCATCCGTGCATGCAACACCATCAAGGAGCCTCATCCAGGCGTGTATTCCGTCAAGGACCCGTACGGCTGCTTGAAGCCCGAGTTCGTGAGCTTTGCCGACTCTTCCGATTTTTTTCCAATGGCCATCCATGCATGGAAAACCTTCCAGTTGCACCATCCGAAGGTGTAATCCATCAAGGTCCAGTTCGGCGTTCCAGGACCGGAGTTCATTAGTTTTCCTGACTTTCCCAATTTTGACCTAGATGGCCATCCGTGCATGCAAAACATCAAGTTGCCTCATCCATACGTGTATTCCGTCAAGGACCCGTACGGCTGCCCGAGACCCAAGTTCGTGAGCTTTACCGACGTTCCCGAATCTCCCGATTTTTTATCCAATGGCCATCCATGCATGGAAAACCTTCTAGTTGCACCATTCGAAGGTGTAATCCATCAAGGTCCAGTTCAGCGTTCCGGGACCGGAGTTCATTAGTTTTTCTGACTTTCCCAATTTCGACCCAGATGGCCATCCGCGCATGCAAAACCATCAAGTTGCCTCGTTAGGATGTGTATTCCGTCAAGGCCCCGTCCGGCCGCCCGAGACCTAAGTTCGTGAGTTTTACCAACTTTCCCGACTTTCTCGATTTTGACCCAGATGGTCCTCCGCGCATGCAAAACCATCAAGTTGCACCATCCGCAAGTGTATTTCATCAAGGTCATGTCCGCCCCCCCCCCCCCGAGACCTGAGTTCGTGAGTTTTACAGACTTTCCCGACTTTCTTGATTTTGATCCAGATGTCCATCCGCGCATGCAAAACCATCAAGTTGCACCATCCGGACCTGTAATCTAACAATGTTCCATCGGGCCGCCCGGGACCCGAGTTCGTGAGTTTTACCGACTTCCCCGACTTTCTCGATTTTGACCCACATGGCAACCCGTGCATGCAAAACCATCAAGTTGTACCATCCGAACGTGTATTCCGTAAAGGTCCCGTTCGGCTGCCCGAGACCCGAGTTCGTGAGTTTTACCAACTTTCCCGATCTCATCCCAGATGGCCATCCGCGCATGCAAAACCATCAAGTTGCACCGTCCGGACGTGTATTCCGTGATTGTTCCGCCCGGCCTCTCGGGACCTGAGTTCATGAGTTTTACGGACTCTCCCAACTCTCTCGATTCTGACCTAGATGGCCATCCACGCATGCGAAACCATCAAGTTGTACCATCTGACTGTGTATTCCGTAAAGGTCCCGTCCGGCCGCCCGGGGCCCGAGTTCGTGAGTTTTACCGACTTTCGTGGTTTCAACCCAGATGGCCATCCGCGCTTGCGAAACCATCAAGTTGCGCCATCCTAACATGTATTCCATCAAGGTCCTATCCGGCCCCGGGACCCGAGTTCGTGAGTTTTACCGACTTTCTCGACTTTCTCTATTTTGACCCAGATGGTCATCCGCGCATCCAAAACCATCAAGTTGCACCATCCAAAGTGTATTTTGTCAATGTCCAGTCCGGCTGCCCGAGACCCGAGTTCGTGAGTTTTACCGAATTTCCCAACTTTCTCGATTTCGACCCAGATGTCCATCCACGCATGCAAAACCATCAAGTTGCACCGTTCGGACCTATATTCCATCAATGTTCTGTCCGGCCTTCCGGGACCCGAGTTCATGAGTTTTTCCGACTTTCCCGACTTTCTCGATTTTGACTCAGATGGCCATCCGCGCAAGCAAAACCATCAAGTTGTACCGTCTGGACGTGTATTCCGTCAAGGTGTCGTCTGGACTCACGGGACCCGAGTTCGTGAGTTTTACCAAATTTCCCGACTTTCTCGATTTTGACCAAGGTGGCCATGCGCGCATGCAAAACCATCAAGTTGGACCATCCGAACGTGTATTCCGTCAAGGTCCCGTTCGGCCGGCCGGTACCCGAGTCAGTGGATTTTACCGACCTTCCTGATTTTGACCCAGATGGCTATCCGCGCATGCAAAACCATTAAGTTGCACAATCGAACGTGTATTCTATCAAAGTCCCGTCTGGCCGCTCGGGGCCCGAGTTAGTTAGTTTAGTGACTTTACCGACTTTCCTGATTTTTACTCAGATGGCCATCCACGCATGGAAAACCATCAAGTTGTACCATCCAAACATGTATTCCGTAAAGGTCCTCTCCGGCCGCCCGGGACCCGAGATCGTGAGTTTTACCGACTTTCCAGATTTCAACCTAGATGGCCATCCGCACATTCAAAAGCATCAAGTTGCACCTTCCGAACGTGTATTCCATCAATGCCCCGTCAGGCCATGGGACATGAGTTTGTGAGTTTTACCAACTTTCCCGACTTTCTCTATTTTGACCCAGATCGTCATCCGCGCATTCAAAACCATCAAGTTGTACCATCCGAACATGTACTCTATCAACATCCTGTCCGGCCGCTTCGGACCCGAGTTAGTGAGTTTAGCGACTTTCCCGATTTTTACTCAGATGGGCATCCACGCATCCGAACGTGTATTCCGTAAAGGTCCCATCCGGCCGCCCGGGACCCGAGTTCGTGAGTTTTACTGACTCTCCCTACTTCAACCTAGATGGCCATCCACGCACGCAAAACCATTAAGTTGCACCGTCCGGACGTGTATTCCATCAAGATTCCGTCCGGCCGACCGAGACCCGAGTTAGTGAGTTTTACCGACTTTCCCGACTTTCTCGATTTTGACCCAGATGGTCATCCGCGCATGCAAAACCATCAAGTTGCACCATCCGCAAGTGTATTTCGTTAAGGTCTCGTCTGGCCGCACGAGACCAGAGTTCGTGAGTTTTATCGAATTTCCCAACTTTTTTGAATTCGACCAAGATGTCCATCCACGCATGCAAAACCATCAAGTTGCCCCGTTCGGGCCTGTATTCCATCAATGTTCCATCCGGCTGCCCGGGACCCGAGTTCATTAGTTTTTCCGACTTTCACGACTTTCTCGATTTCAAACCAGATGGCCATCCACGCATGCAAAACCATCAAGTTGCACCGTCCGAACGTGTATTCCATCAAGGTCCCGTCCGGCCCCGGGACCCGAGTTCGTGAGTTTTACCGACTTTCTCGATTTTGACCTAGATGGCCATCCGCGCATGCAGAATCATCAAATTGTACCGTCCGGACGTGTATTCCGTCAAGGTTTCATCGGGCCTTCTAGGAACCAAGTTCGTGAATTTTACGGACTTTCTCGACTTTCTCAATTTCGACTCAGAAGGCCATCTGTGCATGCAAAACCATCAAGTTGTACATCCAAACGTGTATTCCGTAAAGGTCTCGTTCGGCCTTCCGGGATCCGCGTTCGTGAGTTTTCCCGACTTTCCCGATTTAAACCTAGATGGCCATCCATGCATGCAAAAACATCAAGTTGCGCCGTCCAGGCGTGTATCCCGTCAAGAATCCGTCCGTCCTCCCAGGACTCGAGTTTGTGAGTTTTACCGACTTTCCCGACTTTCTTGATTTCGACCGAGATGGCTATCCGTGCATGCAAAGTCATCAAGTTGTACCATCTGAACGTGTATTCCGTAAAGGTCCCGTCCGGCCACCCAGGACCCGAGTTCATGAGTTTTACCGAATTTTTTGATTTCAATTTAGATGACCATCCGCGCATGCAAAACCATCAAGTTGCACCTTCAGGACGAGTATTTTGTCAGGGTTCCGTCTAGCCTCCTAGGGCCTGAGTTCGTGAGTTTTACCGACTTTCTTGACTTTCTCGATTTCGACCCGGATGGCCATCTGCGCATGCAAAACCATCAAAGTTGTACCATCGGAACATATATTCCTTAAAGGTCCCATCCGGCCGTTCGGGATCCGAGTTCGTGAGTTTTACCGACTTTCTCGATTTTAACCCAGATGGCCATCCGCGCACGCAAAGGCATGAAGTTGCACCTTCAACACGTGTATTCCATCAAGAACCCTTCCGGCCCCAGGACCTGTGTTCGTGAGTTTTACCGACTTTCCCGACTTTCTCGATTTTGACCCAGATGGCCATCCGCGTATGCAAAACTAGGTTGCACCATCTGAACGTGTATTCCGTCAAGGTCCAGTTCAGTGTTCCGGGACTCTAGTTCATGAGTTTTTCTGACATTCCCAATTTCGGCCCAGATGGCCACCTTGGAATGCAAAACCATCAAGTTGCACCGTCCGGACGTGTATTCCGTCACGGCCCCGTATGGCCGCCCGAGATCCGAGTTCGTGAGTTTTACCGACTTTTCCTACTCTCTAGATTTTGACTCATATGGCCATCCGCACATGCAAAACCATCAAGTTACACCATCCGCAAGTGTATTCTGTCAAGGTCCCGTCAAGCCGCATGGGACCCTAGTTCGTGAGTTTTACCGACTTTCCCGATTTTGACCCAGATGTCCATCTGCGCATGCAAAACCAACAAGTTGCACTGTCCGGACCTGTATTCCATCAATGTTTCGTCCGGCCACGCGGGACCCGAGTTCATGAGTTTCACCGACTTTCCTGACTTTCTCGATTTCAACCCAGATGGACATTCGCGCATGCAAAACCATAAAGTTGCACCGTTCGGACGTGTATTCCATCAAGGTTCCATCCGCCCCCAGGACCCGAGTTTGTGAGTTTTACCGACTTTCCCGACTTTCTCGATTTTGACCCAGATGGCCATCCGCACATGCAAAACCATCAAGTTGTACCGTCCCAGACTTGTATTCCATCAAGGTTCCGTCTGACCTCCCGGGACTCAAGTTCGTGAGTTTTACTGACTTTCCTGACTTTCTTGATTTCGATCTAGATGGCCATCCGCGCATGCGAAACCATCAAGTTGTGCCATCCGAACATGTATTCCGTAAAGGTCCCGTCCGGCCGCTCGGGACCCGAGTTCGTGAGTTTTACGGACATACCCAATTTCAACCTAGATGGCTATCCGCGCATGCAAAAGCATCAAGTTGCACCTTCTGAACGTGTATTCCATCAATGCCCCGTCCGTCCCCGGGACCCGAGTTTGTGTGTTTTACGGACATTCCTGATTTTTACTTAGATGGCCATCCATGCATGGAAAACCTTTCGGTTGCACCATCCGAACGAGTATTCCGTCAAGGTCCAGATCGGCGTTTCGGGACCGGAGTTCATGAGTTTTCCGGACTCCCCCAATTTTGACCCAGATGGCCATCCGTGCATGCAAAACCATCAAGTTGCCTCGTCCAGACGTGTATTCCATCAAGGACCCATCCGGCCGCCCGACACCTGAGTTAGTGAGTTTTACCGACTTTCACGACTTTCTCCATTTCGACCCAGATGGTTATCCATGCATGCAAAACCATCAAGTTGCACCACCCGCAAGTGTATTTCGTTATGGTCCCGTCCAGCCCCTCGAGACCCAAGTTCGTGAGTTTTACCAAATTTCCCAACTTTCTCGATTTTGACCCAGATGTCTATCCACGCATGTAAAACCATCATGTTTCACCGTTCGGGCCTGTATTCCATTCCGTACGGCCACCCTGTACCCGATTTCATGAGTTTTTCCGACTTTCTCGACTTTCTCGATTTCAACCTAGATGGCCATCCACGCATGCAAAACCATCAAGTTGCACCATCCGAACGTGTATTCCATCAAGGTCTCGTCCAGCCCCGGGATCCGAGTTCGTGAGTTTTACCAACCTTCACGACTTTCTCGATTTTGACCTAGATGGCCATCCACGCATACAAAACCATCTAGTTGTACCGTCCGGATGTGTATTCATCAAGGTGCCGTCTGGACTCCCAGGACCCGAGTTCGTGAGTTTTACCGAATTTCCTGACTTTCTCGATTTCGACCCAGATGGCTATCCACGTATTCAAAATCATCAAGTTGTACCATCCGAACTGTATTCCGTCAAGGTCCCGTCCGGCCGCCCGGGACCTGAGTTAGTGGGTTTTACCAACCTTCCTGATTTCAACCCAGATGGCTATCCACGCATGTAGAACCATTAAGACGCACAATCCGAACGTGTATTCTATCAACATCCCATACGGCCGCTCGGGACCCGAGTTAGTGAGTTTTACTGACTTTCACGACTTTCTCGATTTTGACCCAGATGACCATTCGCGCATGTAAAACCATCAAGTTGTACCATCCAAACATGTATTCCGTAAAGGTCCCGTCTGGCCGCCCAGGACCGGAGTTCGTGAGTTTTACCGACTTTCCTGATTTCAACCCAGATGGCCTTTCGTGCATGCAAAAGAATCAAGTTGCACCTTCCGAACGTGTATTCCATTAAGGTCTCGTACGGCCCTGGGACCCGAGTTCGTGAGTTTTACCGACTTTCCCAACTTTCTCTATTTTGACCCAGATGGCCGCGCATGCAAAACCATCAAGTTGTACCAACCACAAGTGTATTCTGCCAAGGTCCCGTCCGGCCGCCCGGGACCCGAGTTTGTGAGTTTTACCGACTTTCCTGATTTTTACTCAAATGGCCATCCATGCATGGAAAACCTTCCAGTTGCACCATCCGAACGTGTATTCCGTCAAGGTCTAGTTCAGCGTTCCGGAACCGGAGTTCATGAGTTTTTCTGACTTTCCCAAATTCGACCCAGATGGCCATCCGCGCATGCAAAACCATCAAGTTGCCTCGTCCAGACGTGTATTCCGTCAAGAACCTGTCCGGCCGCCCAAGACCCGAGTTCGTGAGTTTTACCGACTTTCCTGACTTTCCTGATTTTTTCTCTGATGGCCATCCACGCATGGAAAACCTGCCAGTTGCACCATCCGAACGTGTAATCCGTCAAGGTCCAGTTCAGCGTTCCGGGAACGGAGTTCATTAGTTTTCCTGACATTCCCAATTTCGACCCAGATGGTCATCCGCGCATGCAAAACCATCAAGTTGACTCATCACGACGTGTATTCCGTCAAGGCCCCGTCCGGCTGCCCGAGACCCAAGTTTGTGAGTTTTACCGACTTTTCCGACTTTCTCGATTTCGACCCAGATGGTCATCCGTGCATGTAACACCATCAAGTTGCACCATCCACAACTGTATTTCGTCAAGGTCTCGTCCGGCCGCCCGAGACCCGACTTCGTGAGTTTTACCGACTTTCTCGACTTTCTCCATTTCGACCCAGATGTCCATCCGCGCATGCAAAACCATCAAGTTGCACCGTCCGGACCTGTAATCCAACAATGTTACGTCCGGCCGCCCGGGACCCGAGTTCATGAGTTTTACCGAACGTGTATTCCATCAAGGTCCTGTCTGGCCCCGTGACCCGAGTTCGTGAGTTTTACCGACTTTCCCGACTTTCTCGATTTTGACCCAGATGGCGATCCATGCATGCAAAACCATCAAGTTGTACCATCCAGACATGTATTCCGTCAAGGTGCCGTCCGGCCTCCCGGGACCCGAGTTCGTGAGTTTTACCGAATTTCCCGACTTTCTCGATTTTGACCGAGATGGCCATCCGCGCACACAAAACTATCAAGCTGTACCATCCGAACGTGTATTCCGTCAATGTCCCGTCCGGTCGCCCGGGACCCGAGTTAGTAGGTTTTATCGACCTTCCTGATTTTGACCCAGATGGCTATCCGTACATGCAAAACCATTAAGTTGCACAATCCGAACGTGTATTCTGTTAACTTCCCGTCCGGCCACTTGGGACCCGAGTTAGTGAGTTGAGCGACTTTCCCAATTTTTACTCAGATGACCATCTAGGCATGCAAAACCATCAAGTTGTACCATCTGAACGTGTATTCCGTAAAGGTCCCGTCCGGCGGCCCGGGACCCAAGTTCGTGAGTTTCACCGACATTCCCGATTTCAACCTAGATGGTCATCCGCGCATGCAAAACCATACGGTTGCACCATCCGGACGTGTATTCCGTCAAGATTCCGTCGGGCCTCCCAGGACCCAAGTGCGGGAGATTTACTGACTTTCCCGACTTTCTTGATGTCGACCCAGACGGCCATCCGTGCATGCAAAGCCTTTAAGTTGTATCATCCGAACGTGTATTCCGTAAAGGCCCCGTCCGGCCACTCGAGACCCGAGTTTGTGAGTTTTATCGACTTTCCCGATTTTCTCGATTTCAACCCAGATGGCCATCCGCATGCAAAACCATCAAGTTGCACCGTCCGGACGTGTAATCCGTCAAGGTCCCGTTCGACCCCGGGACCCGAGTTCATGAGTTTTTCCGACTTTCTCGACTTTTTTGATTTCAACCCAGATGGTCATCCGCGCATGCAAAACCATCAAGTTGCACCATCCGAACGTGTATTCCATCAAGGAACCGTCTGGCCCCGGGACCCGAGTTCGTGAGTTTTACCGACTTTTCCGACTTTCTCAACTTTGACCCAGGTGGCCATACGCGCATGCAAAACCATCAAGTTATACCATCCAGACGTGTATTCCGTCAAGGTGTCGTTCGGCCTCCCGGCACCTGAGTTCATGAGTTTTACCGAATTTCCTGACTTTCTTGATTTCGACCCAGATGGCCATCTGCGCATGCAAAACCATCAAGTTGTACCATCCGAACGTGTATTTCGTCAAGGTCCCGTCCGGCTGCCCGGGACCCGAGTTCGTGAGTTTTACCGACTTTCTAGACTTTCTCGATTTCGACCCAGATGGCCGTTCGTGCATGCAAAACCATCAAGTTGTACCATCCGAACGTGTATTCCATAAAGGTCCCGTCTGGCCGCCCGGGACAAGAGTTCGTGAGTTTTACCGACTTTTCCGACTTTCTCGATTTCAACCCAGATGGCCATCCATGCATGCAAAACCATCAAGTTGCACCGTCCGGACGTGTACTCCGTCAAGATTTCGTCCGGCCTCCTAGGACCCGAGTTCGTGAGTTTTACCGACTTTCCCGACTTTCTTGATTTCGACCCAGATGGCCATCCGCATATGCAAAACCATCAAGTTGTACCATCCTAACGTGAATTCTGTAAAGGTCCCATCCGGCCGCGCAGGATCCGAGTTCATAAGTTTTTTCCAACTATCCCGACTTTCTTGATTTCAACCTAGATGGCCATCCGTGCATGCAAAACCATCAAGTTGTACCATCCGCAATTGTATTTTGTCAAGGTCCAGTCCGGCTGCTCGAGACCCGAGTTCATGAGTTTTACCGACTTTCTCAATTTTGACCCAGATGTCCATCCACGTATGCAAAACCATCAAGTTGCACCGTCCGGACCTGTATTCCATCAATGTTCTGTCTGGCCACTCGATACCCGAGTTCATTCATTTTACCAACTTTCCCAACTTCGTCGATTTTCAACCGAGATGGCCATCCGCGCATGCAAAACCATCAAGTTGCACCATCTGAATGTGTATTCCATCAAGGTCCCGTACGGCCCCGGGACCCGAGTTCGTGAGTTTTACCGACTTTCTCGACTTCCTCGATTTTAAACCAGATGGCCATCCACGCATGCAAAACCATTAAGTTGTACCGTTCATACGTGTATTTCGTCAAGGTGCTGTCCGGCCTCCTGGGACCCGAGTTCTTGAGTTTTACCAAATTTCCCGACTTTCTCGATTTCGACCCAGATGGCCATCCACGCATGCAAAACCATCAAGTTGTACCATCTGATTGTATATTCCGTCAAGTTCCCGTTTGGCCGCTCGGGACCCGAGTTAGTGGGTTTTACCGACCTTCCTGATTTCGACCCATATGGCTATCCGTGCATGCAAAACCATTATGTTGCACAATCTGAACGTGTATTCTGTCAACGTCCCGTCCGGCCGCTCGGACCCCGAGTTAGTGAGTTTAGCGACTTTCCTGATTTTTACTCAGATGGCCATCCACGCATGGAAAACCTTCTAGTTGCACCATCAGAACGTGTATTCCGTCAAGGTCCAGTTTGGCGTTCCGGGACTCGAGTTCATGAGTTTTCCTGACTTTCCCAATTTTGACCCAGATGGCCATCCGCACATGCAAAACCATCAAGTTGCACCGTTCGGACGTGTATTCTGTCAAGGGCCCGTCCCGGCCGCCCGAGACCCGAGTTTGTGAGTTTTATCGACTTTTTTGACTTTCTCGATTTCGACCCAGATGGCCATCCGCGCATGCAAAACCATCAATTTGCACCGTCCGGACCTCTATTCCATCAATGTTCCATCCGGCCGCGCCGGACCCAAGTTCATGAGTTTTACCGACTTTCCCGACTTTCTTGATTTCAACCCGGATGGCCATTCGCGCATGCAAAACCATCAAGTTGCACCATTCGAACGTGTATTCCATCAAGGTCCCATCCGGCCCCGGGACCCGAGTTCGTGAGTTTTACCGATTTTCTCGATTTTGACCCAAGTGGCCATCCGCGCATGCAAAACCATCAAGTTGTACCGTCCGGACGTGTATTTCGTAAAGGTGTCGTCCGGTCGCCCAGGACCCGAATTCGTGAGTTTTATCAACTTTCCTGATTTCAACCCAGATGGCCACCCGTGCATGCAAAACCATCAAGTTGCACCGTTCAGACGTGTATTCCATCAAGGTTCCGTCCAGCCTCCCAGGACCCGAGTTCGTGAGTTTTACTGACATTCCTGATTTTCTCGATTTTGACCAAGATGGTCGTCCGTGCATGCAAAACCATCAAGTTGTACTGTCCAAACAGGTACTCTATGTAACACCCTCAAATTCATTTCCATGCATTGCATACATTTTATGTAGAGAAACATTATAAAAGAAGTAGAAATGGAGAAAGAACTATAGAAATGGAGAAAGAAGTATAGAAATGGAGAAAGAACCATAGAAATTGAGGAAGAGACCATAGAAATGGAGAAAGAACCATAGAAATGGAGGAAGGAACCATAGAAATAGAGGAAAAACCACAGAAATGGAGAAGGGAATATAGAAATGGAGAATGGGGCATAGAAATGGAGAAGGGTAATATAGAAATGGAGAATGGGATATAGAAATGGAGAGGGGAATGTAGAAATGGAGAATGAGACATAGAAATGGAGAGGGGATTGTAGAAATGGAGAATGGGACATAGAAATGGAGAAATGGAACAAGTGACCTAGAAATGGTGAGGAATGGGGGAAAATATAGCTGAAATGAGTCATTCCCAAATTTCCCCAAAATTTATAAATTCCCCAATTCTCAAAAAGGGGAATTTTCCCCATATTTTGGGGATAAAATCCCCAAGGCTGCCGCACCACAAGAGATAAGTTTGTTAAGATCCAAAAAAAATTGAATAGGACTATTATTTGAGCTCCAATTGGAGTAGGACTCTCTTTTTTCCCCTTATAAATATAACCCCCACCCCTGGCCGAAATCCTCTCTATTTTGGACGTCCGTCTCTACTGCCAAGCCCCCTTCCTTGCTGCCAAGTTGGTAAGTTCCCACCCCCCTTGCCGGAATTTGGCCGTCGTGGAGCCCCATCACGCCTCGCCATCACCGGAGAAGAAGTCCGACGATCTGTCCTGCCCTAATCTTCCATAGAAAAATTCCCCGCTGCTGCCATTGCTAGGAGAAACGCCCTGCCACCAAAAGGAAGTGAGGTAGGGCGTCATTACCCATCTTACGACGTCGCCGCTGTTTCTACGCATCTGTTTTCTTCACCCCTTCGAGCAGAAACTTTTACGTGCGGACAGATCGCGTTTTGATCGATTTTTGACGATGTAATTGATCTAGATCTTGAGTCAAGATCATCACCACGTCCACACATATCCCTACACTCTTGTTCATCATAAAACCCCATGAAAGCCCATTAAAACATGCAAGAACACGTACAAACTGGATTAATAAAACTGCACCATAGGATTTGCATTCATCTACCCTATTGCATCTTGAGCAAAGTTTGTGCATGATGATTGATTGCTGTAAATTTTGTATGTGCGTTGTCGTGAGTAGAAGGACAAGCTCAAGAGGTCATATACGAGGATCTACAGCACCAAGACTTCCAGACGTTCAAACAACAAGAACCACGGGAGCAGGCAAGTACCCCTTGACCATATTGGTCCCATGTTTCGAAACTGTTTTGTTTGCGAAAACTCGTATGCTTGAGTCAACTTGATGGGACAACCTTTTATAGGAGTTTACTAGTTTTGTTAACCATCCTTGTCGCCGGGAAAGTTGATGAGTCGGGTATGGTCGTTTTTCCTTTTTTTTGCTTCACTTAATTCACGGGATACGGGAAGCTGAAATAAAACCTGTCTAGCTACTGCACTCATATGAATAATGATGATGTTAATGGGTATGGAATCAGGGATATCTAGGCAAGCTTGGTTCGTGGATGTTGCTGGATGAGATGGTGGTACTTGCCATAGATCTAAGGACCGGTTCATGCGAGAATATGCCAGAAAAACAGTACCACCACAAGGGCAAGTATGGGTGCGGCTTAGCTGATTAATTAGGTGTGTTGCTAGTTTGTTATGGACGTGAAACGACCCCACGGTCTTGTCGAGCCAGGATCACGCTGAGGGGTACTGCGTTGCACAGCACCGGATAACACACATCAAAGGTACAAAGCGGAAGCAAAGTTTATATTACATAAAGTAGTTTATGAACATGTTTACATCAAAATAAGTCCAGTCTACACTGCCGGGCGTAGACTACGCATCATATTCACGTTCAGCCCTTGAACGTGTCCTTGCTAGCACACACGCACACTAACTCTGCGGCGTGCACGGCTCCCACTCGACGGGGTTCCCCTCCTGGGGTTCTGTCTCCTCTTCGGGAGCCCCTTCCTCATAGAACCCTGCAAAAGCTTCAAACACAAGCAGTGAGCACGAAGGCTCAGCATGTCTGACCCGTCTCACCCAAACATGGAACTTCTACATGAGGGTTGATAGGTTACATGAGGTAAAAAATCATTTGCAAGGACTCGCCTATTTAGTAAAACCTTATTTTCAAGTTTTAGTAGCAGGTTGTGGAGAACCTTACGCTAAGGCACATGAAAGAGCCGCAATCAAACACGAAACGCATTTCTCTCATGTACTTTGCCCAAAGTCGAAAAGAACTTTAGTTAGCTCTAAACTACAGCAAATCATTAGCAATCAAGTCCATCTTTCAATCAGCAACATTTTAGCATGCAACTAGCCTGTTCTTTCTACGTCACGGTACAGTGAACAAGTGGTACTCACTGGCCGCGAGGGACGGCGATTACAATCGATTTACACCTGCAGGGTTACCCGAACAACCCGTCACGTATGCCCGTACTCGATGTTGCCTACAACAACCATCATGGACGCCGTACGCAACTACCTTTCACCCATCAGCCAAATATTGAACCGGTCCCATCGTCCCGAGCAAGAGGTCTCTGCACGCGCATCTCCGTGCCGCCAGCCGATTTACACCTCAAGCTCTCAACCTACCCTCTGAACGACGGGCAATGCCTCAATACCCAGCTACCCGAGTTACATCGGTTTCCCGGTTCCCATATAGCCGGTAGGTCTTCGGTACTGTTCCAGCTTGTTCAACAGGCCCGCACACGGCTCGGTCCTCAATCGACACAAGCGGAGCTATAGCACACAGGCCCCAAAGTCCTGCTGCCCTTACTCTCTGCTCGGTCTCATTTTTCTTGCCATGTGTATCATGTGCTATCTCTACCCGAGTCGAGTGCCTCTAGCCTATGCTCGCGAGTCGTTCCAACTACTCGACTTGTACCGAATCCTACACTATCTTAGCATTGCAGTAGCTAACGGGGTTTGCAATCCTAAACCCAACCCATGGTTTTCTTGGCTATGCAGTGGGGTTTCCAAACAAGACTCTAATGCAAAGAATAATAGTATTCAAAGATGTGCTCAAAACAATAAATATTTGTAAAAAGGTTAATGCAAACCGGAACTTGCCTTGATGCTCTTGGTCGTAGGCTAGTTGTTGCTCCAGAGTAACGAAGTCTAGGACTTCGGGTTCCTCCTCGACCTTAGCGACTACATGATAGAAGAAGTACATGTATCAATTTAAATGTATTTGTATTAAGTTTGTGCTTGTGAAGCTTATAAGCCCCACTAAACAGACTCACTGACTATGAAACTTTTACTGTGGCTTGTTCACAACCTAAATACAGACTTGGTCAAGTTTTAGTTGCAGCAAAGCTCATTTGAGCCCTCCACAATTAATTATGTACTAGACCTTAATTGGCACTCTTAGGGTGTTCTAGCGATTTTCATGGAACAAACTATGACTTTCTGAAAACTGGATTTTCAGAGGGTTGTAATGGAGTTGGTCTCACTTAATTTGAAGGTTCCTAACTAAAGATATGAGCTAAACAATTTCAAAGAAAATTCTGAAAATGTTTCTGAACATTTTCTATTTTCTCTGGAACAGTTTCACTAATCCCACCATTAGGTGGATCAAATGAGCTCAAATGGATTTGAAATTTTTATGGTAGTTCAGGGATATTTTGGTGAACATTCCAGCAAAATTTTAGTTTTTTCCTCCAAAGGATTCTACAGTTAAAATTCCACACAGTTTAAATTTTGAGGAATTAATTCTGGAGAAATAAGGATTTTCATGAAGTGAAACTTGATTTGCTGGAAAGTACTCAGAGAGCTGAATCCAACAAAATTTGGTTCAATTGATTTAGTGTTTTCTAGCTCAAGTTATGAGGATTTGAAGTTTGAAGGAAATCTGAAAATCGGGGGAAAAGTTTAAACTTGTGGGTGGGCCCCGGGGACACGCGTCGCACGCCGAGGCGACGGCACACCCTGGTCTGCGGGGTTCCTGCGTGCCAGCACAGCCGATCCCGGCCACACCCGATCCCGATTTAAATTTTTCAGCCGCTGACGCGTGGGCCAGCCGGCTTCGTCTTCCTCCCGACGCTCTCTCGCGCCCGCGCCGCCGTCCTCCCCGGAGCATACCCGGAGCTCGCCGGCTCACCGCTGCCGGCCCTCCCATGGTCTGAAACTCACCGCCAGGGGGTTGTCGACGTCGAGGAACACATCGGTGGTGTCAGTTCGGGCTGGCGGTGACCGGAAATAGCCCGGCGACGTGCCGCGGCCTCGGTTGAGGTTCGGCGCCGTCCACCGTAGGTTCTAACCCGCCAACACCTCGAACAAACGGTCCTACAGCATCAGTGTACCTCTAAAAAGCTCGACAAGGTGTCAAAAGGGTTCAAAGATGGCGGCATGTCGGTCGGCACCGTGTGACCGATCGTGCCCGCCATGACCACTCTTGATCGAGCTCGAAATTCGTCACTTCTAGACAGTTTCACGCCACGGATGCAGAAAGGAACTTGATCGCCAGCTAGTCCAGCGTCTATGTGCAAGATTTGATAGCTAGAGAAGGATCTTAGAGCGAGAATTTGAAGGATCCGTACCGGAAGCTCAGTTTAAGGTCGCCGGAGCAAAAACTGATAATTCGCCGTCGATTCTTCACGGTTTGCTTCCAAACTTGGAGGAGAGCAGCACGGTGGTCGCGCGCTCCTGTTGCCTCTCTTGCTGGACCGTGAAAACGCCTGTGGAACGCTGTCCACGGGCGCCTGACTCTCGGCTGAGGCTAGGTCGCCGCGGTGGCGATCGTTTTCGGGCAAGGGAGGTCGGAGCTCGGGGTTTCTGGCGTTGGGGAGGTGGAGGGCGATCTCAGGTTGCTGTCTAGCAGCTTGGGGAGGGAGAAGGCGAGCTGGTTTCGCGGATCTCCGGTCGAGCAGAGAGGCGGCAGGACGGGGCTCGGTGTTCATGGGAGAGGAGGAAATGATCGGTGCCTGCCTCCGTGGAGCGCCTTAAGAGGGCCCTGGAACCGCCCTTGGGCTCGTGTGTGGGCGCGGGAAGCAGCTGGTGGCGCTGCTCCTCCTTGGTGGCGAGCGCAGCTGCTCCCGAGCGTGGAGTCGGCAGCTGCTCGGTGGAAGTTCCCACCGAGACTCTGACTTTGGGTGCAAGTCTCTCCTCTTCTCTCTATGACATGTGGGTCCCACCCGGGGTTTTAACCTCTGAAATTTACTCCTAATCACTGTTGTAAACAGTGAGCCCCAAAATACTCCTGGTGATTCAAATTATCCACCCATGAGCCATTTGAATTGATTAGAATTCAAATTGGGTTTGGTTTGAATGAATTTCAGCACAAGTTCAGTTTGGAATTCAAATAAAGTTTGAATTTGTCCCACTTAGCTCATGTCAAGATCAACTCCAAATGGAGTGAAATTTGGTGTGTCAGCTCACAAAAATGTGCTGAATAGGAATATGCCTCCCACTTTTAAATTCATGGGATAAAACAGTTTGAATTTGAATATGGTTTCAAACTGCCCTCTTTCTAGCTATACCCAAAATGACCTCAAAAAGGTTTTGAATTTGGGTGAAACTTGGCATGGACATCCTTAGCAATGTGTAGGAGTTTTCATATGTCCAGCCCCTCTATATCACATGTGGGAAATACCACTTTTGCAATATATGAGTTTGTTTTCTAATGAGCATGTTGATGGTGGTTACTTGCTCTTCATTTGTGTTTATCAACTTTCCTCAAATGAGGTGTGTGTGTATGGTGATGAACACCTCAAATATGTGTAAAAAACTGAGGCCCTTACATTCCTCCCCCCTTAAAAGAATCTCGTCCCGAGATTATAAGGTGAAAATGAGAGAGAGGACGGTGGAAAATTACCGGATATGCAACGCGAAAAAGTCGGGGTAGTTAGCGCGAAGAAATCCTTCGCTCTCCCACGTCGCTTCGTCCATGGAGTGATTACTCCATAGAATCTTGTAGAACCACAACGTACGGTTGCGTGTGGTTCGGGCCCTTTCGTCAATAATCTGAACCGGTTCCTCCCGATAGGTGAGATCCGGTTGCAGTGCTTCAATGTCCTCCAGCTGAACGGTAGTGGATAACTTGAGACACTTCCTCAGCTGGGAAATATGAAAGACGTCGTGCACACTGGAAAGTGCTTCTGGTAATTTCAGCCGGTATGCCACTGATCCACATCTTTCGGTAATCTGGAATGGACCGATGAATCGGGGTGCCAACTTTCCTCTCACCCCGAATCTGTTTACGCCCCTCATTGGAGACACACGCAGATATACGTGATCCCTGACTTCAAATTGTAGTGGGCGTCTTCTCCGGTCCGCATACTGTTTCTGACGGGATTGGGCGGCTTTTAGGATCGCTTGAATCAGTCGAACCTTTTCTTCCGCGTTGTTGACAAGATCAATCCCGAAGGTAACCCTTTCGCCAGACTCACACCAGTTCAATGGTGTGCGACATTTCCGGCCGTATAGCGCCTCGTAGGGCGCCATCTTAATGCTGGCTTGGTACCCATTGTTGTACGAGAACTCGGCTAACGGCAAGTGATCATCCCAATTCTTGCCGTGGTTGATAGCGCAAGCTCGTAGCATGTCTTCTAGGATCTGATTTACCCGCTCGGTTTGCCCATCCGTCTGTGGGTGGTATGCTGAACTACAGATCAGTTTCGTCCCCAAGGCAGTGTGCAGCTGCTCCCAAAAACGGGACACAAATAAAGTGCCCCGATCCGATATGATGGTACGGGGCACGCCGTACAAGCATAGGATCCGTGAGATGTACAGTTCAGCGTACTTCTTGGCGTTGTAGTTTGTGTTGACTGCGATGAAATGGGCAACTTTGGTGAGCCGATCGACAATCACCCACACAGAATCATGCTTTTGAAGAGTGGTGGGTAAACCGACGATGAAGTCCATGCTCACGTCCTCCCACTTCCAGGCAGGAATGCCCAGTGGTTGCAGCAGTCCTGGTTTCCGCATATGGTCTGCCTTCACCCTTCGACATGTATCACACTCGGACACGTATTTTGCAGTCTCCCGCTTCATCCGTGTCCACCAAAACTTGCTTCTGAGTTCTTGATACATTTTGTTGCTGCCGGGGTGAATAGAAAACTTTGACAAGTGAGCCTTATCAAAGATCTTCTTCCGTAATTCCGGGTTACGGGGTACGACGATCCGGTCCTTGAACCATAGGACGCCGTCTCCGTCCTTCCAGAAACATTTCAGCTCCCCACTGTCTACACGTCTCCGCAAATGTGACATGCCCTTGTCATTCTTCTGGGCTGCCGCTGTCTCTTCACAGATGGTGGGATCAAAGCTAAGTTGTAGAGAGCTCCGTGTGGAATCACATGTAGCGGTGGTTCGCTCTCTTCCAACGGTGTGATGGTCAGATTGTTGACGTGTGACTTGCGGTTCAGCGCATCTGCCACTACGTTTGCCTTGCCCAGATGATAATGGATCTCTATTTCATAATCCTTTATAAATTCTAACCATCTTTGTTGCCTCATGTTCAGCTCCTTCTGAGTGAATATGTACTTGAGGCTTTTGTGGTCGATATACAAATGTACGAGGTTACCGAGTAGGTAGTGCCTCCACATTTTCGGTGCAAGTACCACAGAAGCGAGCTCCAAATCGTGAGTTGGATAATTTTGCTCATGGTTTCTAAGCTGCCGTGACCCATACGCGACCACCCTTCGGTCTTGCATCAGCACACATCCGAGCCCAATGCCGGATGCATCGCAGTACACATCGAACGATTTTGTTGTGTCTGGCTGCGCCAAAACCAGTGCTGATGTCAGGTGTTTGACTAAAGCCTTGAATGCTGCTTCAAATGCTGGACTCCAAACATATTTGGTAGCCTTCTTCAGCAGCTCCGTCATAGGTTTGGCAATCTTCGAGAAGTTCAGAATGAACCTCCGATAATATCCCGCGAGTCCGAGGAAACACCGTACCTCGTGAACAGTCCTCGGGGATTTCTAATTCAGCACTTGAGTGATCTTACTCGGGTCTACAGCGATACCCTCCGCTGAGATGATATGCCCGAGGAAAGGCACTTGCGATATCCAGAACTCGCATTTGCTGAATTTTGCGTATACCTTGTGATCCCGCAGCCGTTGCAAGACTATACGCAGATGTTTCTTGTGATCTTCCTCTGACTTGAAATATACCAGTATGTTGTCGATGAAGACCACGACAAACTTGTCCAGCTCCGGCATGAATACCGAGTTCATTAAGTACATGAAATGAGCTGGAGCATTGGTGAGGCCGAAGGACATGACCAGGTACTCATAAAGCCCGTACCTCGTCGAAAAAGCTGTCTTTGGAATGTCCTCCGCCCTTATATTAATCTGATGGTACTCGGATCTTAAGTCCATCTTGGAAAAGATCTTTGCTTCGACCAACTGATCAAACAACATGTCGATCCGTGGCAACGGGTACTTGTTCTTGATGGTTACGGCATTTAATGGACGATAGTCCACGCAAAGCCGTAACGTCTCATCCTTCTTCTTCACAAATAATGCCGAACATCCCCATGGTGAGGAACTCGGCCTAATAAAACCCTTTTCTAGCAGGTCCATTAGCTGCGTATTCAATTCAGCCAATTCCTTGGGCGCCATCTTGTACGGCCTTCGGGATATTGGCATGGTTCCCGGTGCAAGTTCAATCTTGAACTCCACCTCTCTATCGGGCGGCATCCCCGGCAAATCGTCCGGGAATACGTCAGGGAACTCTCGGACCACTGGAATATCTTCCAATCTGATGGTTGTGGCTTGATAGACACTTGGAAGTTTTATTTCTGGACTGTCCAGAAATAAAGAGTGAGACCCGTGCACTTCTGAGTTTAAGTGCACGACTCGAAGGACGGTGTCTAAAACAGCGCCGTGGCGGGTTAACCACGGCATCCCTAGGATGACATCGACCTTTTGTCCCTCTAAGATTATTAGAGACGTAGGGTAGACTCTACCCGCTAAGCATAATGGTGCTTTGGAAACCATTACACTTGCTGAAATCTTCCCACCCGGTGAACAAATTAAATATGGACTATCGGTGGGTAGTATTTGCAAGCTGTGTTTAGCAATGAAAGCTTGGCTAATAAAATTATGCGTGGCGTCTGCATCAAACAATACGATGGCGGGATGCTGGTGGAGTTGGAACATACCCGCAAGGATTGGCTCACCCTCCTGCACGTCCTCTATGGCAAGCTGGTGGACGGTGCCGGGCCTAGGGTTTGCCCGCCGCGCATTAGTAGGATTCCGGGGTTGATTCATCCCCGGAAACGGTGGTGCAACTCCGCCGCCTTGCCTCTCCGGGCAACTGCTCGCGAAGTGTCCTGGACGACCACACTTGTAACATGTGGCCGCTGCTGGTGTAGTGCTCAGGGGACGAAAGCCCGGCATGCGTTGCTGAGGTGCATATGCACACGGCATCGTCCGCTGCTGCTGTTGTTGTTGCGGTTGTGGTACTGGCAGTGCCGGCCTGAATGCCGGTGAAGAGTACGGTCGACTGCGGAAAGGCATCGACCTCTGGGGTGGCTGCCAGCGTGGACCTGATGGTGGGCGATTCACCATCCGAAACTTCTGAGAAGGACCGCCTCCTTCTCCGCTGCTCTGCGGCGCGCTTTGCTTTCGCTCCGCCGCCGCCAACTCCTTGCCGGAGTCCTCCTGAACAATCGCAGCATCAATGATGTCGTTGAGGCTGCCGCGATTGAACATCGCCAACTTGTCCTTCAGGAGCGGGTTAAGCCCCTGGTAAAAGTGGTCCCGCCGCTTCTCGTCAGTATCTGCGTAATACGACGCGTAGAGCGCAAGATCGTTGAACGCACTGGAGTATTCCAGCGAGTTCCGGCTCCGTTGTTGCAGGTGTAAGAATTCCTGCGTCTTCCTCTTCATTAGACCTGGTGGTATGTGATAGGCCCTGAAGGCCGTCCAGAACTCCGTCCAGGTCATAACTCGATCGGTGGGCTGTGAAGCACAGAAGTTTGCCCACCACGGGCTCGCAGATCCTTGGAGCTGCTGGACCACGAACTGAGTCTTGCGCTGCTCACTTATCTGGAGCAGCCTGAACTTCATCTCTATTGCGCGGAGCCAGTTGTCCGCGTCAAGAGGTTCATACGCCCTTGAGAATACCGGGGGATGAGTAGCCAGGAAGTCGGAGTAGGAGCTCTGTTGACGCTCCTCACGATCTTGACGTCTCTCTGGGCGAGACGTGTTAGCGATGAGAGTCTGCAGCAACTCTGTGTGCTGCTGATGTGAACCCGCCATTGCCACGACGATGTCGGCCAATGTAACCGTTGGCAGTGGCGGTGGCGGTGTTTGCTGTTGCTGTTGCTGCTGTTGCTGCTGCTGTCCTGAGGAGTCCTCGGGAGGCTGTTGGGAGGTCTCTCCCCCTTGGCTAGTACCCCCAACGTCAGGGTTGGCACGAGTACGCGTCATTCTGAAATTCAAAACAGCAGCGATTAGCACATGTCTTACTTAAAATTCTATATGTAACAGTAGGTATTGAAGTGACACATGATTAATTTGCACAATATTCACATATATTGATAAAGCATAAACTTTATACAAGATACATTATTCTCGGGTCTCCGAGAAGTTGTGCTCATGTCGTCACTACCTATACATACGCTACTGCCTACACGACATGTCACCGATTACAAAAGTTGGGTTACACTACCCTAGCTGCCCTTCTTGACAACTGTAACCCCCTACTCGGAGTAGAACTCAACCTCCTGTGGGTCGTCCTCCTCTGGTACCTCTGCTGGTGGCTCTGGATCTACCACCTCTTCTCCCATCTCGGGTTATCCCATTGCTGGAAGACCCAAGACCACCGGTATGCCCAATACCGGAGGTACGAGGTCCTGCAAAGCATGCACCTCGTCCATAGCCTGGTTGTACTCCTCTTCCCAGCCTTGGCCTTCCTCAATAGCGTCGTCTCACTCTTGAGCAAGGTCCTCGTTCTGCTGGGTCAGATTCTGTACCAGTTCCTGTAACGCCGCGATGCCGACACGGCTCTTCTTCTTTGCCTTCTTCAGACGATGCAACTGATTGTGCTGTTCATTCAGTCGCTTGATCGTCAGAAGGAGCACATTGCGGAGTGCGCTGTGAGCACTCTCGAAATGGTCTCCACGGCTCGTGCTCTCTTTGAGCTTTGTGGCGATATGCTCCGTATGAACAGCTTGGCTGTCCATTACGGCGTTTCCCGCCCTCATCTGGAGGCTGAGATTTGCCTCCGCGGGGTTGTACCTTGGGCAACTCGGGTCCGTTGCCTCCAGGTACCTCTCTTCCCACACATGCTGAGCCCGTCCCTCCACCGTAACGAGCGTGTATGGAGTGCCCTCCATAGCCTGCACGTGTAGTTGGCAGAAATGTGACATGGTGTCACGGGCTGCCACTTGCCACATCCCTTCCGGCTGTCTACCTCTCACCGTGACGGTGAACGGCACCCAACCGGGTGGCGTAGGTCCTGCAGGGACCTCGACATGGATCATCCACGTCTTGTTCCCCTCTTCGCCTTCTTCCTTGGTGAAGTACTGCGGCATCTGGTTGTACCCGAAATATTGGAGCATTTGTCATAATGCTTCCGGGTAGCCGCTATGGTGAGAACAGTGGGATACCACCCATCCGTTCTCCAACTGTTTGTCTGCTGTCATCTGTAAAAATATATTTGAGAAATGTCAAATATTTATTTAAACAGTAAACCATTGAGTTATAACATAAGACATGTCATTGAACCATAAAACTTGGAAACATAGTTCAAATTATAAACAAATTTGACTGCTGATCTGCTGTTCCCATGACAGCCCTGACCAGTTTCCATTTCAACCTGATTTAGGCCGTGTTAAAGGCAAAACCAATTCTGGAGCTCAACATCAAAGTTAACGCTAACTTCAATTGATTTCCAGAAAGTATTTGCTTGGCCTAAGATCTGTCCCGATTCAAAAGTTATGAGATGTCAAAGTAAACAGAATTTCTTGAGAAAATTGGACAGCACCTCCCTGCTTTAGGCACTGATTTGATCCAAGAATTCCAGTTAATTCTGCTCCCAATCTGACAAAACCTTCGGTTACAAAGTTGTAACCCATCTCATAAGCTTTCCAGAACTACCTCATTTTCTATTTTTGGATTTTTATGCAGGAAGTTATACTCAATTTACAGAGAGTTTACAGAGAGTGTTTGCTCTGCCCTGTTTTTTTGGACAGTTTCAACTCTACTGCATTTTTCGATTGGTAAGGGATGAAACACCTCTGGACCTCAACAGAAGAGTTGTAAAGCTCTTCCAAAGATTTCCAGAAATGTATCATATGACCCCAACCTCGAAATAACTCAACCTCTAACCTCTGACTAACTTCAGCCTTAATTCAGCTGAAAACAGAGTGTTCTGTCCTTAGCAACATATAAGTTGAAAACTTGTTAACTTTGAATATCCTGATTAAGGGAAGGAGTTACCTCAAGTTTTACTACTTCGGATCAAAACCTTCAAGTTTTAAATGAAGTTGCTCATTTAATGGGTTGTGACGTTGATGCGTCACCAGATCATGTCGGTACTACGTCCTCACAAAGAAAAACCTATACCGGAATTAGCTGGCTTCGTTAATTCAGTGGCACTAAATGTCACTCGCACACGGATGCTACACGTCTACCATTTCGTGGTTAGGATACCTGCAGAAACTCAAACAGTCATCAGACTCGGCTGCACACCGAGCCCGATATCCATACAGTCCGTACACCCGACCGTCATCACTCGCCCGGATGTCCTCAAGCCAAACACGCCTTGAGTTACGTGTTCACGTTTCAGACCACGTGACGGGGTCTCCCAAATTGCACCACGCACGCCAGGGACAGACGTTGCTCGAATACCCCAAACAACATGAAGAGTCGTAGAGGATATCAAAGCGGGTCGGGTTACCTGCCACCCGTGGGGCTCCACCCTTCAGCTTGTGCGCACTGGTGGACAGCGCTTACGTGCACCCCCCAAGACATGAACGTCCCGAGATGCACGATTTTCCGACATAATCGAGTAAGTTAATATGCCACTTTCTATATACTAATAACATCCTTATACGGGCTACTAACTCGTTCCTCACTGGATTTTTGAAAAAGATGACCTTTTTAGTGCGTTAAACCTCGAGCGAGCTCTGATACCAGCGCTGACACGACCCCACGGTCTTGTCGAGACAGGATCACGCTGAGGGGTACTGCGTTGCACAGCACCGGATAACACACATCAAAGGTACAAAGCAGAAGCAAAGTTTATATTACATAAAGTAGTTTATGAACATGTTTACATCAAAATAAGTTCAGTCTACACTCCCGGGCGTAGACTACGCATCAAGTTCACGTTCAGCCCTTGAACGTGTCCTTGCTAGCACACACGCACACTAACTCTGCGGCGTGGCCGTAGGCTAGTTGTTCCTACGGAGTAACGAAGTCTAGGACTTCGGGTTCCTCCTCGACCTTAGCGACTACATGATAGAAGAAGTACATGTATCAATTTAAATGCATTTGTATTAAGTTTGTGCTTGTGAAGCTTACAAGTCCCACTAGACACTCACTGACTATGAAACTTTTACTGTGGCTGGTCACAACCTAAACACAGACTTGGTCAAGTTTTAGTTGCAGCAAAGCTCATTTGAGCCCTCCACAATTAATTATGTACTTGACCTTAATTGGCACTCTTAGGGCGTTCTAGGGATTTTCATGGAACAAAATATGACTTTATGAAAACTAGATTTTCAGAGGGTTCTAATGGAGTTGGTCTCACTTAATTTGAAGGTTCCTAACTAAAGATATGAGCTAAACAATTTCAGAGAAAATTCTGAAAATGTTTCTGAACATTTTCTATTTCTCTGGAACAGTTTCACTAATCCCACCATTAGGTGGATCAAATGAGCTCAAATGGATCTGAAATTTTTATGGTAGTTCCGGGATATATTGGTGAGCATTCCAGCAAAATTTCAGGATTTTCCTCCAAAGGATTCTCCAGTTAAAATTCCACACAGTTTAAATTTTGAGGAATTAATTCTGGAGAAATAAGGATTTTCATGAAGTGAAACTTGATTTGCTGAAAAGTACTCAGACAGCTGAATCCAAAAAAATTTGGTTCACTCGATTTAGAGTTTCTAGCTCAAGTTATGAGGATTTGAAGTTTGAAGGAAATCTGAAAATCGGGGGAAAAGTTTAAACTTGCGGGTGGACCCCGGGGACACGCGTCGCACGCCGAGGCGACGGAACACCGTGGTCTGCGGGGTTCCTGCATGCCAGCAAAGCCGATTCCGGCCACACCCGATCCTGATTTAAATTTTTCAGCCGCTGACGCGTTGGCCAGCCGGCTTCGTCTTCCTCCCGATGCTCTCTCGCGCCCTCGCCGCTGCCCTCGTCGGAGCAGACCCGGAGCTCGCCGGTCGCCGCTGCCGGCCCTCCCATGGTCTGAAACTCTCCGCCAGGGGGTTGTCGACGTCGAGGAACACGTCGGTGGTGTCAGTTCGGGCTGGCGGTGACCGGAAATAGCCCGGCGCCGTGCCGCGGCCTCGGTTGAGGTTCGGCGCCGTCGACCGTGGGTTCTAACCCGTCAACACCTCGAACAAACGGTCCTACAGCATCAGTGTACCTCTAAGAAGCTCGACAAGGTGTCAAAAGGGTTCAAACATGGCGGCAAGTCGGTTGGCAACGTGTGACCGATCGTGCCCGCCATGACCACTCTTGATCGAGCTCAAAATTCGTCACTTCTAGACAGTTTCACGCCACGGATGCAGAAAGGAACTTGATCGCCGGCTAGTCCAGCGTCTATGTGCAAGATTTGATAGCTAGAGAAAGAACTTAGAGCGAGAATTTGAAGGATCCATACCGGAAGCTCAGTTTAAGGTCGCCGGAGCAAAAACTGAGAATTCGCCGTGGATTCTTCACGGTTTGCTTCCAAACTTGGAGGAGAGCAGCACGGTGCTTGCACGCTCCTGTTGCCTCTCTTGCTGGACCGTGAAAACGCCTGTGGAACGCTGTCCACGGGCGCCTGACTCTCGGCTGAGGCTAGGTCGCCGCGGTGGCGATTGTTTTCGGGCAAGGGAGGTCGGAGCTCGCGGTTTCTGGTGTTGGGGAGGTGGAGGGCGATCTCAGGTTGCTGTCTAGCAGCTCGGGGAGGGAGAAGGCGAGCTGGTTTCGCGGTTCTCCGGCCGAGCAGAGAGGCGGCAGGTCGGGGCTCGGTGTTCACGGGAGAGGAGGAAATGACCGGTGCCTGCCTCCGTGGAGCGCCTTAAGAAGGCCCTGGAACCGCCCTTGGGCTCGTGTGTGGGCGCGGGAAGCAGCTGGTGGCGCTGCTCCTCCTCGGTGGCGAGCGCAGCTGCTCCCGACCGTGGAGTCGGCAGCTGCTCGGTGGAAGTTCCCACCGAGACTCTGACTTCGGGTGCAAGTCTCTCCTCTTCTCTCCATGACATGTGGGTCTCACCCGGGGTTTTAACGTCTGAAATTTACTCCTAATCACTGTTGTAAACAGTGAGCCCCAAAATACCCCTGGTGATTCAAATTATCCACCCATGAGCCATTTGAATTGATTAGAATTCAAATTGGGTTTGGTTTGAATGAATTTCAGCACAAGTTCAGTTTGGAATTCAAATAAAGTTTGAATTTGTCCCACTTAGCTCATGTCAAGATCAACTCCAAATGGAGTGAAATTTGGTGTGTGGGCTCACAAAAATGTGCTGAATAAGAATATGCCTCCCACTTTTAAATTCATGGGATAAAAACAGTTTGAATTTGAATATGGTTTCAAACTGCCCTCTTTCTAGCTATACCCAAAATGACCTCAAAAAGGTTTTGAATTTGGGTGAAACTTGGCATGGACATCCTTAGCAATGGGTAGGAGTTTTCATATGTCCAGCCCCTCTATATCACATGTGGGAAATACCACTTTTGCAATATGTGAGTTTGTTTTCTAATGAGCATGTTGATGGTGGTTACTTGCTCTTCATTTGTGTTCATCAACTTTCCTCAAATGAGGTGTGTGTGTATGGTGATGAACACCTCAAATATGTGTCAAAAACTGAGGCCCTTACAGGACCGTGGATGGCCTGGGGAATGGGAGTCGAGGGGGACTGCCCTAGGAACTGCATGGCACAAGAGGGTGCCCGTGGGTGGGAGAATGGTGATTCGAGCCTGCCGGTAAAACCTCAGTGGGTCCATACATCTAGTAGCCCCTTTGTGAAGGCTATTTTGTGATCTCTTGGCCATACACCGACGATTGTGTACTGGTATAATGGAGGTTCTGCAGTCACCGACGGGTGACGAAATCACGAACTTGTGGGTAAAGTGGTGCCATCTCTGCAGAGTGTAAAACTATCATGATAGCCGTGCTTCTGGTCACAAGCACATGGCCAACTTCCATGATTAGAGGGAAAACTTGGGATGGTTAATCGGTATGGTTATGGTATGGTCATTGGGATTGGTTTTTGGACTGTTTTGAGTCATGAAAATGAATTTGGTTTTGGTTATATGAAAATTAGATGGATATGAATATTTATAAGCATGAGATGAACTTGATAAAGATTAATGGCTGGTTGAAGCATGATAAGTGGTGAATTATGATGAAAGAATGTTGCTGAATTACTTGGTTATGTTGGGATTAAACTCACCTAGAGATAGTCTCTGTTTTTATCATGGTTGTGATTGCTTGCTGCAATGAGCCTTTTTATTTACTATCTTGTTGTAAGCTACATGTCATACTTTTCCCACACTTGCTGAGTACGACATGTACTCACCCTTGCATTCCCACATATACAACACCAACAGGAGAAGAGTACTTTGAGGAACATGTGGAGTACTAGGCGTAAGAACTACCGTCAACATGCCTATAGAGTTGAAGATGGAGCTTGCTGTCTTTAGTCACTTTCCGCTGTCGTTTAGAGACTTCCACTGCAAGAATAATTAAGAGATTCATGAGTGAGACTTCGAGTCATTGTAATAAAGTACTTAAACACTATTTATTCGTGGTTATATTCTGAATTCAGTTTGTGGATTACATGTGTATGTGTGATGAACATCCTGGGCACACATATGCATTCACTTGGTTCTATTTTTAGAACCGGGTGTCACAGATTGGCATCAGAGCCACGTTGACCGTAGGACGCAAGCCTAGATAGAATGAACACTCTAAAACACATAGGCACACCCCTCTAAACTGTTATTTTTGAAAAATGCTTTCTTCTGCACTTTTACTTGTCAATTCAACCACCGCAAAGTGCTATTTTCAGCCCCTCTTTTCTCTTCTTTTGGACATCAACATTTTTGCTTTCTTGCTCCTTAGCTTCTGAAGTTTTGGAATTATTTTATTCTTCTCTAAAGATTCTCATGTCTTACTTAGAGATGCCGTCACTAGGAGCACATCACGCATGAGAACTCGTGCACTTAACTCCATTGAGGTGTCCGATGGACCATATTGGGAGGAGGTGAAGATGGAACCTCATGATGAAGATGAAGTAAATAGCTCTATGCATGAGGAAGCAGATCCGGAAGAGGTGGAACCATTCGAAGACGACATGGAGGATGATCCACAAGAACAACATTGGTACGCACCTCAGAAGGAGTTTCACGCGGGCTTACACCCCGTGGAGCCTCATGAAGCTATGTTGAGAGAAGATGAATCTGAAGAGAAGCCACCCCTTGATGAGACCAATAATGAAGGTGATGAATGGGCCAACTATTTAGTTCAAGAATTTCGGTCCGACGGAATGGAAGGAGGACACATATCCAGAGAGCTCAAAGAATTTCTGGATTGCTGCAGCCTATACCCGGAGTATCTCATCAAGAAAGTTCCTCGTCTCAGACATGAAGAGTGGAATGTGTGACGCCCGGAGATCGCAGTGGGTGGTGCCGTGCGATGCGGCACCAACAGCAAGCACGAAAAGAGGCTCAAGAACATAACGGAACCATTTTGGTACTCAACATAAGATCTTTTACAACATAATGTACACACGCAGCGGAAATTAAAATTTGCTGGACAAACTACTCAATCTCGACCCTAACTACGCCGAGGAGAAGTCGTTCAGCCCGTGAACGCTTCCTACTAGCTTCACTAAAGAAAGGCAGCGTCTGGGTTTCCGATGAGTTGAACAAACCGGGAGGTTCATCGTCTCACCGAACAACCCTCTTCATAGCAGGCATCCTGCTACCTGCAAAAACAACTCAGAAGCAACCGTGAGCACTAAGGCTCAGCAAGACTTAACCGTCACTCCTAAACATGTAACTCTAAATGCAGGGGTAGTAAGACAGTAGGAATAGGAATTTGCAAAATGCAGCTTGACTAAACTTGATCCTTATATTTAGATTCTTATAGCCTTCATTTTAGTGGTCCTCACACCTCACAACATCGGAAGTCCACAATCAAACAAGAAACGCTTATCCCGATGTTGCTAGCCTAAGGCGGAAATGAAATTTAGTTGGCTCTATATCTACTTCAGTCAAGGTTCCAATACAGTGATTAATCCACAAACAGCAAGTTAAGAGACTTAGTTCCTCTTCTTACTAAGTCACGGCGCAGTGGGCAAGTATGCTCAATCCTCTTCCGAGAGCGATGGTGATTCGAATCAATAACAACCCGGAATACACGACACATACACCCGCCTCAAAAGACTCTCTCAAGAGCTCTTTCTTATGTTGTATGCAGCAACCTTTCACACGACACTCCAACATAGAAAAACGCTTCGCGCCGAGCAGGATGGTCCTCTACGCGGACACGTCGAAGTTGCCCGCTAAAGGATTTACACCTCCCGCCTTCTCAACGCCATTCCCACGCGAAGGATGAGTTTCTATATCACGGTCCATCGAGTTACATCGGTTTCATGGGTCCCATACCCCACTATATATCCGGTACAGCTCAATCTTGTCCAGCAGGGCCGCATACATACGGTCCTTAACCGACACGGACGGGGCTACAACCAACCTCCACATTTGCCTTATCATCCCGGTCCAGGCCAAATGTGGTCTCAAGCATTGTCACACCCATCGCAGGTCGAGACCAACCTTGAGCGCTCCATCCTACAGGAACATCCCCGTCCCCATCTCATATTCATGAGGGTGCTCTTATCATTTAACTCTCGCGAGTAACTCCATTACTCGAACTTTCTCGCGAGTAGCTTTTTGCTACTCGACTTCTACCGAGCTAGCTACAACATTAGCCTAGCATCTACAATGAGGCAAAGCCTACACTAAACCTTCTACTCAGGGATGTAATAGTCATGCAAGTGGGTTTCAATCATCCTAGACATAATGCACAATATCAAGTCTAATAAACATGAGGTGAAGTAAAGCAAAATTTAAAACGGTAACGATATGCAAACCGGGGCTTGCCTTGCTCAACGGTTTTGTTAGAACCTAGGAGTTAGTCTTCCTCCGGAGAATCCGCAAAACTCGTCACGAGATGGAGATCCTCGCTGCAGAGTCGAGTCCTCGTTGAACGTCGACGTCACGTGCTATTAAGATGATTTATGCACATGTATTCAAAAGCAATTTAGAAAATGGTTCAAAACTGTTGTACCAGTTAACTCCACCAAAAAGGGACAAACAACAGCAAGGTTTCTGTTGTTGGATCTACAACCTTAGAGATGATGAAAGCTAGGGTGAAAAGAGATACTAGTAATCACCATGTAATTAAGTAAGATGGTAGCTCAAGTTCCAGAGGTACAATGAAGCTGAGAATTTAACCACAGCCTCTATGGAAGATATTTAGGCAGTGTGCAAAGATTGAGCTCATAAAATGGCTCCTTCTGAGCACAACAAATCCTTATATGGTTTTCACTAATCTGCCTTTACCCCCTAGATATTAAGCTTTCCTATGCTGCAAAGTAGACTTTCTGTGAAGTACAAAATGTCCTGAGTCCATAGGAATTTGTTTTACCATTTTTGGAGTTTCCTACATGGAGATATGGATTTTAGAAGGATTGGGAAAAAGCTGAAAATGTCTCTGTTCACTTTTCCCATTTTTCAGAGACATATGGTATGAACCCATCATTTGACCAAGCAAATGAGGTCCAATGCCTCTGAAATTTTAATTGGAGTTCAAGGAATTTTGGAAGAATGCTCTGTACAAATTTGGGAATTTTACAATAAACAGAACTCCTGTAAATATTCGTACAATATTTTCCTTAAATGAATTAATGAGCCAAATTTAAGGATTTTCATAAACATTTGGCTGCATCCCTGGATAGTACTCTTTGAGGGGAATCCAACAAAATTTGTTTCACAATTTTTGGACATTCCTACACAAAGTTATGGCTCTTCAAAGATTGAACTGGAAACTGAAAATCCCAAAAATGTTTAAACGCTGACGGTGGGTGTCACCCGTCAGCCTTCTCCTTCAACCTCGCGCCAGAGACCCGAGCGGCGGCGTCCTCCGGCGAGGTTCGCCGGAACCCCGTTTCCAGACGCCTCCCGACCTCAAGTCCGCCGCCCCCCCCCCCACAACTTTCGGTGCTGAACTCAGTTAGAGGGTCGTCGGCGGCCGAGGTTCGCCGGAAACTAGCCCACACCGATCACAGAGAAGATTAGAACTCCGGCGAGGTCGGTTTCCATCATTCCTTCACCAAATGACCATCTCTTGGGCTCTAGAGTATCAGGGGGACTAGTAGAGGCTGGACATGGACTCTAACACCGGTGAAACGGCCGGCAACCTAGGGTTCCACGGAGACCCGAGGCGTTCTTCCATGGCGGCCCGAAAAACCGCAAGAACTCGGCCGTTTCTGGATCGTTTAGCCTGATTCTTGGTCGAGAGGTAGCGCTAGGATGTGAGGAAGATGTTTGCAAGCTCGCTAGGGCAGTAGTTACCCGAGCAACTCAAATTTTGGGGTAGACTGAGTTCTACCCGGATACACCACGTTTTGGGAGAACTGGAAATTCTCCTCACTCGGCTGATGGATCGTTGTACGGTTTGCAGCTACACGAGCTAGGGAAGATGACACACCTTTCTTGTGTAGAGGGGGAACGGTGAAATGGTCTGTAGCTTGGTGTCCACGGTGAGCCGGTCGGAGTTCCGCCGTGAGCTTCGGTTCTTGGCGCCAAATCTCAAAATCACGCCGAATCGCAGCTCCCAACTCCGAGGTGCGCCGGTGAACAACTTGTGCACGCCCTTGTGCGCCTTTTCTGTGTTGGAAGCTTCAGCTGGGGAGGTGCGGTGGCGTCTGACAATCGGGAGATTGAGAGCGGCCGAGCTGTAGTGATCGTGGCAAACTACCGAGGCGAGAGGGAAGAGGAGTAAGCGAACTCCTTCGGTGCACCCGCGGTGGAGTCGATCAGGTCGAGCGAGAGCGGCAAGCAGGAGCTGGCGCTGGGGAATGGCGGTAACGCCGGGCGCCGGCGCGCTGTCGGGCGCGCGCTCGTCCGAGGGAAAAAACAGAGGCGGTGCCCTGTGTTGAGAGGCTGACAGGTGGGGTCCACACCTCCCAAATTTTTTTCCCTCACTGTGCTTTAAGATTCCCACCTAAACATTGTCCAAATCTCCCCAAATTTGGAGGATAGGCCAAACATGATGTGAACAATTTGAATATGAAACCTGATTTCAAAATTGAGCACATTTGGCTCAGTTTCCAAATTCAAATTTGAATTTGAATGTGCTCACAAATATTCCTCCAAATAAATTGTAGATGAGCTCCAAAATTCTCCAAACTTGGAATTTAAACTCCTGAAAACTTGAGGAATGCATTGGTGAATTCACTCGAATGCATTTAGACAATCTGATCATGAACCCCTTTTTAATGATTCAAATTTGTGTTTAAATCTCCCTCACCTTCTATTCACATAGGGTGTACACATGAACGAGATTGGTGGAGCGCATTTCTTTCCTCATGTCAACTTGTGTTAAGCATGGGCTAAAGGAGATTCTCAACTCCCTCATATGACCATTTTTGGGGTTCATTATTTCATGTGACACAATTATAGTCTTTTATTGCCTTAACTTTGTTTCGTAAGTTGAAATCAAACTTTACAAAAGTTAGGGCTGTTACATTCCTCCCCCCTTAAAAGAATCTCGTCCCGAGATTACAAAAAGAAAGAGGAAGGGAGAATGACTACTGGACATATAGTACAAACAAGTCCAGAAAATTTAAACGGAGAAATTCCTCGCTTTCCCATGTAGCTTCATCAGCGGTGTGGTTGCTCCACAAGACTTTGTAAAATCGCAATGTCAGATTTCTTGTGGCGCGAGTCTTCTCGTCAATAATCTTTATCGGATACTCAGAATAAGTGAGATCCGGTTGAAGATCCTCAATGTTCTCCATATGAACCGCGGTTGGGTACTTAAGATATTTTCGCAGCTGAGAGACGTGGAAAACATTGTGAATACCCGAAAGTGACGTCGGTAACTCCAGACGATAGGCCACGGGTCCGCATATCTCAGTGACAGCAAACGGCCCGATGAATCGCGGAGCGAGCTTTCCTTTCACTCCAAAACGATGAACCCCTTTCATCGGAGAGACACGAAGATAAACGTGGTCCCCGACGTCGAAGTGAAGAGGTCGACGTCTTTTGTCTGCATAACTCTTCTGCCGAGATTGAGCAGCCTTTAAATTGGCTTGTATCACTCGCACTCGTTCCTTGGCTTTATTCACAAGATCAATCCCGTAGACCACTCTCTCGCCGGACTCACACCAATTCAGTGGTGTGCGGCACTTCCGGCCATAAAGAGCTTCATACGGGGCCATTTTGATGCTGGATTGATAACCGTTGTTATATGAGAATTCTGCTAACGGTAGATGGTCATCCCAATTCTTCCCATGATTGATGACACATGCCCGTAGCATATCCTCTAGAATCTGATTTATCCTCTCCGTTTGGCCATCAGTTTGCGGATGATACTCTGAACTCCAAATTAACTTGGTTCCCAAGGAAGCATGCAGTTGCTCCCAAAATCTGGATACGAACAACGCACCACGATCAGACACGATGGTGCGGGGAACCCCGTGTAAACACACGATTCTTGAGATGAACAGCTCCGCATACTTCTTTGCCACATATTTGGTATGGACTGGAATAAAATGTGCTGTCTTGGTCAAATGATCGACGATTACCCAAATAGAATCATGCTTGTTGCTGGTCATGGGTAAACCGACGATGAAGTCTATACTTATGTCTTCCTACTTCCATGCTGGAACCTTCAGCGGTTGAAGTGGTCCGGCTTTCCTCATATGGTCGGCTTTAACCCGCCGACACGTATCACACTCGGATACGTACTTCGCAATCTCTCTTTTCATCCGTGTCCACCAGAACTTAGATTTTAAGTCCTGGTACATCTTGTTGCTTCCCGGATGAATGGAGTACTTGGATAAATGTGCTTCATCCAATATCTTCCTCCGCAATTTCATGTTTCGGGGTACCACTATGCGGATCTTAAACCATAGAGTACCCTCTTCATCTTTGCGGAATATCTTCAATTCACCGCTGTCCACTCTCCTCCGAATGTGAGACATACCCCTGTCTCTCTTCTGAGCCTCTACAATCTCATCTCGGATTGTAGGAATAAGAGCGAGGTTGAACAGCGATCCGTAGGGAACTAAGCGCAGGCTTGGTTCTCCTTCTTCATGTGCAGCCATGGCTAAATGGTTAATGTGGGCTTTCCGACTAAGTGCATCGGCAACCACATTCGCTTTACCCGGATGGTAATGAATTTCAAGTTCATAATCCTTGATCAATTCGAGCCATCTTCGCTGCCTCATATTCAGTTCCTTCTGTGTGAATATGTACTTCAAGCTTTTGTGGTCAGTGTAGAGATGTACTAGATTGCCTAGTAGATAATGTCTCCACATTTTCAATGCTAAGACCACTGCAGCTAGCTCAAGGTCGTGCGTCGGGTAATTCTGCTCATGACCCCTGAGTTGTCGGGATCCATACGCGACCACACGTCCTTCTTGCATCAACACACAACCCAAACCAATGCCGGATGCATCACAATAAACATCAAATGGCTTCGTGGTGTCTGGCTGGGCCAAAACTGGAGCTGTAGTGAGATACTTCACTAAAGTTTAAAAAGCTTGTTCGCCTGAATTGCTCCAATCATACTTGGTGCTTTTCTTCAACAGCTCCGTCATAGGTTTAGCGACTTTGGAGAAGTTTGGAATGAATCTCTGGTAATAACCCGCTAAATCTAGGAAACTCCTCACTTCATGAACAGATGTTAGAGATTTCCAGTTCAGCACCTGCTCGATTTTACTTGGGTCCACAGAGATGCCTTTCGCTGAAATAATATGCCCAAGAAACGGCACTTTGCTGATCCAAAACTCACATTTACTGAACTTTGCATATAGCTTGTGATCCCTCAAGCGTTGGAGTACAATACGCAAATGTTCATGTGTTCTTCTTCTGACTTTGAATAGACCAAGATGTCGTCGATGAAAACCACGACAAACTTATCTAACTCCGGCATGAACACAGAGTTCATGAGATACATAAAGTGAGCCGGAGCATTGGTCAACCCAAAGGACATGACAAGATATTCATAAAGACCATATCTTGTCGAGAACGCCGTCTTAGGTACATCTTCTGCCCGGATTTTTTATCTGGTGATACCCGGACCGAAGATCCATCTTGGAGAATACCTTAGCACCCACTAGTTGATCAAACAAAATATCAATGCGCGGTAGTGGATACTTATTCTTGATAGTAACAGCATTCAGTGGACGATAATCTACGCATAGTCTCAAAGTCTCGTCCTTCTTCTTCACGAAGAGTGCGGAACAGCCCCAAGGTGATGAACTTGGGCGTATAAAACCTTTGTCCGTGAGGTCATTAAGCTGCTCCTTCAATTCTGCTAGCTCCTTCGGTGCCATTTTTTATGGTCGCCGAGAAATAGGTGTTGTTCCCAGTGCTAGTTCAATCTTGAACTCTACATCACGTTCGGGCGGCATGCCCGGCAAGTCTTCGGGAAACACATCTGGATATTCATATACCACTGGAATATCCTCAAGTTTAGGAGCTTCAATCTGATGCACTGCTGCAACTTGTTGTGATGGATCCACAAGATTCAATATGTTGCAACCATGTATTGGGGAATTCAGTTGGACAGTCCGAGAGCTGATGTCAAAGATAGCTCCATAATGTGTCAACCATGACATCCCCAAGGTAATATCAATCCTTTGGCCTTTGAGTATGATAAGGCTCGCAGGATAGATGTTTCCACCCAAACATAAAGGTGCCCGAGAGACCATCTCATCTGTTGATATCTTGCCTCCGGGTGAGCTGATATGAAACGGATGCTTAACTGTGCTAAATGGAAGATTATTCTTCAGCACATAGTCTCTGCTAATAAAAGTGTGGGTGGCCCCGGAATCAAACAAAATGAAAGTTGGATGTTCATGTAACGTGAACATGCCCACTAACACTGGTTCGCCTTTTGCAATGTCCTCAATAGCAGTGTAATTAACCCTGCCAGCTTTCGAAGGATTCTTCTTTGAAGGTTCACGGTGCTGATCTGAGCATTGAGGAGATGACACATGAGTGTGGCTCTGCTCAGCTCCACGACGGTTTTGTGCTGCAGAAATCCTCAGCTCTCTACTAACACGAGGTGGAGATAATTCGTGCGTAGCTGGTGGCGGTAGGGTTGTACGAATAATTTCTGACTGCTGCTGTTGAGGTTGAAGCTCATAAGTGAGTAACTCCAGCCGTGGTTGTGAGAGTTGCACCACAGGCTGAATTTGTTGCCTAACTGGCGAGTAATACCGCACTCGATAGTTCGGAGGAACCTCGATATCACTGTCCGGCGGTATACTCCTTTTCGACTCTGCTTCACAACGGAGATGCATGTCTTCTTTAATGATAGCGGCATTTACCAACTCATTGTAAATACCATTATTGAACAAGGTCACTTGTTCATGAAGTTCGACATTCAAACCTCGGAAGAAATAGTCGCACTTCAATGCTTCCGAGTCTACCATATGAGTTGCGTATTGCATCAAGTCTTCAAATTCCTTGAAGTACTCATACCACTCCTTTCTCCTTGCTTTAATTCCAAAAAGTCTTGATGCTTTGTTCGAAGAATTCCCGAACAAACGTGACGTGCCCGGAAAACATTCCGAAATTCATCCCACGTCACTTGATGACTTTCAGGAAGAGTAGCGATGTACTCCACCCACCAAGCTCCAGCAGCTCCGTGGAGTTGTTGAGCGGCAAATAGAGTCTTCTGATATTCATCGCACTCAAGCGTATCGAACTTGGCTTCAATACATTGGAGCCAATGAGCCGACTCCAACGGTTCTTTCACTTCCGAGAAAACCGGTGGTTGTCTTGCTAAGAAATCCAGATAAGTGCTTAGCGGGGGATTTTGCTGTAGTGTTTCCTGTCGTATGCTTTGTCGCACCAACAGATCCAGAGACTCAGCCATCTTTGCCAAAATTCCCGCCAATCCGGTTGATGATGTCGGCACTTCTTGTCGTGGCGAATTACTTTCGCCATGACTCGACTCACCAACCTCACTCCTGGAATGAGCACGATCCATGCTGCCAGAGTGAGCAATTTACGGTTAAAATTCAAAGTTTAAACTCAACTTGAATTGAAAACATAACCGTAAAAATATCACATCAATATTGCAGCATTACACAAGCTAACTAGGGTTTCGAAAATTCTGAAATCTACTAACTTTAACAAGTTTGTCCCAACCCTTGATTCCAACAGTAGGAAAAACTGAAAAATAATTCGAGAACATGTTACGGAGCTTTAGAGAAGTCTAAGACATCCCTGTCCACAACAGGTCTCAAGCTAAATGACAATAAGTACTACTCTGTTCAGAATGACCAATAGGTCTTAATCACAGAATTTGTATATGACAATGGAAATTTCATGTCTCAAGTTGCATATCAAAGTTATAGTTAACTTCAATATCTTTCCAACGAGTCTTCATTTGCCTTCATATAAGTTCTGGATCAAAAGTTGTGATATTTCAAAGTTCACAGAAATCTGGAACAATTTTGGCAGCACCTCCTTTGAAAGTGGCTGTTTTGTCCGCAAGATTTCATACAATTAAACTCCAAATTTGGAGAAACTTTGAACTACAAAGTCATAGCATATATCACAAGCTTTCCAACGGTGTATTACATGACCCTTAGAAATTTTTCTATAGAAAGTTATGATCGAAATACAGAAATTTCCAGAGAGCAATTTGTGCCTGCCCTGTTTTTGGGCAGTTCACACTCCTCTGAGAATTTCATCCATTTGGAGGGTGATTCTGATCTGGAGTTCCAATCAAGAGTTGTAGGAGACTTCAATAGCTTTCCATAAATGTATTACTCACCTCCATTGGTTCAACAACACAAAAGTTATGTCCTGTTCAACTTCAGCAAAATTCTGCCGAAAACAGGGGAGGTTTCTCCTAAGTCTTTGTGAATAATTCTATACTCCCAACTGACTCTTAGTTCAATATAGGAGTTAATTAACCCCTAATAGAATCCTAGACTCCAAATTTACTCCTTTTTTAAAACTTCTTTTCATGCCGTTCAAAACATGTCACGGTACTACGTTTCCTCACCAAATTAAAATCATAACCGGCTTTATACCGGCATATGCGTTTCAAATGGTGGCACTAAAACGATCACTCACAAACGTTGTCTACACGACATGTACTAACGTGGTTAAGGTACCTGCATAAAACCACTCAATAATGATGCACACATTGGTTTATCATTTCAGGAAGGTCCATATCATAGTAAAAACATACGCCCCGTATCATTGCCATCCGCGCCGTCCTTGAGTCAAGCCACGCCTCAAGGTACATGATCGGGTTATTCACCACCCGACGGGGGCTCCACACCTTTGCAATAAAGAACACCGGTGGAACAACGCTTTCGTAAGCCTCATAGGACATGAAGAGTCCTTTAGAACATACTTCGTGTTACAAACCACACGATGGGGTCTCCTCCTCTTGCCCCTGGGTTTGCGCACTGGAGGCTAGTGCCATTCATATGTCTATAAGACATGAAGAGTCTTAGAAAACATATTCACTTCCCGTCCATTTCTGAACGGGACATCCCACACTACTTTCCTCGTATGGGTGAGCTAACCGAAATTGATCCGCTTTCGGTGGCGTTCCTTACCATTCTTACCTCCACGTAGGTGCATCGTTACTGAATTGAAATACTGAAGAGTAACACACTGTTAGCCTGCCATCTTAAGTAACTATGCTATTTATAATCCTTATGTGGGCATACTATATGTTCCTCACCCGTATACTCCTAAGTTTTCAAAAATATGCTCTTTTCATGCGTGTTATTTCCAATGCGGCTCTGATACCACGTCTGTGACGCCCGGAGATCGCAGTGGGTGGTGCCGTGCGATGCGGCACCAACAGCAAGCACGAAAAGAGGCTCAAGAACATAACGGAACCATTTTGGTACTCAACATAAGATCTTTGACAACATAATGTACACACACAGTGGAAATTAAAATTTGCTGGACAAACTACTCACTCTCGACCCTAACTACGCCGAGGAGAAGTTGTTCAGCCCGTGAACGCTTCCTACTAGCTTCACCAAAGAAAAGCAGCGTCTGGGTTTCCGATGAGTTGAACAAACCGGGAGGTTCATCATCTCACCGAACAACCCTCTTCATAGCAGGCATCCTGCTACCTGCAAAAACAACTCAGAAGCAACCGTGAGCACTAAGGCTCAGCAAGACTTAACCGTCACTCCTAAACATGTAACTCTAAATGCAGGGGTAGTAAGACAGTAGGAAAAGGAATTTGCAAAATGCAGCTTGACTAAACTTGATCCTTATATTTAGATTCTTATAGCCTTCATTTTAGTGGTCCTCACACCTCACAACATCGGAAGTCCACAATCAAACAAGAAACGCTTATCCCGATGTTGCTAGCCTAAGGCGGAAATGAAATTTAGTTGGCTCTATATCTACTTCAGTCAAGGTTCCAATACAGTGATTAATCCACAAACAGCTAGTTAAGAGACTTAGTTCCTCTTCTTACTAAGTCACGGCGCAGTGGGCAAGTATGCTCAATCCTCTTCCGCGAGCGACGGTGATTCGAATCAATAACAACACGGAATACACGACACATACACCCGCCTCGAAAGACTCTCTCAAGAGATCTTTCTTACGTTGTATGCAGCAACCTTTCACACGACACCCCGACATAGAAAAACGCTTCGCGCCGAGCAGGATGGTCCTCTATGCGGATACGTCGAAGTTGCCCGCTAAATGATTTACACCTCCCGCCTTCTCAACGCCATTCCCATGCGAAGGATGAGTTTCTATATCACGGTCCATCGAGTTACATCGGTTTCATGGGTCCCATACCCCACTATATATCCGGTACAGCTCAATCTTGTCCAGCAGGGCCGCATACATACGGTCCTTAACCGACACGAACGGGGCTACAACCAACCTCCACATTTGCCTTACCATCCCGGTCCAGGCCAAATGTGGTCTCAAGCATTGTCACACCCATCGCAGGTGGAGACCAACCTTGAGCGCTCCATCCTACAGGAACATCCCCGTCCCCATCTCATATTCATGAGGGTGCTCTTATCATTTATCTCTCGCGAGTAACTCCATTACTCGAACTTTCTCGCGAGTAGCTTTTTACTACTCGACTTCTACCGAGCTAGCTACAACATTAGCCTAGCATCTACAACGAGGCAAAGCCTACACTAAACCTTCTACTCAGGGATGTAATAGTCATGCAAGTGGGTTTCAATCATCCTAGACATAATGCACAATATCAAGTCTAATAAACATGAGGTGAAGTAAAGCAAAATTTAAAACGGTAATGATATGCAAACCGGGGCTTGCCTTGGTCAACGGTTTTGTTAGAACCTAGGAGTTAGTCTTCCTCCGGAGAATCCGCCAAACTCGTCACGAGATGGAGATCCTCGCTGCAGAGTCGAGTCCTCGTCGAACGTCGACGTCACGTGCTATTAAGATGATTTATGCACATGTATTCAAAAGCAATTTAGAAAATGGTTCAAAACTGTTGTACCAGTTAACTCCACCAAAAAGGGACAAACAACAGCAAGGTTTCTGTTGTTGGATCTACAACCTTAGAGATGATGAAAGCTAGGGTGAAAAGAGATACTAGTAATCACCATGTGATTAAGTCCATTATATGAACACTTAAACCTAAAAGATGGTAGCAAGTTCCAGAGGTCCAATGAAGCTGAGAATTTAAACACAGCCTCTATGGAAGATATTTAGGCAGTGTGCAAAGATTGAGCTCATAAAATGGCTCCATCTGAGCACAACAAATCCTTATGTGGTTTTCACTAATCTGCCTTTACCCCCTAGATATTAAGCTTTCCTATGCTGAAAAGTAGACTTTCTGTGAAGTACAAAATGTCCTGAGTCCATAGGAATTTGTTTTACCATTTTTGGAGTTCCTACATGGAGATATGGATTTTAGAAGGATTGGGAAAAAGCTGAAAATGTCTCTGTTCACTTTTCCCATTTTTCAGAGACATATGGTATGAACCCATCATTTGACCAAGCAAATGAGGTCCAATTCCTCTGAAATTTTAACTGGAGTTCAAGGAATTTCGGTAGAATGCTCTGTACAAATTTGGGAATTTTCCAATAAACAGAACTCCTGTAAATATTCCTACAATATTTTCCTTAAATGAATTAATGAGCCAAATTCAGGGATTTTCATAAACATTTGGCTGCATCCCTGGATAGTACTCTTTGAGGGGAATCCAACAAAATTTGTTTCACAATTTTTAGACATTCCTAAACAAAGTTATGGCTCTTCAAAGATTGAACTGGAAACTGAAAATCCCAAAAATGTTTAAACGCTGACGGTGGGTCCCACCCGTCAGCCTTCTCCTTCAACCTCGCGACAGAGACCCGAGCGGCGGTGTCCTCCAGCGAGGTTCGCTGGAACCCCGTTTCCAGACGCCTCCCGACCTCAAGTCCGCCGCCCCCCACAACTTTCGGTGCTGAACTCAGTTAGAGGGTCCTCGGTGGCCGAGGTTCGCCGGAAACTAGCCCGCACCGATCACAGAGAAGATTAGAACTCCGGCGAGGTCAGTTTCCGGCGTTCCTTCACCAAATGACCATCTCTCGGGCTCTAGAGCATCAGGGGGACTAGTAGAGGCTGGACATGGACTCTAACACCGGTGAAACGGCCGGCAACCTAGGGTTCCACGGAGACCCGAGGCGTTCTTCCATGGCGGCCCGAAAAACCGCAAGAACTCGGTCGTTTCTGGATCGTTTAGCCCGATTCTTGGTTGAGAGGAAGCACTATGATGTGAGGAAGATGTTTGCAAGCTCGCTAGGGCAGTAGTTACCCGAGCAACTCAAATTTCGGGGTAGACCGAGTTCTGCCCGGATACACCATGTTTTGGGAGAACTGGAAATTCTCCTCACTCGGCTGATGGATCGTTGTACGGTTTGCAGCTACACGAGCTAGGGAAGATGACACACCTTTCTTGTGTAGAGGGGAACGGTGAAATGGTCTGTAGCTCGGTGTCCACGGTGAGCCGGTCGGAGTTCCGCCGTGAGCTTCGGTTCTTGGCGCCAAATTTCAAAATCACGCCGAATCGCAGCTCCCAACTCCGAGGTGCGCCGGTGAACAACTTGTGCACGCCCTTGCGCGCCTTTTCTGTGTTGGAAGCTTCAGCTGGGGAGGTGCGGTGGCGGCTGACGATCGGGAGATCGAGAGCGGCCGAGCTGTGCTGATCGTGGCAAACTACCGAGGCGAGAGGGAAGAGGAGTAAGCGAACTCCTTCGGTGCACCCGCGGTGGAGTGGATCAGGTCGAGCGAGAGCGGCAAGCAGGAGCTGGCGCTGGGGAATGGAGGTAACGCCGGGCGCCGGCGCGCTGTCAGGCGCGCGCTCGTCCGAGGGAAAAAACAGAGGCGGTGCCCTGTGTTGAGAGGCTGACAGGTGGGGTCCACACCTCCCAAATTTTTTTCCCTCACTGTGCTTTAAGATTCCCACCTAAACATTGTCCAAATCTCCCCAAATTTGGAGGATAGGCCAAACATGATGTGAACAATTTGAATATGAACCTGATTTCAAAATTGAGCACATTTGGCTCAATTTCCAAATTCAAATTTGAATTTGAATGTGCTCACAAATATTCCTCCAAATAAATGGTAGATGAGCTCCAAAATTCTCCAAACTTGGAATTTAAACTCCTGAAAACTTGAGGAATGCATTGGTGAATTCACTCGAATGCATTTAGACAATCTGATCACGAACCCCTTTTTAATGATTCAAATTTGTGTTTAAATCTCCCTCACCTTCTATTCACATAGGGTGTACACATGAATGAGATTGGTGGAGTGCATTTCTTTCCTCATGTCAACTTGTGTTAAGCATGGGCTAAAGGAGATTCTCAACTCCCTCATATGACCATTTTTGGGGTTCATTATTTCATGTGACACAATTATAGTCTTTTATCGCCTTAACTTTGTTTCGTAAGTTGAAATCAAACTTTACAAAAGTTAGGGCTGTTACAGAAGGCTGAGGTAACCATCCTATCTAATGGTAGGGTTGTCACTCGGCACTTCGCACCCACATGGAGAGCTACAAGGGCAGAAGCTATCGATGATGCTGCATGGGATGCACTCATCGGACTGTGCTACGCCTTCCATTAGCAGCTTGAGGACACCACTTTTGAGCTGCACCCGTATCGGAAGAGTGGTACAAGAGAGATCATTGGACCCCATGTAGGAGCTCTTTCCAACCCAGAAGCTGCTGACAAGTCTCAGAGGTTGCTCGTGGAGTTAGGAAACCGCTATGCAAGCGCACAAGAAGAGATCCGTTACCTCCGCAAGAAGCTGTATTTGCTGGAGAAACAAGAGGAGACTCGTGCCAACGCTGGAACAAACGGAGCACCAGCGTCATCTATCACTACATGGACTGCCAACTCCGCATGGCGTGCACCCATGTATGAACCGCCCCCTCACACGGCAAGAACAGCACCGCTTCTCACAATTAAATTTAGGTTTCCATTGAATAAAGCTGTAATAAGAACGTTTAGATCATAGTAGCTTGAATAAGAGTGATGTACTGAAACTTTTGTGATGATTGCTTGGTTTTTGTGCTGATGTGAGTTGCGGGATGCTTCTGTGAAAGTCCACATCCACACATAGTAGAGAGATGTGAGATGCTTCGGCACTTGTTCACATCCTCATATGGCTGATATTAATAAAAGAAGTTGCTTAGTTCATACACCTTGATGCATATAGTTGAGAAATCAGTTATTTCAGTTCTGAATTCTATTCTAGAAGTAAGCAAAAAAATAAGGGGGTAGACTTTCTTGCCAACCTTATTATCTTTGATTCTGAAGGGATTGACATAATACTTGGAATGGATTGGTTAAGCAAGCACAGCGAAGTGATTCAATGTGCTCGGAGGATCGTGCAAGTTGACGAGTGAGCACGGTACTCGTATTGAGTTCGAGGCAGCCTAACCGGCAACCGAGAAGGCAGTGCTGAACCACATCAAAGAAGCAACATTGGAAATCATTTCGGTGGTTCAAGAAATTCATATGTGTTCTGTCACACCCGGTTTCCCATAAGGAACACCTGAGCGTATTGTCACATGTATGCCAGGATCAGTTGATTCATACATGTGCCGACAAGAGTGTAATATCATTATATTATAAGCCAAGTTCAACGTACATCATAATATTACATCATAACACATGAAATAATAACTAAGAGTATCATTACACTATAACACAACAGTGGAAGACTACGGCGTGGATGCTCCAGTTCCACAGGCGTTGCCCGGTGGTTACGCCGACCTAGAACAATTCCTCGGGATCAAAGTACTCCTCGTCAAAGTCTACATCTTCATTTGCACCTGAGCAGCATACGATATCCAACAAAAGCAAGTTTGAGTACCAAAGGTACTCAACAAGTGTAGGAAAGAATGTTATGAAGGCCAATAGCAAGGGAAGGCTAACCTGGTTAAGCACTATGCATTAATCCTAAGCCTTAGCTTTGATTAGCAACCTATATTACTAAGTGATAATCCCACCATCATCATAATTAAGTCATTAATGTCAGGTTACACCACCCAACAACCTCTTTTGACTCACATCCATGTTTCTCTAATCATGGACAAGTCCAAGCCGCTCTTGACCGTGAGCACGGCTGTCATGACAGTTTGGTTCTCTGCATAGATTGTACCACTTTACCCACAAGTAGTGATTTCATCCCCTGTTGCCAGGTGGACTAAGAAACCTCCCTGATATCCGTGGTTGCAAGCCACATTACACACTTCCTTTGGTGTGCGATCAGGAGATCACTACATGGCCTTTACAAAGGGTCTACCGGCAAGTACAAGCCCACTGAGGTTTCACCGCTGTAGTTCCTGGGAGTAACCCTCCCCTACAGAAGCCCCCTCTTGAGCCTTGCAGTTCCCAGGGCAGTCAAAAATGGACTCCCATTCCCCGCACCATCCAAACACTCATACTATACCGGCAAACTCCTAATCAATTGGCCAAGCTGCCCCATCTCAGTCTTGTGGTATCACTGTAAAGCCGGGTTAACTGTTCCATGAACCGGTCCTTAGAATCTAAGACAGGCACTAAATCATTCCCGAGTCTCGTGCACGAAGCACCAACCAAACAACCAGCCTGCCTAGATTCCTACACCATGACACACCCTTGTGTCCTTCATATAGTTCCACAAGACTATCCACATAATGTTTCATTCATTTTCTAAGTACTAAGCATGGCTAAGCACATGAAATGATAACCAACAAATATCAACTAAGTCCCTCCATGGTTCAACAAGGAATGAATAAGGAATATAACTAGGAAAACAACCTAAATTAGGTTTCATATTAATGACATCATGCAAGCATTCTAACTAAACACCCTAGAATAGGAACAAAGTGGTCAAGGAACACTTGCCTTTGAATGAAGAGGGATTTACTTCAAACTCTTGATCTTGAAGGTTATGGAACAATTCTTGGGTTGGTTCTATCCATACATATGCACACAAAATAATGCCAAACATTACATAAGAATCTTGACAATGCACTTCAATCATACATATTTGATTTTACACCTACACTTATTGATTTCATGTCATTTTATGTGGTTTGGAATGAAAATAAATTTCAATTGGGGTACCAATATCCTTCTACTTTACTATTGCCACAGCCAAACACTCATTTTCAGTTTGTGAGATGATTTGAATAAATTTTAGAATTTTATAAATATATATGTAAATTCTTATAATTAATTAAACCCTAGAAATCATTTAAATTATTACTATAATGATTTTCAGAACTCATATTTTTATTCTCTGCATTTCAGAACCTATTAAGCATTTAGATCAGTTTCCAAAATTTTTCTTTAATATATACTATTTTTATCTATTTTTCAGTATTTATTTAATATCTAAAAATGCATTTTCAGTCATTTAAATAATTATTCTGAATTACAGAAACTTAAAATACATAAAAGTGTAAAACAGAATATTCTTATGCTATTTAATAAATTTCTACAATTTTCTAATACCTCTTTTGTTTTTATTTTGATTTTTCAGAATTAATTTAATACCAAATAAATATTTTCAGTCTCTAAAAGTTATTCTTTTTAATTTCAGAATGTGTTTTCTGTTCAGAATGTTTTAACAATGCTTTTACTAAATTTCCCACATTTTTCAGAGGTCATTTAGCCTATTTTGATTAATTACAGAATTAAAAACAAACTTTTAAACTGATTTGGGCTAATTTGTAATAAATTCAAACTTTCTGGGGTTCAAATTGAATTTACAGATCTGTTTTATCAATTTCCATAATGCTCAGGGGCTAATCAGCTAATTCACAGTGAATTTCCAATTTTCTATAAGCCTAGGGTTGATTCTGTAAATCTCAGGGGCCATTTCCTAGTTATTTAAATCTCCAGGGGTCCTTCTGTGAAATTTCCAACGGTTACGCCCTATTTTAAATGTGGGCCGTTGGATCTGAGATCAACGGCCCAGATTAAAAGAATCGAACCGGTATCGGTTCTTTTAATTCTAACCGTTCACTTTAGATCCGAGGGCTCAGAGGCGGCCACGTCGCTCCCGACCTCTTCTCCTTCGCGGCCGGCGGCTGCGCGCGCCGGCGAGCGGCGGCGGCCTCGCCGGAATTGTCGGGTTTTGCCGTTTCTTCATCATTTCTCAATCTACTTGCATCAGGAGAGAGAGGAGAGAGTGGGGAACTCACCTAGGTCGATCTTTGGACCCAGAAGCAGCCGGAGAAGCGGTGTTGACGGCCACAGCAAGGAACTCCGGCGATCTTCGCCGGCAGCGTTTCCCAGTCGTTTTTCTTCAAAAAAAAATTTTGGGATTGGGCTCTGGTGATCAGAGAAGGGTTCAGAGGGTGTTAGATCCGAAGGTTAATGTGTTTTTCTCGAGAAATTGGGAATTGGTGGTTTTCACTTCGGGAGAGGATAGTGTGCGGTTTTCATGGGTGAAAATGGCCGGCTATGGGTTGATTTTATAGAGGGCGGAGGGGTGGCGGTTGGGGAGGCGCCGGTTGCTGAAGAGACGCCGCGAATTGGCACATGGCCGGTTGTTTTTCTCACATGTGATAATAGAGGGAGAGAGAGAGAGAGGGAGGCGGTTGCTCGGGGAAGAAGGCTGTCGGCTGGGCCCTGGTGGCAGTGGGGGGAGAGAGGGGGTGAGGGGTTTGTCACGTTTTTGTAAAATTCGGGTGTTACAAACTCTACCCCCCTTAAGAAAAATCTCGTCCTCGAGATTTTGTAATTATAAAGGAAATAGATTGGGAAATTGTGACTTGAGTTCATCTTCTCTTTCCCATGTGGCTTCTGATCCGGAATGATGTTTCCATTGAACCTTGCACATACGAATTATTTTGTTTCTTGTAACCTTTTCCACTGTGTCAAGAATTTTTATAGGGTACTCGGTATATGAAAGATCTTCTTGCACATCCAACTCGTCCATTGATAATTGCTCTTCTGATGTTCTCAAACACTTCTTGAGCTGTGATACGTTGAACACATCACGCACGTCCGACAATCGAGAGGGTAACTCTAACTGATATGCTACCTCTCCTTTGCGTTCCAGTATCTTGAATGGTCCGATATATCGAGGTGCTAGTTTCCCTCTTACTTTGAATCTCCTTAGCCCACGCATGGGTGACACTTTGAGATATACATAGTCTCCCACTTCAAAGACTAGTTCTCTTCGCCTTGTGTCTGTATAGCTCTTTTGTCTTGTTTGAGCTATCTTTAGATTATTGCGAATTTCTCTTACTTTCTTCTCTGCATCTTTTAATACTTCAGGTCCAAACACCTTATTCTCACCTATTTGATCCCAAAATAATGGAGTTCTACATCTTCTTCCATAGAGAGCCTCAAATGGGGACATTTTCATACTTGCTTGGTAGCTATTATTGTAGGAGAATTCTGCATATGGCAAATTCTTATCCCAACTTCTACTATTCTTGAGTGCACAAGCCCGGAGCATATCTTCAAGAATCTGGTTGGTCCTTTCGGTCTGCCCATCACTTTGTGGATGATATGCAGAACTGAAATTTAATCGAGTTCCCATAGACTCATGTAATTTCTGCCAAAATCTTGAAGTGAATTGTGTACCTCTATCTGATACTATCTTTTTAGGTACGCCATGTAGGCAGACTATTCTTGACATATATAGTTCTGCTAGTTTGGAACCATTATAGTTTTCTTTCACTGGAATAAAGTGAGCAACTTTTGTCAATCTATCCACTATCACCCATATTGAATCATGCCCTGTTTGTGTCCTGGGCAAACCCACTATGAAGTCCATCCCTATTTCTTCCCACTTCCATTCAGGTATCTTTAGTGGTTGTAGTAACCCTGCAGGCCTTTGGTGTTCTGCTTTGACTAGTTGACATGTGTCGCACAATGCCACATGCTCTGCAACATCTCTTTTCATTCCATACCACCAATACCTTGTTTTAAGATCATGATACATCTTTGTACTTCCAGGATGGATAGAATAATCAGAATCATGAGCCTCTTTTAAGATTAACTTCTTTATTTCCTTGATGTCTGGCACACATATTCTTTTACCATGCCATATGATACCATTCTCATCTTCTCTAAATCCCGGGGCCTTGTTTTCTTTGATCAACTTCTTAATTTCTTTGATCTTTTCATCGTCCTTTTGACCTTTTCGTATATCTTGTTCCAGGGTTGAATCAACCTCCATTGCTATGACTTCTGTATGATTCACCAAGCATAAGTTGAGCTTTGCGAACTCTTCACAAAGTTGGGGTTGTAGATCTCTTATGGTCAACATGTTAACATGTGTCTTTCTGCTCAAGGCATCTGCAACCACATTAGATTTTCCAGGATGGTAATTGATGCCCACGTCAAAATCGTTAATGAACTCCAACCATCTCCTTTGCCAAAGGTTGAGATCTGGCTGAGTAAAGATATACTTCAAACTCTTGTGATCGGTATAGATCTCCGTTCTTTTACCCATTAGGTAATGTCTCCATAGTTTCAATGCATGTACAACTGCTGCCAACTCTAGGTCATGGGTAGGATAGTTCTTCTCATGCTTCCGAAGTTGTCGGGAAGCATAGGCAATAACATGCCCTTCTTGCATAAGCACACATCCTAACCCTTGCCCTGAAGCATCACAATATACAGAGAATGATTTCTCCATATCAGGCATAACTAAAACTAGGGTAGTTGTTAACTTCTTATTTAATTCCTGAAAGCTTGATTCGCACTCTGGAGACCATACAAAAGCAGCTCCTTTTTCCAACATCTTTGTGAGTGGCTTTGCTATTTTTGAAAATCCTTCAATGAACCTTCGGTACTAACCGGCCAATCCTAAAAAGCTTCGGATTTCACCGACATTTTCTGGTGTCTTCCACTTTTGCACACCAGATATCTTTTCTGGGTCTACTGAGATTCCTCCTTCGGAGATGATATGTCCCAGAAAAGCAACTTTCTTAAGCCAAAATTCACACTTACTGAATTTGGCATAAAGTGGGTTTTCTCTTAGCTTTTGTAATACTATTCTCAGGTGCTCTTCATGTTCTTTCTCATTCTTTGAGTATATGAGGATATCATCAATGAACACTACCACAAACTTGTCCAAGTATTTCATGAACACCTTATTCATAAGGTACATGAAATATGCCGGAGCATTTGTTAGTCCAAAAGGCATAACTGTATATTCATACAGCCCATACCTAGAAACAAATGTTGTCTTCGGAATATCCGATTCTCTTATCTTTAGTTGATGATATCCAGAACGGAGGTCAATCTTGGAGAATACACATGCACCTCTTAATTGATCAAACAAGTCCTCAATACGAGGTAAAGGGTACTTGTTTTTTATTGTCACTTCATTGAGGGCACGGTAATCTACACATAACCTCTTGGTTCCATCCTTCTTTGGTACAAATATGACCGGAGCTCCCCATTGTGATGAACTAGGACGGATATACCCTTTCTCCGATAACTCTCGGATATGATCCTTGAGTTCTGCTAGTTGTTGGGTATCCATCCAGTATGGCCTTTTATATATAGGAGCAGTACCAGGTATTAATTCTATAACGAATTCTACTTCTCGATCTGGTGGCATACCTGGTAACTCCTCGGGAAACACATCTGGAAATTCATTGACCACCTTAATGTCCTCAATAACTACTTCGGCCTTGTTGAGTTGAACATTTCCAGAGGATACTTGAATAGATGTGAACTCAACCTTTGTTCCATCCATATGTGTTAGTTCCACTGTTCTCGTTGAACAATGTATAACTCCTTTATATTTGGTTAACCAGTCCATTCCCAAGATGATATCTATCCCTTGTGATTCTATCACAATGAGGTTTGCAAGGAATTCTACTCCATTAACTCCTAGCTTTACCTTGGGACATATTTGTTTTGTCTTTATTTCTCCTCCAGGAGAATTCACTAATAACACTCGATTCATAGACGTAATTTGTAAGTTGTGCTTGGTTATGAATTCCTTGGCTATGAATGAGTGTGTTGCACCAGAGTCAAACAGGATTGTAGCAGGATAAGTGTTTGCGCAGAACATACCAATCACCACATCTGGTGCCACTTGTGCTTCCTCCATGGTCACATGATTCACCTTGCCACGTACAAGATTCTGTGGTGGAGGTGGCTTCTTGTTCTTGTTGGGGCACCGGTTGGCATAATGTCCTGTTTCTCCACAGTTGAAGCATTGCCCCATGACCTTGTTCATTGGTGCTTTGTTTCCTGGTTGTGCATTTGGAGGATTTGACCCTGCAGGACGGGGTTGGAAAGCAAAACGTTGTTGCTGCACTTGTTGTCGCTGCTGCTGTGGTTGGAAGGCTGGATTCCTAGCAGCAGGGTTGTAGCTCCTCTGAAACTGATTGGGAGCTATAGGTCGATTCATTGCTCCCGTCGGCGGTGATGAGAAGAGGGGCCGACTGTTGCTGCTAGAAGCCTGTCCTTGCCAATTCATTTTCCTCTTTCGCTCTTCAACTAACTTCTGTCTTTTCCTTTCCACTATGAAAGCCTTGTTGATGAGCTTTTGGAAACTTTCATAGTCACTTGAAGACATAGCATACTATATTTCTGAGTTCAATCCCTCAATGAAACAATCTTGTTTCTTTTCATCCGTGTCTATGTCTCCCGGAGAATAGCGAGATAACTGTGTGAACTTGGTAAGGTACTCTCGCACGGACATGTTACCTTGTTTCAGGTTGAGGAACTCCTTCCGCTTGTTCTTGATCTCTCCTGCCGTAACATAGTGATTGCGGAAGGCAAGTTTGAACTCATTCCATGAGATACTTTCTGGATCCTCATGGGCTTCTTTGTATGCCGTCCACCAGTCCGCTGCAGATCCATATAGTTGATGAGAAGCAAAGAGCACTCTCTCACGTCCTGGGCACTGTATGATCTGCAACTTGTTCTTAATATTCTTGAGCCAATCATCAGCTTCCAATGGCTCTATAGCGTTGTCGAACCTTGGTGGTTGAGTGCTTAGAAACTCATTCAATTTGGGTTGACACGGTGCATTCTGAATTTGTGGTTGCATGTTGGCCACCACTTGAGTGAAGTTCTGAAGGAGTTGGTTTTGCATGTTCATCATCTGTTGTATAACCTCTCCATCTGCTCTGCGTGCAACTCGTGGCTGCCATCCAGGCAAAGGGAACTCTGCAGCCTCATTGTTGTTGTTCCCTTCATTGCGTCTCCTTCTTTCTGCCATCTATTGTGAAAGATTATGTTTAAAATTAATGTATAGGTGTTCTCTTAAGTGTATTACGTTGTGTACTTACATCATTAATTCTATACAAGAGTTACTAATGTTTCTACTTCGTTTATTAGATGATCATGATTGAAACAAATTAAGCACTTATATTCCTTAATAGATATTTAAAAACACTAACGAGGTTGTGAACATAAGCCTACGGCTTTCACAACTCACGTTCACATACTAACACACACATTACATCATTAATCTAAACAATTACACTAATCAACCATTACACACTAGTCAACACAATACCATACAAGCGTACTACACGAGTTACTACATAAGTAAGGACACCTATCCTAGTTGTCCCCTGGGTTCTGTGCATCCTCCTGTGGGTTCCCGCCATCACCATCAGGAGTGCTAGCCTCTAACTCAGCTGTGGAGGCCTCAGGTGCTGGAGAAATATGAGGGCGTTTGGTTGCCCTACGGTCTAGAGAGTCCAGAGTCCAAGTGTCTCCATCCGAAGCATAGAGATCACTCACTTCTCCATCCCTCATCCTCATCAGTCCACGTATAATGCCCTCCGTCTTCTTCAGAAGGTCCCGGACGTCTTGGAGTTCCTGTTGGCAGTTCTGCAGCCTCGTACTGACGTCCACTCCTACCTGAAGGCTCATATCCATCTGCACTACGTCACAACCTTCATGGATGGGCTCGTAGTTGAATACCGCACTTCCACTTTGTCGCCGAGGAATGTACATGTATTGGGTCCCCTCAAGGTGGCCACGGTTGGTGTAGCTCTGGCCTGTGATTGCTTCCCAAGTGGCGTCCTTCTCAGCCTCTGCCATGGTGGACCTCCATGCTGGCGAGTTGTGGATCTTGAGCAGCTTGTTCTCATAGTAGATCCTCGCCTGCGACTTCCACTCGTCTCGTTCTGCGCGAGAGACTCGAGTGGTGTCGTACTGCACCTCTAGCTTGCCGGTATAACCAGCACAGCGAAGGAGGTGTCTAAGGTGATCCACCATGCCTCTAGTGGACTCCCCGTGGGTCTGGTAGGTGGCGGGGTTGTCCACCTCCTCAGTAGTGCGCTCAGCCAGCTGGTGTCGAGGAACTCGTCCTCTGGTGGTCTTACGGGCCGTGAGACGTGTGCGTGCCATCTGTTTCAAGAAAAATTTAAAATGTTTTAGAAAATAAACAATAATATAATTTTGAGTATAGATGAGGTTAGACAACAACATATATATAATTTAAATAATCCTCCTTCTAATAAAATAGTTTTTAATAAAATAGTGATGTCTATCCCGTCCATTTCTAACTAGGTTTGCGTCCTACGGGCAACCTTGGCTATGATACCACATTGTCACACCCGGTTTCCCATAAGGAACACCCGAGCGTATTGTCACATGTATGCCAGGATCAGTTGATTCATACATGTGTCGACAAGAGTGTAATATCATTATATTACAAGCCAAGTTCAACGTACATCATAATATTACATCATAATACATGAAATAATAACTAAGAGTATCATTACACTATAACACAACAGCGGAAGACTACGGCGTGGATGCTCCAGTTCCACAGGCGTTGCCCGGTGGTTACGCCGACCTAGAACAATTCCTCGGGATCGAAGTACTCCTCGTCAAAGTCTACATCTTCATTTGCACCTGAGCAGCATACGATATCCAACAAAAGCAAGTTTTAGTACCAAAGGTACTCAGCAAGTGTAGAAAAGAATGTTATGAAGGCCAATAGCAAGGGAAGGCTAACTTGGTTAAGCACTATGCATTAATCCTAAGCCTTAGCTTTGATTAGCAACCTATCTTACTAAGTGATAATCCCACCATCATCATAATTAAGTCATTAATGTCAGGTTACACCACCCAACAACCTCTTTTGACTCACATCCATGTTTCTCTAATCATGGACAAGTCCAAGCCGCTCTTGACCGTGAGCACGGCTGTCATGACAGTTTGGTTCTCTGTAGAGATTGTACCACTTTACCCACAAGTAGTGATTTCATCCCCTGTTGCCAGGTGGACTAAGAAACCTCCCTGATATCCGTGGTTGCAAGCCACATTACACACTTCCTTTGGTGTGCGATCAGGAGATCACTACATGGCCTTTACAAAGGGTCTACCGGCAAGTACAAGCCCACTGAGGTTTCACCGCTGTAGTTCCTGGGAGTAACCCTCCCCTACAGAAGCCCCCTCTTGAGCCTTGCAGTTCCCAGGGCAGTCAAAAATGGACTCCCATTCCCCGCACCATCCAAACACTCATACTATACCGGCAAACTCCTAATCAATTGGCCAAGCTGCCCCATCTCAGTCTTGTGGTGCCACCGTAAAGCCGGGTTAACTGTTCCATGAACCGGTCCTTAGAATCTAAGACAGGCACTAACTCATTCCCGAGTCTCGTGCACGAAGCACCAACCAAACAACCAGCCTGCCTAGATTCCTACACCATGACACACCCTTGTATCCTTCATATAGTTCCACAAGACTATCCACATAATGTTTCATTCATTTTCTAAGTACTAAGCATGGCTAAGCACATGAAATGATAACCAACAAATATCAACTAAGTCCCTCCATGGTTCAACAAGGAATGAATAAGGAATATAACTAGGAAAACAACCTAAATTAGGTTTCATATTAATGACATCATGCAAGCATTCTAACTAAACACCCTAGAATAGGAACAAAGTGGTCAAGGAACACTTGCCTTTGAATGAAGAGGGATTTACTTCAAACTCTTGATCTTGAAGGTTATGGAACAATTCTTGGGTTGGTTCTATCCATACATATGCACACAAAATAATACCAAACATTACATAAGAATCTTGACAATGCACTTCAATCATACATATTTGATTTTACACCTACACTTATTGATTTCATGTCATTTTATGTGGTTTGGAATGAAAATAAATTTCAATTGGGGTACCAATATCCTTCTACTTTACTATTGCCACAGCCAAACACTCATTTTCAGTTTGTGAGATGATTTGAATAAATTTTAGAATTTTATAAATATATATGTAAATTCTTATAATTAATTAAACCCTAGAAATCATTTAAATTATTACTATGATGATTTTCAGAACTCATATTTTTATTTTCTGCATTTCAGAACCTATTAAGCATTTAGATCAGTTTCCAAAATTTTTCTTCAATATATACTATTTTTATCTATTTTTCAGGATTTATTTAATATCTAAAAATGCATTTTCAGTCATTTAAATAATTATTCTGAATTATAGAAACTTAAAATACATAAAAGTGTAAAACAGAATATTTTTATGCTATTTAATAAATTTCTACAATTTTCTAATACCTCTTTTGTTTTTATTTCGAGAATTAATTTAATACCAAATAAATATTTTCAGTCTCTAAAAGTTATTCTTTTTAATTTCAGAATTTGTTTTCTGTTCAGAATGTTTTAACAATGCTTTTAATAAATTTCCCACATTTTTCAGAGGTCATTTAGCCTATTTTGATTAATTACAGAATTAAAAACAAACTTTTAAACTGATTTGGGCTAATTTGTAATAAATTCAAACTTTCTGGGGTTCAAATTGAATTTACAGATCTGTTTTATCAATTTCCATAATGCTCGGGGGCTAATCAGCTAATTCACAGTGAATTTCCAATTTTCTATAAGCCTAGGGTTGATTCTGTAAATCTCAGGGGCCATTTCCTAGTTATTTAAATCTCCAGGGGTCCTTCTGTGAAATTTCTAACGGTTATGCCCTATTTTAAATGTGGGCCGTTGGATCTGAGATCAATGGCCCAGATTAAAAGAATCGAACCGGTATCGGTTCTTTTAATTCTAACCGTTCACTTTAGATCCGAGGGCTCAGAGGCAGCCACGTCGCCCCCGACCTCTTCTCCTTCACGGCCGGCGGCTGCGCGCGCCGGCGAGCGGCGGCGGCCTCGCCGGAATTGTCGGGTTTTGCCGTTTCTTCATCATTTCTCAATCTACTTGCATCAGGGGAGAAAGGAGAGAGTGAGGAACTCACTTAGGTCGATCTTTGGACCCAGAAGCAGTCGAAGAAGCGGTGTTGACGGCCACAGCAAGGAACTCCGACGATCTTCGCCGGCAGCATTTCCCAGTTGTTTTTCTTCAAAAATTTTCGTTGGGATTGGGCTCTGGTGATCGGAGAAGGGTTCAGAGGGTGTTAGATCCGAAGGTTAATGTGTTTTTCTCGAGAAATTGGGAATTGGCGGTTTTCACTTCGGGAGAGGATAGCGTGCGGTTTTCATGGGTGAAAATGGCCGGCTATGGGTTGATTTTATAGAGGGCGGAGGGGTGGCGGTTGGGGAGGCGCCGGTTGCTGAAGAGACGCCGCGAATTGGCACATGGCCGGTTGTTTTTCTCACATGTGATAATAGAGGGAGAGAGAGAGAGGGAGGCGGTTGCTCGGGGAAGAAGGCTGTCGGCTGGGCCCTGGTGGCAGTGGGGGGAGAGAGGGGGTGAGGGGTTTGTCACGTTTTTGTAAAATTCGGGTGTTACATGTTCCCGGATGAACTTCCAGATATGCCACCTGACCGAGACATTGAATTTGCCATTGATTTAGTACCCAGAACTGCATCTATAGCGAAGAGGCCGTATAGGATGCCCGGTAATGAACTAGTGGAGCTCAAGAAGCAAATTCAGGAGCAGCTAGAAAAGAGTTTTATATGCCCAAGCTCGTCACCATGGGGAGCCCCCGTGCTCTTCGTAGACAAGAAGGATGTGACCCAAAGGATGTGTGTGGATTATAGGTCCCTCAATGAGGTGACGATCAAGAATAAATACCCGCTGCCCCGTATAGATGACCTGTTCGACCAAATGAAAGGTGCTTGAATTTTCTTCAAGATTGATCTTCGGTCGGGATACTTCCAGCTAAAGATTAAGACCTCCAACATACCCAAGACTGCATTTCGAACACGGTATGGTTCGTACGAATATACCGTTATGTCTTTTGGATTAACGAATGCACCTGCATACTTTATGTACCTCATGAATAAGGTCTTCATGGAGTACTTGGACAAGTTCGTTGTGGTTTTCATCGATGATATCATGGTGTATTCGAAAAACAAGGAAGAACACGAAGAACACTTGAGGTTAACATTGCAGAAACTGCGAGAGCATCAATTGTATGCTAAGTTCAGCAAGTGTCAATTTTGGCTAAAGGAGATATCGTTTCTAGGCCACATTATCTCCGAGGGAGGAGTATCGGTTGATCCCGGAAAAGTGGGAGATGTTCTGAAGTAGAACCAACCGCAGAATGTCAGAGATATTCGGAGTTTCCTTGGGATGGCTGGATACTACCGCCGGTTCATCAAGGATTTCTCCAAAATAGCGAAGCCTATGACTGAATTGCTAATGAAGGGAAAAGCATTTCAGTGGACACCAGCGTGTCAAGAAAGCTTTGAGGAGCTCAAGAAGAGACTAACCACAGCGCCGGTTTTGGTACTGCCGGACGTGAGCAAGAGCTTCAATATATATTGTGACGCATCAAGACAAGGGCTTGGATGTGTGCTTATGCAAGGAGGACAAGTGGTCGCCTATGCATCAAGACAACCAAAGAAACATGAGCTGAATTACCCCACACATGACCTGGAACTTGCAGCCGTGGTACATGCCTTGAAGATTTGGATGCATTATATCCTTGGCCACCGATGTGAGATCTATACGGATCATAAAAGACTCAAGTATATATTCACGCAAACGGATCTGAATTTGAGGCAACGTCGATGGTTGGAACTCATCAAGGATTATGATGTTGGAATCAACTATCACCCTGGAAAGGCCAATGTAGTAGCTGATGCGTTGAGCCGAAAGGGAGAATGTCACCAACTCACAGTTCGGGAGCTGCCACCCAAGCTGCGCAAGGAGTTCGAACGGTTACATCTCAGGTTCTTGAACGAGATGGAAGTGATAGAACTGAACTCCTCGCTGGAACAAGAGATACGAGATGGCCAAGCAACGGATGAGGATATCAAGGAAATCAAGAAAAGAATCCGACAAGGCATAGAAAAGGATTTAAAGGAAGACAAGAAAGGCATGCTTTGGTTAGGGAAAAGGATTTGTGTGCCTAACGTGAAACACATCCGCGACACGATATTAGAGGAGGCACATGACTCATTCCATACATCCTGGCTGTACAAAGATATACAAGGATCTGAAAACTTGCTATTGGTGGGATGGTATAAAAAGGGATATTGCTGAATATGTTGTCTTATGTGATACGTGCCAACGGGTGAAGGCCGAACATCAAAGACCTGTTGGACTGTTGTAGCCATTGAAAGTACCCGAGAGGAAGTGGGAAGACATCAGCATGAATTTCATCGTCGGGTTGCCACGTACTCAATCAGGTTACGACTCTATTTGGATTATCATGGACCAATTGATGAAAACAGCCCATTTCCTTCCTGTTAGAACCAAGTACATCGTTGCACAACTAGCCGAGCTGTATATGGAGCAAATCATGTGTCCCCATGGAGTTCCGAAGAGGATAGTTTCAGATCGGGGTTCTCAATTTACCTCTAGGTTCTGGAAGAAGCTGCATTAAGCCATAGGTACATGATGGAATTTCAGCTTCGCTTATCACCCGCAAACCGACAGGCAAACTGAGAGGACAAACCAAATTCTGGAAGACATGTTGAGAGCTTGCGCCTTGAAACATGGGCGTAGTTGGGATATGAGCTTGCCGTATGCTGAATTCTCATACAACAACAGTTATCAAGCCAGCTTGAAGATGTCACCTTTCGAAGCATTGTATGGTAGACGGTGTAGAACGCCGCTGTTCTGGAATGAGACCAGAGAGAGTCAAGTGTTTGGATCCAAAGTGCTGCAAGACGCCGAGAAGCAAGTACAAACAATACGAGAAAACTTGAAGGCTGCTCAGTCACGACAAAAAGGTTATGCGGACAATAGGTGAAGAAGTTTGACCTTCGAAGTGGGAGACTTTGTGTATCTTAAGGTATCGCCTATCCGAGACCAACGACGGTTCAACGTCAAGGGAAAATTTTAGCACCTCGCTACATCGGGCCATTCAAGATTTGGGCAAGCGAGGAGAAGTAGTCTATCATCTAGAGCTGCCAACGCACCTCTCTGACGTACACAACGTGTTTCACGTATCCCAACTCAAGAAGTGCTTAAGAGTACCGGAAGAACAAGTACCGATGGATGTGCTCGAGCTTCAAGAGGATCTGACCTACAATGAGCACCCCGTCAAAATTTTGGACGTGAAGGAAAGGGTCAGGAGGAACAAAGTGATCCGTTGGTGCAAGGTACAGTAGAGCCATCACACGGAAGCCGAAACTACATGGGAGCGTGAGGAAGATCTCAAGGCAGAATTCCCTCATCTATTCTCCACTCTATCGAATCTCGAGGGCGAGATTCAGTTTAAGGGTGATAGGTTTGTAACACCCTCAAATTCATTCTGATAGAGACTAAGGTGCCTCGTCTTTCGATGAGATGGTAACTATCGTTTTTGGTGGAGTAGACTTTGACGATCCGACTACGAACGTGTTCAGACATCGCGCCTTAGCAATCGCTAAACCAACTCCAAGAGGTTATTGACCATGCCGGAGCACGATCAACCTGACCACGAGGGTCTACTTCCTGCAGGCAAACGAAGAACAAGCAAGAAAATGCGATTGCAATCTGGATATTGCGATTTCAAGAAGATAACTTTATTGATGAAAGTGGGGTTCTGAAACGTCCTGGTCTGGACACAAACGTGGTACGTGAGTTGCAGCTGTGGCAAACTTTAATCTAAACAAAACCCGCCCTCTCAAGGAGCTCTTGGCCTACTTAAATAGGGGAGGGAAGAGGGAAATTCGTCCAGCAACAAAGGTAGGACGTGATTTCCCTTATTCCCTTTCCTTTTTCTGAGATAAACGACCTTTTAATAGGGAAAGAAAGAGGGAAATCCATCCAGCAGCAAGGAAGGATATGATTTCCTCTATTTCTTTCCTCATTATAGCACATCTATCTTTAAATGGGGGAAGAAAGAGGGAAATTTCATCCAGCAGCAAAGTTGGACGAGATTTCCCTTATCTTTTCCTTATTTGTCTAAATATCTCTTTATTATATGGCCCCAGCCTCAAGATTTGGTGCACAGTACCCTATTCATCCACTTGACTTTATTCTGGTCCACCAGCTTGTATATTTCGTCCATGTCCTTGTATGTCATCAAGGTGGCTTCAAAGTGCTGAAAAGTCCACTAGAAACTCCGCTTCTAGTTCCCTTCTCACGCGCCTTCATCTCCTTGCTTGATGATGCTCCCATGTTCATTCCTCTTGTCCATGCTAGACCCTTCATTTGTAAGAAACACAAATGTATCTAATTTAGGCAGCATCATATTCTCATGAATATTAGAAACATTACCAAGAAACGAAAGTACCTGATAATTTAACTCGCGTGCGCGAGCTCTAGTAATTGGTCTCATATGTGTGGTAGAAGGGTCTATGGGTGTAACTGTGGTAGTGATGTCCTCATCATCCTCCCCTTCTTGAATTGAAGTCGTCCTCGATGGAAGCACATCTTCCTCACCCAAATAAGGATTCAAATCTGCAATGTTAAAAGTGGGACTAACCCCAAAGTCTGCAGGTAGCTCAAGTTTATATGCATTATCATTTATTTTCTTTAACACCTTAAAAGGACCATCAGCACGTGGCATTAGCTTTGATTTGCACAAATCAGGAAACCTATCTTTTCGTAAATGTAACCAAATAAGATCTCCTGGTTAAAACAGAATATGTTTTCTACCCTTATCGCCAGCAAGTTTGTATTTAACATTCATGCGCTCAATATTTTCCTTAGTTAACTCATGCATTTTTAAGATCAATTCAGCACGTTGTTTAGAATCAAAATTAACCTTCTCCGATGATGGAAGAGGCAACAAATCAATAGGTGCATGAGGTAGGAAACCATACACAATTTCAAAAGCGCACATCTTAGTAGTAGAATGCAGCGAACGATTATAAGCAAATTCAATATGAGGCAAGCATTCTTCCCATATTTTCAGATTATTCTTTAAAACAGCCCTAAGCATAGTAGACAATGTTCTATTGACTACTTCAGTTTGACCATCAGTTTGGGGGTGTCATGTAGTACTAAAAAGCAGTTTAGTCCCCAACTTAGCCCATAAACATCTCCAAAAGTGGCTAAGAAATTTAGTGTCACGATCTGAAACAATTGTATTTGGCACACCATGCAAACGAATAATTTCACGAAAGAACAAATCAGCAACATTAGTAACATCCTCGCTTTTATGACATGGTATAAAGTGTGCCATTTTCGAAAATCTATCCACGACAACAAATATGCTATCCATCCCCTTCTTTGTTCGAGGTAACCCTAAAACAAAGTCCATGGAGATGTCCTCCCATGGAACACTAGGTACAGGCAAAGACATACATAAACCATGAGGATTGAGTCGTGACTTAGCTTTTTGACATGTAGTACAGCGAGCAACAAAACGCTCAACATCTCGTCTCATCTTTGGCCAAAAGAAATGTGTAGCAAGTATGTCCTCCGTTTTCTTCACGCCAAAGTGTCCCGTTAATCCTCCTCCATGTGCCTCCTGCAACAAGAAAAGAAGAACGGAGCTAGCTGGAATGCATAGCTTGTTAGCACGAAACACAAATCCATTATTACAGACGAACTTGGTCCAGTTCTTCCTTCCTTACAATTCTGCATTACATCTTAAATTCAGCATCATGCAAATATTGATCTTTGATGGTCTCCAAACCAAATATTTTAAAGTCAAGTTGTGAAAGCATAGTATAACGTCGAGACAATGCATCAGCAATAACATTTTCTTTACCCTTCTTGTGTTTAATGACATAAGGGAGTCTCAATGAATTCAACCTATTTGACATGTATATGGTTCAGTTTTGCTTGACTTTTAATGTGTTTCAAAGATTCATGATCAGAATGTATAACAAATTCTTTGGGCCATAAATAATGTTGCCATGTTTCCAAAATCCAAACAAGAGCATAGAATTCCTTATCATAAGTAGAATAATTCAGACTAGGCCCACTCAATTTTTTAAAAAAGTATGCCACAGGTTTATCATCTTGTAATAACACACCTCCTAATCCAATTCCACTAGCATCACATTCAAGTTCAAAAGTCTTATTAAAATCAGGAAGTTGGAGTAAAGGAGCATGTGTCAACTTATCTTTCAATACCGTGAAGGCTTCTTCCTGTGTGGTACCCCAAATAAAAGGCACATCCTTCTTTGTAAGCTCATTGAGAGGTGCAACGATGGTGCTGAAATCTCTCACGAAACGCCGGTAGAAACCCGCAAGACCAAGAAAACTCCTCACTTGTGTGACCGTTTTGGGCTGCGGCCAACTCTTAATTGCTTCAACCTTTGCTTTATCAACTTCAATTCCCTGTGGAGTAATAACATAGCCATGAAAAGATACTCGGTCGGTGCAAAAGGTGCACTTCCCAAGGTTACCAAATAAACGTGCATCACGTAGAGCAATAAAAACAGCACGTAAATGTTCCAAATGTTCCTCCAAAGTTCTACTATAAATCAGTATATCACCAAAATAGACTATCACAAATTGTCCAATGAAAGCATGTAAAACTTCATTCATTAATCTCATGAATGTGCTAGGTGCATTAGTTAACCCAAAAGGCATGACTAACCACTCATATAAGCCAAACTTAGTTTTAAATGCTATTTTCCATTCATCTTCCAACTTCATACGAATTTGATGGTATCCACTACGCAAATCAACTTTGGAGAATATGATAGAGCCACTTAATTAATCAAGCATATCATCGAGCCTAGGAATAGGATGACGATATCGAATAGTAATATTATTAATGGCTCTATAATCAATGCACATACGAGATGTACCATCCTTTTCGGTACTAGTATAACAGGAACAGCACAAGGACTAAGTGATTCGCGTATATAACCTTTGTCGAGTAGCTCCTGAACTTGACGCATAATCTCCTTCGTCTCATCAGGATTGGTATGGTATGGCGCACGATTGGGCAGTGAGGCACCGGGAATTAAGTCAATCTGATGCTCAATCCCGCGAATAGGTGGTAATCCCGGTGGCATCTCTTGCGGAAAGACATTAGCGAACTCCTGCAAAATGTTAGTGACAGCAGGAGGCAAAGAGGAAGGCACGTCCTCGAATGAAAATAATGCCTCTTTGCACAAAAAAGCGTAGCAAACAGATTTGCTAAAATCCAGATCAGTAATATCAGATTTGGCAGCAAGTAAATACCACTTTTCAATTTTATTTCAGAGGCAACACTAGATGATGGCTTGTTAGTAGGCTTATGTTGTTGCTTAAATTCTTTTGCCACAATCTGATTTCACTCTTATTTTGTTCCTGCTTTGCTAGTAAGATCATCTTTCAAAATATGTTCTGGAGACATAGGAAGCAAAGCAATATTTTTATCCTTAAGAACAAGAGTATACTGATTTTTCCTGCCATGGTGTACAGAATTTTTATCAAATTGCCATGGTCTACAAAGTAAAAGCGAGCATGCTTGCATGGGTACCACATCACAATCAATATAATCCGCATATGTAGTGATACTAAAATGTACACGAGCAGTATGTGTTACTTTAACCATACCGCTGTTGTTGAACCATTGTATGTAGTAGGGGTGAGGATGTGGTCTGGTGGTAAGAGACAACTTCTCCACCATGTCCATACTAGCTATGTTGTTGCAACTGCCACCATCGATGATGATGCGGACACACCGTTCCTTAACAACTCCCTTTGTATGGAACAAATTGTGCCTCTGATTTTGCTCAGCATGTGTTACCTGCACATTCAAAACACGTTGAGCAACTAAACTTTCATATCTCTCAGCGTGTTCAGCAGCCATGTATTGTGTCTCTTGTTCAGAATCAGCGCCACCCTGTTCTTCACTTGCAATAAGAGCCAAAGTCTCCTCATCATCGTCACTAGCGGATTCATACCCACCATCCTCAGCAACCATCATCACACGCTTGGATGGGCATTGGCTCGCATAGTGACCTCCACCGTTGCAACGACGACATATAATATCATGTGTTTGCCCGGTTGATGCCATGGATGAAGAAGAGCTCCGTGCAGGACCCGAAGGTGTGCTCTTGGCATATGGTGGTGGTGGTGCCTGTTTTCTTGTATCACGGTTGCAGTTGATGTCTGAAGTAGGCGGTGGTGCAGTAGGACGTGTGGAAGTAGAAGATGCATGTGGTGTCCATGATGAAGATCGACCTGTAGAAAAGTTAGTCCGTGCCATGTCCTGTCGATCCTGCACTTCACGTTCAGCTTTACAAGGAAGATGGAATATATGAGTGATGTTGTTATACTACCTATACTCTAAGATAGTTTGAATTTCTCTGTTTAGCACACCCATAAACCGTGCAAGCATAGCTTCATTATCCTCAACAATACCACATCGAATCAACCTAGTTTGTAATTCCTGATAATATTCCTCTACAGATTTTTTCCCTGTCTTAAGCGCTGTAATTTTTGAAGTAATTCACGTTGATAATATGGTGGAACCCAACGAGTACGCACAGCAGTTTTCAATGCAGCCCAAGTAGTTGGGATATTATTATGATATAATATACAATGTTCAAACCACCAAACAGAAGCAAAACTAGTGAATTCACAAACAGCAGCAGCAACCCTTCTATCCTCAGGATATTGTAAGCATGTAAAACATTGTTCAGTTTCTAACTCCCAAGTAAGATATACATCAGGAATGTATCTACCCTCAAATAGTGGAATATTCAATTTCAGTTTAGGGACATGATCATTATCTCGTACCTGAGGGGGTGGTGCAGCCCTACCGTTTTGATTGTAGGTGTGTGGAGAGAGGGATGATGTACGTAGTTCTGATGTGGAGCAATCTCATCCTCGTACTCGCCTTCATAGTCATCGTACTGATCAACAGTAGTAGCAGGATCCGCAGAAGCAGCAGCAGTAGCAACGACACCAGAATATTGGCCTTGGTCGAGAGGCACACGTTGTGCACGTCCCATTTGATTTGGAAGGCGGCGTTGTTGTTGTTGCTGCTGCCAAGGTGCGACACGTGCAGCTGGTGGTGGTGGTAGACGTGCGAGCACTTCATTTAACTTAGCCTCCAGCTTGGTGTCGAATGTCTTCTCAAAGTCATCTAGCTTCTCCATGGCTTCTCCAAATCTGTTTAGCACGTCTTGCACCTGTTCACCCATCATTTGTTGAAATTTATCATGTAGCTCCTTGTTCGTCATGTTCTCCCAGTCCAGCTCGTCAGTTTGTGATTCTGTCATGGTTAGCAGAAATAGAAACACACAAGAATATGGTCCTACTAACTACTAATAGGATGTGATGTGGTGGAAAGTCACAAGTCCGCCAAGCAAATCACAAATTCTTACCCGTTCTTGCCAACCAGCAGGTGGTGATTGGCAACCGTTGTAGTCAAACTCTCAAAGATTGGATAAAGCGATTGATAGGTGGTGTCAAACGCACGATGTAGATGTATGTGGACTTGGGAAGGCTTAAATTATGGTAGCAAAAATGTCAGTAATAATCAATTCAGAGATGCAAAGTTGAATAAACGTCCAACAACGGTACTGTGATGGTCCTAGGCTAGACCATACTAGAGGCGCGAGCCTAGACACAAAGGAATTCACACCAGTAACACAATAGACTATAATAGCAGCAACTGAAGCTCACTTCTTTTTTGTACTTTTCCTCTCGTTTTTTTCTTTCTTTCTTTCTTTCTTCCTTTTCTATATTTTTTCTTTCTTTTTTCTTACAAAGACCCACAGTTCTAAAAGATTACACAGGGACCAGATGATAAGCTACCAAATACCACAGATAACACACTTATTTTCGCAGGTTCCTTGCAGGTCTTGTAGATATTGCTTTCCCAAAGAAAAAGATACACAGGAGATCTTGAAATCTCATTACTGATTGCGATGCGCACAGACGAAATTTTTAGTCAAGGTTGGATCCATTGGAAAGATGGCGAGATAAACTTTCCAGATTGTGGTTACACTTTCCAAAACCGAAAAGATACTCAAAATCAGATCTGATCTGATTATTTCCTCTTTTGGAGATGCAAATTAGGAAGTGAATATCTCTCTAATTTCATGATGGTGGTGATGATAGTATTTTTTTATGCAGATCAAACTTGAAAGGAACTCGAAACTCTAAAGGACTAAACACTAAGACCAGCAACTTGACACGACGATGCAACCGACTATTCAATAAAGCAAAAAAAAAACTGAAAGGATAATTGTGAAAGGCATAGATTGGTTCGGATATGATGATCTAACCCTAATTTTTTTGGCTTTTTCGTGGACTGTAGGTATGAAGGAACAAATGTGATCTAGCCTACGAAAATCTTGTAAAATCTCACCGAGTAACCTGAAAATTTGATACCACTTGATAGAGACGAAGTTGCCCCGCCTTTCGATGAGATGGTAACTATCGTTTTTGGTGGAGTAGACTTTGACGATCCGAATACGAACGTGTGAAGACGTCGTGCCTTAGCAATCGCTAAACCAACTCCAAGAGGTTATTGACCACGCCGGAGCACGATCAACCTGACCACGAGAGTCTATTTCCTGTAGGCAAACGAAGAACATGCAAGAAACTGGGATTGCAATCTGGATATTACAAATTCAAGAAGAAAACTTTATTGATGAAAGTGGGGTTCTGAAACGTCCTGGTCTGGTCGTTGGACACAAACGAGGTACTCGAGTTGCAGTTGTGGCAAACTTTAATCTAAGCAAAACCCGCCCTCTCAAGGAGCTCTTGGCCTACTTAAATAGAGGAGGGAAGAGGGAAATTCGTCTTGCAACAAACATAGGGCGTGATCTCCCTTATTCCCTTCCTTTTTCTGAGATAGACTACCTTTTAATAGGGAAAGAAAGAGGGAAATCCATCAAGCAGCAAGACACGATATGACTTCCTCTATTTCTTTTCTCATTATAGCACATCTATATTTAAATGGGGGAAGAAACAGGGAAATTTTGTCCAGCAGCAAAGTTGTACGAGATTTCCCTTATTACTTTCCTTATTTGTCTAAATCTCTCTTTATTACATGGCCCCAGCCTCAAGATTTGGTGCGCAGTACCCTATTCATCCACTTGACTTTATTCTGGTCCACCAGCTTGTATATTTCGTCCATGTCCTTGTATGTCATCAAGGTGGCTTCAAAGTGCTGAAAACTCCACTAGAAACTCTGTTCTGGTTCCCTTCTCACACGCCTTCATCTCCCTGCTTGATGATGCTCCCATGTTCATTCCTCTTGTCCATGCTAGGCCCTTCATTTGTAAGAAAAACAAATGTATCCAATTTAGGCAGCATCATATTCTCATAAATATTAGAAACATTACCAAGAAACAAAAGTACCTGATAATTTAACCGGTGTGCGCGAGCTTTAGTAATGGGTCTCATATGTGTGGTAGCAGGGGCTATGGGTGCAACTGTGGTAGTGATGTCCTCATCACATTTCAATGCTTTGCATACATGTTTCATGAAGAGAAACATTATAAAAGAAGTAGAAATGGAGAAAGAACTATAGAAATGGAGAAAGAACTATAGAAATGGAGAAAGAACTGTAGAAATGGAGAAAGAACCATAGAAATGGAGAAAATATCCATAGAAATGGAGAAAGAACCATAGAAATGGAGGAAGGAACCATAGAAATGGAAAAAGAACCATAGAAATGGAGGAAGGAACCATAGAAATGCAGGAAAAAACACAGAAATGGAGAAGGGAATATAGAAATGGAGAATGGGGTAAGAAATGGAGAAGAGAAATGTAGAAATGGAGAATGGGACATAGAAATGGAGAGGGGAATGTAGAAATGGAGAATGAGATATAGAAATGGAGAGGGAAATGTTGAAATGGAGAACGGGACATAGAAATGGAGAGGGGAATGGAGAAGTGGAACAAGTGACATAGAAATTGTGAGGAATGGGAAAAAGATAGCTGAAATGAGCCATTCCCAAATTTCCCCAAAATTTCTAAATTCCTCAATTCCCAAAAAAGAGAATTTTCTCCACATTTTGGGGATAAAATCCCCAAGGCTGCCACACCACAAGAGATAAGTTTGTTAAGATCCAAAAAAAATTGAATAGGACTCTTATTTGAGCTCCAATTGGAGTAGGACTCTCCCTTTTCCCCCCTTATAAATATAACCCCCACCCCGTGGACGAAATCCTCTCTATTTTGGACGTCCCCCTTCTGCCAAGCCCCCTTCCTTGCTACCAAGTTGCTAAGTTCCCCCCTTGCCGGAATTTGGTCGCCGTCGAGCCCCGTCACACCTCGCCGTCGCCGGAGAAGAAGCCCGACGATCTGTCCTGCCCTAATCTTCCATAGAAAAATTCTCCGCTGCTGCCACTGCTAGGAGGAAGGCTCTGCCACCAAAAGGAAGTGAGGTAGGTCTTCATTACCCATCTTACGACATCGCCGCTGTTTCTACGCATATGTTTTCTTTGCCCCCTTCGACAGAAACTTTTATGTGTTGACAGATTGCATTTTGATGGATTTTTTATGGTGGAATTGATCTAGATCTTGAGCCAAGATCATCACCACGCCCACACTTGATCCCTACACTCTTGTTCATCATAAAACCCCATGAAAGCCCATTAAAACATGCAAGAACACGTACAAACTGGATTTATGAAACTGCACCATAGGATTTGCATTCATCTACCCCATTGCATCTTGAGTAAAGTTTGTGCATGATGATTGATTGTTGTAAATTTTGTATGTGCGTGGTCATGAGTAGAAGGACAAGCTCAAGAGGCCATATACGAGGATCTACAGCACCAAGACTTCGAGACGCTCGAACAACAAGAACCACGGGAGCAAGGCAAGTGCCCTATGACCATATTGATCCCATGTTTCAAACTGTTTTATTTGCAAAAACTCGTATGCTTTAGGCAACTTGATGGGACACCCTTTTATAGGAGTTTACTAGTTTGTTAACCATCCTTGTCGCTGGGAAAGTTGATGACTCGGGTATGGTCGTTTTTTCCCTTTTTTGTTTCGCTTAATTCACGGGATACGGGAAGCTGAAATAAAACATGTCTAGCTACTGCACTCATATGAATAATGATGATGAGATCCTGATGATGTTAATGGGCATGGAATCGGGAAGATCTAGGCAAGCTTGCTTCGTGGATGTTGCTGGATGAGATGGTGGTACTTGCCGTAGATCTAAGGACCGGTTCATGCGAGAATATGCCAGGAAAACAGTGCCACCATGAGGCCAAGTATGGGTGCGGCTTAGCTGATTAATTAGGTGTGTTGCTAGTTTGTTATGGACCGTGGATGACGCGGGGAATGGGAGTCAAGGCGGACTGCATTGGGAACTGCATGGCACAAGAGGGGGCCCGTGGGTGGGAGAATGGTGATTCGAGCCTGCCGGTGAAACCTCAGCGGGTCCATACATCTAGTAGCCCCTTTGTAAAGGCTATTTTGTGATCTCTTGGACATACACCGACGGTTGTGTACTGGTATAATGGAGGTTCTGCAGTCGCCGATGGGTGACGAGATCACGAACTTGTGGGTAAAGTGGTGCCACCTCTGCAGAGTGTAAAACTATCATGATAGCCGTGCTTCCAGTCACAAGCACCTGGCCAACTTCCATGATTAGAGGGAAAACTTGGGATGGTTATTCGATATGATTATGGTATGATCATTAGAATTGGTTTTGGGACTGTTTTGAGTCATGAAAATTAGTTTGGTTTCGGTTGTATGAAAATGAGATGGATATGAATATTTATGAGCATGAGATGAACTTGAGTAAGATTAATGGCTGGTTGAAGCATGATAAGTGGTGAATTATGATGAAAGAATGTTGCTGAATTACTTGGTTATGTTGGGATTAAACTCACCTAGAGATAGTTGCTGTTTTTATAATGGTTGTGAAATAAAATTTGCTTGCTGCAATGAGCCTTTTTATTCCCTACCTTGTTGTAAGCTACATGTCATACTTTTCCCGCACTTGCTGAGTACAATATGTACTCACCCTTGCATTCCCAAATATACAACACCAACAGGAGAAGAGTACTTCGAGGAACATGTGGAGTACTAGGCATGCGAACTACTGTCCACATGCCTGTGGAGTTGAAGATGGAGCTTGCTCTCTTTAGTCACTTTCCGCTGTTGTTTAGAGACTTCCGCTGCAAGAATAAGTTAGAGATTCATGAGTAAGACTTTGAGTCATTGTAAGAAAGTACTTAAACACTATTTATTCGTGGTTATATTCTGAATTCAGTTTGTGATTACATGTGTATGTGTGATGAACATCCTGGGAACACATATGCATTCACTTGGTTCTATTTTTGGAACCGGGTGTCACATCTGTCAAGGTTCCGTTGGGCCTCCCGGGACCCGAGTTCGTGAGTTTCACAGACTTTCCCGACCTTCTCAATTTCGACCCAGATAGCCATGCGTGCATGCAAAACCATCAAGTTGTACCATCCAAACGTGTATTCCGTAAATGTCTCGTCTAGCCACCCGGGACCCGAGTTCATTAGTTTTACAGACTTTCCAGATTTTATCCCACATGGCCATCCGCGCATGCAAAACAATCAAGTTGCACCGTCCGGACGTGTATTCCATGAATGTTCCGTCTGGCCTCCCGGCCTGAGTTCATGATTTTACCGACTCTTCCGACTTCTCGATTTCGAGCCAGATGGCCATCCGCGCATGCAAACCCATCAAGTTGTACCATCCGAACGTGTATTCCGTAAAGATCTCGTTCGGCCGTCCGGGACCCGAGTTCATGAGTTTTACCAACTTTCCCAATTTCAACCTAGATGGCCATCTGCGCATGCAAAACTATCAACTTGCACCGTCCGGATGTGTACTTTGTCAAGGTTCCGTCTGGCCTCCTAGGACCCGAGATCGTGAGTTTTACCGACTTTCGCGATTTTGAACCAGATGGCCATCCGCGCACGCAAAACTATCAAGTTGTACCATCCGAATGTGTATTTTGTAAAGGTGTCGTCCGGCCGGCCGGGGCCCGAGTTCGTGAGTTTTACTGAATTTCCAATTTTTTACTCAGATGGCCATCCACGCATGGAAAACCTTCCACTTGCACCATACGAACATGTATTCCGTCAAGGTCCAGTTTGGCGTTCCGGGACCGGAGTTCATGAGTTTTTGTGACTTTCCCATTTTCGACCTAGATGGCCATCCGGGCATGCAAAACCATCAAGTTACCTCATCTGAACGTGTTTTCCGTTAAGGCCCTGTCCGGCCGCCCGAGACCCGAGTTAGTGAGTTTTACCTACTTTCCCGACTTTCTCGATTTCGACCTAGATGGTCATCCACGCATGCAAAACCATCAAGTTGCACCATCCGCAAGTGTATTTCGTTAAGCTCCCATCCGGCCGCCCGAGACCCGAGTTTGTGAGTTTTACTGACTTTCCCGGCTTTCTCGATTTCGACCCAGATGTCCATCCATGCATGCAAAACCATCAAGTTGCACCGTCCAGACCTGTATTCCATCAATGTTCCATCCGGCCGCCCGGAACCTGAGTTCATGAGTTTTTCCGACTTTCCCAACTTTTTCGATTTCAACCCAGATGGCCATCCACGCATGCAAAACCATCAAGTTGCACCATCTGAACGTGTATTCCATCAAGGTCTCGTCTGGCCCCGGAACCCAAGTTCGTGAGTATTACCGACTTTCCCGACTTTCTCGATTTTGACCCAGATGGCCATACGCGCATGCAAAACCATCAATTTGTACCGTCCAGACGTGTATTCCATCAAGGTGCCGCCTCCCGGGACCCGAGTTCGTGAGTTTTACCGAATTTCCCGACTTTCTCGATTTCGACCCAGATGGCCATCCGCGCATGCAAAACCATCAAGTTGTACCATCCAAACATTTATTCCGTCAAGGTCCCGTCTGGCCGCCCGGGAACTGAGTTAGTGGGTTTTACCGACCTTCCTGATTTCGACCCAGATGCCTATCCGCGCATGCAAAACCACTAAGTTGCAGAATCCAAACGTGTATTCTGTCAACGTCCCGTCCGGCCGCTCGGGACCTGAGTTAGTGAGTTTAGCGACTTTCCCGACTTTCCCAATTTTTTCTCACATGGCCATCCACTAATGCAAAATCATCAAGTTGTACCATCTGAACGTGTATCCCATAAAGGCCCCGTTCGGCCGCCTGGGACCCGAGTTCGTGAGTTTTACCGACTTTCCCGACTTCAACCTAGATGGCCATCCGCGCATGCAAAACCATCAAGTTGCACCATCCGGACGTGTATTCCGTCAAGATTCCGTCCGGCCTCCCAGGACCCGAGTTCGTGAGTTTTACCGACTTTCCCAACTTTCTCGATTTCGACCCAGATGGCCATCCGTGCATGCAAAACCATCAAGTTGTACCATCCTAACAAGTATTCCGTATAGGTCCCGTCCGGCCACGCGGTACCCGAGTTCATGAGTTTTACCGACTATCCCAACTTTCTCGATTTCAACCCAGATGGCCATCCGTGTATGCAAAACCATCAAGTTGCACCGTACGGACGTGTACTCCGTCAAGATTTTGTCCAGCCTCCTAGGACCCGAGTTCGTGAGTTTTACCGACTTTCCCGACTTCTCGATTTCGACCCAGATGGCCATCCGCGCATGCAAAACCATCAGGTTGTACCATCCTAACATGTATCCATAAAGGTCCCGTCCGGCCATGCGGGACCCGAGTTCATGAGTTTTTTTCGACTTTCTCGATTTTAACCTAGATGGCCATCAGCGCATGCAAAACCATCAAGTTATACCATCCGCAATTGTATTTCGTCAAGGTCCCGTCCGACCGCTCGAGACCCGAGTTCGTGAGTTTTACCAACTTTCTCGATTTTGACCCAGATGTCCATCCGCGTATGCAAAACCATCAAGTTACACAGTCCGGACCTGTATTCCATCAATGTTCCGTCCGGCCGCTCGGGACCCGAGTTCATTAGTTTTACCAACTTTCTCGATTTCAACCCAGATGGCCATCTGCGCATGCAAAACCATCAAGTTGCACCATTCGAATGTGTATTCCATCAAGGCCCCGTCCGGCCTTGGGGCCCGAGTTCGTGAGTTTTACCGACTTTCCCGACTTTCTCGATTTTGACCCAGATGGCCATCCGCGCATGCAAAACCATCAAGTTGTACTGTTCGGACGTATATTCCATCAAGGTGCCGTCCAGCCTCCCAGGACCCGAGTTCTTGAGTTTTACCGAATTTTCCGACTTTCTCGATTTTGACCAAGATGGCCATCCACGCATGCAAAACCATCAAGTTGTACCATCCAAACGTATATTCCGTCAAGTTCCCGTTTGGCCGCCCGTGACCCGAGTTAGTGGGTTTTACCGACCTTCCTGATTTCGACCCAGATGGCTATCCGCGCATGCAAAACCATTATGTTGCACAATCCGAACGTGTATTCTGTCAACGTCCCGTTGGGCCGCTCGGGACCCGAGTTAGTGAGTTTAGCGACTTCCCCAATTTTTACTCAGATGGCCATCCACGCATGGAAAACCTTCCAGTTGCACCATCCGAACGTGTATTGCGTCAAGGTCCAGTTTGGCGTTCCGGGACTCGAGTTCATGAGTTTTCCTGACTTCCCAATTTCGACCCAGATGGCCATCGGCACATGCAAACCCATCAAGTTGCACCGTCCGGACGTGTATTCCGTTAAGGCCGCATCCCGGCCGCCCGAGACCCGAGTTCGTGAGTTTTATCGACTTTCCTGACTTTCTCGATTTCCACTCAGATGGCCCTCCACGCATGCAAAACCATCAAGTTGCACCATCTACAAGTGTATTTCGTCTAGGTCCCGTCCGGCCGCCCGGGACCCGAGTTCGTGAGTTTTACCGACTTTCCAGATTTTGACCCACATGTCCATCTGCGCATGCAAAACCATCAAGTTGCACCGTCCGGACCTGTATTCCATTATTGTTCCGTCCGGCCGCACGGGACCCGAGTTCATAAGTTTTACCGACTTTCTCGATTTCAACCCAGATGCCCATCCACACATGCAAAACCAACAAGTTGCACCGTCTGGATGTCTATTCCATCAAGGTCCCGTCCGGCCCCGGGACCCGAGTTTGCGAGTTTTACTGACTTTCTCGCTTTTGACCCAGATGGCCATCCACGCATGCAAAACCATCAAGTTGTACCATCCGAACGTGTATTCCGTAAAGGTACAGTCCGACTGCCCAGGACCCAAGTTCGTTAGTTTTACCAACTTTCCCGATTTCAACACAGATGGCCATCCGCGCATGCAAAACCATCAAGTTGTACCATCCGCAAGTGTATTCTGTCAAGGTCCCGTACGGCCGCCCGGAACCCGAGTTCGTGAGTTTTACCGACTTTCCCAATTTTTACTCAGATGGCCATCCCCGATTGGAAAACCTTTCAGTTGCACCATCTCAACGTGTATTCCGTCAAGGTCCAGTTCAGCGTTCTGGGACCCGAGTTCATGAGCTTTTTTACTTTCCCAATTTTGACCTAGATGGCCATCCGCTCATGCAAAACCATCAAGTTGCACCGTCCGGACGTGTATTCCGTCAAGGCTCCATCCGGCCGCTCGAGACCCAAGTTCGTGAGTTTTACCGACTTCCCCAATTTTCTCGATTTCGACCCAGATGGCCTTCCGCGCATGCAAAACCATCAAGTTGCACCATCCGCAAGTGTATTCCGTCAAGGTCCCATCCGGCCGCCCGGGGCCCGAGTTTGTGAGTTTTACCGACTTTCTCGACTTTCTATATTTCAACCCAGATGTTCATCCGCGCATGCAAAACCATCAAGTTGCACCGTCCGGACCTCTATTCCATCAATGTTCTGTCCAGCCGCGCAGGACCCGAGTTCATGAGTTTTACCGACTTTCTCGATTTTAACCCGGATGGCCATCCGCACATGTAAGACCATCAAGTTGGACCATCCGAACGTTTATTCCACCAAGGTCCCATCCAGCCCCGGGACCCGAGTTCGTGAGTTTTACCGATTCTCGATTTTGGGCCAGGTGGCCATCCGCGCATGCAAAACCATCAAGTTGTACCGTCCGGACGTGTATTCCGTAAAGGTCCCGTCCGGCCGCCCAGGACCCGAGTTCATGAGTTTTACCGACTTTCCCGATTTCAACCCAGATGGCCATCCGTGCATGCAAAACCACCAAGATGCACCATTCAGACGTGTATTCCATCAAGGTTACATCCAGCCTCCCAGGACCCGAGTTCGTGACTTTTACCGACATTCCTGATTTTCTCGATTCTGACCAAGATGGACGTTCGCGCATGCAAAACTATCAAGATGTACTGTCCGGACGGGTACTCTGTCAAGGTTCCGTCGGGCCTCCCGGGACTTGAGTTCGTGAGTTTCACGGACTTTCTCGACTTTCTCGATTTCGACCCAGACGGCCATCCGTGCATGCAAAACCATCAAGTTGTGCCATCCGAACGTGTATTCCATAAATATCCCGTCCAGCCGCCCGGGACTCGAGTTCGTGAGTTTTACCGACTTTCCCGATTTCATCCCAGATGGCCATCCGCGCATGCAAAACAATCAAGTTGCACCGTCCGGATGTGTATTCTGTGAATGTTCTGTCCGGCCTCCCGGGACCTGAGTTCATGAGTTTTACCGACTCTTCCGACTTACAACCCTGTACTTTGGAATTTGAGGAAAAAGTTGGATGACAAACTTTTCATGTTAGAGTGGGCTAAAAAGGAATTAAATGGAAGCATTTTCGAAGTCCAACCAAATTCAAATTTGCTATGCAAATTCAAATTGAATTTGGTGAATTCAAATGCTAGCCACGTTTAAACTTCAAAATTTTGGAATTTGAGAGGATTAACTTGAGAAGATCTTTTGGGGGAGGAAAGTGGAGTGTACCCCACATGTCATTGTGTTACAAAGGCTTACTTGCACCTAAAGCAAACAAGTTACTGTGCTTTGTTTTTCTCAAACTGAACGAGAGCCACCATGTGCCACCAAGGGCAGCGGCGCCAGCTCCTGCTCTCTCCTCTCACATGCTGGCAATTGGTTGGAGGTCTTCTCGTGTGTTCGACGTGATTCTTCTCTCCCTGACCGAAGCTAATTGCTTTTCGCTACTTCCTCACAAACAGCAACTGAACAGAGCTCGTCCCTCACCGCCGTGCCTTGGGAGCAACCGGGAGACCGGGAAATACCCGCGCCCACTGCCTCGGAGCTGCAAAACACCATGGCGCAACCGTGGCTCACCTCCCCGACCCAAAAACTAGCGAGCTCTGGCCTCCCTTGCCTTTCAAAAAACTCATCCGCGGGAACCTAAAGAAACCCGGCGATCGGCTTCACGTGGACAGGCCACCATGGTGGTTTTCATGGACGAGCAAGCATGGCAACGGGAGCGCATGGCCACCGTGCTGCTATCAACCGAAGCTCAAGCCGATCCGTGGAGTCTCGCCGGTGAATTTGAAGTTTTTGTTTCGGCGGCTTCAAACCGAGCATCCGGTACTTGCAGCCAAAATTATCACTCTCTAATCCTCCATAGCTTGTCAAACTTTGCACATAGGAGCCGTTCTAGCTGGCGATCATCTTTCCTTTAGCAACCGTCGCATGAAACCACCTCGGGGCGGCGTATTCCGAGCTTTTCTGAGGGTGTTCATGGCGGACCCGATCGGGCGCATGATGACAACCCATTTCGGCCGATTCCGAGCTAGTTCAAGGTCATGCCGAGCTTTGTGATCATCCACTGGTGCTGTAGAGCTAGTTAGTCGAGATTTTGACGAGGTAGAGAGGCCGGCCGATGGCACCGAAGTGCACCCGGGCTGCCACACGTCGCCGGAGTATTTCCTGCCACCGGCAGCCCTAGAACACCCCACCAGTGTGTTCCTTGACGTCTCAAACTCCCTGGCGGAAAGCCCTAGCTCAGGCGGTGGCCGGAAACAGCGGAGCCAACAAACTCTGGCGTCGGGCCGGCGAGCTGGGTGGCGTGTGCGCCAAGGGGCGGCGGGAGGAAGAAGACAGCTGATGGTCCCATGCGTCAGCGACTCAGTTTTTAAATTCAGGATCGGCTGTGGCTCGGTGATCTTCTATGGCTGCGCGCCTAAACCCTGTGAACCCGGTGTGGCCCAATTCCTATTGGCTAAGTTTAAAAGAGTGGGTCCAGCAGACTTTTCAATAGCAAAATAATTTCGGAGATTACCAGAACTTTGGAAAATCATATCTTTGTGTAGAAACCTCCAATTTAAATTATTCAAGTTGGGTTGTATTCATTTTGCAAAGACCTATCCAAATATGAACTCCAATTTGTATGAAAGTCAATATTAAATTCTGAAAAATTCTTTGAAGGTTTTCTGAAAAAGAATTATTGAGGGAATTTCGAGCCAGATGGCCATCCGCGCATGCAAAACTATCAAGTTGTACCATCCGAACGTGTATTCCGTAAAGATCCCGTTCAGCCATCCGGGACCCAAGGTCATGAGTTTTACCGACTTTCCCGATTTCAACCTAGATGGCCGTCCGTGTATGTAAAACTATCAAGTTGCACCGTCCGGACGTGTATTTTGTCAAGGTTCCGTACGGCCTCCCAGGATCCGAGTTCGTGAGTTTTACCGACTTTCTCGATTTCGAACCAGACGGCCATCCGCGCATGCAAAACTATCAAGTTGTAGCATCCAACGTGTATTCCGTAAAGGTGTCGTCCGGCCCGCCGGGATCCAAGTTTGTGAGTTTTACCAACTTTCCTGATTTCAACCCAGATGGCCATCCGCGCGTGCAAAACCATCAAGTTGCACCATCCGAACGTGTATTCCATCAAGGTCCCGTCCGGCCGCCCAGGACCCGAGTTCGAGAGTTTTACCGACTTTTCCGACTTTCTCGATTTCGACCTAGATGGTCATCCACACATGCAAAACCATCAAGTTGTACTATCGGAACGTGTATTTTGTCAAGGTTCCGTCCGGCCTCCCAGGACCCGAGTTTGTGAGTTTTACCGATTTTCCCAACTTTCCTAATTTTTACTCAGATGGGCCATCCACGCATGGAAAACCTTCCAGTTGCACCATCCGAATGTGTATTCAATCAAGGTCCAGTTCGGCGTTCCGGGACCGGAGTTCATGAGTTTTCCTGACTTTCCCAATTTCGACCCAAATGGTCATCCGCGCATGCAAAACAATCAAGTTGCCTCATCCGGACGTGTATTCCGTCAAGGCCCCGTGTGACCGCCCGAGACCCGAGTTAGTGAGTTTTACCGACTTTACCAACTTTCTCGATTTTGACCTAGATGTCCATCCACGCATGCAAAACCATCAAGTTGCACCGTTCGGACCTGTATTCCATCAATGTTCCATCCGGCCGTCTGGGACCCGAGTTCATGAGTTTTTCCGACTTTCCCGACTTTCTCGATTTCAACCCAGATGGACATCCATGCATGCGAAACCATCAAGTTGCACCATCCGAACATGTATTCCATCAAGGTCCCGTCCGGCCACGGGACCCGAGTTTGTTAGTTTTACCGACTTTCCCGACTTTCTCGATTTTTACCAAGATGGCCATCCGCGCATGCAAAACCATCAAGTTGTACTGTCCGGACCTGTATTCCATCAAGGTGTCATCCGGCCTCCCGGGACCTGAGTTCGTGAGTTTTACCGAATTTCTCAACTTTCTCGATTTCGACCCAGATGTCCATCCGCGCATGCAAAACCATCAAGTTGTACCATTCGAACGTGTATTCCGTCAAGGTCCCGTCTGGCCGCGCGGGACCCGAGTTAGTGGGTTTTACCGACCTTCCTGATTTCGACCCAGATGGCTATCCGCGCATGCAAAACCATTAAGTTGCACAATCCAAACATATATTGCGAGGGCCCCAGGGCCTCATCGAGCCAGGATCACGCTGAGGGGTGTTGCGTTGCACAACACCGAATAACGCACATCAAAGATACAAAGCAGAAGCAAAGTTTTATTACATAAACCAGTTTATGAACATTTTTACAATAAAATAGTTTGGTCTACACTCACTGGCGCAGATTACACATCGAGTTCACGTTCAGCCCATGAACGTGTCCCCGCTAGCACGCACACACACTAACACAGCGGCGTGCATGACTCCCATTCGTCGGGGTTTCCCTCTTGGGGTTCCGTCTCCTCCTCGGGAGTCCCTTCCTCATAAACCTCTGCAAAAGCTTCAAACACAAGCAGTGAGCACGATGGCTCAGCAAGTCTGACCCGTCTCTCCTATACATGAAACTTCTACATGAAGGGTTTTAGGGTACATGAGATAAATAAGTTGCAAAGGACTCACCTAATTATTTGAACCATACTTTTTCATGTTTTGTAGCACGTTGTGGAGAACATCACGCTAAGGCACATGAAAGAGCCGCAATCAAACAAGAAACGCATTTCTCTCATGTACTTTGTCCAAGGTCGAAAAGAACTTTAGTTAGCTCTAAACTACAGCAAGTAATTAACAATCAATGTACAGCTTTCAAATCAGCAAACTTTTAACATGTATCTAGCCTGTTCTTTCTACGTCACTGTACAGTGAACAAGTGGTACTCACTGACCGTGAGGGACGGTGATTATAATCGATTTACACCTGCAGGGTTACCCGAATAACCTGTCACGTACGCTCGTACTCGATGTTGCCTACAGCAACCATCACGGACGTCGTACGCAACAACCACCGGTCCAATCGTCCCGAGCAAGAGGTCTCTGCGCGTGCATCCTCAGTGTCGCCAGCCAATTTACACCTCAAGCTCTCAACCTACCCTCTGAACAACCAGCTATGCCTCAACACCCAGCTACCCGAGTTACATCGGTTTCCCGGTTCCCATATATCCGGTAGGTCTTCGGTACTATTCTAGATTGTTCAACAGGCCCGCACATGGCTCGGTCCTCAATCGACACAAGCAGAACTATGGCACCCAGGCCCCAATGTCCTGCTGCCCTTACTCTCCTCTCGTTCTCATCTTTCTTGCCATGTGTTTCATTTGCTACCTTTACCCGAGTAGTGTGCCTCTAGCCTATTCTCGCGAGTAGTTCCAACTACTCAACTTGTACCAAATCCTACACTTATCTTAGCATTGCAGTAGCTAAACGAGGTTTAAACACCTAAGCCCCACCCAGGGTTTTCTTGGCTATGCATTTGGGTTTTCAAACAAGACTCTAATGCAAAAATTAAGTGGGTGCTCAAAGTAAGTTCTCAAAACAGCAAAATTTGTAAAAATGGTTAATGCAAACCAGAGCTTGTCTTGCTGCTCTTGGTCGTAGGCTAGCTTTTACTCAGGAGTGATGAAGTCTAAGACTTCGGGCTCCTCCTAAACCTTAGCGACTACATGAGATAATACATACATGTGTCAATTTAAATGCATTTGAACTGAAGTTGAATTTGTGAAGACTATAAGTCTTGCTAGACAGACCCGATGACTTTGAAATTTTTACTGTGGTTTGGATACAACTTAAGCAGAGGCTTGGCCAAGTTTAATTTGTAGCAAAGCTCATTTGAGCTCTCCACAAATAATTATGTACTTGGTCTTCATTTGAGCTCCTAGGGTGTTCTAGGGATTTTCATGGAGCAAGCCATGACTTTCTGAAAAGTAGATTTTCAGAGGGTTCTAATAGAGTTTGTTCCACTTAATTTGAAGGTTCCTAGCTAAAGATATGATCTAAACAATTTCAGGGAAATTCTAAAAATGTTTCTGGACATTTTCCATTTTCTCTGGAACAGTTTTATTAATCACACCATTAGGTGGATCAAATTAGCTCAAATGGATCTGAAATTTTTATGGTAGCTCAGGGATATTTTTTTGAACATCCCAGCAAAATTTTAGAATTTTCCTCCAAAGGTTTCTCCAGTTATAATTATAAACAATTTAATTTTTGAAGAATGAATTCTAGAGAAATACGGATTTTCATAAAGTGAAACTTGATTTGTTGGAAAGTACTCAGAGAGTTGAATCCAACAAAATTTGGTTCACTCAATTTGAAGTTTCCTAGCCAAAGTTATGTGGGTTTGAAATTTGAACTAAATCTGAAAATGGGGAAATGTTTAAATCTGCATGTGGGTCCAAGGTACACGTGTCGTGTGCTGAACCGATGACACACGGGGCTACACGTTTAATTCTCGCGCTGCCACAGAGGATCCATGCCCACAGACGATCCAATTCCAATCTCCCGGTTTCCTCCCACTGACAGCGGGCCCGGCCCCGGTTGTCTTCTACCTCGCACCTCCCGCGCGGTAGCGCCGCCGAGGTCGTCGGAGCACCACCGAACTCGACCGCCCGGTCAGCTCCCGTGCTCTAACTCGCCGCCAGCCCCTAATTTTGTGCACTGAACACGTTGGGAGGGTTTCCCCATCTTGACGTTGGCTCTAACCGAGCCCGCAACGGTGTGGCGGCTCGGGAAGAGTTCGGCGACATCGCTCCGACGTGTTAGCCTGCCAAAAGCTTGGTGGAGTGGCTCTACAGCACCAGTGGTGGCTCAGGAAGCTCGGCATGGTGGTGGACAGGCCCGGGAATAGCTCCAAGGTAGGTCTCACCGTGCGTCCGATGCTTCCCGATAAAGCCATCATCGGAAAACTTGGAAATACGCCGTGCATAGAGGTTTTCATGGTAGGTTTCATAAAGCTAACCTATGTGCTACTGAGTCTAGTGCCTGGGTGTTAAGCTTCATGGAATCTAAACGAGAACCAAATGGGAATTTCAAAGTTTCTTACCCAAAGATGACTTTGCACCGGTTGAAAGCAAACTTCAAAATTCGCCATCGACGCTCAACCTCTCAGCTCAAGCTTCGGAGGTCCTTGCGTGTCCAGAAGTAGCTTTACTCGGCCGTGACAAGCCCGGGGTGAGGCTGCCCATGAGAGCACCTCCTCTCGGTTTTGTATCGGACGTCGCGGAAACGAGTGTTTCTCGGTGTAGGGAACACGAGCTCACTATATGATGGTTTGAGGGGGTTGTGGATAGTCCTGTGATGTCGTTTTGCTGCTCAGCCGAGGCTCACACGCGAGCTTGGCGGGTGGCCAAAGATCGGAGGAGTAGCAGCGGCTCGAGTCAATTTCTTGCGTGAGGGAGCAACGAACGGATCGGTTCTTCCTCCGGCCGGCTCGGCTGCGGGGATAAGAGGAAGGGGGCGACGTCGGTTGACACAGCTCAGACCGAGCATGAGCTGGCCCGCCGATCAGCTCGGTGGCGCACTCGGATGAAGCCCGAGAAACTGAGTGCCCTGTCTTCAGTCGGTTGAATTTGCTAGTGAGGCCGACATGTGGGACCCACTCCCCTTTTAACCTCTGAAATTCAATTTTCCCCACTGCTCTAAACAGTAGAGACCCAAATACCCTTTGATATTTGAATTATCTACCAACCGGCCATTTGAATTGGATAGAATTCAAATTGTAGAGTGTTTGAATATATTTTCAGCACATATGAAGTTTGAAATTCAAATTGGGTTTGAATTTGCTAAAATTAGCTCATGTCAAGATCAACTTCAAATGGAGTGAAAATTGGTGTGTGAGCTCACAGAAATGTGCTGAGTCTGAATATGGATCCCACTTTTGAATTCATGGGCTAAAAGGAGTTTGAATTTGAATTTGAGTTCAAACTAGCCTATTTCTAGTTATACCCAAAAATACCTCAAAAAGGTTTTGGATTTGGGTGAAATTTGGCATAAGAATTCCTAGAAAGGTGTATGAGTTTTTCATATGCTCAGCCCCTATAAGATGCATGTGGGAAATGCCACTTTTGCATTTTGTGAGTTTATTCTCTAATGACCATGTTGATGGTGTTTACTTGCTCTTCAAAGGTGTTCATAAAATTTCCCCAAATGAGGTGTGTGTGTGTGGTGTGATGAACACTTTTGGATGTGTGCAAAAACCTAGGCCCTTACATTCCTCCCCCCTTAAAAGAATCTTGTCCCAAGATTATAAAGTGAAAATGAGAGAGAGGACGGTGGAAAATTACGGTATATGCGATGTGAAAAAGTCGGGGTGGTTAGCGCTAAGAAATCCTTCGCTCTCCCATGTCACTTCATCTACGGAGTGATTACTCCATAGAACTTTATAGAACCACAACGTACGGTTGCATGTGGTTTGGGCCTTTTCATCAATGATCTGAACCGGTTCCTCCCGATCCGTGAGATCCGGTTTCAGTTCTTCAATATCCCCCAGTTGAATGGTAGTTGATAGCTTAAGACACTTCCTGAGCTGAGAAATGCGAAAGACGTCGTGCACACCGGAATGTGTTTCTGGTAATTTCAGTCGGTATGCTACTGATCCACAACTTTCTGTAATCTGAAATGGACCGATGAATCGGGGTGCCAGCTTTCCTCTCACCCCGAATCTGTTCACACCCTTCATTGGAGATACACGTGATCCCCGACTTCGAATTGTAATTGGCATCTCCTCCGGTCTGCATACTATTTTTGTCGGGATTGGGCGGCTTTTAGGTTCGTCTGAATTTGTCGAACCTTTTCCTCCACGTTGTTGACAAGATCAATCCCGAAGGTGACCCTTTCGCCAGACTCACACCAATTCAGCGGTGTGTGACATTTTCTCCCGTATAGCGCCTCGTAAGTTGCCATCTTGATGCTGTCTTTGTACCCATTGTTGTATGAGAACTCGGCCAACGGTAAGTGATCATCCCAATTCTTACCGTGGTTGATAGCACAAGCTCGTAACATATCTTCTAAAATTTGATTTACCCGCTCGGTTTGCCCATCGTCTGTGGGTGGTACGCTGAACTACGGATCAGCTATGTCCCCAACACAGCGTGTAGCTGCTCCAAAAAACGGGACACAAATAAAGTGCCCCGATCTGATATGATGGTGCGGGGTATGCCATACAAGCATAGGATCCGTGAGATGTACAGTTCAGCATACTTCTTGGCCTTGTAGTTGGTGTTAACCGGGATGAAATGGGTAACTTTGGTGAGCCGGTCGACGATCACCCACACAGAATCATGCTTCTGAAAAGTGGTGGGTAAACCGACGATGAAGTCCATGCTCACATCTTCCCACTTCCAGGCAGGAATGCCCTGTGGTTGTAGCAGTCCCGGTTTTCACATGTGGTCTGCCTTCACCCTTCGACATATATCACACTCGGACATGTACTTTGTGATCTCCCGCTTCATCCGTGTCCACCAAAATTTGTTTCTGAGTTCTTGATACATTTTGTTGCTGCCGGGGTGAATAGAAAACTTTGATAAGTGAGCCTCATCAAAGATTTTCTTTTGTAACTCCGGGTTATGGGGTACGACGATCCGGTCCTTGAACCATAGAACGCCGTCTCCGTTTTTCCGGAAACATTTCAGCTCCCCACTATCTACACGTCTCCACAAATGCGACATGCCCTTGTCATGTTTCTGAGCTGCCGCTATCTCTTCACGGATGGTGGGAATCGAAGCTAAGTTGTAGAGAGCTCCATGTGGAATCACATGCAATGGTGGCTCGCTCTCTTCCAATGGGGTGATGGTCAGATTGTTGACGTGCAACTTGCGACTCAGCGCATCCGCCACTACGTTTGCTTTGCCGGGGTGATAATGGATCTCTATTTCATAATCCTTTATCAATTCTAATCATCTTCGCTGCCTCATGTTCAGTTCTTTTTGAGTGAATATGTACTTGAGGCTTTTGTGGTCGGTATATAGATGCACCAGGTTACCGAGTAGGTAGTGCCTCTATATTTTAAGTGCGAGTACCACGGCAGCAAGCTCCAAGTCATGAGTTGGATAATTCTGCTCATGATTTCTGAGCTGTCTTGATCCATACGCGACGATCCTTCGGTCTTAATTCAGCACACATCCGAGCCCAATGCTGGATGCATCGCAGTACACATTGAATGGTTTTTTGTGTCTGGCTGCGCCAAAACCGGTGCTGATGTTAGGTGCTTCACTAATGTCTTGAACACTGCCTCACATGCTGGACTCCAAACATATTTGGTAGCCTTCTTTAGCAGCTCTGTTATAGGCTTGGCAATCTTTGAGAAATTCGGAATAAACCTCCGATAATATCCCGTGAGTCCGAGGAAACTCCGTACCTCATGAACAGTCCTCGGGGACTTCCAATTCAGCACTTGTATGATCTTACTCGGGTCTACAGCGATATCCTCTGCTGAGATAATATGCCCGAGAAAAGGCACTTGCAATATCCAGAATTCGCACTTGCTGAATTTCACGTATAGCTTGTGATCCCGCAGCCGTTGCAAGACTATCCGCGGATGCTTCATGTATTCTTCCTCCGACTTGGAATATACCAATATGTCATCGGTCAAGACCATGACAAACTTGTCCAGCTCCGGCATGAATACCGAGTTCATCAAGTACATGAAGTGAGCTGGAGCATTGGTGAGGCCGAAGGACATGACCAAATACTCATAAAATCCATACCTCATCGAGAAAGCCGTCTTCGGAATATCCTCAGCCCGTATCTTAATCTGATGGTACCCGGATCTTAAGTCTATCTTGGAAAAGATCTTTGCTTCGACCAACTGATCAAACAATATGTCGATCCGTGGCAACGGGTACTTGTTCTTGATGGTTACGGCATTTAGTGGACGATAGTCCACGCAAAGCCGCAACGTCTCGTCTTTCTTCTTCACGAATAATGCCGAACAGCCCCATGGCGAGGAGCTCAGCCTAATAAAACCATTCTCCAGCAGGTCCGTCAACTGCATCTTCAGTTCGGCCAATTCCTTGGGCGCCATCTTGTACGGCCTTCGGGATATTGGCATCGTTCCCGGTGCAAGTTCAATATTGAACTCCACCTCTCGGTCGGGCAGCATCCCCGGTAAATCATCCGGGAATACATCAGGAAACTCACGGACTACTGGAATGTCTTCCAATCTGATGGTTGTCGATTGATATACACTTTGAAGTTTTATTTCTGGACTGTCCAGAAATAAAGAATGCGGCTCCTGCACTTCTGAGTTCAAATGCACGACTCAGAGGACGGTGTCTAAAACAGCGCCGTGGCGGGCTAACCACGACGTCCCTAAGATGACATCGACCTTCTGTCCCTCTAAAACTATGAGAGACGTGAGGTATACTTTACCCGCTAAGCATAATGGCGCTGTTGGAACCATCATGCTTGCTGAAATTCTCCCACCCGGTGAACAAATCAAGTATGGACTGTCGGTGGGTAGTATTTGCAAGCTGTATTTGGTAATAAAAGCTTGGCTAATGAAGCTATGCATGGCGCCTGAATCAAATAATACTATGGTGGGATGTTGGTGGAGTTGGGACATACCCGTAAGGATTGGCTCTCCCTCCGGCACGTCCTCTATGGCGAGTTGGTGGACAGTACCGGGCTTAGGATTGGCCCGCCGTGCATTAGTGGGGTTCCGGGGCTGATTCCTTCCTGGAAACTGCGGTGCCACTCCGCCGCCTTGCCTCTCAGGACAGTTGTTCGCGAAGTGTCCTGGGCGACCACATCTGTAGCATGTGGCTGCTGCCTGGCCGGTGCTTGGGGACGAAAGCCCGGCATGCGCTGCTGAGGTGCATAAGCACGCAGCATCTCCCGCTGCTGCTGTTGTTGCTGCGGAGGTGGTGCTGGTAGTACCGGCCTGAATGCCGGTGGAGGATATGGCCGACTGCGGAATGGCATCGGCCTCTGTGGTGGCTGCCAGCATTGACCCGATGGTGAGCGATACACCATCCGGTATTTTTGAGAAGGACCACCTCCTTCTCCACTGCTTTGCGGCGCGCTTCGCTTCTTTTCCACCGCCGCTAACTCCTTGCCGGAGTCCTCCTGAACAATAGCAGCATCAATAATATCATTGAGGCTGCCGCGATTGAACATCGCCAGCTTGTCCTTCAGGAGCGGGTTAAGCCCCTGGTAAAAATAATCCCGCTGCTTCTCGCCGTTATCGGCGTGATAAGAAGCGTAGAGTGCAAGATCATTGAACGCCCTGGAGTATTCCAGCGCATTCTGGCTTCCTTGCTGAAGGTGAAGGAACTCCTGCATCTTCCTCTTCATAATACCCGGCGGTATGTGATAGGACCTGAAGGACGTCCGGAATTCCGCCCAGGTCATAACTCGCTCGGTGGGTTGCGAGGCGCAGTAGTTCGTCCACCAAGCGCTCGCGGATCCTTGAAGCTGTTGGACCGCGAACTGAGTCTTGCGCTGCTCACTCACTTGGAGCAGCCCGAACTTCATCTCCATCGTGTGGAGCCAGTTCTCCGCATCGATTGGTTCATCCACCCTTGAGAATACCAGGGGATGAGTAGCCAGAAAGTCAGAGTAGGAGCTTTGTTGGCACTCCTCGCAATCTTGACGCCTCTCTGGTCGAGACGTATTTGCAATAAGGGTCTGCAGCAACTCCATGTGCTGCTGATGAGAACCCGCCATAGCCGCAACGATGTTGACCAATGTAACCGTTGGCGGTTGTTGCTGTTGCTGATGTTGCTGTCCCGAGGAATCCTCGGGAGGCTGTTGGGAGGTCTCTCCCCCCTGACTGGAACCCCCAACATCTGGGTTGGCACGAGTGCGAGTCATTCTGAAATTTAAAACAGCAGCGATCAGCACATGTCATACTTAAAATTCCATATGAAACAGTAGGTATTGAAGTGACGCATGAATAACTTGCATAACATTCACATATATTGATAAAGCATAAACTTTATACAAGATACATTATTCTCAGGTCTCCGAAAAGTCGTGCTCATGTCGTCACTATTTATACATATACTACCATCTACACGACATGTCACCGATTACAAAAGTTTTTCTTACACCACCCTTGCTGCCCTACTTGGCAATGGTAACCTACTACTCGGAGTAGAACTCGACCTCCTGCAGGTCATCCTCCTCCGCTACCTCTGCTGGTGGCTCCGGGTCCATGACCTCCTCTTCCGGTTCAGGTTCCCCCATCACCGGGATACCCAAAACCACGGGTACGGCACCTACCATCGATAGGCCCATTACCGTAGGCACGAGGTCCTGCAATGCATGCACCTCGTCCACGGCCTGGTTGTAGTCCTCTTCCGAGCCTTGCCCCTCCTCAATAGCGTCATCACGCTCTTGAGTGAGGACCTCATTCTGCTGGGTCAGGGCAGGCTGTTGTAAAGCCGTGATATCGACGCGGCTTTTCCTCTTTGCCTTCTTCAGACGATGCAACTGATTGTGTTGCTCATTCAGTCGTTTTATCGTCGGAAGGAGAACATTGCGGAGTGCACTGTGAGCACTCTCAAAATGATCTCCACGGGTGTTGCTTTCCTTGAGTTTCACGGCAAGACAATCCGTATGAACAGCTTGGCTGCCCATCACGGCTTTTCCTGCCCACAACTGGAGGCTGAGGTTTTGCCTCCGCGGGGTTGTACCTTGGGCAACCCGGATATGTTGCCTCTATGTACCTCCCCCCCCTACATGATTAGCTCGTCCCTCCACCGGAACGAGCGTGTATGGAGTGCCCTCCATAGCTCTTACGTGTAGTTGGCAGAAACACGACATGGTGTCGCGAGCTGCCACTTGCCACATTCCCTCCGGCTGTCTACCTCTCACCGTAACGGTGAACGGTGCCCAACCGGGTGGCGTGGGTCCTGCAGGAACTTCGACGTGTATTGTCCACATCTTGTTCCCCTCCTCGCCTTCTTCCTTGGCGAAGTACTGCAGCATCTCGACGTACCCGAAATATTAAAGCATTTGCCTCAACACTTCCGGATAACCGCTGCGGTGAGAACAGTGGGATACCACCCACCCGTTCTCCAGTTGGTTGTCGTTGTCATCTGTAGAAACATATTTGAAAAAGGTCAAATATTTATTTCAACAGTAAATCATTGACTTATAACAGAAAACATGTCATTGAACTCATAAGACTTGGAAACACAACTCAAACTTAGAACAATTTGATTGCTGGTCTGCTGCCCAAACTGACAGCCCTGACCAGTTTCTATTTCAACATGATTTAGACCATGCTAAATGCAAAACCAATTCTTGAGCTCAACATCAAAGTTAAAGCTATCTTCAATAGATTTCCAGAAAGTATTTACTTGGTCTAAGATCTGTCCTGGTTCAAAAGTTATGAGATGTCAAGTTGACAGAATTTCTGGAGGAAAATTGGACAACACCTTCCTGCTTGAGGTACTGATTTGATCCAAGAATTCCCGTTAATTCTACACTAAATTTGACAAAACTTTCTGTTACAAAGTTGTAACCTATCTCATGAACTTTTCAGAACTACCTCATTTTCTATTTTTGGATTTTCTGCAGGAAGTTGTGCTCAATTTACAGAGAGTTACAGAGAGTGTGCTCTGCCCTGTTTTCTGGACAGTTTCAACTCTACTGCATTTTTCGACTGTTAATGGATGAAACACCTCAGGACCTCAACAGAAAAGTTGTAAATCTCTTCTAAATATTTCCATAAATGTATCATATGACCCCAACCTCCAAAGAACTCAACCTCTAACCTCTGATTAACTTCAGCCTTATTTCAGCTGAAAACAGGGGACTCTGTCCTTAGTATCATATAAGTTGAAAGCTTTTTAACTTTGAACATCCTGATTAAGGGAAGAAGTTATCTCAAAGTTTTAATGCTCTGGATTACAACTTTCAAGTTTTACAATGATGTTGATCATTTAGTGGGGTGTGACGTCGATGCGTCACCAGTTCATGTCGGTACTACGTTCCTCACAAAGAAAACCTATACCGGACTTAGCCGGCTTCGTTAGTTCAGTGGCACTAAACATCGCTCGCACACGGATGCTAATCGTCTACCGATTCGTGGTTAGACTACCTGCAGATAACTCACACAATCATCAGACTCGGCTGCACACCGAGCCCGGTATCCATACAGTTTATACACCCGTCCGTCATCACTCGCACAGGTGTTCTCAAGCCAAACATTCCTTGAGCTACGTGTTCACGTTACTGACCACATGACGGGGTCTCCCAAACTTGCCCGAAGTACGCCAGGGAAAGGCGTTGCTCGAATACCCCAAACGACATGAAGAGTCGTAGAGGATATTAAAGTGGACCGGGTTACCTGCCACCCATGAGGCTCCACCCTTCAGCTTGTGCGCACTGGTGGACAGCGCTTACGTGCACCCCCCAAGACATAAAGTGTCCCGAGATGCACGATTTTCCGACATAAGCAAATAAGTTAGTATGCCACTTTCTATACACTAATAACATCCTTATTTGGGCTACTAACTCGTTCCTCACCGAATTTTTGAAAAAGATGACATTTTTAGTGCGCTAAACCTCAAGCGAGCTCCGATACCACGCTGCGAGGGCCCCACGGCCTCATCGAGCCAGGATCACGCTGAGGAGTGCTGCGTTGCACAACACCGAATAACGCACATCAAAGATACAAAGCGGAAGCAAAGTTTTATTACGTAAACCAGTTTATGAACATTTTTACAACAAAATAGTTTGGTCTACACTCACGGCCGTAGACTACGCATCGAGTTCACGTTCAGCCCGTGAACGTGTCCCCGCTAGCACGCACACACACTAACACGGTGGCGTGCACGACTCCCTACTCGACGGGGTTTCCCTCTTGGGGTTCCATCTCCTCCTCAGAAGTCCCTTCCTCATAAACCCCTGCAAAAGCTTCAAACACAAGCAGTGAGCATGATGGCTCAGCAAGTCTGACCCGTCTCTCCTTTACATGAAACTTCTACATGAAGGGTTTTAGGGTACATGAGGTAAATAAGTTGCAAAGGACTCGCCTAATTATTTGAACTTTACTTTCAAGTTTTAGCAGCAGGTTGTGGAGAACCTCACGCTAAGGCACATGAGAGAGCCGCAATCAAACAAGAAACCCATTTCTCTCATGTACTTTGTCCAAGGTCGAAAAGAAATTTAATTAGCTCTAAACTACAGCAAGTCATTAACAATGAATGTACAGCTTTCAAATCAGCAAACTTTTAACATGTATCTAGCCTGCTCTTTCTATGTCACGGTACAGTGAACAAGTGGTACTCACTGACCGCGAGGGACGGTGATTATAATCGATTTACACCTGCAGGGTTACCTGAATAACCCGTCACTTACACCCGTACTCGATGTTGCCTACAGCAACCATCACAGACGTCGTACGCGACCACCTTTCACCCGTCAGCCAAATGTTTAATCGGTCCAATCGTCCTGAGCAAGATATCTCTGTGCGCGCATCCTCAGTGCCGCTAGCTAATTTACACCTCAAGCTCTCAACCTACCCTCTGAGCGACCAGCTATGTCTCAACACCCAGCTACCTGAGTTACATCGGTTTCCCGGTTCCCATATATCCGGTAGGGCTTTGGTACTGTTCTAGCTTGTTCAACAGGCCCGCACACGGCTCGGTCCTCAATCAACACAAGCGGAGCTATGGCACCCAGGCCCCAATGTCCTGCTGCCCTTACTCTTCGCTAGGTCTCATCTTTCTTGCCATGTGTTTCATTTGCTACCTTTACCCAAGTAGTGTGCCTCTAGCCTATTCTCGCGAGTAGTTCTAACTACTCGACTTGTACCGAATCCTACACTTATCTTAGCATTGCAGTAGCTAAACGAGGTTTAAACACCTGAGCCCCACCCAGAGTTTTCTTGGCTATGCATTTGGGTTTTCAAATAAGACTCTAATGCAAAAATTAAGTGGGTGCTTAAAGTAAGTTCTCAAAACAGTAAAATTTGTAAAAATGGTTAATGCAAACCGGAGCTTGCCATTCTGCTCCTGGTCGTAGGCTAGCTGCTCTTCAGGAGTGATGAAGTCTAAGACTTCGGACTCCTCCTCAACCTTAGCGACTACATGAGATAATACATACATGTGTCAATTTAAATGCATTTGAATTGAAGTTGAATTTGTGAAGACTATAAGTATTGCTAGACAGACCCAATGACTCTGAAATTTTTACAGTGGTTTGGATACAACTTAAACAGAGACTTGGCAAAGTTTCATTTGCAGCAAAGCTCATTTGAGCTCCTAGGGTGTACTTGGCCTTCATTGGAGCTCCTAGGGTGTTCTAGGAATTTTCATGGAGCAATCCATGACTTTCTGAAAGGTAGATTTTCAGAGGGTTCTAATGGAGTTGGTTTCACTTAATTTGAAGTTTCCTAGCTAAAGATATGAGCTAAACAATTTCAGGGAAATTCTGAAAATGTTTCTGGACATTTTCCATTTTTTCTGGAACAGTTTTATTAATCTCATCATTAGGTGGATCAAATTAGCTCAAATGGATCTGAAATTTTTATGGTAGCTCAGGGATATTTTGTTTAACATCCCAGGAAAATTTCAGAATTTTCCTCCAAAGGTTTCTCCAGTTAAAATTCTAAACATTTTAAATTTTGAAGAATTAATTCTGGAGAAATAAGGATTTTCATAAAGTGAAACTTTATTTGTTGGAAAGTACTCAGAGAGATTAATCCAACAAAATTTTGTTCACTCAATTTGGAATTTACTAGCCAAAGTTATGTGGGTTTGAAGTTTGAACTAAATCTGAAAATCGGGGAAATGTTTAAATCTGCCAGTGGGTCCAAGGGACACATGTCGTGTGCTGAACCGAAGACACACGGGGCTACAGTTTTAATTCCCGCGCTGCCACAGCAGATCCACGCCCACAGACGATCCAATCCCTCGGTTTCCTCCCACTGACAGCGGGCCCGGCCCCGGTCGTCTTCTACCTCGTGCCTCCCGCGTGGTAGCGCCGCCGAGGTTGTCGGAGCACCACCGAACTCGACCGTCCGGTCAGCTCCCATGATCTAACTCGCCGCCAGCCCCTAGTTTTGTGCGCTGAACATGTTGGGAGGGTTTCCCCATCTCGACGTTGGCTCTAACTGAGCCCGCGACGGTGTGGCAGCTCGAGAAGAGTTCGGCGACGTCACTCCGACGTGCTAGCCTGCCAAAAGCTTGGTGGAGTGTCTCTACCGCACCAGTGGTGGCTCAGGAAGCTCGGCATCGTGGTGTACAGGCCCGGGAATAGCTCCAAGGTAGGTATCACCGTGCGCCCGATGCTTCCCGATAAAGCCATCGTCCGAAAACTTGGAAATACGCCGTGCACAGAGGTTTTCATGCTAGGTTTCGTGAAGCTAACCTATGGGCCATTGAGTCTAGTCCCTGTGTGTGAAGTTTCATGGAATCTAAACGAGAACCAAACTGGAATTTTAGAGTTTCTTACCCAAAGGTGACTTTGCACCGGTTAGAAGCAAACTACAAAATTCGTCGTCGATGCTCAACCTCTCAGCTCAAGCTTCGGAGGTGAGCTGTAGGAGGTCCTTGCGCATCCATAAGTAGCTTTGCTCGGCCGTGACAAGCCCGGGGTGAGGCTGCCCACGAGAGCACCTCCTCTCGGTTTTGTATCGGACGTTGCGGAAACAAGTGTTTCACGGTGTAGGGAACACGAGCTCACTCGATGATGGTTTGAGGGGGTTGTGGGTAGTCCCGTGGTGCTGTTTTGCTGCTCAGCCGAGGCTCACACGCGAGCTTGGCGGGTGGCCGAAGATCGGAGGAGTAGCGGTGGCTCGGGTCAATTTCTTGCGCGAGGGAGCAACGAACGGATCGGTTCTGCCTCTGGCCGGCTCGGCTGAGGGGATAAGAGGGAGGGCGCGACGTCGGTTGACACAACTCAGACCGAGCAGGAGCTGGCCCGGCGATCAGCTCGGTGGCGCGCTCGCATGAAGCCCGAGAAACCGAGTGCCCTGTCTTCAGTCGGTTGAATTTGCTAGTGAGGCTGACATGTGGGACCCACTCCCCTTTTAACCTCTATAATTCAATTTTCGCCACTGCTCTAAACAGTAGAAACCCAAATACCCTTTGACATTTGAATTATCTACCAACTGTCTATTTGAATTGGATAGAATTCAAATTGTGGAGTGTTTGAATATATTTTCAGCACATATGCAGTTTGAAATTCAAATTGGGTTTGAATTTGCTAAAATTAGCTCATGTCAAGATCAACACCAAAGGTAGTGAAAATTGGTGTGTGAGCTCACAGAAATGTGCTGAGTGTGAATATGGATCCCACTTTTGAATTCATGGGCTAGAAGGAGTTTGAATTTGAATTTGAGTTCAAACTAGCCTCTTTCTAGTTATACCCAAAAATACCTCAAAAAGGTTTTGGATTTGGGTGAAATTTGGCATAAGCATTCCTAGCAAGGTGTATGAGTTTTTCATATGCTCAGTCCCTATAAGATGCATGTGGAAAATGCTACTTTTGCATTTTGTGAGTTTATTCTCTAATGACCATGTTGATGGTGTTTACTTGCTCTTCAAAGGTGTTCATAACATTTCCTCAAACAAGGTGTGTGTGTGGTGTGATGAACACTTTTGGATGTGTGCAAAAACCTAGTCCCTTACATATATTCTGTCAACGTCCTGTCCGGCCGCTCGGGACCCGAGTTAGTGAGTTTAACGACTTTCCCGACTTTCCTGATTTTTACTCAGATGGCCATCCACTCATGCAAAACCATCAAGTTGTACCATCCGAACGTGTATTCCATAAAGGTCCCGTCTGGCTGCCCGGGACTCGAGTTCGTGAGTTTTACCAACTCTCCCGACTTCAACCTAGCTGACCATCTGTGGCGGACCGGGATCCGCTCATCCAGGATCGCAGAGGGTGGTGCCACGCGATGCGACACCCGACAGCACACATCATAAGGACACATTGTATTACATGGGAAAACAAACTGGAACTGTACAAACTGGTACAATACTCAGTTACAACTAATGTCTTTATTACACAGCGGAAGTCTAATTTATACAACTCACGCCCGCCTAGCTAGCAAAAGTCGGTTGCCCAGCCCTAGGGCAACCCACACTAGCTGCACTCCTTAGCTCAGCGCGGCGTGTACGGCTCCCACTCAGCCGTAGTCCCTGGCGGAGGGTAACCCTCGCCGGTGGACTCGTAACCTGAGTCCGTGGGTGGCTCCTCACCTGAAAAACACTTAAGCAGCAACCGTGAGCACGATGGCTCAACAAGACTTAACCGACTCACCTAGGCATGAAACTCTATATGTAGAGTACAATAGCATGATATGGTACATTTCAGCAAACGGACGCGCCTATAGTTTATCCTTAGTTCATCTTTTAGCCACAAGTTAGCAGTTTATGAATCTTAAATTTAGTAAGCAATATTTGGTGGCACCCATGTAACAGTACAATTATATCATACAGCAGAATTGAATCATAACATTCCATAAATTATCTACGTTAATACGCAGTGAACAAGCGGTACTCGTCACCGAGAGGGACGGCGAATCGACTCGATATACACCTGCGGTGACACCCAAAGAGCACGTCACGCACGCCCACCCGTGGAGCTGCACAGCACGCTCACTCAATGTCGTACGGGACAACCTTTCACCCAACAGCCCAAACGTCGAACCGGTCGCACCGAAACGAGCAGGAGGTTCCCTACATGGAGCATCTCTCTATGCCCGTTAGCATATTTCCACCTTGCTGCCCTCAGCCTACACCTATAAATCGGTGCGTTATGCCTCGACACCCGGAGGTTTAGGTTACATCGGTTTATCGGGGCCCATATATCCGATATGCCTTCGGTACGTTCAATACTTGCTCAGCAGGGCCGCACACGAATCGGTCCTCAATCAACATGGACAGGACTGCGCACACAAGACTTCTTCTTGCTGCGCCCTATCCCCTGCCTAGTCTCATTTTCATTACTAAAGTGATGTCACATCACTCGAACCAAACCCACGTGTCCCAAGCCTAACTTGCGAGTAGATTCCAACTACTCGACTTGTACCGAAGTCCTATGAATCATTAAGCATAGCCTGTCTACGCGAGGTCTTAGACACTACCCTCACTCTTATAGGCAAACTCTGGTTATGCAAGTGGGGTTCCATCCATCCCACACCTAATGCACATTCATACCTCACACTAGACATGTAAACAAAGCAAAACTTTATAAAAGGGTTAATGCAAACCGGGGCTTGCCTTGTTGCTGCTGGTCAGTGGTTAGGTCTTCGTCCGGAAGGAGGAAGTCGAGCACTTCCGGAGTCTCCTCGCCTTCAGTGACTACACGTTAATGAGATACTACATGTCAATTCAAATGCAATGTGTAAACTTGAATAATTAATTACCAATAACTCTAGCTAGCCCTCCCCTTTGGTTCTGAAATTTTTATGGTGGCTTGGTAGGATCCTAACCAGAGTCTTGACCAAGTTTCATTTGAAACAAAGTTCATTTGAGCCTTGCACAAATAAAAGTCTATTTGGTCAATATTTGAGCCTCTAAGGAATTCCAGGGGTTTTCATGGCTCCAACCATTACTTTCTCGAAACTAGAATTTAAGATGGTTCTAACCGAATTGGTTTCATGTAATTTGAAGAATCCTAGAGGAAGTTATGCCCAAACAAGTTTTGGAGAAAATCTGAAAAATGTTTCTGTTCATTTTTCTATTTTCTCAGGGCAGTTCACTTAATCACCACATTAGGGGGACTAAATGAACTTGCATGAGTCTGAATATTTTACTGTGACTCAAGGATTTTCCAATGAACCTCTCAGCCAAATTTCAGAATTTTTCATAAAGTAATTCTCCAGATAAAATTCCTAAAAGTTTGAATTTAGGGATTTAATTCTGGAAAACTATTAAGTTTCATGAGCTGAAATTGGTATTGCTGTAAAGTACTCAGAATCCTGAGTTCAGCAAAATTTGGTTCATTGAATTTGGAGTTTCCTAGCAGAAGTTCTATGCATTTGAAGTTTGAACTAAAACTGGAAATTCCCAAAATGTCTAAACTCTGCGGGTGGGACCCACTCCTTAAACTGGCCCACTGAGAATGCGGCCACACCGCGTCCCACGGGGTTTTACCCGCGCTGCCGCACTGAATCCCAGCCGCAAATGGATCCCCGCGCGAGAACAGAGGCTGACCGGTTGACCCGCCCCCCCTTCGTCTACCTCGCGTCATCCCGCGGCTCCCGCGGCGGCGCCTCGCCGGAGTTCTCGCCGCCGGCTGTTTCCCTGCACGACCTGTAAAAGCCCAAGAAATGGGACTTGCAAAAATTTTTCTTCACTTCACAACACCTCAGTTCTTGTTGTGGATAGCTGGTAAAAAATGGGAAGAGCATGTAACCTCCATCAAAGGAGCGGTTAGAGGGGGAACTTACACTTTCACAACATGGGAAAATTCTACACATATGATCACACATTGGAGGGAAATTTCAAACTGTTGCATTCAAATTCATGATTGCAGCAGCTAAAACAAGGAGCAAAGGGCATAGTTGGATTCCTTGGGTTCAATTTAGTGGGGAGACAAAGTTTCAATAATTTTTGAAAAGATTTGCTACCCATTTTTCCAAAAAGGATCCAAATATGCCAAGAATTCAAATATGCATTTGAATTTGAGGGAGATTTGCCCAACCATACCAACTTAGCTCAGATTGAGATTTTCAACATTTGAATTCATCATTTATCAAGTTTTGGAGATCTTTTGAGAAGTGGTAGAGCACTGACCAGTGGGGCCCACATGTCATGGGACTTAGTTGGCTTAATCCCTAAGCAATGTGATCGGGTTGCACTCCACCGGGAGAAGCACCGAGCGACACCGCGGGGGGGAGCCGGACGCCACCTCCTCCTGGAGTTCATGCGCTGGCGAGCTCCTCGTGGGGGTGCCTTAACTCCCAGCCGCGCTCAGCGAGCCACGGCATCGCGAGACGCCGACCCTTCCCTCTCATCGTCAAAGAACCGAGATGCCGCCGCCATCGCAAAAACTTGCTCGGAGCGATCGCAGCTCGCGCGAAAGCATCGGCAGCGCAGCAAACCAGCATTCCTAGACCTCCCACGCACTCCCCGCATCATTTCCGGTCGAGTTGAGCCACTACAAACCGAGCAAAACAACGTTTTTGTGGCAGCCAGGAAGAACCGAGCAAAGGTGCTCCCGTGGGCAGCTCGGCAGAAGACTTGTCACGACCAAGAAGGAGCAGTTTTGGACGCGCCTAGACTCCACGCTGCTCGACCCCGACGCCTAGAACCAGGGACCGATCATCGCCGGCGAATTTCGCAAAACATCTCCAACCGGTGCAGAACTACCCACGGGTAAGAAACCCACAAATTCCCGATGTATGATTGCTTAGAGTTTATCAAACTGCACACACAGGAGCTAGACTTGATGGCGCCCAAGTTTGCTCCGCAACCCTAGCTTAATTTTGGCTGTAGCCGGCGTGTTTCCCGGTTTTCCAGCCGCCGTTATGGCGGGAAAGGTCGGGCTCACGGTGACGACTAGGTTAGAGCTCTCCCCGAGCCCTAGCATGGCCTTGTCGACCTTCCATGAGATCCCCCGGTGCTGTAGAGCCTTTCCACCGAGGTTTTGGTGGGCTACGATGGCCGGGCGCCATAACTGAAGGGAGTCAGAGCCGCTGCACCGTCGCCAGCTAGGTTAGGGCCACCGCCGACCGGAGCAGGCGGTACCAGCGTGTTCAGCGCGCGAAAATAGGCCCAGGTGGCGAGTTTCCGGCCGGGAGGCGGTCAGGAAGCCAAGTCCGGCGAGCTGCCAAGGTGTGCCGGCGAGGGGGCGGCGCGGGAAAAAGGGCGGGCACGAGGAAGAAGACGAGCCGGCCGGGCCCGCTCGTCAGTCCCTCGCGGCACAGTGTGGGGATCTTCTGTTACACCGGATCGGCTGTGAACACGCGGAAAACAATCCTGTGGCCCTGTGTGGTGCAGCCGAGGTGATGACACGTGGGAGCCGGGCCCGCTGTCGGAAATTTGAACTTTTCCCAGTTAATTCAAATTCCAGAAATTCCCCAAACTTTAGAGCTCCATAACTTTTGCTAGGAAGATCCAAATTTAGTGATTCAAATTGGGTTGGATTCATCTTGCCTAGCTCTGTCCATATATACAACCCAATTTGTATGAAACCCATTAATTAATTCTGGAAAATTCTTTAAATATTTTCAGCAAAAGAATTTTTGAGGGAGTTTGGTTCATCCAAAAATCCCCAAATTTTGCCAGAATTTTCTTTAGGACATTAGTAAACCCCTGTAAAAGTTTAAGACCATTTGGAGTTGATTTGGTCAGAGCAATTCAATTTGGAAGGTGCTGTGTTCATTTGAATACAGAAACATTTTCAGAGAATTTCCAAAACTTGGAAATTCAGTTCTGGGCAATTTTTAACACCAAAAATGCTAGGAAAATTCATGCAAACTCTATGAGCTATAATTGAAATTGTAGTTCATTAAGTTGGGCATGAACAGGGGTATTACCTCAGAATAAATTCTTCTTTTCTGATTTGCCAAGAGAATTATTCTGAGCAAACCACTCCATGAAAAGTGATAATATTTGGTCCAGGGAGTTTTCTTGTGACAAGGAACTCACACAAAAATTCTCAGATCCATTAGAGCTCTAGATCACCCCTGTCCTGTTTAACCACTTAAGGGATTAATATGGAAAAGGGGGAAACCACTTAGCATTTAACCATGTGATTAAGTCCAAGCCAAACCACCAACACCAGTTCATCTTTAAATTCTTAAACAAAGTTCCAGGTGTTAGAGGCTGGTTATTAGGACTAATAGTAGAAGTCTTACCCTAAACTCACAGTTGCATCTAAATTAACATGTAGTGTTTCATTAACGTGTAGCCGTTGAAGAAGAGACTCCGGAAGTGCTGGACTTCCTTCTTCCGGACGAAGAACTAACTCCTGACCAGCAGCAACAAGGCAAGCCCCGGTTTGCAATTAACTTTTTTATAAGTTTTTCCTTTGTTTACATGTGTCATATGAAGTATGTATGTGCATTAGGTATAGGATGAAGGAAACCCCACTTGCATAACCAAAGGTTCCTTAAAGAGTGAGGGTAGTGTCTAAGACCTCGAGTAGATAGGCTATGCTTAAAGATTCATAGGGCTTCGGTACAAGTCGAGTAGTGGAATCTACTCGCGAGATAGGCTTGGGACGCACGGGTTCGGTTGAGTGGTGTGAGATCACATTAGTAATGAAAATGAGACTGGGCAGGGGCTAGGGCGCAGCAAGAGGGAGTCTTGTGTGCGCAGCCCTGTCCGTGTCGATTGAGGACCGAGCCGTGTGCGGCCCATGCTGATCAAGTTTGAACGTACCGAAGGCATATCGGATATATGGGCCCCGATAAACCGATGTAGCCTAAACCTCCGGGCGTCGAGGCATAACGCACCGATTTATAGGTGTAGGCTGAGGGCAGCAAGGTGGAAATCTGCCAACGGGCATAGAGAGATGCTCCGTGTGGGGAACCTCCTGCTCATTTCGGTGCGACCGGTTCGACGTTTGGGCTGTTGGGTGAAAGGTTGTCCCGTACGACATCGAGTGAGCGTGCTGTGCAGCTCCACGGGTGGGCGTACGTGACGTGCTCTTTGGGTTTTCCCTGCAGGTGTATATCGAGTCGATTCGCCGTCCCTCGCGGTGAAGAGTACCACTTGGTCACTGAGTCGTGACGTAGATTAATGGATGAAACATGTTGATTCAATATTGCTGGTTGATATAATTTTATTGCTACATGTGTGCCACCAAATCCTGCTTACTAAATTTCAGATTTCGTGAACTGTTAACTCGTTGCTAAAAGATGAACTAAGGATGAACTTGTAGGCGTGTCCTTTTGCTGAGATGTGACTATCCTATGTCCATTGTACCCTCATGTAGAGTTTCATGCTTAGGTGAGTCGGTTAAGACTTGCTGAGCCTTCGTGCTCACGGTTGCTGTTTGAGTGTTTTTCAGGTGAGGAGCCACCCACGGACTCGGAGTACGAGTCCACCGGCGAGGGTTACCCTCCGTCGGGGACCACGGCTGAGTGGGAGCCGTACACGCCACGCTGAGCTGAAGGGTGCAACTAGTGTGGTTTGCCCTAGGGCTGGGCAACCACTTTTGCTAGATAGGTGTGCGTGAGTTGTGTAAAAGAAACTTCCGCTGTGTAAGATAAATAATAATTTGTAACTGGAGTTTGTACTACTTTGTACAGTTCAGTTGTTTTTCCCATGTAATATATATTGTGTTCTTATGACGTGTGCTGTCGGGTGTCGCATCGCGTGGCACCACCCTCTGCGATCCTGGATGAGCGGATTCCGGTCTGCCACAGCCTGGTATCAGAGCTGCAGTGGGGATAGCACAGTACTTAAGGACTACATTATGGGAAAACATAGGTTACGGTGAGGAATCAGTAGTTTCCCAACTAAGGACTATATTAGCATAGTTACCTAAAGTGGCAAATACTAACCTATGTGTTATAATTCTGAATTTTAATTATGTAACGACGCACCTACGCTCTGGTAAGTATGGTAAGGAACGGCACCGAAAGCGGTTCAATTTCGGTTAGCTCTCCCTGACGAGGAACGTGGTTCAGGGACTGATCTCACAGCTTGGTGTGAGACGTCAATATGAAACTCTTGGACTCTTCATGTCCCTGAGTTCATATGAAACGCTGATCCCTAGCGTGCATTAGGCAAGTAAGTGGAGACCCCATCGCGTGATCAGTAACGCGAGAGTGCGTTCATATGGAAATAGCCAGGAGAACATACGCAGCGCTTGCCATCGGCGTGCCCTGCAGGGCAGTAGGTGGTATCTGTTGGGTTGATAACATTCCCAACCGTGACGACCCGTTCATGACCTACTTGGGCTCCCCGTCGTGTGGTGTTGAAACACGATCACGTACCTTGAGATGTGACCTAACTCAAGGACGGCCGTATGGAAATGATACGGGCGTTTGTATTTAATTTCAAAATATGGTACTGCCTGAAATGAATAACCTTTGAGTGCACCATCATTGTGTGGTCTTCTGCAGGTACTAACCACGTATGTATCTGTGTAGAAAACGTGTGCGAGAGATCGTCTAGTGCCACACTTGAGACGTATATACCGGTATGATCCGGTTAGGATTTTCTTTTGTGAGGAATGTAGTACTGAGAAATTGTAGGCATATGCATGAAAATATTGAGAACAAGGAACTAAAATCATTAGGTTCAACAATTGAGACCCTGGTTGGGTATAAGAAGGGGATAGTGGTAAGTGTAGTTCCAAGAAGACTGAAAAACAAAGTGCTCTGTTTTGGACAGCAAGTTTGCTGAGCTTCAACAGGGCATAACTCACAGGTCTTTTAGCCCAGGGAGGTGTGCTATATAGTTCTGGAAAGGTATGTAAGTACTCTACAACTTTGTTGTAGACTCCCAGAGCTGAAACACATCTTAAGATGGCTGAAATCCCAGAGGAATGTAAACTGTCCAGGACCAGGGCAGAGTAAAACATCCTCTGAACTGATCTGTTTTTCAAACATAACTCCCAGTAGAAAAATCTAAAATTGTCATATAATACATCCTTAGAAAGAGTAGAAGATGAGTGACATCTTTGCAATTCAATGTTCCTGAAAGTTCAGCACAGAATTTAGTGGAAATCAGGGTTGAAAACAGCCACTTCCAAGGGAGGTGCTGTTAAAATTCTTCCAGAAATTCTGTTGACTTTGAATTAGCATAACTTTTTAACCAAAGCTGATCTGAGGGCAAACGAGTACTCGTTGTAAAGATACTGAAGTTAACTTTAACTTTGGTATTCAACTTGAGTCATGAAAATGCCCAGAACCAGATCAAAACTTGGAATAGGTAGAAACTGGTCATTCTGACAGAAGAATGACAGTTGAACTCATTGGAGAGGGTGTTGTACCCTAAGGGTGGTATACGTGATGACAACGCGATAGTTATGTATCGTAGTGACCAAACCTAGTTATGTTGAGCTTCCAAAGTGGAGGTTCATCAAGTTGGATTAAACTAGCTTGTGTTTGGTCTGGTAATGGTGTAGCTTGTGCAAAGTTATTACACTATTTACTTACGAGATGTATCGCATGTTTTCATTGTCATTATGTTTTACACCTATTTCATTTAGACTGCGTGCACTCTGTTGCGGGACTGCTGTTATTGTCGTATGGTTGCAGATGGTTCGCACTAGGACCACGCACGAGGTTGGTGGCTCTAGCCAAGGTGGAGGCGATGACTCCCAGCCACCGGCCTACGACAGCACCCCGCAGCAGCAGCCACCACCGCCGCCTCCGCTTACTCTAGCGGATGTGATAGCGGCACTGGTGGGAGGTCGTGAGGAGCAGACCGACCTGCTCCGCACGATCGTACATCATACGTCCCAGGCGGGAGGACATCAAGAGCGAGGGCCTCGTGAGCCCCGCGAAGTGTCGTACTCGGATTTCATGAGTACGCACCCTCCAGTGTTCACCGAAGCTGAAGAACCACTGGAGGCTGACAACTGGCTGCGGACCATCGAGTCCAAGTTTGGGCTGCTCCAGTGTACAGAGCGGCAGAAGACCCTGTTCGCAGCACAGCAGCTCCACGGTGCCGCTGGTGCGTGGTGGGCGAATTATGTCGCCTCACGTCCGGCTGGCCATGCCGTGGAATGGCAAGAGTTCCGGGAGGCATTCCACGCCTACCACATTCCTCCCGGAATCATGAAGAGGAAGTTCCAAGAATTTTTGGAACTGAAGCAGGGCGGGAGGAGTGCCCACGACTACTCCCGTGCCTTCAACCATCTGGCGCAGTATGCGTCAGACTACATCTCCACGGAGGATAAGAAGAGGGAGCACTTCTATCGGGGGTTACACCCCGAAATGAAGACCCATCTCGTACAGTGGCACCGCGGCACATTCAACGACCTAGTCAATGCCGCAATCATGCAAGAGGACGCTCAGCGGGAGTTGGCAGCTGAGCAGAGGAAGCGCAGCGCTCCACCTAGAGCGCTGGTGGCGCGCCCCAGAAGTACCGATGGTGTATCGGACACCATCCGGGCAGCAGTGGCGACCACCGGCGCGGCCTCAACAGTTCGGGGGACGTTCGCTCCAAGCACCCCTGTTCCGACCGCCGAATGCCACCACCAAGACAGCAGCATCAGCAGCAGACGGTACCCCGGGCGTTTCCACCGCCACAACGCGCCCCGGGATTCCGTCCACCGATCTGCGGGGGACCGCCCCGTTTCACCTGCTTCACGTGTGGCCAGGCGGGCCACTTCACGAAGGACTGTCCCCAGGGGCAGCAGAGCAGCTGACAAGCCCAGCTCCAGGGCGGTGCTCGAGGCCGACCTCCGGTGAAGAAGGTTGGTCAGCGGACTGGAGGCGTCCGCAACCTCGAAAATGAGGACGGCCCAGAGGGAGACAACGTGCTGGCGGGTACGTTTACTCTGAACCATCAAGCCATCATAATACTTTTTGATTCTGGTGCAACCCACAACTTCATTAGTGCATCATATGTGGTTAAGCATCAGCTGGAAGCCTTTCCAACCGAGTGTTCGTATATGATCTGCTCACCGGGAGGAAAGATTTCAGCAACGATGATGGTTCCAAAAGCACCACTGTGCTTAGGTGGGAAGATATATCCCACCACTATGATTATCCTAGGGGGGCAGAAGATTGATGCAATCTTGGGAATGTCATGGCTAAGCTACCATGGAGCTGTCCTGGAAACACTATCACGGACGGTTCACCTCAACTCCCCATTACACCGTCCGCAGTCCCTCCTATTAGATAATCCAGTCAGAGAGGTTTCAGCGATCAATAGTGCTGAGGCTCTCAAGTTAGAAGACATCCCCGTAGTCCGGGAGTATCCCGACGTGTTCCCGGATGATCTACCGGGCATGCCACCTGAGCGGGATGTCGAGTTCAAGATCGAGCTCGCACCCGGGACTACACCCATATCACGGAGACCATACAAGATGGCTCCAAATGAGCTGGCGGAACTGAAAGAACAGCTCAATGATCTGTTGAGCAAGGGTTTCATTAGGCCGAGTTCCTCGCCTTGGGGATGCTCGGCGCTGTTCGTGAAAAAGAAGGATGAAACCCTGAGGCTGTGTGTGGACTACCGGCCGCTCAACGCCGTCACCATCAAGAATAAGTACCCACTGCCCCGCATCGACATATTGTTTGATCAACTTGTGGGGGCAAGTGTGTTCTCGAAGATGGACCTTCGCTCTGGATATCACCAGATCAAGATCCGGTCGGAGGATATCCCGAAGACGGCCTTCTCGACGAGATATGGACTATACAAATATCTCGTCATGTCCTTTGGTCTCACGAATGCTCCAGCCTATTTCATGTATCTCATGAACTCAGTGTTCATGCCGGAGCTGGACAAGTTCGTGGTAGTGTTCATCGACGATATCTTGGTTTACTCCAAGACAGAAGCTGAACATGCCGAACACTTGCGGATCGTTCTTCAACGATTACGAGACCACAAGCTCTACGCCAAGTTCAGCAAATGCAAAATTTGGATCAGACAAGTTCCATTCTTGGGACATATCATCTCAGCTGAAGGCATTGCGGTTGACCCAAGTAAAATAGAGCAAGTGTTGAAATGGAAAGCTCCCACTTCAGTTCATGAAGTCAGAAGCTTCCTCGGGTTAGCGGGATACTACCGGAGATTCATTCCAAGCTTCTCCAAGCTCGCTAAGCCGATGACAGAGTTGCTGAAGAAAGGGACGAAATATGTTTGGAACATGGCGTGTGAAGGAGCGTTCCGAACATTGGTGAAGCATCTCACAATAGCCCCGGGGTTAGCTCAGCCGGATACAACAAAGCCCTTCGACGTGTATTGTGACGCGTCCGGTATTGGGCTTGGCTGCGTGTTCATGCAGGAAGGACGTGTGGTCGCTTATGGCTCACGCCAACTTCGGAACCATGAGCAGCATTATCCCACTCATGACCTTGAGCTTGCTGCAGTGGTTTTGGCGCTGAAAATGTGGAGGCACTATCTCCTGGGGAATTTGGTGCATCTCTACACCGACCACAAGAGCTTGAAATATATTTTCACCCAGAAGGAGCTGAACATGAGGCAACAGAGGTGGTTAGAATTAATCAAGGACTATGAAATTGAGATTCACTACCACCCCGGCAAGGCGAATGTGGTTGCCGACGCGCTGAGTCGGAAATCACATGTCCATCACCTCACCATTACACCGGTGGAGGAGGAAGAGCCAAGTTTATACTTGGTTCCTTATGGATCGCTGTACAACCTTGCCCTCATCCCTACTATTAGGGAGGACATCATTGCAGCTCAGAAGACGGATAGAGGCATGGCACATCTCCGGAGACGGATAGACAATGGAGAGATCAAATGTTTCCGGAAAGATGATGAGGGGACGCTGTGGTTTAATGACCGCATAGTCGTACCCCGGGATATGGAGTTGAGAAAGAAGATCCTCGATGAAGCTCACTTGTCCAAGTACTCCATTCATCCGGGCAGCAACAAAATGTACCAAGATTTGAAAAAGAAATTTTGGTGGACAAGGATGAAGCGGGAGGTAGCTAAGTACATATCCGAGTGTGATACGTGTAGACGAGTGAAGGCTGATCATATGAGGAAATCAGGGCTGCTGCAACCCCTGAAAATTCCAGCATGGAAATGGGAAGATGTGAGCATGGATTTCATTGTGGGATTACCCTTAACAGCCAACAAGCATGATTCTATATTGGTGATCGTTGACCAACTGACCAAGTCAGCTCACTTCATTCCCGTGCATACACATTTCCATGCCAACCGATATGCGGAGTTATACATTGCCAGGATTCTATGCCTGCATCGTGTACCCAAGACCATAGTCTCAGACAGAGGTGCATTGTTTGTATCTCGCTTTTGGGAGCAGTTGCACGCTGCTTTGGGTACTAAACTGATTAGGAGCTCCGCCTACCACCCTCAGACAGATGGCCAGACAGAGAGGGTGAATCAAGTTCTGGAAGACATGTTGAGAGCATGTGCCATCCACCATGGTAGGAACTGGGATGATCACCTACCATTGGCGGAATTCTCGTACAACAACGGCTATCAGGCGAGTATCAAGATGGCACCCTACGAAGCTCTCTATGGTCGTAAATGCCGCACCCCATTAAATTGGTGCGAATCCGGTGAAAGGGTCACATTCGGGGTTGATGTGGTGAACGACGCCGAAGAGCGCGTTCGGACAATTCAAGCCAATTTGAAGGCCGCTCAATCCCGGCAGAAGAGCTACGCTGATAAGAGGCGTAGACCGTTGCACTTCGACGTTGGGGAACACGTGTACCTCCGCGTGTCTCCGAAGAAGGCCGTGCACCGGTTCGGTGTGAAGGGGAAGCTCGCTCCCCATTTTATTGGACCCTACGCTATCACCGAGAAGTGTGGACCAGCGGCGTATCGATTGGAGTTACCGGCATCCCTTGCTGGTGTCCATGATGTTTTCCATGTTTCGCAACTGCGAAAATGTTTGAAGCATACAGCTGCTGTTCCTACCGAAGACATCGGCGAGCTGAAACCGGATTTAACTTATGATGAGTATCCGGTGGCCATTCTTGATGAAAAAGCCAGGACCACATGCAGCAGAACGTTGTGGTTCTACAAAATACTCTGGAGCAACCACACCGCCGAAGAAGCGACGTGGGAGAGCGAGGAGTTCCTTCGCTCAAGCTACCCGGAGTTCATGGCTTCTCAACATGGGTAAGTCCCCATTACATCGCCATCTCTTCTTTTGTAATCTCGGGACGAGATTCTTTTAAGGGGGGAGGGATGTAAAAGCCCTAGAAATGGGACTTGCAAAAATTTTTCTTCACTTCACAACACCTCAGTTCTTGTTGTGGATAGCTGGTAAAAAAATGGGAAGAGCAAGTAACCTCCATCAAAGGAGCGGTTAGAGGGGGAACTTACACTTTCACAACATGCGAAAATTCTACACATATGATCACACATGGGAGGGAAATTTCAAACTGTTGCATTCAAATTCATGATTGCAGCAGCTAAAACAAGGAGCAAAGGGCATAGTTGGATTCCTTGGGTTCAATTTAGTGGGGAGACAAAGTTTCAATAATTTTTGAAAATATTTGCTACCCATTTTTCCAAAAAGGATCCAAATATGCCAAGAATTCAAATATGCATTTGAATTTGAGGGAGATTTGCCCAACCATACCAACTTAGCTCAGATTGAGATTTTCAACATTTGAATTCATCATTTATCAAGTTTTGGAGATCTTTTGAGAAGTGGTAGAGCACTGACCAGTGGGGCCCACATGTCATGGGACTTAGTTGGCTTAATCCCTAAGCAATGTGATCGGGTTGCACTCCACCGGGAGAAGCACCGAGCGACACCGCGGGGGGGAGCCGGATGCCACCTCCTCCTGGAGTTCATGCGCTGGCGAGCTCCTCGTGGGGGTGCCTTAACTCCCAGCCGCGCTCAGCGAGCCACGGCATCGCGAGACGCCGACCCTTCCCTCTCATCGTCAAAGAACCGAGACGCCGCCGCCATCGCAAAAACTCGCTCGGAGCGATCGCAGCTCGTGCGAAAGCATCGGCAGCGCAGCAAACCAGCATTCGCAGACCTCCCACGCACTCCCCGCATCATTTCCGGTCGAGTTGAGCCACTACAAACCGAGCAAAACAACGTTTTCGTGGCCGCCGGGAAGAACCCAGCAAAGGTGCTCCCGTGGGCAGCTCGGCAGAAGACTTGTCACGACCAAGAAGGAGCAGTTTTGGACGCGCCTAGACTCCACGCTGCTCGACCCCGAAGCCTAGAACCAGGGACCGATCATCGCCGGCGAATTTCGCAAAACATCTCCAACCGGTGCAGAACTACCCTCGGGTAAGAAACCCACAAATTCCCGACGTATGATTGCTTAGAGTTTATCAAACTGCACACACAGGAGCTAGACTTGATGGCGCCCAAGTTTGCTCCACAACCCTAGCTTAATTTTGGCTGTAGCCGGGGTATTTCCCGGTTTTCCAGCCGCGGTTATGGCGGGAAAGGTCGGGCTCACGGTGACGACTAGGTTAGAGCTCTCCCCGAGCCCTAGCATGGCCTTGTCTACCTTCCATGAGATCCCCCGGTGCTGTAGAGCCTTTCCACCGAGGTTTTGGTGGGCTACGATGGCCGGGCATCATAACTGAAGGGAGTCCGAGCCGCTGCACCGTCGCCAGCTAGGTTAGGGCCACCGCCGACCGGAGCAGGCGGTACCAGCGTGTTCAGCACGCGAAAATAGGCCCAGGCGGCGAGTTTCCGGCCGGGAGGCGGTCGGGAAGCCATGTCCGGTGAGCTGCCGAGGTGTGCCGGCGAGGGGGCGGTGCGGGAAAAAGGGCGGGCGCGAGGAAGAAGATGAGCCGGCCGGGCCCGCTCGTTAGTCCCTCGCGGCACAGTGTGGGGATCTTCTGTTACACCGGATCGGCTGTGAACACGCGGAAAACAATCCTGTGGACCCGTGTGGTGCAGCCGAGGTGATGACACGTGGGAGCCGGGCCCGCTGTCGGAAATTTGAACTTTTCCCGGTTAATTCGAATTCCAGAAATTCCCCAAACTTTAGAGCTCCATAACTTTTGCTAGGAAGCTCCAAATTCAGTGATTCAAATTGGGTTGGATTCATCTTGCCTAGCTCTGTCCTGATATACAACCCAATTTGTATGAAACCCATTAATTAATTCTGGAAAATTCTTTAAAGCTTTTCAGCAAAAGAATTTGTGAGGGAGTTTGGTTCATCTAAAAATCCCCAAATTTTGCCAGAATGTTCTTTAGGACATTAGTAAACCCCTGTAAAAGTTTCAGACCATTTAGAGTTGATTTGGTCAGAGCAATTCAATTTGGAATGTGCTGTGTTCATTTCAATACAGAAACATTTTCAGAGAATTTCCAAAACTTGGAAATTCAGTTCTGGGCAATTTTTAACTCTAAAAATGTTAGGAAAATTCATGCAAGCTCTATGAGCTATAATTGAAATTGTAGTTCATTAAGTTGGGCATGAACAGGGGTATTACCTCAGAATAAATTCTTCTTTGCTGATTTGCCAAGAGAATTATTCTGAGCAAACCACTCCATGAAAAGTGCTAATGTTTGGTCCAGGGAGTTTTCTTGTGACAAGGAACTCACACAAAAATTCTCAGCTCCATTAGAGCTCTATATCACCCCTGTCCTGTTTAACCACTTAAGGGATTAATATGGAAAAGGGGGAAAACCACTTAGCATTTAACCATGTGATTAAGTCCAAGCCAAACCACCAACACCAGTTCATATTTAAATTCTTAAACAAAGTTCCAGGTGTTAGAGGCTGGTTATTAGGACTAATAGTAGAAGTCTTACCCTAAACTCACAGTTGCATCTAAATTAACATGTAGTGTTTCATTAACGTGTAGCCGTTGAAGAAGAGACTCCGGAAGTGCTGGACTTCCTTCTTCCGGACGAAGAACTAACTCCTGACCAGCAGCAACAAGGCAAGCCCCGGTTTGCAATTAACTTTTTTATAAGTTTTTCCTTTGTTTACATGTGTCATATGAAGTATGTATGTGCATTAGGTATAGGATGAATGAAACCCCACTTGCATAACCAAAGGTTCCTTAAAGAGTGAAGGTAGTGTCTAAGACCTCGAGTAGATAGGCTATGCTTAAAGATTCATAGGGCTTCGGTACAAGCCGAGTAGTGGAATCTACTCGCGAGATAGGCTTGGGACGCACGGGTTCGGTTGAGTGGTGTGAGATCACATTAGTAATGAAAATGAGACTGGGCAGGGGCTAGGGCGCAGCAAGAGGAAGTCTTGTGTGTGCAGTCCTGTCCGTGTCGATTGAGGACCGAGCCGTGTGCAGCCCACGCTGATCAAGTTTGAACGTACCGAAGGCATATCGGATATATGGGCCCCGATAAACCGATGTAGCCTAAACATCCGGGCGTCGAGGCATAACACACCGATTTATAGGTGTAGGCTGAGGGCAGCAAGGTGGAAATCTGCCAACGGGCATAGAGAGATGCTCCTAGTAGGGAACCTCCTGCTCGTTTCGGTGCAACCAGTTCGACGTTTGGGCTGTTGGGTGAAAGGTTGTCCCGTACGACATCGAGTGAGCGTGCTGTGCAGCTCCACGGGTGGGCGTACGTGACATGCTCTTTGGGTTTTCCCTGCAGGTGTATATCGAGTTGATTCGCCGTCCCTCGCGGTGAAGAGTACCACTTGGTCACTGAGTCGTGACGTAGATTAATGGATGAAACATGTTGATTCAATATTGCTGGTTGATATAATTGTATTGCTACATGTGTGCCACCAAATCCTGCTTACTAAATTTCAGATTTCGTGAACTGTTAACTCGTTGCTAAAAGATGAACTAAGGATGAACTTGTAGGCGTGTCCTTTTGCTGAGATGTGACTATCCTATGTCCATTGTACCCTCATGTAGAGTTTCATGCTTAGGTGAGTCGGTTAAGCCTTGCTGAGCCTTCGTGCTCACGGTTGCTGCTTGAGTGTTTTTCAGGTGAGGAGCCACCCACGGACTCGGAGTACGAGTCCACTGGCGAGGGTTACCCTCCGTCGGGGACCACGGCTGAGTGGGAGCCGTACACGCCGCGCTGAGCTGAAGGGTGCAGCTAGTGTGGTTTGCCCTAGGGCTGGGCAACCACTTTTGCTAGATAGGTGGGCGCGAGTTGTGTAAAAGAAACTTCCGCTGTGTAAGATAAATAATAATTTGTAACTGGAGTTTGTACTACTTTGTACAGTTCAGTTGTTTTTCCCATGTAATATATATTGTGTTCTTATGACGTGTGCTGTCGGGTGTCGCATCGCGCGGCACCACCCTCTGCGATCCTGGATGAGCGGATTCCGGTCTGCCACACGACCTTCGATGGTTCTCGCCGCCTGGGCCCAACTTGGCTCGAGGAACACGCTGGTGCCCTCACCGAAGCTCGGCGATGGCCGGAACCATGGCCGCGACGGTGACAATGGTTCTCTCTACTCCGGCGATGTTGCCCGGGCTACTCAGGGCCTTATTCTTCAAACGGTTTGCTCCTACAGCTCCACTGTGGCATGCTGAGCACGAATATGAGTTCGGTTGGCCATGGAAATGGCCGGAGCTACGTGCTCACCGTCGACCTAGGCCCGATATCGGCTGTGCCCCGAAAATTTCGAAGAACCGTAACCCTAGCCCATGGTTCTCGCTGGTTTTTGATCCTAGGTGTAAAGGCCTCAGTTTTTGGCACATGTTTAAAGTGTTCATCACCACACAACACACCTCATTTGAAGAAAGTTGATGAACACATTTGAAGAGCAAGTAACCATTATCAACATGCTCATTAGAGAATAAACTCACAAAATGCAAAAGTGGTATTTCCCACATGCATCATCTAGGGGCTGGGCATATGAAAACTCCTACACCTTGCTAGGGATGTCCATGCCAAGTTTCACCCAAGTTCAAAACCTTTATGAGGTATTTTTGGGTATAGCATGAAAGAGGGTAGTTTGAACCCAAATTCAAATTCAAACCATTTTTATCCCATGACTTCAAAAGTGGGAGGCATATTCTTACTCAGCACATTTTTGTGAGCTCACACACCAATTTTCACTCCATTTGGAGTTGATCTTGACATGAGCTAAGTGGAGCAAATTCAAACTTTATTTGAATTTCAAACTGAACATGTGCTGAAATGTAGTCAAACCAAACACAATTTCAATTCTAACCAATTCAAATGGCTCAGGGGTGAATAATTCAAATCACCATGGGCATTTTAGGGCTTACTGTTTACAATAGTGATTTGTAGTTAAGTTCAGAGGTTAAAAATGAAAGTGGGACCCACATGTCAGCCACTGAAGTGATTCAACCGACTGAGACTTTCTCACTCGGGTCTTCGGGCTTCAGCAGCGATCGCCACCGAGGGAGGCCGCCGCTCCACCAGCAGCTTGGCCACGTGCGAGCCAGGGTCGATTCTGGGGTCTTCTTAAGGCACCCCACGCCGTGGCCGAAGCCCCCTCGCCATTTTCTCCTCGCAAGAACACAGAACCGGGAATTCTTTCTCCGCCGCTCAGAACCGATCGGAGAGCCCCGATCACAGCCTCCCCGCCCCCTCCAAAGCTACAGCAAGGTACTAGGAACCTTCCTCCTTCTTTCCCGTCGCTAGAACTCAGCTGAAACCGGTTGATCTCGGCTATACCAAGAGCTCCACTCAGTAACCTAAAGCCGAAGCACTTCGGGCTCCCGTGGACAGCCCAACCGGGAGGTTGTCATGCCCGAGTCAAGGCGTCCCTGGACGCGCTGGTGATCGGTGCTGCTCACCCCCGAGCTACAGCCCGAGTGCTTGCTCACCGGCGGCGAATTTCCAGTTTCCCCTTTCTCGGTACAGACCGACCTTCGGGTGCGGTTCGGTCAAATTCACACTCTAGGAAGGGTTAGAGAGTGTGAATCCGCTCCTACACAGACTAGATCTGGTAGCGCACAAGTTGCCTTCACAACCTTTGGCCTGAGAACCCCTGTACCCGGCGTATTTCGAAGTTTGCCGACGGCCGAGCATGCGGGAAGCATCGGGCGCATGGTGAGGGCCTACTTCGGGCCTCCGCCAAGCTGCTTAAAGCTCATGTCGACCTTCCCCAAGGTCCACTGATGCTCCCCGACCGGTTGCTCGAGTGATTGAGATGCTAGGGAGGTCGGCCGACACGGCCGAAGTCTTTCCGAAGCCGCCGCTCGTCGCTGACCATGTGCCGGCCGTTTTCATGACGAGCTGAGCCCAGAATCATGTTCTCCGAGTGGACTTAGGCGGGGGCGGTCAGAATCATGAAGTTTGGAGCACCACAGAGGCTGCCGGCGAGCTCTCCGGCGAGGCGTCACGGCGGCCGAACGCGGGAGTCGGGAGGTAGACGAAGGGGGTGGACCCCGGCTGTCAGCGGCAGATATTTTAACCGGGATCTGCTGCGGCTCGGATCTGGTGTGCTGGCGCGAAAAAACCCCGTAGACCTCGGTGTGCTGTCGCCCCAGCGCCCGACACGTGTACCATGGACCCACCAGCCGATTTGAACTTTTCCCCGATTTTCAGATTTCATTCAAACTTCAAATCCTCATAACTTGGGCTAGGAAACTCCAAATCGAGTGAACCAAATTTTGTTGGATTCAGCTATCTGAGTACTTTCCAGCAAATCAAGTTTCACTTCATGAAAATCCTTATTGCTCCAGAATTAATTCCTCAAAAGTTAAACTGTTTGGAATTTTAATTGGGGAATCCTTTGGAGGAAAATTATGAATTTTTGCTGTGATGTTCACCAAAATATGCCTGAACTACCATTAAAATTTCAGATCCATTTGAGCTCATTTGATCTACCTAATGGGGTGATTAATGAAACTGTTCCAGAGAAAATAGAAAATGTTCAGAAACATTTTCAGAATTTTCTCTGAAATTGTCTAGCTCATATCTTTAGCTAGGAACCTTCAAATTAAGTGAGACCAACTCCATTAGAACCCTCTGAAAATATACTTTTCAGAAAGTCATGAGTTGCCCCATGAAAATCCCTAGAACATCATTAGAGTTCCAATTAAGGTCAAGGACATAATTAATTGTGGAGAGCTCAAATGAGCTTTGCTGCAACTAAAACTTGACCAAGTCTCTGTTTAGGTTGTAACCAAGCCACAGTAAAAATTTCAGAGTCATTGGGTCCGTCTAGTAAGACTTACCACTTTCACAAGTTTAAATTCAATTCAAATGCATTTAGATTAATACATATATTTGTTATATCATGTAGTCACTAAGGTCGAGGAGGAACCCGTAGTCTTAGACTTTGTTACTCCGGAGGAACAGCTAGCCTACGACCAAGAGCAGCAAGGCAAGCTCCGGTTTGCATTAACCTTTTTAAAATTTTTTATTGTTTTGAGCACTTACTTGAATACCATTATTCCTTGCATTAGAGTCTTGTTTGGAAACCCAATTGCATAGCCAAGAAAACCATGGGTTGGGTTTAGGATTGCAAACCCCGTTAGCTACTGCAAAGCTAAGTTAGGGTAGGATTCGGTACAAGTCGAGTAGTTGGAACTACTCGCGAGCATAGGCTAGAGGCACTCGACTCGGGTAGAGATAGCACATGATATACATGGCAAGAAAGATGAGACCGAGCGGAGAGTAAGGGCAGCAGGCTTTTGGGGCCTGTGTGCTGTAGCTCCGCTTGTGTCGATTGAGGACCGAGCCGTGTGCGGGCCTGTTGAACAAGCTAGAACAGTACCGAAGACCTACCGGCTATATGGGAACCGGGAAACCGATGTAACTCGGGTAGCTGGGTGTTGAGGCATAGCTGGTCGTTCAGAGGGTAGGTTGAGAGCTCGAGTTGTAAATCGGCTGGCGGCACTGAGATGCACGTGCAGAGACCTCTTGCTCGGGACGATTGGACCGGTTCAACATTTGGCTGACGGGTGAAAGGTGGTTGCGTTACGACGTCCGTGATGGTTGTTGTAGGCAACATCGAGTACGGGCGTACATGACAGGTTATTCGGGTAACCCTGCAGGTGTAAATCGATTATAATCACTGTCCCTCGCGGTCAGTGAGTACCACTTGTTCACTGTACCATGACATAGAGAGAACAGGCTAGTTACATATTAAAATGTTGCTCTTTGAAAGGTGGAGTTTGATTGTTAATGATTTGTTGTAGTTTAGAGCTATTAAAGTTCCTTTCAACTTTGGGAAAAGTACAAGAGAGAAATGTGTTTCTTGTTTGATTGCGGCTCTCTCATGTGCCTTAGCGTAAGGTTCTCCACAATCTGCTGCTAAAACTTGAAAGTAAGATTCCAATAATTAGGCGAGTACTTTGCAAATTGTTTTATCTCATGTACCTATCACCCATCATGTAGAAGTTTCATGTTTAGGAGAGACGGGTCAGTCTTGCTGAGCCTTCGTGCTCACTGCTTGTGTTTGAAGCTTTTGCAGGGTTCTATGAGGAAGGGACTCCCGAGGAGGAGACGAACCCCAGGAGGGGAACCCCGTCGAGTGGGAGTCGTGCACGCCGCTGTGTTAGTGTGCATGCGTGCTAGCAAGGACACGTTCACGGGCTGAACGTGAACTTGATGCGTAGTCTACGCCCGTGAGTGTAGACTGGACATATTTTGATGTAAAAATGTTCATAAACCACTTTATGTAATAAAATTTTGCTTCCGCTTTGTACCTTTGATGTGTGTTATCCGGTGCTGTGCAACGCAGCACCCCTCAGCGTGATCCTGGCTCGACAAAACCGTGGGGTCGTGTCAGCGTTGGTATCAGAGCTCGCTTGAGGTTTAACGCACTAAAAAGGTCATATTTTTCAAAAATCCAGTGAGGAACGAGTTAGTAACCCATATAAGGATGTTATTAGTGTATAGAAAGTGGCATACTAACCTTTTTGATTATGTCGGAAAATCGTGCATCTCGGGACGTTTATGTCTTGGGGGGTGCACGTAAGCGCTGTCCACCAGTGCGCACAAGCTGAAGGGTGGAGCCCCACCGGTGGCAGGTAACCCGACCCGCTTTAATGTCCTCTACGACTCTTCATGTCGTTTGGGGTATTCGAGCAACGTCTGTCCCTGGCATGCGTGGTGCAATTTGGGAGACCCCGTCACGTGGTCAGTAATGTGAACACATAGCTCAAGGCGTGTTTGGCTTGAGAACATCCGGGCGAGTGATGACGGCCGGGTGTACGAACTGTATGGATACCGGGCTCGGTGTGCAGCCGAGTCTGACAATTGCGTGAATTATCTGCAGGTAGTCTAACCACGAAGCGGTATACGTGTAGCATCCGTGTGCAAGTGACGTTTAGTGCCACTGGATTAACGAAGCCGGCTAAGTCCGGTATAGGTTTTTCTTTGTGAGGACGTAGTACCGACATGCTTTGGTGACGCATCGACGTCACACTCCACTAAATGAACAACTTCATTGTAAAATTTGAAAGTTTTGATCCAGATGCACTAAAACTTTATGTAACTCCTTCCCTTGAACAGGATATTCAAAGTTAACAAATTTTCAATTCATAGGCTATTAAGGACAGAGTCCCCTATTTTCAGCTGAACTAAGGCTGAAGTTAATCAGAGGTTAGAGGTTGAGTTCTTTCGAGGTTGGGGTCATATGATACCTTTATGGAAATATTTGGAAGATATTTACAACTTTTATGTTGAGGTCCAGAAGTTTTTCATCCCTTAACCAATCGAAAAATGCAGTAGAGTTGAAACTGTCAAGAAAACAGGGCAGAGCAAAGACTCTCTGTAAACTCTCTGTAAATTGAGCATAACTTCCTGCATAAAAATCCAAAAATATAAAATGAGGTAGTTATGGAAATATTATGAGATGGGTTACAACTTTGTAACAGAAAGTTTTGTCAGACTGAGAGTAGAATTAACTGGAATTCTTGGATCAAACCAGTACCTAAAGCAGGGAGGTGCTGTCTAATGTTCTCCAGAAATTCTGTTAACTTTATCATCTCATAACTTTTGAACCAGGACAGATATTAGGCCAAGCAAATACTTTCTGGAAAGCTATTGAAATTAGCTTTAATTTTGATGTTGAGCTCCAGAATTGGTTTTGACTTTAGCATGGCCTAAATCAGGTTGAAATGGAAACTGGTCAGGGCTGTCAGGTTGGACAGCAGATCAGTAGTCAAATTTGTTTAAATTTGAACTATATTTCCAAGTTTTATGGGTTCAATGACATGTTTTGTGTTATAACTCAATGGTTTACTGTTCAAATAAATATTTGACATTTCTCAAATATATTTTTACAGATGACAGCAGATAAACAGTTCGAGAACGGCTGGGTGGAATCTCACTGTTCTCACCACAGCGGCTATCCGGAAGCATTGAGGCAGATGCTTCAATATTTCGGGTACAACCAGATGCCGCAGTACTTAGCCAAGGAAGAAGGCGAGGAGGGGAACAAGACGTGGACAATCCATGTTGAGGTTCCTGCAGGGCCTACGCCACCCGGTTGGGCGCCGTTCACTGTCATGGTGAGAGGTAGACAACCCGAGGGAAGGTGGCAAGTAGCAGCCCGTGACACCATGTCACGTTTCTGCCAGCTACACGTGAGAGCGATGGAGGGCACTCCATACACGCTTGTTCCGGTGGAGGGACGGGCTCATCATGTGTGGGAAGAGAGGTATCTGGAGGCAATAGACCCGGGTTGCCCAAGGTACAACCCCGCGGAGGCGAACCTCAGCCTCCAAATGAGGGCGGGAAAGGCCATGATGGACATCCATGCTGTTCATACGGAGCATCTCACCGCAAGGCTCGAAGAGAGCACAAGCCATGGAGACCATTTCGAGAGTGCCCACAACACACTCCACAATGTGCTCCTTCCGACGATCAAGCGACTGAACGAACAGCATAATCAGTTGCTTCGTCTGAAGAAGGCAAAAAAGAAAAGTCGTGTCGACATCGCGGCGTTGCAAGAACTGGTGCAGAATCTAACCCAGAAGAATGAGGACCTTACTCAAGGGCGAGACGACGCGATTGAGGAAGGGCAAGTCTTTGAAGAAGACTACAACCAGGCCATGGACGAGGTTCACGCGTTGCAGGACCTCGTACCTCCGGTATTGGGCATACCGGTGGTCTTGGGTCTTCCGGCAATGGGAGAGCCCGAGATGGGAGGAGAGGTGGTAAATCCGGAGCCACCAGAAGAGGTACCGGAGGAGGACGACCCACAGGAGGTCGAGTTCTACTCCAAGTAGGGGGTTACGGATGCCAAATAGGGCAGCTAGAGTGGTGTGACCCAAACTTTTGTAACCGGTGACATGTCGCGTAGGCAGTAGCGTATGTATAGATAGCGACGACATGAGCACGACTTCTCGGAGGCCCGAGAATAATGTATCTTGTATAAAATTTATGCTTTATCAATATATGTGAATGTTGTGCAAATTATTCATGCGTCACTTCAATACCTACTGTTGCATATGGAATTTTAAGTATGACATGTACTGATCGCTGCTGTTTTGAATTTCAGAATGACTTGTACCCGTGCCAACCCGGACATTGGGGGTTCTAGTCAAGGGGGAGAAACCTCCCAACAGCCTCCCGAGGACTCCTCGGGACAGCAGCAGCAACAACAACAGCAAACACCGCTACCGCCAACGGTTACATTGGCCGACATTGTGGCGGCAATGGCGGGTTCTCATCAGCAGCACACGGAGTTGCTGCAAACTCTTATTGCCAATATGTCTCGACCAGAGAGGCGTCAAGACCGTGAGGAGCGTCAACAGAGCTCCTACTCCGACTTCCTAGCGACTCATCCCCCGGTATTTTCAAGGGCGGATGAACCCCTCGATGCAGACAACTGGCCCCGCACGATAGAGATGAAGTTCGGGCTGCTCCAAATAAGTGAGCAGCGCAAGACTCAGTTCGCGGTCCAGCAGCTCCAGGGATCCGCGAGCGCGTGGTGGGCAAACTACAGTGCTTCACAGCCCACCTACCGAGTTATGACCTGGGCGGAATTCCGGACGGCCTTCAGGGCCTATCACATACCGCCGGGTCTGATGAAGAGGAAGACGCAGGAATTCTTACACCTGCAACAAGGGAGCCGGAACACGCTGGAATATTCCAGGGCGTTCAACGATCTCGCGCTTTACGCGTCGTATCACGCCGACACTGACGAGAAGCGGCGGGACCACTTCTACCAGGGGCTTAACCCGCTCCTGAAGGACAAGTTGGCGATGTTCAATCGCAGCAGCCTCAACGACATCATTGATGCTGTGATTGTCCAGGAGGACTCCGGCAAGGAGTTAGCGGCGGCGCAGAGAAAGCGAAGCGTGCCGCAAAGCAGCGGAGAAGGAGGCGGCCCTTCTCAGAAGTTTCGGATGGTGAATCGCCCACCATCAGGTCCACGCTGGCAGCCATCACAAAGGCCGATGCCATTCCGCAGTCGGCCGTATTCTTCACCGGCATTCAGGCCGGCACTGCCAGCACCACCTCCGCAACAACAACAGCAGCAGCGGACGATGCCGCGTGCGTATGCACCTCAGCAGAGCATGCCAGGCTTTCGTTCCCCGAGCACCGCACAAGCAGCAGCCACATGCTACAAATGTGGTCGGCCAGGACACTTCGCCAGCAGTTGTCCGGAGAGACAAGGCGGCGGGGTTACACCGCAACTTCCGGGGAGGAATCAGCCTCGGAACTCTACTAATGCGCGGCGGGCATACCCGAGGCCCGGCACTGTCCACCAGCTTGCCATAGAGGACGTGCCAGAGGGTGAGCCAATCCTTGCGGGTATGTTCCAACTCCACCAGCATCCCGCCATAGTATTGTTTGATTCAGGCGCCACGCATAGCTTTGTTAGCCAAGCTTTAAATGCTAAATACAGCTTGCAAATATTACCCACCGATAGTCCTTATGTGATCTGTTCACCGGGTGGGAAAATTTCAGAAAGCATGATGGTTCCAAAAGCACCATTATGCTTAGCGGGTAGAGTATACCCTACGTCTCTCATCATCTTAGAGGGACAAAAGGTCGATGTCATCTTAGGGATGTCGCGGATAACCCACCACGGCGCTGTTTTAGACACCGCCCTCCGAGTTGTGCACTTGAATTCAGAAGTGCACGAATCTCACTCCTTATTTCTGGACAGTCCAGAAATAAAACTTCCAAGTGTCTATCAATCCACAACCATCAGATTGGAAGATATTCCAGTGGTCCGAGAGTTCCCTGACGTGTTCCCGGATGATTTACCGGGGATGCCGCCCGATAGAGAGGTGGAGTTCAAGATTGAACTTGCACCGGGAACCATGCCAATATCCCGAAGGCCGTACAAGATGGCGCCCAAGGAGTTGGCTGAATTAAAGACCCAGCTAACGGACCTGCTGGAGAAGGGTTTTATTAGGCCGAGCTCCTCGCCATGGGGCTGTTCAGCATTATTCATGAAGAAGAAGGATGAGACGTTGCGGCTTTGCGTGGACCATCGTCCATTAAACGCCGTAACCATCAAGAACAAGTACCCATTGCCACGGATCGACATGTTGTTTGATCAGTTGGTCGAAGCAAAGATCTTTTCCAAGATGGACTTAAGATCCGGGTACCATCAGATTAAGATAAGGGCTGAGGATATTCTAAAGACGGCTTTCTCGATGAGGTACGGACTTTATGAGTACCTGGTCATGTCCTTCGGCCTCACCAACGCTCCAGCTCACTTCATGTATCTAATGAACTCGGTATTCATGCCGGAGATGGACAAGTTTGTCGTGGTCTTCATCGACGACATACTGGTATATTCCAAGTCGGAGGAAGATCACAAGAAGCATCTGCGTATAGTCTTGCAACGGCTGCGGGATCACAAGCTATACGCGAAATTCAGCAAGTGTGAATTCTGGATATCGCAAGTGCCTTTTCTCGGGCATATCATCTCAGCATAGGGTATCGCTGTAGACCCGAGTAAGATCACACAAGTGCTGAACTGGAAGTCCCCGAGGACTGTTCACGAGTTACGGAGTTTCCTTGGACTTGCGGGATATTATCGGGGGTTCATTCCGAACTTCTCGAAGATTGCCAAGCCTATGACGGAGCTGCTGAAGAAGGCTACCAAATATGTTTGGAGTCCAGCATGTGAAGCAGCATTCAAGTCTTTAGTCAAGCACCTAACATCAGCACCGGTTTTGACGCAGCCAGACACAACAAAACCGTTCGATGTGTACTGTGATGCATCCGGCATCGGGCTCGGATGTGTGCTGATGCAAGACCGAAGAGTGGTCGCGTATGGGTCACGGCAGCTTAGAAACCATGAGCAGAATTATCCAACTTACGACTTGGAGCTCGCTGCCGTGGTACTTGCACTGAAAATGTGGAGGCACTACCTACTCGGTAACCTCGTACATTTATATACCGACCACAAGAGCCTCAAGTACATATTCACTGAGAAGGAGCTGAACATGAGGCAGCGAAGATGGTTAGAACTGATAAAGGATTATGAAATAGAGATCCATTATCACCCAGGCAAGGCAAACGTAGTGGTGGATGCGCTGAGTCGCAAGTCACACGTCAACAACCTGACCATCACACCGTTGGAAGAGAGCGAACCACCACTGCATGTGATTCCACATGGAGCTCTCTACAACCTAGTTTTAATCCCCATCATCCGTGAAGAGATAGCGGCCGCTAAGAAACATGACAAGGGCATGTCGCATTTGCAGAGACGTGTAGACAGTGGGGAGCTTAAATATTTCAGAAAAGACGGAGACGGCGTCCTATGGTTCAAGGACCGGATCGTCGTACCCCGTAACCCGAAGCTACGGAAGAAATTTTTTGATGAGGCTCACTTATCAAAATTTTCTATTCACCCCGACAGCAACAAAATGTATCAAGAACTCAGAAGCAAGTTTTGGTGGACACGGATGAAGCGGGAAATCACAAAGTACGTGTCCGAGTGCGATACATGTCGAAGGGTGAAGGCAGATCATATGCGGAAACCGGGACTGCTACAACCACTAGGCGTTCCTGCCTGGAAGTGGGAGGACGTGAGCATGGACTTCATCGTCGGTCTACCCACCACCTTTCGGAAACATGATTCTGTGTGGGTGATCGTCGACCGGCTCACCAAAGTTGCCCATTTCATCCCGGTCAACACAAACTACAACGCCAAGAAGTATGCTGAGCTGTACATCTCACGGATCCTCTGCTTGTACGGCGTACCCCGTACCATCATATCAGATCGAGGCACTTTATTTGTGTCCCGTTTTTGGGAGCAGCTACATGCTGCATTGGGGGACGAAGCTGATCCGTAGTTCAGCACACCACCCGCTGACGGACGGGCAAACCGAGAGGGTTAATCAGATCCTAGAAGACATGCTACGAGCTTGCGCTATCAACCACGGCAAGAATTGGGATGATCACTTGCCGTTAGCCGAGTTCTCGTACAACAATGGGTACCAAGCCAGCATCAAGATGGCACCTTACGAGGCGCTATACGGGAGAGAATGCCACACACCATTGAATTGGTGTGAGTCTGGCGAAAGGGTTACCTTCGGGATTGACCTGGTCAACAACGCGGAGGAAAAGGCTCGGCTGATTCAAGCGAACCTAAAAGCCGCTCAATCCCGGCAGAAATAAGTATGCGGACCGGATAAGACGCCATTGCAGTTCGAAGTCAGGGATCACGTATACCTACGTGTGTCTACGATGAAGAGCGTAAACAGATTTGGGGTGAGAGGAAAGTTGGCACCCCGATTCTTCGGTCCATTCCAGATTACCGAAAGATGTGGATCAGTAGCATACCGGCTGAAATTACCAGAAGCACTTTCCGGTGTGCACGACGTCTTTCACATTTCCCAGCTGAGGAAGTGTCTCAAGCTATCTACTACCGTTCAGCTGGAGGACATTCAAGAACTGAAACCGGATCTCACCTATCGGGAGGAACCGGTTCAGATCATTGACGAAAAGGCCCGAACCACACGCAACTGCACGTTGTGATTCTACAAAGTTCTATGAAGTAATCACTCCATGGACGAAGCGACATGGGAGAGAGAAGGATTTCTTCGTGCTAACCACCCCGACTTTCTCACGTCGCATATCCGGTAATTTTTCACCGTCCTCTCTCTCATTTTCACCTTATAATCTCGGGACAAGATTCTTTTAAGGGGAGGGGGAATGTAAAGGACTCAGTTTTGGCACATGTTTAAAGTGTTCATCACCACACAACACACCACATTTGAAGAAAGTTGATGAACACATTTGAAGAGCAAGTAACCATTATCAACATGCTCATTAGAGAATAAACTCACAAAATGCAAAAGTGGTATTTCCCACATGCATCATCTAGGGCCTGGGCGTACGAAAACTCCTACACCTTGCTAGGGATGTCCATGCCAAGTTTCACCAAAGTTCAAAACCTTTATGAGGTATTTTTGGGTATAGCATGAAAGAGGGTAGTTTGAACCCAAATTCAAATTCAAACTGTTTTTATCCCATGACTTCAAAAGTGGGAGGCATATTCTTACTCATCACATTTTTGTGAGCTCACACACCAATTTTCACTCCATTTGGAGTTGATCTTGACATGAGCTAAGTGGAGCAAATTCAAACTTTATTTGAATTTCAAACTGAACATGTGCTGAAATGTAGTCAAACCAAACACAATTTGAATTCTAACCAATTCAAATGGCTCAGGGGTGAATAATTCAAATCACCATGGGCATTTTAGGGCTTACTGTTTACAACAGTGATTTGGAGTTAAGTTCAGAGGTTAAAAATGAAAGTGGGACCCACATGTCAGCCACTGATGTGATTCAACCGACTGAGACTTTCTCACTCGGGTCTCCGGGCTTCAGCAGCGATCGCCACCGAGGGAGGCCGCCGCGCCACCAGCAGCTTGGCCACGCGCGAGCCAGGGTCGGTTCCGGGGTCTTCTTAAGGCGCCCCACGCTGTGGCCGAAGCCCCCTCGCCATTTTCTCCTCGCAAGAACACAACCGGGAATTCTTCCTCCGCCGCTCAGAACCGATCGGAGAGCCCCGATCACAGCCTCCCCGCCCCCTCCAAAGCTACAGCAAGGTACTAGGAATCTTCCTCCTTCTTCCCCGTCACTAGAACTCAGCTGAAACCGGTTGATCTCGGCTATACCGAGATCTCCACTCAGTAACATAAAGCCACCGCACTTCGGGCTCCCGTGGACAGCCCAACCGGGAGGTTGTCACGCCCGAGCCAAGGCGTCCCTGGACGTGCTGGTGATCGGTGCTGCTTACCCCCGAGCCACAGCCCGAGTGCTTGCTCACCGGCGGCGAATTTCCGGTTTTCCCCTTTCTCGGTACAGACCGACCTTCGGGTGCGGTTCGGTCAAATTCACACTCTAGGAAGGGTTAGAGAGTCTCAATCCGCTCCTACACAGACTAGACCTGGTAGCGCACAAGTTGCCTTCACAAACTTTGGCCTGAGAACCCCTGTACCCGGCGTATTTCGATGTTTGCCGACGGCGGAGCATGCGGGAAGAATCGGGCGCACGGTGAGGGCCTACTTCGGGCCTCCCCCGAGCTGCTTCAAGCTCATGTAGACCTTCCCTGAGGTCCACTGATGCTCCCCGACCAGTTGCTCGAGTGATTGAGATGCTAGGGAGGTCGGCCGACACGGCCGAAGTCTTTTCGAAGCCACCGCTCGTCGCCGACCATGTGCCGGCCGTTTCCATGACGAGCTGAGCCCAGAATCATGTTCTCCGAATGGACTTAGGCAGGGGCGGACAGAATCATGAAGTTTGGAGCACCACAGAGGCTGCCGGCGAGCTCTCCGGCGAGGCGTCGCGGCGGCCGAACGCGGGAGTCGGGAGGTAGACGAAGGGGGTGGACCCCGGCTGTCAGCGGCAGATATTTTAAAACCGGGATCTGCTGCAGCTCGGATCTGGTGTGCTGGCAGGCAAAAACCCCGTAGACCTCAGTGTGCTGTCGCCCCAGCGCCCGACACGTGTACCGTGGACCCACCAGCCGATTTGAACTTTTCCCCGATTTTCAGATTTCATTCAAACTTCAAATCCTCATAACTTGGGCTAGGAAACTCCAAATCGAGTGAACCAAATTTTTTTGGATTCAACTCTCTGAGTACTTTCCAGCAAATCAAGTTTCACTTCATGAAAATCCTTATTTCTCCATAATTAATTCCTCAAAATTTAAACTGTTTGGAATTTTAACTGGAGAATCCTTTGGAGGAAAATTCTGAAATTTTTCTGGGATGTTCACCAAGATATCCCTGAACTGCCATAAAATTTTCAGATCCATTTGAGCTCATTTGGTCCACCTAATGGGGTGATTAATAAATCTGTTCCAGAGAAAATAGAAAATGTTTAGAAACATTTCCAGAATTTTCTGTGAAATTGTCTAGCTCATATCTTTAGCTAGGAACCTTCAAATTAAGTGATACCATCTCCATTAGAACCCCTCTGAACATCTAGTTTTCATAAAGTCATGAGTTGCCCCATGAAAATCGCTAGAACATAATAAGAGTTCCAATTAAGGTCAAGGACATAACTAATTGTGGAGAGCTCAAATGAGCTTTGCTGCAACTAAAACTTGACCAAGTCTCTGTTTCGGTTGTAACCAAGCCACAGTAAAAATTTCAGAGTCATTGGGTCTGTCTAGTAAGACTTACCACTTTCAAAAGTTTAAATTCAATTCAAATGCATTTAAATTTATACATATATTTGTTATATCATGTAGTCACTAAGGTCGAGGAGGAACCCGAAGTCTTATACTTCGTTACTCTGGAGGAACAGCTAGCCTACGACCAAGAGCAGCAAGGCAAGCTCCGGTTTGCATTAACCTTTTTATAAATTTTTATTGTTTTGAGCACTTACTTGAATACCATTATTCCTTGCATTAGAGTCTTGTTTGGAAACCCAATTGCATAGCCAAGAAAACCATGGGTTGGGTTTAGGATTGCAAACCCTGTTAGCTACTGCAAAGCTAAGTTAGGGTATGATTCAGTACGAGTCGAGTAGTTGGAACTACTCGCGAGCATAGGCTAGAGGCACTCGACTCGGGTAGAGATAGCACATGATACACATGGCAAGAAAGATGAGACCGAGCGGAGAGTAAGGGCAGCAGGACTTTGGGGCCTGTGTGCTGTAGCTCTGCTTGTGTCGGTTGAGGACAGAGCCGTGTGCGGGCCTGTTGAACAAGCTAGAACAGTACCGAGGACCTACCGGCTATATGGGAACCGAGAAACCGATGTAACTCGGGTAGCTGGGTGTTGAGGCATAGCTGGTCGTTCAGAGGGTAGGTTGAGAGCTCGAGGTGTAAATCGGCTGGCGGCACTGAGATGCGCGTGCAGAGACCTCTTGCTTGGGACGATTGGACCGGTTCAACATTTGGCTGACGGGTGAAAGGTGGTTGCGTACGACGTCCGTGATGGTTGCTGTAGGAAACAACGAGTACGGGCGTATATGATGGGTTATTCGGGTAACCCTGCAGGTGTAAATCGATTATAATCGCCGTCCCTCACGGTCAGTGAGCACCACTTGTTCACTGTACCGTGACGTAGAGAGAACAGGCTAGTTACATATTAAAATGTTGCTAATTAAAAGGTGGACTTTGATTGTTAATGATTTGTTGTAGTTTAGAGCTAATTAAAGTTCCTTTCAACTTTGGGCAAAGTACATGAGAGAAATGCGTTTCTTGTTTGATTGTGGCTCTCTCATGTGCCTTAGCGTAAGATTCTCCACAACCTGCTGCTAAAACTTGAAAGTAAGGTTCCAATAATTAGGCGAGTCCTTTGCAAATTGTTTTATCTCATGTACCTATCACCCCTCATGTAGAAGTTTCATGTTTAGGAGAGACGGGTCAGTCTTGCTGAGCCTTCGTGCACACTGCTTGTGTTTGAAGCTTTTGCAGGGTTCTATGAAGAAGGGATTCCTGAGGAGGAGACGGAACCCCAGGAGGGGAACCCCGTCGAGTGGGAGTCGTGCACGCCGTCGTGTTAGTGTGCGTGCGTGCTAGCAAGGACACGTTCACGGGCTGAACGTGAACTTGATGCTAGTCTACGCCCGTGAGTGTAGACTGGACATATTTTGATGTAAAAATGTTCATAAACCACTTTATGTAATAAAATTTTGCTTCCGCTTTGTACCTTTGATGTGTGTTATCCGGTGCTGTGCAACGCAGCACCCATCAGCGTAATCCTGGCTCGACAAGACCGTGGGGTCATGTCACTAGGTGGTTGTGTACCAGTGCAGAACATGTGTGTAGCTCGGAATCCCCGGTGGTGAACTACCCACTCCGAAAATTTCAGTGTTTTGCATCATTCGGTACTTTGAACACCGAATGACTAAACGGACAATTACTACCCCGACGAAGCACGAGAGGAGGAGCGGTCGGTACGAGCGTGTCACACACCTTGGAGCGGACCTTTTTTGTGTAGCTCGCCGCACGAAACGGTTCCTAGCTCTCGGACGCCGGGGATCAAAGGAGGTCGGCGTTCTGTTCTTGCGCGGAACCGGGAAAGGAGCTCGGGGTGTGGCCGTTCTCGCTCGGGAAACATAAGGAAGAGGGGAGTAGCGTGTGCGCTGGCCTTTGAGCCGCAATTTTTCACCGTGAGGTGCACGTCCGATCATCGCTGGCGGTCGGGGCGCGGTCGCGCTGGCGCGCGCGCGGCTTCGGCTGAAGAAATATCACCCGAGGGAAAACTTCAGAGTGAAGTCTGCTGACATGTGGGCCTCCTCTCTAATTTCTTTTTCCCACTTTTTCATTTCTGTTTTTGCTGAATATATCCCCAGCTACTCACCATTGAATGTGAGACTTAGCCCCCAAGTGTTGGTTTGAATTTGAGTTCTCAAATTTAAACTTTGTTTGGCTAAATTGGCTTCATGTTTAAACTGAATTTGAAATTCAGTTTTGAATTATTGCAAATTTAGCTCCCGACAAGCTGAACTCCAATGGGGATGAAAATTGGTGGATTAACTCAGAAAAATGTGCTGAGTTTGAATATGAAGCTAACTTTTGAATTTATGTGCTGAAAGTTGCTGCAATTCGAATTCATATTCAAATTGGCTTCTTTTTCAAATGCCTCCAAAAGTGCCTCAAAAAGTGTGGGATCTGCATGAAATTTGGCCTGAACCTTCCCAAGACTTTTCAAGTCCAAGGGGTGAGCTCAACCTTTCATGTTCTTGTGTTGAAATCCCACTTTGTGAAAGTTAGGGCTTTCCCCTCTAATCATCCTTTTGATGGAGGTTACTTGCTCTTCACAATTCTTCACAAGATATCCACAACAAAAACTATGGTGTTGTGAGGTGATGAAAAGTTTTTGCAAGTCCCTTTTCTTGGGCTTTTACATCCCTCCCCCCTTAAAAGAATCTCGTCCCGAGATTACAAAAGAAGAGACAGCGATGTAATAGGGACTTACCCATGCTGAGACGCCATGAACTCCGGGTAATTTGAGCGAAGGAAATCCTCGCTCTCCCACGTCGCTTCTTCGGCGGTCTGGTTGCTCCAGAGTATTTTGTAGAACCACAACGTTCGGCTACGCGTGGTCCGGGCTTTCTCATCAAGAATTGCCACCGGATACTCATCATATGTCAAATCCGGTTGCAACTCGCCGATGTCTTCGGTAGGAACAGCAGCGGTATGCTTCAGACATTTTCTCAGTTGTGAAACATGGAAAACATCATGGACACCAGTAAGAGATGCCGATAGCTCCAGTCTATACGCTACTGGTCCACACTTCTCGGTGATAGCATAGGGTCCAATGAAACGGGGAGCGAGTTTTCCCTTCACACTGAACCGGTGCACGCCCTTCATCGGAGACACGCCGAGGTACACGTGTTCCCCGATGTCAAAGTGCAGCGGTCTACGCCTCTTATCAGCGTAGCTCTTTTGCCGGGATTGAGCGGCCTTCAAATTAGCTTGAATCGTCCGAACGCGCTCTTCGGCGTCCTTCACCACATCAACCCCGAATGTGACCCTTTCACCGGATTCGCACCAGTTTAATGGGGTGCGGCATTTGCGACCATAGAGAGCTTCGTAAGGTGTCATCTTGATAATCGCCTGATAGCCGTTGTTGTACGAGAATTCCGCCAACTGTAGGTGATCATCCCAGTTCCTACCGTGGTGGATGGCACATGCTCTCAACATGTCTTCTAGTACTTGATTCACCCTCTTTGTTTGGCCATCTGTCTGAGGGTGATAGGCGGAGCTCCTGATCAGCTTAGTACCCAATGCAGCATGTAGCTGCTCCCAAAAGCGAGATACAAATAAATACACCTCGATCCGAGATGATGGTCTTGGGTACCCCATATAAGCATAGAATCTTTGCTATGTACAGCTCCGCATATTTACTGGCATTGTAACGTGTATGTACCGGGATGAAGTGAGCCGTCTTGGTTAACCGGTCAATGATTACCCAAATGGAATCATGCTTGCTGGAAGTCAGGGGCAATCCCACAATGAAATCCATGCTCACATCTTCCCATTTCCATGCCAGGATTTTCAGGGGTTGCAGCAGCCCTGATTTCTTCATATGATCCGCTTTCACTCGTCTACACGTATCGCACTCGGATACGTACTTAGCTACCTCCCGCTTCATCTGTGTCCACCAAAATTTCTTTTTCAAATCTTGGTACATATTGTTGCTGCCCGGATGAATGGAGTATTTAGACATGTGAGCTTCATCAAGGATCTTCTTCCTAAGTTCCATATCCCGGGGTACGACTATGCGGTCATTGAACCATAGCGTCCCCTCATCATCCTTCCAGAAACATTTGATCTCCCCATTGTCTATCCGTCTCCGGAGATGTGCCATACCCTTATCAATCTTCTGAGCTGCAATGATGTCCTCCCTAATAGTAGGGATGAGGGCAAGGTTGTAAAGCGATCCATAAGGAACCAAGTATAAACTCGGTGTTGAGTACTTCTGTAGGTTTAATCAGAGTTTAGTTTCCTTATGTTTCAAGGAAATAAAGCACACATGACAAGAACCAGGGGTGTGTCCTGAGTCACATGTGTTGCACCGAGTCCTAGTGTGTGTGAGGGTGTTTTTGTTATGTTTCAAACAACCCGGGGGTTTGGGCCATACGTGCATGGCACATGCATGTGTTGCATGCTTTTCAAATTTGTATGGTGTAAAACCCGGGCTGAGGTTGTTGAAAAACTTGTGGCTTCTGGCTAATAAAAGGAGGGGTATGCGCTGGTGTTTGTTGAGCGCCGCCACAACTCATCCGAGCCAATTTTCATTCAGTTCTCCACTTGTGTTTGGATCTACACCACACCTCCAGACTTCCAACACGATTTGCATCACAAATCAGTGAGAGTTCCGTGAGAAAAACACCCAACACTCGGCTCTTCCTCCTCCACCAGTGTAATGGTGAGGTGATGGACATGTGATTTCTGACTCAGTGCGTCGGCAACCACATTCGCCTTGCCGGGGTGGTAATGAATCTCAATTTCATAATCTTTGATTAGTTCTAACCACCTTCTTTTCCTCATATTCAGCTCCTTCTGGGTGAAGATGTACTTCAAGCTCTTGTGGTCGGTGTAGAG